>OX638381.1:8559020-9870391 GCA_951813785.1 Criorhina ranunculi
TCTCTTTGCTTCAGTATTAAAACAAACTAATAAAGTGAAACAACCTAAAATAAGAATTAAGCAAAGCAACTGCTTAGTGAATAACAATAATCTAAAGTGAAAACGTATCCAAGAGAATAAATCAAACAGTCAAAGGAAAATCATTTTCTATCCGAAAGTAAACATTTTGAGTAAATTTTCCCGTGAAAAGTGAAAAGAAAAACAAAACATGCCAGCAATCGGTATTGATTTGGGAACCACCTACTCCTGCGTTGGAGTCTTCCAGCACGGAAAGGTGGAGATTATAGCCAATGACCAGGGCAACCGCACAACACCCAGCTATGTGGCATTCACAGATTCAGAACGACTGATCGGTGATGCCGCCAAGAACCAGGTTGCGATGAATCCTAAGAATACAGTGTTCGACGCAAAGAGGTTGATTGGACGAAAGTATGACGATCCAAAGATTCGTGATGATATGCAGCATTGGCCATTCAAAGTTGTGAGTGACGGTGGAAAACCGAAAATCTGTGTTGAGTTCAAGGGGGAACAGAAGAGATTCGCTCCAGAGGAGGTTAGCTCGATGGTGTTGACGAAGATGAAGGAAACAGCGGAAGCGTACTTGGGTGAGACCATCAAAGATGCAGTCATCACAGTTCCAGCGTATTTCAATGACTCACAGCGTCAAGCAACCAAGGACGCTGGGGCCATTGCTGGACTTAATGTGCTCAGAATCATCAACGAACCAACAGCAGCAGCCTTGGCCTATGGTCTGGACAAAAATCTTTCCGGAGAACGCAACGTCCTCATCTTTGATTTGGGCGGTGGAACCTTTGATGTTTCGATTCTAACCATTGATGAGGGTTCACTCTTTGAAGTGAGGTCAACAGCTGGAGACACACACTTGGGTGGTGAGGACTTCGACAACCGTTTGGTGAACCATCTGGCGGATGAATTCAAGCGCAAGTACAAGAAAGACATGAAATCGAATCCACGAGCTCTTCGTCGTTTGAGGACAGCAGCTGAAAGGGCCAAACGTACTTTGTCATCCAGCACAGAGGCCACCATCGAAATTGACGCATTATTCGAGGGAATTGACTTCTATACAAGGGTTACTCGTGCTCGCTTTGAGGAACTATGCGGCGATCTGTTCCGTGCAACCCTGGAACCCGTGGAGAAGGCATTGAACGATGCCAAAATGGACAAAAATCAAATCCATGACATCGTACTGGTAGGAGGCTCAACAAGAATTCCAAAAGTCCAGAATCTCCTTCAGTCGTTCTTCTGCGGAAAATCTCTCAACTTGTCCATCAATCCAGACGAAGCCGTTGCCTATGGAGCCGCCGTTCAAGCTGCAATCCTGAGTGGTGACAAGAGCAGCAGGATTCAAGACGTACTCTTAGTCGATGTCGCACCATTGTCACTCGGCATCGAAACAGCTGGAGGAGTTATGGCGAAGATCATCGAACGCAACTGCAGAATACCATGCAAGCAAACTCAGACCTTCTCTACATATTCCGACAACCAGCCAGGAGTGCCGATAAATGTCTTTGAGGGCGAACGTGTTATGACCAAGGACAACAATCGACTTGGCAACTTTGATCTCTCTGGCATCCCACCAGCGCCGAGAGGTACCCCGCAGATTGAAGTGACTTTCGATATGGACGCAAATGGTATCTTGAATGTTTCCGCCAAGGAAACCGGAACCGGTAACACAAAGAACATCACCATCAAGAATGACAAAGGTCGTCTGTCACAAGCTGAAATCGATCGAATGGTCAATGAGGCTGAGCGCTACCAGGAGGAGGACGAGAAACAACGACAGAAGATCGCCGCTCGGAATAACTTGGAAGGTTATGTGTTTGGCGTGAAGCAAGCTCTAGACCAGGCCGGTGAGAAAATCAGTCAACAAGATAAGGAAACCGCACGCAATGCTTGCGAGGAGACTATCAAGTGGCTCGATGCGAACTCATTGGCCGATAAAGAGGAGTACGACGATAAGATGAAGAGTGTGTCCAGCATCTGTAGTCCGATCATGACAAAGATACATAGTGGGCCACAGGGCTGTGGTCAACAAGCTGGCGGTTTTGGAAATGGTCGCAGCGGTCCCACAGTAGAGGAGGTGGATTAAAAAGAAATTCCAGTCAGAAAAGAGATTTATGAGACTGTTACTGTTAGTTAGTTGTAAAAATGTAAACTTTAGAAATTACATGTGATAAAAATAAAATTTATATTTATAATTAAAAAAAAAAGAATTTATTTTTGTTTTTGAGGAACTTTAAGGCTTGGGTGAAGGTATAATTGCGATGCAAACTTTTCGATGGAATACGATTCATAAGTCGCAGGAAGGAAGGTTGTTCAGGCAAGTTCGACGAATTGATACTAGGGCTAGGGCGGACATTGGCAAAGTTCTTTTGAAGCGAAATTTCATTCCATCAAGGGTTTGTGAGTTGCTGCCCCTATTACAGTACACAACTCAACTCAGTTGTGTTGCAATCGAGACAACCGAACTTATTTGCGGTATTACGGAATACAACCATTTTCAGTTGAGCTAATGCAGCCAACTTAAAGTACGGAAATTGAATTGAAAAATAACAATGACATTTTGATGTAAACAAAGGAAAGTGAAGCAATATTTTGTGAGTTTTGGTATAAATAACAATAAAAAAGGAAAAATGGAAACTACTTCTGATTTATCTTTCGATGACTAGCATGAGGACGATATTGTTGATGTTGCGCGCAAAAGCAAAAGCGCGCGTTGAAAGTAAATCCGTGATATCCCTTTAGAACTTCCAAATGCCAAGTAAAATACATATTCCAAATTTAAAATTTCTAAACTAATTTTGAGTTTACAGATTTATTAGCTATTTTCGGTTGAATAAGGAAACGTTTTGTTACATCCTGGCTGAAGTGAAGGATTTCTTGAAAGAGACTGTCTGTTCGTCATCAATTCCACCAATTTTAAAATTAGCTACTGCTCTTCGATTCTTATCCGAAGGAAGTTACCAAAAAATGTAGTGGAAATGGAACTAGATTTTCCGTTTGGTTTTTACTTATTATTTTCAAGCTGGAAGAAGATACGCTTGGTAGTAACTATTTTAATTAAACACATATTGAAATATACGAACGTTTTTTCCATTGTGGAAAGAAAGTCCACTCCGCCAAATAATACAGACAACTACAGAAAAGCAGTTGTGTAGTTTTGACAGTTGAGACAACCAGTAATCAGTTGAGTTGTCTTTCATATTACCGTAATACAACTGAAAATTAGCCGTTGTCTTGATTTGACAGCTGAAAGACAACTGGTTGTCTCAAGGTTGTAATCGATAATACCGATTTCTCATTTACGACCAATCTACAACTGAAGTTGTGTACTGTAATAGGGGCCTGCATGTAAGCATGCTATGAAACATAAGTACTTCCTTATTTGAAAGAGGTTATGGAGTCGTTGCGCCTGTTTGGGTTGCCCAAAAGTTCAGAAGCTTTACTCTGTATTCCGATTCTGAAGTCAAATCGTTCGAAACGAAATTCATAAAATCCATTCATAGCTACTTTCCATTTTCGGTTCATTTAGGTTTGAATTTTTCCAGAGGATAGCGACGCGACGGCCGGTTTCATAGCAGGTGAAAGTTTGATTTCTCTTCTTCGTCATCTATTCAGCTGCGACAGTATTTATAGGGCGGGGTATTCCTAGTTTAGCCGAGAAGAAACCGGCCCCTTCTCTCGCAGAGTTAGGGAGTACGAGTGCTGTTTTGACATTGGAGTCTAGGAACGGGGATAAGTAGTCCGTGTCCGTGTCAACTATTTGCGATTCCAAAAATCGGATCGTTCGAAGCGGACATTTTGTATGGATTTTATGCATTTCAAATTGCCCATACAAAATGTCCCCCCATCCAAACTTTAGAATCGTAAAGTAGGGGCCCCGTTTGAGCTTAAAATTCGGACTTTGGAACGCTGATTTCATTGATATTTATTTTCCATGAATATCCAGTGTTGCAGCGGGGTGTTTGAAGGGTAAAAAGAGATTTAAGAGGAGAAGGGTCTACATGTTCTCTCAACCTGAAGGACCTGGTCACATATAGGTTGGTGAATTCTTTGAGTCACCGTTTTACAAAACCAAGTCAAGAGTTGGCTTTAAGGATTATCTAGTCCAAGTGTGGCCGGAAGTTGAATTCCCTGTCACACAAAATGCCGAGGTCGTGAAGATATTGAACAAGGGAGATACATAAATTGATTGTGCAAGAGTTGGTGACACTTACATATGTGAAAAGGTGATGGATTGGCATTTGGGTATGTTAAGTTTGAAGCAATTTTTGAGAGAGAAATTTCTAGAAATGTCATCTCGAAATTTGTGGAAAGTTGTAGATACATGAAGAGAAATTAAGTTTAAAAATAAAAAATGTTAAGAGAGGAATGCTTTAAAATATTGCTCTTCTAGATTAACAGAGAATTTGAATTTGAATTAAATGTTTGTTTGGAAGAGAAGTTCCGAATGCTTTCTCTTGTTTAACCTTTATTCGTGACCTACATTAATATACATTTTCGAAAAGGGATGGAGCGTGGATTTTTTCTTAATGTCCGTAACCGTATCCTTCTGGCAAACTCTAGAGATTCAAGATTTTTCTCAGAAAAAAAAAACAAAAATGAAGCGGAGAAATTCTTAGAATTCGTATTTGGTGGATTGCATCTATAAATTTTAAGAAAGTCTGCTTCTCTTTGTATTAAATTTTACTATCGAATGATGGTTGGCGATCTAAGAAGCGATAAACCTATATTTCAAGAATTTAAAAGAAAAACTTATGAACAACTTTCATCCACCACTCAACCAAGTCGAACCTTTAACCACAGATAATATAGTTTACTTATATATAAACTATCTAAATATTTCTATATTATCTGTGCTAAGACGCTTTTGCTCAATCGACATTCCGAAGATATGCGCACTGTTCTGATTGCCATAGGATAGGAAAATCATTTTGAACCGCTCGGAACAAAGATAGAAATCTCAGAAGATCCCGCAGCTCAATATTAAATAAGTCTTTCAGCTGGTCGAAGAAGTGTTCTTCCAAGAGCCCTCATTCTTTTATTAATCAGGCTGGACTGCTGCGCGTGAATAACTTAAATAAACTTAAACATCTCTTCGTCTGATTTGATTCAAAGAATGAGCCTTCTTCTTACCAAAAATTGGCTAAAGAGTTCTTGCTATGAAGATTGTTTCCAGATTTGTCGACCGTTTATAAACTCAATTTAGAATTTTGGAATAAGTATAAACCTATGTACTGCGAAATGGGACTTGAAGGGCCAAGGAGGGATATAGTTCTGACCCTTTCCTCGGAAGTTAATCACGGACCCAATATTTTACATAGGATCATTATTTTAATGATTTCATCAGCTATGTTATTATCCCTGCCATTACTATTGATAATTGACGAACAGTTTAGTCTTGGAATCCAGCTGCTCCAGTACCATTTGGATCCATCAATTGTATTGAAACTCCTTGACAAGTCTTATTTCCTGCGACAGTTCTGCGGTTGTTCTCAAGTTGTTCAGCACCCTTCTCCGCGTCAGGTTGGATAAGTGGCATTGTGTTGGGAAGCCGTTTCCTGCTGTCATCACAGCTCTACTACTACTGTAAGTTGTGGCCCAGAGATATGCGATTTAGGATTTTCTTCCAGTGTTTGTCAATTTTACTGATCCAGTTGCCCAAACTGGTACAGGGTATTTGTCAAAAGTCTAACCATACGAATCGTCGCGTCGTATGTACCACATAAGTACATTTGAAACAAGGTTTCTTCTCGATTTCCTTTCCTTTAAGTAGCCACTAGTCCTAATACATGTCTAGAAGTGGTCTTCTCCATGATGCCCACATTAATCTCAAATTCAAAAAAACCGATTTAACTTCTTAACTTTCATGTTGCCTGTCTTATTTTCTATATAGAAACTTCCAGAATAGGGTGAAATACATATACATATGTACATGCGTACATCCAAGAGGATAAAAAACCAGAAGGTATAGATGTCTATTGAGTTTATTTGGAACGTATTTTTAAAAAGAAAAGAAGTGACATCCAACAGTTTTATTTTATTTATCTGCTCATAGACGCCATCGACGTTATGAAAGACGACTGAAAAAGAAAATATCTGTTTGCCCGACGAAACATCTAGAAATTGCGAGCATTTTCCACCCCTAAACTTCCAAAAAAGAAATTGGTGTATCCATGCACAAGAAGAATTTCAAAAATTAAATTATTTTTACCTCACAAAACTCTCTTTCTAAACATAAAAAAAAAATGGCTTGGTCTTACAATAAATACCTTAGAGAAAAAACTAAGAGCGAACCCCAATATGAAGAGAGTTGAGGTGAGAAAAGACAACATAAACGAATGAAAACTACTAAGAGATTTAATTCAGTACTTGTTAAGTACTTCTCTTCTCTTCCTAAACAATATTATTTAATTTTCTTTCACATCAAACTCTCTTCATGTATCTACAACTTTCCACAAATTTCGAGATGACATTTCTAGAATTTTCTCTCTTCGATGAAAATCATATAAATACGCGGCTCCGTTCTCTTTGCTTCAGTATTAAACAAACTAATAAAGTGAAACAACCTAAAATAAGAATTAAGCAAAGCAACTGCTTAGTGAATAACAATCTAAAGTGAAAACGTATCCAAGAGAATAAATCAAACAGTCAAAGGAAAATCATTTTCTATCCGAAAGTAAACATTTTGAGTAAATTTTCCCGTGAAAAGTGAAAAGAAAAACAAAACATGCCAGCAATCGGTATTGATTTGGGAACCACCTACTCCTGCGTTGGAGTCTTCCAGCACGGAAAGGTGGAGATTATAGCCAATGACCAGGGCAACCGCACAACACCCAGCTATGTGGCATTCACAGATTCAGAACGACTGATCGGTGATGCCGCCAAGAACCAGGTTGCGATGAATCCTAAGAATACAGTGTTCGACGCAAAGAGGTTGATTGGACGAAAGTATGACGATCCAAAGATTCGTGATGATATGCAGCATTGGCCATTCAAAGTTGTGAGTGACGGTGGAAAACCGAAAATCTGTGTTGAGTTCAAGGGGGAACAGAAGAGATTCGCTCCAGAGGAGGTTAGCTCGATGGTGTTGACGAAGATGAAGGAAACAGCGGAAGCGTACTTGGGTGAGACCATCAAAGATGCAGTCATCACAGTTCCAGCGTATTTCAATGACTCACAGCGTCAAGCAACCAAGGACGCTGGGGCCATTGCTGGACTTAATGTGCTCAGAATCATCAACGAACCAACAGCAGCAGCCTTGGCCTATGGTCTGGACAAAAATCTTTCCGGAGAACGCAACGTCCTCATCTTTGATTTGGGCGGTGGAACCTTTGATGTTTCGATTCTAACCATTGATGAGGGTTCACTCTTTGAAGTGAGGTCAACAGCTGGAGACACACACTTGGGTGGTGAGGACTTCGACAACCGTTTGGTGAACCATCTGGCGGATGAATTCAAGCGCAAGTACAAGAAAGACATGAAATCGAATCCACGAGCTCTTCGTCGTTTGAGGACAGCAGCTGAAAGGGCCAAACGTACTTTGTCATCCAGCACAGAGGCCACCATCGAAATTGACGCATTATTCGAGGGAATTGACTTCTATACAAGGGTTACTCGTGCTCGCTTTGAGGAACTATGCGGCGATCTGTTCCGTGCAACCCTGGAACCCGTGGAGAAGGCATTGAACGATGCCAAAATGGACAAAAATCAAATCCATGACATCGTACTGGTAGGAGGCTCAACAAGAATTCCAAAAGTCCAGAATCTCCTTCAGTCGTTCTTCTGCGGAAAATCTCTCAACTTGTCCATCAATCCAGACGAAGCCGTTGCCTATGGAGCCGCCGTTCAAGCTGCAATCCTGAGTGGTGACAAGAGCAGCAGGATTCAAGACGTACTCTTAGTCGATGTCGCACCATTGTCACTCGGCATCGAAACAGCTGGAGGAGTTATGGCGAAGATCATCGAACGCAACTGCAGAATACCATGCAAGCAAACTCAGACCTTCTCTACATATTCCGACAACCAGCCAGGAGTGACGATAAATGTCTTTGAGGGCGAACGTGTTATGACCAAGGACAACAATCGACTTGGCAACTTTGATCTCTCTGGCATCCCACCAGCGCCGAGAGGTACCCCGCAGATTGAAGTGACTTTCGATATGGACGCAAATGGTATCTTGAATGTTTCCGCCAAGGAAACCGGAACCGGTAACACAAAGAACATCACCATCAAGAATGACAAAGGTCGTCTGTCACAAGCTGAAATCGATCGAATGGTCAATGAGGCTGAGCGCTACCAGGAGGAGGACGAGAAACAACGACAGAAGATCGCCGCTCGGAATAACTTGGAAGGTTATGTGTTTGGCGTGAAGCAAGCTCTAGACCAGGCCGGTGAGAAAATCAGTCAACAAGATAAGGAAACCGCACGCAATGCTTGCGAGGAGACTATCAAGTGGCTCGATGCGAACTCATTGGCCGATAAAGAGGAGTACGACGATAAGATGAAGAGTGTGTCCAGCATCTGTAGTCCGATCATGACAAAGATACATAGTGGGCCACAGGGCTGTGGTCAACAAGCTGGCGGTTTTGGAAATGGTCGCAGCGGTCCCACAGTAGAGGAGGTGGATTAAAAAGAAATTCCAGTCAGAAAAGAGATTTATGAGACTGTTACTGTTAGTTAGTTGTAAAAATGTAAACTTTAGAAATTACATGTGATAAAAATAAAATTTATATTTATAATTAAAAAAAAAAGAATTTATTTTTGTTTTTGAGGAACTTTAAGGCTTGGGTGAAGGTATAATTGCGATGCAAACTTTTCGATGGAATACGATTCATAAGTCGCAGGAAGGAAGGTTGTTCAGGCAAGTTCGACGAATTGATACTAGGGCTAGGGCGGACATTGGCAAAGTTCTTTTGAAGCGAAATTTCATTCCATCAAGGGTTTGTGAGTTGCTGCCCCTATTACAGTACACAACTCAACTCAGTTGTGTTGCAATCGAGACAACCGAACTTATTTGCGGTATTACGGAATACAACCATTTTCAGTTGAGCTAATGCAGCCAACTTAAAGTACGGAAATTGAATTGAAAAATAACAATGACATTTTGATGTAAACAAAGGAAAGTGAAGCAATATTTTGTGAGTTTTGGTATAAATAACAATAAAAAAGGAAAAATGGAAACTACTTCTGATTTATCTTTCGATGACTAGCATGAGGACGATATTGTTGATGTTGCGCGCAAAAGCAAAAGCGCGCGTTGAAAGTAAATCCGTGATATCCCTTTAGAACTTCCAAATGCCAAGTAAAATACATATTCCAAATTTAAAATTTCCAAACTAATTTTGAGTTTACAGATTTATTAGCTATTTTCGGTTGAATAAGGAAACGTTTTGTTACATCCTGGCTGAAGTGAAGGATTTCTTGAAAGAGACTGTCTGTTCGTCATCAATTCCACCAATTTTAAAATTAGCTACTGCTCTTCGATTCTTATCCGAAGGAAGTTACCAAAAAATGTAGTGGAAATGGAACTAGTTTTTCCGTTTGGTTTTTACTTATTATTTTCAAGCTGGAAGAAGATACGCTTGGTAGTAACTATTTTAATTAAACACATATTGAAATATACGAACGTTTTTTCCATTGTGGAAAGAAAGTCCACTCCGCCAAATAATACAGACAACTACAGAAAAGCAGTTGTGTAGTTTTGACAGTTGAGACAACCAGTAATCAGTTGAGTTGTCTTTCATATTACCGTAATACAACTGAAAATTAGCCGTTGTCTTGATTTGACAGCTGAAAGACAACTGGTTGTCTCAAGGTTGTAATCGATAATACCGATTTCTCATTTACGACCAATCTACAACTGAAGTTGTGTACTGTAATAGGGGCCTGCATGTAAGCATGCTATGAAACATAAGTACTTCCTTATTTGAAAGAGGTTATGAAGTCGTTGCGCCTGTTTGGGTTGCCCAAAAGTTCAGAAGCTTTACTCTGTATTCCGATTCTGAAGTCAAATCGTTCGAAACGAAATTCATAAAATCCATTCATAGCTACTTTCCATTTTCGGTTCATTTAGGTTTGAATTTTTCCAGAGGATAGCGACGCGACGGCCGGTTTCATAGCAGGTGAAAGGGTGATTTCTCTTCTTCGTCATCTATTCAGCTGCGACAGTATTTATAGGGCGGGGTATTCCTAGTTTAGCCGAGAAGAAACCGGCCCCTTCTCTCGCAGAGTTAGGGAGTACGAGTGCTGTTTTGACATTGGAGTCTAGGAACGGGGATAAGTAGTCCGTGTCCGTGTCAACTATTTGCGATTCCAAAAATCGGATCGTTCGAAGCGGACATTTTGTATGGATTTTATGCATTTCAAATTGCCCATACAAAATGTCCCCCCATCCAAACTTTAGAATCGTAAAGTAGGGGCCCCGTTTGAGCTTAAAATTCGGACTTTGGAACGCTGATTTCATTGATATTTATTTTCCATGAATATCCAGTGTTGCAGCGGGGTGTTTGAAGGGTAAAAAGAGATTTAAGAGGAGAAGGGTCTACATGTTCTCTCAACCTGAAGGACCTGGTCACATATAGGTTGGTGAATTCTTTGAGTCACCGTTTTACAAAACCAAGTCAAGAGTTGGCTTTAAGGATTATCTAGTCCAAGTGTGGCCGGAAGTTGAATTCCCTGTCACACAAAATGCCGAGGTCGTGAAGAGATTGAACAGGGGAGACAAGTTGATTGTGCAAGGGGTAGAATTAGTGACACTTGTGTGAAAAGGTGATGGATTAGCATTTGGGTATGTTAAGTTTGAAGCAATTTTTGAGGCACCAGAATGAAAAACTGTCGAGGTCTTGTTGAAGAAGAATGGAGTCTTGGTGTGAGGAAATGCTTTTAAACAATTTGGTATCGTCGGCGTAAAGGAAGACAGACGAATGCTTGATAATCATATCTAGGTCATAAATGGTTAGAATTAAAAGAAGGCGACCAAGATGGCTGCCTTATGGAACACCAAAGGTAGGTAAAAAGGGCGCAGAATGGGTGGACCTAAGGCGAACATTGTAAAGACGGTTTTCCCGGTAAGAAGATATCAAGAACAAGGAAATACTCTGTGAGGAAATTTGATGTCAGACAACTACAATTGCAAGAGACCTCCAGAGCTCCTTCGTAATGTCGATAGCATTAAGAACTGAGCACTAGTGGCAGCACTGCAAAAAAAAAAGAAAATACTATCAAAGTTGCCGACCACCACAATGAAATTGATGAAAATAGGAGGCATACTCTGTATGCGCTGTTATGTCAAAGTTACAAAACCCGAACCGAAGATTGCAAAGACGAAGCAAGGAGAATCGCAATCAATGCCAACAATTCCATCCACCCGACCTAGACGAAGTAAAGAAAGCTATGTATATCTGAACATGAGCTCAATGAAGCTGCTGGTGGTGATACCTTAACTGAAGAGAAATTTAAAGCAGCGGAACATGACTTGGTGAGAAGCATGCGCCAACACATCTGTACAATATAGTCGGAATAAGGCATCTCCGACGAATGGAATCTTTTTGTTGTTTGCCCGATTTTCAAGAAAGGATACTCTCTAAAAATGCACCAACTATAATCTGCTGTCCTATACATATGTTGTATGTGAGCTCCTAAAGCCCCTGATCAACATCCTGATTGGTCCATATCAATGTGGCTGTAGGCACAGTGCAGCAGTTCTTAGAAAAAAACCAGGAATTTGAAATCGATACCCACCACATTTTTATCTATTTAACACCCGCGTATGACAGTATTCATAGGGTCGAGCTATACAGTCTGTGCAGGATGACGATGAAGAATGCTCGCTGCATCATCAAGGTTTTACTGATCGACGGGTTTGAGGTCTGTAAGTTGTTAGTGTCCATGCCTGAGTATCCATGGTTCATGAATCTCCATCATTTCTATTCCTAAGACCGCTTGTTTGCAAACACTTTTGTCGGCCTTGCCGTTTTTTTTTGTCCCTGAAGCTGATGCCAATTTCGTTAGTCTTTTTTACTTGGTTTATGTTTTAGAAAAAGGTTTTGGTCTCACGAGTAGACCAAAAATAAGAAGGTTAATCTCAAGCAGAGGGTATGCTGAGATAAGGTGATAAGATATGACGAACTGTTTTCGACTGAATTTTCCTTCAGTCTTCTATCTTATAATGCTCTTACACTACCAATTGACTAAGGACTAACCACCACTTTACTTCTATCTTCAGCAAGAGACATTAGGTATTACTTGACAAGCTATCTATCAAGCTCTATGGTATCATTGGAACTTACTGAGCAACTCTACACCGACAAGGTAAGTTGTAAAAGGGGAAGGTCCCGTATGACAAACATATGTACATGAAAGTCTGGGAAAGGAAAAGGGTATTCTTACTCCGACAAAAATTCCGAATGAGAAAGTTAGGGACGGCACCCAGCGTCCACAAGAGGAGTACGAGGTGCTCATAAGCAACCACAATCTGAAATGGATTTGTTGAATTGTGCCTACTAATCGAAGGTAATATTTTACTGCAATCTTTCGTGTGCCTAATTCTGGAATAGTGTCCCCAGAATGTGCACCATTTTGACGATGTCTTTTCAATAAAAATGTGTTTGACTATGGAAAGCTAACTCTCCTGACCACAAAAAAGATGCGCCATACAGTTGTTCACAGTTTGGAAGCCGATTTAAGTCTTTCGAACTACGAAAACAAGTAAGCATCAGAAGCATGTCAAAACAGTTGGCAAATTTACTTCGAAAACGTTGCATGACCCGAATTCTTCGAACTCGATGTGGGCAATGGTATACAAAAACCAACTTCTGTGTCCTAAGCTGAGTCCAAGTGCAAATCCTCAAAAACCTTCTGAAATTCTTGAATGTAAACACGGAAACATCTTTTCTATAAACATTTCTTAAACTTTTATTTAAATGCTAAACAATTCCTTATTTTAAGTCTTAATTCCTACAACTTAAGCTAGAGCAGTACAAACTACATTTAGGAACTAAACATTAGACACAGCTTCAATCACTTAATCAACTTCTTCTACGGTTGGACCACCATTCGTAGACTGTGGACCCTTGCCTGCTCCCGCACCAGTGTGTATTTTCGTCATAATGGGACTGCAGATCTTTGTCAGTTCTTCCATCTTGTGTTCGAATTCTTCCTTCTCGGCAGTTGTGTTGGAGTCCAACCACTTGATGGTATCGGTGCAGCATTCCAGAGCTTTGTCTTTGTCTGACTGCGGAAGCTTGCTACCAGATTGCTCTACCGCTTGTTTCACGTTGAAGACGTATCCCTCCAGATTGTTGCGGGCGGCAATCCGTTGACGGTGCTTCTCATCTTCTTCCTGGTACTTCTCAGCTTCGTTTACCATTCTGTCGATTTCAGCTTGTGACAGACGACCTTTGTCGTTCTTGATAGTGATGTTCTTTGCAGCACCGGAGCCCATTTCCTTTGCGGCAACATTCAGGATTCCATTTGCATCCAAATCGAAGGTGACATCGATCTTGGGAACTCCACGAGGCGCTGGTGGAATGCCAGTTAAGTTGAAGGTTCCCAGTAGATTGTTGTCCTTCGTCAAAGCTCGCTCTCCTTCAAACACCTGGATAGTGACCGCTGGCTGATTATCGGCATAAGTTGTGAAGGTCTTCGATTGCTTGCATGGAATTCTTGAGTTTCGTTCAATTAGCTTCGTCATAACTCCTCCAGCTGTTTCGATGCCCAGTGACAATGGAGCAACATCGACTAAGAGTACGTCTTGGATTTTGCTACTCGTGTCCCCACTGAGAATAGCTGCTTGAATGGCGGCTCCGTATGCAACGGCTTCATCTGGATTGATGGACAAGTTCAAAGATTTTCCACAGAAGAACGACTGAAGGAGATTCTGGACTTTTGGAATTCTTGTTGAGCCTCCTACTAGGACGATGTCATGGATTTGATTTTTGTCCATTTTAGCGTCCTTCAACGCCTTCTCCACGGGATCCAAAGTGGAGCGGAATAGATCGCCACAAAGCTCCTCGAAGCGAGCTCGACTTATCTTCGTGTAGAAGTCAATTCCCTCGAATAATGCGTCAATTTCGATGGTGGCCTCTGTGCTGGATGACAAAGTACGTTTGGCCCTTTCAGCTGCTGTCCTCAAACGACGAAGAGCTCGTGGATTCGATTGCATGTCTTTCTTGTACTTGCGCTTGAATTCCTCCGTAAAATGGTTCACCAAACGATTGTCGAAGTCCTCACCGCCCAAGTGTGTGTCTCCAGCTGTTGACCTCACTTCAAAGAGTGAACCCTCATCAATGGTTAGAATCGAGACATCAAAGGTTCCACCGCCTAAATCAAAAATGAGGACGTTGCGTTCTCCGGAGAGATTTTTGTCCAGACCATAGGCCAAGGCGGCTGCTGTTGGTTCGTTGATGATTCTGAGCACATTAAGTCCAGCAATGGCCCCAGCATCTTTGGTTGCTTGACGCTGTGAGTCATTGAAATACGCTGGAACTGTGATGACTGCATCTTTGATGGTCTCACCCAAGTACGCTTCCGCTGTTTCCTTCATCTTCGTCAACACCATGGAGCTAACCTCCTCTGGAGCGAATGTCTTCTGTGCCCCCTTAAACTCAACACTGATTTTCGGTTTTCCACCGTCACTCACAACTTTGAATGGCCAGTGCTTCATGTCGCCCTGGATTTTCTCGTCATCAAATTTGCGTCCAATCAACCTTTTGGCGTCGAACACTGTGTTCCTGGGATTCATGGCAACCTGGTTCTTGGCGGCATCACCAATCAATCGTTCTGAATCTGTGAATGCCACATAGCTGGGTGTTGTGCGGTTGCCCTGGTCATTGGCTATAATCTCCACCTTTCCGTGCTGGAAGACTCCAACGCAGGAGTAGGTGGTTCCCAAATCAATACCGATTGCTGGCATGTTTTGTTTTTCTTTTCACTTTTCACTTTTCACGGGAAAATTTACTCAAAATGTTTACTTTCGGATAGAAAATGATTTTCCTTTGACTGTTTGATTTATTCTCTTGGATACGTTTTCACTTTAGATTGTTATTCACTAAGCAGTTGCTTTGCTTACTTCTTATTTTAGGTTGTTTCACTTTATTAGTTTGTTTAATACTGAAGCGAAGAGAACGGAGCCGCGTATTTATATGATTTTCATCGAAGAGAGAAAATTCTAGAAACGATATCTCGAAAGTTGTGGAAGATTATGGAAACGTTAGTTATAAAAATGCATAATGAACGAAAAGAGAAACAAATTTGTTTTCAAACGTCTCTTTTATGAGGAGTCGTTACTTGAAAGAGTTGTTAGAAGAGACCATTCTCTTTATTGAATAATAAATCTTGTTCTCTAGGGATTTTAGTTTTAGCTTAAGAGAGTTTTTAATTCTCTTACTTATGAAATGTGGTGTTTCACTTTTAACTGACGCATTTTCTTTGGTCATTTCCACTTTTCCAGACATTTCGGCATTGACAATGAAGATTGACCCCTGGGAGTTGGCTTGGGCAAATGTTTGTAAATAACATACATACAATGAACTGTTGTATATATGACATCAACATAGAGTTGCAAATGCCTTATGTAGTAAAGAATTGGTATGGAACTTTTGAGCGAAACAATGACTAAACGTATATGTACGTAGGAAGATGTAAACAAAAAACAGCTGCTATTCTATTTACAGAATTGTTCGCCATAATTTCTTAAAATAATAATTTTACTCTCCGTGTGATTGTAGTTGTAGATTACGTATTTTGCGAGGATTCTAGACTTTTATACGGGACAGCTCATACGTAATCCGGTAGATTCCTTCTATTTGTGTGAAAAATGAAACGAATGATTGCGGAAACCAGTCATTGGCACTACATGGATGGGCTGTCGTGCCAAATATTTTGTATTTTAATGAGTCGTCTACATCTGTGGGTAGTGGCAAGAAGATATGTGACACCTGGAAACGGATCGAAGAACTTTTGGATCGCAGTAGTTTAAGCAGTAAAGAAGTCCGGTATCGCGTAAAAATGAAGGAAGAACACCGTAGTATTAGGCGTGATAAGCGTAGTCACATAAACGCTTTAGCAAAATATGGCAAATAGGTGTGACAGAATTTTATCAAGAATCAAACAAGCGAACACAATTCCAAACGCGTATTATACTTCCTCTATCCACTTTGGAAATTGGAGCAACTTACGTTACCTTAGATCTTTTCCACTATTTTGCCTTAACTTTCATCGCACCATTTGATTTCAATCACAGCCTTCGGAATGCTCTGTACTGTCACCTCATCTCCACTTCCTGAAACAGCCTTCTGTTTCCTGTTTAGTTCAAAGCCTAAGGTTAAGTTTCATTTTAAGTCTTGTTTTCTTGTTTGTATTAATTAACCTTTCTCCTCCTCCTAAACTCAACGGTATAAGGGTAACTTTCTCCAATGAGGCCGAATTCCTTGGAGTCATTTTCGATAGGAAGCTATGCTGGAAACCCACCATCACTGACCGAGTCAAAAAAGTTTTGGTAGCCCTTTACACTTGCAAGAGATCCATTGGTCGCAAGTGGGGTTACACGCCCAAAGTTACCTATTGGCTCTTTATGGAGCTCTAGTATGGTGGACTGCAGTTGATAAAAGCTCATATCTTAATATAATAACTAGGGTTCAAAGGATGGCTTGTCTCTACATCACGGGGGCCCAAAGATCAACCCCCTCTGCTTGTCTAGAGACCATCTTGAACCTCACACCTCTGGATTCCTTAGCGGCAAACGCAGCACCCCGTCTAAAAGCAACTTCGCTTTGGACCCAATTACCTTATGGTCACACCCGTATCTTACACAGATTCCACAACCTATCAAACAATTTTGATAGAACTCTGCCGTTCAAATCCTTTGAAAGAGTATTTAAAGTCAAAATTCCCCCACGGGACAACTGGTATAGATAAATCCCTCAACAAACAAATTCACATCTATACAGATGGCTTTAAAACCAACAAAGGTGTAGGCTGTGGCATCCACTCACACAAACTTAACATTAACCAGGCGATCCGCCTCCCTGATCACTGCAGTGTTTTCCAAGCTGAAATAATGGCGATAAAAGAAGCTTCATCATGGCTGAAATGGAACATTGTATCTACTAAGGATATCTGTAACTTCAGCGACAGCCAAGCAGCTTTGAAATCCCTATCAAATGTAACTTACAACTCTCTGATGGTCCTCGACTGCCTATCGTGTCTTAGAGATACGACTGAACAGTTTAAAATTCGCCTTTGTTGGGTGCCCGGACACAGTGACATTCCTGGTAACTGCAAAGCCGACGAACTTGCCAAATCTGGTACGACCCTAGTGATTCCTTCTCATACCAAAGGCTTGGGTATACCTAACAGTACT
This sequence comes from Criorhina ranunculi, assembly GCA_951813785.1. Lineage (NCBI taxonomy): Eukaryota > Metazoa > Arthropoda > Insecta > Diptera > Syrphidae > Criorhina > Criorhina ranunculi. Next base: position 8,576,404 of record OX638381.1, read on the forward strand.
CCCTTCTCTGCCATTATCCAGCACTCTCCCACAACAGAAGAAGATTTCTAGGCCACTATCATTTCAATGACAACAGTGACCTTGGTCAAATCCCCCTAAATCCTCTTATTTATCAACAACTCTAAATGGTTCTACGGGTAGAATTCTTCTACAGAGAATTCTATTAACATCACAACGGGCTCTGAGCCTGAGTAAGTCTCATGGGACACCTATCTACCTAACCTTACCATTAATTATTCTTAATAAATGCCTCTGTTTGGGGGTGCCAAAAATGCTTTGATGCTTTTGTTGACATATTTTTTCTAAAATTACCCTAGAACTTATCAATCGATCTAAAAATTAATTTCAACTAAAATTCCAGCCCACTCAAAACAACAAAACAGAAGTGTGTTATCTCATCGTATATAGCTATGTACATACATAGCAAGTTGCCTGAAATTTGATAATCGTTAAACTAATCAAATTCTAGAAGCTTTCTGCATTTTCATATCCAAAAACTACCCCGTTCTACATTTTCCCGTACGATGTAAATGCCGGCAAAACAAAAATACAAAAATGACTCAACAGCTGTTTATTATTTCACAATCGCATTGAAATTGTATGTGGGTAAAACGAAAGGTCAGTGCTATTGATGTCATGTCATTTCATTCGCAGAGGAATAGCAAAGAGAAAAAGTGTTAAAAGTAAACAAGAGAAAAACAAACAAATTATCAACCACAAAAATATTCTCTTACACAAATGATTTCGAAAAAGACTCATGCCTTCTCTCATATTTCATTCAATACAAACAGAATGAATCTCTTCTTCCATCTCTTACGTGCGTCCAGACGGAACTAGAAGAGACTTTTCAAAACAAATGTGTTTCTCTTTAACATTCATTGCGCATTTTTATTACAACCTTCCTTGACCTTGGTGCCTTGTTCCTTTCCTTTCTACAATTTTCCCAAAATTTCGTGATGACATTTCTAGAATTTTCTCTTTTGGATGAGAATCATATAAATACGCGGCTCCGTTCTCTTCGCTTCAGTATTTAACAAACTAACAAAGTAAAACATTCCAACGGAATAATCGGGCGAAATTACTGCTTAGCGAATAACAACTAAAGTTAAGACGCAAATAGAAAAAAAGTGAAAATCAGAAAAATCCAAGAGAATCGAACAGTCAAAGGAAAATCATTTTCTATCCGAAAGTAAATATTTTGAGTAAATTTTCCCGTGAAAAGTGAAAAGAAAAACAAAACAACATGCCAGCAATCGGTATTGATTTGGGAACCACCTACTCCTGCGTTGGAGTCTTCCAACACGGAAAGGTGGAGATTATAGCCAATGACCAGGGCAACCGCACAACACCAAGTTATGTGGCATTCACAGATTCAGAACGATTGATTGGTGATGCCGCCAAGAACCAGGTTGCCATGAATCCCAGGAACACAGTGTTCGACGCCAAAAGGTTGATTGGACGCAAATTTGATGACGAGAAAATCCAGGGCGACATGAAGCACTGGCCATTCAAAGTTGTGAGTGACGGTGGAAAACCGAAAATCAGTGTTGAGTTTAAGGGGGCACAGAAGACATTCGCTCCAGAGGAGGTCAGCTCCATGGTGTTGACGAAGATGAAGGAAACAGCGGAAGCGTACTTGGGTGAGACCATCAAAGATGCAGTCATCACAGTTCCAGCGTATTTCAATGACTCACAGCGTCAAGCAACCAAGGACGCTGGGGCCATTGCTGGACTTAATGTGCTCAGAATCATCAACGAACCAACAGCAGCAGCCTTGGCCTATGGTCTGGACAAAAATCTCTCCGGAGAACGCAACGTCCTCATCTTTGATTTAGGCGGTGGAACCTTTGATGTCTCGATTCTTACCATTGATGAGGGTTCACTCTTTGAAGTGAGGTCAACAGCTGGAGACACACACTTGGGCGGTGAGGACTTCGACAATCGTTTGGTGAACCATTTTACGGAGGAATTCAAGCGCAAGTACAAGAAAGACATGCAATCGAATCCACGAGCTCTTCGTCGTTTGAGGACAGCAGCTGAAAGGGCCAAACGTACTTTGTCATCCAGCACAGAGGCCACCATCGAAATTGACGCATTATTCGAGGGTATCGACTTCTACACGAAGATAAGTCGAGCTCGCTTCGAGGAGCTTTGTGGCGATCTATTCCGCTCCACTTTGGATCCCGTGGAGAAGGCGTTGAAGGACGCTAAAATGGACAAAAATCAAATCCATGACATCGTCCTGGTAGGAGGCTCAACAAGAATTCCAAAAGTCCAGAATCTCCTTCAGTCGTTCTTCTGTGGAAAATCTTTGAACTTGTCCATCAATCCAGATGAAGCCGTTGCATACGGAGCCGCCATTCAAGCAGCTATTCTCAGTGGGGACACGAGTAGCAAAATCCAAGACGTACTCTTAGTCGATGTTGCTCCATTGTCACTGGGCATCGAAACAGCTGGAGGAGTTATGACGAAGCTAATTGAACGAAACTCAAGAATTCCATGCAAGCAATCGAAGACCTTCACAACTTATGCCGATAATCAGCCAGCGGTCACTATCCAGGTGTTTGAAGGAGAGCGAGCTTTGACGAAGGACAACAATCTACTGGGAACCTTCAACTTAACTGGTATTCCACCAGCGCCTCGTGGAGTCCCCAAGATCGATGTCACCTTCGATTTGGATGCAAATGGAATTCTGAATGTTGCCGCAAAAGAAATGGGATCCGGTGCTGCAAAGAACATCACTATCAAGAACGACAAAGGTCGTCTGTCACAAGCTGAAATCGACAGAATGGTAAACGAAGCTGAGAAGTACCAGGAAGAAGATGAGAAGCACCGTCAACGGATTGCCGCCCGCAACAATCTGGAGGGATACGTCTTCAACGTGAAACAAGCGGTAGAGCAATCTGGTAGCAAGCTTCCGCAGTCAGACAAAGACAAAGCTCTGGAATGCTGCACCGATACCATCAAATGGTTGGACTCCAACACAACTGCCGAGAAGGAAGAATTCGAACACAAGATGGAAGAACTGACAAAGATCTGCAGTCCCATTATGACGAAAATACACACTGGTGCGGGAGCAGGCAAGGGTCCACAGTCTACGAATGGTGGTCCAACCGTAGAAGAAGTTGATTAAGTGATTGAAGCATTGTTCTAGTTTAAGTTATCCTATAAGATTTAAAATAAGGAAAAGCATTCAAATAAAAGTTTAAGATATATTTACAGAAAAAAAGAGTTCAAGTCTTTTAATTCAAACTTTGTGGACTCCTGATTATTTAGATCTTTGGCGAGGTAGGTATTCCAAAAGTATAGATAAAGGCAAATGCAGTGGAAGACTCTTACTTATTGTAAATCCTTTGATCCACTTAGGTCTTGAACTGTCCTAAGACATTCTATGATGTTATCTAGATGTGCTTTAACTATGATCCAAGTTTAGGCACAGCAAAAAAGGAGATAGTCCTTCTGACTAGAAATCGGTTTTCATATTGGGTCTGCGGTGATAACAAGCAAAGAAGCGGGTAATTGGATGGAGCTAGGTCTAAAGAAGCTTACTTCTTGCGACAGATAAGTTGTGCATCTGAACGAGCTGCGAAGGCCACAACGTTGCTAAACAACATAATGACAAATGTTAATGGTCCTATGGCCAGCAAACAAAGGCTTCTAATAACAATTACGCCATTCTTCTGCATGGTTGTGACATATGATCCGACGTTCTAGGGCAACAGAAACACGGGGAAACTAGTGACGGCAAGTTGTAAGTTTATACTAAATGGTGTCAGAGCCATCCTCGTAGTCGCGAGAGTGAAATTGATCTCTTTGTGGCAGTGAGATAGTCCGTCTACGACAAAAGACGGAAATTGGAGTGGAATCGGCAACAGAAGTAGTAAAATAGCTCACCAAACAGCAGTGACAAGACTGATGGAGGCTAGAAAGTAGAAGGCGGTTGGCCGCGAGGTTAAAGTAAACTACTACGTGACCCTGTTTCTAATCGGACATGCGTATTTCAATGCCTACCTCCACAAGATGGCTTAAATTGGTGGAACATATCTACTAGTATGGCGAGTCCCAAGAATATGACAGAAACGACACATCTTCGCTGTTAGCAGATGGGAAACTGCAAGAAGTGCGCGGAAGTCATTGATTGGCATAATGATCTCGTAAAACATAGCTACAAAAATGTTAACCAGAACTAGAATCGAGTATGCGCCTTCATAGACAAGGTAGGTACTCAAAACAAAAACAAAATAGGAAGACCAAACATGAGATCCTCATGAGATGAAAGCCTTACTGGCAAGAAAGAGTTAAGGTACGGACAAAGAAATTCGCGAGTATACCCACACCAAACCAATAGATTTGTCACAGCATTTTCGAAAATGTTCTCCTCATCAGACGAAGAAGAAGCGCTTTTTCTTACCCTCTCAGTATACGCTATATTCACTTCAACTGCGTCAAAAACGCTGCATGTAGCGACACTTAAAAAAATCGCTGCAAAATCGCCGTCGCAGCGTCAAATAATCGCGTTGGTGTGGGCTCTCTGATAAACCGCCATGTAATTTGAGTGACAGCAATCATCGCCGTCGCGGTGGCAGCGATTAAATCGCGTTGGTCTGGGGGTACATTTAACCCGCAACAGGATAGAAATATGAAAAATTCGGTGCTTAGTGGGGAAAGAATACGACACCACTCTGAGGTAATACGCAAGTGGTCCCTGAGTGGATGCTGTCAAAGGGATTAGAGGAGCTTTTTTTAGTGAGTAGGAAAGGATGGAAGGAAGTCCCACACTCCTGACAACAGAAACCAATCTACATTCGAACATATAATTTGTTTATTTATTTAAAATTTCAAAATAATAATAAAGGACAAGTTAATTAATAACTTTTATTCATTTTATTTAAGCTTAGTTTTCGTTTTTTTATTTAAACATAAAACAAGCATAGGTACATTGCTTACAAATTAAAAAAAAAAAAAAAGTATATAAATTCATTCGTTAGACTTGGATTTTTCAGATACAAGTCCCATATTACTAAATTTAAACGTAATAAATAAAATACTACGTGACATAGCTTCTTACTTAAAGTTTAACATTTTTTATTTATTTTTTTTTTTAAATAGATACACATACATTATAATCATTTTGTTTTATATTTTTATTTTATTTTTTACAAGATTTGCAAATAAAACTTAAAAAAAACTAAATTAACAATAATAAATGAGTTAATTGACATTGTAAGGACAAAATTAATTGTAATATGTAATTGAAAATAATATTTTTTTTTTTTTTATTCGTTTCAAAAAATAGAAACAAAATTCGATTGCATAATGAAATAATTATTAAAAAAAAAAGTAAGCTCATCTCAACAAAATTTCTCTCTTTTATTTTTTTTGGCACATCGAGCGTTAATTTTAGCAAAGAAAATGATCCTTATAAGGATACAGATACTACATGCTAGTACTTATAAAATATATATATTATTTTGTTTGCCTTTATGTATACAAATGGTTATATAAAATGTTTATGAATTGTTCGTTGCTAGAAAAGAAAAAATTGTATCACGTAGATTACCTTAAGAAATATGTATACATTTAATTAATTATAATTTTTTTTATATTTATATTTAAGAGGCGGTAATAAATTAAGACACACGATGGCAAAGCATGTGGATTAATTGCTAGTGTTATCGTAACGGATAATCAGTGCATCGACGACATTAAAAATTTCGTCAAAATGTGGACGTGATTCGGCTTCGGCAGCCCAACACTTGAGCATTAGGCGATACATTTCTGGTGGGGTATTCTCGGGAGCGGGCATTCGAAAACCTGTAAAAGAACAAAAAAAAATAGAAGATGAAACAAAGGCTTTTCGAATCTTCATTTGTAAAGTCACCCAACAAAAATTTGAGTCTTATGCTTCTACTAGGACAACACTCCAGAAGATTAGGGGCGCTCTTCAATGATTTTTGTAGTAGCTGTAGGGATGAGGAGGAGGAGGAAAGTACAACCCATCTCCTCTGCCATTGTCCAGCGCTTGGGCACTATCATTTAAATGATAATAGTGACCTTAGTCAAATACCCCTACGCAAAATCCTCTCATTTATTAACAATTCCAAATGGTTCTACCGGTAGAATTCTCTCTTAGAGAGATTCTATAGGTATCACAATGGGCTATGAAAACCTATCCATCCAACCTAACCTTGCCTATTCTTCCACTAACACAATAGACTTACTTCTGGTCTAAGTGTACCTTTTCTCAGAGGGGAACTTCAAACTAATTAAAACTAAATACGGGGATGAGCTGTGTTTAAAGAAATGTAATCCTTTAACTATTTACTCTGGGCAGTCGCTTTTTCTATGTTTACGCTAGCGGTTTCTTCCAACAAACTTGAGGTATAGGTTGATCAAGTAAGACAGAGGATCTATAAAATTGCTATCTTCTACGACTGAGCTGAAATGCACTTAGTCTGAAATACCAGAATTTAGCTCTGACTAAAAAAGTACTGCGACCTAAAAGATCTTTTGCGCCAAGCAAAGCTGGAATTGGACCTGGGCTTCAACCAATAAAAATCTTTAACCAGCTCGATCGATCTTCAGCTGGCTGCTTTGAGGTTCCTTTCTACTTGCGGGCGGCATCTGAGTTGCGGTCTTCCCCTACTTCGTCTCAGAGGTGGATTCGAAAACTCTTCCGGCCGAAACACTGCTGTGCATCCGCTCTTAATATCCTAGCCATCTGAATCGTAGTATTTGGACTCCTCCGGCTGCGTCGATGTCGCTAAACAGCCTATACAATTCGTCGTTATTTCTTTTCTTTTACTCTTCATCTATGCAAACACGACCGTAGATTATCTCTATCTATAAAGTCAATGCAACTTGATCCATTCTTGGTCCATGCCTCTGAACCACAGAGTAGGGTTGCATGAATCAGGGTCTTGTATAGAACCAATTTGGTTATTCGAGAGAGGAGCACAGATGCTCCTTAATTGACTTCTTAGCTTAAAGAAACAACGATTGGCAAGAGTTATTCTGCATTTGATCTCAGCGCTGTTGCCATCATAGCCAAAGTCTAGGCTAGTATTAAGTGTTTTTTTTTTTTTTGACAACACTTTCGTTGATTGTTAGCTTATCTTTGCCGCTTCCATCTTTATACTGACGAATGCGCTACTGAAATCACGTTGTGTTTTTTGGACTGACTTTTGAAAGATTGTACCTATGGTGTTAGCGTCTGAGTACGGTCCAATTCTTTCGAGAACGATGTTTAAGAAATCGTGTCGCATTGCCTAAATCCTTTTTTCACATCGAAGGTCTCGGTTAGGTCTTTACCGACCCATTCTCCATGGCATCCTACACAGATGAACAAGTTTAGCAGGGAGGCTAAAATTAGACATTGCTTTGTATAGCTCGTCTCTATAAATGCTGTCATACGCTGTCTTAAAATCGATGAAAAGGTGTGAAACTCGCAGTTTCCCTAGAACTTGAGAAGTTTGCGATTGTTGAATGTTGCTGGGGAGAGGAATCTCCTGCCTTGGTCTGCTTCAATCTATGGAAGAACATAGGCACTATATTTGTTTCGAAGTTTCTAGATCTTCCAGCTGAATGAGCACTTGTCCTAACAACTTTTGTATACCCAAGCACAACTTGTTGAGATATGAGCTGCGTGGGGAGTGTCCAGTGAGGAGGTCAGCGTGCTTAATGTGAGAATCTCTTGATTCCTGCTTTTGTTTTAGTGGCTAAAGAAGCAGGATGCCTGTTTGAAGCTTGTTTTGATACAAACACTCGTACAGTATTTTTGGATGACAAAGAGATTGCTGAGCATATTTGTGCAAGTAGTCCACCAGAGGTCGAAGCGGATAAACGTGCTTTGGCAGGGGGTTTTTAGTATACTATTCCATTCCATTCATGACCTCAATCTTGATGGGGATCATAACATTCTTTACTTGTAGAAGAACATAAAGTAGGTAGGAGGAGGCCCTACAGGGAATGAGAAGGAGAATAGTGGACACCCTACAGCAAGAGGGTGCAAATTGTGGCTGCAAGACATGTCATGTAATCGAATCCGCTTTGTAGTGCAGAAAACTCAGCGAGGGAGTAAGATCTTTGAGTCAAACAGAACTCTGAACACTGAACTGAGACCATGTAGCATACGAATAGAACGTGGAATAATGAAATCTTGCATCTCAAAGTGTTTAAAGTTCAAAAGCATAGAGGCATTACATTTTTTTTTTATAAATACCTACCAGTATCGATGCGCTCTCTGGCTCTTGAATTACTCATTCCTGAGTAGGGAGTATCACCCTTTGAGAATATTTCCCACATCAAAATACCATACGACCAGACATCACATAACGAAGTGTATTTTCCGAAATTCAAAGCTTCGGGGGCAGTCCATTTCACAGGAATCTGTTTCATTCCATCAGAAACTAAAAAAAAAAAACATTTTAGTGCTCATGAGATTAACGATAATGCCATGCATACATACCGATATACTCCTCTTCTTCGCGGGACATTCCAAAATCTGAGATCTTCACTGAATTCTCAAAGTCAATTAGGCAATTTCTCGCCGCTAGATCCCTATGAATGCAGTTCTTTGATTCCAGATATCTCATTCCTAAAAATGTACTAAAAATCAAAACCTGTCCATGCAACAATGTCTATAAGTATCTCTTGCCTGCTGCAGCATCTCGACACATGCCCATCAACTGTCTCGTTGTCAATGTATTTGAATTCTTTCGAAGGAAATTCAACAAAGATCCACCCGGCACCAGTTCCATAACAATCATAATGGGTTGCTTCTGGACACAGATTCCTATCAGCTTAACAATATTCGGATGATCGTATTGCTTAAGGATACGGCCCTCCTGTAGGAATTTCCTCTTTTGTTCGTCTGGTAGTGTCATGCGACATGTTTTCACAGCAACATCCTGTTTGGTGGACTTTAGTTTCGCCTTATAGACGTCTCCAAAGTTGCCCTAAAATATTCCAAAAGTACATCAATGATGGTTGAGATAATCTACGAGATAGCCTTACTCGTCCAATTTTTTCCAGCAACACAACATCATCATTGCTCAACTCCCAGCGTTCACGACAAATTGGTCGTCGCAATATCGCTCCTGACTTAACCGTAACTGGCAACTCAGACTGATATTGATGCATGATAAGTTCCTGTATGCTGGGAAAAGGTGGTCCTTCGAATCGAAAATGTCCATCGACCGTTGTTTGGACAATGAAATGTTTATGACCATTCCAACACACGCTAAGAACAATTTGACTTTCTTCGTTGCGAATTGTCTCTCGAACTAGGAAATCGCCGTCGTTGTTCAAAAGACGAACAACTTCTTCACGTGGTAGGACTCCATGGAACCATTCCTCTTCGTAGAGTGGACGGTTTGATGACAGAGACATCTGTAAAAAGAATATGAAACAAGTAAGTGAGAAGGAAATTCTGAAAAAGTGACTTGAAAAGATGCATAAAAGTTGAAGCGATTTTTTTTTTTTTTGTATTTTGACAGCAACATGCTTTTAAGTGCTAAACACGGTGATGAGCTATAGAGATATGGATACTTACAAAATGATTAAGATAAATCTACTTAAACTAGACTACAGATGCAGGCTATTGCATAGTCTATACATCCAGCGATGTGGAACTTAATGAGAGAAATGTGGAAAGTAAGTGTTTGAGTAGATAGGTAGGGTTGCTGTCTCCTCAAAGCGCAGATGAACATGGGACAAAGTAGGATCGTTTTGATACAAGACGGATCCGTCCTCTAGTTTGAACTTTGAATGTCAATATATGACAATTCACTCACGTTTCCGAGGTGATTGTCTTCTAAATGGAACTCTATTTTTGTTTGACAGGGCTGAATACTTACAGAGAAAGTGTCCTTGAAACCACTGCAGAGATCATTTGAGGAAAGAGTACCTCGAATAGAAAGAAGAACGCCTACGTGGCCTTCCAGGTCAAGGATATCGAAGAATCTTGCGATAGGAACAACATCCTGATGTTTCTTTTAAGGAAGCCTTGTTTCAATCTCGAAACGGATGCGCTTCGAAGAAGTACGTACAGGAAACCTAGTCAGCGACTTGCAGGGAATAGAAGACTGTGGCTTATAGTACTGAACGAACTGCTTAAGGCTTAAGGTATAGCAAAGGAAGTTTTCTCATACAATAAAAGGCCTGATGGAATTGGCTCTCAATAAACTGGTTAAGTGGACATACAAGGTCAGTCTTTTAGCCAACGCCGCAAAGACCGAACTGAGTTTGTTCACAAGAAGGTACAAAGTTCCAGATATCGCCCCTCCAAAGCTAACTGACACAGAACTTCAATTCACAGAACATGCCGGATACTTTGAGCTTGGAAGTCACTCTTGACTAAAAATTAGTTTGGAAAGTGGATATACAGGATCGTGCGGGGGAGGCTTCTGTTGCTCGTTATTTCTGTCGCAGGGTTTTGGGGCTAAAATGGGGCTTTGAGCCTAGAAAAGTACACTAGCATTTGGACAAGAAGAGTAACATTGATCTTCTGGAAAGATTTCAGAAGTTATCATGTGTCAGTAAAACTGAAGCTTTAAGAAACGATGCTCCAGCGAAGACCCAAATTCTTAGCAGAAGTGTTTGAGAATTTGGGGGCTTAAGAGTGAATCTTTGACAGAGATACATACAGATGGATCTAAAACAGCGTATAGTAAGGAAGCAGGAGCCTTCTCCAGTCCGCTAGATGTGAAAGTCACTAGAACACTGCTGAATTACGTAGAAATTACGACAGTCCCAGAAGTTGCGGCTTAACTTTCAATTAACACAACAGAGGGCAGCACTATTGTACTATACATAGTCGGCAGCAAATAAATCCTTGCAGTCACCAGCAATACGATCCAAGTTGGTGAAGGAGATCTCTGACAGATGCGATCTTCCCAGCAACTACAGAACGGACGAGCTGAAAAAAGGAAGGGGTAAGACAGAAGTCAGAATCTTTTTGAAAATAGAAAGGAACCGTCCGGTACCCTGCGTTGGATCACAATGGACCTACATTTTGGTCTGAGTGTGTCCCTATCTAAACAGTGGCAGCCACCTAACATAGGAACTCGAGTCGCGACTTTTAAGAAGATTGTTTTGAAAACATGTTTACACCATCCGTCTTGCGTCAACAAATCAAATAGTAGGCGTATCACCACACGAAACACAAAGATCGCCACAACAATTACTTTTGTTTACGTTTAAGAAAGTCTGTATTCAAAAATTAACTATTTACCAACCATCAAAAGTGACTTTGGTCTCTTTTTTCTTGCCGGAGGTATGGGCGGTATATTCGGGGATAAATTAAAATTTGATGAACTGCTACTGCTGATACCGGATGCACTCATGGTCAACAATGACGAAGTTATGTTTTCACTTTAATCACAAATCTACTATTTCTTCGATAATTTTTCCAACATCCGGTTCTAGTCCATTTGCAAAATTATTATCCAAAGTGTTTATTTTGACAAGAGTAGGCGAACTTTTCCCCAACCACGCGATAGAAAAACAAAAAATTTTGGATCTTTAATGAGACTCTCTCTTTCCCTTATTCTATTTCTGTATCCGATAGAAGGAATGACGTTAATTCCAAACTTTCGAAAATCTATTACACTTGCCGATACTTCGGAACGAATGCAGTTGTCCGCTTTTGAAAAATGGGATTACTAACCCCCACGAGTGTAAACGAACTCAATGGAATAGTTTTTAGAGTACTGACGCTAATTGAAAAACTCCAAAAACACAACCTGTCGGCGATGTCGAGGCCAAATTTCCAATGGGAAAACGCTTGAATATCACTCTCTCTCTGTTTCTCTTTTTCTCTCAGTTGGCCAAGGATCATTTGTGGTGTTTGGCTAACGCATTTCAGAGAACGACAAGTTCTATTTTAGGATTAAACACTCTCGAGAATTACTCAATAGATTATTTTAATTCACAACCAGCGTTACCGTTGGGTTACATTACACTACTTTTCTGAGTTAGAGACGCGAATTTGGGAAAGGTCTTGAATCTCAAAAGTTTTTGCTGACAGATCTGTCATTGTAGCTTTCGGTTCCACTGGACACATTGTAAGGTGCAACATCTGCTTGGGCAAAGTTTAGGACATTTGGAGGCCTCTAATGAGACAGTGTTTCTTATAAACCAGTACTATCGCAAGACCAGGAACCAAAAGCTTGAATATTGCCTTAGTCCCGCCAAAAGTCTACGTCTTTTGACGTAGAACTATCTCTTGCTCTGGACTGAGTAAAAGGGGTAAAATTTGAGAATAGAACGTTGCGAAAAAGTGTACATTAACCGCCCCTTGGACGAAAAGAGACAGAGAGAAGATGTATATACCGTTGGACAGAGGAAGAAACTTCGCAACTAAAGCTATATGAATCATTATCGGTTGAGTTTTTATTACATTTGAACGGATTAGGATAAGGTTGAGTTCAGTGCCTCAGTCTCTAGCTCGAAAGCCGGTGGTTTGTTGCGTGTTATGTTAAAAGTTACTTTGGATTTGTTTACAGGGCTTGAAGGTGGAACATTAGTAAAAAAAAAAGGTAAAAAATGTCCGAAAAATTCAACGGAAAATACTAAGAAAAAAGCGGAAGCTTCTGGGAAATCAAAGAGAGTAGTCAAGACTAGTCTCGAGAGAAGATGACAGGGACCCCAGCGACCTCAGAGCCACAACCATCTTCTTTTAAGGAACCCTACATCGCTGTGCAGGACCTGCTTGTGGATGTACATATGTAGAACATAGACCGACTAGATATCTGGGCCGAGTGGTTCCGGGTAACACGTCACGTAAGGGTTACTTTTCGAGTGCTATTCGTCAACAATCCGTTTAGATATGTCTGCAATGAGTGCGGCAGATTCGGGTTCAATCCATACTTGAGCCTTATTATCTCAACCCAAGTAACTGTGATCCATATAACTTTGAGGTAGTTAAGGATTTGTCTACCTAGGATCCGCTATCAATTCAGACAATGACACCAGCGCTGAGATCAGACGAAGAATAACCCTTGCCAATCGCTGCTTCTTTGGGCTAAGAAGGCAATTGACTAGCAAAGCCCTCTCTCGAACAACAAAAGTGACCCTATATAAGACCTTAATAATCCCAGTCCTTCTCTGCGGCGCAGAGGCATGGACTTTATCAAAAGTGGATTAGGGTGCTCTTGGCTGTTCCGAGAGGAAAATTCTTCGGGTGATTTTCGGTCCCGCCTGCATAGACGTTGAGTGGAGGAGGAGATACAATGACGAACTGTACGGGCTTTACAGCGACATTGACTTAGACAGAAGAGTGAAGGTCCAACGACTGAGGTGGCTGGGTCATGTAGAGCGGATGGACACCAATGTTCCGGCCCGAAAAATCTTCGAATCCGCCCCCGAAGGACAGCGCAGTAGAGCAAGACCGCGACTCAGGTGGCGCACGCAAGTTGAAGGGGACCTCAACCAACTTAGCGTGCGAAACTGGAAGCAGCTAGCTAAAGATCGAACTGGCTGGAGACGCTTGTTGGTTGAGGCCCAAGTCCGACCCGGACTGTAGCGCCACCTTAAGTAAGTAAGTAACTGTGATCCAATAAGCGTGCGCTAATGGACGAGCGTGAGGCTGTTTTCCACCTTTTACCTTTTACCAGGCACCAAGAAGCAATAGCTTTACGTATTAAGAGCACCTAACAGCTGTTCTTGCTGAGGCTTCTCTTCATATAAAAAATAAAAATAAAAATATTTGGCGCGACAGCTCATCGAGAGCCAAGACCTAGCTTCTCACAACCACGAATGGAAGGGACTTACAGTTCTATTGCCGACATATCACAGATTATACACTTGCAGGTTTGTTATGCCTGCGAAGAAGTGGTGCCGCAATGAAATGTTTGGTGGTTTTGCGGATCAAACCTGTGTCCTCTCGTTTGGCCGTTCAATGTACTAACCACTTATCTTAGGCGACCACTCTATTCATATAAAAATGTTTATTTCTTGCAGCACACAGACGTACGATAGCAACAATTGTCGTAAAGCTATGCTTCCATCGCTCTTTACATTTTCAAATTGGCCAGTGGCAACACTGTTTACAAACCTCCAAGGTGAGAAGATCCGAGAGCATGGTGTCGCTTATAGATGCGTTATGTGATTTATCTTATGTGTGGGCTATTCCGTTTGTAGGGTTAACCTGGGCCTGTAAAACTATCGACAGTTGGGCTAGGTTAATTCTAATTAACTTGGAAACGGTGTTAATTGAGAGGAGTTAATTAGTATTAAGATATTTTCCACAACAGTAGTGTAAAAATATTTTAAGAAATTTGTATTTAGCTGAATGCATCCACGAATAAGATTATTCAAGGTCAATGGATGGATACAGGTGGTATGTGCCTTCTTTTTTTTGAAAATTATGAGAGTTTTTATGGGGCCCTGTCAAATGTCAAGTTTTATGATGGGTTAATTAGTTCAGGGTTGGTTTTGTAATTGGTGTGGGTGTGACATCAGAAAATATGATGATATTACACGTTTGTAAGTTATAGACGTCATAGTAAAGTTTTGTTAGTTAACAAGCCTCAATCTAAAGATGGCGTTACTTGTCAGAATTATTCTTGTACATTCTTTGAAATATACCTCGTTTGTCGTTTGACGTAGGCTGTCACTGTTTTTTATGAACATGGAGTTGTTGAGCTGGTGTCCCCTAAGCACTCAGACACAAATTGGTTAATGAGGGAAAGCCTTTTCTCACGGCATCGATATCCAAGGTTTCCAGTCTAAATCTAGCGAAAGTAACACTTTGTCAGGGTCACCGTCTGAATTTGTTCTGCAATTTCAGGTATACCACACCGAGCAACACAATGGATGCTTTCACCTCTGAATAACTCTGTACATTATAGTGTGCGGCCAACCTTACTTAGTTCTACACTTCTTCCTCCCTAGGTTGGGAAGGAATTTTAGAGCATTCTAAGCAGGCCCTTTCGAAGAAAGATAAGCTAGACTATCCTTACGGAGCAAGCTCAGATGAGAGTCGTTCAATTTTATTGTTTCGGGAGAGCTGATCAGCCTTGGCACTGCGGTTACTAGCGAATCTTATTATGCCTTCCCTAGTGTTCCTAAATGGATTGTTCCACTTCAGAAGATATCAGGAAGTTAATGAACTTCACTGGGTGGATGGCAGCAAGCTGTTCTGTAGAGACAAAGAGAGCTGGACATTCCGTTAGGATATGAAGAAAGGTCTCCTCACTCTCAAGACAGAGTCTACAGCTTGAATCTGTTGTAAGGTTCATGCGATGTAGGTGCTTGTTCAGGCGGCAGTGACTGCTGAGAAGTCCAATTAATGCTCTAAGGTTCCTTCTATTGAGGTTCACAATGAAGTTTGATTTTCTTTGTGACGGTACCGGGAATAGCACTTTTGAACATGCTTGTCCTGGTGAATAAAGCCAGACTTCCCTAGATTCTTGCATGCAAAGACCTTTTGCTTGTCTTGCAAAGAGTGATTTACTTACCCCACAGAAGGGTTCGGGTCCAAAAAATTTTGTTGACGCACCGTCTTTTGCCAGTGAGTCGGCTCTTTCATTAGGCAACCGCAAATCCACTATGTGCAGGAATCTAGGTCCGAAATTACTTTGCGGGTTTCTAGGACTAGACTGGATTTAATAACAGGCGAGTCGAGTACTTTAAGGGCAACTTGACTATCTGAGAAGCTGAATATGATTTTCCCCATAATGTGAGAGGACTGGTTGAGTCTCCAAGTCCTCGGCTTGGAATATGGACGTGAATTCACCAGGTCTGACTGAGAAGATCGCACCTGTTGATTCTCCGAAAATTCCTGAACCAGTTCCTGTTTCCATTTTGGATCCGTCTGTATACCAGACGAGGTCGGAAGGTGATATTTGGGGTTTGTGACTCTCCCAGTCCTCCCTTGATGGGACTACTATTGAGACATTTTTGTTGAAGCAGTGTTCGGGTAGTATGTTGTCTGGAGGTATGCTGAAGATCGTGTCTTGCTCCAATGTTTCAAGCAGGGATAAGTGTCCTCCTCTATAGGAGTTCGGGTCAAGGTTGCTTGAGTGGAAGAGTCGGTGGATGCCTAATTTAACTTTAATTCGAATGAAATTTCGTAGTGGTGGTAAGCCCAACATGACATTGAGTGCATCAGTTGGAGTTGTGCGAAGGCATCCTGACATTCAGGTTTTCCCGCAGATATGTAGGTGCCAGGACATTTTTCTGTCCAGGATGATTCCCAGATATTTGGATTCTTGTGAGAAAGGGATAGTTTCGCCATATAGAGAGCGGCGAGTGTGAAGGTTGAGTTTTCTTCTACTTGAAAAGGAAACAACTACTGTCTTTTAAGGGTTTACAAAGAGGCCCTCTCTAATGCATCATCTCTGTTTTTCGGATTGTGCGTATTGTAGTACTTTCGAAACGGTGCTTTCAAATTTTCCTCTGACAATGATCGCTATATCATCTGCGTAGCCCACCGTCTCAATGCCCTGAGATTTAAGAGACTAAAGGAGACTGTTGACCACCAGAGACCAGAGAAGAGGTGAGAGGATTTCTCCCTGTGGCTAGCCTCTAGTTGTAAGCGCCGAAATTTCCACATCGTCAATACTCGTTTGAATTATTCTCGAGTTCAGCATGGAAATTATCCATCTGCAAACTGAGGTGGATATGTTCATATTGTTTAGCGCCCTATATGTGGACTCATATCACGTGTTATTGAAAGCTCCTTCGATATCCTTCTTTCCTTCCGATTGATGGAGGTTTACATTTTGGTAACCAAATCGTGAAGTGCAGACTTAGCAGATGTACCTGGTTGGTACGCGTGTTGGGTTATACATTAGGGAGACGTAAGAAGAGCGTTTCCTCTTATATGTTTGTTGACGATATCCTCCATGCTTTTGAGTATGAAGGACATGAGACTTATAAGACGGAAGGATTTCGGATTTTTGTCGAGATTCCTGTCCGCCTTGGGTAAATCTTTTACTATTACTCATTTTCATGTTTCTGGCAGATGTCCAAGCTAGCTAAAAAGATATAAGTCTCTTCAACGCCGCTAGTAAGATAGAGTTTAGGCAGGATAAACGGAGATTGTGACTATTTCCTAAAAAGGTCATCCGTGGCATTATTACCCTTAAATCCCTAGAGTTGGAGCCTAAAGTTTCGAGTTTATTAGACTCCGAACGAGCTATGACTTAACACCTTGTTTTTTGGTAAACGCCGTTTGGCTAGTTGAAAATATGACCAATCTTTCTCCACAAAGTTTAATTGGTCTCCAAAATGTCGAAGCAGGAGTAGAACGCTATGTCTTTTCCCATCAAAGACTTGAATGATCAATTTTGAAACAAACTTAAGTATTTAACGACTAAAATCTGAAAGGAAGGCTTCACACAAACACAAAATCAAAACAAGCAAAGGTTTATGTTAAACGAGGCAAAACAAATGAAGCAATTAGTACTTAAGAACTCTTTACAAAGTCTACAAAGTCTACGGAGAAAAAAAATATAAAAGTCGTGCAATTAAAATAACAATAGTGGACATCCAAAGGTTAAAGCTTATTGTTCAAACCGAGATATTTGTAAATTTCATCGCATTTCACAAGCAGCAGCCAACTAGCCATTTACAGTTTTCTCTTGACGGATCGATGGATTTTCTACTCACGCCCGCCACAGTTGGTTCGGTGTATTTGTGATCCTTTATCGAGAGGATATCGTCCTCGTCATTGGTCTCTTCGCCGGAAGCTCCCAGAAGATCATTGGTTGTGTTTGTCGCTGTTGAGACTTTGCGCAGGTGACTACCATCATCGGGACAAGCACAAAAGTCCTCCTCATTCCAACTGGCCAGGTTGAACTCTTTGGCAAAGTCGAAAACGCTCTTGCTCGGGTGTATCCGTCGACGCTTGGAGCAGGATTTACATATTTTTCCGCGTCGCATTTGGAAGTTGATTAGCTTCGTTCGGAATGTGTTGCGGATGGCTTTGGACTTTTTCATTTTGGGCGTTTTCGATTTTGATTTAGACGTGGCATCACTCTCTGAGCCTTCGGTGGTAGATGGCTCCGTCAATGGAACTGATGTGTCTTCCATAGAACCTGGCTTTTTGCTAAGCACCGTCACACCTTCTAGGATTTCATTGATCTCATGATCTTCAGTCGATGGATGGCCCCGGTTGCCTCGTAATAGAGGACTCCGTGAGAACTTGAATTCCTTGATGTTGTTCAGGATGGTGTTGATGGATTTGTGTGAGAATGACATGGAACGCTTTTTGCCACCGGGTGGTGTAGAGGTAGAGTCTTTTCTCGCCACTCTTGGTCGGGTGTCTGAAGATGACGATGAGGTTCGCTTTGAGGCACATTCTTGGATTTCTTTAGCCGATGCTCTGTGTTCCACTGGACTAGATTCGATGGCATCGAGATCCACAGCTGGCGTCTGAAGGAATCGTGTTTGTGGCAGTGTTCGCTTCAGTTTATCGTCCAACGATCGGTTGATCTCGTCGATCTTGTCCAAATGGGCATCTATGGAACTTTTCATCACTGGTTGGCAGTCGATTTCATCTGGTGGTATCGTCGGTGGAGGAACCACCTCATCAACGGCGACATGATTGATTTCGATTTGAACACTCTGTTGACTGGAGGCAGGATTAGAATCACGATTGGTGATGGGCGCAAACTGATTATCGTTCACCTCAAGCTCAGCATAAATGTTAGTAAGGGGCTCTTCAATCACACAAAGCATGGAGTTACGTCTCGCCGCAAAGACGCTTTTTGGCGACAACGAATCGGGAAGGGGATTAAACATAATGGTATCGTTGTCTAAATTGTTATTTGCTTCCACACTGGCCGACAGCCTTAGGTTAATCTTACACTCGTCATAGACGGTATTTACCGATAGGGATCCAAGACTCTGAGACCGTGGTTGCATTTGTTTATGGAAACGACTTCGACTTCGAACTGTGGGTGTTGTAGGTTGTGGTGTTGCTGATTTTCTTTTAAACTGTCCTCGCAGGAGGGTGAGCACACCACCGCGACGGATAAGCTCGTTCATTATACTTACGTTGGTCGATGTTCGAGTCTTATCCACGATTGCAGTTTTATTTTTGTGGTTTTAGTAGAATTATAGCGGATAGAAAGTAAAGAAGAAAATATTATTGACTAAAAGAAACCCATCACCAGGGATGTTATATTGAGCTATAACTACAATTGTTTTTTTTTTTTTTTACGAGGATATAGATACTCGTACTCAGTGTTGAAGGTAATTGTCGAATTTTCAATGGTCTGTCGGCTAGCTTTTTAAATTATAAATTAGACAAAAAAAAAAATGGCAACTGACTAGAGAAGCTAGAGATTTCGGCTGGCAAAACTGAAACAACCCTGGTTAACTATCATAGGTAAAGAATATTTAGTGTGGATGTGCCATACGGTCATGTTTTGATGTAATCCTACGTTCTTCTCGATCTATATATCAATATATATAAAGGGTCTTCCAATAGGGACTTCCAAACTTTGACAGTTGATAGCGGCCATATTGTTGAAGCTACATCTGTCAAATTGGCTGTCATTTATTCAGTCTGTTTTGCCAAATCATCGTGGATGGATATAGCGTTCAACAACACGTGCAAATAATAAAATTGTTTTATTGGAAACTGACCCTAATTTTCATCGAAAAATCATCTTCAGCGATGAGGCCCATTCCTGGATGAATGGGCACGTCAACAAACAAAATTGTCGAATTTGGGACAGCACCAATCTACATGAGATCCAAGAGCGTCCAATGCATCCCGAAAAAGTCACTGTTTGGTGTGGATTTTGGGCTGGCGGAGTCATCGGTCCATATTTCCATTACCATCAACGGCGAGCGCTACAGGTCGATGATTACCAACTTCTTTTGGCCTGAATTGGATGATATGGACACCAGCGATATGTGGTTTCAACAGGACGGCGCTACGTACCACATTGGAAATTCTGCACGAGCGATTCGAGGGCATGGTCATCTCACGTGGAGGTGATGTGAACTGGCCACCGAGATCGTGCGATTTGACCCCGTTAGACTTTTTCTTGTGGGGTTTTCTGAAGGCGCAGGTCTATGCGAATAAGCCACAAACCACAGCGACCCTCAAAGCCAACATAACCAATGCCATCGGTCAAATTCAGCCCGATTTATGCGCCAGAGTCATGGAAAATTTGACATTTTGGATGCCCGCCACCCAGAGAAGCCGCGGCGGACATTTGAATACATAATGGCATCGATAGGCCTTTCAAACGAATAAAAAATGTCGATGATATCTCACACACTCTTTGTTTTATTTAAATTTAAAGACAGGCGCGCTTAATGAAAGACCCTTTATATAGCACCGTATAGGTAAGTCAGATTGCAATGCTTAATCCTACCAAGAAGCTTGGTAGCAACCGTGACAGACTGCAACACACCAGAGATAAACTTGAGAAAAGACTTCACTGCAAGCTTTCTTTCCAGAGAGAAATAGAAGTATGAAAAAATCCTGAAAGTTTCATAAAATGTCCACCGTTTGGTCAAAGATGAACCGCAGGGCCGGTACTGGAATCTTCTCAGAAGCACACTTCTACCAGGTGAATTTGCGGACAATTTTAGAGGCATGCCGAACGCAACACTACACGACACAAGCTTATGGTCTAGCCAAACGAGGTTCAACATTTTACAGATACATAGAAGCGGTTCACATTGCAATGGATAAAACGATAATGTGGTCATCCTAAGCAGGACTCGTGCAGATATAACCAGGATTGTAGTAATCTGCATGAGGCATCGGCCAGTACGGAGTTCTAAATGAATGATCTAAAATACCTATTGTGGTCCCTTCAGGTGCCAGCAAACGTTGTTTTCATTGTTTTCCAGTCTTTCTCCTCTTAAATAGGAAACCATCTTCCACCTCTTGTGAGGCTATCTAATATTACCCACTTCACACATTTGGCAAGCTTTTGTGGATTTAATTGGTTTTCTGGATTCTGCTGTTTGGATTTGAGAATCGATGATACAAATGCTCTTACTCCAGAATCCTGCAGTGCAAAAATACCAGAATTCATACCAGAAGCGTTTGGAAATCTAGGGGATTTTGAATGAATCTGCGATTGAGATGTATACAGATGGAGTCTTCTTGGAGCCTTAAGAAAGCTTTGACTTGAGAGTAGCGTTATTATACTAACTAAACATGAATAGTCTGACAGATGCGACATGACGTTCCCCGTTCCGGACAACTTTAACTGCATATAGGCAGAAACCATATACTCCTCTAGAGTCGATAGATTTTCGCCTTGATATTGAAGCCAGAAGAATGGTAAACGACAGGTGCTATAGCTGCCTTACGTTGACTTGGATCTGAAGAGAACAGGAATACTTCTGGTTCTCACCGGGCACTGATTGATAGATTTGCTATCAGAATTGCAATAAGAATGGGTGTCCCCAGCACAGGTTTCTATGAAATATGTGAAAACCCATCTTGTGTGCATTGGCCCTGTCCTAATAATCCTGAGAAGAAAAACCCTTGATCAGTACTCATATGAAGACGTCAGCAACCTAGCCAGGTTGAATATCTACAAGGAAGGGGTTAACAGGGGTTAACAAGGAAGGGGGTCATGCAAGGTTCTTGATGCTGCTAATCCGATAATCCACTTGGTATCATAATGGACATACATTTTCGTCTAAGTGGGTCTTTTTCTGAACGAAGGTAGCTATCTAACCTAACCCAACCTTATACATTTGTTGAAGACATTAAACACACTTTCGACAACTCACGGAACTGAGTTGTGATTTACAAAACGATTCTACGGCGTCAATTGTGTTCCTGGACGAGTGGCCTTGAGCCAGGACCTCTACCTTCATACATTCCTAACATGCAGTGGACTGGTGATTCTAAAAAAAAACTTTACGCCTCTAGTTCTATACGAAAACTGGTATCAAGACCATTTCATGGGCGTTCGGTTTCTATAAAATTGAAGATTCGACAATTACTTCAACTCCAACATGGTTATCTATATGCTTTGTCTATCCCAGGATAAAACCTTAACCATTGAGCATTTAACCAACCTGATTATCATTATTAAATGAATTTTCAATGAAATTCTGATCGACATTCAAGTGATCGTCACATCCGGACGGTAACTCTTCACAGCCAACTTCACTCAATGCGCACTTGATCATGTCCAGGAGTTTTTGCTTTTGTTTCTCTTGACATCGCAGTGAATTGAGGTCCTTGGAGTTTCTACTGTTAAAAGGAAGAAAATTAATAAAATTTCTTTCAACATTTTGGACACTTTGGAGAATTCAATGCAATTTCAAACGCCAAATTCTCCAAACTCTCCACTCGAAATACATACTTTTGACTATCCTTATTTGATGTGCCATTAACTCCATTTGCAATCGGTGAACCACCATTCAGATCCCCAATCATTTTCAATTGTTTCTCTTGACATTCCTTTACGGATCCCTCGAGATCATTCAGTCTTGATCGTAACCAATCTACGGTCAGATTGTCTACAGTCAATGTATTCGATTGTAATTTACCGGGTATGTCCTCGATGAGAGTCTCATCGAATTGAAATACTATTGGGCTGGTGGGTGAGGTCCTGAGGAATGATTGATATTTAGAATGACTTTCTAATTTTTGGACTTTAGGGACTTGCTTATGCTTCTCGGTGAATTCTCTATACTCTTCGTTGGGATTTATATTATTTATCACATTATCAATACGCCTTTGGATTTCTTTGAATTTATCTGATGTTAGGTCACCATGTTGACTGGCTTCCTGAAGAATATTTTTCCTTAAAAAAAAAACAAAAAGTCTTATGAGTTAAGGTTTAGATTGAAAAAAATGAAAGTACTAACCACAATAAGATGAAGCTTTCCTGTACGGATTGCTGATGTTCTAGCAGACCTGGCAACAGTACGGTTCGAAAATCTTTCTCCACCTCAACAGCTTCGGTTATTGAGAGGACGTACTCGTTATGTGTTAAATGTAGCTTACGGCAGGCTTTTTGATATTTATCACGGACATCGTCTAGCTTACGACCACCGCGACCACCTGGAAAAAAAAGATTTAATTCGTTTAAATTGTTTTCAAAATATATTGCTAGACTTCGTCAGCAAATTGAAGCATAGAAAGGGCACATAAGGACTACAAAGAACTGCAATTGATTTACTTCAACCGGAAATCCTCAGGAATCTGGAGTGGGACTCGCGCTTTCAACATCAATACGTAGAGGTCTAATTTCAAGGACAGAACAGGAGAACAAAAGCAAGTCGGAACTGAGCTCTAGTCTAATGACTATAGGGCAACCTTCTACGACTAGCTAGAAGGCATCTTTAATTCAACGTAACATTGAGGCTTCGTCAAGGTTTTGAATGTCAAGATAGATAACATGATATCGGATAGCAACTGCAACAACAGAGGTGGCACCGTGTTTGAGCACAAGACGTGGCATAAAGTCAGTTGGCAAGCAATCTCCAATCAAATTGACCATTTTGCCATAAGTCCCCATTTGAGAAGTACTCTTCAAGAGCCGATGGTATGAGACAACCAGCTTATGTCTAACTATGCATTGCTGCTGTTCGAAGATCCCCACGACGATGCTCAAGTTCAATTTCGAGAGACTTAGTGATGCCTTAGTGGGCCGGCCAATAATTGCGTGTCCCTTACAATGAGTGGATATGATCAGTAGCTCAATGCCCACTATCATCCAAGACCATTGGTATGCTGTGAAAACTGTTTTTGCATCAGCAGCGCTGAAAGAAGTGCCAGTCGATAGCACGGAAGTTATAGGACGTAGTTTTCTGAGAATACCTGGAGACTGGTCAATGAATGAAAACAGCTGAAGGCTAGAACAGCTGAGCTAGAATCCTTATGTCACATGAAGATGAGAGAAGTGCAACGTCAGATTCGATGAGACAAGCGCAACTTGGTTAGGTTAGGTAAGAAAAGTTGAGCTAGGGTTTGCAGCCCCATTCTTAGGAACTATAAGCCTGTGTTCGATAAAGTCACCCCGAGGCACTGATAAATCTGTGTATGCCAAACACAGACTTGTCGGACAGTTTTTCTAGAGACAAGCGCAATTAGATATACATCAATTCGTGGAGGAAATACTACTAGGTGCGATAGTGGAACCGTTTACAGAGTCACTAAAGAACTCTAGTCAGTTCTAAGACGGTTCTCTGCTCATTTAGGATAAAGAAAGATCGAAGTTCCTTTCTTTTTGTGATAAACCATGTGATAATCAGCGATTTGCATCCCAATCTGGTTCAACTGCTCAAGCCAACAATTATCCGAATACCCCCCACAACTAGCAGTAAGGATGGGATCACTACTGCGATCAAAACAGAGTCTTACAGAGGATTATCGACCTCTCATTTGGTGGCCCGCCTTAAGCAAAGCCTACAACATTACAAAACTAAGCAGAATTCAAAGAACGGTTGGAAACGAAACCACAGGAACGCTACGATTGAGTCCGACCGAAGCAATTAACATGCTCCTAATCATCCTCTCGCTGGACTTGCATCATTTCGTGTAGTCCTATTAGAGTCAGAGATTCTTGGTTCTGGTTAACGAAACCATATGCTCATCGTAATGCTCTTAGTCTCGACTATAACTTACTCCACAATATCTAGACTTGAATTGAACAATAAAATCCAAGTCTACTTTTGGAACAGGATTCACTCCTATCGAAATCTATCGGCGGCTAGAAGAAGAAAGGCGGCATTGGAGCTGATGTCTTCTGAGCGGAACTGAACGTATTCAAATTCCATCGTGTTCTAGATTTTTTGAGTGTATTCCAATCGAAATAGAGAGGCCGGCAAGATTCATAGTCTCATCTGCACAACCAAAAACAACGTATGAAACATTACTGACAGCCAGGCTGCCATCAAAGACCTACATGCACATAGCATGTGCTCTAAATTAGTAAAACAGCGTTAGGAAATAATTATCCTCTGGGCTCCGACCAAAGCAACCTAGAGGGGAATAAGAGGGCCGACGCACTAGCCAGATGTGGCTCAACAGTTGATACTTCAGTTGCGGACTTAGTCTACTCCCCGAATGAACTCATCAAGGGATGAACTTTTTGACCAACTCGAGGCGGAACAGCTTAGAAAACTGTACTATATCCAGACAGATATAGCCCTCCTACAATAAAAATAGGACGATCTCATCAACAAAGCCCTTACCGAGATGCCCAAAATTGTATCAATTAGTACAGGACATTGGCCAATTGGCTCACACGCTGCCAAGTTAAGGATTTCCTTTGCCGTAGCTGCTATCAATACTTGAAACCTTGAAGAAGACTCTCACTCCCGATTCTGTTTTGGAGCTATCTGTGTTGAAGTACCATCTACCCCGACGAATATAACTTTGAGGTAGTTAAGGACTTTGTCTACCTAGGCTCCGCTATTCAGACAACGACACCAGCGGTGAGATCAAACAAAGAATAACTCTTGTCAGTCACTGCTTCTTTGGGCTAAAAAGGTAATTGACAAGCAAAGCCCTCACTCAAACAACAAAGATGACTTTATATGGCGCAGAGGCATGGATTTAATCAAAAATGGATGAGGGTGCTCTTAGCTGCCTTAAGAGGAAAATTCTTCGGGTGATATTCGGTGAGTGGACGAGGAGATACAACGACGAACTGTACGTGCTGTACAGCGACATCGATTTAGCCAGGAGAGTGAAGGTCTAACGACTGAGGTGGTGAGGTCATGTAGAGCGGATGGACACCAATGTCCACGCAAGTGAAAGGGCACCTCAACCAACTAAGCGTGCAAAACTGGAGGCAGCTAACAAAAGATCGAGATGGTTGGAGATTTGTTTTTTTATTTTTATAATTCACTAGGGCTAAGGGGGTTATGAATACCCTTATGATGCTATTCGCACAGCGCTAGTGTTGGTGTAGTGATTTTGAAACTCAGGTGGTATTAGTCTTTTTCTTCGAGGGTGGTGTCCAGAATGACTGGGGAGAATTATTGGTACTGTTGCTATCCCACTAATATTATAAAAGTGAAACATTGTCCGTTTGTTTGTTTGTTCCTCTGTAACACGAAAACTACGGAACCAATAAACTTCAAATTTTGCACACAGACTGGCTGTACCTCGGGTCACATTATAGGTTACTTTTGGTTAATAAAGTGTAACTTCGCAAATTATAGGTGGGCGAAGCAGCGGGTATAAGCTAGTTGTTTATAATTCACAGTATTGCTTGTTGGTTGAGGCCCAGGTCCACCCCGGACGAAATGACTTACTTTCTCTAAACAAAATTGAATTCAGTAATTCCTTATCACTTACATTTAATATAATGCTCCTCGAATCTAGTCCTAAGCGCTTTGTACCCCTCCAAGTGTTTTTGATATTCGGACTTCTTGCGTACCACCTCGTCGGTGAGCTAAAAAATAAAAAAATAAATAAATGAATTAAAAACAAAGATAAAGACTATTTAATTTGGATGAATATGTAATTAATTGGCAAAGTGGTGAAATCACTTTTAAATTTTAAGTGCACGTGTTATGCGTCTGAGCATAAGGATTGTCATCAAACTACCGGACCCAGCCATGAACTCATCTTCATTTGGTTACTTCTGTCTGAATCTCTAAATCTTTCTTTTGTTCTGTTTTGTTGTTTTTTTTTTTACGGTCTCACACTTATAATTGAATCCGACTGTTGTCCATTAGTTTAATTACCTTTCTCTGCCATCTTTAGTGGTGACGCCTTCAGAAGCGTCACTGCAGAAAATTCATAAATTTATGTGTCCGACTTACAAGATGGGAGATGATTAAGTTTGAACTTTTGAACTGACTTCAGATATTCACTTGAAAGTCGTTAATTAAAAGTTTTTTTTGAGGTACGCATACTTTTATCTTATCAGACATCAGATTAAGGAAAAAATACTTTATCTGGGGAGAAGTTGGGAGGTTGCAAGGCTATTTATTTTGAAATTTATTATGAAATTCTTTGTGAATTGTTTACGATGGGATGCAAAGGCAACCGCTCTTATAAATTTTAATCACCCACGTCTTTATAATCGCGGAACTAAACAAATAAGAAGAAGAAGAATGGGAGTGGTGTTTGGCTGATTAAGTATGCATGTGGGTTTCCCAAATAAGTTGGGTTGCATATAAATAAATGTCTGAGCTTGCCTGAGAATCTTGACGGAAATTCAACAAAATTATACGAGAAGAAGCAGTTTTAATGATTTAACGAAACGACTTTAGAATGAAAGCTTGGGAGGTGTTCTGGTAACTTGTGTATTCCTAGAGAAGGTTCCTCAATGCGGAGTTATAAAAGGTTAAGTAGAGAGTCCGCGTCCTACACATAGAATCGAATGAAAAAGGTATACGCCATTAGGAGACAATAAGTATTTTTAACGAAGGTTATGACTTGTTGCAAGTTCACCATAGACATGGAGCTCGTTAGAGGGAGATACCTGGGAATAATAGTTTGGTGCATGAATCCTACCGAACGCGCATGAAGATATCCTTGATTTAGAGATAATGGATACAAAAATTCGGACTCGTAGAGTTGTTGAATCTAACTGGTAGGAGATCCGAGAGTGGCTGTACAGAAGTGCAGCCACCCCTGTAACCTAACCTTACCTAAGACCTCGGCTGAGGTGGTGCACATGATTTTGTATTTTTAGGGAGCTTGAAGGGAGCAATTTGTACCCCTCCAAGTGCTTATTGTCCATCGTGACCGCTGCCTACCAAAGTGAGACCGTGGGTTATGTGGATCACTGCTGAAGTGTGGTGTTACCACTGGCTCTGAAGTTGACGTCCGAAAGAGCTGCGGTGGTGGTGGTGCCAATGATGCATCCCACGGCAATGGAGAAGTAGTCCTGTGGGGTTTTGATTTTCTGTATGGTCAACTGCCAGCGTTGGAAATACGTGAACCTCGGTTGCGTCCTACACGAGAGCCGCGCATTAGCGAGGGGATCTTGTTGTAGCCGATGGGACCTCTGGGTTGTGCACCGCAACTTTCAAATGCAAGGAAATCATCAACGTGTAGCGATGGTGGGCGTGCTGTGTTTCCTGGTCGAGATCGGAAAATGTCGCCACGAGATGGTGGTGGTTTGGCAACACCTCGTCCTCGAACTGGAGTTACATAGATTTTTTTCGGGTCGGCCTGTGGTGGTTTCCACTTCAGTGCAACGCGTATGGAAGCATGGTGCAGTCGGTGTACATTCTCGATTCGATTGCAGCGAAGCTGATAGTTGAAAGACACGTTTACAGTCCGATGAAAGATTAGTCTCTGTTGACAGGCATGTGGAGGCCAAGGTTACTCACTCGCATAAGCCCTAACCTGTGCACCATCTGTAAACTCATAGATAGTGTAGATTGGACGCCTTCCGTTTGAGGAAGATGTGGTTCGTTGATAGACTCTGAGGATGAAGTGTCACTCTCCGTATGTTCATAATTCTCCAATTCAAATGAGTTATTTTCTACATCCGTCATTAGGGACTCATTAGGCGCCTCTTCCTTCTGGAGAATAGCCTTAATGCGTTTCACCACATGAGGCGGCTCACTGTCCTTACTATAGCCAATCAAGACCCTCAGTTTAATTGTACTTAATTTTTAAGTGGAGGCAGTTACCCAAAAGGCGGGTAAATTGTAAGGGCTTATTGGTGGAGGCCCGGCTCATCCTGAACTATTTTTCAACCTTTTTAACTCCATCTTGGTACCATAAGTGCACCAAAAGAGTCCCAGCCATTTTTTGGATAACTGTTGAGTAGACATCCTTAACTCGTTCTCTTCTGACGTGAATTTAAGGCTAAAGTTATGATGTACCATCGACAGATTTTGTTTTGAGAAGCTTAGGCCAGAGTTGATTTAGAAACTGAGGTTTTGGAGCGAGCCTATACTCATAATTAAGTTGAATTTGCATTAGCTACACTGGAACCGCTTGGTTTTGGCTCGATTTAATTGGGGATTCGATGGGACCGTGAGTTTTCGATATTTTCTTGGAATGTCCAGTTCGTGTACAAGTTCTTATCGCCAACAGACCTTTGGTTTGCAAGTAGAACAACCTCCACTGGAAGACCAGACCTTCCTAGGAAAAAGAGGACATACGCAATCTCCTAATGCAGAAAAATAGAAGAAGTAACGCGACAAGAACAAGTTCTGTAGGAATGCCAAGTAACTGGCAGCTGGGTTCACGGCTGAAACGCAGGCCCTTCAAAATAGTCAAGGGAACCAAGGGCATCTAGAAGTTGCTGAATAGGAATGCTACTGAGAGAGTGATGGGGAACGAAGAGTGCCCACCTCCAGTCGACGAAGAAGTAATCCTCTCTCCCAATATAAAAGAGGTAGAAGCAGCTATCAAAGGACTGAAAACCAACAAGGCCGGCAGCTCTAACGGAGTTGATTTCGTAATCACCAGCTCGACGAAAGTATACCCCAACTCTTCAAGCCCCATCTACCAGAAAGGCTTATAAGAATTTACACAGCATATCCTTACTAAATGTCACATACAAGATCGAATAGTCCCTGTGAACGTCTGAGGCCCATCTGCAGCACCCTAATCGGTACGTAAGAGTTCCGCCCTAGCAGATTCATTTGTCCACCGCTTAGGATAAAACTCATATTGACAACAATAGCTTCGAAGTGGTAAAGGAGTTAACTTAACTAGGACTGAGCTGAAGCTTTTACTCGACTTTCTTAGAAAGACGAAGAAAACACAGTAAAAGGGTTGTACCTGCTGGTACTACAATGGACCTGTTTTTGTTTCTGAGTGCTCCAGTGTGGTATTCCAACACTTCTACAAATAACACCCTAGTGGCACTTCGACGAAGGTTTACCCTAGGAAACCGTTTCTGCTTTGAGAGGAAAAATCTCCTTCGAATGTTTGGCCCTGTACACGAGGAAGGCGACTGGAGGAGATGATTCAACCACGAACTCTATTAGCCATCTCAATAAGTGGATGTAGACCAAAGAGCCAAAACACTTCGAGTACACTGGCTTGGTCATATCGAGCGAATGGACAATAATGCTGCAGCCATAAGGATCTTCAAATCACAGCCCTCCAGGTTTGAGATGCCGAGGAAGACCGAACTTCTGTTCTAAGCACCAAGCTATTACGGTTGTCAGGGTGCTGGGTATAAACAAATGGAAACAGCGTGTCCGAAATCGAAGAAGATGGAAAGCTATACAATTTCTCAGACGGAGACCCTGTATGGGTTCGGAACCCGTGGCTACTTCATCAATAATAATTGAGAAAACATCTGTAAAACGACGAAAAACTTCTTGTTTACCTTTTCAATTGATTTCAATCATTGCCTCCAAAAATATCGTTAATTTCAACATCAAAACAATTTTATTGGATTCAAATTTATTCCATTGACTTCGTTTCGAAAAAGAAAAAAACAACAAAACTGCAATAAGGGTGCGCACATAGTTTTTTTGTTTTTTTTTTCTGCTTACGATTGATTTGATTCGAAATTTGTTGTTTGCTTTCGTAAGAACGAAAAACCAAATTTAGGTCGAAGCTTTTAAGCGCAACAATGAACCCCCTATCGGCAAGCCAGATCTATTGAATCGATCTCTTACAAAATATTCGACATTTTTCGTATAAAACTCGAGCTTGAGTGTTGCCTTTGTCAGTTAATAAAACCAATTAACTGAAATGTACAAATAAATGACTGCACAGATCTGCTTCGGATTATACGTGTGCAATGACAAGATACAGTGTGACAAAAAAGTTAACGAACTTGTCGGAATAATTTAAGTTTTTTTTTTGTTGTGTGTTGACAGATTGTTGAAAAGAAAGATAGGGGGAGCCGTCTTAGCTTAAAGAATCTGACAGTTGAAGGAATTTCAAAAGTACGCCAGCTGAATTGAACCGACAGTCTTGAGATCAAAACTTCAGTCGTTTTTTGACAAATCGAACGAAATAAAGTCACCAATACCTAAAGATAATTAGACATGTTTAAGACTGAAGCTAGGTCGGTTCTTAGCGGAAACTTATGATCTGTGTAGTAAGACCGCGTTAAACTCGTTGAGTTCATTCTTAAACTTTTTTTTTTTTGCAGCTTAACTGGTTCCAAAAATGGTTCCACTAAATTTTGGTAAGACATATTTGTGAGCCTCACCGCGAACCACGTAACACACTGATGGATCCCGGGGCACAAAGGTATCCACGGGAATGAAATGGCGGATGAGATAGCCAAAAAAGCTCGAAACAGGACCTCTCAGTGGTTGATCACTCAGTACTGCCCCCGCCTAGCACTCGTCAAATCTAGCATTGAACTCGACTTCCAAAGACAAGCTGACAAGAGGAGGAGCTCACTCTCATCATGCCGCATCTTCAGGAAAATCTGGACTAACATTAACAAAATACAAAATGGACACATTCTTGTGCTAAACAGATCAAACCTAACACTTTTCATAGGGATTATCACAGGTCACAACCTACTGGCGGTCCACCTTGAAGAATGCGTTTAAGCACAGACGACTTATGCAGAGACTGTGGCAATACGGAACTCACATTCCATGCGAATGCCAAGCCTACACAAAAAAAGAGAAATGCCCTTTCAATGACATGGGCGAACTGTCTAAAAAGCCACCAAAAACCATTCTAAAATTCACTACGAATTGAGCATGGCTCAGGGAGGCCGAACGACCGTAATCATACTCTCACACAGAGCATTGTTTCCTTTTTGTCATTTCAGACTGAATATTCGACTTAAGATCCGACAATGGATCCGTAGAGATCCAAGTGAAGGCCACCTCTTTAACCTACCAACCAACAAGCTCGCAAGGCTTTCATCAAACGCTCAAAAGAACAGCTTGGAATGTACCTAAGCACTTAGAGCCTAGCCTTAGGTTTACGCTACACTCTGGACAAAACCTGCTGCGCTACAAACCATCGATATCCTGTGTCATCTAACGAATTTGTTGTCTAAGGAAACTGTTACACTATTCAGTCCACGGCGATGAAGTGCTGCTTTGATACCATCCTTTGGCAAACACAACAGGTCAAACAGTGAGGAATGCCCCGACTAAGGCGTATTGAGAGCATAAGATTCTGGAAGGAAAGATTGAGTCGGCTGCCACTGTTTCAGGCCCAGTGCTTTTTTGTGGTCTTAACTAGTACGATAACATTGATAAATAAATGGGAGCGCCTAGCCTACTAAAAAAATGTCCGGGTGCCTATTTCAGTGCGCCTCTTCTTAAGCCACTGCTTGACGAGAACATTAAACACCACCCCATGGAACAGTGTTACCAACGGAGAGAGGCAAAAAACAAAAAAAGACGCCTTAGGTGGTAGGAGCCTGGATTTCGGCGAAGGAGGTGGATACCAATTCTCCGGTCTGAAAAATCTTTGAATCCCCCCTCGAAGAACAGGACGGTAGAAGAAGACTGCGACTCAGATGGCGCACGCAAGTGAAAGCGGACCTCAACTAACTTTGCATGTGAAACTGAAGGCAGCTAGCTAAAGATCGAGCTGGCTGGAGACCCTTATTGGTTGAGACCCAGGTCTACCCCGGACTGTAGTGCCACCTTAAGTAAGTTGGGTTATTTCCTTAAGTTCTTTTTCGCCATCGCAACCTCTACAGAGATCTTCATTATCTAGTCGTCATTTCTTAAATAGGACCTCACCGCTTTAAGTCCTGTAATCATCCCTACAAGGGTATGTAGGGTTTGCCTGTTTTTTTGTATGAGCCTGCGATACCCAGCCATAATTTTCTAACTGTAGCACAGGCACTGAGCAAGTTTTTTATTGTCTGCCTCCTTTAGAGACAAATTCCCTTCTTCGTGCCTAAGTGGTTAGCTTAAGTGGTTCAAAGCAAGCACATGTCCAGGGACCCAGTAGAGCCTTAACAAGAACCCTAAGCTACTTTATAGCACTTCGCTGTAGATGTTGAAGCTGAAGGTGATATCTTCTCGTGATATTGCCCTCATCGCAGTCTCACGAATGATAGACTATAATGCGGTCTGGAAGTCTGATTAAATTGGAAAGGCTCAGCGAATTAGAGAAGACATACGCACTCGCGCCAGTGACCCCCTTCGGTGCATCAATGTAAATGACTATGGCTTGGCATTTCTCTCTGATTGAAACTCGTCTTACAAAGTTCAGATTTGGCGTGAGGAATCAGAGTATGCCCCGTCGTATTCGGCCTTTAGCTTTGTACCGACCTTGTTTGAGCAGGGGTATTCTCAATCGTCATCCTGTTCAGACAGACTGGGATGGGTATCGATTTAAACTTGGATCTTGTGAACTTCACATTTTTGATGAAACTTTTAAGGGGTTCAACAATATGGCCAAGTCACCTCCATTTGCTTTGAATAGCTTGCCCAGTCAGCCGTGTTAGGCCTACCAATTTAAGACTCTCATCGTCTAGGTTTGGTGATTCATTCTATTTGAGAGGATGTTGATCTCCGTCATCGTCATACGATCTACAGAAGTAGTATCTTCATATTCCTAGGTTTCCTTCTTCATCTCTATTGGCAGTGTACCTGCTGAACTGGTAGCAAGCCAATCGATCAACTTTTCAGTTGAAGATAAGTCGTAAGGTAACACAAGTCTTATTTGTGTATCGACACGTATTTGAAAGTGTGGCGTTATCCGTCTCGGTTTTATTTGCCTTAAGGTATCCAACGTTTCAACAAACGTGCCTATTTTATTGTCGCATCCTAAAAATCACTGCTATTGGAACAGATTTATGAAATAATAGCTTTTCCTACATTTTTTCAAACTTTTCGTACATTTCGCTCGGTTTTCTTCACGGCTATCGGGACAAAATATAGCCTATGATAGCCAGGAATAATTGGCCCTTAAATGGAAGAAACTGGGTTAAAATAAGTTCAGTGTATCTCGAGTTATAAACGAACAAACGAACAGTCGTCTCTACAAGTGGCTGACTTTAATAAAACGATTCTATTGCAGTGTGACAAAGTAAAGGTCATGACAGATCAATGGCTCTGTCTCTGTCTATCTATGGACTTGGAAGGAATGCCTTAGCAACTATGTCTCAGCTATGAAACCTTATAAGAGCGCATTAATCCAAAACAGAAAAATATTAACATTCATTAAGTCCATTTATGTTTCGAAGACACTGTGTGCAAGGTTTCACTTAGATTCCTTACCCCTTTTGATTTGGTTTCCTTTTGCCGGTTGCGACTAGGCGATTGCCTAAGCTTGGAAGGTTTTCTTTTTTCTTTTTATTGTGCCTTGTGTCTGTTTTTGTTGTTGTGGTTGTTTTTTTCTTTGTTTTTTGTTCTCTCTTCACTTGGAGAGCGGTCTAACGAGTCCGACTGGGCCTCAGGTGTGCACCATGGCACCGTACCAGCATAGCACTCGGGCTGTAGTAATGATAATAAACTGTACACTGTGCTATAAGTGCAGGTAATTTCATATACAAATAAATATACAGATACCAAACGAGGAGGGGATCCGCGCCTCAGAAATTATTGCAAATGAACGGATAATGTCTCTTCGGGTTCTCTGCTCATTTGTTAGCCTTTTTTCTATCTTTTTCACTTAATCTTTGTGGTCACACAAAGGAAGAGAGTTAGGGGATTTAGCCGGCTGCAAAGTTGTACAACTGAGACAAAGATGAAGATGATCACGACTACGATGATGATGGCGATGGACAAAAAAAACAACGACAATTGAAGCTTTGTAATTGTTACAGTTGCGCCTCTCATCTTGATTTAGCCATGGAGACAGATCTTAAGCCATAAAACAGACGAGGGTTATAAAATAAAAAAAAAGGATTGTGATCAGTGGCAGTGAGGTCAACGCATGCCAGGTGAATGTAGATGCGCACTTGCGCATACGTACCGGACTTTGTGCTTTGTGCTACAAACATACTCGTACAATCGAAAATTTAGATTGTCGGATGGATTATCTTTGAGGAAAACCCAGCGATTGGGCTCTTTTTTTCGAAAGGCGTTCTCTGAAGACGTTTCCTTTTCTTTTGTTTATTACATCACGTACCTGGAAAGTTGATGGGCATTCTGTTTAATTATAAATAGATTATCATGCGAGGATGCGACATTTTATTTATGAGGCCAGACTGTCGTCGATAAGGGCGTAGGTCTACGCCGAGTTGATGAGTTTCTTATGACTTTAAATTACAATGCAAATGTTGTTCTCAATTGGTCGACGGTCGGATTGGAAGAGACTAGCGGTGGAGGATTGTAATTCAAGTCAGTTTTCAACAATCAATGGGCTTCAGAGGGTCTGTAGTTGGAGTTAGTTTGACGGTTTTATGACGGGACAGTGTCTAAAAGTCAAGCATGCAACAAGGTTTGGCGGACATTATTGTAAAAGCTGTATGGAGAGAAGGAGGAATCTATTATCCATCTTCTTTGTGGTTGTCCAACTCTCTCTGCAGTAAAAGCAAACTTCACTTAGGAGAATTCTACTATAACGACCTAGGGTATCTGATAAACCGCCTTATCTGTCCAGAAACCTCCTATGCTTCATCAGAAGGTCCAATTGCTTTAACGAGTGGATCAAGATAAGATCTCCAAGGTCCATATGGTACTGCTGGCTTTAGCTGACAGCTATTTCAACATAACCTAGTTAGTTTGGAGTATGAAGTCCAGAAGAGGTATACTGAGAGTGCTTTCAATTCCTAAAATCACTTACATTTCCCAAGAAAATGGTTAAGGTCGGCTATGCAGGCTGTGTTCGGATCATTTCGATCGTGAAGGCGTGATCTGATCAGCAAGAGCGGGACACGTGCAGAGAAAGTGTACCATTGATTCTTCCTCTTTCTAATCGCAGCAGCTTCTGCATACAACACCCAAACGCTGAGCATGCCTGCCTAAGGTGCAGTGCCCTGTTAGGACTTTAGTTCGTCTTGGTAGGTGGTCTATTTGTTGTCGAATTCATGCTTTCCATATCTTAGAATCAAGGGCAGGCCAGATGTCTGGCATTGTTTCAATACTCAAGACGTTACCATTTATGATTTGCTTTCGACAGAGCATCGGCGTGAATTAGGTGTTTAAAACACGACATAAGTGCTTTGACATGGTCTAGCTTCCTACTGTTTGGACCTACAGAGCCTTGTCTAGCTAGTTCGTTAGCACAGCGAATCAACAGAGTGGAGCGTACTGATTAGCGATTTTATTGAGAGACACGTGGCAGCCCTAGATTTTGCTGTGTTGGAAACAAGAGATCTGATCTGATCGTGATACTGGGCTAATCTTAAGGCAAGCGGCGGTTAAGCTGATAGCCATGACTTCGGCTTGGAAGACACTTCAATGATTCGGGAGAATGAAAGAGTGATGAATGTCAAGGTCTTTAGAAAATATACTGGGTCCTTCGGCTGTTTTACGTCACCTTCGACTTTGTTGAAGACTTTCCCTATCTTCTCTAATAGGTATCATCACCGGGCATAATATGCTTAACTTCCATGCAAGAAGACTGGGATTGAACACGGATGACCTCTCCAGGAGATATGGCGACGAAGAAGTAGATGAGGACATCCCACACTTTCTTTGCCACTGTCCAGTGCTCTGCCAAATAAGATTCAAAACCCTAGGAAGACACTTGTTTCAGGACCTGGAATAACTGACCGATAAGTATGTGGTCGACATACACAGATTTATCCGCGCCTCGGACTGGCTCGACAGAACATAGGCTTATGGTTCCTAGTAAGGGCGGTCGAATCCCCTGGGGTACCACAATGGGTCTACATTGACCTAAGTGGGGCGGAGAAAGGACTGCCTTTCCCGTCAACCCTATAACCTAACCTTGTTGAAGACTTATGTAACATTTTGAGACCGGCATTTGGGCCACACTTCAAGACCTTGTTTGTTTAGTTTTCTGATCACTTTGTGACCAACAACATTAAACGCCGCAGGGAAATGTTAATAATATTGCTCATACCACCGGCCACAAGATTCAATAGCCCCAGGGTGATTTTTTTGTCCACACTCTCCGGTCATTTCTATGAATCATCTTTATTGTTCATGGAACATATAATTCCCCTGCTCACTGGTTTTCCACATCATAAGGTGCATTCCATCGAAACTAGTGCAGTTCTATGAAATTAGCTTTCACTCTCCCCCGTGTTTCTAGTTAATCCAGCTGATCCGGGTGCAATAATCCAATAAAAATCGCCTTAGGACTGACCTACAAGTTCTGCTCAGCCTCCATAATAACGATGTCAGTTCGGTATGACTTACGAAAACTTACTTTCAATTCGCCTCACATCGGCATAAACAGACGCGCGTCTGATTGCACAAACAATATCGCAGGCAACTAGTTGGTGAATCGATGTTTCCAGGTCGCTTTCGCAGTCAAACAGGATGAGATCAAGATATTTTCTTTGCTCCAATGGTGTGTGCAGGTGTGTGTGTTTGGAAAATTTATTTGGTGTGGAAATTCGAAGGTAACCCAAGATGTTTGTTAATTATTCCATTTCCATGGTGCGTACTGATTTTTTTTTATTGTGTTTCGCGATCGAATGTGCACAGTTGTACTATAAATTCGTGAACTGAAATGACGCATTTTTACATTTGACAAGACGCAAGTCGACTCTGTGGCATGATGTGTGGAAACTAGACTCAAGCCCACCTATAATGTGGGTCATTCGTGAGTGGGTTATTCAAATTTGTTGCTAACGATTGAGCATTCAACTCAACAATGAATTAGTCATCCGAGTGTTTATGATGTAAGCAATGAACTTGCGAGGAGAGTACATTTTTGTGTACATAGTGTCCTTCAAGGCGTTTTAAGAGTCCCAGTTTTGCTTGAGCTTGAGAGTGACTTAATTTTTTAGGACGAATGGACAATGGTTTCGATACAAAGATCTCGAGTTTAACTGGATGTAATGCAAGCAGTAAACTAATATTGGAAAAGGTTTGAATTGACAGCTCTGATTCCAGAGATAGAGGGGTTTCGAAGCTATTAATTTCTACAACTGATATCATTCGACACAGAGTGGACTGTGTGCCTATTGTGGTGAATCTTAATAATGCTTCGAGTAGGACTTGAAGACTTTATGGGCTAAAGCAATCATATCCGTTAGCGCTAGGTACATGTCCTACCCATTTCAAACGCTCTTTTTTGTCTACACTGAAGTTACTGTAGACAGAGCTTGTAAAGATCATCGTTGAATATATTTCTCCCAAGCTCGTCAACGCAAACGGCACTGAATGTCCTACGCATCATTTTTCATCCGAAATTACCAAGAATGTCTTCATCCGCTTCATGCCGCTGATCCGATCCGTCAGTAGAAAAAAAAAAAAAAAAGAAGTATCCGCCGCGTTCAGCGGGGTAGTGTTTGGCAGCGTTCGCCGAACGGAGCGCTTTTATTCGGAAGAGTTCAGCACTAGTCTGGTACAATGGCGTTGACAGAAGTGATAGCAGAGCCAAGGTTGGCAAAGTCTCTTATTACTTCGTTCTGTTTGTATTTTTCTTCTTGTTGACATGCAAATTCCTGGTTTTGATCTTCCATTTTGTCAGCTCAGCTTCACAACTTGCGCACACAGCGGTGACAACTCGCTAAGTTATACCAATGATGTCAATACCTCAGGCAAACGCAAGTGTTTGCACAGACTTTTAAAAGTTTGAACATCTGGTGTCGATTTGTGAGTTCAGCAAATTTGTTTGAGTATGACGTCAAACGACAGTTCATAACCTTGCCTGAATCTTTTGCAGAAATCATAGGCCTTGGTGGAGTAGTGAGCGTTCTCCAACGTCAACCTTGATGGACGGACGAGTTTGGCGGAGATGCTAAAACTTGACAAGGCTCGTCTTTACAGACACTATTTTTTTGGTTCTGCCTGACACTGGAATGTTGATCTTCATCGCTGTCTTGCAGATTTTAAGCACTGATTGTGACTCTTTTGCAACGTTTCGCTTGATGCGTCCTCTTAACCTTTTGGTAAAACTTTTGTACATTGGTCCCGAAGTCGGACTTCTCAATATATTCGATCGTGTGCTTCTCGCGTTCGTTTTTTTTTTTTTGGAGATGCCCGGCTAGTTCTTAGCTTTTTTTTTGCCGCATGTACTTGCCGTCATTCTTCGTTTGACACAACAAGTTACAATAAGCTTTTTGACAGATAAACTTCAGATTTTAAGTGATGCCAAATTGAGATAAAATTGTAACTTTGTATATAGAGGTACGAATCAAAAGAATTTGGTATGAGATTGAAGGCGATTAGGTAAATTTACGACTGCGTACGTTGTTACGTAACTTTCCATCGAAACCATCAGATTCCTCGCTTCAAATGAGGTCAACAAAATCCATTAAATCCCCACAATTTTGCATTCTTAACGGTAAATACAATTAAAATACCTTTAAAAAAAACGATTAGAAACAGTACGTGCTTACAACAATCCACAGATCCC
The DNA here is from genome assembly GCA_951813785.1 of Criorhina ranunculi. Taxonomy (NCBI): domain Eukaryota; kingdom Metazoa; phylum Arthropoda; class Insecta; order Diptera; family Syrphidae; genus Criorhina; species Criorhina ranunculi. The sequence continues at coordinate 8,615,669 of OX638381.1, forward strand.
TCACAATCCGCCCAAAATTCAAACTTTTTACGGGATCACGCTGACACTTATTGACTCTTAAATTCACAAGCAAGGCGTTAACATTCCACTCACTACATCATTAAATGTTTACAAATGATTCCGTATAACCATTACGTTATTATTAAACTTTTCCCGCACTGATTACAAATTCATAACTTGCACTAACGTCAAAAGGGAAGCGACCATTTCTTCCGTGTTTTTGACTGTAAACTTCTGTCGAATATTAATTAATAAAAATAAATAAATAAATTTTATAAGTAAACTCTGCCAACAAATCGTTTGACATATCATTTCATAATGACCGCTCATTTATTACTTCTACTTTTCTGTTTGGTTATGTAAGATGTCAAAGTGTTTAGCTGTCAAACGCAATGACATTGTCACAACACAAAGCCTAATGGAAATCGCCTCTAGGTAGCAACAAAAGACACAGTTCAAAAGACTTGATCTTTAGAGTTAAGCCCGACTAATATATACGAGTATTGGTTGTGAAAAACTTTCGATTTCCTTTCATTCGTCGTTGATGACAGACGTGCTTAGGCAGTTCAAATCTAAAACGGGTACGTCATGCCTACCATGTGTTATGCGTTGCGTAGACGTGTAGCCTTGCTTTGATTTTTAATTTTATGCAAATTAAATGTCATTTTCCCTAGAGAAATTGCACGCGGACCAATGAAAGTTTTCATTTTGGACGTTAATCGATAATATTTTGCCTTTTGTTGCAATGGGAATTGAAAATGGACGTTGTTTTGAAGATCAGTGCAAACTGACGTAAAACGTTTGGCACATTACTTCATGTAACTGAATTGAGAGTAATCTACATTGCGTGTAGCACACTTAACCAACTTAAACACTCACAATGATCCTTTTAAAGAGGTTTTCAATAATTTGTATTTTAATGCAAATGCAGCTTTCAACTTTTTTTATAATCTGTCAATGTCAAAACGTCAGTCAAGATTTACATTTTTATCATTGTGAAGTTCACGAACGAGCAGAGTTTAAAAATTCTTGAAAATAACTACCGCAATTCTGAGTCAGTGGTCGCAACTTTAAGAGCGCTTACTCCAATTTTCGGTCGTAATAATTGTCCCACCAGACAGGCTGTGTGGGGTATTATAGTGGATAAATTCGAGCCAAGACATTTACTATTGAATGTTCCTGTGCCAGTAAGACAACGCACCGGTCGAAGTACCGAAATTATCGCAGCGGTCAGTGCTTCAGTTCAAAATGAGCCAAATGGTCGGACTAAAACATGAGTCTTTTCTCAAGTGATTCATTCCAACATTTAAGGCAACGTCCTAGTTCTTCCTTCCATTCTTCTATTAGGACGATGTCTTCAGCGTATAGGAGGTTCCAAGGTGTTTTCTTTTGGATTTTGGAGGTGAGGTAGTTGATAATGAAATTAAAGAGGAGTGTGCTTAGAGCTGAGCCCTGATGTACTCCAACAGTTAGGGGGAAATTCATCAGTCGGTTGTACTGGGGTTTTTACTTTGGTCATACTTGAGTTGAACACATCTTTATGTAGAATTTCGGCACGTCACGAGAGCGGAATGCTTTCTGGGTACCCTATCGAATGCCTTTCCAGGTCTATGAAGGCCATGTTTAGGTTTTTTTTTTATAATAAGCGCACGTTAAAGGGATTATGACTTCCCTTTAACTAGAGCACAGGCATCATTGGGGAAATTAGAGAAGAGACGAAGGAGCTACTGGTGCACGTTGGCTTTAAATGCTTGGCAAACTGCTTTTGCTTTCTAGTTCTATACTTCTCTATTACAATTCGCGCAGCCTGTATTGCATCTGTGGTAGAGCTGCCCTACACGAATTCGCAACTCAGCAGACCCCAGATTTTGCCACAAGACTAAGACGGCATACCCGCAGACCTTTGAAGGGTCTGAACTTGAACTAATGCCGCTTTAGTTGTGAGTCAGGGTAGACCCACGGAGTCAACTTTGGTGTAGGTGAGGAAGACAGCGGCATGCTTGTCGTTGCTCGGCTCAGCTCGTCGGACGGGGGTAATTCTTGTCAACCCCACCTTGCAACACCTTCCTAGTATTGACTTGGTTGGGCCGTCGAGGTGGCTCTCTGCGGCGAATTTCGAAAACCTCTAGCTCGCAGACCTTCTCCTGTAACGCCTTGATGCTCGTCTGGAAGTTTTGAATAACCTCCGCTATATTGTCGGTGAAACATGATTTCCTTTTGGCTCCTTTCCACCGCAGAGGAAAGTACTTGCGTATGTTATCGTCATCTTCTCTAATCAGGTCGCTTAAGTTGAGTTCGTTGAATTCGTCGTCGGATTGTTGTTGCTCGATATCATCGCCCCTATCTGCTGCGCCTCCTTTCCTTTGTTTGCCTTTAGGCAGGTTCGTCCGTCATCGATATCGTTCTACCCGTTCTTCCATCTGGGCCCTTTCGTAAGTTGTGGTGCGTTCGGTCGGTCGGTCTTGTTCGTATAGGTAATCGTCAAGTCCTATTGGAAGGGATTGATCGTGTCGCCGTCTTTCACACCTACACCAAAGTTGCCTCTGTAGCTCTACCCTGGCTCACAACACTTTCCTACCCTCACGGCCCCGGGTCCGCTGCTTCCTGGTTTTTAAACCGTAGGTTCAGGCTTCCTTTTCTGCGTGTACCAGGTGGGTGGGAAAAATTCAAAAATTGTCTTAGCTGGAACGTTCTCATTCATTCGCTCGTCGTGCAGTCGACGGATTTTTGACTTCCGGACTACAACCACATCTTTACAGCTCGTAGAGTTCGCGGTTATATATTCTCTTCTTTTCGCCCTCCTTGCAGATAGGACCAAATATTCGATTCCATGATCTGCTCCGCTGTCTTACTTATCGTCCAGCATTCAGCTCCATAAAGCAAGACTCGCAAGATTAGGGTTTTGTAGAGCATGATTTTGGACCATCGAGTTAGGAGTTTGGACCCTAGTTGTTTGGACAAACAGAAGTAGCAGCGGTTGCCTAAGGTTATCCTTCATCGAATCTCATTTGTGGAACTTATATTTTCCCCGAGGTAGATAAACTCCCTCACTACCTCAAAATGATAACTGTCAATTGTTAAGTTCTGTCCTTGATGGTTTTTGGTCGACAGCATGTATTTTGTTTTATCCTTTTTCATCATCACCATCTCGTTTGGCTTGTTTTTCTATTGCCGTAAAAGCCTCAATAATGGGACGCTAGCAACGGACGATGATGTCGATATCGTCTGCGTATCTCAGCAGCTGGATGGATTTGTTAGATGCACAGAGTGCCTTCTTCTACATCTACTCACGTTTAAAATGGAATACTATCCATAATGAGTACATTTATGTAAATGGCGACCAGATAGCAATGATACTTTTTCCAATTGTTGTGTTTAAACAGCTGTCAAAGTTACCAATGGCATCCAGCTGTCAAAATATTCAGTAAGGTTTGCCACGCTTGCCGAACGTGCGGAAATTATTAAAAAATATTATCGAATTGAGCGCTGGAAATGTTGGCTGGAGATCCGGATTTTGGCCAAAAAATCATCTTCTCGGACGAGGCTCGTTTTTGGCTCAGCGGCTATGTCAACAAACAAAATTGCCCTTATTGGACTGAACACAATCCACAATTGTTCGACCAAACATCAATGCATCCACAAAGATTGACTGTCTGGTGCGGTTTATGGCATGGTGGCATCATCTGACATTATTTCTTTCGAAATGAGGAAGGAGACACCGTTACCGTAAATGGTCTCAGGTATAGAGCAATGTTTTTTTTCTTTGTTACAATTCACTAGCGCTAAAGGGGTTATGAATACCCTTATGATGCTATTCACACAGCGCTTGTGTTGGTATAGTGATTTTGAAACTCAGATAGTGTTAGGTTTCAATTGTTGCTCCGAGGTTGGTGTCCAGAATGACTGGGGAGAATTATTGGTATTGTTGCTGCCATTGCTTATAATTCACAGTATATCTTTTGAAGATCCCGATGTTATGAGAACAATGAACACTTTCAGGGTTATGCTTATGCAGTTAGTTGACGTCAGTTTTTTTTTCGCAGTTGATCGACTTTTTTTTTTTGACATCGGGATTCGAACTTGGAACCTTCAGCGCGACAAGCGATGATGCAACCACTACACCATGTTAATAGACTTTCTATGGCCTAAGCTCGACAATATCGATATATCCGAGCTGTGGTTCCAACAAGAGGGCGCTACATGCCACACAAGCGACGCAACGCTCGAAGTTGTGAAGAGAAATTTGGCGACTGGGTCATCTCACGGCGAGCGTTCATCAATTTTCCGCTGCGATCATGCGACTTGATTTGATTATTTTCTCTGGGACTTCATCAAGTCTTTAGTCTACGGTTACAAGCCAACCCCTTTGAACGAGCTCGAGGCCAACATTCGAGACGCTATTGCCGGAATAACGCCAATATAAAATTGGACCGACCACTTTAAGTACTGCCAGCGAACCCGAGGCGGCCATTTGAATGATATGCTATCCCACACATAATGGCATGAACGTAGTTTCAAAGTAAAGCCAAAATCAATGGTGTATCTCACACCGTTGTTGTTTTATTTAAATTGTTTTTCCTATCGTTCTTATCTGGTCACCGGTCACCCTATACGTCAAAATGGTCATCAAGACCAAAAACAAATTTAATATTTAATGTTAACCACACTTTGCAGGTTTAATTATATTTTTCTGTTTATTGCTATCACTTAGCATTTGTTATTAAATAATTAACTAAATACCTCCTCTGAGCCTTAAGATATATGTATATTGACGTAACACGAATGTTCCGCAGAGGTAGTATACACAAATTCCTACTAAAAGAATTATGTTTTGTTATTTAAACATAAAAACAGCGTTAATTAATTCTTTTACTGTTCTTGTTTAGTTAAGGCTTGGAATTTATAGCTCATTTGATGGATTTCTGTGGTATGTATTTGTTGGGCAAAAAAAAAAAAACAAAAAAACACGAATGTTCTTGGCGTTGCCAATAAATATTAGATTACTAATGAGCCCGAACCATTGTAGATGAATGTCCGTCATGTTTGCGGGGCTATAGGCGAAAAGGGGTTGATTACTTTTATTTAATGACTTAATGTTTTACATACATACTCGTACATTAATCATAGATCAAGTGCTATCGACTTGAGGTTGGTATTCTAATCGAGTGTTTTGTAATGGCTAAGGATGACTTACCTAAAAAGAAAAAGAAAAATAAATTAATTAAGTAAAATTAGCGAACATAAAAATAATAATAATTACGTAAATAAATGCATTAAAAAAAAAGGTACAAGCAATGAAACTTCTTTGCCGTCTGTTAATAGTAAAGTATCACAGAGAGGGCTCTGACTAAGCTAAGGGCTGGAGCCACAAATTGTGGACTGAGTGATCCGAGTAAAACTATTTACCACCAAGTACAAAATAACGACTTTCAAGCTTCCACGTCTCAACCAACAACCAAACACTCACTCTATCCCCCCAGTGCAAGGTATCTTGGTGTCATACTTGACCCCAAGCTCAACTGGAAACTTAACATAGAATACAGAGTAAAGAAAGCATACATCGCTTTCTACGGCTGTAGTAAGATCTTAAGCAAAAGGTGGGAACTTAGACCTAAGATGGTCCTCTGGATGTACACTACCGTAGTTGGTCCAATCCTTACTTATGGTTCACTCGTGTGGTTGCCCGCCTTAAGCAAAGCTTCCAACATCACTAAACTTAGTAGAGTCCAACAAACAGCTGGTATTGGCACCACAGGAACGATTCGATCGAGCCCGTCAGAAGCTGTTAACATGCTCCTCCATATCATGCACCTGGACTTGCACATCAAATACATCGTTTCGTGCAGTGCTATCAGACTCAGAGAATCTGGGCTTTGGTCCCCTAAACCATATGGCCATAGCAAGGCTCTTGATCTGCTGCCTAGGGATTTGACCTCGGCCAAAACTGATTACACACGACTCCTACACTTAAATTCAATAAAAGGAACCTCGTTTTCGGAAAGGCCGGAATGAAATAATAACCTAACCCTGTCAGATTATCAAGTATCGATCTTCACCATCTTCATCTGAGATGGAGTGTGGCTTTGGAGCAGGTGTATTCTCAGCGGAACTGAACGTATCCAAATCGTACCACCTCCAAGACTCTTCGGGTGCCTTCCAGGCGAAGGTACTAGCGATTAGAGAAGTCTGCAAGATACTTAGCCTCATCCCCACTACCTCAAACTGCATGCGAATCTTTATTGACAGCCAGGCTGCCATAAAATCGCTCCACTCACTTACTGCGTCTCCTAAATTAGTTGAACAGTTTAAGGAAACTATATCGAGGCAAACACTCGGTTTAACATAATTCTCCTCTGGGTTCCCGGCTATTGTAACACAGAGGGAAATGGCGGAGCCAACGCGTTAGCCAGATGTGGTTCTACCCTTGATGTCTCCCTTGCGAAGTCAGTCTGCTCCCCGATGGGACTCATCAAGGGCAACATTTTCCGACACTTTCTCCCTATTGCCAACTCTAGGTGGATCAGTCTAGTTTCAGGTATGTAAAGGAGCGCCTCCTAACAGTCCATATCAAGGCTAAATTTTCCAATTAAGGAAAAAGATGACGACACCAAAGATAGCTTCTACGAGAAGCTCTTACACAGAGTTTAGTAGAACTGTCAGAGGATATAGCTTGCGCGACAACACCTCCGATAACGGATTCAAGCTAATCGACTTTGCAGTGGGGTAGAACTTTGTTGTAGCTAGAACGTTGTTCTCGCATCTCAATATTCACCAGGATTGATCACATTGCGATCAACGATCATATAATGGATGTCCGAGCTTTCCGAGGGACGAACAGTGATTCGGACTACTACCTTATTGAAGCCAAGGTATGGCTGCAGATATCCCGAACACCGCCAGAGGCCTTTCTGAAAGAGGGTTCTTTAATCTTTCAAGAGGTCCTATGCCACCAATATCAATGTTTGAAGACCAGTAGTAGTACTACCAAAAAGCCATCAAAGATGTCGTCTTCTTTCGATCACCACAACGAAACACATCGTTCCAAGAAAAATACCAGCAAGCACGTGCAGCAAAACAGGAAAAGAAGGGTCCAACACTGGCTTCTGAGAATGAGAATGAGGTTCAGAAGTTTAACGAAAGCGTAAGAAGGACAAATTAGGGCTACAAACCGAAGCCAGCAAAGAGTGCTGAGAATATGCCAATAACTTCGTTCACCGGATCTAAACGAAGGAAAGACAGTATCTAAACCTGAGTCCGGCTAAGCTGCCAAGCTATATAAAACAGCAGGAGATGACTTAGTGAAAAACAAGCAACAACTGATGTGTTAAATATGGTCGGAAGAAAGCATCTAAGGAGCTCCTTCAAAAATGCGCTCACTATAGAGGCATAAGACTCCCCATCGCTTACAAGTTCCGAACTCTTATATTGTTTGAGCGGCTAAAGCTTTTTGTAGGAAAGTCCATCACCGACTAAATATTCACACTAGGACAGATTTTGAAAAAAAACCAACGAACCTTTTTGATCGAGTTAAGGGCCGCATTTGACAGCATTTGTAGAGACAAGCTATACTACTTGAGGGCTACTTGGGTTTCATGTTGAACCGCCACCTCTACCTAGCTATACAAAACCATGTCTAGTTTTGGTATCCCTGCCAAACTCGTCAGTAATGCATGCTTCTCCATCAAGACGGAGCTCACCAAGACTTTCAAAGTGAGTAAAGAATTAAGACAAGTTGACGCGATTTCATAGGACTTAAAGGACTTTACAGAACTCAAACATCAAGACTCAACACCGATGTCTTGGACAGAACGTAACCCTAGACAGATGTAACCTTGACTTTGGACTTTGTCTACCTAAGCTCCGCTATTAACTAAAGCAACGACTTCAGCGCTGAAATCAAACTCCTTCCAATCGCTGTTTCATTGGACTAAAAAGACAATTGAGTAGCAAAGCCCTCTCGAACAAGCAGAGTGAGACTCTTCTCGTTCTAGTCTTGCTCTATGGCGCCCTGAGGATGAACTGATGTATGGTCTCGTCTGCATTGATGGAGAGTGGAGGAGCATATAAAATGAAGGCCTGTAGAGCCGACATCGACTAAGTCAGAAGAGTCTAGACACAATGACCAAATTGGTTGGGACATGTAGAGAGGGCGTACCTCCGCCAGCACTTCGGTCCGGAGGGTCTTGGTAGAAGATGGCGCCTGCAAATGGAAAGGGACATTACTCAACTTAAAGACAGTTAGCTGAAGATTGAATTGGTGAAGGGCCAAGTTCACCTCAGACCACCTCGGAAACAGGTCTATAGTCAGGTTGTTCAACTCAACTCAGTTTTCACTTCGTTGTCACTTAAAAAAAAAAAAGGACTTTACACATTTATTATTTAATTTTTATATAGTTCCGTTGGCTTTGATGTCAATGTTTTTAAACTAAAAAAAAATTAAAACGAATAGATTCGGTCATAAATAATTTAATTAAATTAAAAACATGGAAAATTATATGGTAAATTCATTTCGGACTATTACAAATATGAGTATAAATAGGTCCGGCGATAGGGTAAGTTGAACCAAAAGATATAAAAAAAACAATTGTATTTGATTTATTTATTCCCTTAAGTTAAATGAATTCCTAAGGCTTGGACAAAAACTCATCGCACAAAGGGAAGAAGTTAAAAGGTGTCACATTGCAAAATCTCAAAAAGTATTATTAAATCGAGGTAGACCGCGTGTAGATGAAGATTTGAAGAGAAAAACTTTTTTGTTGAGCAACTAAATGTTGAGTTACTCAAAAATTAAGTTAAAAAAAAAAATATGTGTATTGTCGTAGTGTATATGTAAATATATGGTGTATCTACTGTCTTTGTTGGTTTTGGGTAAACAAATGCGGCTTTTGGTTTTGTTGGGGATTTCCTTAGACTCGTACTTCATAGGTAATGCGTCATTCAGTGATGAGATCTGGATATGGACAGATATGGCCCGCCTACAATGAAAACAGGGAGGAAAGACTTAAAACGAAGAACCCGTATCGAGACAGCAAGAATCACAGCAATTGGTGCCTTCGACTCCCACTTGCGTAGTTGGGACAATTCACGCGAAAAGGAAAGGGTTATTCCACTTTCTCTGTGCCTGCCCGGCACTAGCCAAAGCCAGGCAGGGGACACTTGGCAAACCTCCTCCTAAGGATTTTTTTTTATAATAAATGCACGCTAAAGGGATTATGACTACCCTTAATCAAGAGCACGGGCATTAGGGAAATTAGAGGAGAGACGAAGGAGGTACCGATGCACGTTGGCTTTAAATGCTTGTAGGTTGTAGTGATGAGGGAACACGGAGCTATGTAGATCATTCCACATTCATGTGGGACGGCTAAAAAAAGAAAGAATTTCTATATTTGACAGTACGTCCGAAAGTCGGGTTTAGGGTAAACTGATGTGAATTTCTGACTTAAAATTCTGCAACATTATTGACTTTCTGAACTCTACAGGATGGATCTGCAAATTACGCCCATCGACATCCAAGTCACGTGAGTTGTGGTATCAAACAGCTCCTTGTGTCTCTGGCTCATCAGTTTCAACCACTTTTACCTACCTACCTACCTACCATACTTAGATGTCACAAAATTATTTTTTAGAACCTTCCAGAGCAATGGAAAAGCGGCCAAAAACCTAATAGGTGTAGATGCAGGAATCCTTTCCGAACCACTTGGCATTCCTGTGTTTTCTAAACGCAGGTCCCAGCAATGACAAAAGACGCCCTTCAGACTGCGATGAGGGCAATACCGTAAGAGGATATCACCTTTCCAATCAAAATTGGTCTTGAAAAGCTCAAGATTTTTGGAAAACAGCACAAGGCAAGGTTTTGCTGAGTCCATAGGTATGAGGGCATACCAGGGAAATGAGAATGCTGATGAATTGACAAGAAGACGCTCGGTTGTTGACACACTGAGGGATCTTTTAGTCTGCTGATGTTATACTTAGGTTCTCGTGTGTTGTCTTCCGATTTTTGAACTGAGGCAGTGCAGTGGTTATCACTACTTCGGCTTCTGTCCCAAGAGACTGTTACTGATGGAAAAATGGTCGATTTCATTGAAGGCTGCTTGCCTGACAGTTGACACCGAACTGACTAAGTGGCAAGTCATCAGCTTCAACTTGGTGCCGTCCATAGACTCCTTCAACGTGGAAGTTGCGATTGCCTACAGTGCGTGCTTCCCATCGGAACCCTTCGTTGTCATTGTCCATCTTACAAGTCCCCCATCACGATGGCAATGTCTTCGTTGTGCGTTGTAGCATCATCAAACAAAAGCTTGGTTATTCGTGATACACAAGTCCGGAATCTGGCCGTCAAAATTTGATCTTCATACGTCTCTGTGCTCTGTTGATGAAAGCAGCAATCACACTCCAGATTCCCGTGGATTTCCAGCGAAGAGTCGTACAAGGTTACATATTAGAAATTGGTACTCTCCCCAATAGTATAATCGGCATTAAAACTGTAGGTCCCTTACATTCGTGCGAAGAATATAACACGCATAACATGAATGGTTGAGAGAAGCTAGGCCTCGACTCTCTATGAGCTGCCGGCGGTGCCAAATATACATACATACTCTCCCCCATTTAACCATCTCACTTCGTTTAGACTTTAAATGTCGCATAAATTTTTGCTCAAGTTGTAGGAATCTAGCATTTTAAGCTCCTCCACTACCTGTGTCGAGGAGCAGTCTTACACTCCAGAAACCATTCTTGGTTGCAAAATACTAATCAACGTTACCCATTCTAGAAATTCTGCATCCGAGTCTTGTGTTTGTCATGACAGTTTTAACTTAAACCCCACCTTTCCCATTCGTAATCCAATCTTGCAATCGATTGAAAGACCTCAAATCATGTTCCATTCAAGTGAGACCACACGTAGAAAATCCATTGTCAAGTGTTAATTGCAAAATGTATCTAAGATCAAGTATCACTTAACCACTAAGCCTATCAATTAGTTCAAATTTGGAGCACGGCGACCAGTGGCATTCCCAACAGGTCTCTGGCTCATTATCACCAGTTCGAGCCAAAAACAAGCAAAAAAAGTGGACCACAAAAGTTGTAGAGCTAAAATTGATTTTTTTTCTGTTTTACTCGTAACACATTTTAAGGCTTCAAGTCGTACGGCAAAGTTTCAAAATCGAGTTTTGTGATGGCGAATCTTTTTCGATGTGGAACTCTGGAACCAGTTTTGCCTGCCAACCCTCGAACAACTTGAGGTTATGGTGAACAATCAACGTAAAGTTGATTGCCCTCCCAAAGCTCTCTCTGTTTCTCTTGGCTTTGGATTATTTATGGAAATGTCCATGAAGAGCTCAGTAAAAATAATCGATTCCTGTGATGATTCAATAACTTTGTCATTGCTGCTGGTACTTGGCAACTTGAAGCTGATTAATAAAATTATTATGCTGATGATGGACCCAGTGCACCACGCCGCCGCCGCCGGTGAGATTGAAGATGAACAAGAAGCAGCATGGTGACCAGATTGACGTCAATCGAACCAAGCTAATCAGTGGTTAAGTGAAGTCGACAATTTTATGAGATTTACATTGAAACTTCGAGTAACGAGTTTAAAATACGTTTTCCCGGATGAGGATACGAATTTGTCCAGTACGAGTAAGTATGTCACCTGTCATCGATTCAGTTAGACACTCAGATGAGATAATGTGTTGCGGCGACCACGCAACTGGTCGTACACAACTCATTGGTCTAAAACTGTGAAAAGAAAAACATGCAAAAATTTTAAGTGAATTGAGTCACAAATTCAGGTGCATGTAGATACTTTTGTGTAACGGAAATTACTGAGGAGAGATTTTTAAGATAATCACGGCCTGATGGAAACATTGGTTCCATCATTCGATTGCTGGTGGATACACCCTTGAAGAGGTTACATGACCTACATACAGGGTTGTCTAAAAATACAGAGCTACTGTCAAAGTTCTAGTGTCATTTTGACAGATGATAGATGAATTGCTATAAGAGTTAGTAGGAACTTTTCCGTGACTAAATGTTTCAACAAAGAACGAGTAATTTGCATCAGCAACACAGCTAAGGTTTGTTTGTTATACTCTTAGTCTACCGTCCAATAAGTCTGTCGTCCTTTCTGTTAAAGACTATTGAACTATTAATAGACGTCTAAATTAGGCAGGTGATTGAGGATAAGTACTTATAGAGGTCACAGCATCTATAAATGAGAGGAAGTTCTGTACAAGGTTGTATCTACTGTTTAAGATATTCTTCAATGGAAGCCCTGACACTGTCCTCGGTAGCCTGAGTAATGTTAAACTCAATGCGGATTTCTATAGCTGGATTGGATTCATGTTGAGTTCGTGAGTCGTTCACATTCGACCCTAGTAACCAGAGGTACACCATAGACTTAAATTGCGTCCAAACTTTCGTCTTTCGCATTAAAAAAAAGCATGCATTGCTTTTTACTCATGCAAACGCGGTTGAATTGTTAAATAAAGTGCTTTCCGGATAGGCACTCAAGAGGGGAAGTTACCTATCCGTATTCCTGATTAGAACAAAAGGGTAAATGTGGTAGCCACCAAAATAGAAGACCTAGCCTTTTATGTCGATGAATCCAAAATGAAAATGTCGTTGCATTTGTATGGTGGGGGCTTTGGTATGCCATTTCTAGGTTCAGAAACTCGGTGGCTGCGATGAGCTGCTTTCAGAATGCATCCGGCCGCATAGAAGTGGTCTCAGCTGGACAATGAAAACAATATTTTTGATTGTGACCACTCCTATCTGGGCACGTTTTTTCTAAACACGGATTGAGTCGAGCGAGATAGCTCTTTAAAAGGTGATAACAGCCGGCGAGAAGTTAGACCAAAGCAGTTATGGCCTGATGCGTTCTTCGTTGGTCATAAGTTGAAGCCAACCGCTCAGAATGATATTCGGGCGTTGGTCTGCTACTGTGTGTGACATTGTTGCCTGATGAAGGTGGCGATGGTATTGTGGATAGTGTGTTTGCTTGTGACTCGACTTGTGCAGGTTCGAGCTCGGTCGGGGAACAGCAACAGCGGCCGAAATTAAAAACAGAAACGAACAAAATCTGAGTTTCTCAAACCACTACCACAAAAAGGGGTTTCTGCCTATTGCCTGGGAGTTCAATAAACCGAAACGTGTTTGACTGCTCCTGGGATTTGGAAATTGCCTGATGAATGGTTGTGATAGCCTCCTTGTATCGCTGTTGGTCGAGGTCTGATTGACGTTCTTTTATGTGAATCGATGTAACTTTAATATCTCGAGAGACCTTTGCGAATGCTGACAGTTTTTGTAAGACATTAGGCATCAATTGTTCCTTTAGAGTCGAGAATGTATTCATTCGAAGCCTTCGATAGCGGCGGAGATTATCAAAAGTTTGAATATGACCGGGAAGGCAGTAACAACTATTTATAGCGACAGTCAGGCGACTGTTAAACCTCAGAAATCAGCAAAGTTAGTGAAACTCTGGAAAGAGTATCGAAATGAGGTATCAGAGGACAACAGGGTGACACTAGACTTCGGATGAAAGTGGCAGAATTACATATCACCAATGCCCTGACTTTTGTGAGAACCCCACTCAGTTATGGAAACAGAGTGACAGACAATGAGGTTCTTAGCAAGGCGAATGTGCCACAGATCCAACTGCAGACCTGACCAACTTCCAGAACTCGATACCTCTTGATTGACAAAGATAAGACTTAGGTTAGGTTAGGTAATAGGGTTGATCATTTGCAGTCTTTTGATCATTTTGATCCCAATCTCCTGTTTGAGGTTACAGGGTGGAATTTTAGCGGTGGTATCAGCTTGGTCGGGGTCTAATGAAGATTCTTCCCCTGCCAGCTCATTACAGCTGTCTCGTTTCCAGACAACCCTTTGGTAATAATGAAGATAAGACTTAGTCGAAGTGAAAGAGGAACTGTCTTAGGGCATCCTATCGGGTCACTTCATCATTGCAGACGATGCAGGGACAAGGAGGAAGTTGAATTCGACATGCACGAAGTATGTTTATGACCCGCTCAAGCCTGGATTCAATTTCACACTGTTGTTAGTTGTTTTTTTTTTTTTTTTTCTTTTTTGACGATCTAGGTGACCTGTTGAGGAGCCTCCTGAGGTAAATGGTTCTAATTCAACGATTTTTTTTTCGTTTCAGTTTCTCTCAAGTGGTCTTTGTGAGTCGACGACGCTTGATTCGTTTGATTTCTTCCTCAGAAAGAACACTTAATTATCCTCCATTTGGTTTCCATAAATTTCCAACTAACTAAGGACATTTCAGTCACATGTATGTATGCAAATGTCCACCTTAACGAATGCTGTTGTTTCCATTCTCCTTTCGTTGCATCTTAATTAAATAATTTTCTGTTAATCACCTCCGCCCGACAAAAAAATATCCAAACCGTCTTTCCACTGACAACAAGATTACCTACCACTTCTTCTTCGATCAAAAGATGTTATGGCTACGTAGCCTTAAGGTCTTGTACACCAACACTTACTTAGTCTAGTATAGCTCTCCTTTGTTGGATCATCTCATCTTCATATATTGGTGTTGGCCTCATCTCCTCCTCCAGCTGCTGCAGCTATCATCGTTTGTCGGTCAAAAGACCACGATTCCAAGAACTCTGGACCAGTTATGAAACAACCCAAGCACAAATAATGAAAACGACGACAAGAGAGAGAGAGAGAGAGAACAAAAAATAAAAAGAACTCATCACACATTTGTATGGGAAGGATGCTATACCTAATACATCAAAAGGAATACAATGTGGAAAACTCGTTCCCGCAGATTCATGAGACCAGACCAGTGGAGGCAGTCGAGAGTGCTATCCAAAGCGCAGGCGCATAAAGTGAGTGCACTTCACGCATAGGTCGTTGCTGTCGCTGATCTCTTCGTGCCCAGAGATGGAACACCAAACCAACACCACAAACTGAACCAGATCCAGTATATAAGCTGAAAATACTATGCGGTGTCTTGGCAATTAAAGAGAGGGAGATGCATTCGTTTTTTTTTCTCCTTAAACTTTGGGGCGATACTTCATATTTTAAGAGGAAAATTAAGTTTGGTTTCGCAACTGACGGTAACAGTGGTTAAACAAGTTTTAATTTTAAATTTAAAAACAACACGTTGGAAATAAACTCGTGTATTTAAAAATTATTTTTCCATTGAGGTCTTGTGATTTATTAGGAGTGGCAGGGCTTACTTTTCACCTTTCTCAGAAGAGCACCATTGCTTTGGTCTCTTCAAATGATTGTATAACGAGCTTGAGAATGAAGAATCTGAGACTGGATAACCTTTAGGTTGAGCTACATCGATTAAAATAGGTGATCATTTGAAGTTGCAACGAAGATTCTTTTTAGTGAACAAAGCCTGATCGTGGTGAAAAAAAAAGGAAAGGTCTTCCTGGTATACAATGTTGGGAAACTTTTCTCAACTAATCAGGTTCTCGTTACAAGTGAGAAAAGAAAGAGTATACGATAGAAGTTCGATCAAACAGACACTTGGGGTTGGCCAACAATGTTTTTTAAGAAATCTTTACTCAAGGTGACAGGCCTGTCAGATTGACTGAATTTGGAGAACTGTCACTACACACTTATGTTAATTTGTAAGCATATGTCTTAAGCCTATAGTACACGACATGGAAATCGTTGCATGTACATGCAACAGTGTCGTTATATTCGGTCCCAATGGTTGCATGGAATTTACATGTTGTGTTCTACCCATATTTGTGACAGTCGCATGTAGTGTCGCATGTACATGTAAGCGACATCTCTGTCGCATGCAAACATGAGACTTTTTTACATGTCGTGTACTAGCAAGCCGCATGTGATTCGTGAATACATGCTACATTTCATCGATTGTTGCATGCGGATGTCGCATGGAAAATACATGCTATCGCACGAATTCGTACAATCGCATGTGTCTCACAAGCAATACCAATCCTTAGCTAACTGCCTTCAAATTCGTTGAGGTCCCTTCAACTTGTCCGCGCAACTTAAGGCGAGGTCTTCTTCTAGTGCGATGCCCATTCTTGTTAAAGTCGAAGCTTGTAAGTCGCTGTCGGGAAGAGCTACGGGTTCTTGGCGGACAGCACAATGTAAGACAGCTGATGACCTGGCAAGGATAGAATCTTCATTAGACCCCGATCAAGCCGATATCACCGCTAAAATTCCGCCATGTAACCTCAAACAGGAAATGGGGAGCAAAATTAAAAGAACTGTTAACAATAGATGGGATGCGCTTAGCTTATAACTAGGAAAGGCCATTCTACAATAAACAGAGAACCGAAAAAATCCTGAATCCTGAATAGGTATCAGCACCGGGAACAACATGCTGAACTTCCATGTAAAAAGACTGGCATTGAGCTCGGATGAGCTCGGGTATGCGGTGACGAAGAAGTAGATGAGGACGCTCTACACTTTCTCCGCCACTGTCAAAAAAGATTTAAGACACTTCTTCCAGGATCTAGAAGAAGACATACACAGATTTACCAGCGCCTCGGGCTGGCTGGCTTGATAGAGCATAGGCTTATGGTTCCTAGTTTGGGGGCTGCAACCCCTAAGGTATTACAATGGGTCTACATTGACCTAAGTGTGAGGGGGATTGGACTTCCTTTCGCTGCAAACCCTCTTACCTAACCTAACCGAACTTAGATTCGAAGACTCTACGTGCCGGAGCAATGGTGTCTATTGTGATGTTACTATACATACATATATGTAGCTCGTATTGTTCATCACTGAATCTCCCCCTTCAAAGCCTCGTCAAGGTATAAGACGGGACCGATTAGCTTACGAAGAATTTTTCGCTAGAACTGATGAGATCTTGTAGCTGGTGGCAGAGCCAAGGTAGCCAAAGCTTCTTACGACTTCGAAGGTTAAGCTATCCATTGTGATGTTCCGTCCCTTTTTTTCCTGTTTACCGCTTAACCCATTTTTGGACGTTTCGGCCTTAATACTCGCGAACACAAAGGTTAGAGATCGCTTAGTTCTGTCAATGATGTCAAAATTGTTGACGTACGCAAGGAGTCGTAAAGGCTTTTGAAAAATTTCGCGTAGCGCCTTGACTAGTTTTAGTTGCTTTGACTTTAAAAGTCTTCGGTGGGATCGTTACCATCTTAGATAGAGCAGCGAGTACAAGTTTGCCAGCGATGCTTTAGCTAGACATGGTTTACTTAGCTTTCAAATCGACAAAGAGGTGGTAGTTATCGATAAAGGCTTTTTGAATTTTCTCCAAGATCTGGCCACAGGATGGAAATTTGGTCGATTAAAGTCTGTCCCACTCTTAAGCCGCTGTGACAAGGGCCATTCGGTTTGTTGACGAAAGGTTTTAAGGCTTCACATAGATATACAATCTTGTTGGCTCCACCATGGGTGGTGAATGAGCCACGTTGATTGACCTTGTCGCTCGTTGAGCTTATCGGCCATGAAGTTGCCTTTAATGTCCTTCCCTTAGGAAGCCTAATAGATGGAACAGCAAAGCTGCTTAAGCAGTTCCAGGCAGTCCTTGAGTCGAGCTGAGAGTTGACTGCAATAATATTGTGCGAAACTTCCTCCAAAATTAACTTTAATCGATGCGGCCATTAAGTCTTCAAAGCGGAAGTCTAAAATGACAGTCACGAATAATAGAACTAAATGACCGACGAATATGCATGTATTAAGGATTTCACACAAGCATTTGAATATGTTAAAAGGAAACTCTCAGCAAATTTAACGATTGTTGCTCACAGAGTTTGCCAAAAAGAACTATTATGCCACTACGGCCTTATTATCTTTCGCAACTTGCAGTTTCCGTGATGCAAATAAAGGTGATTTAAATAAGAAAACCTTTGATGGCGCTATTAAAACTAAACACTTATTAAAATGATTTAATTTGTGAACGCAAAGACGTGTGTTCACAGAGAAGGTGAAGCCATTATTTGACATGAGACAGAAGGTTATTGCTTTCAAATCTCAGTGCTGCCAGATAACAAACAATGCGGCATAATTTAAATTCATAATGACTTAAGTTATTTGATATTCCTTCTGGTTTTTCTTCTTCTTTTTTCGTTGTACCCTTTGGATTAGTAAGTATGTAGGTATATTCTCTTCCTTTTCCTGTTGATGGTCAATTCACAAAACCCTTGAGTTTTTGTTTTCTTTTTGCGCGCATTAAAGATTGACTTAACGCACACGTAAAATGCGAAAAGAAAGAGAAATGAAAAAAAAAAAAAAAACAGCGGATATGTCAAACATGAAGAACTATGGAGGACGCGAAACGGAAGTTTGCTAAGCGAAACGGCTTGATGGGAGGAAACATAATCCTATCTAATTTCATTTAAGGCAAACAGAGGTTTGAGCTTGTTTTGCATTTTTTTAGCCTTATTGGACGTTTAGTTGTAAGAACGAAGTGGAAAATTCAATTAACATTTCCACGTGAAAAGATTTTCACGAGGTTGTAGTTGAGTGATGGGTTGTCATTGAAGGGGGAAGGTTTCATTTTATTTATTGGCGAAAGGATTTAATCACTGAAATACTGTTGATGTTTGTATAAAAAAAACAGGTGGTTGGAAGAATGATTTAAATTGTAAATTTTAAGCAGAACGCAGTTTTATTTACAGAAATACATGATTGACATCTCATGAGGATATTTATCGGCTGCCATTTTGGTTTGTGTCATCACTTATCGATAAATTTAGAGAAAAATGATCATATAACGTGGAGTATATGAAGAGTGACAGTTTGTTTAATGGACTGACAGTGTCAGCATGTATTTCTTTTATTACCGACTGCAGCCGTACAGGCCTTAGGTTGGGATAGTCAGCGTTTACTACCGACAGACTTCTTTTAACGCCATCATCTTTACCTGGAAGACGCTGCAATGACCTGGAAGGGGAAAAGAAAGATTCCTCCTCCTACACCGTCATTGGTTTTGGAACTGCTTGTATAAAACTTCGAGGATTCCTTTGTAAGCGGTGTTGACTTTTTCCAGAGACCTCTCGTGGGGATCATGACTTTGAAGTTACTTTTAAAAGAGTCCGAAGGGATGGTGTTTTTGAAAATAATTGTGAGTTGGTTAAGAAGTGAGGCATGACCAGTGTTGCTCTTAGTCTTATAGCTACACTAGCTGCCATTTTTGTTGCCATAGATGTTTAGGGAGATCAGATATAGGAGCATGTCCATGCCTGTAGACTTTTCTACCAAAGGAAGTAGAAGCACAGTGTCCTCCACCTTTGGCAATCCAACCTTTGGAAGGTCACCAAGCAATCACCAAATGCGAAACTTCAACCCCAAACCCTGAATTTAGCCGGTTGACAGGAGGGGAGGTCATAAACCCCTCTGCCGGCTAAAGAGCTTTTGATACTGCATAGAGGAGGAGGAGGTTCAACGACAAATTATACGAGCTGTACAGCGATATCAACCTAGTCAAAAAACTACGCATTGGTCGTTTAAGATGGCTAGGACATGTAGAACGAATGGACACCGACGCTCCGGCCCGAAGGATCTTCGAATCCAACCCGGAGGGACAACGCAGTAGAGGAAGACCTCGCCTAAGGTGGCGCGCATAAGTAGAAGGGGACCTCAATCAACTTGGAGTGAGTAACTCGAGGCGGTTAGCTAAGGACCGGTCTAATTGGAGAAGCTTGTTGGTTGAGGCCCAGGTTCAGCCCGAACTGTAGCGCCACCTAAGTAAGTAAGTAAGTCCACCTACATACGTCTCAAATTCGTCAGTTTGGAGACCATCTGAAGGTTTCCTTTCAACTTTTTCTCACCATTTTTCGCAAGCTCATGACGAAATTTCCCAACGTCATCAAAATCCCTATAAATGTTTCAAAAGCAACGATAGCATGTTCAAGGTTTATTACCCCAGAGTTTGTTTACTTTCCCCTCTGACAACTCGCCCAAAAACAACAACACATCACCCTGCACTGCGTGTGTACTTTCATTTCCGATCAGAGGCATTGTATAACAATGTGACAACTGCTGCTAATGATCGCATTCAGCGAAAATCTCATTGACAATGACTGCATATGAAATTCTTCGGTGGTTTCCACAGTCAGGCAACTGGTGGTGGTTCTATTATGACAGAGATATCATTTTATTAGCCGCAGGTATTCACTCGTAAATGCCACAACAATTTACTTACTCACCAGACCTACACAGGTTTCCTGTCTTCCAACAGTGCGTCACCGTTAATTGACTTGAAGTCAAAAGACATTCAATCTCCAATTTCTTGATGCACATTGCATTGAAAAATTATAACCGTGAAAACATTTCGATGAGGAATTTCTTGCATTATACGCTACGTACATATGCGATTAATTCTAATTATAAAACTGTCAGTTATTTGTGTGTACAATAAAAAAAGAAAAGAAACCAGTCTTGACACAGGACAAGATCACATGCGCGAAGCAGTCTGGAATGAAATGTAAATATTCCGGTCTCTGATTTATGTCAATTGAATGATGAACAACGAGTTTTAAATGAAATTAATTTATAAATTGTAATTAGTATTTGAATTTGACATGGAGTGGCCATTTTTATTTCAATTTGTCAAAAACTATGTCAATCAAATTTTTCGCTCTCTAGCGAACCAGTATTGTACGCACTTAACGAAGTCAGGCTTCTGTCACCTTTTCAAAGCTGTTAAATCCCAATCTGTTGTCAAGATGACACTTTAAGACGAATGTTTCATTAGTTTTACAGCTGAAGTGATCTGAAACTGTCTTTTATAGTGGTTATGATCGTACGTCACCTAATTTTTTGAAACATTTCCGGAGAACTAAGAGTTGTCTGTCATTTGAAAATCTCCCAGTGAAAGAGTGGCAAGACAACCTACGTGAGCATGAAATGAAAAAGAAAGCAAGCGAAACCGAAGCGTTACGTTACGATCAACGTCCTTTGTACGACGTTGCAATTGTTCGAGGCGATTTAAATGCCAAGTCTGGAACGAAAAACTTCTTCGAAAATGCTATTGGAAAGTACAGCCTATACGACACAACCTCAAATAACGAATTCAGACAAATCGGCTTTGCAAACGTTGTCGAAGGTAGTACACGGTTCCCGCATTTCGGTATTCACAAGGAGTTTGGTGATCCTCTGACCCGTCAACCAAAAGCATCACGTTACGATCGATGCAAGACACTTCTTCAGTATAACATATGTCCAAACGTTTAAAGGGACAAAAATTGGCTCAGACCACTTTTGGTCCATCTCCTTGTTCCTGGTACGCAGGGCAACCCTGTCATATTTGACGTGCAAAAGCCATGTTTGGGAGGGTTATTCACAGCCCTTGCCACTTCGGTTTCTAGCGAATCCTATTGTGCCTTCTGTACCAATTAATCGCCACAAAATATACCCTTGGGTTGACTTAGGTGGCAGGAGTTCATAACTTAGTCAGTTTTCGAATCGAACCGAAGTAACCGAAGATGTGGATAAACCTGGCTTAGGCTAAGAGTTTCTAAACTTTGCAAGCGCTTTTGAAATCTCATTACCGAATCTAGTAAAAGAATCGATTGAGCAAGGCCCCTAAGCGCTGTTTGGCTTTTGCAACAGATGCAGATACTTCGTTTTTCGGTTTAAAAAAAGAAGCTTCCTACCCAAGACTACTCCTAAATATTTCTCTGAAGCCACCAAAAACCATCCTAAAATTCACTATGAATTCAGGATGGTTCAGGGAGACCGAAAGACGGTGATAACACTCACTCAGACCTTTCTTTTCTTTTTATGTTTTCAGACTGGACTTTCCACGTTTGAGGAACACAATGAATCTGTGGAGATGAAGGCTTAGCCACCTCTTCAACCTACCTACAGTACTTCTTCTTTTTCTACTGAAGCAAATAACTTTGGTTCTAACAGCTCATTCCTACCATCAATCACATCCCAGACATACCTTAAAGCTACACCTTGTTGCAGCATGACTTGGTGCATTCCATAAGTTTCATCCGACTTGAAGCGTTCGAAATACGCAACAACATTACCAAAACCGACGCAGTGTACCTGTACAATCTACGCCGCATTTTTTGACTAGGCTTACTCGTTGTCTCAGTAGCCAGGACTAGATTAAGCTTTGTCTCCAGCAGAAGACTTATGGCTTCCACTTTGGTTTTACTAAGTGAACCGTCAAATTTTGAATCTGATTTATCCATTCCTACCACTTTAACCAAAGGTATAGCACGCTCTTTTCGTCTAGAGCTTCTATTCTTCTTCCGAATTCGTGACCTTTCATATACTTTCCATTCCATTCCTCCAAATTGGTTAGTCTCCAGTAATCCTGCGGCTGTAACCTACTTAGTCCCTAAAAAACTTTCGTATACAACTACTTTATGCAAATTAAGCTCTGAAGTCCATATAATATCAACAAAGACTGTTTCCAATAGCCACACCCTGTCTACCGATTATATGTTCGCAAATTTCCTATTTTTTACGCTTGTTTTTATGTAAATTTAATTATATGCAAACAATGCGGTCCCACTTCAAAGGCGCTACTTTAAAGACTGTTCGTGTCCCGCTGTTGAACGCCGCACATTAAACAATTTCAAAAATGCATGCACCAACTGTGTTGTGCAATTAATCGATAACAACTAACAAATACGAGTACACCCTCTGGCCAAGGGTTGTTGACATTAGTTGTGGAAACAAACTTTGAAGCACTACTAACTCCAACCACCCCACTGCTGGCCCATTCTTAATTCAAAAAAAAAAAAAGCACAACAAAGCAGAGCTCGTACATTTGCATCCCCTAACGCTGGGCGAGCAGACATACAAATGAAATTGTTTCATCCCCCCCACATCCCGCACCGGAACTGAAGACAAATGTTTTTCCCTTACTGCATTCCATCATAAATTCCACACAATAGATGTTTCGGCTGAAGCTGGGAGGCTGCAAATGACCAGAAGAGATATGCCAAAGCCTGTGGGGCAGGCAGCATACCCGTACGAGTATTTTATTCGTTTAATCTAAATGGCCTTTTGCTGGGTGGGGGTTAAAGTTTTCGGTCGCCTCGTGCACTTTAATCTGTCTGCCTGCGTCGGGGTGGAGTGCCCCATTTTTTTTTTCTGCGGATTGTTTTTCGGATGAGCCAGCAAAGAGAGACTTAATTGTCTGTTAGGTGCTCGTTCTCTGGCGCCATGCGGGGAGAGATTTCCCTTGAAGCTGGTGAAAATGCTTTACGACTTTTGTGGCAGACTGTAAACGAAAATTCCGAGGAAAACGACATATATTTCCCTTGTAGTTGCATTAAAGTTGAACGGTTTTACGATATCAAATTCATGTGCAAGTTACGGTTCGATGGGTACCTAGTGCCCAAGGAGACTGTAACATCGTCGTCGTTCTTGCCAGTACTAGCACCTTATTTATTCGTTCTCCTCTGGTAATTTAATAATTTTTCAATTCTCTTCACAAGACCTATCGCGGACTTGTAACACAGGGCAGCCATAGAAAAGATTTCTAGTGAACATTTCCGGACGACTCGTGTCGGCAAGGTTGTGCATGTGCATCAGAATGGAAAAGTAAAATTGACAGAAAGAACTTGAAAGAGAAAAATCAAAGAAAGTTGTTACGTAAAGTTGGATAAAATGCGTTTGACATAATTCGCAAGGGTTTTTGACAGAACTCTAGAGAGTGACACCAAGTTACCAAACCCCATCAACTGCGTCAATTACAGAGATGTCAGTCCTGTCTGCTACACTGTGTGAACGTTGAAACGTCTACAACCTGAATGGCCTCTATTAGTCCAGTTTTAGGCTAGGAAAGTCTCAAAGTAGCCGATTCTTGAAATGTCTAATTGTGACATCCCTGTCAACTACTTGCGAAAGACGACGATTTGAACATTATTGACAGACCTCGCTCAGCTGTCACCAGTGAGTTTGCGGGGTTTGAAGCATAAGTGGTTGAGCTGGCCCAGCTGTCACCAGTGAGTTTACGAGTATTGAAGCATAAGCGGCTTGGTGTCAACAAGAAGAAACACCCAACAACAGCTTTAACTTTGAGATAGTAAGGAACTTTGTCGAGATATCCTTGATTAAAGCGAAAAATGCTTCATAAAATGTTTTTGGAAGCTTTTGCCTTGACGGGCATTGAAGGAGGAAACTCAACTCAAACGCTGTACAGCTCGTCGAAATAACTGCGTAACTGAACGTGTGAGAGATAGCTAGAACAATTAACACGAATTGACACTAACCCTCTGAATCGCAAAGTCTTCAAATCTTATATCTCATCTTAGGTGGCACTCACAAGTAGCAAGGGAACTCTCAACCAATTTGGAGTACATAATTGCAGGAAGGAAGCTAGGCACCGGTCTTTGGGAAAAACTGGATATCCAGACCCAGAATAACCTTATGAATGTACTCTGTGATCGTCCGACTCAGACTCACAAACAGAGGACTGATCTTGTAGCACTTACCCCATAGATATGACCAGTTCGATGAAAACAGCATAGAAGGAATTCTTAACCTTCTTTCCCTGGACCTTTACTTCCAAGAAACTCCTAGAATCAGCCAGTCGAATCACTGGAGATCGAATTCGTATAGACATGTCCAGATACTAAGCAACTATCTGGGCCCTTATATCAACTCGGGCTACTCCGTCCTGTACTTGGACTTTGAGGATCTTCCTCATGAGTCTTTTCAAGCAAAAAACAGTTGAAAAGCAACGTCTAATGAGTCCATATCCATCCACATCGCGATGACTCAACATAGGTATAAGAGCCGGTCTTCTCTTCGAAGAGCTAGGACTAAGCAGCTCCATATGACTCCCAGATCACAGCAAAGTTTTCCAGGCGGAGCTTCTAGCAGTGACAAGATATCACGGGAGAATATCACGATTTATATTGGCAGCTAGGCCATAAAAGCAAAAGCTGCTTCGCCGATAACCTGTAAAGTGTTGTCGCAAATAGCTAAGAGTTCTTGGAACGCAGCATAATGTACAACTCCGCTGAGTTCCTGGTCACAACGGTGTACTGAGTATTGAAAAAGCTGATGAATTAGCTAGAAAGGGTTCGGCCCTACCCTAACCCAAATGCAACCAGACGGTAGGCTTAAACCTCCACTTTGCAATCTTAGGCTCTTAATTGCACAAAAGTATTTAATGGAAGCAAACAACACATGGAAATCATTTAGCAACTTTGAAGTATCAAGATGTGGTCAAGGATCAACAAGCTTCTACAAAAAGACAGAAAGTCACTGTCAATGCTTGTAGAAGAAACTTCCAAATCTCAGGAGCACTCAAACTTGTTTCGATCCAAGCAGAAACCCCATTTTGGTGTAATGGCTTGAGAAATTGAAATGGCTGTCGCTGTTCCCCAACTTGGCTCAAACCTGCACAGGTTGGGTCACAAGCGAATACACTGCACTATCGCCACCACGCAGGGATGCTAACTAGCCCCAAAATGCTAAGATATCCTACAAGGTTCTACATTGGCACCACTACTCTTTTGGTTGTTAATTTTGAAGAAATTTTAATTTTTCGCTTGAACTTAGCGTCGGGAGGTTTGAGGAACTTCGTTGTTTAACTGCCTCTGGTAGATAAATGTTCACATAATATAATTCTTGCCTCACAGACGGCTATTACCACTGGCTTTGTTCCTTGTTCTTTCACTTGAGGCTCCCTACATTGTTCCACAAAACCTGCACTCGTACTCACATTGACATTTGTTCCATTTCGCTTTTTATTGAACTTTTTCTTCTTTCCACTTTTTCTCTTACTCTTACGGTTTTATTTATTTTTATTTTTAATGTACCTACACCGGGTTTTATTTTTCTTCATTTTCTATTTCCTTCTGTGGGTCGGTTCTGGTTTTACTTTTCTTCTTCATTGTGTTAGTATGTTTGTTGTTATATTAGTTTTAGCTTTTAAACAATAATTTATACTTTATACGGATGCACGAGAATGTAGAACACAAGAAGAAAACTCTTTGTAATAGGTTGCAATTGGAGTTGTAGCCGGATGTAAGGTAAGTTGTTGCCGCTTTCAAGAAAATCCTCAAGCGATGGATGAGAAATGAAATGCAGTGAATCTTTGACAGAGCGAAATGTAGAAGCTGATTATAAAGTCGGATTTAATTTTAAATGGTGACTAGCTGTTGACAGGTGAACGGTCGAGAAAAAGTGGCTTTATGTTGGACACATTGGCAGACCTGGGGTAGCCAGGGATTACAAAGAGCATCTGAGTGAGTGACCCCCTGTTATCTCGCCTTCCAATGACGATAACACACAGTGGACACAGTATCGCAACATCATCAAAAATGTAGCCTGGATCCACTTTGGGATACCAGCTACTTGTAGGCGCTGCAGCTACCGCGAGAAGAGTATCGAGCCAGAAGATGAGAGAAGGAGAAAATCCTACTCAGGAGGAAGACGTGCTCATACTCCCAACTCAAGAAAGGCGAAGCAATTGGTAGCCGGTTTCAAAACCGGAATACAGGCTTTTCTAAATAGTGGAGGAAGCCTTATAACCGAGCTTAAACAGCACTACCTACCAGTGGTTACTGAATGGTTATGTTGAGAAACTGATAGGACTGGGCTACACTGTCCTGTACTTAGACTTCAAGAGACCTTTTTCATGGGTGTTTCCAAGCAGAGAACAATTGGAGAACAATGTCTTATGAGTCCAAACCTCTTTTCACTAACGAAAAAAAAAAAAAAAACAAATATTTGGCACGACAGCTCATAAGGAGCCAGGACCGAGCTTCTTCCAACAACTCAAGTTATTCTTATTATAACTTTCACATGTATATTAGCGACCTACAGTTTTATTGCCGACTTCGAACGGCGAATTGAGAAGCTTTTACATGATAGATTAACACTTGGAGTTTGGTTACTTAAAGATTAGCATCTCTCGGTAGCCTTAGAGACACTTGTTGGACTTACACCAGTGCACATGTCTTCCAGTTACATTTCAACGCTCTAGAGAAATTTAGCCAAGCCGAAACTAAATCAGCACGGTATCCGACTTTATGCCTACAATAATCTGTTTTGTTAGAAAGTTCGAGATTGAGATCCCGGACCGTAATTCTTGGACATAAATGAACCAGTGTATGTGATATCTGCAGAAATATCATGCTCGACTCCGGCATAGAGGGGACAGCCATCAACATATTCACCGATAGTCAAGCAACGCTTATAGCACTGAGTTCCCATTACTGCAACTCAATGCTCTCCAAGACCGCTCAAAACAAAACAAGGTCAAACTCTGGTGGGTACCAGGACACAGAGGCATTGAATACAATGAAATTGCAGATCAATTTGCCAAAAATGGTTCTTCTGAAAGATACATACGTGCTAAACCCTTCTGCGGCATCCCTTCTTCCGCGTTCAGAACGAGAACTTAGAAAAACTGAAATTCTTATCCTTCTGGAACAACATTAAGGGTCTCAGACAGCATAGAAGGGCCATCCGACCTTTGAACAAAACCACCAAAAATATACCCAACCACAAAGGGACGATCTCAGAAAGCTTACTGGCTTCCTCACCAGTCACTGCAGCCTTAGTTACATAAACTAAACATTGTTCATGAATCTGAATGACGACTTTGCTTAGAGGAAGACGAATCAACGGAACACGAACTATGTGAGTGCATAGCTGTCTGCAGAGTCAGAAAACGCTTTCTCCACAAGGAATTCCTAACACCGGAGGACATTTCAACTTCATTAGGAAGATCGAAGATCTCCCGGTCTAACTGGCTTCAGGCACAATAGATCTTTCAGGTCGCAATGCCATATGCGTCAGTCGTAGAGCCAATCTAATAGTACTCTTGAAGGTTTGTCATTGTGATTGCCTGCCAAGAGGTGGTGCTTTGAAAAACTTTTGTGGTTAGACTTGAACCCTCTCTTAGCAGTCCAACCACTAAGCGACAGCTACCACTTTATTATTATGTCATTAAACATCTGACAATCGCTTCCTTGCAATTATTTTTTGAAGACAATTTGCAATTTATCTACCCTAAGTTTCAGGAAGTGACAGCTTCCTTATCACTTCCATTAATTTTGACACTTTTCGACCCGATTTTTCTGTCATCAATGACAATGTCATAAGAAAAGTTATAAATGCAAAATATCTATTATTTGTCAGATGTAATCAGGCCATTAGTCTGCAATTTGACATTATAAACGTCATCCAATCCATTGTGAAAGAAACAACTTCAAATTCAACCACACTTCCAAGTTCCGCTATTCAAATGTCAAAAAGTGTGAATTTCATACAATTTCATCAATCACTTTGACATTTATTTGAAATTAGATAAAATCAATGGAACACTTCAAGGACAACACATGCATAGTGTTTGAATAAATAAGAAAAATGTATCTTTTCAAGTGATTTATGCACTTCTGAGCTGTCACTACACTACACGATTATGTCACTCTTCCTGATTCGACCTCTTCATCATATCGTCTTCAAAAGATCTAAGTATCTGGGTGGCATCATATGTACATTTGCAAGGATTTCCATTTTTATCTGAATATCTCTCATTTTGACCTCTGGTAAACAAGTCGCTAAAATATGTCATTCAATCCACGATAAATTATGAAGTTATTTTTAAAATTTTCTTTGTTGATTGTTTAAGCGACAACGCGACGGTCTTACGCGTGCGAATAACTTCGCCACCAACCAAAGACGAAGACAAATACGAAGACGAAGACTTAAGCGCAAGCAAAAGCAACCAAACATTCCACATAAACGTCCCAAAACAATTATTATTCAAACGCTAAAGCGGCTAATTGACGGCGCGGTATTCAAATTCATTGCCGCCACCGCCACACCACCGCTGTGTGTGGTGAGGTGTGTCTGCCGGTGTGAGTTGTTTTTTTTTTTAAAACTATTTTTGCTTTGTTTTGAGGTTGTTGTATCACACGCCCACCGCAAATTCAAGCGGCAAAACTCTTTAAGTAATCCGCGTTTACAGATGGGAGGTCGAAGCTGAATGTCGGGGTTTTGTTTTCTTTCGGGTAGAATTCGAAGAGATTTATGATGAACCAACTGTCACGCAAAGTGCAAAAAAGCCAAAAAGCAAATTCTAGAACAAAGAGATGTTAGATTAAGATTGGCCTGGTGGTTCAGAATTTATTTACATATGTATACGACTGTTGTGGTTGATATATAGTGTCGGGAATGTTATGGAAGCTATTGTTTAAATGGCGCTTAAAATGACGTACCATGAACCCGGTTGGTGGTCAAAATATTCACCATTTAGTTGAAATAGTTTGACGTTTTAAGCCAGTTTCAGTTGATAACTTAATTTGTTTGGTTTTAGATGTCACAAGCGGAATGATCGAAAGAAATACTGTGAATTATAAGCAATGACAACTGTACGAAGAATTCTCCCCAGTCATTCTGGACACCAACCTCGGAGCAACAATTGGAACCGAATACCGCCTGAATTTCAAAATCACTACACCAACACTAGCGCTGTGTGAATAGCATCATAAGGGTATTTATAACCCTTAAATGTCCAAAGAAATGTCCGAAGAAACGTCAAAATAAATGTCAAAATAAGACTTAAGACTTTGAAAAAGTTTGTATCAAAAAATGTTTGTTAGGGTGTTTCATGACATTTATCACTTTATCGCGATTCCAACACACATGATGTCCTTAACTAAAAACAGGAACATTCATTCCTACAGAAATGTTTGCCTTTCTTAGCGACTTATTGGCGAATTATTGTGAGAGAAGAAAGACTAAGTAGTGACACGGTCATCTACGGGGGCCGGTGTCTACTCGAAATCACTGAAAATATCAAGATCATACCGCTTGCCGGAGTTTGGCAGTGTCTTCCAGGCAGAACTACTGGCTCGGACGTGACACAGCGCTTAAAAAAAAAACATTGCTATTCTCATAGATAGCCAAACCGCTATCAAAGCTTTTGACTTGGCTACCATATCCTCCAAACTAGTGCAGGAGTGCTGGAATGTCCAGAGCACAGTGACATAAAAGGAAACGAGCGTGCAGATAAACTGGCCAGATAGGGCTTAAAGCTCTACACTGCTCATTCGCGGCAAGGGTTAAATGACAAATCCAGTCACAAGATCCAGACTGCGTACACTAAACCAACCATTCTTCGACGACCTCAACGATATCTAAACTCCACAGGCTGGATCTAAGCACCGATTGTCTCACATCTTCACCAACAGACATCATCAACCAAGTTACACGAGTCGTGGTAACAAAAAGGCACATTCTAGTGCTATTTGGGTTCTGAGAGGATGTGTTGTGAGCCAGTGTGGGACCACATAGGTAACTTCGGTGCAGGTAAGGAGGATTGGGGCATGCTTTTACTAATTTCCAATGTCTCTTGAAGATTAAGGTTCGTCAGAAACCTGAGACAAGCTAGATGCTGTTGGTAAAGGTTGACGACCCCACTTTGAGAACTGTTCGTAAGCCTGGCGGTACAATTTCACCCGGAGGCCAGTAAGGCGTCAGAAACCTGAGACAAGCTAGATGCTGTTGGTAAGGGTTGACGAGCCCACTTTGAGTACTGTTTGTAAGCCTGGCGGTACAATTTCACTTTGAAGCCTATAAGGCCTCTTCTGATTGCTTTAATGTACATCTTACTAAACCACTCAATTCTCCGAATGAATCGTTTGAGGTGGTATCTTTGCATAATCGTCCAAACTACCAAAGAGAACTTGACACCGAAAGATTTGTTGTCGTTTTTGGAGAGCTAGCTGGTGTCATAAGAGATTCTTCTTCGACCTTACAGCTTCTTTGTGAAGTTTCGATTCCTAATCTTCTTGCCATGTTGTTGGTAGCACAATAGGAAGTTATGACACCCGCAAGCTTCTTCTTGGTTTTTTCCAAGAGACATGTGTTATTGTCTTTTTATATAGATCACTGGCCACAAGCTGTGGGAAATAAAGGTCTCGACGAAAAAGGAAAGTGTAGAAAAGATTGCGGACAATAAAGAGGGCATCTTCTCTTCAAAAGAGATGCTCTGGAAGCCCTATGATACATCCACCGATGTGTTGCTATCGTCCCTCAGTCAGTTTTACAGTGAAGACCAAGTCACTGTGTTCACTGTCATGAAGGGCTTAGCTGGCGGGTATCACCTATTTGTAAGCCAGTAGGTACTGTGTCCATGTCCGAGGCTTTCCTAACCAATTCATTTGTTTTTTTCGTGCCCTTCTATTTCAAAGTGTCCATCCAGAAGCTTTAACATTTGTCTGAGCTGCTTCAGCTAACAAAATTTGACATTTGCTCTGCTGTCAGTATTCGCTCTGTGGAGTGGAGGCCGAATTAAAGATTGAATCGACAAGGGGTTGTGAACAAAAACTTTCGAAAATATTAAACAAGTTCCACTTTCGTGGAATGAATCATTTCAAGGGAAATAACTTTGGCAGACAAAGGAATTAAAATGCACCCTTATGTTCTTGCCCAACGCAACTAACATGTCTGTTATCCTTTTGTGGGGTTGTATGAGTTCTTTTTTTTGTAGATGATGTATGCTTTGCAAAAAATAAATCCACAAATACGATTTCACTTTCCGACAGTTTTACACGCAAGGCAACATATTAACCAATTGGACAGTTGCCAGATCAAAAAAAAAAACATAATTTTTCGACGATGAAAATAAAAGTTTCCTTCGAGGAAGCCGAACAAAAAGCCACAATTTGCGAAAAAGAAAATAATTCAAAATTTATCAAATGGAATGTCGTCTTTGCCTCTGGGGTTTGGTCACCCTAAGGGTGGTGGATTTCTTGCTAATTTCCTCAGCTGTCATGGCAGAAAACGATTAATTTCTAGTTCTAGATACTTTATTGCAATTTATTTATGAAAATATCTTATCGGAGATTGTTTCAGTCGTTAGCGAGAATAGGCCTGGCTGGGGAATGATGCAGTCGATGAATTAATTTTTTATGGATGATGACTTCAGTTTCGTTGTCTTTGGTCACAATGGGTTCAATTAAGTTGTCTATGCTCGTCTATCTTGACCACTGGAATTGTTCTGAGTCATTATGAAAGACATGATGCATAATTAAAATGTTTCTTGTGGGGGCGGACATTCGTGCGGTCTCATCATTATGTCACTTGTAGGCTGAGGATGTGGTGAGATGTAATCAATTGTAAAAAAAATATTGTAAATGCGTTAATTGTGTGTAATTGGTGGGTCTTCCTAAAAGAAAAGGCGCCGAAAGATAGAGTTTTACGACAAAGACACCTTGGGAGACCTTCAGCGGCAGAACAGCGACCAGAGATCCGAAATATGAAAGATGATTTCGTCGACGATTTAATCACTAGAGGCAAAATATAAAGGATGTCCTATTAGGGGCGTACAAACTATGACATTTGTCTCAAAAAAAAACTCCAACTCCATGCTTTCAAAAGTTTAGTTGAAGCAGAATCTCAAGACAGCAAACCAATCTTAAGTTTGACAGTTTGTCAGTGCGTTTATAGATATACAGTAAAACCCGGATATGTACTCCCTCGCTAAGCTGCGTTACCCGCATTGCTAACCATAAATTTGAGGCTTCAAAACTTGTCAGGAATGTAAACGGGCACGGATATATAACTTCCCCTCTTAAGTGCCTAAATAAATCAGAAAAACTCGCAAGGCAGCTATCCGGGGAGCACTTTACACAGCTATGTCTTCGTAAGCAAACAAATCCTCGAGCGATCCCTAAGAGGCAAACGTTTTCACGACAACTTATGACAATCACGTATTCTAACCTTTTGAATGCGTTCAATCACAAAAAAAAGAGCAATCCGGCGAGTTCCTGCCAAATAGTGCCAGAACCAGTCGCAGGAGTAATTCCCATCGGTCTCCTTCCGAAAAAAGCTGAATTTGGGAAAGAAAGGGCAACCGTTCACTATGCAGCGCTGGCAAGAACACTTTAGCTAAAAATTTAGGGGATAATGCACTGCAAAGCGTGGTCGGGGAAAGGACTTCCTACCCCACACTATTCCTCACTGGACACGGGTGCTTTAACAACTATCTACACAGGATAGACAAAATAGCGAGCCCAGCATGCCAATATGGCGACTCGACTCAAGACAATGCCAAGCACATGTTCTTTGAATGCATCTCATGAATTGTAGGAAGACGTAGACTAGAAACGAAGATAGATAAAATCTTGCTGGGCAATATCGTTGCTCCTTACTTACTTACTTAAGGTGGCGCTACAGTCCGGGGCGGACCTAGGCCTTAACCAACAAGCGTATCATTGCTCCTACACCGAACAAGGCCAATAAAGACTATAGTCATCCAAGAATCAATTCCGGGGTTGTATTGCCTGAAGATGAAAAGGCTTTTGTCGGTCAGAGTCCAACACACCGGGAGTATTCCCCCTTAAAAGGTGTCGTAAGAAACCCAAAAGCGTTCCGAGTAAAATCCAAGAAATCATCGTTGGGAATTCACCCAAGTTGACAAATATTGTCCAAAAGCAACTCCGCCGCCGCCGTCCAAAGACCACCACAAAGACAACAGAATCTCCATAAATACCTTATTTGTTAAACATTTAATCTCAAGTGTCACGAAATAACTTAACGCCAGTTCGCGTGTCCAAAAATACCAAATAAATTATCGTGTAATACGATAAAAGGACAATGACGACATTCGGCTCTCAAAACACCACCAAAGATCCAAAGTCAAGAGGAGGAAGTCAACAAAAACAGGTAGTAAAGTAAATATCAACAAAAAAAAAAAAAACAAACCAACGAGGAAAACAACAAGAAATCCATTAAAACATCACAAAAATATTCAATAAATACCACCAGAGGTAATTTATCATTAAAATCGACCAGCAAGACCAACACCAAGACTGCTGATGTCGCTCCCGCTCCCATAGTCTTACCCAAAACCGGACGAACATCATCAATTTAGCGAATTAACAAATAAACGTCTGTCAATACAGATCCAGATGTGAATATCGAGCGGGGAAAATACAATTTTGATTTTCTAAAACGAAAAAATCATTCAAAAACATTTTTCGTAGCACCGACCATACAGATTGTGTACTGCGTACACAGAGATACTAGCTAGTATCTACGAATGTGTATCCAGTCCCGCATTCGAAATTGTATGAAGCGAGCGTTTATTTTTAACGAAATCGTCGGCTCGTTTGTCGTCACTGTATCACTTTTAAAATGGCTCTAGCGTGAAAACGGTGCAAAAATGTTTTGAAAATGAATTTTCATCAAAAGATTTGAGTTTGTGAGTGTAGGTCGCGGGTGGAGGGTATGTGTAGTATAACCTACTAAAAACGATGCCACAAGGAATGTTTTATAAACAAATGAAATTTATTTTTATGCCCATCATAAACTATCCTGTTCTTGATTTTTACTTGGCCAGGGACAGAAGTGTGGCACAAAAGTTACCGGACTATAAGAAGGATTGTTTGTTTGTACGCGATAAACTCGAGTACGAATGAACAGATTTTGATGAAACTTTTGCTGTTGGATAGATTATACATTCAGTTTGGACATAGGATACGCTTCATCACTCTCTCATAACCAGAAGTGGAGCAATGAATAAAAATGTAGACAAAGTTCTTATTCAGGACTTGTTTGTGGATCAAACCCAGTTTTGTGGGACGAAACACTGTCCCCGCAGCTCGATATTCATAAGGGGACATGGAGATCTCCTGATTAATCAGCTCCCAACTAGATTGACCACATTGCAATCGACGCAAGGCACTCCTCCAGTATAATGGATGTCGGATCACTCCCTTGTTGTAGCCAAGGTACAACTGCAGATATCCTGAACACAGCAAAGACAATGAAATACTGTGAGAAAGTTTGACGTTGGACGGAATACCAGATCGGAAAAGGCTTGCGAATGCATCTCTTAAGAGGTCATTTGCCGTCAGAATCAAGTACTGAATACCAATACTGCCAAAAAGTCATAAGAGATCACCTTTGATGTATGACGTTTCTCTCGACCACCACAACTTAACCCATGGTTCGGAGGAGAATGGCGGCAAACGAATGCGTCAAAACAAGAGACATACAGAGTGTCACTACCTAGAAAGACGAAATCTAGGACCAAATGAAAAGGGAAGAACACCATCAAGGAAATAATGAGATGCTTCCACATGTTACAAAGCTTAAATTGACTCCTAAAAAGACGAACGGGAGACCATAGTAGTAAAGTTGCAGTCGGTGATGAGGCTTAAGAAAAACCACTTCTCCAGACTGTACAACAGCAACGATGATACAATCCAATCGCTGTTTCTTTGGGTTAAGAAGACAATTGAATAGCAAAGCTCTCTTTGAAACAACTAAAGCGACTCTATCGTGCGTAGGCATGGACTTTGTCGAGAGTAGACAAGTTATAAGAGAAAATTCATTCGGATAATCTATGGTCCCATATACAGTCAGTGGAGGAGGAAATACAATGACAAATCGAATTGGCTGTTCAGTGACATCGACCCAGTCAGAAGAGTCTAGCTACAATAACTTAAATCGTAATGACATGTAGCGCGGATGCAAATAAGTGCTCCGGTCCGGAGAGTCCGCAAATCCACCCGGAAAACTATTCACGGCAAAGTAGACGAAGATCGTGACTCAAGTCGCAATCAAAAGAGGAAAGGAAATACAAATAATTAGCATGTGAAACTGGAGCCAGCTGCCTGACAATCGAACTGGCCCGAAAGACTAGGTCTCTTCCGGACTATAAAGTTAACCTTGCCAACGACAATGCAACAAACGTTTTCAAATACAACTCGACGTCCGATCAAATTCGACCGTGTGTGGGGAGCCTTAACTTACTTCGAAATCATCTGCCAAATCTGTCAATCTGTCTTACTAAAGGTCTATACACAATGACAACATAATTTATTTAAAAAATAAAAGGCTGCCCTTTATTTATTTTAAGGTTATTTCGGAAAACCTTCGCTGTTTCCGTTTTGTTCTTAATCCTTTGAAGGAGTACTATTGTTTGTAAACACTGGCCCTCTAAGCTTATATTTACTTTCCATTGTGACGTTTTGTTTATACAAAAGCCTTATCCAATAAACTAGACATCCTTGGCTGATGTTTCTTTTTTTTTTCCCACGATCTCTGTGTTTATTTTATTTTGGAAATTCTTTAAAGTTCAATTCCATCTTACGAATATTTACGCCAACAAATTCCAGAGGCGAATACAAATCCGATTACTTTCCACCCACACTATTTCCGCAAAAAAAAAAAATTGTAAATTTTCATTTTGGCTTCGTTAGTGGCACGCTAATTTCGCAAGCGTGTCTCGGTATTCAAAATATTTACACCAAACGACAATCGGCGTTGTCACGGTAGTCGTTTACGTTCTCATGTTCATTTATTTGGCCGACATCTGTTGATGTTTCTCAAAGGAACGTAGTGAAATTGAAATTATGTCATGAAATATTTTTATACATTTGCTAACAACAGCGTACACACTTTTTCGATATTTTCCAATGATTTTCCTCTGTTTTCTGCATTTTGTACGATTTTTTTCCGAAAAGATTGTTAAGTATGCTTCGTTTAAGAGTAGGTCACTCGAGTTATCTCTTTTTGTATGCAACAAATGAAATTTATTAGATGCATCATAAAATGCGACCCCAACACACCCGTGAATTGGGGTGACGTTAGCTCATCTGTTTGAACAGTTTGAATATGTATCTTTTCAACATTTTTAATGGGATTTTCTTTGTGGACGCGAAAGTGTTCAGGAAGTAGAGGTCTTACACTCTTATGATGGGTTTTCATTTTTGTGTGTGTTTTTTAAGTGAATAACCTCTTAACATGAACTACGCTGCTTTGATTTGACCTAATTGTTTTCGAGTAGTTTTACAAGTTTACTTAGCTCATGTGTAGTCTAAGATGGCAATTGACTTTCAACCCTTGTGGACGTTTAAGGGCAACTGAGCTTTGATTGTGGGAATAGAGGAAAATTGAAAATTAATTAGAGTGATGCAATAGAGAAATTTGTTTGGTAGATAATTGTTCTTATGCACTTAAGATAAAGTTATTTGAAGCTTTGGAGACTTAGTGATAGGAATAGAAAAGGAAATATATGATGAAGACTTGAAGATTCGATAGGCATGTGGCAGTTGCATGAGTGGAACTCTTTGTGAATTGTGTTTCCATTGCGGGATTGCATGGGTTTTCATGTAAAAGAACCGATTACTAATCACAAAAACGAGCTTTAAGGACTTTAACCTAAAAATCAAAGATAGACAGGTGGCAGTTGCATGAGTGGAACTCTTTGTGAATTGCGTTTCCATTGCGAGATTGCATTAGTTTTGACGCAAAACGACCGATTACTGATCAACAAAACTGGCCTTAAGGATTTTTACCTAAAAATCAACGTTAAATTCAAGTTTCAGACGTCTATAAGCTTTAAGGGGACAAGAATGCATAATCACCTTCACGTGGGGCCTCCTGTACAAGCCGCAAGGCAAACTAGCGACAAGTGTTGGGCCCACTAGCTTGAATATTTAAGCTCTCTTCGCAGGAAGTAATGCTAGAAACAGATGTGCAGAATTTCTCATGCAGCGAAATTAGAATATACGGGATTATATGAAGCTGAACACACGTAAATTCTGCATGCAGAGCAGCGCTGCATTCAGTCTCTATTTCTAATTTCTCTGCGCAGAAGCAATACTACCACAACGCAAAAGAAAAAAATCTAAATTAACAGTATTTGGTAGCATCGTTCGATGTCTGTTCACTTTTTTGTTGTTGTGTCTTGCAAGACAGACTGATGAAACAAATCTTTCGCCGCAAGAATTTTTGCTGTTTTAAATAAAAATGCTGAAGCATATGAATTCCCTTTTATATTGCAATTGAAAACAGTGCCTGTTGCAGTTTTTATACTATTCAAACTATTTCATTAATTTTCTTTTAGCTGTCAACTGCCGAATGACAGCAGTCGATGCGATGCATGTCAAATAAAACTCTGCTCATGTGTTTCGTGTGCAGAAATGTACGCAGTGCTGCATGCATAAATTCTGCACATCTGTTTCCAGCATAAGGGAATATCCCAAGAAGTACCCCTGGAGAACCTGCTAGAGATCTAACTATGTCAAACGTCGGTGATGCCAATAAATATAATTTCTATGAACTTCTCCACAAAATTGAAAAGCAATGCCTGACATACGACATCTTCGTGTCGTATTTGAACGTCAAGATCGGAAACAAAGACAACTTTGGTACGACTTTCGGCACGACATCACCTCCACAAACGGACTCAGGCTAGTCGACTCTGCAGCGGGTTGTAACATGGTAATTTGCAGTACAAAATTACCACAACATTAGGTTCCACAGTAGTGGACAAAAAAATAACGCCTGTGACGTTTAACTATTTCATTACGTTTTCGCTAACGTTATGGTTTCCCTTGCTCTTCTGATCACGTCATTGATGGCGTCAATAGTTGAACGTTCTTTTCAGAAAACATATTACTTCGCGGCTTTATGTCTCCCTGATCTCTTATGGGTATTTTTTCCAAATAGAGGTCTGAACGATGAAGTATTCTGCACGAGTTTACTGCCTGGGACCAGTCTTTGTTTCTTCCACTGATCTGGGAATACTCCTTTCTCCAGCTACGTGGTGTAGACATCTGCAATGATGTAATGGCACCTTTTAATTTCTGCTTTTAGACTATGAGGATGCCATCGACACCAGATGTTTTTAAGTCTCCTTTCAGTCTTATTACACTTTCCCTTTACCAATCTAAAGATCTCCTATTAAACCAGGAAATCACTAACCTAACTTGTTTTGATTTCAGTAAAAAAAATACCAATTTTGATGGAAAACAAAGATTTTAACGAAGTTTTTCCCATTAAACAAGTGAAGGTAATAAATTACATAAGTTCTTCCAACTCTCCTCTCCGTTGAAACTCCTTGTGCTGTTGGTGCAGTTTGTCTGAATTTCATTCATCCACTCACTTAAGAGAGAAAAAAAACCTTCAAACATTGGCTTGGCTGTCCATGACAAGAGACATACAAGGAAATATATAACCATCACCATTAGCTGTGGTTGTCATGGCTTTTGACTTATACCTACTTTTACACGAAACCAGCATAACAAGTAATAATCCCATTTCCATGGTGCACTTTTAAATGTCCCCTCCTTTCAGAGATGAGCAAAATTTAATTTACGATAAAAGTAACAGCACCGCATAAAATATGTTTCTGTCAGAAATTTAATTTGAAAAACAATTATTAAATTTGGCAGCACTGTTGCAACGTTGCAAATTTCTATGAAACTTCAAACTTTCAAAGTAAAATCATAAATTTTGGTCAATAAACTGAAAATTAATTCACAAACATCTTTTGTGGGATATTAATCAAAGAATGTGTGTGCTCTGCTCTAATTTTGGACAAGGGGGTAATAAAATGTCATCGAGTTTGACTATTACAGCAGCGCCCCCCTACATGCATACGTGCATGTTCCATTAGTTCTTAATATAATTTATGACATTCCATAAATTATGGCCGATTAATATTGGAATTCTTTGCCCCCGACTACCGAAGCTGATGCACAGACATTGTTTCCTTAATGCCAAATATGAGGTTATGACTAAAGCATTGTCAGCAGTTCGTAGGAAGCCAAACCAGTTCCGTTGGATGTAGATTAATTGGTGATATTTTTAGGATTGTGTTTCGTGGAAATTTATGGCTTGACAATGTCAATGCAAACGTCATTGGCATTAGTTTGGTTTTATTAAGTGTTGTGCCGGTATTTTTTTTTTCTAATGTCGGCTAATGTCACTATGACAGTGACATTTGTATGGAATTTTTTGGTTTTTTGGAAGACATTTTGTGAAGTTATCAAAGAATTCTGGCAAGCATCGGCAACCAAGAAAAGTTGATATGTATCTTCGGCAGCGTTACAAAGCAAGCTCCTCAAAAAAGAGCACAAGAGCGAAAGATTGAAGATATTGTCACATTTTACTCCACGGACAATGTAAAAACGTTTTACCAAAAGCTTAAAAGGACTCATCAAGGAATGAAGAAAGAAACCTTGTAGAAGAGTCGGTCCTACAACGAAGACCAACATCCGGTTGTTGGGCAGAACGAACTGTGTAGCCTACATGATGGTAGTCGAAACTTCAGTCCACCTGATCAATACGAAGTGCTAATAGCTGCTTGATCTGACAGCTTAGTGGTCCAACTATTCAAAGTAGCTGGCAGATAGCATACACCAACTCATTTCATAAATTTGGTCAGATGAGTGTACGCCTGATAAAAGGAATCTCAGCATCGTTTGTCCGATCCACATGAAAAAAATACCACCTCCATTGCGCTAACTACAAAGGGATCAGTCTTCTTACAATCGCGTACAAGATTTTAACTGCCAAATTGTGTAAAATCCTTAAACCTAGTCGCGGTTTAAGCTACAAAATTGTCCACACTTCGATAAGATCTTCAAGAAACGCGAAAAGTCCAAATAGATACTCACCATCTCTTTATCGATTTTAAGCCCACCTGTGACTGTATTTATGGAGACGAGCTATACAGAGCAATGTCTAGTTCTGGCACGTCCATAAAATGCTCACTATTCCATCAAGGTCGATAGCGACTTTATCGTTAACTACAATTAATGTGACCTTTCTGTTGAAAGCATTCGTAGAGGGTTAAGGTCCTTCTCAAGCGGAATTCACAAACCAGATTAAATCTGGGATTACCTTCCTTGAGACTTCTGTTAGGTTGTTCAGCTCTGGCTAGTACTGGACAGTGTGGTTTTCTGCCCATTTCAATCACTACAACTTCGGCAATGTACCTTGAAGGGTATATCGAGTTTGGCCGCATTGGTCCTGTATGTAGATCGCTATAGCCCTGATAATATCCACTGTTTTGGGGCGTTGGAAGGAGCACTATATCTTTTTAGATTGTTCGGTCTTTTAATAGACCCTTTCACGTCCAGCGGAATGTAAACTTCTTCTCCTAGGGATCTGTGAAAGGCTGATTTTCGTCTGACTGATTCATTGCGCTCTACTCTACTGTGACAAGGAACGCAGAGGTGAGTGATCTAGAGCCGACCGCCCAATCGTGCCAGTTCCTTTCCGTACTGTGCCAAATCTTTGCCGGCTTGACTTTCACTAAAGACAGAAATATTTGGTTTTGGGTGTAGTATTGTGTCTAATGGACGGATAACCAGCAACTTCACCTAGAAGACTGCACCTTCTTTGAACCCTCACCGGTAAAGATAGCTGTATACGATTATTTTATCACATCTTCATGCTTCCATTCTTCTCTGGAAGGGAAGCTTATGGCAATGTCTTGATAGGGAATCTAAGGTATCGCATACCAGTGCCCAAATTCTCTTAATGTGTCTTCACAATACAATATTTGTTATATTCCAGCAAGTAGGTGTAGGATGATAGAAAGAGCTTCCATCGGACCTGACTGCATAGCACTCGTAGTATCTATTCCTGTTGTTCTTTGAACTTTGTTAAGTTTTTAGATGTTGTAGGCTACACTCAACGTGGCCCACCAAACTAGAGACCTATAAGTGAGAATTAAAAGTACAACTGTAGGGTACATCCACAAGACCATCTTCCCTACTTCTTTTCAACGGTCTTACTACAAACGCATGCTTTCCTAATCCGCTGTTCTATGTTAAGTCTCTAGCTAACGGTTAGGTTAGGTAGGAGTGGCAGGCTGCAGGTGTAACCTCACTTAGACCAGATAAGGTCCTTTGTGTTATCACCAGGATCTGTACTTCATCAGAAATACTACCCGCATAACTACCCGGAGCTTGCTATGAAGCGCTGGAGGCTCCCCATATTGATGTCAGCCAGTTCACTAAGGTTGTTAAAGAAGCTGGCTCCTAAGTATGCTCTTCCTCGAGCTGAGAGAGCCGGACATGTACAGAGAAGGTGGAGAATCGACTCCTCCTCCTCCTCGTCCATGCAGCTTCTGTAAAAGTCGTTGTAAAGGTTGCCCAGCCTATAGGCATGCTTGCCGATGGTGCAGTGTCCCATTATGACATCTACTAAGGTGCTTATTAGCAATCTTTTCCATCTGATGAGACAGTGAGAGCGTTTGAGATCCAACTGTTGTCAAATCTACTTGGTGATGAGGCAAGTGCTACCTACTGTCCATCTGTGATTGGCGATGTTGATCGCATTATTGTTAAGTAGCAGTTTGCAGGTGGCGAGAGGCATGTATAAATTCCCCTTTTCCGGAAGAATTGATAGAGTTGTGCCTACTCTGGCGAGTTCATCAGCCATGCAGTTGCCTGGAATGTCTCTGTGCCCCGGCACCCATATTAGGTGAATTTTGAATTGCTCAGCCATCTCGTTTAGGGATAAGCGACAATTTAGGGCTGTTTTTGAGTTGAATGTGACAGATTCCAGGGATTTTATCGCGGCCTGACTATCAGTCTCTAGCTAAGCTTTAGATCAGAAATAATTCCTAAATACCTCACGTTGGCGGAAATGTAGACTTGAACGAATTGTGCGAAACTCACAAGCCTTTAAGTGTCTGAACTTTACCCGCAGGGCGCCTTAGGTAACGGGTGTAAGTAGAAAGAGATCCCAACCAACTTGAAAAGCACAACTGGAGGTAAGTAGTTAGCTAAGGACCAAGCTTTTTGGTTGAACTTTGTATTGCAGCAGTAGGAGGAAGTAACCACATTCCGCCGGTCATGATTTTTCAAGTCCAACAATGGCTTTGATTTCTTAAGAGAACTAGAGTTCGGGGAATGTTCTTTTGGTTCAACTTTGTTCTGAAAAAGTAGTCAAAATGTCATTGTCTTTTGAAATGTCCCCTGTTGACTCCATAGCGAGGACAAACAACAGTCTGGCCGAATGAATCAGTTCAGTCAAGCACTTTAAGGACGACCTGATTGTAATCTGTCACAAAAAATTGCGACATTTGTTTAGTTTGCATTACTTGACAATAGAAGGCGCTGTTCCAGCTTTTTACATGTCAATTTTGACGTTTGTAATTATTGCAAATTTTCTACGCGAAAATAGACAGTGAAGTGGGCCTTAG
Source organism: Criorhina ranunculi (assembly GCA_951813785.1). Lineage (NCBI taxonomy): Eukaryota > Metazoa > Arthropoda > Insecta > Diptera > Syrphidae > Criorhina > Criorhina ranunculi. The sequence goes on from OX638381.1 coordinate 8,658,537, forward strand.
CTGTACCCCTTAACCTAGCTGAAAGCTTGTCAAACAATGCTTGTAAGTACATATTTACAAGTTTGATAAGACATTAGATACACACGTACGTTCATATGTAATGACGGTGTATGTTGATTGCTTTCTGCTCACTTTTTTGCATTCATCTGGTTACTTTAGGCAAATAAAAGGCTTAATTCAAAGCCTTACCTCTGCGAATCTTTTTTATCTGATAAGACACTTCCTTTTCGAAATAATCTAGTTAAAAATTTATCGAAGTCAACAAATTAAGAACAATTAACGTTCATTCAATAAATTCTACGAATTCTCAAGCCAACTTGAACATTTTATACACCAACAGATACATTTTACGCAACCCTATACAAAAATTTGTTTACATTGAAGTCGAAACTTTTCACACACGCACACAATTTGACTACGTAAAATGAGATATTGTATCTATCAGAGGTTTTACAAAACAGAAAATGTATCGGCAATTAGTTAATTAGCTTGGATTGCTAAAAATACATTCATCAGGGTTTTCGGGGACAATCTGGAATTTCCTGTCACAAGGCATCGTTGATGTTTGTTTTTTCAAATGCGTTTAGATATTTGGTAAACAAATGTTGGAAAAAAAAAGCAGAAATGTAAATATTTTGATAACAACACCAACAGATAGTACACCGAGGTAAATACTTCTATCATACGCAATTGAGATTGTATATTTATTTTCTTTTTTTTTATAACTTGCAGATACGTCTACTGTGTGACGGTAATAAATCGCTACAAATAGAGAGACGCATTGTCTGCGTTTCAAAAAAGTCGATTTATTTATAGAATTTTGTTTTCAGATACTCGTCGATACTTTAAATAGTCGTTGAGTTTATTTTAAGTTTTCAAAGTTTTCAAAGTTTTTTTTTCAAACTGTAGAATGCGGATCAACTTACATGATTTAAACGTGCTGCAATCTTTGAGTGCTCCTCTTGATAGGATTTGCGTGCTTTACGTTTATCCTGTGATAGATGAGCGATTTTTTCACACACAACTTCTAATAGCTCAGCATTGATGCGAAATTGTTTTGCTTGTTGATCCAGTTCGTCCATGTAGGAGCGCCAGGATTTTGTTATGAGGCTGCCTGAAAGGAAGGAGAATAATGTAAACATTTAAATTTTGCTTTATATATGTAAATTTGTATGGTAAAGACAAAGAGCCAAAACTTAACTGGAAGCAAATATCGAACACAGAGTAAGGAAGGCATGTGTTGCCTCCTATGCCGGCAGCAAAACCTTTGGAAAGATGACCAAAGATGACTTTGTGGATGTACACAGCCATAGTGCGTCCAATTCTCACCTACGGGTCACTAGTATGGTGGCCCGCTTTGAGCAAGGGTTACAACCTCACAAAACGAAAAAGGCTCCAAAGAACAGCCAGAATAGGCACCACGGGTGCTTTGAAGTCGGCCCCAACGGATGCCTTTACTGTGCTCTTGCACCTTCTGCCCCTCGATCTACACACTAAAGATACCGCACTATGCAGTGCAGTCAGGCTCGGAGAATCTGGGTGCTAGACTGCAAGTCCTTACGGCCACAGCAACATTCTGGACTCGTTATCTAATGGCATGGTCACGTTTCCAACCGATTACAACACACCCAAACTAAACTTTAAAAAAAAAATGTCCACGTAGGATTACCTACCAGAGCTCAGTGGAAGAAAAACGAAGTAGTGAAGAACTTCGACACGGTCGTCTACATCGACGAATCAAAGATGGACTGTGGTGTGGAGGCCGGTGTCTGCCGTCTGCCTGATTTTGCGAGCGTTTTTCAGGCTGAACTACTGGCAATCTGTGAAGCTTCCACACAGCACGAGCGTGACAGAATGCACACACAAAACATTGCTATCCTCATAGATAGCTAAGCCACTATCAAAGCTATTGACTCGGCTACCATATCCTCCAAACTGGTACAAGAGTGCCGGACCTGCTTGGGTGATCGCTTTAGGGTCACACTGCTCTGAGTTCCAGGGCACAGTGACATAGAAGGAAACGAGCGTGCAGATGAACTGACCGGGCAGAGCTCAGCTCTTCACGGCTATCTTGCGGCAAGGGTCCATATCCCGCTAGGAGCGGTTAAGGGACAAATCCATTCACATTTCCAGCAGAAGGCAAACCTCCAATGGAGGGGAATAACCAGCTGCGCCATATCAAGGAAGATATGGCCTACCTGCGATAAGAATAGAACAAAATAACTAATAAACAGAACCCGCCCTAGACCATGCGCCCAAACTGGGTATTCCATATAACACCCACTGCCGTAGTTGCGGGAACGAAAATGAGAAGGAAGCTCCTAAATGACATTTCGAGTAAAGGGATAAGAGATTTAATCCGCTTTTTTAACTCCACAGGCTGGATTTATGCACCGACTGTCCCACATCCTTAACAACACACATCACCAACCAGGTTACACGAGTCGTGGTAACAAAAAGGCACATCTAGTGCTACTTGGGTTCATGCTGAACCGCCACCTCTACCTACCTACCTACCTACCTAAAGACAAAGAGTGTTAAGTCTTTTGTTGGCTAGGGAAGAGCATATGTCTAAGAGGTTCAACTCACTGTGGATTACCGCAGAAGTGCATTCCTGTTTAGGATTAAAACTGAACCAAATCTTCATGGATCAGTCGGTTTGGACTCCTATAGTAAGACTTCTGGAAATTTTGCGATTAGAGATGGATCACACTCCCACATCATGCCGCTTATCAAAGAAGATATGGCCACAGCCCCTAGGTTAGGTTATAAAGGATTTTCAAAGCTATGGTGCCGTAAAACCACTAGTCACTGTAATGTTCTCATCGCGATCACTAAAGAACCTTCAAACGGTACTGACCTCCTCAAAGTACTCGAGGGATCCTAATTCCCATAGGTTGTTGAAAAACTAGGTTCCTTTGCCGAATATTCCTTGTCATTGCATAGTATACGTGTCATACCCTCTTCGACATGAATAGGTACATCCGTGCTTTGACCGGACACAATACATATCACTGTTTTCCCGTGGTCTAGTGCTGGCCAAATGACTTTCTATACCCTGTAAGTCAGACCTTAGTTCGATGTCCACCCCCTGTTTCAAACCGAACCCTTATCCGGAAAAAGGTCACTACACGTAAGCACAACTGTCTGCGATGGGAGTGAACGCTACTCCCGAACACTATCCTGCCTGATTCTGAAGCTCCCCTTCACCTCACCTGTCTCCGAAAAACTGAAGAGAGTAAACACAGAGCGATTCAAATGATTTTTGTAGAAGCTGCATGGACGAAGAGGAGGAATCCTTTTTTGTAGCTGCCTAGCTCTCTCTCGCAAAAGAAGGCTCAATTTAGAAGAATTCTACTTTAACGACTTAGGCGTAAAGCTTCCTACGCTTCATCAGAAGCTCCAACTGGTGCAACCAATAGGTAAGGAGATCCCTCCAGATTCATGTAGTATCACAATGCACCTATCATTGGTCGAAGTGTGCTTGCAAGGCAATCACTGCAACATTACCTAACCTAACCAACAGAGTGGTCCAAAGACAGTGTCTCCGCTATCTTTAGTGGCTAACAGGAGGTAAGAATATTTCAAAGACGAAACTGAACCTGTACTCAGTAACAATGTATGATTTCCATCCACTAAACCCATCATCTTTTCAGTTTTTCTAGCACTTCAGACGTGTTCTCAAGGCACAAAAACAACTATTGGTAGAGGAGAGACGAAGGAGGTACCCATGGACGTTGGTTTCAAATGTTTGCGAGTTGTAGTGATGAGAAAACACAGAGCTATGTCTGTAGAACATTCCACATTCGTGTTGTACGGCTCAAAAAAGACGGTATGTAGGTCCGAAAGTATGCTTTACTTCCATTCTTTCCTTTACTTTCCACCTTTTGTGGAAGAATCTTGTCTGTCAGTCAGTTGTCAGTTTTCGTCCAGTAATGTTGCGCTTTTTCTTATTACCAGTCATTGATACTGCTTTTAATAGTGCCCAGTGGTAAGTCGCACAAGGATCTTGACATTATGAATTGCGATGCAAATCCTTTTCTGGCTAGTTCGTCTACCATTTCATTGCCTCCATAGCCACCACTGTGACCTGGTATCCAAAAGAGATGAACTCTCTTTGCAGTACCACACTGACTTCGAAGTTATGTATTTCGTAAGCTTTGATCGCTTGTAAGCATGATTTGTAATAAATATATCCGTGACAAAAGACAACTTGTATAACATTACCGCTAATTGGTAGCTAACAGCCTACCTTTGCCTGAGTTTTCAGGCCAACAGCTTTCCACAAATTAATATGTCAATTGCCAACACATGGTGTCTATAAATTTACGGAAGCTAAACCAATTGAGACACTTCATTTGTATAAACACGTGCAAATCCATCGATTGATGGTCGAGAGTGAAAGTTAAAATCAATTCACTTTAATTCATTGATTCGTGTCAAGTCTTATGAATTCATAATAACAACACTAATGCATAGATACATTTACTAACTGCTCCTAATTCCACACTTCTTTGTCGTATTGATAAACATCATTTCGGTGAATCCCCTTCCAAAGAAAAAAAAAACCCACCACGGTATTAGATACCTGTTGACGTATTCATGTTTGCAAGGTTTTTTTTTCGCAAAATAAACTTTTAAGATGCTAATTAAAACTGTACTTTCTGTCTAACCAACGTTTCCACGTACACGGAAGAAAAATAAATTTCAATTGAGCTCATGTTTGCGAAATCAATTTAAACAAATTAACACCGCGTCCAACAACGATAACTTCTTTTCGAAGAAAAAGTATCTATGCATGTGTCTATTTTTTTTTGGATTGTCATTCCACACCTCGAAATTGGAACAAGTTATACAATGCCATTGTTGTTAACACATAATTAAAGAAGTTTCTGTAAAAAAATTCTCAAACTTTCCCTGTTACCTTAGATTTAAAAAAAAAATTTCACAACCAATTGTCATTGATATGACAGTTGAGCAATTGATAGTTGACAGTTGGCACTTTGGCAGTGAAATTGTATTTGACAAGAAGTAAGCCAACATTCCGAATCCGGATCCATTTACTCTTCACTCAGCTCCTTGTGCGTTAACTCTGTAATTAATTTAAAATTGTTCACTCTTCACTGTCTCTCTGTATTTGTGTGGTTTGATTCGTTGGCACTTTAATCAAAATGCCACCGAATGAGTGTTTATCTCTGGGAAAATGTCTATCTTTGTCGCTCGACGCTCGAATGCAAAAGCACCACCGGCAATTATCTTCACACATATTACCGACCAGATAAATAGGAGCAAACACAAAGCGAATTTTCTTGTATAAAAGAATAATTGATGTAACACTACTTAAATTCATAAAAATAAAAAAAAACAATTACACGGTGGAGTGGCTTCCAAGCAAACCAAGTTAGAGTCGACATGCCTGTCGACTTGGCCAAGTTTGCAAAGTGAGAGTAATGACGGTAATTACTTTTAGCAGCAGCATCTTTGTTTACTTAGCTTTGGTTGTTTATGCAAGTTGTGGCCTTGATCGTGAAATATTTGTATAACGCTGAAATTAATTTGTTTTTGTTTTTTAGGTTAAGCGGACACTTGGGAGTAAAAGTTTGAGTCAAATTAGAGGATTTCTTAAAGTTTTGACATCTGAGTGACAGTTCAATGTCATATCATTGACATCTGTTATTTACTTTCTAATCGAACCCCGATCCGTGAAGAGTCTTTGCCTGAGACACTGCTATCTTCCATTCTCATCGATCCCAGACTAAGCCTTATCGCTTCCGCGATCGCTTGGTCTTTTTAACCGAGGTTCGATCTTTCTTGTCGCCTCGTTTCTGAGGGGCTATTATTCAAAGATTATTCACTCGATATAGCTGAAACGATGTCTCTTGGCTTCTTAAATTACATCCACATCTGAATACAGCTTATAGAGTTTTGCGGCTGCCTGCTTTCCTACTTTTCGTCCAACACTCGGCGCCATTGAACAAGGAAGATTAGCGTTCAGTGAGCACCAGTTTCGTCCATGGTCCATTTATGGACCCAAAGTAGCAGTAGAGAACGTCTTCGTCATATTTCCACCACAGTGTCATTCATGGAATTAATTAACCCCTTAACTTCTTCGAAGTAACTCTTGTCCTCGTTTTATCGTATTCGATGGACAGAAGCTTCTTTACTTGTTGGCAACATGAACGCATTCACTTCAAGACCAACTCATTTCGTCTCTTCTTCGATTGCCGTAGAAGTCTCTATGACGACACACTGGGAGCGACCGAATATGTCGAGTCATTTGTGTATCCCAGCAATTAGACAGATTTGTGAAAGATGGTGCCTTCTGTGTTAGCATGTTCCAGCATGAGGTTGAAGAAGTCACAAGACAGCGCATCTCCAAACTGCATCGCATATTTCCAGTATTACTGGGATCTCGAAATCGGTCATCATCCTGAAGAGTTCAAGACGATGAATGCTGTTGTATCCAGCTTTGACGTCGATGAAAAGATGGTGAGCCTTGATTTGAAATTCGTTGATCTTTTCCAGGATTTGCCTTCATGTGGAAGTTTGGCCTATGGTGGATCACCCGGGGCGGAAACTACACTAGAACGTGTCGATTTGTGACGTTGGAAAGAATCTTATAAAACGTAGGATCATCTTTTTTTTTGCAGCCATTGGGCCTTCATTATTCGACTCCATGCCTCCATATGGAAGTTTGGTCTACGGTGGATCAGCCGGAGCGATTTATGCGTTGCAAACGCTTGAGACGTTGGATAGGATCTAGGATCATCTTTTTTTTCAGCCATCGGGCCTTTATTATTCGACCCGTACGTAGTTGATGACTTGATGCATGCACCCTACCAAGACATCACCGTATTTGAAAAGCTCCGCTGATAATTAACTTAAGGCAGATGCTTTGTTATTTTGCTAGCTTCTTTGTAACTGTGCCAACCTCTGCTAACCTAGAAAGGGGTACTGCTTCTTCATTGACTGGATTTGGACTTGGGTTCTCTTTTTGCCCGAGCATGTCCCTTTTCTGATCTCTATCTACATTCCTGCGTCTTGCTTACTAGATTGATAAGCTTTCATGCCAATAACTAGACGCTACTCCGTCTAAGTCGGAATAGACAGCACAGATGTCTTCAATATCACTAGCGGTTATAGGCAGATCGATGCACTACCAAGCAACTTCTTTGATCTCGTACAACTGCTTGGTTAAGTTACCGGAACCTCGGAAAGATGGAATGAAAAGGTGCTCAAATTGGTTGGGATTGTAAACCGAAAGAAGTCGAAGCATATGCGGTCAACAAACACCGATGTCTCGGACAGCTATGACTTTGATGTAGTTAAATGGAGTCCTCTACCTCAATTCTGCCTACGATATCACTTGCTGTTACTATGACTTTAGGGGACAACAAGGTCCAACCGAGGAGAAGTAAGAAAGAGCTATATAAGACCCTCATCATCCCCAAGGACTTTGTCAAAAGTGGATAAGAGCGCAATCTTCAAGATAAAAGTTCTTCGCTGTAGCTCTGTGGAAAGAATAGAACTATGGACTGCTGGGGAAGATTCCTAGAAAAACCAAAGTTTTTCGCATCACCACCGCCGTAGTTTCGATATCTCTCTGAAGACCTGCACTGCATGTAATGGAGAAGAAGATTGAATCACGAAATATATAAGTTTTACTGCCATATAAGCTTGGTCAACAAACATGCATACAGACATATACAACGATTAAGGTGGTAAGGTCAAGTAATGCGGATGAACAGTGATCCTTCAACCAGAAGACACTTTAAACTTATTTCTGCGAGACTGGAAAGAGAACGATAACCTCATTTGCGGTGCTGTGCGAAGTAGAGTGAGACCTCAAGTAACTCGGCATATGCAACTAGAGACAGCTAGCTAAGGATGCTTGTTGGCTTTTTGGTCATAAAAATGTTCCCAACTATGAGCTAATTTCCACACAGAACAGCTTAGGAAATAAACGTGTCAACTGTTACATAATAATACTTATACGACTAATTAAGTCGTGGACTTTCCCAATTTTAATGCAGGCTCTCCCCATGTTTTTTATGGCTTTTATACCTAAGCCCCCCCTTAGTCATAAAAAATAAATCACTTCACCAAAACTAAGTCGTAAGCTTGTTGAATGCAACAGTATATCAAAAATTCGTCTCTCTCATTGCAACCAACTTACAAATAGTCTTTTTCAATGTCAAAGTATACAAGCTTGTCTGTGACAAAATAAAAGTTAAGGTTAAGTTTAATTTAATCCAGTTTGAAAAATTTTACGGCGTCTCCGCTCGATACATTGTAAAGTTGTGTAAGTTTTATGGGAATTTACTCACATAAGGTTTAACCGTGAGGGTATTGAACGTAAAGTGCATAAAACAGGTCAACGTCAACTTGCAAGGTATTAAAAAATGTCTTATGCAACTTAAATGACAAAATAGTCTACAGAGCTTAGACTTATAAACTGTAGGACATGAGGGTGATGAGATACTTACTGAGTTAGGTGTAGAGAAGTGCATTAGTCGATGGGTAGTATCCATGCTAAGAACCTGAATTATTCAGGCAACATTAGGACCAAATTTTTTAAACACATTCGTGAATAGAGGATCAGGAGATCGCCTAAGGGTGGAGTTATATCTGCTCTACTACGGCTTGAATAAAATCTTAATGCGACTAGACAGGGAAGAAGTCACGAGTAATCACGGACGACGTGAGATGACGGGGTGAGGCCGAAATGATGCTCTTACCCACCAAACCCAAAGTACTAGATTTCCCCCCAAACTGAATGGTCAGTCTTCCTCATAATCTTCCAGTGATGACCTCAGACGGTTAATCTTTCCTTTGATAATGTCAAGCTTGTCATTGAAGACTCTGATCTATTGGACGACATGAATCTGGTGCCAAACATTTTTTTTAAAGCTTAACCACCTTAACTTTAGACCTATCACTGGTCTATGCTGGCAATAGCTGGCAGCCATTTCAACCTAACCACCTTAACCACCACCTCACAGGGATAATTTCATTAGCAACGAGCTTGTACCCTTAATCCCTTCAGCTGAACTCAACCATAAGAATCGAAGTGTTCTACCGTAGGTTTCTTCGCTTTGTTTGTCTCTTAACGAGATCGCACACTCTGCTAGGTCCTAGGTCTTTGCGAAATTCTAGAAGGCGGACAAACTAGCAAAGCCAGACAAGGCATATCCTCGGTCTTAAGAAGTCGAAAGCGTTGATTCGACTAAAAAGAGACAACCTCTCTCAACTTACTAACATCAAACGTGGCACTGCACCCTAGGTAGATATGTTTAGCGAATGTTCGTTGCCACTACGGACACCTCTTCAACGATCTAAATCAAGGGTGTCCAACCTTTTTGTTTCATTGGGTCACATTGGAAAAAGACATGGTGTTTTGGGCCACAAGTGTATTACCATAGCTGCTGAGCGAAAAAAAAACTTCCTCAGAAAAATGGACATGCTTCAGTAACTTTCAATATTTTCGGGCCGCATTGATACTTGCCTTGGGCCGCATGCGGCCCACGGGCCGCGACTTGAATAGCCTTGATCTAAATGATCTGAATACTACCAGAACAGCCGATCTCAGCTGTAACGTAAGAGAACTAAAATGGGTTGGTGGTCAGATCCGTGCGCATAGAGTAAAGTCGTAAGACCTAGTTGGCGGCCACCGGGCAACGGTCTGTTTATATGTTCTCCCGGACTACCCGGATCTCAGAAATCGTCATAAAAATCGATTAAAGAGAGCACCTTATCTTAGATGAAAAAAAGGAGCTTAGTCGTGGCTATACGAACACCAGATACATACCTTGAGGTATTCTTATCGTATACCGGACTCTGTCATGTGTCACATCTTTTTCGGAAACTCGCGGGTCCAAAATTTCAAACATAAAAATTAAATCGTCTCTCTTATCAACATCCGGAGTTGTTGTTGAGCAACCATATGCCCAAATACCTTGAGATGCTGCTGTTGAGCTTTCGACAGTGACAGTTTCCAGTGATGCTTCTTCGGTCTCAACTTTTCGCTGTCAAGCAACTGAATATTCCGTTGCCATAACGTCCAAATTGTGCCAGATGGCAGAAAGGTGGTGCCGCGAAGAAACGTTTGGACCCTAACTACCCCGAAGTTGTGGCTGTCCACTGTAACTTTTTGTCCAATTCGCCAATATTTAACGTCACTTCTTTTGACAGCAAATACATGTTTCACCACTAAACCTTTGTAGCAGGATCAGACGGATGAATTTTGAAGAGATGACAAAGCCAGCCACACCTCCTGTGTTTGTCCCGTTATACCATTATCGAAGCAAAACAAATTTCAAGGTAAACAATATGTTTTGATAGGACAGTGGCTTTGATAAGTTCAAGCAAAGCAACAGCTGCAAGTGCTGCTGAATAAGCCGTCTCTATAAATGCCTTAATCGACAGAGAGATAGTAGATATCGATTGGAATTTGTTGGCTTCTTCTTCAAAATTCGCCAAAATGCCAAGATTTCATCGAAAACCCATCAATTCCTTTCGACTGTCTGTCTTCTAATAGAAGACCAATTGTAGGAAAGGAACCGATTCCATAAATAAGTGCTAATAACGATTCTATAGCTTATGTTGGTCGCAGTTTATCACTACCTATGAACTGTCAAAAGCTGAATAGTGTCACTTTTCACTTGACATAAATCACTCTAAATTTAACTCACCTTGCATATCATCAGCACGATCAATTTTGAATCCCTGTTGAGCGACTGCCGTCAAACCGATAGCATACTCCCGATCACATTTCGCCTTCATTTGGAAGGTACGTTTCATTGTTTCCATAAGACGTAGCTCAGCATCCTGACGCACTATAAGCGCCTCATGAGCCGCACGACCCTGTAGGGCCGACGAGAATCCCATTGCCAATTGGTATAACTGAGTATCCTTTAGGTGTCCAAATGACGAGATAATCTTATTGAAATCCAGTGAATTGTGTTTGTTTTATTTATGTTTCAATGTTTTTTTGGAATATTTGCACTAAATTTCACCGCATTTCCTTGTCAAAATTTTCTACTATACCGTTAAATACACGAGACGATGAATTTTCAGTGAAAATAACAAATGGCAATCACATTTTAGTTGTTATGTTTTCCTGTACGAGGACGTTAACCATTTTTTTTTTATCTTTAAATCTGCAGTTAATCACTTTTTTTTGGGAATTTTTTTTCTTTTAATCGATTCACAGGTATTGTCGCGGTCAAAAATTAAAATTGTTGTCACATTCACTTTTGATTAACGCGAAATATTTGCAGCAAAAAAAATAAAAAAAACTTTCACAATTCTTTGAACTTATTTCCTTTTCCACTCTTTTTTCCTTGGGGGATATGTATTATTATTTTTTTTTTATCAAATTTATTGTTAATGTACACACATACTCGTAAGATATAAACAGAAGAACAGTGGAACGACAACAAGAAATAAAAATGCTTTTCTGCTGAGAGGCACAATAGTGACAGACGACCCCAACAGAATGTAAAATTAGCAAAAAATTTTGTAAAAATTTGAAATTTTCTTTATTTTTTTTTTCGTAAAAGATATCCAAGAGGTGGCAGCTTTTTACACGACGTTTCTTTTTTCTTTTTTTTTTGATTAACACTCTATACACGACGGACACAGACAAACTATAGAATACAACGACCACCGATAACTGTGTTACACACCTTGCGGCAGTACAAGAACCGGATTACACAGAAGAGTGTGACACGAACGATTTAGGGTAAAAAATAAAAAAATCTCTGAGAACACACAGAAGAAACAACATCCAGTATCCGTAAGATACATGAAGTAAACGTTGGAAAAATTAGAAATAAAAAAAACACGAATTCATCCGCTATACCAAACGATAGAAGAGAGAGCTACGAGCCGAATGTCGAATGAGTGCTGCTGCCGGTTCGATTTCATCGTTTCATTCTGCTCAATCGGTTGCACTCCATCGAGAGTGAGTGTGGATAAAATGGGTGGTCTTGAGGCTTGGTTGTCGTGCTGCCGCCATGGTAGACTGTTCAAAGTGGTAGTGGAGTGGGGTTTTTTCTGTTTCACTGTGAAGTCTAGTTGCCAGATTTTAAGATAAGGGCTTTTATCAAGGAATGACATACTATCTAGGCATGGTGTAATGCAGAACTAACCTAGAAACCAATTAGATACATTTTTATTGGGAGATAAGAGTAGCCAGTACGACATGTCTTTTGCAATCCCAGGGTTAGTTAGGTTACGTAAGGGATGGATACACCTAAAGCTTTGATATTGTGTTTCAAACTAAAGACAGAAAGACATACATACATATGTACGTTCATTTTTCAACGTAATTTTTGGTGTCACCCAGCACTCTCAGAAGCTCTTTAAGTCAAACTTGCCAAAAGTGACGACTGAGGTGGCCTCGTTGGACATGTAAAGCTAGAACTCAACTACTCGTTACTCTTTTTATCTAAATTTGTCGGAGTGTAGCGACACCATTCAGGATTAGATACTAAGAAGCAAAGACAACCCCATTGTGCTTTTAACAGGTAGATATAGGCCTGTCAATGTATTTTTCTAGTCTATTTAGGGCGACATTTCCCACTAGGATTGACTAGGATACTTAGAACGAATGGACACCGACGCCCCGACCCGTAGGTTCTTTGAATCTAACCTGGAAGGATAAAGAAGGTTGACCTTAAACCGACAATCCAACTGAGACTGCACTTTTTCGACCAGAGGATGAGATAGCCGAATTAATCAATGAGGGCGTTAAGAGGAAAGACACTTTCCAAATCCCTCCCGTTTTTGGGATGGAACAGTGAACCGCAGTAGGATGAACTCAAACAAAACATCCGAACGTATTCAAAACATTCACAGGAACTGGTCGATCCAAGTACTCGAAAGCAACTTCTCCCAGTATTGAACGATGCGCCTTATTTAACCTCACTAAGAAGTATCGTGGACCATCTCTTGGCGTATCTTGTCAAGATAAACCGACTAAATGAGAATGCTACCCACGACTGGGAAGCAGACCACAGAGATTAGGTGGAAATAAATCAACCGCTGTATTGGCAAAAAAGGGATCAGAAACCGCCTTTTTCAGACCGGAACCAACTGCCTCTAAGTTACCTTCTGCTTCTGCTTCTGCCTCTGCCTTCTAAATTACTAATAGCTTTGCGCATTTGCCTACAAGATCATGTAAAAGTTCAGAAAAGAAAAATTCCACACAAATACCGTAGATAGTCGTACCACCTTTAGTTAGGTCTGTCATTTGAAACTCCATCATCACCACAAAAGTGTCGTTCAGAACTTCGTTAGATCATGACTAGATGGCGCTTGAGCCTGTGGTACCTATTTGTGTTACTCTCAGAATCTGCTAAGCTTTTTGATGTTGTTGCCTTTGCTCAAGGCGGACTATCAAATCTACACATGCGTCAAGGATTACTCCCAGATATCTAGTGCCAATGGATACAGTAAGTGAAGTGTACTTAGCTGTTCAGCCATCAACTCGTAATCTTAAGAATCGGTATCAGATCAGGTAGACATCAGCAGGACATCCATTATACAGCCCGATGGGTTTCACTGAATGCAATCATCAGCGTCCCTAAGCGTAGTATGGTCCGTCCGTTGCAAGCAAAATTAAAGTATTTGACACATCATATGTTTTTTTGTAAGGTAAGGTACCCTCTTATCCGGTGAGCTTAAGCCATGCCATTCTCTAAGTACTCAACACTCTCTTTCTTATTTAGCTTCCGTTTTTCTCCTAACATCCTGTCCACATCTTAATGGCCTCTAACTCCTCTAGCAAGTCCTTCCTACCACCCACGACAACATACTTAGTATGACGCCCAAGTGGAAAGTGGCTTAAGCCAAATCGCCAGACAAACCTTAGGTAATTTAAGGTCTGGATGATTAGTCCATAGTTGACCATGAACTGTCATAAAACTACCAAGCAAAAGAAGATAAGCCAAGGCGTTATCTGAAGGTTGGTTAGTTATCTACTTAGGTTCTACTTATAAGAAACAATCTAATCTTGTTATAAAACTTTGTCGCAAAACAAAACCCAGGCAGTCAGTCAAAACAAAAGCCTTTTCCATTAGAAACACCAATCGATTTGGAAGAATCTAACCTCCTGTCTCGTAATAAAAACATCATTTCGCAGTCAATCGCCTTGAAACTAAAGGTGATTCCATTCCCATTCTCAATCCCAAATGGGTCTAGTCACTCTGTCGACGTCAACAAGGAAAAAAAACAAAACACAAGAAAACAATAAAAATAAAGTTCCAAGTGTCTGAGTGGTTATGTTTGCACATTTACCCTCGATCCTACAGGTAAAATTAGTGCCATCGGTGCCACTCTAACTCTTACCTGTTCTTATACCTGTGTCATATAAATCAACCAGTTCCAATTCCAATTCCATGGAAAAGGCAGAAAAAAGAAAACAAAACACAAGAACACAACACAAAAAGAAACCGAAGCCTGTCTCTGGTCTCTGGTGGTGCATTGTTCAAAATCACTCAAAACCTGATTTCACTCAAAATGAGTGTATATGTGATTGGATTTTGGTTGTTATGCTATCGGTCCTTCTGACTGTGTTTACACACCACCCACCCACACGGTGATACAGAGGATTTTAATGGAACACACAGCAGACGCTTGAAGATACGAGTCGTGTTCGTGTATCTATTGGATTGGTGCCGGTCGGTGGTTAATCTGTGGAGAGCCCAGTGGAATTGGAGATTGTTTTTGAAGTTCGGTGGACAATTTATAGGTGTGTGTATGGCTTAGTGATTTTTTATAGCTTACTTAAGCAAATCTATGGGAGATAGTTTAAAAACAAAGTTCGACTGAAGGCAGAGGAAGAACGATGGAAGTGCGGGGCCAGCTTGCAGGAAAAATATTTGCAACAGAACTTATTGACGTGATTGAAGGCGGCACAGATGCACGCAGGCAGGCGGGCAGGCAGGCGTATTTGTGTGGGTCAGTAATTAAACCGACTAGACATTTTCAATTTCATCGTCTTGCTGGAGGCTTATACGAGTAGGTATAAACTACTAATGAATATCAACTGATGAATTGTTGTAAGATCATAAGTTCAAAGCCTATAATTACTTTGGTAACTCGTCTTAAGAGGATGAAGGTGGTGTAAATGATCGTTCATGCGGTATTGGTCGCAGTACCTACAAATCGAGCACAAAAGATAAATGTATCTAGGTATCTGTATGTACTTATAGAAGGTAGCCCTGGAGATCGGCTGGGCACATCCAAATATTAAGAAAATATCTAGACAGCAATATTTGAACTTTGAAAGGCCTTTCTTGTGCGTCTCTCCGACAGTGAAGAGTGGCGAAATCTGTAAACAGTTTAAAGAAACGGGTATTTTCTTTCAGGGGCTAGGTCTAAGCAGCATAATAATGCTCCGATAACAGTTTCAATACCAACAGTATCACGGTAGGACATTACAATTTGCGTTGACAGCCAGGTGGCTTGGATATAAGAGCAATAGGTTCCACACAAAGAACATCGAAGCTAATGAAGTGATGTGAAGGGCTAAATATACTTGGTACGACAGTCTATGGGTCTTTTCGCAATCGCTTCATGGAACCTAAAACATCAGGGATGTCATTTCTACTTACTTATCAGGTCAGCGACCCTTGGAGGGTCTGAGCCTGAACTAATGCCGCTTTCCATCCTTCACGGTCCCGGGCACGCTGCTTCCAGTTAACTAGACCAAGGTTTCTGGCGTCCGCTATTGCCTGATCTTTAAATCGAAGGTTCGGTCTTCCTTTTCTTCCGGATTTTTGCCTTCCGGATTACATCCACATCTTTGTACAGCTCGTAGAGTTTGCGCTTATATCTTCTCCTCCATTCGCCTTCCTTGCAGACAGGACAAAATATTCGACGTAGAATTTTTCTTTCGAAGGATCCCAAGATCTGCTCCGCTGTCTCACTTATCGTCCAACATTCAGCTCCAAGATCAGGGTTTTGTAGAGCATGATTTTGGGCCTTCGAGTTAGGAGTTTGGAGCCTAGTTGTTTGGACAAACCGAAGTAGCAGCGGTCGCCTAAGATTATCCTTCATCGAATTTCCTCTTGGGTGTCGTTTGTGAAGTTTATATTTGCCCCGAGGTAGATAAACTCCTTCACTACCTCAAAATTATACCTGTCAATTGTTAGGTTTTGACCTAAACGGTGTTCGACGGATCGGTTTTTGGTAGACAGCATGTACTTTGTTTTATCCTCGTTACGTCATTTCTGACAGCAGAGTTTTTATTGGACTTCTCCACTGAACACTGAGAGATTGAGGAACACTCAATCGGCAAAGTTTCTGACAGTCTCTTGTTCGAAATAGAACTTCCTCTATTGACGTTGTAAAAATTGAATCAGTCTTCAAACTCCTACTGACCTGAGTTGCATTTATGTCAAAGTGGTATCCACCAGCCTAACCGATGACGCCACTAGTGATTCTGCTTTTATTAGACTTCGAAACACATCCTTTAGCCAATTGCGTCCTAAATACTTATCATACGCTCATAGTTCGTTCACTTTCAGATAGCTAACCAGCAGGTTTGCTATTTTGATCACCAAAAATCATCAAAACAACCTCTCAATCATCTCAAGAGAACTGCTTACGTGCTTATGACAAGTGTCCACTTTCCATTCAGATAATGTTGTTTGCGAAAACAGATTTTGCAGCTCGAAGCAAAAGACGGGATTCCTTTCTGTTTACATTTTTCGCGTACCCGTCAGCGCCGACATCCATACGCCTCGTGTTAACCAAGGCATTAACCAATATTTGACAAACAAACATGTGCGCACCATAAACACAAAGATTGAACACTCCAGTCGATCATTTTGAATACCTAATAGGATTTGGCTGGCAAAGAATCTCCATATTCATTTGGTTGCTGAGAGCAGCAACTATGTAAGTAGTCCCCGCATTGTATCTTTATTTTGTTTTTTGCAGAATTTAGGTGACACACAAATCGCAATAGGAACACCTTCAACTAGGTCGCCATCAAGTCCACAAGAATCAAACCAAAAGAAACACTCTCGATACTTTCTCCCTCCGAAGCGAGAGAGTATAAGACTCTTCCAAGAATTTCGAATTAGTCACTAGGAAAATATTGAGTTATGGTTGAGTATCGAAAGTGTATCTCAGATTGTGGTAATTTAATTGACGCAAGTTAATTGTGCAAATTCAGCCACGACTAGAGATACTATAAAAGATAAGATAACGTGTCTACGATAAGATGCTACGCGGCTACCCTTGGTGTTGATTTAAGCCACCTGGGGTGGAATATTCATTTGCAAATGACTTCGCTTCGACAAAAAAAAAAAAAAAACTTGATTTGGGGAAAAAAATTGTTTTTTCACAAACGACACATGCTGTGAGTATCCATTAATCTTTTTTCTTAAATATTTTTTTTTTTTTTTTAACTTAAAACTTAATTGCAGACAATTTTTCCGTTTGATATCGGAAAAGTTTAAAGACGCCGTCTATTTTTATTTTTTTGAAGTTAATTTAGCGGATTTTCACGACATTCTCGGTTGTAGTCTTGAGAACTTTTTATTAAATAATAAATTTCCCTTTTAATATTTGTATTTTGGAAAATCTAAATTTGTTTTGCTGTTTTTTTGTTTTTGATTTGATCATCGTGCACGTGATAGTATTTATAGAGACTTCATAGACTTCGGTCACACTTTGATGATTCAGTTTAAACATAGTCGAGGTGATGACAGATGAAGGTCTTTGTAAACATAGAAATATGTTTATTCTTAAAGAGTTTTTTTTTTAAAACAAATGTTTTTAGACATGAAGCCAATGATTCTGTCCGCATACCGCTTTCGAGTAAATTCTAGAATTGATTCAACATCTCAACAATGAAGACGCCATCAAGGAGAAATTCTAAAACTTTCTGAACTGCGACTCTATTCTCTAAAGAGAGCATCTTTGGCAGATAAGCCGGAAAGAGAAACCTCCACAATACAACAAACGACATCTGCTTTTGACTAATCGACAATGCGACAGATCGCAATACGGTGATAATTGGTGCCAAGTTTCCATTTAAAAGGATCCGTACAGCAGCATGGTTCTTTCTTGATGGTCAAACTGCCAACCAAAACGAAACCTATGTGAGCACGTCGACTTTGACCGTTTTTCAGGCCCTTTCGCCTGCTAAATGACAAGTGAACAAGTCCTCTACTGTGAAATAGCGTTGTACAATGGCAGAGGAGGTGAGTTGTAGTTTTCTCCTCCTCCTCATTTCTACAGCTTCTACAAAAATCATTGTAGATCCTGTCCTGTTGTCCTAGTTAGCAGTATCATGTGATGACACCAGTAATAGTGCGAATTTGTGTTCTGTTAAGGGAAGTTGTCCCCCTGAACTTATGGTAATCTATTTTTGTTTTTCTTATTTTTATATTTCACTAATGCTAAAGGCGTTATGAATACCCTTATTATGCTCTTCGCACAGCGCTACTGTTGGTGTAGTGATTTTGAAACTCATGTGGTATTAAATGTCAGTCTTTCGCTCCGAGGGTGGTTGTCCAAAATGACTAGGGAGAATTATTGATACTGTTCCCATGGCTTATAATTCACAGCATTTCTTTCGAACATCCCGATGTCATTAGCACGATCAACACTTTCAAGCCATATGATCATCCTACTGCCAGTGTTATGCCTATGCAGGTCATAAAAGTCTGGTGCAATTACAATGATGACCATTTTTCCACCTGGATTTGGGTTCTCCAGTTCCATAATGCTATCACCAGTGACAAACGTCAATAATCAGTGAACTCAATGTCGCACCATCATGAAAGAAGTTGTCAAATTTACATTCGGCTACCAGCCTCCCCCGAAGGTGGGTCAAGATCTCATCGAGATATTCGAGCAGTCAAAAAACATGTAGACAAGGCAACGTGCTGTCATGCAAAAGAATTGTGTACAACACTAGACAACACTCAGCATTAGCTTTCAAAAGTTTGTGCAATTAGTCACATACGCTGACGGTATCGATATAATCGGGAGCACGCAGCACGAGGTTAAAAACTCGTTCAGAAGTATTGAGATAGTAACGGACAAGGTGGATTTAACGGTTAACAAGGGACACCCCATACCAACGTCTCAAATAGAACGTCACTCTTTGTCTTCCTAGACTTCGTTACCAATTCAGACAACGACACCAGACGAAGAATACTCTAACCGATCATTGCTTGGCAAACTAAGGTTAGTCTTTCCAAAGGCCTAATATTCCCATGGACTCTGTCAAGATTGGATGGAGTCACCATCGATTGTGTTGGGAGAAAACTCTTCCCGGTGATTTTTCCTTTCGTTTGCATAGACGATTAGTGGAGGAGGAGATGGCGAAATCTACTGTCTCTTCAGCGCCATCATAAGAAGAGTTTAGCTGGGACATGTAGAGTAGAGGAAGACCGCAACTCAGGTGACGCGCGGATATGAAAAGGAACCTTAACCAACTTGACGTGCTTTGTAGTGACCCATGTATTTTTTGCTTAGCAAGAATGTAGTCGCCCATTAGCCTAGAGTTTCCTCCTTATAGATAGTCAATATTCCGCAGACTTTTTAACGACGTCGGAAGAATCTTTACCCACATGCTTTAGAATCGACCATCGATGCAAGTCCTGATATATCCTCCTCTGTTTTGAACTCTCTCTAGCAAATTCATCAACTTATTTCCCGCAATCCGACTGAGTTCAGCAAGCTCTTGTTCTTCCCGAACTGTTTTAGAAGTAGTTGGTTGATTGTGGAGGGTCAGATACGAGCTCTTTACTCGAGCCTCGGTTGGGCTGGTTGTAATTCCCCCCTCAATCGACTGTTGAAGAAAATTTTGTGTGGGGTGGGAGGATTCGTGGGGTTGGTGGTTACGGGGAGAAACTTGAGTGTCTATTGCTTCGAGGTGAGGTTAGAAAAACCTTCAAGTGTTTTTGGCAAGCTCACCAATCACTTCGGTGTCTAAGTGCACTAAAACTGATATCCATATAGACTCTGGTACTCTTTGACTTAGTCTTGCAGTGGCTGGACAGTAACAGAGGAAATAGTTTAAGGATTGTCACTACAGTTGCAGATCTTGCACCACAATAAGTCTTCGATTGAAAGATGAAGTGAAGTCTAACTTTGTCACTCGTTATTGCTTCGGCAGAACGTTTATCACAAAATTGGAACTTAATTGCTTTGCACGAAGGTCCCACCACCAGATCATTGACAGGTCTTGAAGCTGTTCTTAAAAATTCGAAAAAATTCGATTCCGACCAAAGCTGTGTCTGTACCCAGAAGAAGTAAGCTTCAAATCTGCCCAACAGTTAAGTAGGAACTAGGAAATTTGTCATTGCGGCTGAAACGACTTCCGGTTAGTGATTAGTCATGCATTTTCCACGCTAAATTTATATCTGTCAAAGAAATCATAAGTAAGGCAAAGATTTCATATCAAAAGTTCACACCACAGTCTAACAGGTATAATTAGACCCGATTAATCTTTTTCGCTTAATTTAAGCAAATCGTTTTCATTTATCAACGGATGGCTGCCTTCACCTGCGTGTTGTTAACAATAAACGCCTAAAAACATTTCGTTAGCTCACGATATCATTATAGCTAGCGTAGCATTAAAATACTCCGACTTCGGTGACAAAATCTCAGATTAAATTTGTTTTGAAGTTAGCGCAAACAATTGTATCTCATTCGGGGTAGCCATGCAATCCTCTTATTGAGCTCCAATTATCAAGGCAAAAGAAAATTCAATTATTTTTAAGTTCTTCCGTGATTGAGATACTTTCGAATCTGTTTATCTGAAACGTTGTGTTTTGACAAAGTACCTAAGGCCACAACAATTTATACTTAAATATCTCACAAATCGCCCCAAGTTGTAACAAAACATGGCGATTTCTTTAAATCAGACGAATGAACTTGCAATTAGCAAAGAAAGAGCTAATTTTTGCAATATTAGCGAAATGATGAAACCAGACGCCAACAGTCTTGCGCAAGTTAGCTGGTAAAACTTGCGGACTTGACTAGGCCGCAGTTTATGATAAATGACTTGGCGTTGGTCGGAACCAAGCGAGGTAATTACGGAACAGTAATAAGCGGATTTTAAAGGGTATTTTCATATAATTATGTCAGTGAAAGCTGGTGTAGGTTAGGTACTATGTAATTGAAGCAGAAAGTGCATTGATTAAAGTTGTATGCTTGCCTTGTTTTTGTTTTAAGCCGAACAACTTGGATTAGGGCTTTTAAGAAGTGGTGATAGTATAAATCAATTATAAAACTTGGGTACACCCTAATTATCATATGCCAGCGCTGTGTGGTAGACTTAAACTAACGAAATCTCTTGTAGGTATTTACTTTCTCTTTGTCGCTAGGAGATCAATGGAGGATTACTTCTGTGACCAAGAGAACAGCTAATTTTGACGCGGTTCTGAGTGAGGATCTGCCTCCAAGTCAGCAGGACTATCTCTGTCTTTGATTTCTGCAAAGACGAGGAAGAGGAAGAAATGGTTACTTACCCTTTATTGCACCTACTCTCTCCTATCAGGGCAAAGGAGGCAAACCCTAAGGAGAGTATTTCTATGAAGACTTCAGTGACCTAGCCGAGCTCAATATTTATAGAATAAAGAGATTTGTCTGTGGGTCTTAATGGTTCTGCCCATAGTATGGTACAGGAAGAAGTCGGCAACGACACGTTTATCCACACCTTTTTCCTTGAAAACAAGGAAATCCATCGTGCAAGGTTCCCGGCGCTGGTAATCCTGTACTGTACCTTGTATTGCACTGGACCTACATTCTACACCCGCTAAAGCCTAAAACTTTTCCTGTTGTTGGACTAAGGTCCATGGTCTTGACTTGGATAAGCCATCTTTGGGCATCTTTGATGTCTCATGGCGTGATCATTGTCACGATATCATCTGCGTAACCGACCAGATAGGTATTTTCGGGCATCTTCATTCTTAGAATGCCACTGTCGGGTTTTAGGCCGCAATGAATTCCACTTTGGAGTCGCCGGTCGATACTTGCTATTTCGATAGAGGCCATTTATTGGTCCATTCCGTCATATTCGGAAAATGGTTGTGTAATAAGTTATAGTCGAAGCCAGATCCCTAGGCAGCAGATCAAGATTCTCTGAATCTAAAGTACTTCACGAATCGAAGGGCAGGATTTTTAGAAGCACGTAAAGTGCTTGGGTTTTGTTAAGGCGGGCCACCAAAAATAGGTTAGAATGGAACGAAGGACGGCAATGTACATACATCTCAGGTTGGACTCCCTATCTTTTACCAAAGATTAAAGTTCTGTTCTATTTTGCAACGAAAAACAACTATTATTCACTCCTAATGGAAAAGCCTTTTGTAAGAAAGATAGTTAGTTCTCGGCCTTGAGACAAGAGGTTATATTTTTTTTTTCTGGGTTGAGCTGTCTTCATAGCAAGATACTGATTCTTCAAAAAAGTTTGTAGGGTCCTGAGCTATCATTTCGAGTTCATTGAGTTATTGAATAAATAGTTGGAAATCGGATCTGTTTCGTAAAAAAAACGCATAAATCTGTAAATGCTTCCAAAAATAGTTTTCAAGCTCGAGTCTGAGTTACTTTATTCATTCAACCTGTTCATTTGCATGTTTAGGACAAGTGACAATGTTCTGCTTTAGATAATCCTAAAAACTAAACCTGAATAAATTTAAAGGCAATAACCCAGGTATAAAATCAAATCACCACTTAGTCTACTTCGATTGGTTAAAACTTAGCAACTCTTAGCTCAAACTAGATCCATCAGGGACCATCGATATCAATTAAATTAAATCTGCGTATGAAAAGATCTTTGACTCCGTCCGATATTCTGGTTGTTGCTCTCATCGAATTCAATGATTTATCTACTCGACAGCAAAAGAACTAGTTTCTTTCACCTTGAACCTAGACCTAGTGACAAGTCGTGTATTTATTAATTATCCACGGCACCACTGAACTGGTTTAAAGGCACTTCGTGCCTCTTTTTTTCCACAATCTAGTCAGTTCTGTGAAAATAATGAGCTGAGAAGTATTAGTATCACCGAACGAACATGTATCTTATTGTTATGGATGAAGAAGGGTGGCAACAAGATACAAGTGGATGCTTGGTCGCACCGCATCGTTTCGAATAGTTCTCTCGTCTTTTAAATGGAGACGTTCGTATTGATTCAGTTGGCCATTCATGCGTGCATATCAGTCAATTATCATCAATTAAGTTTAATTGAGTTTTATCTGTGCTGTGGTCGCCTTCTTTATGCATATGTTCTTCTACTTCTTCGTCGTTGAGTGTCTCTGTTGACTTTTGCCACACAAAATTTGTGTCTTCTTTTTACGAATTTAAATAAAATGGTATCTTTGTATAGATTTTTGTCTGGTTCTGGTCAGATAGTTTCTCTGGAAGCTCAGAACAACAACAACGATGTCGCAATTTTTCTCCAATTTGAGTGCGTTAGAGGGCTGGGATTGTGTGAGTCGCTAAGACGGACGATAACAAATGATGTGTGAATTGGAAAACATTGAAATTAGAGATGAAGGAGCTCATTGAACCTTTTATTCAGATTCTATTGTGGCATTCTTTCGATTGTGAAAAACACAACGATAAACAATGCGGATACGACTTTATTTTTGCATTTCAAAATAGTTTATTGAGACTATGGAAGTGATGACATGAATGCATTGGAATTGGTGTTGATTGGAACTGATTGTACGAAATTTGTAGATAGATGAGACTCTGACAATTTGAATTTGCTTCGTCTTGGTTTTAACTCGAGGAGCTAAAGATGGTTAGATTAGGTATACTAAGACAGAGACTCCTGGATCTGGATCTTTTCAAAACACAGCAGAATGATCTCAAAGTAAACCTGGTGATAAAGGGTTAAGCTTGAGCAAAGTTTGCGTAAAATGCTTTTCAAAAAATCCAAAGACTTTCTGCACCATCCTACAGTCTTGGAAGCTGTCCTAGACCTCAATTCATTAAATAAGAAAGCTAAGAGCACAGATTTCACCACAAAATTTCACTCTTCATGCACTTAAAATGGAGTAAACTGGCTGGACATTTTAAGATCCTAAAAGCTATAGCGATTCCTTCAAACCTGGCTCTTTGTATTACAGACTTTAACTATTTTAGAGTTAACTTCACAATCCCCTTCAACTCTTCCATCCTCAAACGCACTGAATGGAAGAACAGTGGTTCAATAGCCAGTTATTCCTAGTCAGTGTAGTTGACTAACGAATCAAAAATAGAAAACATAGCTGATGCAGTATCCATAGCCTGAACTATAAGCTAGAAGTCTCTCTTGGCTGCTCTTCATTTGTCATTCAAGTAGAGATGTAAGCCAGAGAACTCTTCGACGAAATAACCGTAGAAAACGGTTTGCTATATTTTCTGAGCTCTTAGATTTTCTACTTAAAGCTTGCCTGGATCTGCCTAAACAGTTTCAAGCAGCTCATAACAAAGTCTGTCTATTGAACTCGCCAAACAAGGAGCGAGGAGCATTCTCCATCATCATCCTCTACAAGCGGACGAATACGACAGGGTTGCCAAAACTTCACATGGCTCTGGTATTTGAGAAATTTAGAACCCGAAACACAAAAGAGATGCTCCGTAGAACAATGAACCCATCAGCCTTGTTGTATAGCCCGAAATACTAGATGACGAGTGAGAAAGTCACTTTTTGTGATATTTGGTCCCGTGGTTGAAGAATGGAGGAGAAAATAATTCAAGGACGTCTGAATAAACAAAAGCATTCTAACTAAGTAAGTCTTCGAATCTCCAGATGATAAATTTCAATAGGTTTATATAAATTTAAAAAAAAACACTTTTTTAAGCTATATATAATTTTCATTGTGTTTCCAGCCAAAGAAATTCCCAAAATGTATATTCAAACGAACATACCTAATTGCAACTTTCAAAAAGTCTTTAAAAAAAAAAACTGCATGTATCTTTCTGTCAACCGTCAGACCTGTCACAAAAAAAAACCACTACAGAAAAAAAGAAACAATAAACTTTTCCCCTCTCAAACCCCAAAAAAAAATTCTAATTTTTATTGTTATTTCGTTTATATGTATACATTGAAAGGAATTCCCTTAATTCCAAGTGAAATAACATGAGTGCCTTAAATCATACTAATGCAAATAATCGTAAACCCATTACTGTACGTGAGTTATTAAACATTGGGTACGCGTCCCTTATACTCTCGGAAAAGATAAGAATTCGTGATTTAGGTCCACCACGACCTAATTTTCAAGTAAAAACCGAACGAGATTCCGTTGTTGCAAAGAAATCAAATAAAACATCAAATGCCAGACCCAGTCCAGTGGTGCATGCATCAAAATATTACAAGGAACACGATTGGCTTTGTGGTGACGACCGCAAGAGAGTATTTTATTGTTTTCCATGCTTGTTGATGGGTGGTGGACAAACAAAAGGTACCCCAAATCCAAGTTTAGGCTATGCTCGACACCATCTGAAGACAGAGGGACATCTGAAGAACGCTGTGAATTTGGCAATGTTGGGAAAAGTAAGTAAAGAAGGACTTGGAAAAAGTCTTTTACAAACTCTACAGTAAATGATGTAATTTGTAATTTCACTTAAAATTCATCAGAAATTCGATAACGAATAAAATCGTACACCACAGGTCTGCATTTTGAATCATAATCTGAGTCACTACCTAATTTTTACTTCGCAGTAAGATTGAGTGTTGTATAATTGTGATTCTTGGAGCTACATATTCAAACCAGGGTCAATACACTTTATATTAAAGAATCATTTGAATGCTTGGTATGCACGTGAGCCCTTTCGTTGTAATAAACAGATGGAAGCCAAATGCTTAAATGTTTGGATGGGAACCCACGCACATTGAGAAGTTTACTCGATCTTGTTCAGTAACAAACATGTAGTCTCATAGAAAACCAGTTCATTTCCAGCCAAATTCCTTCTATCGACGGATATTGACATACAAAGTCATCGGGCGAAATATTGATTCGTAGTACGGCCACTTGCAGGCTGTTTCCGTACAATGTTTTAAGAGTAACTACTTACTTACTAAAGGTGGCGCTACAGTCCGGGGTGGACCTGGGCCTAAACCAACAAGCGTCTCCAACCAGCTCGATCTTTAGCTAGCTGCCTCCAGTTTCGCACGCTAAGTTGGTTGAGGTCCCCTTCAACTTGCGTGCGCCACCTGAGTCACGGTCTTCCTCTACTGCGCTGCGCGCAAGAGTAACTTCCACCCCTAAAAATCAATTCTAAATTGTTCGATCTTCTTTCTAGGATTTCTAAGTTTCTCCAAACCCTGATTAGGTGTCTTTGACAGCCAACAACTGTCATTTACGTTTCCCCTTATCGCTTGGGTATATAACTGTCTCGTCTAGACACATTACACACCTAAGCTGGCAAGCACGCAAGCTTCGGTTTCGTACGAGATGGCGCATCCCTTTTTATCTTCTTTAACAGGTTCTCTGCGGCACTGCATGTGTCTACAGAAAGTTGTTGTAATATTACACTCAATATTCTTCCTTCAGAAAACAATCGACATTTGCCGACACAACATGTGATTCATTATGCTTTTTCTATTTCCAGGGCACCATTACAGTAGATGGCATTTCACAGAATGGAATCCATAAACTCCACAACGAGATGGTTAGAAGGAATCGTCAACCCCTTTACAGAATCGCCAAAGGCTTCATAGAGTATGCAGACCTCTATGGCTACATGTTGAATGGCAACAACAGCACAAACACAAAACTTGAACCAATTTCATTCATGGATCTGCTCTACAAGGTAGACGGCACACTGAAAGAGTGCTGTGAATACTCACCGATGTTTAGTGCCATTAAGCCAAAAGATCTCGAAGAGCAAGTGCTCATGTCTGCATTGAATTTATACCAAACCATGGTACTGGAGGAAGTCAGTGCAGCCAAGTTTGTAGCTCTAATCACCGAGGAGACAACTGACATCGCAAGAAAAGATCAGTTGGTGATAATCCTGCGATATCTGCTGGACAACAGAGTGGTGGAACGATTCTGGAGCTTTGTATCGCCCGTAGAGAGGGATGCAAAAACATTTGCCAAATGTATTCTAGACGAACTGGACATAATTCTTCCCACGCAGAAAGAAAAGCTTATCTCGCAGAGTCACATTGGTAGTGTTGTCTTCAGTCCGCTGATATCAGACGTTCACAGACTGATCAGCGAAGAGTACAAGAATGCAATATATGTGCATTACCATGCATACAAGCTTACCGAAGTGATGGAGCGCGCTGTCTGCCAGAACAGTCGAGTGAGAGACTTCTTCGCCAATCTATATGGGATGTATCAGTTTTTTGAGAAGCAGCCAAAAATCCTACAGGCATTCTTTGATGCAACACCTCTGTACTCCGAAGGTAGCTTCGAGAAGGGTGCACTCGTGTTCATCTACGAGAACAAAGGGGAGGTGCTCAATTTTATGATCCTGCTCCACACGGACTTGGATTCCTCGCCGCATTTCATCCGAGAAGCGGATGTCTGTGAGAAACTTTTAGTCGATGATGGCTTTCTGTACTTCTTGTCCTTCTTCTATTACCTCATGGCCGATGTGAATGTCTTCTACGAGAGCCTCCAGAATTCGTTTGTGGATTCGCACAAAATCGCCGAAGCAATCAACGAGTTTCTCGATGAAATCAGGAAAACCAAAGATGCCATCGCAGTGGAGAACAGCGACAACGATGACAAGGCCAGTGAAGCATTTATGCGCGCCTTCGCTAAGATAGAAATCTGCAATGTGATATTGAAGGAGATCCAAGAGCGTTTCCGTTTCACAAATCACTGGGAGGCGCATATACTGTTCAAGTCCGAGCAATACTACAAATTCCATGGCAACTTTCCCGAAAATATTCTTCAAAATGCCATCGAGTATTTCAAGTTCAAAGATCCTGACAAGCTACGTGTTGAGCTACAGACACTATACACACGCACCGACCTGATGATTTGCAGGAACGCCCACGATCTTCTGTGGGTGTTTCATCACTGCAAGTTGAAGAGTGTGTTTGAGAAGACCACAGCACTGCTGCACGTAATACTTACAATCCCCACGATGCTGACCGAGCCGGAGTCTAAAATCTGCGGTATAAAAAAAATACGACAGGCTGCCGCATTGGCATCGAATGAAAAAGCTGCAACTGCACTGACAATGCTTCTGGCAGAACGA
The DNA here is from genome assembly GCA_951813785.1 of Criorhina ranunculi. Classification (NCBI taxonomy): domain Eukaryota; kingdom Metazoa; phylum Arthropoda; class Insecta; order Diptera; family Syrphidae; genus Criorhina; species Criorhina ranunculi. The sequence goes on from OX638381.1 coordinate 8,686,714, forward strand.
GACACACTGAAGTCATCTCGAGGCTTCGCCGAACGCCTAGTAGAGGTTTACATTAAACAGCAACGGAGGGAGAATGATCTTACCTATTGTTAAGTCAATTACTATTTAATTCAAGTCAATTACAAAGATTCCATGTTTTGTTTAATTTCGTGATGTAGAATGTAAAAGTGAAACGTAAGCAAGCGTAATTTAAATGTACCACTTAGCACAAAGTAAAAGAACACACTTTTTTTATGTTAACAAATTGAAGGAGAGATATGTATTTTTTATTTTTATTTTGGATCGGTTGGCAATTTGAATCCAACCAAGTTGGCGGTTTCCCTTACAGATCTTTCGCCCTTGCCATGATATTCTTTGCGAAGTTCGTTGTATTTCCTCAAACTGGACATATAGGTGAGATATGTCTTTCCCAAAAAGTGTGCTTCTTCGCGTGCTTTGCAGAGCTGCTGATCGGTAGGTTGGTGTTTCTTGAATTGTGCCAGAATGTAACGTGTAGCTAAATTGTCTTTAATGCGTCCATTTGGCGAAGCTTGGCGTATTTCGCTGAGCAATGCGCGTAGAGTTTTAGTTGCCATTTGCAATTGTTGTATTCACTGTGATAAATAAAAGGTTTTCGAGTGTATTTGCGTTTTAATTTTGTTAAATAACTCACCAAGAATTATAAAAACAAATCGTGATTTGACAATCAGCTGGTCGTTGGATGTCACAACTGTCAGTTGCGTCGGTATATGCTGTCAAATAGTGGTGAAGTTACGTGAAGCATCTACAGATGGCACACTGAATATTTTCACTTCCGTTTCCACTTAGGTATTTTGCTTAAAATTAAACGGTTTTATTTAAGGGAGTTTGTGAATCTAATTTTGTTGTCAGCCTAAGCACATGCACAGCAGTAGGTAATGACTGTTATGAACGAATTGAAGTGATGATTTAGGCTCCCTCCAGCTTATAACCAGTGAATTCTATTCCTTCTGAACTATTCTGCGCCACGTTTGCTGAGGGTGATGCACTCCTCTGCATGAAAATCTGATGCGCAGGGGAATTATGTTCGTGCTGAAAGGTGTGTCCGATTGAAGGCCAATTATTTCGCGAAATTGTTAGGGCTACTGGTTTTTGGTCCGTTGTCATGTGGGGCTATTCGTTTGAGATAAGGTTCAGGCAGGAAATCCTCAGTATAAGATATAGACACCCATTTACAAAGGTACGACTTACGAGTAAATAAGTACTGACTCAATGTATGAGTGGAACAGTCTCATTATGGTTTTAGTGCTGAAAATTTATAACCTTCTGTTCAGCAATGTTAATTTGTTTTAGTCGCTTCAATCTTGAACCCTACTCTGCCTGCCTTAATGCGAATCCTTTTATATAGATTTATAATCCCGGTTGAAAGCAGGCAGATATCCCAGCGTTGTATATCTTTTGACCTTACACCTTGAAGTTGAAGAAATAGCTGAAGAAAAATAGCTTCATGCCAAGAATAAGGGCTAGTCGTTAGATCACTGTCTGTTTACCCGTCAGTTTAAGGAACCTCAGAAATCAAAGACCGCGATGAAAGTTAAAGACAAACCTTTGGCGCCGAGTGCTGGCAAGCAGATACTGGCTTCACTCGAAGGAAATATTCTTCGTCAAATATTCTGTATTATTTTGCCAAAAGAGCGAATGGAGAAGGTGATATAACCGGATTCAATGAGTTGCACAAAGATGTGGTTGTAATTCGGGAAACTAAATCACCTCGACTACATAAGCCTTAACACATCGAGCACAAAATAATCTGCAAATCATAGCCTTCAAGTTTAAGACGACCAGGAAAATCAAACTTCCGATATGAGGATCAAGCCATTGCGAGAAGAAATCATAAATGTTCACTGCCCGTATAATGAAGTAGTGAAAACGATTTAGTTCTAAAGTAAGTTCAGTACAAAACAACCAAAGCATCACCAATTCAAATGTCAAATCAAACGGAACTTTCATAATGACAAATGTCAAAGCTCCGGCATTTGTTTTGGCATTTGTTATCAAAATCTTCATTGAATTAGTTTAATTCGACTGTTTAGTGAAAAACTTATTTATGTATAAAATGACAGACGGTAACTAGTTTTTAATTGCGTAGATCATACAATATTTAGTGAATTTAATTTATCCACAGATGATGTTATCAAACGCCGATTATTAATCGATGGCGACGGCACCGGAGATGACCGAAGGTTAAACATCTTGTTGAAAACTTTCATAAAGTGGTGTTCCACCAAAAATGATACTCCAGAAAATAAGTGCGAACGAAAAACATGATACATGCATACCAAATTCATATGTTATTTTATTTTATATTTCCAGTCAAATAATCTATGATCGTCTTCTTGCTCAGTTGGCTCAGTGCACTTTCGCAGCCACCAAGTCACAAAACATTGAACAAATGATTCAGCAAGAGTTGAAAAACTACGAAACACTTTCTAAAAGTATTGAAACAAGTATTGAGCTGGCAAATAAAGAAATTGAAACCAGTAAAGCCGAGCTTGTGTTGGCAAAGAAAATTCGCAAGAATCGCATGGAATATGATGTCTTAGCGAAAGTTATTCAAACACAACCCGACCGAGAAGAAACAACAAAGAAATTAGAAATGTTAAAGACGGAACTGAAGAATTTACAGGAAGAGGAGATCCGACTGAATCGTAAATTAGACTACAGGAAAAAGAATTTCTATTTGTTGATGCATTCTATCAGAGAGTTGCAATCAAAGTTGGACGATAGCTCAAGTGAAGAGGATCGATACGATGATGAAAGTATCGATAGAATGTCTGAGGATGAGGATAATTTTTGGGATGAAATCAAAAGCAATGGGTTAGACAGTGTAGTTGTAAGTGCTAATGGTGCAACCAATGGTGGTGGTGGCGATGTTTCATCTACTATAAGTGCTAAGACTTCTTAATCCGATTAAATATCTCGGATGCGGGAAGAGTTAGGTTTGATTTGGTTTTTTTGTTTACTCGAAATTGTATATTACACAAAAATAAAGGATTTTTAAGATTGGACAGCTTAAAGGGAACAAAAGGATGTTTGCAAGTGTATCTTGAGGACAGTAGTGGCTTAATTGTGTTTCTCTTTGCATCATTTCCCCACTAATGGAGAGGAAAACAGGTGAAAAATTGTGTCCAATTGTTTATTGTACAAACATTCAAAACTACAAGACATTTTGACAAGTGTTTAGGTCTCCGCTTTTGGAGAAAAGTCACGATCATAACTCACACTCAGTTGTGATGGCAGTTCATCCACTGTTTCAAGACAGAAGTCGTTCTAAATCAGCTGTGAGCATACACTGCTTCAACATATATCTCTCTCCGCGATAGCACTGGATAACTTGAAGGATTCTCTAGGCTTACTCTGATTCCATAGCTTAAATCCATACAACAGACGATCATGATTGATATCATCTTCCAGTTCTTTTACATCTTTCTTTTCCTCCAGCTTCTGTTGTGTTTTTTGTTTCATCTTTTGCGCTTTCTTCAGTCGCTTCACCTTCTTCCGGCGCTCGGCATACTTTGATTTTTTGGCAGCAATGACGTCCGTCTTCTCCTGAACTTTCTTTAGGATAAATTCACGATCGTCGATGATCTTGTGAGTCACTTTGGTCCGCCATGGTGGAAAGGCGCATGGTAGCACCTGATAGAAGTCATGCATTGCAGAACACAGTGCGTCATCGATTGGAGTTAATTGCCTTGAGGTCATGAATGCCATGTCGCTGGGTCCTTCCTGAAGAAGACCATGTAGAGTGACGCATGTTTTACTCGTAGCTTGTTTCGTTTCACCGTAAAGCATCAGTTTGTCCTGAAAACGTGGATTGTATCGAAGGAGATACCTGCCGGGTGAAACGTTGTTTAGTAGGTTTAGAAAGTCTCCAAGCGCGCCGAGGAGTCGTGGCATTTTTACTTGGTAATGTCGCTCTAGCTCCTTTTCTATATCATCCAGGGGTAGACTCTCATGGAGGATAGTCTTAAATGTGCTGGCGTGGATGCGATGACGATATGTAGACGTGTGCGGTAGTGTCGACAATCGTTGTTCAATCCACTCCCGAATAAGGCTGACTTTGGAAGAAATTTCACAGCCAAATTGTGGTTTATATTCTAGTTTGAGCGATGGGCATATGTATCTGCTTCCCTGGGCGTCTTTATAAGCCAAATTCGTCCGAGTTAGGATTGAAATCTGCTTATCTCCGTTCTCTAGGTTTAGATTCCACTTCACCAGATTTGATTTTCTTACCGATGAGCTGGTAACCGAAGTTTGAGTACTCATAAAATGTTCTAAAGTTTGAAGCGAGTACGTTCCGTTGAAGCCAGTTGCTTGTATTTCTTCCGTCTCTTTGTGCTGCATTTGTTCTAAAAACACTTTTGTGCATTTGGTGGCAACCAACTCCCCTGTGTGTATCCCAGCATTTCTCGCTGGGAGTGGTTCATTTATCTGAATAACACATTCTTCCTCATCTCTTGCAGCAACTTGAACCAATACTTCTGTGGGAATATCAATATACTCTCCGGCACAGAGAAGGAATACCAACGCTTCTGTTGAAATTTCATAGTGAATCTGCTGCTCGCTCACTAAGTTTCCATTAGTTTCTGTCATTCCAGGCGTAGAGAGATCTAAATAGGTTTCAATTCGTGCTCGCATCTTTGACAAATCCACAGCTGAGTCCATCAAACAAGGAGATCCCGCGGTTAATACCACTTCAATATCGGTCACAGCTCCGTGCATATCAGAATTTCCACACAAACGAGGAATAGGGAATCCTGTATGAATCTGAAAAATTCCATCGTGATGCTGCTTCATCAGACGTTCCACTTCCCATTTGTACAGCTTTTGATAGAGTCCCACAAGCATTAAGCCCGGTGCATAGATCTTTTCATAATTTGCATTGTTATACTGTAGCAGAAATTTTAAGAATACATTCTTCTCGTTTTGCCTCTTGGTTGTGGTTTCTGTGAAACACTGCAACTGGTGAGGAAAGATATGTTTCTTGGCTTTCAACGACTGAAGGAAGGCTACACAAGTAGAATGCTCCTTTTTTGTCAATAATGATCGATTGGCACTATCAAATAGATCTGGTTTCCAATTCACGGTGTAGTCAAAAAGAGATTGAGTAACTGGCAGCTTATTACGAGGATCAACTATTTGTGGTTGGCTAAATTCGTTGGCCAGAAGTGATTCGTTTTCCAGGAATACGGGCTCTATATCATTCAGAGAGCAATAGAGAACATCACTGGGATTGTCATTGAATGCTTTGTCGAAAAATGATAGCGGCGGTTGTCCTTGCATTGAATTAGAGCTAATCATCGTTTGAAATAACTTATTTGTTGAAACTATTTGAAGAAAAAATGAGGAAGATTACGATTTTACAGTACGATTTGTTTATGAACTTTAATATTTGGCGAAATGTCATACAAGAATTCGAGTATCGAAAAATAAGGGATGTTTGTTAAGAGGTATGTCACTGAGTTCAAATTTTTAAAAAATTATTTCATGTCGATATCAAACATCCAACACTAGTTGGACTTATTTCGAAATATATCACCAAATTTAGTGTCATGTGTTCAATAAATCGAGTTTGAAACCACATATATGCTACAATACTTGTCTTTGAATTGAACGATAAAAAAGTGGTACAGCCGTCGATATCTAAATTTCATTGCGGCAGAGTCGAAAACATCAGAGGCAGAGCATCTTTCTGGCTTAGAGAGGGAAGCTTAGAGCTTATTACCTAAAATAAACTCCAGACTACGAACATTCCACTCCTTAATGCGTTTATAGTCCTTTTATTTGTGGTTCTTGTTGTTTCCATCAATAGATATTTTCCCCTTTCGGCAAGGGACGGGTGCTCTTTGATTTGTACGGTTAGGGGGCTATATATAGAAGTGTAGAGTATAGATATAGAGGACAAGGAAGAAATAAAGAAACACACTTTTTATCTTCAGCAAATTACTTTATTGTCAAATCGAACAATTCTCATTTTGACAACGGACTTTTGCCACCACCGTCGTCTACTTTTATGAATTGTATTTCGATTTTCAAATCGAATTAATTTTACCATCGAATTTCATCACTTCTGTAGTTTGAAAAGTTGTAATTCTAACATTAAAAGTTACTGGAAAAGTAACAGTTTAAGAAAAAACCATGGGAAGAACTTGGCATGAAGACACAGTAGAGTTATTGGTTCTGACAATAAAAAAATACGATCCAATCTGGAACACAAATCACCCTAAATATACAAAAAACAAAAGACTCCGGCACACTTGGTGGAAAGAAGTTACAAAACTATTTAACGATTCTCATAAGGAAAAAAATTTCACTCAGATAGAGGTGCTAAACAAATGGAACGCTCTGAGATTGCAGTTCCAAAAAGAGCGCGCTAAAATTGTTGATCTAGGATATGATACTAGTAACTGGAGGTACTACGAGATACTAAAATTTCTCACAACACATCCTATACAAAAACGCGACTCATCTTGTAAAGTATCGAAGTCGTATTCCCTACGGGTGAGTTGTTGCATTGAAAATGTCTGAAAATGTGATTTTTATCAACGTTTCTACTGTACATAGAAATCCGTGAAGAACGAAAACGATGTAGAGACAGACATTGTCTCGATTGGTTCAATATCACTTCGAAATTACTCGGATGAAATGAAATCAGAGTATCAGAATGTAAGCGGATTTGAGATGCATCATGGGCGAATCCAGGCACACGGTTGGGAAGCGCAGAAGTCATTTGGAAACTATATAGCTGTAGAGGTGATGCACTTGGAGCCGGATCTGCAGTTAAAGGCTAAGAAAATTATTTTCGATGTTCTTATGGACTTACAATGCGAGCAGCACCAACGGAAGAGAGGCAGCAAGTTCGTCTAGTGATTAGGATTAAGTTTCTCGTATCTCTTTCAACAGCCAGTTTGCTGAAATTGTTATGTCCACAGCTGAATAGACAACGTATATCTTAAGTGTATTTCCATACAAAAATTATTAATTGAAGCAATAAACGTAAGAACTAGTTTTATTAGCAAATATTTGAACTTTGTTCAGTGATTTTTCACGCAAGGTTATCCTAGTTGATGGCTAGGTTTGCGAACTCATCTGTCGTCACCATCTCCCCATCGTCATACTTGGGTGCACCTTTTGAAGTCCAAAATTCCGTCCCCTTCTCAGGTAGTAAAGCCTCGGGAAATACATGAATTGACAAATCATTGAAGACATTGTGTGGTTTGTAACAATCGTCCAAGGTAAACTCCTTGGTATAGGGCAGGACATCCAGAAGATAACCTGAATCCTGTCGAAGTAGTTTTTCTGACTTGCTACACGATAAGGTCTCGAAGCTATTATTTATGATCACTGTTCTGCTTAGCATCTCAGGCATCCAATTGCTCCAAAGTAAATTATTTGTCAATGAATTTGGACAATGTGGCAGGTAAAATAACGTAACACATTCCGTGGGATACTTTGCTTCGCAATTCTCCGTCATAAGAGCACACTCTAACGTCTTGAGTACCTCTTTCTCGGCGTCTCGAAATACTGGATCAAAATACAAGGAATCTGTGATCTTCAAGTGCTTTTGCAGCTCCAAAATGAAACTGAATTGATGTAGGGCTTGTATGCTTCTTGTGAAAGGTCCAATACCAAAGCAAACAATTTTTATGATTTTCTCGTTTCCAATTTCTTGGAGACTCTCGTTAAGAGTGGTCAGCGATAGCTGGAAGTAGTCACTTGATTCAATTCGGTCACGAACCCGTTGCAATCGCCTGGTTAGGAAAGTGAAAATATTTTCATGAATGAAAACTAAAACGATGGTAATTGTACATACGAAAGGAACTTCGGTATATCAACATCTTGTAGAACATTGTCGGTAGGATTTTTATATAATGGTTGTCGTTTATTTAAATTTTTTCGAGCTAACCATTTTTTACGTGTAACAACACAAAATTCTTGATCTGTCATTTTTGGAAATTGTTTTCGACACAAAAGTTGTCAAAAAGTAAGGTTGCATTACGTTACGTTTAAGTGCTCTTTACTTTTAGCTTTGCAAGATGTTAGTGGATTGTATGTAGATGCACGTTATTTGAAAAAAAAAAAAAAAAAATTCTGAACTGCTGTTCACTGTGGTATAAAACCTTTTGGTGGGGTTTTATGGAAGTTGGAGTAGCAGAAGAATTCCTAAGATGGAATCAATGTTGGCGTATACAGTTCCATTAAAGTTGTGAACACATTACACAAGCTGCTGTGGCATATTTGGGGCTAAAGTCGGTATGGCAGACTCTTAGGAGTCTATCCATTCCAGAACTTGTGGGTCATTTTGACAAAAAAAAAAAAAAATAATTTGGAATCTGGACATACTCAGTCAAAAAACATTGTGTGTAAATACCAAATAAATAAACAAAAACATTGCGATTAAATTTAAGCCAATATAAAGTTTTATTTAAAACGTTTGTTTAAAAATAAAAATCTATTCATCCTTTAGTTGTTATATGTTTCCGTTAATACATTATAAATATCGTATAAAAAATTCCTTCATAAAACTCGTTGTTTTCTTCCTCTTCTTCTTCTTCGTCATCTTCTTCAAATTCTTCATCATCTTCTTCTAATATTTCCTCTTCTTCTTCCATTTCTTCATCATTTCCATTATCATTTACGTCGTCATCTTCATCGCCATAGTCATAGTCTTCAAAATCCAGAACTTCAACTTGTGAATTAGTTGCTGAATCACTACAAGGATCCGATACATATCCACTGCTGCTGCCATCTACTGTCCTGTAAAATAAAAAAAAAAACATACAAGTTATGAAATTTAGAAACAAAAAAACAAAAACTTTTCTTAACTTACCCATCGCCTTGGTAAGCAATCATGCTGGCATTGAGATCATCTTCCATGTCCTCCATGAAAAGTTTTTTTAAAAAATTTCTTCAAAAATAAAACGAAACCTTGGATGCGCGTGAATCTTCCCAGTTTGAAGCTACGACTAAACTCTTTAGCATCTCCGAAGGGATATTTATAAGAAAAATTCTGAACTGTCCTGTCTGTCCTGCGATAATTATGACGTAATCTTTGTCATAAATGGGTAAAATTACCCAAAAATGTAATTAGCAAGGGAAAGACCGCTCATTAATTGAATTTCTACCTGCTTTTGCGGAAAACTAAAACCAACCACACATCCTTGGGTTTGTTTATGACGTCATTATAGTTGTGTTCTACAGGGGCGTTAACTTCTAGACAAACTGTCTTTGGACGAAAGTTATTCAGAATAAATGATTGTTTTACACTTATTTCTTATTTTTCAGACTAATGGGCACCCTGTATAATTGACAATAATTAGCTGTTATCTGTCATTAAATGCCAACATTTGAATTTCGAAATATGAATCTGGGGCAGGCATTCTGCGGTTTGAAGAAACCAAAGATTTGTGGAAATATGCAACTAAAAACCCTCATTTAAGGGCTCGAAAGGAAAGGAAGGTCTTGTAAACTATAAATGTACACCATTCTTCTGTATCGTAGCGTCTCTCAGGCTAAAAGCTATATAGCAGTAATATATCATAATTATTCTCGTTGGTGGATCACAGGAAACACTCAGTAAAACGAACTAGCTAGAAAAAGCTCTTAAGTTAGCTCGGTTCTTAGCTAACAGCCTCCAAATTGAGACTCCAATTTGGTTGAGGTTTCCTTCTACTTGTTAGCGCCGGAAAAGGCTAGATCTTCCTCTACTGCGTTGAGCTTCAATTTTAGGATATTTTTACCCGGCTTCCATAGAGTCTATGCTTTAGTGCCATAAATAAGGTAGACAAACCTGTCCATTGTGACATTCTGTCCGATTTGTCGATGTTGGGTAGTCCTTTTTGCTGACAGGAACAACCTTAAAGGCTAGGAAGTTTGCAAACCTCTTCTTGTACAAGTTCCGAGTTATTTAAGTGATTCAATAAAGCCAGTTGCCTTCAATGTAGCACATATGTATATTTTGCACCTTGACCGAGAAATCTGGGAGATTTTCTAAGGCGCCGGCATGTCTCTTATCCGTGATAGTAAAATATCTATAAGTTCCGGTCTTCCAAACTTCATTCGCAACGTAGATATACTTTTCGGAACGCCGAAGGCATGTACCAACAAATTTTAAACAGCATTCCGCGCCATCGAGTAATGCGGTGGGTAAAACTTTGCTCTCTTGCTCATTAGAAGCATAAGTCTCATTTATTGAAGGCACACCCGGCAATCCCTCTGATGTAGACATATTTTCGCCATTGTGTGCACATTTCCATTCAGATTTGTTGTAGAATCGTATCAAGCTGACGCACTTCAGAGACACCACGAGTTTGATCCATAACCATTGATTGTGGTGGTTTAGGCGCTTGCGCTGGGGGTGTACTTTCTGCCTCCGGTGCGTCAGTGGGTAAGGTATTTGTCGCACAATCTCCCTTTTACCAACTTTTACCTTGGACATAGTTGTCATTTCATCCTTTTCCTCTTCAAGCTGTACCAAACTGTCTCCTTTGCTGCAAGATGAGTTGCTCCTCAAGCATGAATTGCATTTTAGCCTGTAATCGCGCGGATGCTAGTGAAATAGACCTTGGAGATTTGAGAACACGCTGACTTAGCAGCTTGTTTGACTGAAGAGATTAGCGAGCGCTAATGGCAGAATTCGTGGACAGCAATGAGTAATTTTCCGTAAAGTTAGAGTGTTAAGCGGGTCTCTGCAAGGATAAGTTGCGGACGGGACGCTCTGTGTTGGCTTCTTTATCAGCAAGTGTCTTCGTCTTATGTAGCTGAGCTCGCATTTTTAATGGTTTATACATATGTATGTGGGCACTTCCTTGAATATTTTAAAGATTGGTAACTGTGACAGCGTCAATTTATATTATCATAGATACCGCAGCTTTCATTTCAACGCACAAATAGTGGTGCCAACCATCACAACCTTCGTAGCAGAGGTTCCTGCGTGATGAAGTACCAATGGCCAGACGCCAACCAATTTCCTTGTTCTTTTTTTATTTGACATTTGCTTAAGGGTGCTTTCTGATTGCGGATTGTCTTTCCTTTAGGCTGCGTCGTTGCTAAACCTTCCTTAACACTTGGTTTTGCCCTTGATCACAGCTAAACTCATTTCGTGCCTTTCGAATTTCACACAACACCAAAGGTCGTTTCGTTACTGACTTTAATGGAGCGGCGAGCATCCTCCATAGTCACCTTGCATAGATGTGACTCTGTATAGTTCGTTTCTATAAATGCTGTCATAGGCGGCCTTAAAGTCGATAAAGTCATGGTGGGTATCTATTTAGAAAACTAAGTGGGTTGTGGACTTTTCCGGCCTAAATCCACACTGATAGGGACCAATTGAGTTTTTTCCGAACATTTATAAACGTTCACACAAAGATTTTACTGATGCCTCCAATTAGCAGCTGATAAATGTCCACCAAAAAAACTATTCCAACATCATAAACAAGATAAACTCTAACAAGTAAATAAGAAAATATACAAAAATCCATATGAAAACAATCAAATATTTAGTATCTCTTAGGAAATCCATTCGGCATTTATCTCCGTCAATCATAAACACAACCAAATCTAAACAAAGTCACACAGCCAATGTACATATGTACATATGTATGTAGTGTTCATGATTATTTTCCCAATCACCATAAATTCTCATAAAATTAGGATCTTGCTGTAAGTTCTAGTAGCTACCAGTACCACATATAGTCCAAGAAAGATCTTTTAAATAATCCAACTCAAGTATGAGTTGAGTGAAATCTGATTGGAGGCAGTTTACTCGAACTCGAACTCGAACTCCACTCCAACCAGAAACCAGAAAAACTTTACCCCGACTGATCAGTGATCACTACCACGACAACTCATGCACCGCTAGTACTATTTGAGACTTTGTCGGCATAAGTACGTGACGGGAGCTTATATCACTTCTGGGGATCGTGTTCGGATCAAATATTACTACCGATCGTCAAAATAAATAAGAAAATCAACACAAAACTTGGTGTGAAAAAAAAAAAAAAAAAAATAGAAACAGTTCACTTTGTTTTCTTCTGCGCTTCCCCATCGCCACCCATTTGCTGTTTCTCTCTTTCTCAACTTGTCTTGCAGACAGTCTAAGAAGTTGTTTTTCCGTCTTGTGTTATGTGCTGCTGCTGGAGCCACCATAGAGCTAGAGCAGATCTCTTGTCATCGATTCTCTTAACACTTTTCAGTTGGAAAAAAATTTCCCAATCACTCAGTAACGACTGACTAGCGAACGCCATCTGTTGTTGGCACGATCAAAATTCGAAAGTGAACTCTCCTCGCGATCAATAATTTTAAAAACTACAGTTCTCCGATTCGATTAGAGTACTCTTCGTAATTATTGTTAAAACAAAAAATAAAAAATTAATTAAAAAAATTACCGTGAGATCATTCTTTTTGTGTCTGCTTGTGCCGATCCTCTACCGATCGTGTGAATTATTCATTTGTGCTATTTTTGAACTTTTTTTTCTTTTTTTTTTTTTTAGAATATTCTTCGTCGTCCCCTTAACACGCACACTAAACCGAAAAAAAAAAAAAATCAAAGTAAATAAACTTTCCAATTAGTAAGTGACCGATCTTTTAAGAGGTGTCACAGCGGTTTCTGTGAAATTCTTTTCGTTTGAGTTGAGTGAGAATCTTTCAAAGATTGTGCAAGAAATCAAGAAAAGATTGCAAAATTTTTCTGTTAAGCTAAAGTTTAACCTACTTTCTACTTGTGAATAAAAGAAATTATAGTTGTGTGAGTTTCTTGTGCAAAAAGTGCAGTGATCAACACTTCATCTCAATTTTTTATACTCAGTTCGGAGTATCTTTTGGATATCTATAAGCTATAACTACACACCTTCATTGGAGGTCTCATCTTTCAGTAGGTAAATATAGTTGAAGAGTTGACTTTTTTTGTGAAACGGAAGAAAAAACGAGAATCTACATATATCTTGTGGATACACGTAGTAGATACATTTGCATATAGACAGACTGTATCTGAGAAGAAACCCACAAACGAAGAGAGAAAGAAAGGAAAGATACGACACGATAGCTTCTACATATGAATTGAATACCTGTTGGCAGAGTTTTAAGTGTCTGCCTGCAATTTTGTTGCCACCATTACTAAAGGTAAGCTAACACTTTTGTCTTGCATTTTTATTTTTATTTATGTCAAGCTCTGATGTTGTGGAGAGTTAGTTGGTGATATTAAGCCCGTTTTTATGGAGTGATAATGTAGTGAAAGGTGTCCAAATAGAAGGGGGAAAGATAGCCTTTTTTGGTCGAGTTTGTAACGCCGTTTTAGTTTCGTTAGGCATCATTTTTTTAAGTCCAGGTTTTTCTGTCAAACTAGTCCACCACTAAGAAGACTGCTCGGACATTTGTTTAGGATGTGCCACCACGCCACAGTCGCATGCAGGACCATCTGTGGATAAGAAAACTACATCTTCCTACATTCTTGTGAAAGCGATTAAGAATCGTCAACTCCGTTGAATCTTTGGCTTGGGTCTGCCTTCTTAGAAATGTTGTTTCCCCATAGTTCTACGGCCCATGCTCTGTTCACATCAAAATGTTGGCTTCCGAGTTTTTCTTCAGCCGTCCAGGATAGGACTTCAGCTAATTTCACGCCCGAGGAATGAGTCGCGTTGTTAAGATTGTCTCCACTCATTTAAGGCAGCAACATCAGGTTAAAAAGAATAGGGGTATCCATTGTGTTTCTGTATGTCTAAGGCTATCAGTTACAATTCTCATCGTAGGGTTCAGTTTGGTGTGCTTGCTTCTACTCTATACCGCGGGGCAGTACTTCGCTGCCGTGGAGTAGATTAGTGCCACCGCAGCGGTTCTAACCGAAGTTGCACTTGCACCCCAGCCAGATCCTCTCAGCCTATGTCTGAAGTTGTTTCTAGTGGCTAGCTTGAGTGATGTTTTCTTCAAGTGCCCACCTAGATATTTTGAACTTAGATTGTGCGTGACAGTTGCTCCATCAAAGATTATATTCATTTTTGCTCTCGCCTGATGGTTATCCAAGTTTGACTTCAGTTTCCACCCGGGTCTGGAGTGAGTTCTCTCTCACAAGTTGTTGTGATGTGAAAGCAATTTCGTCTGGACAATTTAACTGCTCGGGAAGTCGTGAACATTAAATAGGGGCCAGCAAGGAACCGTGTGATAGGCCATCTTTCAGCGATCCAGTGACTTCTTTTGACACTTGGAATCTGCGGTTAGCTAGCATCTAGTTCATCAAGTTTTCTAACATCTTACAACTTTGACAGGTTAAAGTAGCAAGCCATGTCTCCATAAAGGCAACAGAAGTCTTTTGTCTTCTTTGAAGGCCCGACTCTATTCAGCTAGTGCAATAGGAGTTATTTTCTCGATCTTTGGTTGGACAAGGTGTAGTATCAGTCATTCCAGGAGCTTAGAAGTCACGCTAAGGAGGGAAATAAGGCTGAAATATGATGTCCGTCTTTTCCAGTTTTGTCGATTGCAATGACTTAAGCTTTTTTAAGTTCTTTGGGCACCATATTTGAGAACTGGCAGGATCAGTGTTTTGTAGAGCATGCGCTTCGTCTTCCAAGTGAGGGTTTGTTGTTTTAATTGCAAACCTACAGTAGACCCCTACACATCGCACACACGTCCAAATGGGTTCTCAAGGAATAGTCCGTTGAATGTATCGTCAGTACGTTTATAATAAGCCTCATACTCAATTTCCCTCACATCTGCGTCTTCTGCGTGGTGATGCTCCAAACTATTGTAGAAGACGGTCAGTACTACGTCAATGAGCTGTTGCAGTACGACAAGGTCGGATGCCCAACACAGATGGTTACGGCTTGGAGGCCGTTTGAGTTAATTTTGTCGCATTCCCTGCCATCTTCTACCGGGCATGCTTCTACCGTATCTTGGCTGTTCTTTTGGATTTCTTCCTAAGATCAGCTCATCGGTCGTGACTTGTTGAGTTGACTTGAAAGGTAAGTTGTGATCCATAGAGAAAATTTACGAAATGACAGCAAATTTTTGTACATGTGTCAAATGTCAAAAGAGTGACAGTTATACAATTTATATTTTTGATAGTTCTAGCACTGAGGAGTACAGGGCACATATTGACTACAGTGCAGTAAAATCAGTGTGATCAGAAGCAGAACTGTCATTAATGACACTTGGATCGATGTGTTAATTTAATAATTAACTATTTACTCTTACTTTTATTACATACTCACGAGTATTAATTTTATAACAAAAGCGTGCCACGACTTAATGCTACATAACACTTTAATTATGAGTTTTTTTTTTATCAGCAAATATAATTCTAGATGAGAACCGGCTTAAAGTGACTTGAGTTACTGTTAAAGCTGCCGATAAACAAAGCGGAAGGCTATACAAAATTAAGGCATAACCAGAATCTGGTTTTAATTAGAATAATCAGCGTGTATTAATGATTATTTAAGGATGCAAATTGTTAAATTTTATGGTTATCTGATTCAAGGACAGGAGTTAAATTCCTTTTAGATGCTCTGCTGGTCGCTGTTAGTCTTCTGTCCCGGCTTGACTTTTGAAAATTGTAAAACATGCGTCATGGGTGTGAAATCTAAGCAAAACTACATAAGTGCGTTAGAATTGACATTTTGCAGTGAATCATTGGTGACTACTACGTTTTGGAACAAAAGTATGATAGACTCTGTCCAGTATAGCTTGAACATCATTTATGGCACGTGGAGACCACTAATTGGGTAGGTTTCCACTTGAACTACTTTAGTGATGGTATGTCGCTTTTTTGGCTGACGAAACACACATCCACCGACTTTCCCCTTTTCTATTGTAAAGTCAGAATCCCCACAAGAGACCTCTAGGAGAGTCTACATCGCTTACAAAAGATTTATACTGACGGTTTCAAAACCAAAGAAGGAGGTGTTTTCCCCGATGATTTAAACCTTAATCTCTCTTTGCGCCTTCCAAAGCATTCTAAAACGTAGTCGTGACGAGCTTAAAACCCTCACTGTGAACCACAACGTATCGCGCTTTTGGGTCTTGGGATACAAAAGTATCCACGGGAACAAACTGGCGGATAAGTTAGCCAGGGAGGGCTCAGAACAGGACCTATCACTGGTCGATCACTCAGTACTGCTGCCCTAGCACTCGTTAAATCTAGCATAGCACTTGACTTTTCAAAGACGAGAGATGGAGCACGCTCTCATCATGCCACATCTCCCGGAAACTCTGGACAAACATCAACAAAATAAAAACAGGACACATTCTTGCGCTAAACAGATCAAACTTGACACTCTATATAGGGATTCTCCTAGGCCATAACTTACTGGCGGCCCACCTTAAAAGAATTCGTTTAAGCACGGACGACGGAGGGAATACAGACGTGGAAGAGATCACAACTCACTTCCTATGCGAATGCCCCAGTCTACACAGAACAAGAGAGACGGCCCCCGGTGAATACTATTTCAACGACATGGGCAACCTATCTATAAGAAACCACCAAAAACCATTCTAAATTTCACTACGAATTCGGGACGGCTCAGGGAAGCCGAGCGACGGTAATCATACTCACACAGCGGATTGTGTTTTTTTTTTTGTTTTTTTAGGCTTGACATTCAACGTTAGAGGAACACAATCGATCCGTGTGAACCTACCTACCTACATACTCGAGATATTAGCATTCACAGATAGTTAGACGGCACAGATAGTCCTGATTGCCGCTCGTCTTTCGTGGAGATATCAGAGCAATTCAAAACACTCCTCTGCTGGGTACTGGGGCACAGAATTCCAGGGCCACTGTAAGGCAGATGAACTGTCAAAGCTTGGTACTAAAATACAGAATCTTCCTGATAAAGAGAATCTCGGAAAGCGACTAGCTACACGTAAACTTAAATAAAAGTTGGATGCAACCACCAAATCCAATCAAATGGTATAACTTGTCAAACTAGCAGACTAATTTAGCCTTTTATGGATCAAAAGCGTTCCGGGAGATTGAATGCGCTAAAAAGAAGACCGCCCTATGAGCAGACATGCCACTTGACTGGACCTTCCTGTAGAAATGAATTCTACAGAAGCTACAGGGACGAAGAAGAGGAAGAAACAATCCTCCATCTCCTCTGTTCCTGTCTAGCGCTCTCTCTTAAAAGATGGTTCCGTATCTCGATGCCTTCTTTTTTGACAATCTTGGTCACCTAGCACAACAAGATGCCAAAATACAAAATACATAGGTGGAGGAGTTCCTCCTAAACCCTAAGGCATCACAATGGACCTACTACTAGTTCAAGTGCGTCGTTGGTATAAGCTGACTACCTTCCTAACGTGACCTAACCTAACATTGTCATTCCTTATTGCAGTCGTTTGTCAACAGATGTCTTTCGGTCATCTTAAGGCTTTCTTAGGTAACAGGTCAGGAATCAATAGGCATTACCACGTTGTCACTTCAGACGAAGAGTCATTCTAAGCAAGCTAAGCATAGGACACACAATTTGTTTTCCTCATCACATAGTCACTGTAGGTACATGGTTTAGGTTATTTTTGTTGTACTTATCAATTAAGTAAATGACATCTTACATAGGTTTACCTAAGAAAAAAGATTTTAATCTAAACGCTTACACCACTACATCTCCATGCTTACAATGCGTTGCAAGACCCACCGACAAACCGAGGGTATTCAGCATCACGTTTCAGCTATCTCGGGTTTGTTTGTTTAATGCCTTATGTTCCATTATGGATGCTGCAATGCAACCTGCACTCCGTTACATGTATGAGAATGTATCTGTGTATCTATGAAGTATATGCGTTCCAGAGATAATTGTGTCTATTGTTACATCGAGAAGGCATTGTGCAAAATGCACCTCTCGTGCAAGTGTGTGCACTCTTTTAGCTCCACGTACACTACCAGCAATGTAATGCAACGAACTTTTGAAAAAAAAAAAAAATTAATGCTGTTTGGAGTGCTGTTTCCATCTACACCAGAGCTCTCTGTTCAATGCTAATAGTAACAATAGCCGGGCTGAGGTCTTGACTTAATTTGTTTATGGGTTGCGATTGTATGTACATTCGTACTTGTGCTGAAATTGAAACCGAAGAAGATACACCACAGCAAATGGAGAGAGAGATGATGTTTTGGGATAAGAAAGATTGAAATGCTTTTCAATACAATGGTTGTTTTGCATTTTTTATCATGTTATTGTTGGTTGATTACTTTCTCTTGATAATAAGGGCAAACTGGGTTCGAATCTCATCAAGGCAACGATGGAATTGTTGAGGTAGGAATTTGGCATTCATTTTCCCAGCTTAAGTAGTTATTTGGAGTCGATACAACCTCTTTAATGCGCCAAAATAGTGGTTACCGTTTTGCTATGCAAAACAGGCGTCTATGGATGTGATGAACACCTTTTTGTTGTGCTTTGAGCTTGTAAGGTACAATTATTCGGAGCGAAGGTGGTGCGAAAAAAAGTTCGTGGTTGTTCGCTTTACAGTTCAACAACCACTCAGCCACGGTGACCAATTTGAGCTTAGAAAACAGAAAAAGTCTTTCGACCGTCGAAGTGCGAGACTACCCAAAAGTATCCAACAGTCGTAATCACCTTCCTGAGCGATGGTCTTCTTCGAAGCAGGTACAATCATCGCAAATACACTGTTTTGATTGTTCTTTAGTTTCACGAGTGAAGTTGTAATTCAATGTTTCATCGACAATTAGGTTAAGTACTCCTATGCGCCAGTATACGTGTCCTGCAATCTCGGGGCGACTTCCCAACATACTCGTTGAACCACTTGGAGCTTCAAATGAATAATTATTTGTCATTTCGCAAATAGTATCGAAGAAGAAGCTTCTATTTGAGGGACAAGGAGACGTGCAGCGAAGGTGAAGGATAGTGCCCATTTCTTCTGAGATTTTACAACTTCTACAAAAATCATTGATGAAAAAGCCTGGCTTAGTTGCGTGTTTGCCTATCAGGCAGCGTCCAGAGATGACAGCTATGGTCTATTATTGTGCTGATCCTGGACCTGGTACCATTCCAATGTCCTGCTGATTGCATTCAGCTTAAATAACAGCTTTCTAACATTGGTATTGTAGGACCGCTAAGCTTTAACGACTGAGGTATACAGATAGACACTAATGCTCAGGTTCGAAAAATCTTGGAATCCACCCCCGACGGACGGCGCGATAGAGGAAGACCGCGACTCAGGAGGCCCACGCAGGTGGAAGGGGACCTCAACCCTCATAGCGTGCGAAACTGGAGGCAGCTAGCAAAAGATTGAGCTAACTGGAGACACTTGTTGATTGAGGCCCAGGTCCATCCCGGACTGTAGCGCCATCTTAGGTAAGCAGTGCGGTTGGGGTGCATAGGTGATTTGGTCTGCAATCTAGAGCTACTTATGAAGTTGGAATGCGTTAACGTAAGAAGATCAAATAAGCACTCAGACAAGGTACTTGTTGCCGGAAAGTTAATACGCAGTCTTATGCTCGTGAACGTACTACGTTAACAGAGAAAGTGCTCCACAATGCCATCGTTTTCGGGTTCATTTGGGCCTGATGGGTATTCTGTCCTGTGATTAGCCCGACCATAGTTCTGTAGTCTTGCGTTCTCAAGTTGGGAACAAATTATTCAGTAGGTACCTACTCTCATTAGAGTTTTCAATAAGTTAAGCTAGACCATCTCACTTGAAGGAGGGACAACATATTAGAGTCGATATAGTGCTGAATCTTCTCCGTACTACAGCTTTTTTTCAGTTGAACGACTATCTTGGCATTAGGAGTTGAACCTGGAACCCTAGGCGTGACAAAGGATGATGGTAAGAAAGACAGTCAATCGGCTGTTTGCCTCCACAACCTGGGATCTGGACTAAGGCCATAGAGAACAACACCCCAAAGACACGAGTTTGTTCCGACACTGTTTCACCAGTTTAGAGGATATGGATGTTTTGACGCGGAGGTCTTAAGGACTGCTTGTCAGAGCATATAGCTGTCTGCATTCGAATGTTGGGTTGCCTAATGGCAGGCAAGTGTAGTATGCCAGTTTGTTTCTATAACTGGTAACAAAACCATTAGTAAAGCTTGATTACCTTGGTTATACTTCTTTCAAGCAACAAGTCGATATTTAAAAACCAATGACAGCGCTCAAAGTCAGACAGAACTATGAAAATTCCAACGGTACGAAATTCCTCCAATTACACAGTTATGAAACTAAATCTAAACTTGTTTCTTGGCTTTAAATCAATATCTACTTACCTCATCCTGTTGATTCCCATCATTCGTGGTATGCATTACAATTTAAAATCAATTAAAACGTAACCGTTATTCTCAATGGTATTTGCTCTCATTTGTTAATTACTTTTCCACCAATCGACAAGAATCTTTTAAACAATTAAAATAACAGTCTAGCTGTAAGTAGCTGCATCTAGAGCTAAACGTACATTCTTCACATCTGCACATTCGTTTGGAGAAAGTTGGAGGTTCCAAAGAAACAAAAATGTGCATTTTTTTTCTCCTTTTCTTGCTTTTGTCTTGTAATTTTGTTTGTTTAATTATTCTACCTGTCAAACTGACACTTACTCCCATTTCCCTATGCACAACTTAACCAAACGGAACTAAGTGCCACACTGCACCGTTTCGTATTGTACTCCGGAATCGGAACCCTTTTGAGTGTTACATATGACAGCTGTCAATACTAATTAAGTGTGTTTTTTTTTTATATAATTCGATGATAATACTGACAAGGTTTAACTGAAATTAGGTGCTTTAATGAGATTTCTCTGATGGTGTATCCATTTTGGTGCTTCACCTACTATTACATGATCTTCTCTTTATTTTGCATGGACACGACGACGACGACGATGACGACGTATGGTTTTGTTTTGTTATGACATGATGATGATGCGCAATCTGGTGGTTAAATAAATAAAAAAGAAGATCATGGTTGGAGATAGTGATAATGACATGGTATCTCTCTCTCTGATGATGTTTGACTAGGTTTTATGTTAAAACTGTGACTTTCTTCTTTTTTTTTGCTGTCAGTGAATATTTGACAGTAAAATAAAGTGTTTGTTGGTTAAATAATCAAACGTAGTCAGGTACTACATTTGACACATTTGAAGCTCTGTTTGATTAAGTTTGTTTTGCACAACTTTAGTGTCAAGAGGAATCTGTTACTGTCAAACGATTTTGTGACAAGCAAAAGGAGTTGTTGCTCCCGAAATCGTGGAAGAGGTTATTTTAAAGTTGAACCAACTTAAATGATGTAACTTCTTGATGCTGGACTGAGCTCATGGTCATACAGTTATACACTTTAAATGAGGCAGCAGGTGACAAACAATTTACCGCATAGTTTGTCATAATGTGACAGAAAACTAATTCTACCGTGAGAATCACTGATCTGTTTCTAAAATTCGAAGAATGGTTTTGGACTTATTGTCATAGTTGAGAGGCTTTACATAAACTCATGGAAAAAAGTCTAGGTGTCAAGTCATACGATTTTGACGGCCGATGAAGGTTCCGGAAACTTTTCACGCAAAACAGGGGTTGTAGTGCCATTTGTGTACCTAGCGCGGTTTTGTTGAAAAAACTTCTATTTATATCTTGGAGGTCCATATCAAGCAAGTTTAATTACTTAGGTGGGGCTACAGTTTTTGATGAACCTGGGCATTAATCTACAAGGCTCTTTAATAAGCCTGGACCTTAGCTAACTGCCTCCAGCTGCGCACTCCAAGTTGGTTGAGGTCTCCTTCTATTTGTGCGCGTCCCATGAGGTGAAGTCTTGTTCTACTGCGTTGTTCTTCCGGGTTTTATTCGCAGACTTTCCGGGCTGGAACATTGGTTTCGATTCGTTCTACATGTCCTAGCCAACTTAAATGCCGAATGTGGAGCTATGTCGATGTCACTGTGCTGCTCGTGAGGTTCTGTCTAGGCGTTCAATGCAAAGCTCGAAAGCAGGATCCTTTGTTTATACTCTATTTGGGCATGCGAAGGCTGGTGTTGGCCCATTAAGCGGTCGTCCTCTATCATATTTTAACCTCAAAACTCTGACTTCAACTTGAGATGCAAATATCTCGCAGTAGCTCAGAAGAGGCAAGGCTTTACTATAAGTATGATAGTTAAGCCTGACTGGAACATAACGCGTGTTCTATCCTTGATCTCGTCTACAGGTGAACGGATATAGTGTTTTACTGAACACATCCTTCCGTTTGCTTTGCTGACCCGAAAAAGTGGTTGGAAATCAATCTCCAGTTGATGTATGTAGATTTGATTGAAGTTGACTGCAGTAGATTGTGTAAAGGAGTTTATAAGTCTGGTCTACTACATCTATAAGAAACTTTTAATTATTATCCAGGCACAAGCTAACATAAAACAGCACGATAGTGTATCACATCAATTATTCAAAAAAAAAAAAATCAATTTTCTGCTACCCTGAAGCAAAATTCACTTTTCTTTCGAAATAAGCTCCATCCAGAGTTCCGCATATTAAACCCCCATAACCGGCAAAAATACGCTCCACAAACTGTGCACCAACTAAGTGACTTACTTATGCCAGACTTAACAGAAAAGAAAGAAGGAAAAAAAGTCCAAACAACTTTTCCTTCTAACGAGGTGTAAGTAATTATTTTTGAACGCACTCGCCTAGTACCTACACCACGACACGTACCTATTCTTCAAACTGACGAACCTGACTTGGAACAAGTTACCTTGAGAAACCAGCCAAACAAATGCGGAATAACAATGAGCTCCCGTTTGGTTATTGAATGGCTACTCGTAAATGGAAATTAAAATTATTTACAGCTTCGGGAGGAGGTCCTTCATTATGGCATGGCGATAATTGCTTTTACGTCGTATTTGTAGGTATTTTGTGTGCTGAACGCATTCTATCACACATTGGACGGCTTTTCCTTTTGGACAGTAAATTAGTGTAATGGGAAAAGTGCAAATGGGAAAGAAAAGATCACCTCAGGGAAAAATTGACGTCGAGAAAGTGTGATATGCGACAAAGTGATTAACCTGACAGTGGTTTTACGAGATACCACCTTCGTACATGCTGGTAACCATGCTTATGGTCGTTTGTGAATTTCCCTCTACATTTGGTGAATATTTGCGTTTATTAGTGGAGACTTTTCTCTTTTGCTTTAAGGGGCTTTAGTTAATTAAATGGTTATCTATTGGTTTTTCAATAACCATAACTCAGCCCACTCATGCATCCGGAACGGAGGCAATGAAGTATCTTGAAATGAAACTGGACACCAAGACTGTGTCCGAAAACGCTTCAAACATCATTTCAGCGTTAAGCAGAGGAGGAGGTTGAACGATAAGCAGACTTAGCAGACTTCTTATGATGGTTATGTACACTTTTCTTTTGTAGACCTCTGAAATCTGGACTGATACGCTCAGCAGCAGTAAAGGGAAGAGGTACCCGCTAGGTGGCGAGTTTTTCAGCAGTTTTTCTCATGATTTCAGAAATAATCCTCATCGACATTCCAGCGGCAGAAAAGAAGCAACGAGAGAAGAGAAAGGATGAAATGGGAAAAGAAGGAGCAGCTTCAGAAGCCTAGGTGGTCCCCATGCAAGGTTAGAAAAATTCACTAGCAGAGAGATCCTGGGGAAGATGTATTGCGAGGATAATTAGAAACAGCGCCGAGCGGGTGGATTGGAGGCACTATTTTTCGTGTCATGGGTGCTTTTACTACATACACTTGATGGGTACGGAAAGCTCAGGTTACTGGCAAACTGGCACCTCTTGGCGATTCCTTGCTAAGGAAATTTGTCATTGTTTCTCCAACTTTGTGACATGTGGCGTCCTTATGAAAATAAACGCCGTCCACGTCCATAGCATCAATTTCAGGCAAAAAAAAAATCAGTCAACATCGTTCGGTAACGCAATCTATTCACTGAAATGGACGCATTAGCATCGTTTTCGAAAAAATAGCACCCAAAGGTACGTTCAGCCCAAAAACAGCACAAAACTGTCACTCGTTGTGGATGGAGAAGTAGTTTCACTCTTTCTGTTTGGTTTTTGGAGCCCCAGATGTGATAGGTTTTTTTTTTTTTTGGTGTACGTACTCAGACAAATTTTGTGTAAAAAATCATCAGGGAAAGTACGGCGGATTTCAATTCTTATGTCAACTGAACCTTATAAGCATGTAGGCCAAGATCTTAATGCAAAATGCGGTGCAAATTGGTTGCGGATAGGCCCAATTCATGTGATCGTCTCGAAATGGACACACTTGGGGTTTCAGTCACATTCTCAGCTGCGGTGGCGATATTTTCAGCTGACTATGTCGGACAAACACGAGTTGGAGCCTTCACATCACTTACCTATGCCAGACGTTAAATTTTATCGATTAAATTTACTATAGTTGTGCGAGAAGACGCTTGATGATGACCAAAAGCAATACGAACTTTACGAAATGTTTTCACCGGGGTCGCGAACCACCCTTTGAAAAACACTGCTCTTGGGAATGTCTACCAGAAGACATTCAACTCCGTTATAGATGTCCAGAATGTCACTGCAAACGATTTAAGCTCGATTTTCCTTGTGTACGTAACAAAAAAAAAGAAGTTATTTACGTTTCAAACTCTATTCTGACAGCTTTACGCCATCTAGTAGTTCTCATGTCGTAAAACAATGAGATCACTCATAAAAATTATCCATCAACGGAATAAATTTAAAAATTAAAAATAAATTTGCGTTTCACATGCAAATCTCTTCTCACACATCCGGCAATATTTTCCATTACATCGCACAATTGCCAACCTCCAGCGCAGCGCTTCTCGGTCAGATCATTGCCCCGCTTCAGTTTCCATATTCAAATTGGGATCGAAATTGATTCGATCAATTCCCATCAGACGCGATCTAGATCAATTATCATTGATCACTCATTGGGGTTCTTCGTTCCTCGCGCTTCAATGTGATCGTGACCAGATTTTTATGTTGGAACAAACAGCTCCAAATGTCACTGACACACATATTCCGCTGCTCGAATGATAATTGAATTATAACGCGAATGTTACACCGCCTTTGAGATGGGGCTACACTGCACACAACGGCTTTGAGAATCCATCTCTAAGGTATTACTCAATTAATTAGCGCAAAAGGAAAGTCGGTGTTCAGCGAATCGCATCACTAATGCATCACAGTTGCTTGATGCATTTATCGGCGACTTAACACGATTAACCCATTAAAATGGTCTGTTACAGTTGTTGACCCTAACGATCTATTGAGGAAAGGATTACCGTTTTTGGGAAAATAATTGTCTGTCTATCTGTGTGCGTAAATCACTTTCGGTTTTTTTTCCCCCGGATACACGAAAACGGTTGTTGACGACATGTTCCCCCAAAAAAATCCATCGAAACTGCTCGAATTGATGATTAAATTGTCCCGCAGAGTGGTTGACAAAAGACGGATTCGTGCCGCTTATTAACCAGAGTAGGAGTCAATGCAGAGAATCATTGATGGCCTTTGTTGGGACGTCTTTTGATGGCTTTGGTAATTGCTTTGAGTTGCGGAGTACGCTTTGTGACTTGAAAAAGATCAATAATGATCGCTGATTTGAAATGCGTGGTGATGTAACTTTTGGTGAGTAACTCTGCTGTTTGAGGCTTTGTACCGGAACTAACATGGGTAACAGTCAATTTTCGGGAACTAAAAGATGACAAAGTTTTGACCTGATTTCCTAAAAGAGTGGAGGCGATGAATGTTCTTAAGAATAGACAGATATCTCCGTTTAGAACTTGAAATAGTCCTTTAACGCCTTTGCAAAATCGTTGCCAGAATTTTGTGATAAAATCGCGAACTGGGCTTAAAATACTACACAACATGTTGCAATCGAACGAAGTTTGGTCAAACTAGGCGGTGTAGAGTTTTGGGCGGATCGACGACTGCATTTCACTAGACCAGGTGAATCAGGGCTTCAAATACCGAGCCTTAGCCAGCTATCTCCAGTTGTATACGTCAAGTTACATAGTACGCCCGCCATTGTCCTCTTCTCCGTAGTCCCTCCTAACTGGAGCCTATGAGTTCATCCGCTTTATGTGATGATTAGCTTACTTAATCGTTGTACACGTACATATCGTTTTAACCACATCTTGCTGTACAGCACATTTAGTTGGTGGTTGAAGATGCTTTTCCATGAACCATCAACGCGGGTAGGACTTGTTTTCTTTTATACGTTTGCTGGGGTCTGCAATAGTTAAATCACGCCTTCTATCTGAAGCTTGTGTTGTAATCATCACTCGATGTTTTCCCTTTCTTTACTGACAAGTTACGCCCATGGTCGACATGAATTGGAGCTTAAACCGACTCTTCGTGGGCGCTGTTTGTTAGACCCCTTTACTTCTTGAAAAGAGAACACTGTTTTCTAATCGGTTCTTCGTGGGAGCTCTTTGCTAAGTCTCTTCTACTTCCTGAGTGGAAAGTTAAAGTGACACGATTAGTGGGCCACATGAGCCCAAACCTCGTCGTTTTCGCTTTATTCAGGGGGCCCTTTACTGTCTCAAACTTACAAATGAGAATGAGAAAGATTTGACCCTTCTTGAAGTCTAACGCCCTGTACCTAGCCCGTACCTTTCATCGTTGTGGGTTCTAGTCTTCTGATACTAATACGTCTCTTGTCTTTTTTTGATATTTCTCTATTCGACATACAAACTAAAAACCTTTTTCGACTTTATCCTGATATAGTCCTTTCTTATTGTAGGCGACTTCAATAGATCAGACGATTCTGCAAATTACGTGGTGTACGTTTGTGTTCCCTTTCAGGAACTTTCAGAAACAATTCGGTGATTTTAAGCGAGCGAGCTCCTTGACTAACCTCGTCGGCTTTGTCAAAATTTTTCACTCCAAGATGTGTCCTAATGGGCTTTTGACAAAACGAGATGACACACGGGAATGCTTTTACAAACACTGGCATCTTCAGAGGTCTAGCATTTCACAAATGCCGCCTCCAACATCTGTTTGCTAAGCGATGCATCTTTAATTAAAAATAGACTGCATCCTCGTCTGATCAATTAGTTGCTTTTATCCAGGAAGTAAACAAAGCTACATTACTCCGGGAAGGTTAAGTCGTGTTGCACCTTTTGAAAGTCTATGTGTACACATCCATCGTCCGCTTAGACAGATACAACCAGTACATGTCTCACCTTAGGAAGAGCATTCCCTCTTCCAATCTGTGCCCCTAATGGAACAGACACAGTGTGTTTTCTAATTTTAACTACACAAGCAGCCAACTTATGTAGCCCTCGAATGAGGAAATCTCTCATCGGCCTAATGATGATGTGATGAAAAACTACACTCCGCCACCGAATGAAAGCATGAATGTATAACTCAGTCTCACTGATGCTTCCAGGAAAAACTCACTTAATGCCACGCCACACATTCGTTTGCTCATCTTCTTAACTCAATCAATCCGATCAGTGGCCATCAGTAGCGTTGCGATCGGTTGTCGTTTGCGCGAGCGCGCCCGCGAAAAAATTGCTTTCCAATCAAAAAAAAAAAAAACTTTCTTTCAACTTTCGCTGGGCACATTGGTGGTCGTCAGACCGACGACTGACGGGTGTGATGGAACGAAATACTTTTACTTTCATTCACGGAGCTTCTTTTAAGCAAAGATTTGTATTTTGGGTGTTTATATGAGTTTTGTACTTGTTGCAAGGGGTCAGTATTGGTTTTGTAAAAACCATCAGTCTTCCAACTTTTTGATGACAGTTTGCCAAAGCAGAGCAGCGGGTTACTGGTATAAGCCTTTGTCAGAAGTTATAGATGTAGAATGTGTGGCATTCTAACATTCTACGCTCTTCAAAAAATCAAAGCTCATCGCCATTCTCAAGTCACAAAACTATCGTTCAACCGCTCTCCTATCCCTCAGCCTTAAACTCCTTCAACGCATGATTCTGAATCGAATAGGCACTGATATTAAAAAAATTATTCCGGATGAGCGAATAAGTTTTAGGAAATCCAGAATGTGCACCTCAAATGCACAATGCTCAGTTGACAGGCTGTTCAATGTTTTCGTAAATGACAAGCATAGCAAAACAAGGGAACTTACCAACGGCCTTTTTGGCGTCGCGTTTTGCCTATATACAATCTACGCAAGCTGAACGGAGCACCATATAGCCCTCGCTAGCTTAAATTAATGGTGTTAGGGCGGCATTTTGAGCATCAGGCAGAAAATGGTGGCAAAAGGTAGATGCTTGCCTCGTAGGATGTACACCTACGAACTATCGGCCATCCTTTCGGAAACTTACCTATGTCAATGACAGCGTTTGTATTCCAACATATGTAAGTATTTTGACATTGGTGCCTTATTCAACCTTCAACCGAGCACAACCAAACCTAAAATCTGTTGCTTCCACCTCAATGATAGAGAGGCCCGAAAAGAACTGCAATTATCGTACAAAAGAGTTAACTTAAGACACAACTTTTCTTCGAAATACCCAGGCATCACCCTAGATCGAACCCTGAGTTGTAAGCCCCGTCTTACCAAATCCTCACAAAAAATAAGGAAAAGGAACAATGTTATCCAAAAACTAGCAGGCACCTCCTGAGGTGCTTCTGAAAACTGCTTACGCACCTCTGTTCTCTTGCTGGTCTACTCAACTGTGGAATCTGGAGCCCCAGTTTGTCTTTACAGTCGCCACACCAATAAGATCGAGCTCCAACAGCACCAGGAGGCTAAAACTTGGCACTCTACGACCAGCCCAAGTTGAATGGTTTCTTATGCTTTGCACGATGGCTCTACCTGATCTATGAAGGAAGAGCAGGCTCTGAAATCAACAAAATCCAAAATCCTCTTGCGCAGATATTGGAAACACTTCCACCTGTAATTCTAGTATTTAAGCTTTAAAATGGTAAGTCTTCACACTTTGTGTTTCCACCCTAAACAAACGTGGCCACTCTCAATTGCAGCCAACTTCATATGCTGAACTGTTACAAACTTCACTATTGACTGCCATTTTTGTTTTTTGCTTTGTCTTTCTTCCCTGCCACGTCCAATTTTGTAAACTTAATAAATCGTAAAATAGAATAAAGGATTTCAGTGTTCAAAAATCAGTTTGACACATCAACATATGAGCCAGTAACTGTGACTGAATCGTGCACTCAAGCTGACATGCTGAGTTCAAATTTAAAAATTCACATGGTAACCAGAAAAACAGGAATCTGTCACTGTCACTGGTGATATAGTCAATTCCTACGTAATCTGTGTTGGCTTACACCGAAAAAGGTTCCCAAAAAAAAACACAAATCTCCCACCCATTGTTAGTGGTCATCAGAGCTCTTTAACTCGGATTAGAGAGCCTCACATCTAACACCATTTCGCATCTGAAAGTGATGTCATCCGGATACAAGCTCAATCCGATTAGTTCTGAATGTCACTTCCAGCTGAGCTCTTGCAAAGATTTGTTTTTTTGCATTTTGCATCAATGAATTGTGATTAAGTAACCGGTCTATGGACTGATTTGCTTGAGATACAATAAAGTATCTTTTGAATGCGGAATTTGTGTGCATCAGTGTAACACAAAGAGTACGCATATAAGTTTCTTTTTGTATCTTCTGACGATGTGTGTGTGTGTTGGGATATCTTATATGGCTTCGGAATACAAAACGTTTGTTGTTATAAGTACGAGTTTTGTTTTTGGGGTCTTTAAGTATCAAGAATGTGTATAAAGACGGGTCACTTGAGTTCTTGGACTCATTAGGGTCCCTTTCATAATTGGTTCTATTGTATGCATGGCTTGCCCCTTTTTATCAGTCTTAATTAGAAGAACACGCCGGATAGATGTAATGTTTATTAAGTGAAAACTAGTTTTTAGGGCTGAACTTGTGTTTTGACCTTGTCTTGGGTCAATTTGTATCGTGGTTTTTGAAGAGTTTACACAGTAAATTGGAAAGAAAAGATCACAGAGAACTAGAAAGAAGGGCTCTCCATTTTGTCACTTGAATTGTTGTTGAGTTTATTAATTATTTTTTAGAATTTATTTGTTCACTAACTATTTTGTCTTGTCTTATTTTCCAGGTAAGGGTCTCGAAATACATTCTTCTGTGAGTCTTAATTGTAAGTAAATGTTTTTTAAAGCTGGAAAATGGAAAGGCGTGGAAGTATTCTTGTTCATTAATTAAAGATTTGATATCTTTTTGGTTTAGGCGGTTCTGAAACACTTAAATTAGGCTTTGTTGGAGCTTTTTACCCATTCTGACGGAGATCAGAAAGCACTGCGACTTAAACGATCTCTTGTGTCAAGCAAGGTTCTAATACGAACAGAGGACATCGTGTTCCCGAACAAGATGGAGGTTATAGAAGAACCTCAGCATCGTGCTTACAGATGAATTGTTGACTATGTTTTTGTCTGCTTCGAACTATACCGGGACATTAGCACAGCAGTCTCTGAATCTTTCAAACGAAGTCGGCACATGTCCGAGAACTATTGCCTAGCAGTGTTGTCACTCTCTCCAAAAGTACTTAAGAGATGTGTGGCAAAGGCGCAGTGTTCCGTTATAACGCCAATAAGATGTCTGCAGTCTTTTCTACTGAAAGACAGCAAGAATGTTGTGGACTTCTCACAGACATCGGAAAGTATCTGTTTAGTCTGCCAGCATCCTGGAGAGTCATGCCATCTACAGTTGTGCTTACTAGAAACCTAACCATCGATAGAAGCCCTTACCTGGCAAACCTTACGTGAGTTCAGGGCCAGAAAAGTTCTTCTCTGAACCAAATGAGGTTTTGTCTAATGCACGGCTCGATTGCATAGCCCTTTGCCTGAAATACCGATGTGCAACTTGAGGTTTTGATTGTACATACCAGCGCCGACTCCATTTTCCGATTTTTATCCAACACACTGACTGTTGGTGATTGGACCATCGTTACATTGAATTGAAATGACTCTTAGGGTTGACCTGAGGGGATGTGAAGTCTAAGCACTACGCGCAAGCTGCGTACAGGCCTTTGCATTTGCTGAAGAGCGTTTTGAGCTGTGACTTAAGTTTAGTTTCTTCCACCATACATGTGATGAGTAGGGACCTATTTTTATTGCCGACTCTGAACGGAGGATTGAGACGTTTTTCATGACAAATTGCCACGAGTCTGTATCCTCTAGCTTAGCAGTCCGACGCACTACCTACAAAGGCACGGTGACCAGGTGATAATAGGGAATAAAAAAACAAGATAAGTTCAGAGTATTATTTGCTTTGCTTAAGGTTAGTCAAAGTCAACAAGGTCATCGGCATAACCTTCGGTTAATAAGCTAGAATTGTTAATGTCGTTCAACAGTTGGTCTGTTACAATGGACAATGGGAGAAATAAGTAAACTTCCCCTGCGGGCAACCCTTGTTAACTTTGATAGACTTTTGTCGAACTTCCCGACTTAAGGTACATTTCTTGTGAACAAGTTCCTCATGCTTGTCCTAGTGTTCAGCGTGTTCATGGATGTCTATGATCGACTTTTGTACCTCCATGCGAACAGTCTGTATTGCGTAGTCTTCTTCGAGGAGTTGGATGATCTAAGACGTTTTGTGCCGGGCCACAGAGAGACTCCAGGGAACTGTATGGCTGACGAACTCACCAAATATGGAACAATTGTACCCATTCTACCGGTTTGGGTACACCAAACGCTACATGTGAACTTAAATTTAGGTTGGATGCTATCGTAGCTGGATAAGTGGACAGAATAGATTTGGCCACAGCTGGATCTGAAACGCTCTAAGATTACATATCAGCACCATAACAGCATAATAGGTGTCATCACGGGACACTGTCTAATAGACGCGCATGCAACAAGGCTTGACGTACACTCAAACGATTTATTTAAAAGCAGTTTGGGCTTTCTTTGTAAATGGTTTTCCAATAGGGACGGGTAGATTTTAACAGTTCACGGCCGCCATGTTGTTTTATCTGTTGTTAATTTGCCAGTTTTTTAGTTTTTAGACATTAAAGACAAATCACCATGTGAAGTAATGGTGTCGACCAACACTCCGATTTTACCAAAAAATCATCTTCAGCGATGAGGCCCACTTATGCATGAACAGGTAAGTCAACAAGCAAAATTGCCGGATTTGGGACGATGCCAATTCACACGAGGTCCACCCAGTGGCAACGCATCCGCAGAAAGTCACTGTTTGGTGTGGATTGTAGGCCGGCGGCATCATCGGTCCGTACTTCTTCGAAAACGACCATGAAATTGCCATTCACCATCAAAGGAGAGCGCAACCGATCGATGATAACCAATTTATTTTGGCCCAAATTGGATGATATAGATGTAAACGACATCTGGTTCCAACAGAACGGCGCCACGTGCCACACAGATGATGCTACAATGGACATGGTTATCTCATGTAGAGGCGACGTGAACTGGCCACCGAGGTTGTGCGATTTGACCCCGTTAGACTTCTTCTTGTGGGGTTTCCTTAAGTCGCCAATAAGCCGCGAACGATCGGTGTCCTCAAAGTCAACATAACCGCTCAAATTCAGTCTGATCTATGCGTCAAAGTCATCGAAAATGACCTCTTGGACCTCTTGGATGCGCGCCACCCAACGAAGCTGCGGCGGTCATTTGAACGATGTCATATTCTACATATAATGTCATTGATAGGCCTTTCACAAGTTGTTTTATTCAATTTTAACATCTACCCGTCTCTACTGGAAATCCCTTTGCATGTCCAGCGCTCTCCGGCAAAAGAAAACTCAACTTAGGAGCCTAAGCAATCTGATAAACATAAATGTCAGAAACCTCCTACACATCATCAGAAACTCTAATTGGTTCAATGCGTAGGCAAGAAGAATCTCCCCAATAGACCTATGGTTGGTAAAAGTGTGCTGGCATTCAATTTAACCTAACCTAACTTAACCTTTGATCATTTAAAAAATGAACTTTAAATTTAATCAAGCAACCTTTCATTCCGGATTTTTACCTTTTCATCGCTCTATTCATTTAATGGGTTTAAATGGTTTTAAAACGGTTTTATTAATAATCTTTCATAAGAGAAGAAAAGTTACCTATCTCGTCTTCATCTACAAACGATCAAACTTTACCTAAGCCGGTGGTGGTTGACTGTGTGGAAAGTTTCGATTTCACTTATTTTCCTTGGTTTCCCCTTCTGATAAACATTTTGTTATGGTTCATTTTCCATTTGTAGAACTTAAACTCAAGAGATACACATACCTACTTGTTGTCTCTGTTCAGTAATTACTACTTTATGTCGACCTACCTTAAAAGGGTACACGATCTTTTATTCCAGTTGACTTCAGATTCAATCGTTTGGAACCGAAATCAGAAATTGAAAGAAAAAAAGCCACGTGTTTTCGTTCATGAACTAAAATTCCTTGTCACTGTCGACCCCAATCAGTGAATTATCGACCCAAGACCCAAGAGAGTCTCCCTTGTCGTGTGTCACAGTTACATGGGGTGTTTTTCATTTCCTGGGACATGATTAGTTTCTGCGACTGAACACGGATACTGAAAGGAATGCATAACTACAGTAATAATTGAAAACAATGATTGTTCAGCTTCAATGAATCGTTGGCCTTTGAGGAATTTTCTTATTTTTTTTTATGATTTCCGGAACGTAAACTAGGTACCTCCTGCCTAGGCTTGTTTATAGGGAAATAGTTAAAAAGTAAAAGTGAAAACTTATTTAGAGTCAAGTCTACAGTACAAACGCCGGTCATAAAATATGCAAATAACTAGTGTTTATGCACGACTCAACCGTCCGTTGTTTCATTTCATGTTTTATTGTCGGTTTTTTTTTTGTGCAAATCTTAAGCCATTATTTTGTTTTCAGTCCACCCACGCGGTGTTTGCTTTAAGCCGGCAAGGTGGGAAGGCCTTATATGGCACAAGAACTGATCGCTTACGTAGATGCAATCATTCTGACCATATATTGCGTTCAGCGGCAGAGAGGTATTTCCTTTTTAGAATCAATTCCATGACTTATGGACTTTGTTTTCGTAATAGCACACGCTCTTATATTTGCCTTATGGATGAGTCGTTATTTATTCGAAGTTGTGGCGCTTAAAGTAGAAAGCTGTGGAAGTCCTCTAAAGATACTGAGGAATCGGTTTAACAACGGCGAATTTTTACCGAATTGAAGCACCTCTCTAAGCTAGACCTTTGCAAAGCATTTTTACGAGAGGTTCCAGTCTTTGCTTTGGACTCACAGATTCCCTGCTTTGTTGCTTTTCGTGACGCTGATGCTTCATTACATCAAAGTGGTGGCGGTGTATTCCCCGTTGTGGGGGCCTACATATGTACCTATGTGGAAGTGAACCACTTCAACCACCCTGAATACAGTCTGAACTTTAGACTGGCCTTCGGTGACATGGTTGACAGTACGCCCGGGTCGTTAAAGAAGTATTGAAGTTGGAGTATTTTGTCTGGTGATCGTGTCCTTCCATTTCGTCAGGGTTTGCCAACTGTCATTCTTCATCTTGTATACCCTGTGTATAAGTAGACAGAGACTTCAATGGTTTCCCTACTTCTGTTCCTTCTGTGTTCCTACAGTTTGAACCTCACACATGCCAATGATTTCTATTCGCCCAAACATCTCGGGGTTTATGTGAAATTTTCAGTCCAACTGAAGCCACTTTATGGCGCTTTGTTGATCCTTTTTTTCCTCTGAAATTCCAAAAGATCATCGCTGCTTCATCGTAAAGCTTGGTCTAACGAACACATCGCTGTCATTCAGAAAAGTGTGTATGAGTGCTGCAGTCTCACGATTTCTTAGCGTTAGCAAGTACTGACCCTTTTGGACAATGGCTTACCCTCCACACGTATAAGATCCAACTAACGCAAGAGCTTAAGGCAAACACCCAATTGCTGCGTTGGCATTTCGCTGTTTGGGCACTCGAACATCTGGAAATTGATCTCGATTTTGGATCCTTAGCGAGCTACCTCTAATTATTAAGCTCTCCTTCCAGCGATGCGCATCTCGTTTAGATCGTGTCCATGCTGACTTATGGCTTCCTAGTCTGGTAGTCAGCATTCACAAATCTCAAGGAACTTATCAAGTTCTTACGACTAGCAAGCCTAGGCACTATTGGGACAATTAGAACCACCCCAACTGCAGGCTTAGAAAGTATGTACTCTCGCACTGATTTCAATAGACCTATCCCTAAAGGAAAAAGGCCACAATCTATTAGCGGACTTCTTTAGAAGAATGTATTTGAGCACCGATGAGCATGGCCCACTTCCCTGTGCAAAAGCTCCAACTTATGCAGAACCAGAAAGACGTCCCCCAGCGAATATTTTTTCAATAACCTGGACGATCGTTTTACGAAGCCACAAGAAACCATTCTAAAATTTGTAATGAATTTAGGATTGTTCAGGGAGGGCGAACAACCAACATACAATGAACTACGACTGGACATTCCACGCCAGAGGAACACAATGGATGATGATAAGATGCAGTCACCCTATCAACCTACCTACCCACCTCTTGGCCTTAAATTTTGTTTTATTTTAATCTTTCAGCTCAAAACTTGTGTCTTAGTACTTCTGTGCCAAGTTTCAGGCTTCGTTTTATCCTATTTCCTTAGTTTGAAGGGGCGGACGGGCTTTTGAAAAGGAGATTAAATGCCGAACTATAAGAGCTGTACAACGACACATACCTAGTCAATAAACTATGTATTAGATGTTTAAGAAGGCTGGGACACGTATAACGGACGCTCCGGCTCACAGAGTCTTCAAATGTAACCTGAAGGGACGACGCAGCAGAATAACACGTCACCTAAGGTGGCACGCACAAGCAAAATTTGACTTAAACAAGCTTGGAGTGCGCAACGGGAGGCAGTTAGCTAAGGACTAGGTTAACTGGAGAGGCTTGTTGGTTGAAGCCCAGTGCTACCTAACCAAGAATGTAAGTGATTTTCATCAGTCCTTCGTAGCCGAGTTAGTTTCTCTAGGCTGGCAACGTTAAATTTCTTCTTTTGGGCTTGTGAATGTCATTAGGAATGCAACTGAAAAGTGGTAAGAGTCTATGTTTGCTTCATAGCTTAATTCAATGTAAACGCTTCAATGATCTGTTGTTTGCTGTGATGCTCCACAGATAATAGAGGTAGTTTCCGAGTACGACTTTGACATTCTGTTTCGACTGTGACCTTTCCAAACTTTTGTTGTCATATTGCAAAACCAATCCAAGTATGGTGCTTTCTTCTAAACTCTATGTGTCATGTTGAGATAGCGAAACTTGATTCATCAGATCTGTTTGTTTGAAGATCTTGAGCTTCAATAAGGACAAACAGATGAAATAGAAACCACCAGTAGTTTCAAGTTATAAACTCCAATTCCGTCTCTAAATATTCGTGTTTGCTAAAACAATCTAAATGCTAATTGCACCACACGTCTTAAAATTCTAAAAGTTTCCAACCACCTGTTAGTCATACATTTTCTCAGCAACAACTGAGTGATTGATTTCAAGTTTGAAAAAAACAATCTCCGTTATGCAGCACAAACAAGTTCTATATCAAATCGATGATGTCACAACACATTTAATCCGATTAGTAACAATTAAATCTATTTTATTAAAAAATTGCACATTTCAGATGGAATCTTCTACCCCTAGACCGGAAGATTGTATATAATTTTGCATTCAACAGGCTCAACACACTCAGTTCCTTCAGAAAAATAAAAAATAAGAATGTATGTGTGGTGACTTTACAACACAAGTTGGGCGGAACCAGCTGACAGTTACTAATGCCTGTCTATCGTGGCTTTACCATAGGCGTATCTGGTAAAGGCGCCACAGGCATGTTCAACTTTTCTTGAAATAGAAGAAGAAGATCACGTTGAAGATCATTAACCGAAGTAATACTAATGAGTGTATTGACGTGATCGCACATACACAAGATAATTCTAATAATAACCTGCTGTGCTTAGAAAGATACGTTCTTGGTTGTGTTGTTGACAGGTTAAGTACGTGATTTTTTTTTTTTTAGGAAGACAATTAACAAGATGTTGCTAAGATGTTGGATGGATTTGTAATCATTAAGCCTGCGAAACAAATGTGCAAAATATGTATAAATGTCATTTTAAATGACACTAGCTGGACTGCATTTTTGACAGTTCCATATTGGAACACAACACTGGTGCACAAACAAAACAGGTCTATTGTACGACTAGTAGTTATGACCCTTTTGCTGTGTTTTCTTGGTATTTCTTAGAAAGACGAGTAAGAACTTCAGTGATAAGAAGCTTACCAAGAATCACCACATCAGCCACAAAAAGCTGCCACCTGATATGAACAAAGGGAGGAAGGTGTCTCTTAAGCCATTACGTCTGGTAAAGGCGTAGTGTCCCGTTATAACGCCAAGAACTTTCTTTCTTTTCTGCTGAGCGATAGCAAGAGTTCCGCGGTCTTCTTACGAACGTCGGGAAAAATCCTGCATCTTGGAGAGGCGTGCAATCTGCAATTATGTTGGACCGCTAGCCCTAACTAAATATACGGGTAAACCCAACGCAGGATTAAGGCCGGAGAAGAATCTTGCCTAGCAAGGTCATAATTTCCGGTAATCCGCACGACGACTTAGCAGATTAAGCCTTCCAACCGAATTCAAACTAACTCTGCATTCTCGAACTAGAAAGTTGGTTGAGCAAGGCCTTAAGCGTGGCCTGACTGTCGCTACGGGCGCAGATTCTCCATCGTTCCTTCTTGTTTTTCACTGTAGTATATCAGTCTCGATGGCCAGGGCTATTTGCCAGCCAATGGTAAGACGTGATGACTAAAGGCTTGCGCCTCTGTCTCCGTAAAGGTGCCATCCGATTTTCTTAATGATTCTAGTTTAGTTGGTTTTCAAGAACCAGCCTACACTGGTCGATCGTTTCGCATCTCCAAAGGAAACCCTTTCCGATAGTCCTGCTTAGATCGGTAGATATTTCAGTCCTCTTGGAAGTTTGTCTTAACCTTGACCTATTAAGAAGCTTCCTGGAGTCCATTCTTGTTCTTTGCAAAGGTCAGCTGCAAGGGTATTTCTTTACTGGGCACTCAAGTTTGAAACATCTGATAAGGCCTCTATTCAGGTCTTGAACAGGATCTTCTATTATCTGTCTCGTGCTGAGTTTGGGTGGAGTTTTGACAGAAATGTCTTACTTCCTCGGATTCCTCCTCTGCCTACATTGTTACGACTTCGCAGTCAATTCGAAATTCGGCAAGAATCAATTGGAGTTAGAAAAAAATAAAATAAAACAAAACAGCTTTTGCCTTCTTTTTTACGCGCAGCTGACACTTCACATTTAATTAAATGTCGTACGTGCTTTAGCACAGAATCAACTTCAAAGTCTCATAATCATAATGTATTCCTAAAAGTCAACACATCTACATATGTATAAAATTTAAGGTTGACGCAATCACTGTATGTTTTAATTTTAAAAACACCTTGTCCATGTGTCAGAAAATGAAAAGTCTCGCATTATTGCCACTGACAGCTCATTTAATGCGTCTAATTTGGATAGCTCGGCACAATGGCATGACAGTTGTCTGTCGGTAGCACGGCACCAATTGAGTGCGTGAAGGAAATCCAATTGAATTTATTTTTATTTTTTATTTTTTTTATTTCATCTCATTTTTCACGTTCTGTAAATCAATCAACTCGAAGGAGAAAAAGATGCGTTGCAACATATACACTCTTACTGTGCGTAATGGGATAATGGGTGGCTACTGCAATAGCAAAGCGGTGACTGTTCACATTGAGAGTATGAGAAGCTGGAGTCTATGATTGAAAATTGGATGCACTTCCTGGGGTAAACATCATATGAAGTACGAGTATAATGATCATGAGGTATAGTATGTTTTGCAAGGAAGGAGACTTTGTGAAAAATAGCAAATACTAAAGAGGACAAGTTGCCTAGCTACGACAATCTTTTGATCTTGAATATTGAAAAGTTGGTTGCCAATTGGTGTCGACACGTTGTTAAACGATCTGAATGACGTTTCTGCTAAGACTCTCTCATCATATCTTTTATCCAGGGCTAGGCACTATAGCGTTAATCTATTAACTAAGTTTCCAAAGTGATTAACGATTTAACTTTTAACTTAACTTCGTCCAATTAAGTCCGTTAACTCGTTTTTACACAATTTTTCCCAGAATCGAAGGCCCCTGTAAGAGAGGGTTCGACCAGACAGACAATTTCAATTCAATTTGGTACACTGATGGTTTCAAAATGGATAGCAAAATAAATGCGGACATTACCCCAAATTTAAACAACCAGCCAATCTTGGCTGCCGAGCTTAGATTTTGCAAACAACGGTCTTTGTAATCGTGCTGCGAACTATAGCGTACATTTAATGAAACCTATGGACTCTTACTATTTTAGGTCCAACCTTGCCTGTACCTACGTTCTAAGCCCAGGTTCTTGACGAACTTTCATTATCTGACCGGTAACTTTCTGTGGCCTACTTACCAAACATAAAAAGCTGAAGCTTAACTCCTATAAACTCTAATAAAGTCTTTGTCCATTGCAAAAGCTATCACTTCTGTATACCTAACCTAGACTATCCTACAGTGACAGCGCTGTTATGGTCAACTCTTCTTGCGTCCAGTTGTACACTTTAAGACATTCGAGGTCCTTTTCTACATAAGGCGAGAGAAAGACGTCTGATTCGTTTTGTCTCCGCGTTAGATTCTAAGACTATGCGGTTCGAAGCCTTTGTGTCCCTTCGCCCTACATATCCTAGCCATCTCAAACGTCCAATATGCAGATTATTTTATATCCGTAAAATGTGTCGTTTAATCTTCTCCTTCAAAGCCTTTCAACGCAAACGGAACTTAAGATTAATTTTTCGTTCGAAACGACCAAAAACGTTTTCATCTGCCTTTGATAACTTCTCTGCTTTGACGCCATAGGGTAGGACTGGGATGGCTAGGGTCTTACACAGAGTTGCCTTAGTTATTTTCTTAACCCAAAGAAACAGCGACTTGCAAGTGTTTAATTTTTGACGAAATGTCCTTGTCGGATGTCAGAAACCTTGGTTTAGTAAACTGGAAGCAGCATGTCCGGGACCGTAAAGGATGGAAAGCGGCATTAGCTCAGGCTCAGACCCTCCAATGGTCGCTGGCCTGATAAGTAAATAAGTCGTTGTCGAGGTAATACCAGGCCAAGGTAGACAAAGCTGCCTACTCCTATCCGATTCGTCGATGTTGGGTGCCATTTCGTGTTGACAGAAAATATTTGGTTATGTTTTCCTTCGTTTCGTTCGATTCGGTCTCAATACTTACAATTCACAACTTGCTGCGTTCTGTAAATGATGTCAATATCATCAGCCTATGCGAGTAGTTCCTCAGACTTTAGGAAAAGGAAGTCCTTTCCCCGTCCACAGACTTTTAAAAGTTGTGTCTTTGGTGTTGGCTTTTGAGTTCCAAACAATCCATTCAAGTATGATGTTAAAGAAGTTCAATGACAGCGTATCACCTTGTCTTAAACCTTTTTTGACATGGAGCAGTAGGCATTCCTTATCGTCGGTCTGCAACTGGATACGGCTCTGTATAACTTGTCTCTAAAAATGCTATCATAGGCGGCCTTTTTTTGAGAATCAGTCTAAGTGTGAATATTTGGTTGATTGTGGACTTTCCTAACCTAAAACCGCACGGATAAAAGCTAATCAGGTTATTGACTTAAGGTTTAAGGCATTCACGAAGTATAACAGATACGCTTTGTAGCCTTTCAGCCTTCTAATGCTTTTGTTTAGTTAGGGTAGGACCACCGCAAAAAAGTCGCCAAAGGTTTCTTCCTCATTTATATTCCTTCCGCTACGCCAGGGGTGTGTTGGATGGTACAGCCTTTCCCTGTCAAAAATCCCAGTAAGAAGTTCAATTCTTCTCTTTTGACTTGTTGTTAGACACTTGTCATTTCATTTGTTTCAGTTCTTGTAGCACGAATTTAGAGGATATGGTTGTCGAAAAAATTGCTACCTGACAGTTAATGAATATTGCAATGCTATGTTTGGACATTAAGATACTCATGGAATGTGTCATTAACAGACTCTTTACGGTCTTAAAAGGTCTTGTAAGGTCTCGGTTTCTGATATTTTTTCTGTAAGGTGAACGTTTTGAACTTGATAAGTTCCAAAAACCAAATTTCCTGTCATAAACAGTTCATAATCCGATTTATCCTTCACTCTTTTGACATTTCTAAGTAGTCATCTGAAATGTCAAAAACATTTAAAATTCAAAGTCCAAGTACAATAGTAGACACTCTATTGCATGACATACTGTACGATCAACCATAGATTTACTATTTGAAGTACGTTGCTCAGTGTACAGGCGTCTGTCTAGATGACGAAGGGGGGGGGGGATAATGAATGCAATTTGACAAAATTTCTAAAGCTCGTAATCCATTCGACGCACTCTTCTGTCTGACAGTTGAACATCTCCACACTCTGTCACAGTTTAAAATGAATCTGACATTTTTATTTTTCTGTAAGTGGATCCGGACAAAACAGACGGGATTCTTCACATTCAATGTCTTTCGAAAGTAGACAACAGAGGTCGATAATCTTTTAAGGAGTGTCTCTGCCCAGCACCCGTTGCTCTGTTCGTTTGTTTCATTTTTTTTGTTTCGAGACTTTTGTAAAAATTATACAGAGGCAAACGGAAGTGACTTTATTCCCTAAAATGGATACAAAAATGTTCTCGTTGTGGCAAATAAATTATGTGTGTGAGAGTTGAGAGAATATTTTAAAAAAGAAAACGAAACATATTTGCAAGTTTGTTGTTTTGATTGATGAAGCGTTTAAATTCTGAAATCTTCTAAGCATTAGTTAAGAAAAAACTTTAGATTGCGGTACTTAATTTGTGTTTTGACATGAAATCTGCCGAAATAAGTGGCAAAAGTTTGAAGTGGAAAACAAAATTTGAACGCAATTATAAAAACATTTTCAGTTAAGCAATGAAGTGGCATCGAGAGCAACTAATTCCGAATTTTAGAGTGTGAAACATTGATAATTGATTTTTGATTTATCAGGTCAGGGTTGTCTGTTAGGTACTAAGTTATTTTTTGTTTAAGGGGAACTTTCGAAGTGAATTGTTGACTTTTTTATAAAATTTTGTTGTAACATGCGAAATGTGAGATGAGTCGAACAACAAAAACCTCAGAATTTTAATTCATCACATAAATAATGCATGCGGAGAAGGGAACCTTGGGGGATACCGTCATACGTGTAGGTTATGCGTCAGTTTTAGTTTGAGTTTCTTATGACCGCCTTATAACTAATTGACTAATTGAATTATTACAGTGTATGCAGGGCTGTTAAGTCTGAAAACTGAAAGCTGTCAAGTCTGCATCCAGTCCTGGCTGCAGTGAGTCTAAAATTGAAACTATCGATCTACCTCACTATCATAGTTCCTAAATCATTTGGATAGAAACAGATTGTGGAATGCAAGTGTCCAACCTCTCATCCTTTACCCTAAATGACATTCAAATTCATTTTTCTAAAAAAGTCAAGTCTTTAAAATTTGCAACTTTTAAGGATCTTAAAAGGAGGAGAGAACGAACGGCCTCGAATGGGCGAATAGGATCATCAAAGCGATCCCCACTGACACATCCAAGCAGGACTTAACGTCCAAACGACAAAGTTTGACGGAGGTGTCTTCACTGGACGCAAAAAGGCCAAAGGTTAACTGCAATAGTTCCTTCTTCTGCATCGGCAAAACTGAATAGGCCCTTTAGCGAAGTGCTGAAGGACCAGCTTATACAAGCAGTCATTGACAGAAGTGACATCGATGGCAGCATAACGGAAGATAAATGGTCAAAAGTATACGTTAGCTTGGTAACTAGCTTCCTCAAAATCCTCGCGGACCATCTAGGACCTGCACCTATATGCCGAAATGCTAAATGGCAACAGGCCCATATGAAATTGATTGCATGTGTGGAGCAAAGGTCAGCGGACCTCTATAAGATCGCTGTCGCTAAGCTGGATCAGAAAGGAGCGTAGCTCGAGGTCATCAGCAGGGATCAGATCCGCAGCAGACCGAAGACTTGCTCTTGTATTCCGGCTGAGTCCTCTAATCGAGAATCCATCCTGAAGATTTTACAGGGGTCCAATCCCAACATTCCGACACATAATTAGAAGATTGCGAAGCTGGAAGAGCCGAGGACGGACTCTAGATGATCAATAAGGAGTCCCTGGCTCCCCTGGCTGACGCTGAGGGACTGGTAAGCTATGGCTTCGGTGCCATCAAGAGGAAGAATTGGAAAGGGAACTTTCAAAGACCCATGCGCTAACCATTTATAGGAAAGTTGTCATGACTCAAAGAGGAACTTATAACTGGGATGGACTTCCGGAAAGCAATATCACATAAGTGACCGTCTTAAACCTGTCTCCCTCTAGTCTCTTTTTGAGTCTTGTTTACGACCATAAGTCGGAGAAGAGGTCTTTTTTTTTTTTAATTCACTAGCGCTAAAGGGGTTATGAATACCCTTATGATGCTATTCACACAGCGCGTGTGATGGTGTAGTGATTCTGAAACTCAGGTAGAACTAGGTTTCAGTCTTTTTGCTCCGAGGGTGGTGTCCAGAATGACTGGGGAGATTTATTGGTTCTGTTGCCATTGCTTATAATTCACAGTATTTCTTTCGAACATCCCGATGGCATTAGTACGATCAGCACTTTAAAGCCATTGCCTACCCTTCTGCCAGTGTTATGCCTATACAGTAGAGTTGACGTCAGCTTTTTTCGCAATTAACCGACTTTTTTTTCTGTGACATCGGGATTCGAACCTGGAACCTTCGGCGTGACAAGCGATCATGCAACCACTACACTATGGCCACCCTTTAGGTGAGGCGACTTCGCCTTGGAGTGTTTGTCCAATCTTGCCTGAATAATTCTTGATCTTAACACAGATTCTCTATTCGTAGCTCGGCAAGGTAGTGTTGGTTAAACATCGATAGTCTATCGATAGTATCGATAGTTTTTGACTATCGATACTATCAAATTATTTAAAAAACTATCGATACTATCGATTTAAAAAAAAAATTTATGTATTTTTGTTTGCGCATGCAGGATTGTGTGGTATTAAATAAATTATGGTTAGACTTTATTTGCTGTAACATTTTATGCAACTTTGGTAGAGAACAATATTCGCGAAAAAGTTGTAACGATAATCACCGACATGATTAAAACAGCAGATATTTTGAAAATTCGTCACCTTTCGTGTTTTACTCTTAGTTTTAATTTAACTGTCCAAGATTGCCTTAAAGTGGATTCTTTTGCTTTGATATTAACAAAGGCAAAGCCTATTACGACATTTTTCCAGAGCACTATGTTGGCGAGCGATAAAAGCGCAATAACAAAGTAGAACTAAAACTTGTTCAGCAAATACATACTCGCTGGAATAGTTCTTACTTCATGTTAAAGCGAATTTCGGAATTCATTGAAATGGGGGTCAAAATGTAGCAACAGCAAGTATTAATATTTCAAATGTGAATCAGTTTTTGGGCAATAGGGCAGTCTTAAATTACAAACCACTGTTTCCCTACATAAATAACGAAACAACAGAAATAGGTAAAATGGATAACGTTTGCATATTTTGTAAAGCGAAAAATTTAGTAGCATATGCTGCTCTTAAAGTAAAGTA
Source organism: Criorhina ranunculi (assembly GCA_951813785.1). NCBI lineage: Eukaryota > Metazoa > Arthropoda > Insecta > Diptera > Syrphidae > Criorhina > Criorhina ranunculi. Next base: position 8,731,240 of record OX638381.1, read on the forward strand.
AAGCTTCCACCTACAGCCGAACTATCGAAGCCTTTACGAAGTATGCTAATTGGATCGCACCCCCACTCCAAATATTTCCTTGATAATGTGAGGTCATAGCATACACCTTTCCAAATGACATCTTTTGGTTGAAAACAGATAAAGGAAGGAAACTTCATGCCGACTTTGAAAGTGCAAGGGTAAATATACCACCTCATCGGAAGCTTGCTCCCCCAAACAAGCAATCCAAGCTTCCTCCAAATATACTTCATTTCAGAAGCGAATTAGATCTCTTTGCGGCAAAACATGGCTCCTCATCTCAAATGGGAGATCATAGAAATACTTCAAGGTTTCATAAATAGTCAAAATGAAAACATATCCATTTTCAAGACCGCATTGGAACTTTCCCCTCCAAATTTGTCGGACCTCAAAGTTATTATTAAGGCTGACCATAGACCTGCAAATAAACATCGTGGCCGCTTTAATTCTCCAACAGCAAATTAAATTGCCGTGTTATTATTGGAAGAAGATAAGAGTCCCCGAGACATTGTTTTACATAGAAGAAATGGACACTTACACCGTATTTCGGAGCTCCATTAATCATATGACCCACTCCTGTACCCATTAATGTTCATTTGCGGCGAGGCCGGTTATTGCATAGGGATTCCGCAAATTTACCCTGCAACCGGCCAAATAAATTCAAATAAAACTGTATCTTGCAGGGAATTTTACGCCTAAAGATTGATGGTCAGGGAGAATGAGACAAGCTTTTGAGTCAGTTTGTGGTGGATATGGCAGCTAAAATGATAACAGAGAGGCTTTTTTTTCATAAGAACTCATCAGCAGACTCTGAAAGCTGATAATTATATTGATCTCAGAGACGCTGTAAGCAATGATGTTAATGTTAATCCTCGGAATATAAGGCAACATATATTTTTGCCATTTACGTTCACTTGATCACCAAGGTATTTTGACGAAAAAACTCAAGACGCAATGACATATGTCAGAAAACATAGTCGGTCAGATCTCTTCATAACTATGACATGCAATCCAGAGTGGCAGGAAATTAAAGCTGAGCTTCTTTCGGGGCATGTTATATATTTTTTGTTTTAATATTATGTCAAAAGAAGTTTTTCTAATAACTTCGCGAAGCAACGCGAGCACGGGTCTGCTAATAATATGTATGTATTAAGGGCAGCACACAGAAAAGATAGAAAAAACTATCGATAGTATCGATAGGTTTTTGTTAATAATATTGATACTATCGAAAATGGAAACTATCGATGTTTAACCAACACTACGGCAAGGGATTCCTGAAAAGCTTCAGTATACAAATTCAAAGGCTTCATCTATGTCTATGAAAGTCTTGAATCTTGAGTAGGAAGGAGATGTCACTGGTAGGTTGTTAATAGCCTTCTTTATTGCTTTCAAAACTTAGGCTAAAGGCTCTGAAGGACTTGAGATAAGTGTGTCTCTCTTGTGCACTTTCGAAGTGAATGTGGCTCAAGAATCAACGTAACCCCGATAGAGGCCCAACTTAACTATGTTTAAATGTTTTACGCACGACCAATGAACTGAAGGTCAATTGCAAAGTGTCATGTGATATTGACTCAAACTGAAACGAAAAAAAAGTATCGCAGCCTCAGCAATATTCAAACGTCAAAACAAACTGTGATTACATTCACCCCAGTAGCGTTCAAAAAGCGCCGTCTAAACTTACCACGCAGCAATATATTTAATTATCACGAAGCATGGCAATAAGCCAGGTTTGACCAACTTGCAATTGCAAAACGCTTGAGTTACACGTACTACATGCACGCGTATGCAGAAATATGAAACAAATTTCGAAAACACAGAGAGAAATGTGATAAAGTTTGGGTTGAAGCAAAGTCAAACAATACGAGTGCGGTGGGGGCCATGAACCATGGATGGAACACGCAAGCACACACACACACACACCGACAAATGTAAAGGTTAATGAATTAATCACGTTCGCTGAGTTGGTGTGTTCCCTGTATTTGAGGCTTTCTTTGGTGCACATTAGCCCGTACATTTTCTCTTTATTTTTTGGAATGATGGCTACTTCTCTGGATCTTCATCGGTCTCACTTCCTTGGTGTAATATTCATCGGTTATTTTTTTTTTTTTATTTGTTTTGAGTGGGTCACGCAAATTGGTTTCTGTTTGCCTTGTGCTTTGGTTGGGTTCTTAGAGTTGTTTATTCTAAGAGTATTCAACGGATGATCCCAATGGGTATCTGGGTTAAAGGAACAAGTTCTAAGTGGTTCTTATGGTGATGAGCTAGAATGGCTGAAATTGCAAGAAAAAGGTGTTAGAGTTGTGGTGGTTTTGTTTTTGCACGTGTTCTGTGGGATGAATCTACAACAGGTGCTGTTGCAACTGGATACGAGTGTTATGCTGGATGAGTTGTGGTGTTTAGCTTAAAGGCAATTTGGGAACGGGTTTTGTAAAACATCGCAAGCCAAATGCAGTGGATAAGCGGATGTTTATCACGGATGAATGGATGAAGTCACTTGAGTTTAAGTTTATTTGGAAAGAAGCGTGATAACAGATTGGTTCATTGGGATGGTGGTTCTACAGTTAACGAGCTTGGACAAAATTAACGCCCTTTTGGTATAGCTAGTACTACCTCTAACTCGAATGCGCTTGATGTGTAAAATGGATATAAGATCTAGTTTGGAGCCCACAGTCTATTTTAGGTAGGAAACTTGCTAAGGAAGTCTTTTCTGAAGCTCAGTTTTGGGACTGCTGGGATACGCAGACGATATCGACATCAACGCCCGTTCCCAGCGTGCTATATAGAAGAACAAGCCAAACGAGTTGGTCTCACGATGAACGAGGATAAAACAAAGTACATGCTGTCTACCTAAACCCGATCCGTCGAACACCATCAAGGTCAAAACCTAACAATTGACAGCCATAATTTGAGGTAGTGAAGGAGTCTATCTACCTCGGGACAAATATAAACTCCACAAATGACACCCTAGTGGAGATTCGACAAAGGGCAACCTTAAGCAACCGCTGCTACTTCGGTTTGTCCAAACAACTAGGGTCCAAACTCCTAACTCGAAGGTCCAAAATCATGCTCTACAAAACCCTGATCTTGCCAGTCTTGCTTTATTGAACTGAATGCTGGACGATACTAGACAGCGGAGCAGATCTTGGGATCCTTCGAAAGAAAAATTCTACCTCGAATATTTGGTCCTGTCTGCGAGGAAGGCGAATGGAGGAGAAGATATAACCACGAACTCTACGAGCTGTACAAAAATGTGGATGTAGTGCAGAAGGCAAAAATCCGTCGACTCCACTGGCTCAGCCACATCGAGCGAATAGACGAGAATGGTCCAGCTAAGAGGATCTTTGAATCCCAGCCACCTGGTATACGAAGAAAAGGAAGATCGAACCTGCGGTTTAAAGATCAGGCAATCGCGGACGCCAGAAACCTTAGTCTAGTAAGCGGCCTTGATGGAAAGCGGCATAAGTTCAGGCTCAGATCCTCCAAGAGTCGCTGGCCTGATAAGTAAGTAAGTGCTTGCAAGATCTCTTCTTATTCCAGACGTTTCCATGAGCATCCAGATTCCTACTGCGCTCAGGGGTTATGGGTACTTTTAGGTAGTTATTCCTTAAGTGTGATTGTTGGTGTAGTGATTTTCGAAACTCAGATGGTAGTAAATCTCAGTCTTGACTCCGAGGGTAGTGTCCAGAATTCTTAGTGTTGTTGTCATTTTCAACTTTCTGATGTCAGCACGATCAACTCTTGAAGTTAATGAGCATCCTACTACCAGTGTCATGCCTATGTATGTCTAGTACTATGACAACAGCTTTTGACATCAGGAGTTGAACCTGAAACCTTTAGCGTGACAAGTACTACATCAAAGCCAAGGGTGATCCAACTTAGAAGTTAAGTAGAAGAACACATTGTGATTTGTTGGAGTGAAGATCCTTTAGGATTAGAGGGTTCGACAGAATACTTTCCCTCAAGAATATTGAACTTGGTTCAGCTTATAGAAAGTTGAAATGATCCGTGGCAGACTTAAGCGCGTTAATCATCTTAATTTTTCCGGGTGGCAATCGCCAATACACTCTTCTTCGTCTAGCAGCAACCCTCTGCTCATGGCGTTTGCAAAGTTATTATGTATAAAGAAATTTAAAAGCTAGGCAATTTAAATTTTTCGACATCTCGCCTCTTCAATCTCAAGAACAGTCGTTTGGTCTTAGCGGCGGCACACGTCAAAAATTCCCAATGAATCACTGAACATAAATACTTAGGAACACACTTCAAATCTCAGAAATTTCCGTTCGGCATCAACCCTTCAATTATAAATTCCGGAACCAACCACTTAAGTTCCGGTTTCAATTCATTGCAGCAGACGTGGGATTGTGTTCAATTATACAGTGCACCCCAAGTGTTTTCAATACCGATGCCACTCATGATCCAAAATGGAATGTTAACCTATTTTTAAATTTAGAAAAACACACTCTCCCTACGCAATCATACGAAAGCAAACAAAAATAGCTCATCATGGCGTTGAAGTAGACACAAGTCCATTGCTAGGCTGCCTCACTGAATCGATAAACACTCTGCATCGTCGTCGTCGTTGTTGACTAAGAGCAACGTGGTAACCGTCAATTCTCAGATACATTCTTATAAACAAAAACAAAACAAAAAATCTTTTTCTGAGCCGGCCCTTTGGGAAATTAACTGAACTAATAGATGCAGAGGTTCATTGGCCCCTTCCTGGGATTAGGTAAGAATTCAATGACCGACATCTATGGGATCCCATCGACTCATGACTTGACTCGTCTGTAAATTAAATTAGAAGGTTTTGTTTACGATCTCAATAATTGGGAATGACAACTATGTATCTAAGTTTCTAATGGAGGTAACAGTTGACTTTTAGAAAAGATTGACAATAGATCTTGCGAAGTGTGGTGAAAGTTAATTGTGTGACAACTTTTTTGCATAAAAAAAAAAAGAAAAAACTCTTGGATTGGCAAGAGTACACCTGCTTTCAAGTGGATAATTACCTTTTGTTTTACGACTTTATTACCTAAGACGATAAGAGTGTCATCACCGGAGTGACAAGTCGTTACCTAGATTGTTGGTTGAAGTTTTATATCTTTTTTTTTTTCGTTTTAGTCAAACCCGTTGGTAATTAAACGTCTTGTTGGATAGCGACTTACTAAAAAATGATTGATGAATCCAAAAAGGAGGCTAGACTTTAGTATTAGAAAGTTGAGAAGAAGTCCATTTGGGTGGAATGCAAGAAAACTTTGTCAAAGAGGTGGTCATCGGGTGAACAAAATACGAAAATTGGGAAACAAATTAGGTTTGCGAAGAGAAACTCATGGGCCGTGAAAGGTACTGGCTTAATCCTTGTCTCCTATGTCTTCCATTCCATTTCGACGGTAGCTGGATTGACTCAAATGGAGAAACTCTGGCCTTTTTATGGAGCCCCTCTATGCCACGTTGAAGTGTAAACAATTATGTTCTTAAGTCATTCGCTTCGAACGAATAAAGCATCAGGTCTGGATAACATCTATCGAAAGCTACTGTTCCTTAGCTACATGTAAACCGTTTCAATCTGATCTTCCTCGATATTGAGAAGTTCATCAATAACGCCGGTATTGACGCTATCCTTGGTGTTCTTCATAAAGCCGAACTCAATGTGGGTATCTGTGATTGGATTGGATTCATCCATAGTTCCTCGATTCTGTGAGACGTAGCGACAAAAAATATAACCAACAGGCATACGCAGGATGGTGTCTTCTCACTCATATTCCTTTAAGTGATCGACGAGTTTTGTTATGAACTGACAGATTGGTGGTTTTAACGTAACGGAATACGCTGATGAAGTTGTCATTCTTGTATCGAGTAAATTGTTTCGAGGCCTAAGCGAGGTCAAATATGCGCTTTTTTAATAATTCACTAGCGCTAAAGGGGTTATGAATACCCTAATGATGCTATTCACACAGATGGTATTAGGTTTCAGTTTTTCTGCTCCAAGGGTGGTGTCTAGAATGACTGGGGCGAATTATTTGTACTGTTGCCATTGCTTATAATTCACAGTATTTGTTTCGAACAATGATAATAGCGTCAACGTGAGATGCCTGTGGGTTCTATCAAACTTGCTGACTGCTAGGAAAAGGTCAGTCCAAGCATTTAAACCACCTATAAAGAAATTTGTGGATAATATTACATTTCATGTAAATGTGCTTTTGAGGGAACTTTGAGCGTCAAGACGCATGTGGCACATTGGATGGAAACAGCAGTTGTGATGTGTATTTTAACGTATGGTGGGCTACCGACCGACGAATTTATTGTTTGACAGGAGGTTCCATACTAGAATTTATGATAGAGGCGGATAGGAGGTTGCCACTAGGACAGAATTGTGTTACTCTGATGAATCTCAAACGAAGATTTAGCATTTCCTTTGCCAGACTTCAGGTATCAACTGTTCATTAAGAGTTGAAAGTGACTCCAACGTCGAACAAGGAAAGGCTGGGGACTACATTCGCCTCCCCAATGGCTTTTCCTTTATTGAATTCAACTGGAGGAAATACAATGAGGTCATTAGCAGGCGAATATGCGGTTCATTCAATTGGACCCTTACTCAACTAACTAAACGCTTATATCCTTGATAAGACTTAGGAATGACGTTCTTTCGATAATGTCAATATCGTCCGCATATAGGAGCAACTGGACGGTCTTTTGAAGGATTTTGCCTCTGCTGTTGGCGTGTGAGTTTTGCACAATTTTTTCAAGCACGTCGCCGTGTTTGAATCCTTTTTTCTGACATCAAAGGCCTCGGTGAGGTCTTTACCGACTTTGATGAAGCAGGGTGTAACCTAATACTAATGCGATAAAGTCGCTTGTGTAAATATTGCAGGATGGTTCAAAATACTGATGAACCAAGATGGAGTATAAGGCATCAAATGATCTTCAATCGATTATATTATTAGCAGCACAAATCTGAGTGAATTTTTTAACCGAAGACTCAACCAATCAGGGAGTGTGGTCGAATCAAGTCGACGAAAATTTTCGCAACCAAGATACTGTCGTTTTCCCAGATAGCCGAGCCGAGTCTATATTGAAGCATTTATGTTGTATTCATTCAGCTTAAAACTGATTTGAGAGTGCTTAGAGAAACTAGATAGCCTAGGCTAAATAAACAATTCCTCCTTTCACTATGGGTAAGCTCGACGTCAATGACATCACAATGAGCGTTTGCTAGTCTATGTACCTCCACAAGGGACTACTTAAAACTATTGCAGCAACAAATAGCAAGAGCCAGACTGCGCAGGCAACCTCTGAGAGTATAATTTGCGATGAAAAGCTTGTCAGTCCGCCGTTTAGAGTCAACAATAAATGTTGTGGTTTCCTACCAGTGGTTTCGAGAAGCCAGGCTTTGACCTTCTATGTCACATCAAATGTTTGTTTTATTTTTAAGACCCTAACCTTCCTCCCTTTTACGGGAGGGAGCTGGACAGTTACAAAGAAGGTGGGGAATAGTTTCCTCCTCCTCTTTCGTGCATGCAGCTTCTACAGAAATCGTTTGAATGGACGCCAAACCTTGTTGCATGCTTGCCTATTAGACACCTATTACGGATCTGATAGGCGGTCTGTTAAGAGAAATCAAATTCTTAAAGCGTTTCAGATCCAGTCGTAGCCAAATCCGCTTAGTAGTTAGACATTTGTCCACCTAGAAGATTGTTTTCTGGATAGCATCCAGCTTGAGTTTAAGTTTACATGTAGCGATCGGTATACTCAGAGTGTCTTTTGTTCCATATCTGGCGAGTTTATCAGCCTTCCAGTCCCCTGGAATATCTCTAGGCCCCAACACTCAATAAAAGTGAATATTGTGAATCTATAAGACATGATCGGCAATCTAGAGCTACTAACGAGTTTGAAGAGACCGATTCTAGGGACCTGATAGCTGGTTGACTGCCTGAAAAGACAGCTTATGTCACGTTTCAGCCAAAATAAGACTTCTTTGATTGCCAATATTTCCGCCAGGAATACGCTACAATGATTTGGAAGACGGACAGAGAGTTTGAGGTTAAGCCTATCGGAGAAAGCATCACCACCTACACCCTTTTTGGTTTTAGATTCATATCGGTGTAAAAGTCACGGCTATGTAACCCTAAATTATCGAGTTCCGTAGATGACTGAAGAACACAATAAAGGTGAGATAAGCCGCCATTTATAACTCATAGACACTCCTCTAAAAGTGATTACATGACTTTTCAGCATGATCTCCATCTGATCCCTTGATGACATAAGCCCCCAGTAAAACAAAACTCATTTCACACATCACACAATTCATCAATTCGATTCAGTTTGCATTCCTCTTCCAAACTTAGATACAATCACAGCGTTTGTTACCCGTAAAGCTGCGCATTTTTGCATCTAATTAAATAGAAATATTAAATGAGTCTTCGATTAGTTTTATGGCGCCTACATCAAGCCGGAACACAGCATAGTAAAAGAATTCAATTCAGGCAAAGTCAAACGAAAGAGAGGTCTTATGCATACATCGGCATGTGTATGTAGGTCTGTGTTTGCAAAATAAAAATTCCCAATTGCATTTGATGTGAAAGATATCTAATTTTGTTTGCATCAACGATATGTTGTGCAATCCACGCCCTCGAAATCGCCTTGTTTTGTATGCCCAACAACGGCATGACAACGCATGACGTTTTGACATTCTTGCATAAGTTTTGCCGTTTGGATACTCGTTTTGGTTTCTTTTGCAAAGCCTTTCCCAGTAATCAAAGTTAATCGGCATATCGATGGGCCTTAATTCAAAACACGCGGAATTCCGATCACGTATCTTAACGTTGAAAGCGTCTTACGTTGTGTTTCGAATGTAGGATACATTTTGGATTTATGATTTATTTCGCTGACATTTAGATTTTGCAAAAAAAAAAAAAGACTCTACGAACTTATAGGGTGGCAGCTTAGCTATGGCTTAGGATTCAGTCGATGTATAGATGTGTTATTTTGAAGGAGAAATTACAGAAACAGTCTTATTCGTAGGTCTTCTCAGTCCATCTTGAAGTTTCTGTAGCCGACACAGTCTTTCTTTCTGATAAAGACTCTACGAACTTACAGGGTGACAGCTTAGCTATGGTTGTGGATTCAATCGATGCATAGATGTGGTATTTTGAACAAGAATTGACAGAAAAAGTCTAATTCGTAAGTCTTCTCAGTTCAGTTTCTATAGCCGACACAGTCTTTCTTTCCGATAAAGACTCTACAAACTTACAGGGTGACAGCTTAGCTATGGCTTAGGATTCAGTCGATGTATAGATGTGTTATTTTGAAGGAGAAATTACAGAAACGGTCTTATTCGTAGGTCTTCTCAGTCCATCTTGAAGTTTCTGTAGCCGACACAGTCTTTCTTTCTGATAAAGACTCTACGAACTTACAGGGTGACAGCTTAGCTATGGCTTAGGATTCAGTCGATGTATAGATGTGTTATTTTGAACAAGAAATTACAGAAACGGTCTAGTTCGTAGGTCTTCTCAGTCCGCCTTGTAGTTCATGTAGCCTACACAGTCTTTCTTTCTGATAAACAGGTACAACTTGGTCTGTTTCTTTAAAATGTATCTCAATTAGGGTTGTGTTCATGGAAAACTCAACTGTCAAAAGAAGTTTACAGTGACCCTACAGTTTAATTGCCGACTTTGAACGGCAGATTGAGACGCTTTTTCATGACAAATTATACTCTCGGATGTTTGTTATTGTGTGCCGAGAGGTGATGCTGCGAGAAACTGTTGGTTTGGTTGAACCTATGTCAGCTCACTTAGCAGTCCACCGAACTTACCAGAAAGCAATGGTGACCACCCTGGCTTGATATTGGTATATTCACACGTAGCGAAAGGCATACCCAGGTCATGTCGTTCTGGCAGGATACTTGGAGTAGTACTGTGTCTAGTGAGCTCATCAGCCTTGAAGTTTCCTGTAGTGGATTTGTGACTTGGCACAGGTGAATGTTGACTTGCTCCGCAGGCTCTGTGAGAGAGGAGTACGATTCCTAGAACTGAATGGCCGCTAGGCTATCCGCAAAAATGCCAATGACAGATCTGGTTTATTGGATTCCAGTCAGGACAAGGCTACCTTAATCGCTACAGTGATCTGAGAGGCGGAATAAGATGCTCTCATTGAGCATTGAGTTATAAGTGTTAAGCAGAGTTTCGGTCAACTTGCTTTACAGTAGCATTTAGGACTTATACTAACATTTCTTCTCCTTCTAATATTGCCTAAAAGCTGGAAAGCAAAACACCAAACCTCGTGAAGGAAAAGTTAACTAATTTTATCCTTTTTTGTGTTTTATTTCAGAATTGTAAGCTGTGGAAGCTATTTGGATTTAAAAAGAGGTATGAGAAATGAGAATAGAGTATAGATATGTAAGCCTAACCTAACCTATAAGCAATTGATTGAGCTGGACATCTGAGCTGATGAAAACAATTGACCAGTAAACTCTTTCTGTTCGATTGACTTTCTCTTACTTTCGTACTTCAGAGCTTTGTTGATCCTAATGCAGCTGGTAAACGCGTTCTGAATATCTACAGACGCTTGTTCTATCTTGCTTTTTGATGTTGTTAAGTTTGAACCTGGATCAAGGCTCTGAAGTCACGGAGTCCCCACCGAGTCAGTCACTTAAGTACTGATTTTGAAGAAACGTGGCACTTTCTGACTGAAAAAGGTCAACAGTGTAGCTTGCTACAGCAGTACAGGCCTCGAATTTTGAAGCAACAACTCGAGCACTGGTTTTTTAATCCCTAACTCGCCAAGGAACTGAACTCTCTGTCAATGGAAACACGTCAAAGGGCTTGACTCTGGTAGATTCCTGCATTCGACATACCTTCACAAGTTGATCTTGTCCTAGGAAGCGCTGTCTTCTGTGACTTCATTTTTTCACATAGATTTAATCCGAGGAGAAGGACAAACATCGCCGATTGATTCAGAAGATGCAGCTTGTTTGGATTCTGCGGGGGAAGGTTAGGTTAGTTTGGATGGCTGTCCTCGTTAAGCAGGGACACACTTAGGCCAGAACGAAGACCCATTGTGATATCACGTAGAGAAACCGGAAAGCCAGCATCAGAAACCTCACATGTAGAATTTCCTTAGAAGAAGAAAGAGTAAAAGCTCTGGGTAACCGTAACGGTGTAAGTCCTTACCTCTGCCGCACTAAGTACAGAACCAGTTAGACTCATAAACGAAACTCTTAAAGATGTCGAGCCTAGTTAGGTCGTTGAGTTCGAAGAAGTACTCTCCTAGGGATTTTCAGCTGTGAAAGAGCAGGGCAGGTACAAAGAAGCTCTTTTTCACTGCAACTTCTACAGAAATCGTTAGAAGGGACACCCATTCAAGTGGTATGCCTGCCTATTAGACAATGTTCTGTAAGGGCTCCTACTACTATTCAGCTGCAGAAATATTGGGTGACTCATGAAGTACCTTTTCGTATCCAGAAAACCGAGGATATGGCTTGTGAGCAGTTTTTTTTTTTGCAAACCTACAACGCGTCTACAAAGTGTCTCCTCTTTTCAAGGAACCACGCCATCCTGCTTTTGGATGCTCGAAAGAAAGCGCCTTACCTAGGTTTCTTCAAACAGAGAGACGTTTTCAAGATCAACAGCTGGATCAGACAATGTTTTGTTAAGTCTTCAAAGAGCCAAGTTCAACTACCAAGTTAAGTTCCATGTGTCAAAAATCCCAGTCTGGCCTTCTCTCTCTAAAGCGGGACACAAGTGTAGCTTAACTAAAAATGAGAGCCGAGTTGATATTGATGTAGATCAGGTTAGGTTAAACTTATGGCAGCGTGATGTAATGTGTCGCCTTTCTCAGATCTTCATGGATCCTTTGCGTTCCTCGTTCTAAGACTCTATATATGTGTACCTGTGGGGAAGTAAGATGGATTAGTTTCTTATCAACCAAGCCTCCTGAAACCAATATGAATTTAAGAATGGCATTCGGTGGCATGGTGAACTGTTTGCTCGAGTCAGTAAAGAAGGATATGCCTAGCGTTGTTTTCCTGGTTATACTGAGGCTTCGGCAATCGCAAAGGAAGTGCGTCGTTTCGTTTTCTGGGTCTACTTCGCCAAAGCTCCTGTAGAGGTCGGTTGTACTAAGTCACATTCTGAGGTAACGAATGGTTTGTCAATGTGTGCCATACATGTTAGTCTAGATCTTTGTGGGCATCAGCAGTAAATGTGCTGCTAAAGGTAGTGCTAGGTGCCTTTTCAACGTTTTTTTCATTCTGAAGCCTCGATCTATAAAGCCTACATTCGTCCAAAACTTGAATATAACTGGCTCCATTTCCTTTTCTCGCTTGAAGAAGTTGGAGTATTAACGCTGACAGAGGCTGAAAGGCCTATTTGTTTATAGCTTCGTTTATCTAAAACCCATTTCATCGCAGTACTTTCGATGTGAACTTCTTAGTGTTGAGTGACGTTTTTGTCTTATGTTCGGTTGACTGTGTTTCAAAAGCATACTCCCTGCCGAGGTGTGATAACTATTCCTGCAAACGTGTCTATGATTTGATGACTGTTTAGCAACCTTTCCCACTTGGTCAATATTTGTTCTGCACCAAACCCCTCTTTTCGGCTGAAAGACAACAAAAAAATCCCATTTCGAACCTAATTGGCCACAACTCGATAATTGGAAAACAAGTTTCACTGTTTGTGCAAGATGACACATCTACTCGTGCTAAGTCATCAAACTAAGAAGCGACTGACTCATCGTTCACCGTAAAAGTCATTTATGTACCACAAAGCGGTACCAAAACAACACAAAAAAAAACCTGTCTTCTCACAGTTACTTTCGGAAAATAATGATTTACCGCCGCAAGAGGGGACTACATACATATGCCTCACATTTGACCAGTTTCAGAAGTTACTTCACCAACCAGCCTTAGTAAGTTTATGTGTGGTTAGGTGACAAGACACAAACGGATTTATACCTCTTAAGCCATGCACTGCTTGACAATTGGTGCAGCACGCAACACCTGAACAATCTCACCCATCCAAGGTTAACCGCTTTAACCCTCGGAGGACATTTGAGATTGTTCAGGGTAAATTTATTCAAATTACCCTTGCGATGAGGAATTTGTGATTCGAAACAGGTGTAGATACTTGTACTTGTACACACTCTTGATGGCACACCTTTGGGTCATTCTGTGTGTGGAATTCATAGAACTTTCACTTTGTTCTCGAGTAGAGAATGGAACGCTAAGCTCTTGCTTCCAATCCAAAGTGAGAATTATAGACCACGGTGATCTTATTGTGAAGCCTTGAGGCGGCACGGGCTTTAAGTGGCATTTTAAAAAGAACGTGAGTTGGACAATTGAATTTTTTATTTTTTTTGTATCTTTCAGTTTGCACGGCACGATTCGTGTTCTTGTGAGATTTTTATTCGATTGAAAGTATCTGTGTATCTGATGGGAGCATTGAGCGCTTCGGCATAACTCTGTGCGATCAATCATAAGATAAGCTTGCATTTTTTTATTTCTTAAACGTTTTATTGTTTGCTGTGTTTGCATGCAAGGTAAACGATATTAATGCGACGGTCTTGACTTTGTTCTCATGTCGGAAGGTCTTTTTAGAAAAAAAAAAACGCATAATTGTTGGCCTTCAACTTTGTCACATTCAAAGTAGTATCGCATAAACGATACACGGTGGGCATTAAGCTACTTATGAGCTTCAATGAAAAATTGTGAACGTATTTGAAGTCTTTATTGAAGGATTGTGGAACGTATTTGGAATCCAATACGAGATGATAAACATTTAATTTTAAAGTGGATGGTAAGAGTTTTAAAAAGAGAATCAAGGTTTAAGTGGGGAATGGCTTTACAGCATTATGAGCTTTGCAGCATTATGAGCTTGAATAGCCCCTGAAATCAACAATAACCATCAACTACGACAGAAAGGCTACAATCTTTTGATGGCCTTCCCTCATTGGTGTTCTGTCCTAAGTTACATTTGATCCGGTTCCTAGTTCTATAACCAGTTTCTTCTTTTTTAATCTTTCTTTTCTTTAGGAATATAGCAGCCTGAATAGCTTCTTTAGAAGTTTTAACTATGCTTCTTCGGTGCCGCCGCTGTTGTGATAAATAACACCGTCCCCTCTGGTAAGAGTTCCTTTTGTCTCGAACCAAAGGAAAGGTTTGACTTGTCGGAATGAAAGAGACAAGTTTTCGGTCTTATAAAGCCAATCCATCTTAGGAAAGTCGAATAAAGCTCAAAGAAGCCAAAAATAACTGCAATATCCACAATCGACATGCGCAATTGCTTTAGGATCAACAAATCCGACAAAACAACGCTCCAACGCTTACAATGTCATTCCAGCTGTTAGCCAATCTGATTGCTGGGCACTTTGCAGCAAGTTCAGCACCTGTCTCAGTCTGAATTCGAGAGTTCTCAAGAGGTGTTCTTTCAAGCCAACAATACCACTGCGTAATCGACTCCGCCTGTCGTACTACTCTGGTCCCTTTACGAGGAAGTAGGTGGAAGACTGCATTTGTCCAGCACGCCCCTAAAAAATATTCTTCTTCCTCCAACTACTGACCGATTGTACTTATGTACTTTAGCAAGCTGCCCCTAGTTTTGCTCGCCAAGTCGGTTGAGGTTCTTTCTCATTTGACAGTCTTTCCCTACTGCCTTGGGGTTGGATTCGAAGACTCTCCGGCACAGAGCGCTGGTGTTCTTCTGTTCTTCATGTCCAAGCCATCTTGGTCGTTGTATTTTAACTCTTCTAACTAGGTCGATCTCATTGTACGGGCTGTTTACAGTTCGTCGTTTTTTCTCCTGCTCCATTCTTCATATATGCAAACGGGACCGTCGATCATCTGTAGGTTTTTTCTCCCAAAATAACCGAGGGCAACCTCATCCATTCTTGACAGAGTTTATGCTTTCACTGGGATGATTAGGGTCTAGTTGTTCGATGGAGGGCTTTACTACTCAATTGCCTTCTTTGCCCTCATAAACAAGAATTGGCAAGAGTTTGTTTATCCTTAGCGTTGGTGTCGTTGCTGGAGTAAATAGCTAAGTCTAGTCTCTAACTACCTCAAAGCAAAGTATATCTGTCTAGGGTGACGTTTTGTCCGAGACCTCGGACTTTTATGAAGACAGCATCGATCATCTTTCCATTTTCGCTACTTTCGACATCATGCTGCGATTTCTCGATTATTTCAACTTCAGCACGGTCAGCACGAACTTTTGAAAGATTGTACCTCTGGTATTGACGAGTTCCGTACACTTATTTCAAGAACGATGTTGAAGAAGTCACATGACAGCACTTCGCCTTACCTTAATCGTTTTTTGACATCGAAGCGATATTGAGGAGACGTATGTATGTCTCTAATTGGCGCAGTTTAATGGGTCTCCTTGATTGAGGATCTGGCTAACAAGGTTGAGGTTCCAATCGTCCAGCATCCTTTCGTCAGTACCAGCAGTTTCATTGAACTTATGTTTCGATAAAGCTGTGGACCGGCTTGTTAGCTCTCATCGTCCATATTGAATGGTTCATTCTAACAGGAGAATTTAGATCGTCGTCGCCTCTATAAAGTCTGCAGAAATAGTCTTTCCGCATCCTCAGCACTGACAGCGATTCTACCACTACGTTCCCTTGTTCGTCTTTGTAGACTTCGCTTCGGGTTATGTGGCCTTGACATGTTCTGTTTACCCTTTAACTGCAGAAGCACCCATTTATTTCCTCAAACGTGTGCTTCTCATGCTTCTTCTTTCAACTTCTGAGAAGCCGGTGACCCTCTCTTCTCTTTTGCTCTATTCATTGCCACTGTGTATGCCTCCTGTTTTGCTTTCTCAAACCATGGATTTCGTAGATTCCAGCACATCAGAGCCATTGGTCTTCAATAGTTGATGCTCCCGGCATATGACCTCTTGTGAGATTGGAGAAGGCCCCCGGAGACGGTTTTTAGCCATCCTACGTCTAATTTCTTCACAGTATTTTTGGATAGTGGTTCGAGGAAATGTTTGCCTCTCGGAAAGTGCGTGAGTACCTTGTATCGATCGGTTTAGGGTCGTTTAGGATTGTCAGTTGAAGTGACAATCTTAATTCAAAACGTCTACAGTATCAAGTTAGTAATTTCAAAACCGCACAAGTTCACATTTCACGTATCAAAGTGCAAAGTTATACACTTGCGGCTACAGTCTACCTACAGTCGCTTCTTAAATGGATGAATCCAAAAAAAAAAAAAATCTGGTTTCATTGACATTTGCAACGTCCCAATTCCAAATGTCATTCTACCACATCATCAAACTAGCGCTGACACCAACCTGTTCTTGTGAGCACACCTCTCACCACCATCGGAAGAACAAACTTTAGTAGGAAGCGCACCGACTAGTTCTAAGAAAAAACCGAACAATAACCAGAAAGCATGAAACCAGGGAACTTTCTACATAACCGCGCACCATTTCTATTTGTCCAGAGACGATGGAGACGGCGACCAACTGGTAAATGGTCAAGACACCATCGGATAACTGGTTTTCTATGTAACGTATATCATCAGCAAACCGTAATTTCCAGTGTACAACCGAATGCATTCCTCTGGTCGAAGAAGACGCAAAGATCCGCACACGGTTGGAGTAGGTTTACTCGGATGCCATTAGAAGCGGAATGACGGGAGTGTGTGCATATGTATCTTGTTTTGGAAAAGGTGTTACCGCGCTATCGTCGCCACGCACACTCACAATCACACATCTGAAGGTCATTACTTGGGATAAACTTGTTGAGGCTACCATTTAACAGTTTTGTTTATGGCATACGACAGATGATAGCGACGATCGTTGCTTGGTGGTGATCATGACGACCTCGCACGTAGGTGTCACTGGTAAAATTATGCTTCTCAGTTAACGGCTTTTAAGAGAGCGTTCGTGAAGAGTGGTACGTCTGTGTGTATTTTTTTTTGCATTTATGATGCGAGACAAGTTTGAAAGGAGGCTAAGCTGACAATGATGTCACTCGTTAGATTAGCTCATAAAAGGATTCAATTTGACCGAAAAGAGTTTTGTGTCTTGAAAGATTGAAGGTTAATATAGCTGCTGTCTTTGTTTAGAAAAGGGTAAGGGATGGGTACATCTAAAAGAATATGTTGATGGGAAAGATCGTGGTCTGATAATCATCACACGCCTTGAGAAGTCTGAAATCGTCAGATTTGTCTAAGCCCCTCCTGGCTAGATCATCTACTTTCTTCATCAGTTTTGTCAGTATGATGGGAAATCTTAGCGACATTGACGTCATCTAGTTCGGAGCTTGTGAAAATAGCACAACCTAGCCAAATTCTGGAGATCAAAGCTGCTTTCGGAATCATTACGAATTACGTGGCGAACTTAGAGTCCAAGCTCTACCAAGCTGGGTTAAAATTTCTAGAAGTGGCTGCTCACTTGGTTGTCGAATGAGGCGCAGGGTCATAAGTCCACCAAGGGTTTTTTGATCAACTTGGGTGGGTTATAATACCACAAATCAATTGGCCTGTGGACTGATGACCCTGTGCCGTCGAAAGATTCTTGATTCGACAGCTGTGGAATTCAAAAATGTACTTTTTATTTATCAGGCCAGCAGCCTTTGTTGGGTCAGACCCTGAATTAACGCCACCTTCCATGCTTCACGTGTTTCGCACGACTGAAAGGGACGTAGTAGATGTAATAGTCTGTACTTAGCAGCTAAAGGGCATTCACAAAGACTGACAGATGTTTGTAGCCAATGCACCTGTTAGAGGCCGATATTAACGTACACAAACACAAGTCTTTATTATTAACTACCACGCGTTTATTTAAAGGAATTCAAAACAACAATAATATACAGAGCAAGGAAGGAAACGATCCGTTGTCGGCGACTGATTTTTGATGACCGCCCAGGATCGTCCTAGGATGAAACTTAATGGATCCTATTTCTTTGTAGTCTGTGTGTGTGCGTGACACACCTACATACCTTGTGAAGATGGTACCAGTCAGCTTCGTTTTACTCAAATAACTTCTTGGGCTTTCTTGATTTGCATTGATGAATCTTTTCGCTTATATCAAGTCCTTTGTATTGGCTCAGTGGTCAGCAAGGTTGTCGGTTTATATCCCATTGTGCAATTTTGGAATATTCGTTGCTAAGGGGTATTCAGGACCAACAAGCTGCCCACAAGCCTTCGTTTCTTTGAATCCACGCAGCCGTGACTATATTTGTTGAATAAAACTCTTAGAGGAGATCGAAACAGTCCTACACAAGCTTCGTCGGTATCGTACAAGCCTTGAGTGCCCTCAGTGCTGCCTGACTGTCTGAAAAGATATAAATGGGGGTTCCTTCAAATCTTCTTCATCTACATTCACCTACACACACAAAATTCAATTGCGTGAACCTCAGCTTGGAAAAGTGTTGATGACCTACGAGTAACGTAACGCTGTTGCTCGATGGAATCTGTTTCCAGTGGTCCAATTTTGAAGCCATCTGTGTGCCAAATTTTACAGCTTGATAGTGTTGCGAGACCTCCATTCCTCTATGTGCGGCAGTTACCTATGACCACCTTGCATTTTGTTGGGTTGTTCGCCGGCCTTGTAGTTGAGAACCTGTTGCAGCCTAGGAGTACTGCCTAATACAGTAGAAAAAGGTTAAGTATAGCTGCTAAGGCTGTACGGTATGGCACGTTCTAAGTGTCCTAGCACGCTAAACGATACAGTCGATTGAAGCGTTCCTCCGTTCTAACTTGTAGGTTCTCAAGTCCCCATTCTAGCAATAATGGTGGATCAACGGATACCTTTTACTTAGATTTTTACTTTTCACAGTTTCTGTCAATTCTCAGTACACAAACAGATTTTTTATTTGACCTTGTCAAACGTCAAACTAATCTCTGACTCACTGCGTCTTTCATGATTTTTTTTTGTGCTGTCAGCTGTCAGGATTTCACATTTATATCTTTTCCCGTCACATAATCGTTTTTTGTGACTTGTCACTTTTCACAGTTTCTGTCAATTCTCTGTATTTTTTGTTTGACCTTGTCAAACGTCAAACTAATCTCTGACTCACTGCGACTATTATGATTTTTTTTTTGTGCTGTCAGCTGTCAGGATTTCACATTCATATCTTTTCCCGTCACATAATCGTTCGCAAACGGTTCACGTAGGCACACTGTGAACCTTATGACATTCAATACCTTTGTCACATAATTGTCAGTTGAGAATTTATACCGTTCGACAAAGCCTTCCATTACACAAGTTATAAAGGAAATTTTCCCAGGCCGCCAGCTGTTTTTCGGAATGAGTCACGCTGAACTCCCCAAACTGCCAAAAGCTAACAACAGTTATGTAGGTTGGTACACCAATTCTCAGAGACCCCGTGAATTCCACAATTGTGTCGACTAAATTCATGCTATCATGCAGTCATTCTTTCGTAATGATAGTTACGGTCTGTCCACACAGCCCCACATACGTCTCGGATCTATGATCGTCTAAGAAGTCACAAGATAGAGTGTCGGAGGAGGGAAAAACAACTCACCTCACCACTTCGCTATTAAATATGCAACGACCTATAATTGCGAACAGACCGAGAGTTTGTATCTCGAATTCTTGAGCTATATGTCAAAAACCAGTTTCAATTTGTAATTCGTGCAAACGGTCGCGAAGCCCACTGCACTACAAATAACGGTTGGACGGGACAAAACTAACAATTTTCGTTGGTTTCATGTTGTTGCCGATTTATCGTTGTAGCAGCACGGCATTGCAACGACAACGACAACGCACTTCGGTTGGAGATACTTTTTTAGGACATGCAACAGCATTTTACAAAACAGATGCAAAAGAGACTGCATGCTGTATCCCCTTATCAATTTGTTGAGATGCTACCACCGATTGGAAGTAATTTTGTTGGCCAATTGGATGTGCCACCTGTGCTCGATGATGAAGCCAGGCAAGCGTACAACTCAGTCATAACATTAGTTAGTCTCAAAGTTGGTTTCATCTTCTACATTGTGATGTGTTAACTGTTGCTAAGCCTTAGGGGGCTTCTTTACGAACAACATTCTAACCACATGTGTGTGGTTATATGGTTCTATGATTGTCTCTCTTGAGCAGAAGACAGGTTGCTATGCTCATGGATGCATTGAAATTGCAAACCAAGAAAAACATCAAGAAGAAGCTAAAGAAATTAAATGCAGTAATCGAACGGTTCATTGGAGCGGATAGAATTCATTTTATAACATGCGTCTTGGGTCTATAAGAGTAACATTGCAAAGACAATATTTAGGACGGTTAGAAGGAGGAGGGGTATTCAAAACGCGGAGTTTACCCTAATTTATGGTCGACCTGCTTTTGTAAATGGGTCTTCACTTACTCGTTATTGAAACCTGTAGTCAGGCTTTATTGGTTTAACCTCAAAGTCTGATTTGCTTGCTTGAACCTATTTTGCTGTTAGTTCATTGAATTTTTGAATATGCCAAGAGCTAGGTTTGTAAATGGTGGGAGTTGATCGTGCCATCAACATGCAACCTGATCTAGTAAACTCGTTTAGCGCCTTTCGCCGGCGTTATAAAGTAGGCCGCCGCTATACAGCGTGAAATTGTGCCTCTATAGCAGGGATGTTCAATTGAATACAAAACGCAGAAGGATGATTTCAAGCTCTAGAGCGATTGATCAAGTTGTTAAGAAGTTGTAAGAGCGGTGGGGAATTGTAGTTTGTTCATTTAGGTTGCAAGGCGGAATGGAAAGACAATCAAAAGTTTTATTTAAGCAACATTGGGAAACGGATCACTTGATTTTATGTTCATAATGTTGCAAGACTACAGGACTTTTGTCCCTTTATAGCAATCTTCTATGCCCTCGGGCGATTGTGTATGATTCCTAGCAATGCCTATCAATTTCGTACAGCTTCTCTTCAACTAAGAAGATTCCTTCTCGAGCTTCTTGAGTCTTTTTTTCAATCGGCGACCCACTCTTCTACCGTCGTGGGTAAGCAAGTTTAGTTTTATAGCTTAATGGGCTATGCGGTTATTTTTTGAGTGTAACCATTCCACTTCCACTATCGCTTTATTCAAATCGCTTCTAGGTTCATTTCCTCATGCATCTCTTTTCATGACATGGTTTGGCCAGAAAAGAACATCTTAGACACGTCGACAGGGATGACTTGGAGTACCAGCACCTGCTTTCAAAGATTCTTCAATTCTGTATTGGAGGGACAATGCAGTCAAGTTGGAAAGTAATCTTAATGTACAAACATTTGAATCTTAAATTGGTTTGACAGTGTACTCCTATGCAGTATGTGACTAGCTAGGATGCGTAATTACTTGTGTAAGGCACACCATGTGACTTCTTGATCCACAATCAAATAAAAGCAGATATAGAGGAGGCTTGTACCCGACGAATTGCTTGATGATTATGCTGAGGGTATCGATGTGGTTAATGCACTGTATCTCTGTATAAGACATTGATTGTCCCAGACCTGCTCCATAGCGCGGAGGCATGGACTTTGGGAAGAAGAGATTAGGTTGCCCTCGGTTCTTTTGAGAGAAAAATTGAGAGTTGAGGACGAGACACAACGATGAACTCTGTACGCTGTTCAGCGACATAAACCTAGTCAGAAGAGTCCAAATATATACAACGACTAAGATGACTGGGACATGCACAGCAGATGTACATCAGCGCTCCGGCTCAGAGAGCCATCGAGTCCACTCTGGAGGCGTAATAGAGGAAGAGCTACCCATAGGGGGTGCGCGGAACGTCAACCAACATCACGTGTGAAATTGGAGACAGCTAGCTGAACATCGAAATGGCTGGACACGATTGTTGGTTAAGCCCCAGGTCCACCGCGGACTGGTGGTTGGCCCGTAACTACTACAGCCGGAAGCGGATAAGTGCACAACTCATCGGGCTCGATTTTGTGTGCACTTATCCGTAAGTGATTTAGTTTTCTAAAAGATCTATTGTGCCTGGAGCGAGTAAGACTAGAAGATCCTGAATTTTTTTTTTAATGAAGTTGAGGATATCTCCAGTCGAGGCATTACGAACGTCCTCCGGCGTTAGGGATTCCTTGTGAAAAAAGCTTTGTCAAAGTCCGTTTCCATTTTTTCCAGCTGTCCAGACTCGTTCTTAACGCGGAAGGGTCACAAGTTGGTCTACAATTTCATTGCCTTCAATGCCTCTGTATCCTGGTACCCTACGCACCCGAGTTTGACTTAAGCGCGCTTAGTAAGGTCTTGGATAGCATTGAAGCAGCTTGAAACGGCCTTTGAGTTGCAGTAATGGGAGCTCAGTGCTTTGAGCGCTGCTTGACTATCAATGGTTGTTCCCTTTATGCCGGAGTCAAGAATAATATTGGCGGTGGTATCAATGGCGAGTAGTTCTGCCTGAGAGAGACTAGGGCACATTCGAAGTGCCTTTGAAACTTTGTGATTAGGGCCATAAATACCGGCTCCAGTACTGAAGTCCATCTTTGATCTGTAAGTATACCACACTAGTCCTTTTATCTTCAACAGCAGTTCACCAGTTTCCCAAGATTGACGGTTCGGGATCTCAATCTCGAACTTCCTGCCAAAACAGAGTATGTTGGGCATAAAGTCGGATACCGTACTGATCGTTTCAAGCTCGGAAAAGTAAGAAAGGATAGCTATGCGACCCATAAATCTACTTGGCTGGATTCCTGTACCTAAGATGTACAATGGACCAATGGACCAACAAGTGCCTCTAGGGCTGCCGTAAGGGCATTTTGGGCATTACTTGTTACAGCTTTATTTTTCAGTCCATGGATCGGGCTGCGTATTCTTTAGTTTACAGATTCATGTTGCAGAAAGCCAGGTCTTGCCAGGTTAAAAGAGTCTCTAGCCTCCTTGGAGTTCATTCTGCGTGATGCTTATTCATATAAACATTTTTTTGCATTTGCGCTTGTAAAAAATTAATGAACATCCCTGCCTGACTAACCTCTCTCTTTCCTTCTTTCATTCCAGGAACACTGCGAACAACTCTAATTGATATCAACTTTCATGTAAGTATCCCACCATCAGCGGCCACTCCTAAAACAAATCACGAATCTCACCCAACTAGTCCCAATTAGCCAAGCCACTCTTCTATGAAGGAATTCGCCCGGTGGCCAATTAGAATTGTTAATTGTATCTGAAAACGCATGAGAAAATTGCAATCTAATTCCGTCCAACAATCACTGCATGTACATTATACGTATAACTTGTCTTGCATCGCTTGACAGCTCACTGAATGTGTTAATAATTCATTTATGCACCTGAAAACATGTTCAACTAAGTTTACTAGGAAAGAATATTAAATTTTTCTTTTTCCATTGTAATCCCATCACACTTCACGCACGTTAAATAAATTTAAATTTTCGATATCACAACTGTTAAACTGTTTTAGTTTTTTTTTTTTTCAATTTAAATGACAGTAACAGCGACAGCAATCATAATTTAATGCTCTCTCGGAACTGTCACTTTCGTTTTCACTTGTGATCATTTGAAATGCAAAATATTTTGAACATTTTTTTTTTTTTGAAAGGTTAGGAGCGGTACAATATCAATAATGGCTTTCGCTCGACACAAAATCCACTAATAGTGAGATAAATTTGCATAATTTCTAGTTTGACAGTTGAAAATTAATTGTCAAACTGACAGAGGGCACCTAGTACATAGGGACCATGTCAATATTTTTTTTTACCATAAATGCATTCGGAAATTTGAATTCGATACAGAAAAAGTGTTTGGAAAGAGAAATTTCCGAAACGGAATTAAAATTCCCCAAATGGTGTTTGGGCTGTCAAGATTGTCTTTGACTTACCCATCTGGCATTTGGAACGCACTCGTGTAACTTCGCTTCGATAGTGTTCATCTTAAACTTTACTTTACTTTCGCTTTTGTTTTTCGTTGAAAACCAAAAGCAAGGCACGCAAAGAAATGCCGTCAAATGTATAGCAAGGCAATCAAACTGTACACAACACATACACCTGTCAGCTGGCTGGCGTCTGACAGTGTCATGCCAACGTCATGTTGCCATAGGTTTTGTGGTTTGGTTTAGCCATTGTTGTCGTGTACTGCCGCCATACGTTTATTTTTTTTAATTAAAAGAAATGTTTGCAACGAAGTAATCTAAAGTGGCCAACACGCTGAATGATTTATTTGTCCCGTTTGAGTAACAAGTATTGTAGGTTTTTTTTTCTTCTTTTTTTTTTGTTGGAAAGAGGTTTTTCAATGTGAGACATTAGTTTTTGTCTTGAGGGCTTTACGGGCTAACGAATAAGAGTAAGTAAATAAATTTGTTATATAAATTCCGTCGTTTATTGATATATTTTGTTGATTTTATTTATTTTTTATTGATTTGTTAAGTCTAGGTCATAATGGATGCGGGGAAATGTTAGTTAGTTTGGACGATATGTTTCCTGTTCTTTATTGTTACGAATGACAATCGACTTTAGACAAAAGATACAAATGAGTTATTAGTTAAATCCGAGGTTTGTGCACCGAACTGTATAGAATTTCATTGTCTACTTGACAGATACATAAGTGACAGCAATTTGTAAATTTCAATCAAATATGATGTGATGTAAACGTAAATAACGGAAGCTACTATCTGTTGGGCTTTGTCTGCGAACTGACTGCCCTGGATGTGATTGACGGATGGTGTACACGCTGAGAATAGGTCGAAGTTGTTCCCTTCACTAGAAAGTTGGATTGATTTTACCAGTGCTCAAAGACGTCAGAATCCCAGAATGGATAGGAAACTGAGTTGGTTAAAACACGTCTAGTTTACGGCTCGTGCATTGTCAGTTTTCTGGCAGTGTAAGGGCGAGACATTGAGCTTGTCACGCGAAAACAGTTTTGAGTTTTGATGACCTTTAACTCAAATCTGTGCCCTCTGACACAATGGTTCCTGAATTAAGACTACTGTGTAGATTTTTGTTCGACTTTCCCGATGCAAAGTATAAATTGGTTTCCGGCAGACTTTGACACAGTTTGAGAATGTAGGTTGTCGAATTTTCACAGATTCGAAAGCCTCTTTAGCTTTTCATGAATCCTTTTTCAAATGATGGTTTCAAATAAAGTCACTTTCATGAGCTCACCCAACGACTAGCAGGAGAAGTTGGATGTTGTTTGGTATAGCTCGGCGGAAATGTAAATTTTTCTTGTCATCTTATCAGTTAAACACTGGATTGACCAACCTTTGAACGAGCTTAACTCCATCCAAACTCAGAACGAGGCAGAACGAAAGGAGTTTTTACCAGACGTTTTGAATCTGCGTGCCCGGTCAAGAAAAAGTGCTGCTAACAGAAGCTCCTTATCACTGAAGCTCTTACTCGCCTTTCTTCGAGAGATAGGTTAAAAGCTTTTAAAGGGTTGTACAGGCTCCAGCCTGATCTTCTTAGAACTCTAGGGTAAAGAAGCTTCGATCGCCTAGGTCCCTCAGAGACTATAACACCATCATAAGTTTCCGCTTCGATCACTACGTCATTTCATCAATATTTTGATTGCCGGCCGCGTTTGGTCATTCCTCGGTTTGAATCGTCTGCGATCGGCGGCTCTGAACAGCTTTCTTACTGTGATCTTTTTAACCCAATACACTTGCAAAAAGGATCTTCTGCATTGATGGCTAATCCGATTTACTCTCAAACAAGGTGCTTCCAACGGGAAAGCGATTGGAATTGCAAAAGTCTAGAAAACGCTTACCAGTTCCCAAGATATGAAACTTATCACTTTGAACAAATGGGACACAAAGTAGACACGTAGATAGACCCAAACTTTGCCTAGAAAATAAACATTGAAACGATTTAAACATTTTTAAAGGGATTCCACTTTCCACTGAAAATATGTCAACCGTATGCTTAACCAATTCTCAGATTCTTTTAGAATTTGAATCATAAGCAAAGCTTAATTTTATCATAAACACAGTCTTTGACTTATTTAAGGGATGCTGAACGCTAATCAAAAAGCCTCACGACTGTGAGCCATCTACTTCCAAACTCGCGCAACAAGTTGGTTAATCTCCCACAGTACCTATCTCTATTGCTTCCCAGACCTCACCCGCTGTGATTTTGAATTAAAAACTTAATTGTTGACCCTTGCCATCTGTCAAATCAACTTTTACCATCAAAACTTCTGTTCAAAGCTGCTCATCCGTAGATTCTTATCCATGTGCCTTTCAGAACACGTCTTTTCCTTTGCATATTTATTATTTCTCATTTTCATTTTCGTTGAATCATGCGTGTGAATGTCGAAAAAAAAGCGCCATCTTTGGTCGAAAAACTGGTTTTATTCGGTATAAATTTATAGTTATAGTCGCGATTTTATTATATGCAAAGTGGCCGCTCACACAAAAACAACAAAAGCTAACTTTTTGCAAAAAAATATTTAAATACCAGTAAAAGCTAAAAAAAAGAAAACCTTAACGTTCACTTTTTTATTTTATTTTAACGCCCACTTACCGCTAACTCTCATCGAAGAACGCATGTGATTTTATGTGTCAACAATTTTGGCAATGAAACTGGCCGTTTCGAAGGACAACCGGTTGAGTGACGCATAGGCTACTGAAAGTGAAGTTGTAATCGAATGCAACGATTTCTTTTCTGAACACAAAACCACACAAAGGAAAGAAGGTTGGGAAAAGACAAATTGCTTTGCGTCATTACCGGTGACCCGCCCGCCATTTACAACATCCGGTTAAGAGGTTTTTCGTGTCTTAATCACAATCAGAAACAGCATCCATAAACAAGCGGACCTATCCCAATTTCCCTACTCACAGGTTCATTGAAGAGCATCATCTTCCTGTGGATACCGTTGGGCAGACATCAGGGTATGGGTGCGGTTTTGCAATCCAAAGACGAGTGTGTACTGTGGCTGCGACCCCTTCTTTCGATGCCAATGCACCGAGGGGTATCACACTTCATTGATTTGTTGGACTTTGGATTCACTCATTTGTTTTTTATGTTTGCTTCGTCATGTTCGCATCATCTTGCGAAATCGCAATAAATCTCCGGACTAGCACTTCCAAGGTCTGTCATAACTCTCTTCGGTATCTGCACAGAATAGATACAAAGATTGGATCCTCTTGAGAGGATGTATTTCTTGTGTTTGCGGTTTGAGAATGTATCTACAAACATCTGGCACAATCTACAAGATGATTTGCATGAATCTCAATCGAGTGGATAAAGCCATGCTTGATGGTACTTCGTACGCATTTAGAGTTTTTCGACAGAAACTTGTGTTGCAAATTTTATGACGCAACCAACGGCTTAGGGGGGGCTTGTTAGGATGATTGAATTGAAGGGCGTATCCAAACATATGTTGCACATACACAAATTGCAATGAATTTCGCAACCAATTAAAATGTATTAAAAAGGGAGAGGATCTCGATGACATCCCTTTTAGGGAATTTCTTGACAACATTGCGGGTGACTTCAAAGTTGCATTTGAGGGCAAATGCTCAATGATGACGTTTGTTATCCCCTTTTGAGTGCATTCGAGGAATCACATGGTTCAATTAACAAGACAGTGACATATGGTTTGGAAAATGAATGAAAAGAATAAGTACCAACGACAGATGTTCACGATTGGTGTTGCTGGAGTTAATGCTGAATTTAAGGTTTTTAAAAACCAATGACCATACTTCAAAATAGCCTCCTCTGGATTACAATAAAAATCCAGCTGTCAGCTCCTTAGTGACAAGGCTATTCTGCTTGCTGCTCACTTTGTAGCCAGTCGCTTCCAGATTGTGCTCTGTCTTCGCCTGTACTCGAATTCTCCATTGGATTGATTCACTTTCGCATTCGTATAGTTTCAGGAGTACTAAGAGGTCTCAATATACACAAATTTGCTATTCCAGATGGTATCCTACAATGGCGGATCCAGGCTTTATCTCTGGGAGGGGCACAAAGGCCAGTTAGGTAAAGAGTGTACCCCATAGTATTGCATTGCAATTTGTCTCTGGGATTCATTCTTTATCAATGACATACAAGAATAACTATAAAAAATACTTTTTATAAAGGTTTAATAATGAAAAATTACATGTTTAATAATGACAGTTTTCTTTTATGTTTTCTGCTGAAGATATCCAGTACTTCTTCAGGGTTCAGCTTTGGAGCAATGTCTTGATGGATATGCATTCAGGCTAGTCCATTCAGGCGATTTTCTCTCATATTGCTGCGAAGATATGTCTTTAACCGGCGTAAGGTGGAAAAAGATCGTTCAGCAGTGCTGGTTGTCACAGGAAATGTGCACAATAATTGTCATAGGGTTTTTATATTTGGCAGAGCTGTTGCTTTTTTATAAGCTTCTGCTGGTGACTTAGGAATATTTTCTTTCATCTGTTGCCAAATTTGTAACTCTCCCTTCAAAGCTAAAATACAAGGTAGATCCTCTTTATATACTTCAGCACCCTGCAAAACTTCATCTATATCATCATCACTTAAGTTATGGGATAGTAACTTTTACAGCTTTCCTATTCTTTGCAGCTGAGTTCTAGGAAACCTAGACAACATTTCATTTAATATATACCTAATCAAGAAAAGGAATATACACTATAAGTCGGTAATATTCTTCAACGGATTGAGTCTGAATATTCGATCTATTAGTTTGACGGCCAGTTATTGTACGGACTGAGATTTCGGTTCCAATTTCCTTAGCGAGGGCCTCAACCTTATCGAAAAGTTTTAACGTGAAAAGGTTTTACTGAGGGCATTCTATGGAAAAGTGTGACACAAAAAAGATCTCGGACTTCCGGTACAGTTAGAAACTTGGAATTTGATGTACAGGTAGGTCGTACCTCACATATACCCAACAAATTGCGACTTCTTCAAATATCCCCCTCCAACCCCTCTAAAATGGGCTATAATCGAGGGAAAATTGCTTCTTTTTCAATAAAATTACACTTTTGCCACTTTACAGTTATAAGTTTGGAGTTTTCAGTAATTTGCCTTTTGTTATATTCCAAGGTTCCCTTATGTACCAAATTTCAAGTTTCTGGCACGAACAGGATTTTTTGATGTTGTTACGTATAATTTAAATGCGAGTACAGCCAATAATAAGCATCATCCTTGAAAATCCATGGTTCCTCCAACTAATATAAATACCAAATAATTCAATCCCAATCGCGAATAAACTAAAGCAATATACAACGCTACGTACTGTAAAGCATTCAGTCTTCGCAAATACGTTTTCACGGAATTCACCGGCTTCAAGGAGCAGCATAGACCTTTTTTAAATGCGTCCGTGCTAGTATCTCGTTGCCTCTGCAGGCTGGCTGTGGTTGTATCGACGAGCTGAGTTGCAGAAAGTACAAATTCAATGGCTTGTAATGATCGAGATAAAGGAAGTGTGATTCCCAAAATATAAGCGAGGATTACCAAACTCACGACTGTCTTCTTGATCAACCATTTTCTGCAAAACTCCAGGAAGACATGCAGAAATAATGCAGTCGGTATCTAATTGCTAGTGTTTTTTCGACTGGCCTGTTTTATCTGAATCGTATCTGGATCCGCCCTTGGTATCCTACCCACAGTTCTAAAGAGGTGTGCTTCGACGCTGGCAAAACCACTGCGTAAGCTCGTTCTGAGAAGATGGAAACCTGCATTTGTCCTGTCCTTCTCTTTTCAATCATTGACCCTTTGCGCTTTCGTTCCTTCCTCCCAAAGCCATGGAAATGCTGATTGTCAGTGTACGAAACGTCTGGATTTACGAAAAAATGGACGGTTTTCGTATGAACAGGTCCACTGGGGATTTAATGGCACATCTTACCGAGAAGTGGAATAATCTCTCCATCACTTTGGTGAAAGTAAGATTGTTACGCTCTTTTGTCGAAAATATATGCACTTGGGTTTGAAACTACGTTTAGGGCCCTTCAAGTCAAATTGTTTTTGGCGGTATTCCCCAAGACTAAATAACCTCTTATCTGCAACTTCTTTTTCAATCCATTCCCTTGCTGATGACAGTACCCTCAGTTTCTCATATGAATTCGCTAGGTTAGGTTAGGTATGTGGGCCGGCGAAGAGGAGTTCTTCTGCGTCACACTCAGGTTGTTCACCGGTTTGCCAGATAGTTCCTCGAGATCCCGGAAGATATGTCGCCCGAGGAATTTGTTTCTTAGATGGTAAAGGCCGGGGCAGTGACAGACGAAATGGGTTGTGTCTAGTAGAGTGTTATGACCCTATCCTTTTGTATAAGTCTGGCAGTCCTAGCCTTATAAAATACAGGCCATAATTTCCTTGTGATGGCACAAGTGTCTAGTGAGGACCATCTGCTATTTGCCTCTCTTTAAGCTTTGTTCCCTGTTTCGAGCTTCAATGAGCAGGGCGGGATATTCACTGCGAGGTCGGCTTGTTCTAGACCTAATGCCAAGTCTTTTTTAGTCAATTCGTCAGCATTCTTATTCCCTGGTATGCCCTTTCAATGCCCAGGGAACCAGTAGAGCGTAGCCTTATGCTGCGTTCCAAGATCCCAGAGCTCTTCTTGACAATACCTCACAAGCCAAATTGTTTTTATTGCTGGCTGACTGTCAATGAAAAAGGTAAGGGCGGTTGTTGTCACTGCTAAGACCTCCGCAGGTTCGGAGGGCGGACAGATTTTCTAATTCCCAGCGGTTCGGAGAAGATTCCTGCACCAACGCCAATGTCTAATTTAGATCCGTCGGTGTAGACGGCTATTAATTGCGTATTAAGCGCTTGACCACTTTTCCATTCTTCACTGCTTGGAAAGGCTAGATAAGGCGTTGTGTAGTCAGTGGTAGGCGCATTACCTAGATATTTCTGAAGGATCGTGGTGTAACCCACTCAATTTGACTTCCAGCCGTCGGATTGGCTTATTCTTAAGGCACTTATAGCCGCTGATTGTTGTATAAAGATATCTAGCGGTAGCAGGTTAAGGATGTCCTCGAGTCCCGCTATGGGTGTTGTTCTCATTGCACCGGTAGTCAATGTCAATGCACGCTAGTCTTTAGGTTGGTGAATTTACTGGCTGCTTGCCACCAAACGAGACTTCCGTAGGTCAGTATGGGTCTTACTATAGCCACAGAAATGTACATCCACAGAATGACGGTGAATTCGCTAACTCACGTCCCTGCACTTCGGAACGGAAACGTTCATTTGCCTGAAGCTTGAGTAGAACGCGGTCACTTAGTCTGGTGCACCAAAAACTGTGCCACACATTTAGGGACATTCTGGCATCAATTCAGGTGCTTGAACACTGAAGACACATTCAGGAACATTGACTCGCTCAAACACTGAAGACATGTATCCACCACTACGCCAGGTGGAAGGAAAAAATACTAGATGACCTGTGGATTGGGGGCGAAGAAACCTTGCAGAAACCTACAATACTATACGGGTCCGAGTCTGGGCCGTATTCATGAATTATATGTCTTTGTAGGGATGTATTCGAGGAAAGTACTCTAAAAGAATACCTTGGTCTTCTCTGGACTCTAGAGGAATGTCAAAAGCAATGAAGAAGCTCAGATCCGGTAACTGAATCTGTGATACCCTCGGAAGTTTGTCATTGCCTGTCGGGAGGTAGTGCCGTGACAACGATTGGGTGTTTTGTCAGTCTAAAGTTGAATGTTAATTGTTCTATTTAACGCGTTGTCAATCTTCCTGAAGAAGCTAACAATCCCTTGTCCCTTGATGGTAAATCCTAAAATTCTTTGGATCGAATAATTGATGTCAATTAGGTCCATATGTCTTTGGTCCTTTGAAAATGAGTGTTGAGTGCCTATTTTCGAAACGAATTCCAAGTCTCTTGCCCTAAGACGCATGAATTCACCTTCAAAGTGCGTCTTTTAATGCTTTAGTGACATTGGGAGTGGTCCAATTCTATCATAAGTGTATCATTCACCTCAAAATTTAATTACAATTCCAAATAAGCACAATAAAATGGAAAATGTTTTCCCAAAAAATCTACAATTACAATTCTTCATTACATTTCTGAGAAAGTTCTTTAAAAACCTTTATTACCCCGAGTTTCCATTTTATTGTCATTGGTATGTATGTGAAATCGTGAAATCTTTATTTTACATAACCTCAACAGACCTTAGCCATCGCTATACAAGAAGCATTCCACGTATACATGTGCTTCTGCGACGTCATTGAGTAAACAAAAAAAAAAAATAAAATAAAAATTTAATTACACATTATGTTGCAAAGGAGCTTCTTCTTTTTTCTTCGGGTGCAGAGAAAAATTCCAAAGAAGTCATTGCATTGGTGCAACAGATGCACCCGTCTTGTGTGCACTTAAGTGAAAGTTGTTACTTACCACATAAACGTGGTCAACTTTGACATTGAATGGGAAGTTATACTTCATGCAATGATTGTAATTTTTAGAAAATTAAAATCTGATGCAATCTTTTGTTACATCGTCGCAAGGAAGAGCGTTTTGTAATTGTTGGGATACTGGACATAACTGTGTTTGAAATTTAACTTTTCGTTTTAAAGGAAAGTCTGATTAATTATTTAAGATAAATAAGTTCAAAGGCGTGCTTCAAGCAGTCAACTCTAGAACGAGGGTGTTACAATTTTGTGTTACATTGACAAGATTAGATAAAAATGTTTGTGGTAATGGATCGGCCACATCATCCGGAAAAGCAACGATTGCATAGCCAGACAAGTCATGGAATAGAACCGCTAACGCAGCATGGAAAAAGAGTGAATCGCCCAATAAAAACTTTGCATAGATCCCCTAAGACTTCCAAAATGTCAGAGGACCTAAAGAAACCTCTCAATCGGGCTTGCGGAATCGATAATGAAATATGTAGGTCCACTGAGAAATAATATCCACAGCCTTAAGGGTTGCGAGACACTTGGACTTGGCCCTCTATGGAGCTTCGAAGCTGGATACATTGTGACGCAGAACTTAGTCTTCCTTCAGACTAAGTTTGTGGGGCATATGTCATGAAAAAATGCTGCCTCCTTCTATCGCAACTGCTCGGAATGATGATTTAAATGGCGTTGGACAGAGGAAGAAACATCGTAACTAAAGCTATATGAACCATTATTATCGGTTAAGTATGAGCAAGCTGGCAATGCCATGAAAACTACGAGATTTCGAGCGGTTGTCGAGTTTCCGCGTATTGCTTTAAGCGTTAAACGGCTTGGGATAGCATTGAGTTGTGTATCTCAGTTTATTGCTTGAAAGTCGTGCCATCAAATGGGTGGCACGTTGAAAGTAGATCTGAATTTCATTAAATTCAAACTTGAAGGCAGATCATTAGTGCAAAAATGTCCGAAATGCCCAAGAATTCCAACACAACCTGGAAAATTCAAAAGACCAGCCGAGATTGTAGCGGAGTAAAAACGTTAAATTGACTCAAGTGGCGTCAGACCCAAAACCATCTACTTCACTGGCACCTATATCAGTTCAGGAGCTTATAGATTTATGAACCACAACGAGCGACAAGATATTTAGGCTTAGGCCCAAGGTCTAGCTTCTCACAACCATTCATGTTGGGCGTTGCGCGTATTGTTTTTCCCATGAATTGAAGGCATATTCGATTTTTATTGCCGACTCCGAACGGTGGCTTTCTCATAACAATACTCTCGAAGGTTTTTCATTGCCTACCAACAGGTGGCGCTGCAAAAAAAAAAACGTTTAGTTGTTATGCTGACTTGAACTTGTGCCAGCTCGCTAAGTAGTCCAAGTCCAACGCAGTAGCCAGCAGTCCACAATGACTAAAGGATTATTTGAAGGCTTGTTGAATTTGGAGTAAGAAGAAGGAAGTGATAGGACTTTTAGTCTAGTGTAGGAGAGGAAAACTACAGAAGGTAAGACTTCATCTATTCAGACTTCGATCTATGAAAATCAAGAGAGGAATCACTCTTGCCAATCGATGTTTATTTCGACTAAGAAAGCTAGTCCATGTATACCTTATCTATGGCACACAGGGCATGAAAGGAGAATACCCTTGCTGATCTACTGTCATGTCTTCAGTGGACGAAGAGATAAAATGACGAACTGTACTAGCTCTCCAATGACGAAAGAGTTCGAACTTAATGTCTAAGATGATAGTGACATCTAGTGCAGATATGCCCCAACACCTCATCTCTGCATGGTCTTGAAAGTAACACCAAAGTGGTGCTAAAGAGGAAAGGAAACTTAACCAATTTGATGTTTGGACCAATCAAACTTGCTGAGAATGTTGGTTGGGGTTAAAACTCAGGTCCGCCATGAACTACTGAACTACTGAACTTTCTGATATCAGGATATTCGAAAGAAATACTGTGAATTATAAAGAATGTGACAACAGAACCAATAATTCTCCTCAGTCATTCTGGACACAACCCTCGGAGAACTGAAAAACTTAATACCATTTAGAGTTTCTGTCCAAAGAACAGATAGTAGGTAAGAATGAAGCAACAGGAGCAAAACAATGAACGATCTATCAAAAAGCCAGATCTTCGTAAATGATGGTTCCAACGAAGTGGAGCAGGAGATGAGTAGGTATACCTCCCGATAGATTTTATAATTCTGCACACGAATTTGGCAAAAAAAACAAGGTCCAACGGACGAAAGCCTTTTTAAATTCTCAGGTATCTTATCTTAATCTCTTCCTGGCAATAAGACGACTACCTGCATATTTCCAAACAGATCCTATAATTCTTATGAATTTTAACATAAAAATCGTTGAAAAAACAAAAGGAACTTGTGAAATAAAATTGAAGTCCACATACGTTCCACACTCATGTTTACATCGATTGGTCATGGATTTTTTTGAATTTAAATTCACTTTTCGCCTTCAAAGACCAAAAGATGTGGTAATAATTTATTAGATATACAATATACCCATAGGTACCGCACATTAGACAGCAATTCCGTCTATATGCACGCTTACATCACTCAAATTCCGACACTATCAGTCGCATCCACTAATTCTGTCATTTAATTTCAGAACGTGCCTTTCATTTAAATTTGAAATCCCCAACCAGAAAAAGTAACGAATTTTCCTTTTTTTTTTTGTGGGATGGACACGGGTTTTGGTATCTCTTCCCCTTTATGGTAGATAAAAAATGCTAATAAAATATTAATGAATCGAGAAGGAACAATCATTCGAACGGAAGCCGGGTGTTGTATTCTCAATTCAATGTGGCCTTGTGGGGAGATGTTATGAGCGCGATTTAATTGAAAAAAGGAGTCTGGAGTCCCTGTTTGCCTTAAGGGTTTCCATTTCGAAGATTTCCTCTTCTCGAGTGGCGGTGATCTTTCAATAAAACAGTCTGGAGCCGTTCATATTTCATTGGTGCGTCCACTTGAGCATGCCTGCCATGAGTAATATCTTCAGTTTCACTAGCGTGCATTTCGCTTTTCCTAAAATGTCTTCGACTGACATATATCAAATCATACAGCTACTGTAAGATGCTAAGAGATGATGCACGACTTGACGAAGACGTGTAATTTCACAATTTAGCGCTGAAAGAAACTTCAGTTCTGTTGTGTGACTGACAGTCACTCTGATCTGCTTTCTTCTTCTCCAGCTTAGGCTTTGTTTTTTTATCCATATCTTCGCATTGTTGTGAGGGAAAAGTGAAATTGAATCACGTGCTTGTAATAGATGCGCACGAGAGTAGTAGCTAAATTAGTTGAAGATACATCGTCGTGTACATGAATGTGAGCACGCTAAAGTGAGGTGTGCCTTCCAGTTGGATAGTAGATACCTGTGCAACACAATTGTTATTTATTTTTGTTATTTGCAAGTGAAAATGTATAATTTTGTGGATTTATTTGTTGTCGATGGAAACAATTTACTATACAAAAAAATTTGCAATTGTAATTAGTTAACGCTGAATGAATGACGCTAATAACAATTCAATCATGTCTAAATGGTATCAAACAGTAACAAGTTGAGTGATTAGTGGTGAATGGCTGCTAGAGCTTAACTCACGAGGATGAGATCATATCTCAAAACGTTGTTAACAGCGTTGCACGAGACGGACTAAGTATCTGTATAAAGGTGACTCACATTATTTGTTCTTCTCAAACCAATGCGTAATGAGTTGCCTGTCAGAAATCGAAAGTGTTTCCTCCGACCGCCCTACTGACAAGTTTAGGTATGCCACACGACCACACACTGTGAGAGTACAGAAACACCCATCTCCAAAAGGTTCTATCTAAAGAGGACTGAAATGGACTTGGGCTGCTTCTCAACCGGCAACATCACGATGCCCACCACCGAGGCTACTGATTATAGGAACTGTAGCAGAGCCAACAGCCTGTAAAGGCAAGGTTAAATGAGCAGTCGGCAGTCGGTCACCAGGGAGTGAAGGAGTCTTTCTGGCTCGAATCCAGAATGGTCTGAATTATATCATTCCATCCCTTGTTTGACTATTTAGGACTTGCTGCAATACATTCCACAAGCTTGGCGGAAATATAATATGGTTTTCATCTCTAAGCTAGTAAATAAGCTCAGAGGGCTCCCGCCTTCCCTGAAAACGATGAAAAAACTGTTAGACATTTTAGAAAGTAATTCGCCTCCGCATAAGTTTATGCCTATGGTCACACACATTTTTCAAAGTTGAAGGTGCTTTTGACAGCACCGACAACGATTCAATCATCAATTGTCTTGCATCTTTCAAGTAACAGGTGGGTTAGGACGTGAGAACATAAGAAACGCCTCGACTGGAGACATCCTCAACTTTTTTTTTTTTAGGAAGATTGACGATCTCCTAGTGAAACAGGTTAATGGCAAATTGAATCTTACTGGTAGCAGTTCCTCGAGGGTCTATCGCAGATCCACTTGAAAGAAAAAGTCAAAACTTGTCTGGAAATGCATACGTCCTGCAAAGTATGTACATAGGCACGTATGTTCTCACAATAATACCACTAAGCCTATCCTTTCTGGGCACAGGGACATTGAAAGCCGCTACGATCACCAACTGAGACCCACAACCCACATTTATAAGCACGTTAATGTGCCAAATATCCGCTCCCGAGGGACAGGGCAGTAGAGGAAGACCGCGAATCAGGTTGCGCACGCGAGTTGAAGGCGACCTCAACCAACTTAGCGTGCGAAACTGGAGGCAGCTAGTAAAAGATCGAGCTGGCTGGAGACACTTGTTGGTTGAGGCTCAGGTCCACTCCGGACTGTAGCGCCACCTTAAGTAAGTAAGTAATGCGCCAAATGGACTGTTAGGCTGTAGGGAACTGATACAAGTTCCTCTGGAGGCAGGCGCTCTTCTTTCCCTATCACTCTCTCAACAGTATGACCATTCAGCAATTGCTGGAAGTGCTGCTTAAACACATCTTCAATTCCCTGTGCATCGGTGGCTAGATTCTCTCCGCCATTTCGAAGCCTTGACGCAAATTGCTTAGCCTTTCTATAGAACTACGGGACGGGACTCTGCAATTTCCTTGAACTGGGAGTCGGAGTATGCCCTCTTTTTGTCTCGCAAGATTTTCCTCGCCTCTTTTCTTGTGAATCGATACTCTTCCCGTGCTGCTCTTGTTTAGTGTTGCAGCGCCAGAAGATGTGCATGTGCAGAGATGACTCTTTCCTGTATTTTTCGGTTGTTGCATGGTTGTAGTACATGGCAACTAGAAGTCCCTTTTTCCTGGCCGTTCGCAGCTTCTTCTCATTGGATAGTCAAGCTTTTTCTCTATTTCACAAGGCTTTATATAGTGAAACAATATTTGGCTTACTTACTTACTTATCAGGCTAGCGACCCTTGGAGGGTCTGAATTTGAACTAATGCCACTTTCCATCCTTCACGGTCCCGGGCACACTGCTTCCAGTTTACTAGACCAAGTTTTCTGGCGCCCGCGATTGCCTGATCTTTAAATCAGAGGTTCGGCTGGGATTCAAAGATCCTCTTAGCTGGAACATTCTCGTTCATACGCTCAATGTGGCCGAGTCAGTGTAGCCGACGGTATCCCGAATTCGGCCATCGCGTTATATGGTTCGGTGCGATGAATGCTGTCGTATGCAGCTTTTCCAGGATTTGCCGCAGTGTGAAGATTTGGTCTATTGTCGATTTGCCGGGCCAGAAGCACCACTGATAGGTGCCGATGAGTGTGGGGTAAAATGGCTTTAGTCGTTCACACAGTACACTGAATAGGATATTGTAGGCTACATTAAGCAGGGATATGCCTCGGTAGTTCTTCCAAGACATAGGATCGCCTTTCTTGAAGATGGGGCAGAAAGAGCTGAAAGTCCAGTTGTCGGTCATGCTTTCGTTCTCCCATACTTTGCAGATGATATGGTGCATACTCCCTGCCAAAACATCGCCACCTGCTTTAAAGAGCTCTGACTGTAATCTGTCCGAGCCCGCGGCCTTGTTGTTCTTCAGCTTTTCAATGGCTGTGCCGATTTTCTCTAGGCTGGGTGGGAGAACTACTTCATCGACTGAAGTCGACTCTATCATTCTCTGCTGGTCATGCCCATCAAGCAGCTGCTGGGAATGCTGCTTAAATACATCCACAATTCCCCGTGGGTCGGTGACAAGATTATCCTCACTGTTTCGAAGGGCCTGAATTCCTGGTGTGTAGCCTGCAGCTAGACTTTAAGCTTTTTGATAAAAGCTTCGCATTTTGTTATTCCTCCTGCCTTCTTTGATATCCTTGACCTGGGAGACTGCGAAGGCTCTTTTATTTTTTCGCAGTAACTTTTTTCTCCTCCCTTCTTTTGGCTCTGTAGTCGCCCCACGTTGTCCGGGTTATCCTTTGCAAGGTCTTCTTGTTTCGTTTGTTGCCTTCCTCTTCATTATACCACGGATTTTTTGTCGGAGATGGTTGGTAGCCTAGAGTTGTTTCGGCTACTTCCTGAATAGTACAATAACCACTTGTTGTTGGCGTTTGTGGTAGGCAATGGCATATTACAGAGTCTTTCGTTAAGTTGCTCTCTGTAGTCTCTGGCTATCTCCGGTGTCCTCAGGGATCCAATGTTAAAACCTTTTTTTTTTTTGTTATCTGGCGCAGCTTTCTTTCATTGGATAGTCGAGCTCTGAATCGGGCTTCAAATAAATAATGGTCAGAGTCGATTGACCATATTTGGCTGCCGCCGAAAATTGTCTACAACCACTGGAAGGCAAGGTTGCCGCCTATTTTGTTGCGCAGTAGACTTAGGGGTAATAAAATGTTTTACTTTTGCTTGGGTTCTCATAAGGTTGTTTAGAAACCAGCTCTAGCTTAAGTTCTAGGGGTGGCTGCAAAGTCTCACTCGCATTTCAATGGATCCATTATGTTTCCAGCTCTAGCTTACTTTACTTTAATTGTTCACACTTGTCCTCTAACCTCTTTCGATCATAATTTATTCTTACGCCATAGTTCATGCCTAAATTTAATTTATTCTTTTTGTTCTTCTTTCTAGGTCATAACTAATCGGTGCACTGTTTATTTTGAACAACAGGAAAGCCTCAGAACAAGGTCTCTGACGAATGGTAAGTCGAATTTAAATGCATTAGGTTGTCAGACAACTAAATTAACGGTTTCGCTTTCTAATTCACCCAAAAAAATTTCAACCGCCAATAGTGCATTCCTCCGCAAATCCATTAGGATTTTCGCTAAAGCATTTTATAATTGATGCTTCCAACTTCACATTCACTTCAAATATTTTTTGTTTTTTTTGTGGTACAGAAGAACAATAATAATTTATAATTAAATTCAATTTCTGTATCAGCAACCTTCATGCAACTACAACCACGAATATTTTAACTCTCAATCAAAGATAATAATACTTTCGAACGGAAAGCGCACACGATTTTCGACGCACTCATTTAGATCGCATTCACATCCCTCTATCTGTGGAACGTAAAAAAACGCATAAATCATCATTATACTCATAGTCCAACTGACTGACACCCAGACTCAACTCTCTCATGTCCATCGACCTTCATTGGAACGTTTTAACTGACCAGCAGAAGCAACCGGCCGGCGATTGAAGTTTCCGATTAAGTTATTATCTTCTCGCGTTTTGTGTATTTTTCCGGAACGAGAAAAGAAAAATAAATAAACGAGGGCGAATCCGAATCAATGGTGGGAATGTTTAAAAGTCACGCAGCGCCTGGTGATAGACGGGATGCTGATATCCGGTGATGGTCTTGTTTTTATTTTGTGTTCAAAATCTATAGGGTTCATCTAGATTTGAAGGCAGGCGCATGTTTAAAATCAATTAGACCTGAAGCATATGTACAGTCTGAGTTTTCTGTGACTCACTGTGAAAACAGGGCCGGTGCGGGCATTTTGTGACCGTTTGCAAGTTGTGTTAGAATGGTGCCACAGGAAACAACCAATCAATCCTTCAAGACCGTTCTACTGAATTTTACTAAAAGAATGAGAATTGGTCTTGGATTTGATTACTCAGTATGTGATCCCAGCTATCGCTCTTAACTGGTCACATTAAGTCCATCACAGAGCGTCCTTTTAAAGATTGAACTTAGGGCCTTTATTCAAAAATCAAGATGGTTAGGCCTATTATCACTCTGATAAGTGTGACTTAGACTCTCACTTAGAGTGCAAAACTGGAGGCAGCTAGCTAAAGATCGAGCTGGCTGGAGACGCTTGTTGGTTGAAGCCCAGGTCCACACCGGACTGTAGCGCCACCGTAAGAAAGTAAATAAGACTCTTACTCTCAAGATGTTTAAGTTCTGAAATGGAGCTTTGCAATGCCTTATCAGAGACAACAAGTCAAGCTGTGATGGATGCCCGAATACAGGGGTATTGAGCGAAATAAAATTAAGGACCATCTGGTCAAGATTACACAGCCCGCACGAAAGCCTTTCTGTGACTTCAATTGGAATACTACCACTTTAAATAGAAGTATAAACAATGCCTAGACCTGTCCCCTTTTCGAACAGATGGCGTATTCTTTACAAAATAAAGTTATTTACTCCAAGGACCGAGGCAGGTCAGTTAGATGGTGAAGAGGGGTTCCCATAAGGTATTTGGCAAGACACGTCCAGAGGAGGTCTATCCAAAGATGTTTGTTCCTGGTCATGTAGAATAGCTGAGTATATATGCCAAAGATGCAGTGCCTTGCTATAGTTAGTTTCAAAAGATTGTCTCTTTTCAGTTAAGTTAAGGCTTTTGATCTCTTGGAGTCAAGTTTCGGCCAAATAAGCTTGGTGTGAAGACCATGACTCAGGTGGCGCAGGCAAGTTGAAGGGAACCTCAACTAAATAAGCGTGCTTACTGGAGGCAGCTAGCTAAAAGATCGAGCTGGCTGGAGACGCTTGTTGGTTGAGGCCCAGGTCCACCCGGGACTGTAGCGCCGCCTTAAGTAAGATAAGTTGTTTCAAAAGTCTAAATTTAGCTGGCCCTTCTTTCGACAGAATATCGGTGTGGATTAGGTGTTTCACAAAAGATGCAAGCACTTTGACATATTTAATACCCCCACCCAAGATCCTTGTTTGGCTAGTTCATCAGCCGCACAGTTAAAATGTCGTAATGACCTGGGACTCAAGGAAGCATGGCATTGTATGTTTAGCGATCTCGTTTAGAGGCAGTCTTTTGCTGTCCTAGGTTTTATTGTGGTCGATATAAGAGATCTAATTGGCGACTGGTGATGGACTGGTGAATGTAAAGGTTTTTCCAAAGATGCCGGCGCCGACTTCTTCAGATATTTTAGAGCCGTCCATAAGAATCGGGATAGAGTCATTACAAATCGAATTTTGGCTTGATGAGTCTCTCGCAGCCTAAGGTCCGCTTTAGTTGTCTGTTGCATATCATAACCATCTATTGTCAACAAATATAGTATTGTTTGAGGCGCAATTGTTGGCGACGAAGTTCTCAGCGCACCCTTGATGGTGAGGCACTTGTTGCGCTTTCTGAAGCTTCCTTTGTTTTCAAAAGCCGGTTAGTGTCTAGACTTCTTCATCGGTACATATTTAAGCCGATCAGGCCATTTGTGGTTAGAAAATATAAGAAAATATCTATCAAGCAAGGGTCGAGCGGATCACGCAGCAAATAGCATGGACATAGGA
Organism: Criorhina ranunculi; assembly: GCA_951813785.1. Classification (NCBI taxonomy): domain Eukaryota; kingdom Metazoa; phylum Arthropoda; class Insecta; order Diptera; family Syrphidae; genus Criorhina; species Criorhina ranunculi. The sequence continues at coordinate 8,773,120 of OX638381.1, forward strand.
TTCGTTCCACGATAACAACGCCGCCTTCCAATAAGTCATTCCTTTCGTTTTCTCCACTCTCTATCTCTATCTAGAAGGAAACGCACTCAACGTCTTCTGGTGCCTCCTCGCAAGATGGGACATTAGAGGTAGTTGATTGTGTTATATGCTCTTTTGGTTTAAATTACAAAAGTTCAAGATTCGAAGAGTATCGTTACTTATTCGTATTACTTCATCTAACAGTGTGACAACTATAACGCGGCTACATTGCATGCCTTACAAATGTAGATCTAGAATGGAACCTTGTGGTATCCCAGCTATCACCTATTCCTTTGAGCCATATGCAGAATATCAGAATTCTTTGTCTGTAGTTATCCGTTCTTCTATTTTTAAACGTTTCTAGAAGATGTCTATGTGCTCAACTGCTCTCCATCATTTGTCTTTTAAGACCGTATTCAGTCAGTCCTTTTGCTTAGAATGGAAGCCTCTTACCTGTTGCCAATTATGCACTCTATTATTTGACAAGACGTGTCCAACATACCAGGAGAGACTTAGGAGCCTAAAGTAGTACACTGCACTCCGTTTAACTATTCGAGAGGCCTATTCTGTTGCCCCAGAAGAGAGATTTGAAAAATTGCTTAGAAATGTCCAGCTGTCATTTTAAATTGTGTGACATTCAGGTGACATTTGCATTTGTAGTGCTGCCAGATACAAACCAATGCTACTTTGTCATTGACGATATTAAGTAAGGCAATAGAGTAGCTTTTCAATTCTATTTACACTCCTGTCACAGACATAACCTAAAGAGACAAAAACACTATCATAGACTTTAGATATGTGTACAACCATCCAGAAGCGACTTTACAAGAATTATTACTTCATCTATCTGCTTCTCCTTTGGCAATCAATTTCGAACGCCGACAAACTACAAAATTTATTACCACACTCTGTATCGCCACAGGCCGGTGTTCTTCCCATGTGCGTTTGTCGTCGCCGTCAAAGTAGGTGAACGTGAATTCGTTGTGCCCAATGCGCATGATCAACGCGATTTGTCAACTGCGTTGACATTTGGCTATTTATAGAAAATTGTGGCTAGGCTCGTATATTTAATTTAACGGTTTCCCTGTTTGCAATCATTTCAAAGGTATTCAACCGGGTGGGCATCAACAAAACACTACCGCCGAGTGTGAGTAATAATCCCTACCCACAACTTCTCCGATTAATTGTGAAATAAACGTCATTAATCGGCGCCTCAGCATATGTTTTATGGGACGATCACACTTTGATGGGTTCTTAAAAATAATCTCGCTTCCCTTGCGAGTATAGTAAAAAATTATAACATAATTCGTTTATTTTTTTATTTTTATTTTTTAATTTGAAATGAATTCCTATAAACATAAACGTTTTGTAATGATTCTTGGATTGGATGCGAACACCGAATAAATCTGACAAGTGGTCCACTTTTTTGAATTTTTTTTTTGTGGCATAAGATGTTAAGGCGGAATTGCATAATCAATGTGAGCGATGTGGAGCTATCTGAAAATAGAAATGCAACGTGACTTGTGGCTAGTCTAAGGCAGGGAAATCTATTTGCGGTAAATTGAACGTAGGGAAGATTCTTAAGACACGGCAATGGAACTAAGGAATGTGTTTTGCTGGGACATTAATTCTTAGAATGTTAGAGAAAGGGAATGGATGGTAGGGGTACGTGTTTCGGAATTGATTTTGGGGGAAAGCAACGATTTAAGGGTGGAAAATGTTTATAAACCTTGTGGTGTATGGAAATTATGTACATAACTCGTCTTAGATTCCTTTTAGACTTCAAATACATGTAGACCTACTATTGACAGAAGATAATGATTGATTTAGGTAACATTGGGAAGAAAACGTGAATGTCAAACTGTTATAAAATAAAATGGATGTAGGTTTCAGATTTAGGAGAGGTGGGTAGATCTGTCTTCTTTGACCTGAGATGAAAACGTACAGATAAGTTGGAGAATCCTTTATTTCTTCCCCTTCCTTCATACAGCTTCTGCAAAAAATCTTTTAAAAGGAGGCCGAGCCCATCGGCGTGCCTGCCACAAGTGCAGTATCCACTATGGCGCTAATAAATAGTCCTTTCTGTCTGATAAGACAGTGAGACCATTTGTGATCCAGCTTAGGCCAAATCGGTTTGGAAATGAGGCAGATGCACCTGCAGTTGGTGTTGCCGATCGCGTTTATTTTTAGTTGCAACCCGTATGTGGTAAACTCCCCTTTCCGGTAGAGTCGGTAGAGTTGTATCCTGCCTGGCAAGTTCGTCGGCCCTAAACCCCGGTACCCAGATAAATTCGAATTTGTTCAGCCATCTCGGTTTTAATTCAGGCCTTGCTCGTCGAAAAATACAAAATCGCCTTGATTTCGGTCGAACTTATTGGATCTTGTTTGGAACTCGAGATAAAATGTTACAAAAGGAAATGAAACTTTGCTAGACAAGGTTCAGAAGACGATTTCTTAAGATCTGAACTTAAGTTGGCTTTGTCAGAGTCCTCAGTTTGGGCAGATAAGTCAAACGAATGTGCTCTGATGTCTGTAAGAAATTTGCGGCATTCTTGCTATCACGTAGCAGAAAGGTAGGTAAGTAGGTAGAGGTGGCGGTTCAGCATGAACCTAAGTAGCACTAGATATGCCTTTTTGTTACCACGACTCGTGTGACCTTGTTAGTGATGTGTGTTGCTGAGGATGTGGGACAGTCGGTGGCTAGATCCAGCCTGTGGAGTAAAGAAAGCGGATTAGATCTCTTATCCCTTCACCCGAGATGTCATTAAGGTCGTCGAAGAATGGTTGGTTTAGTGCACGTAGTCTGGCTCTTGCTGGGGCCGGACATTTACAGAGGAAATGGGAGAGAGTTTCCTTCTCATTTTCGTTCCCGCAACTACGGCAGTGGGGGTTGTACGGAATACCTAGTTTGTCTCCGCTTATTCTGGCGATATCTGGGCGGGTTCTGTTTATTAGGTCTTTTGTTCTATTCTTATCGTAGGTAGGCCATATGTTCCAGCAACCTTAATACGGTGCAGCTGGTTAACCCTCTCCATTGGAGGTTTGCCTTATGCAGGAAATGTGAATGGATTTGTCATTTGGGACAAGGGATATGGACCCTTGCCGCAAGAGAGCCGTGTAGAGCTGAGCCCCGCCTGGCCAGTTTGTCTGCACGCTCGTTCCCTTTTTTGTCACTGTGCCCTGGAATCTGCAGCAGTGTGACCTTGAAACGTTCGCATAAGCGGGCAAGCTCGTTCCGGTACTCCTGTTCCAGTTTGGAGGATATCTATGAGGATAGCAATGTTTTGTTTGTGCGCTGTGTCACGCTCGAGCTGTGTGAAAGCTGGAAAACGCTGGCAAATTCGGCAGACGGTAGGATAATGATATTTTTAGTGATTCAGTCCATCTTTGATCCGTCGGTGTAGCTGAATGTGTCGAAGTTCTTCATAACTTCGTTTTTCTTCCACTGAGCTCTGGTAGGAAATCCTACATGGAATTTTTTTTTTTAAGTTTAGTTTGGGTGTGATTTCGTCGGTTGGAAACGTGACCATACCCCTAGGTAACGCATCCAGAATGTTGCTGTGGCCTTGCAGTCCAGCAACGAGATTCTGAGTTTAACTGCGCTGCATAATGCGGTATCTTTTGTGTGTTGATCGACGGGCAGAGGGTGCAAGAGCACAGTAGGGTCACCCGTTGGGGCCGATTTTAAAACACCCGCGAAGCCTATTGTATTGTATTGTTGTTGTTCGGGAGAGCTAAACAGCCGTTGGCACTGCGGTTTCTGATGAATCCTATTGTGCCTTCCCTAATGTTTCACTCCAGAAGATGTCAGGAAGTTAATGAACTTCACTGGATGGATGGCAGCAAGCTGTTCAGTAGAGACAAATTCGCTGCCTAGTATTCTTTTTCTGAGTTGAAAAAGAGCTGGGCATTCCGTTAGGATGTGAAAAGAGGTCTCCTCACTTTCCAGGCAGAGTCTACAGCTTGAATCTGTTGTGAGATTCATGCGATGTAGGTGCTTGTCCGACAAGTGCTCTAAAGTTGCTCCTATCGAGATTCACAATGAATTTTGATTTTCTTTGTGACGGTACCGGGAATAGCAGTTTTGAACATGCTTGTCCTGGTGTGTTGAGCCAGACTTCTCTAGATTCTTGCATGCAAAGACTTTTTGCATGTCTCGCGAAGAGTGATTTGCTGACCCCGCAGAAGGGTTCGGGACCAAAGAGTTTTGTTGCCGCACCGTCTTTGGCCAGTGAGTCTGCCTATGTGGTGCCTATACTCGCTGTTCTTTGGAGCTTTTTTAGTTTCATGACGTTGTAACCCTTGCTCAAAGCGGGCCACCATACTAGGGGAGGCGTGAGAGAAAAGATTTCAGAAAATTTATTGACTTCCTTCAAGGATAGATAATCAGATTGTCTAAAAGAATCTAATGTTATGTCACTTTGCTACAAAATGGTTACTGGGTTACTGGAAAAACTACTCGTCATGTTCCGCTTTTCACAGCTTTCAATGTCTTCCATTAGCAACCTATTTAAACGTGGTTTGTCACCGCCAATTTGACAAGTAAAAGTGTTCTTATGACCAACAACAACAAAATCAAGTCATTAACCTATATTTTGCCATCTCAACGTCAAGCCAAATTAACCTTCTTCAATCTAAACCATCTCTCAAGTAAAAGTGAACATTACTGAAGTGTCGTCACTTACATGCTGTAAAACGCCTCCACAGCCGATACCTTCGGTCATGTTCAGAGCTGAGAACAAATTGTTCATGGTCATGTGACTACTATTCCAACTTTACTGGTCTAGTCTCAGACACAACAGAAAGTCATAACGACCAAGAGGGTCATCATGAGGAGGCGTCATCTACAGAATATGAGTGTGGATCGTAAAAAAAATCTTGATTTGTGTCATACACTTTCATTTCGAAAATTTTCGAAAAAAAAATAATTTGCCATGCTTAGATGATTTTGTTATCATTAAGCCTATTAGTAAGTTTTGTTTTCAATATACATAAGTACACTTAGATGAGTACCGTACCGACATATATAATTTTTTATTTTTGAAAGTGACCTCGAAAATTTCACTTAAGAAAGTGAAATGTATTTTCGTTCGAAGATAAATTAATTTTTTTTAAGTACGCTAATTATTTTATTCACTTATGTACTTTTTGACTTGTGATTTAACGGTAACTTTCATGGTTTCATTTAATGTGTTTGAACGCTCATTATCTCAATGAGACCGTAAATCAATGACAATCGTGATCGCTATGGTGATGACGAAAAAGAGAAAATGACACTTATGACAATGAACATTTACTGGTTAGTAGGGGGAAAGACTGATAGAACAGATAGGTCATAGCTTATTTTTGTCCACTTAATTGGTTAATTTTACTCTCCAATCTTCAACTTCTTACTGAAGAAAGATTCAGCCATAAACGAAGCATTCACGGAATACTACTCTACTAATTCTCAAGGTAACCGAGTGTCCTTTAACCTATCGTCCGTCTCCTGTCCTACACCAAACACATTCTTCCCCGCTGTAAACTATCAGAACTTCACTCAATCTTACATTCTTAATCCCGGCCCAGCACTCCTCCTCATAAACTGTCACAACGAACGCTGTGGTGACTATTTCCCCAGAAGGTCTTCCTATAGGCTACCCTTAAGTGGATTGGTGGATTCAACTCTTCCAACTGCGTAGAAATGCACACACAGGGTAAAGTTTTAAATGCGCTCATATAGGCGTGATGCCAGTCACTGTCACTGTACAATTCAAGCTGACATAAAGCCTCCACGGGGCGCTCTTGGATAGCTATCTCAGCATCCGCTGAATAGTGAACTCATGTATGCAGTCGTATTCTAAGCAAGAGGACGCGCTCTTCCACCCCGACCGGATTTGGCAATAGTGCGTAGGGTTAAGGGCCCAAGGGAATGCCTCGGAGACTAAGCATGAACCATTCATCCTTCAAAATAAAAAATATAAAAAACCTAATGTCTGGCTCTACCATGCAAACTTTCATAAAAAAGATTCCATTTGCAAGAAAGAACTAACGTTGTGTCACCTCAGAACATTTCAGAAGATCAGTCCTCATTTGCCTAAGTCCTCAAACGAACATCCTTCCTTCAAAGAACTTGTCCCCAATCAATGCATTCACACTAATTCAAATACCAACTTCCTTTCTCAACCTTCAAATATTTCCGTCCGTAACCCTTTTTTTGCTGTTCCTTTTCGCCACCTTAACTCAGATATGGGGTACCCTCAAATGGCTGTCCTTTAACTATTAAAAAGAGGACAGCGAACCAGAATCCGTAATTCATATCTTACGTAATACAAATAAGTTCTTCCTCCCTTCTTCAACATATTCCGCGCTAATGGCCTTGAAATAGAAGACGTTCCCTTCGGGATGTGTCTCATTTCGTTTCAAATTCCACAGAACTCCTTCTAAGTGATCATCTTTGTGATTATGGCCTTGACCAAGAAAGTGGCATTAGAAATTGCCTAGGCAGACAATTTAACCTTTTCTTACTCCCATGTGTGGATCGTCTTAAACTGATTAACTTGCAGTCTTTTTTTTTAACACATCGCGACATTGCAAACATAATCTTTGTACATCAGCTTTTAACTGGTAACATTGATTGTGCCGCGCTTATGTTATTGATTTCCCTTGACACCAACCCTCGCAACCTTAGGCCTGTTTTGCTGTTCATCTTTTTCGTCTTCTTATCCATGAATGCTGCTAAAGCCAAATGTTGGCCTATGCCACTGCCTATCCTTAACTCACACAGTTATGCTTTCACATATGAGTACCTGGTCGTACAAAAGTTCCAAAAGTTAAGACACTCGTAAAATTCCAGCGGTAAGCGTACTTTAATACAACCAGCGCCCAGACAGTAGTCCTTGAAAAGATGCTTACATTCACATCGTTCGACTTAGGCATGAAACGCCTTCAAAATTACCTTCAAACTTGTTTGGGACTGCCTCCAATTACTTACAGCATTGCTTAGCACTAACAGAGTTCACCTCATTTGGGTACCGGGCCATAGCGGATATGAAGGTAATGAAATGGGAGGTCAACTAGCCAGAAAAGGTTCTGCATCAACCTTTATGATGCCGAGACCATTCTGTAGCCTCCCAACAAGTACAGCTTTCCTCTAATTTCCCTAATGCCCGTGGTCTAGTTTATGGGTAGGGTAGTCATAATCCCTTTGGCGCGCGCTAATTATAAAAAAAATGCTAAAGGCTGTATAAACAATTGGCTAAAAGACAAAGCACAATATTACTGGACAGAAACGGAAGGTAACAAACAAGCCAAAGCTTTTATACCAACCTCTTCCCTAAAAAGAACGAAACGACTTCTTCAGCTAACAAGAAGTTAGATTCGAATCGTCACAGGCTTTCTAACCGGACACTGCCGGGTTAAAAAACATCTCATGACTATGGGAATAGCACAAGATAGCACGTGTAGGATGTGCAATGTGGACGAAGAATCAGCAGAACACATACTATGTCACTGTAACTGCCTCATAAGAACACTTCATCGTTTTCTCGGTGAATACCATCACGTGGCGGAAGATACATTGCACATTGCGAGTTTTTCTTATTTGTTTTGCATTTAAGAGGGGAAGTTACCTATCTAAGTTTTGAAGCCTCATTTTTGGTTAGCAATTCGGGTAATGCAGCTAAGCGAGGGAGTACATATCCGGGTATTACTGTATAACCACCAGCTCACCCAAACACATCGCCGGTTTCATCGCGCACTCCGGCATCATGGAGGAGCTCTATTGAAGAGGATATCACAATAGACCCACTTGTGGCCGCAGTGATATGGGACTAAGGACCATCTCAAATCCTAATCTAATCTAGGCACGAAAAAAATGGCAAAAAAGAGCGTCCCGGCGAGGATCCCACCAGCTCTGCTTTTTGCTAGTACTGATGGCCCTTTTGACATCGGATCTCATGGTTCTGAACTCCGTTTGACAGATTTCCTATCTGTGTTCACAATTCTATTGACCACTCTATGAACTGGTAATACTTCTGTCACCAGGACGAAAACCTATAAAGGAACTCATGCTCTCAACTGCAAATGCAAATGAATCCCATTAACCTAGAAAAAAAATCAATATTCCTTCACATTCCAGGAAAAGATACACAATCTTCAAATTGTGTTAATACGTTTGTTATGTAATAACTAAGGCTACGCATCAACATAATCCTGTTTCCTTTGTAAAACTTCTAACAACTGTGACCTGGAATAAGATATTTCACCACTAATCCACTTTATCGATTCAATCTTTCCTCTAAATTGCACATACTACCTCCGGTGAACGTAAACGTTGAGAAATAAGAAAGTAGTCCTCGTTGGTGATTATTCTCGTGCACCTGAAACCTGGTTTGATTGGAGCATTTTAATGTTTTCTGCATTCCGATGGAAAAACTGGAAATCACAAGTATGATACCACCAAAGTGGAAAGGCAGTAAAGCAAATTAAGTTGTAGGATGTAATCGTTATGAGTAATTATTGATGGAAAATGTTGAAGTTGATAGATACACCGAAACTGGAAATTTATGACGATAATCACTTTATGTTTTGATAGTTTTGACAATCCCACTGAAAGTTGTTAAGAACTTGTTGACATACATTACATACAATAAACAGAAGTTAACCGTTTATGTAGTTAAAGATCTTTTCAAAACGGGACAATCGCAATTTGGTGCTAAGTTGGCGCTGATATCTTCTGAGGCAAGTTGAAAATATCGAAATCCTTTGACCTACCGGTCTTCCAAGCAGAACTCTTTACTACCCATAGACAAGTCGCCATTTAAGGTATTGAATCGACCAGTACATCCTTAGAACTGGTAGAGCAATGCTGGAAACATCTAAGCCTATTGGGTGTTCACACCAGAATCACTCTTACCTGGGTCTCGGGACACAGTAAAATCCCACTGGAAGGGACCTACAGTTTCATTGCCGACTGCGAATGGCGGATTTAGAAGCTTTTTCAGGTTTGTCATGCCGGCAAAGAGGTGGTGCCACGAAAAATGTTTTGGTGGGTTTCAGGATTGAACCTCGCTAAGCCACGGCGACCACCAGCTCACTAGCAGAAAGGGCAATATTCAAAATCAAGCAGCCAAGACTGGTAGCCCTTACAAACACCTTTTGCTGTAGGACAAAGTTGGTAGAGGGTTCAGCATTGCTATTGGCTTTAAGTGAGGCCCTGCATCTTACTTTCTTCAGGTTGATCAGGTTTGCCTCTGTCACCACTTTCAGGAATGGCCATGTTACGGCAGTATATCGGAATCTGACTGACTACACCCTCTCCATCTCAAGGCAATCCGACTCTGGAACTGCTCCTTGTATTTCTTTAAGGTGGTACCATTTTTCTTAGACTCTAGGAGGCTTGAATCGTCTATGGTTTTGACGGATATTTATATGTGTGTACTCGGTTCCAGATTTCCTCATTCGCACAAATTACGGTAACGATATTGTCCGGTGTGATAGCGTCCCGTTCCCGTCCAATCCGCTACGTTTTCGGTCAGCCTGACGTCAATCTTCCTCTGATCCCTCTGCTCAAGCGTTCTTGCCAGCGTTTTATGGTGATCTCCTTGGCTTCTGCTATTGCTGCTATCCTTCAAGAAGATCGATGGGGACTACTCCCGCGATTACGAGCTTCCACGAGCTGAAATAAAAACCAGGCAGCAAAACAAAAAGAAAAGTCAAGAGGGAGAGCTGATAACCCACCGAAGAGACTTAAAGCCAACACAGTGAGTCAGTTCGGAGGTGGTGGCAAGCTCAGTGAATTTAAGGTGGCGCTACAGTCCGCGGTGGATCTGGGCCACAACCAACAAGCGTCTCCAGTCATCCTTCGAACAAAGAAAGTAAATCGAACAGGCCATGGTCAGGAGGTCTTCAACTACATTCGAAGGAATATTGTTTTTACCATTTAGAAGTTTGGCCTGACGAACTGGAAGCGCAGAATCAGTAGATTGAACAGCGAAAAAGACTATCCCCACTTTTAAACTCTAAAAACGGCCCTCATGAACGAGGACCAGAGAGGTCTAAACCCAAACCCAATTGGGGTAGAAAAATGAGAAAGTCTCGAACTCGGCAGTTCCTGTAAATGATTGAAAGGTATTCTGTTATGGAAGGTCTCTAGGTAGTGACTGCTTTTCAGGACTTTCAGGAGGACCTAGATCGAAGAAAATTCCTGAGAGTCATGCATTTATCTGGCAAGGTTTATCAAGTTGTTAGGGGTTTGAACGAATTGAGACACCTCTGTCAAAGGGTACCCATACACCAAGTCAGTTCGTAATAATTTACTGTATACAAGCAGAAATTGGAAGAAGATTGCTTGTTTATTCATCCCTTCCCTTGTTGTAATCGATCGAACTTATTACTGATCTCTCCTCCTCTCCATCACACCTTAGTTTACAATCTTTATTTATGTCCCATGCCCTCGGCTTTATTCTTTCAAGCTACGTGTCAAAACAGTAATTCCGTGCTCATGCCCACTAATTGGCACGCTATTAATAAGGCGTAACAAAAAGTAAAACACCTTTCCAATAGTCTGTGGTCATTAATCAAAAGAATAACGTCTACCCACTGGTCACACCTGTCAACCTTTGTCCAAGTGAAAGCGAAAACCCATGATGCAACAACCTAAGCGCTTTCCATATAATTACCATTCTTATGCGTCTCTTCTTCTTTTTTTTTCTAGAAAATGGCCTAACATCTGTGTTGACCAGACCGGAATTGCCTCTTCAACAAACAACAACCACGACAAAGACGTGTGTAACGCTTTAAGTCTAATCACCATGTCATCATCGATCTGTCCACACTTTGCCCAAAATGCCTGGAAGAAAGACCTCTGCTCGAATTGTTTCAAATCGAAAGAGGAACACAAACAGTCCGCAGTTTCGTCATCGTCGAGTCGACGAGCAGTTGTACCAGACACCACAAAGACTGATTACCCCAACAAGCACAAGGTACCGAAGAGAAGTATAATCAAAGGCAGCAGACCCAAGTCGAAGAAAAGTTTCAAAGTCAGCTTTCCTAAGCAGCTTTCTGAGGTTATTGGCTACGGTGGTGATTGGTCTGAGGATACCAATAGCGACGACGACGACTTCATGAATTCATCGAACAGCTCTGATGATCCATCGACTGGGACGGATGAGGATGAGAATTTGGAGCTTAAGAAACTAACAAAGGCCAACACGGACTTTAACACGAATAATGGTAATCTACTGGGAGATCCACAGGAGAATATCAAGAAATCATTTGCAGCACTGAAGCTGGGAGCACCACAAGTGGACAAGGAGGGCAAGAAGCAGACTTTGAAGATCAACGTGACTCCGTTTGGGAGTTCAAAGAAACTCAGCACTGCATCAAAGGCTAAGTTTGAGGTAAAGGAGGAGCCCGTTCAAAGGAAGGAGATTACAAAAATAAGCACAATCGCGACCAGTTCATCAGTGGTGAAGCCACCTCCGGATGGGAAGAACAGTCCACCGATCGAGCGAGCCATGGAAAAGTCACTGCTGGAGGAGATCTCGGAAACTCTGGAACATAACAAGAGTGAGCAGAACAAGAAACTCCAATCGGAGGCAGGAGGCAAGGCGCCTACGGCTGAGTCGAAAATAAAGTTCGAGATTACGAGTCTTGCGGACACGCTGGACAACAAGCCATTTCTTGACCTTAAAAAGCCGATCGCGAGGAACCCTCCAATCACCAAGGACCATGTCAAGCCTAAAATAAACGTCAATTCGATGCAGAAGTATTCGGATACTGACAGTGTGTGTTCGGATAGTGAGAACGGTGTTTCGGCGTACTACGACGTTGTGGAGACCGATACGAGTTACGAGAACGTTCCCGACGGGAAGTTTACCAAAGGTCAGGATGAGATCGATCGAAATCAGGTGGCAATCAAAGCAGATTCTGAAGTTGTAAATTCCGTGTTCTCCAACTCTCAGTACATCACTGACATGCTGCTGTCATCCAAAACGCGGGCAGCTACCTACTCCCTTCACGAAGGCAACTTCATGACCAGCAAGATTACTTCCGATGGACTGATCGTGACAAAGTGCAGTTCTGATGATGCCCTCGACTCAACTGGGTCGAGCTTCGATGGAAGCAGTGATGAGGAAACGTCCTCCTACAACATGACTAGGAGTGAATCTGACTCGGGGATCGGAATCTCGATTGGAAACGACTACAAGGGATTGAACGAGAAACCTTGTGTGGAGAAGAAACTCAGTGCGAGCACCAATAATTCGGATTACGAGGACATCCAAGTCGTGGATCAAGTATCTACGTCGGGAACTAAAAATTTTTCGGTTGAGAAAAGTCGCGAACTAGCTGGAGAACCTGACGGCAGTGCTGATCCTGATGGCAGTTTGGAAAATCAACAACAGCTGCCCGCACTTCCCAAGTCACCGCCACCCACGACGGTGTCACACGAGGCTAGACCATCCTTCCTGCATGGTTTGCAAAAAAATACACCAGCAAAGAAGCCCGAACTTCCAGCTAAACCCGTAATGAAGACATTTGCGGTGAAGCGACAGCCCACATGTGCTGAACAGCAGGTGATCAGTCAGCTTCAGCAGGTAATGAAGCCATCTTCGATGCCAAACTCAGACGATGCTCTTGACATTGCCCTTCAGGAGCAATCCAAACTTCTCAAGAAAGGACGAGCACCGAATCCCCCTGCTGGAGAAGAGAAATCTAGCGCTCCGCCAACTCCAGAGAGGGATTACAACATTACAGTTGAACTCAACCCTGAACCAGAGATGCTGCCTTCTTCTTCAGCAGAAGAATGCAAATCAACTGCTGAAACACTCCCGCAACAGCAACCATCTCCTGTGACCAACAGCATCTACACAAGGAAACAACAAACATCCATAACCGTGGGCGTCAAGACCACAGCCTCACCCGTCATCCGCGAGAAAGATAAACGCGAACGCGCCACAGTCAATCCAAAGTTCCGGTCCTTGAACACATTCACTTCCCATCGCAAGACTCAACTGACGCAACAACTCTCTGCGTCACCCCCCTCATCACCACCACGACAATTGCTCACCAAACCATCCTTCACTCCGGAGCCATGTTCTACAGTCCAGACGCGCAAACATTTCTCTCACTCCGAGGAATGCCTCACCATGACAGATGACATGAAGAAGCAACAGCAGCAGCAACAGCAAAAGAAGAATAAATTCTCAATCAAGAAATTCCTCCGCATGGGAGCCAGCAAAACCACGGACAATTTGCATAAGAAGGATGGCATCTACTCAGAGATTGTGACCGGCGATGAGTCGGGAGTGGTTGCCGTGGGCAAACCACGTCTCGTCATCATACATCCGATCGATATAAATCCCACAGCCCTTGAAGTGGTTAAGGACATAACGAAAACTAATGACACTGTCACATCGCACACAATTGTGGTGACAACGAACAGCGCGGGTAACAACAGCAATAGTTGTGGCAATAAACCGCCAGCACCACCATTGCGTAAGACCGACTTTGCAATTGGATTGAAGAGCCACGAGGCTAATAAACCGGCTAGACCACCACCACCCAAGAGTGCTGAGTTGCGCCGGAAACAACAGAAAATTAGCTTTGACTTGAATGCCAACATTGGTGCCGGAGGATCAGTGAAGTGCAAGGCGGACAATGTATACGCGAACTTAGGTGAGAATTGTTTATTATAACGGTTTTAAGAATTTCACAATTATTTGACAGATGTCATTGCTTTCTATAGAGTTGTAGTTTTAATGGATGTGAACTCTCGGCCTGGTTATCACCTTTTAAACTTGAACTAGCGCTAAATAGCTGGTATTTTTGACAGCTTTAGCTATTCTGTCACCTACTCTGCCGATGAAATATAATATATTTCGTCACTTTTTACAGTTGTCTTAACTTAACCAGCTTCTAAACCTTGTAGAGCTTAAGGCTTCAGTTTACTGGAACTCAGCTTTTGAGCTCAAAGTTCCTCCAGTACAACATTTACACAACGTGTAACTTGCAACAGTTGTATCGAAGATGTTTCTTAGTTTACGCCTTAAAGTCAAGTTGGGCAAACATTCGACAAGCGCTGTTCCTGAGTCTGAACCGGTTTATTTTGGTTGATCAGCAAAACAAGCTTAAGCTGACTGTCATAGCCTAAAGGTTTCAGTATGGGGTGGGACCAATCCCTTTCTGTCTGGTCGTTTGCTTGTAGAGCTCGCTAGCTATGTATACCTAAGATTGTCTTCAGGCTTTTTTGTCAAGGTTTTTGTACTGCTTACATATATGTACTCATGTCACTCATAAATGTATCTCGACATGAGGTCCTGTCATTTTTTAATCTCCAAACAATTTAATGTCCTAAGAAGGTAGCAAGAGTATTGAGTTAAGCAAGGCTGACGAATCAAGAGCCTAGTAGTGGGAGCATCAATTGATGACACATTTCCCATTCAGCTCACGTATGGTACATTAAACGCCGATCAGTCAAAATGCCGGTCACTTACATCATTCCAAAAGAATTCGACAGCTACGGTATTTCATTTTAACAACTTTGTTTGTCCACTCCGTCCTCTTTAAGAAACATTAAGATTCCACAAGAGCTAACCAAAATTTGGGTCACATTACCATGTCCCAGTTGAACGGACAAAAGATCTCCCGATCATATGTCATACTGAGGGAGTAGGTAATTGATTTTCAATTACTATTCCATGCAGCATATGTAGGTATTTGCAAGCAAAGACTGTTATGAAAGGAGGACAATGGAATTTACTTGTTTCTGTCATGAGTCATGAGTAAAGTGTTTCTTTAGATCTCTAATGATCGCAGTCTTTTTTAAATTTTATTAATCCATTTCCATTTGCATGTTCAATTTACAGGTGAAATCCGCTCATCAATAGCACCTCGGAAGCCGGAACGTACAGCTAGTATGCGCGAACGTGAAGCTCAACTAGAACTGGCACGTAAACGTCAAGGAAATAACGAAAATGCCGATAACATCTCCATTTGTTCATCAAACGGTGAAATTGTCTCGGCGGATATTTCTCAAAAAAATACTCAAACGCTGGCAACATTGCCAAATGCCGAAGCAAAGGCATCTACCGTCCAAGGATATCCCAAAGAGGCTGACAATGGCAGCATCATTAGCAACAGTCGAACTAGTTCGTTTGAAAGACTCAAAAAACCCGAACAAGTGACCAGTGCTGACGGAACACGACCAAGCAGCCTGAAGGACTCTGTACGAAAGATTAACAGCACAATCGATAGTTATTTGAAGGATAAACGTGACTATGAGAATATGTATGAGTTTGTTAAGTCTGGAGCTGTATCGGGTACTGTAGCATCTTCACCGCCACCACCACCACCAGCTAGATCGGTGGATACAGCGGCGGTGACTGCTCGTGCTGTATCACGACGTCCACAACAGTTTTCAGATAATGTTTCGGTGTCTGGTGCTAGTTACACACGTAGCGAATATGGGTCTCCCCGGTATGGCCTCAACAGCAGTCTAGGTGGGTAGAAGCTTTCAATTATATTCCATAAACTCCTCAGTATACACAAGTGCTTATGTCTTGCAGCTAACATTCCAAGAGTTATATCGGCGTCATATTGCGGCAGTGAAATGGGTGAATTCGATATTTATTCTCCTTATAGCTATTATGGCAGTGAGGCTGGCGGTGATGTTGCAACGGATATTAATGACAGCGTTTGGGGCGTACCATCGGTAAGATTTGGCTTTTTACAAAATGACTATTGTGGTGAAAAAAAATTTGAAAACTTTTCTAGGCCACCAAGAATCGTACCAAAGCCACAAACCGTCTGCGCATGCGCAAAGGAAGAAGTGTTGTACACAAATCAATTGAAGATAATTACACTGCTGTTGTTGTAGCGAATCACGAAGCACTGGCACAAGTCCTGGATCAGGTATGGTTAATCCAATATGCAACCCATTGTTCAGCCGTTAAAAAAAAACTTGTTTAACTAATTTTTATAATTTTAGGTCCAACAAACACCCATCATACCGCCAGCGCTTCGTCCACTTGCCAATGCCATCAATCTACGCTTCGAAGACTTCACTGTCATTGAAGGTGCCCAAGCGTTTGTTGTCGGCAAAAAGGCTTTTCATGCTGCCGTTTGGACAACAGCACCGGTCACATTGGCTCTCTCAGCCGATTGCAATCAACTTTCAGGAGTCGGCGGTGAACTATGCCAATTAACAGGTGGCGTCAGTGGTGTTCTCAATCCAATAACAGAGTTTTGCGATCTAGTACCGAGCTATCATCTGCCCCTGATGCCAACCACCGAAGTTCGTATGCTGCAAGCAACAATTTCAGTGCTGCCACGTTTACAGCTGGAAACTTTACAATCTATCGGTACCATCCTCAAAAATAAGTCACAAATGTTGGACAAGTCGATGTATAACTTCCGTGGATCGATTCCAAATCTATCGGGTTTAAAGGACAACGGAATAAACCTCAGAAACGTTTGCTCTGTCCAGAATCTTAGCTCGCTAAATGAAAACTCCAAAGCCGCCACAGTTACAGAGAAGTCGGAAGAGTCTCAAGCTATTCCCGGCATGCCATCGTTCGATGATGTTATGTCACGTGAAGTGGCATTCATAATGCTACAGTTGGTCAATGGATTGAAAAATTTACAAGCAAAAGCCATCGAAGAGATGCCGCTAAGTTTGTCCAACGTTGTCCTGGCAAAAGATGTTGAAAACAAAGATGCACAAGCTAGACTTTGTGTCTTGCAAGGGTAAGTAAAAGAAAATGAATCCTACATCTCGTAAGACTAACAATTTCTTTTCAGAAGTAGCACCAACGATGAAGACGAACCAATGGGAACTTTGTGCCGCTGTGCATATATCGCTCTCAGCGAAATGTTACCCTCAACAAAGATGACATCAATTTTAGCCGACATTCTGCTGCAAGAACGTTCCGAATCTCTGTCCAAAGCAAAGGCAGTTCTAGAATTTGTACTTTGGGGTCCATCCGATGTCGTACTCTCTGGATCGATAAAAGAACGTGAGCTGGCCCTTCAACGCTGGCTTGACTTGGAAAGAGCAACCGTACTGCACGGTCTAGTGAGAACCCGTGTCGAACTGACCATATACGACGAGTGTCATTTGATGTTTTTGGTGCGATCGAATGCAAAGATGATGAACGACGCGGCGAAAATCGTTTCCAGCTATCAAAATGGCAAGGAATAGAGAGACAAGGACCTGCTCTCCGAAGAAGAAGAAGATTCGCGTGCCAAATTCTCCTTGCTGTATCCAATTAATTATTAATTTTCTTTAATTGTTGCTTTCGCAATTAAATTGTATAAAACTACACAGAATTACTCTCTTTTTTTTTGTATAATTCTTAAGAACCACGATATATTGTATTTACAAACGAACTTATGTTAATATTTATGAAAATATTCTTTCTTTTCTTTTTTCCATTATTTTATTGTTAAAATATTATACATATTGTTTCGGTGTTTGATAAACAAAATAATAAACTATTATAAATAATAATAAATATAACAAAAATGTATAAAAGTGAATGTTTCTTCACTTTGAGTTAGAGAGAGGATGTTTAGTAAGTTAGACGTGCAATGGGAAGGATTAGTTTTGCCTGACTCTCTATGTTGGAAGTTGTGCCGATTGGGTAGCTGTCCAAATAGCTATGACCTATAAGGTAACAACAAGTCTCGAATAAGGATGATTTTCCTGTTGACAGCCCTTATAAACGATATACACATGAAAGGTGCGGAACCTTAATAGAGAATAAGGAAAGACCTCAAACTGCCATAATGCGAAAGTGCGATGGGATTGGGAAGAAGGGTCATGCCATAGGAGGATGAAAAACTGCAACGAACATCTTATGATATTTCGCGGCTTGTCGGTCGAGCAGCTACTAAAGTTGACTTGGTAGAAGACATACATGACTTATTTCTAAGATTTCATCAAGCGAGTGTATGCCTAATTATTGAAATTTGAGCATCGTTTCCGCGACCTACGAGAAAAGAGTCCTCTGGAACTGCCCTTTGGTCAACAAAGTGCTCCAAGTCGAACGGTTAACTAATGGACCAAGACACTCGTGTACTTGATTGTGCCATTCGATGAGTTAAGAAGGCCGCGGCAGTGAAAGAAAGTGTCGATACCAATCCGACACCATCACTCGAGCTTAGCTAACGTTAGGTATGGTATGTGGGCCGGCGAAGAGGAGTTCTTCTGCGCCACACTCAGGTCTCTAAGACCCATTGTGCTTCCCATAGAGGGAAATCTTACCCTTAAACGTTACCCGCATAAAAAGTGTAATAGTAACTACTTACTGCGTTAGTAATACAAACCATCCTGTGGATTTGATGAAGCCGTTCAGATCGTTCGCCGGTTTACCAGATAGTTCCTCGAGATCCCGGAAGAAATGTCGCCCGAGGAATTTGTATCTTAGATGGTACAGACCGGGGCAGTGGCAGAGGAAGTGGGTTGTGTCCTTATGGACTTTCTCGTTTTCGCAGCCTCTATACAGGTCTTCTGCCGTAATACGGAGTTTCTTCATGTAGAGTGTTATGACCCGTTATCACACCTACAAGGGTGGAGAGGGATTTTCTATCCTTTTGTATAAGTTTGGCAGTCCTAGCCTTATCAAATACAGGCCAAAACTTCCTTGTGATGGCACAAGTGTCTAAAGAGGACTATCTGTTATTTGCCTCTCCTTGAGCTGTGTTCCCTGTTTCGATCTTCAATGACCAAAGCGGGATATTCACCGCGAGGTCGGCTTGTTCTTGACTCAAGCTTAGCTTACAACAATGAATTATTTCCAAGAGCCCCTTGCAGCAAATTGTCACCACCAGAGTACTTTTACCAATAAGCAACTCAAATCAGCACGACCTTTAGCTAGCTGCCTCCAGTTTCAACAGGTTGACTGAGCTCGTTTTCAGAATTAAATGCAGAGCCTAGATAGACAAAGTCCATAACCACTTCAAAGTTGTCGCTGTCTATAATGACAGTTTGTCCGATTCGTCTACATATGTGTCCTTTCGTGTTGGCAACATATTCTTTGTAGTTCCTATCATCTATGCCGCTTCTGCCTCAATACTTGTAAGCGCCTCACTGACGGCTTGCTACGTTCTTTCAAACCCGCTTATAATATCAAAACATAGAACAGACGTAGAGAATCATAGAAAGAAAGACAAGGCAGGAGATTGAAAGCGTAGAACTGGCTGACAAGTGTGCATCAAGAAGGTTGGCGTCATCCAAACTGACAGCTGGAGTGTCCTTGTAAAATGGAAACGAGGCAAAATTATTAAATTGTCTAACTTACTAACTTATCAGGCCAGCGACCCTTGGAGGGTCTGAGCCCGAACTAATGCCGCTTTTCATCCTTCACGGTCCCGGGCACGCTGCTTTCTGGCGTCCGCGATTGCCTGATCTTTAAACCGGAGGTTCAGTCTTCCTTTTCTTCGTGAACCAGGTGGCTGATATTGAAAGATCCTCTTAGCTGAAGCATTGTCGTCCAGTGCAGTCGAGGGATTTTCGCCACATCTTTGTACAGTTCGTAGAGTTCGCGGTTATATCTTCTTCTCCATTCGCCCTCGTCACAGACAGGACCAAATATTCGAGGTCGAATTTTTCCTTCGACGGATCCCAAGATCTGCTCCGCTGTCTTACTTATCGTCCAGCATTCAGCCCCATAAAGCAGGACTGGCAGGACCAGGATTTTGTAGAGCATGATTTTGGACCTTCGAGTTAGGGGTTTGGACCCTAGTTGTTTAGACAAATCGAAGTAGCAGCGATTGCCTAAGGTTATCCTTCGTCGAATCTCCACTAGGGTGTCATTTGTGGAGTTTATATTTGTCCCGAGGTAAACACTACCTCAAAATTATAGCTTTCAATTGTTAGGTTTTGACCTAAACGGTGTTCGACGGATCGGTTTTTGGTAGACAGCATGTACTTTGTTTTATCCTCGTTCATCGTGTGATCCACTCGTTTGGCTTGTTTTTCTATTGCTGTAAAAGGCTGGCACGCTGGGAACGGGCGATGATGTCTTGAATTGTTCTTATAGAATTTAAAGCTTACCTCCCTTCTGGTTAGTTCTTCTGCCTCTTAATTGATTTCATAGCCGCTGTTTCCTATCAAACAAATGCTAGTTAGGAATCTGAGCAATTGTCCTAAGTCAGTTTTGAAGTTATTGCTGTCCAGAGGTTGTCAGTGTAAGTTTACAAACTTTTGTTCATTCTCAGTGTGATCCTAGTCTTGTTTATGGTCCTTGTTAGAACAGAGTTTCATGTATATTTGTCATCCAGGCTAACTTATTTAACAGATATAAGATACGTGGAGAGTCTCTACCTAAGACACCATCATCTTTGAATTTTCGGCCTTTTTGACTTCATTCCATTTTCTGTTCTTAGGCACTACAACGATTGTGGTTATCTTTGGGTTGACGTTGAAGCCTACTTCTTTGTCTTAATAAACGAGGTTATTTCTTCAAACTTACCATTAATTAGGATCTTAATGTCGTTTGCATATCTATGGACATAAAAACTGTAATAGCTTCAAAAAGAGAGCTCTTCCTCGAGCTCATCCTTTCGCAGTTGTTATGGTTGCAAAGGTATAAAATAAATACAATCCCTTCTCATAACGTTTATTAAAATATATTAAGTGTTTTATTTAGTCTACTTGTATCCTGCAATCCTGTTTTATTCTGCATTCAATTTGTTATATCGGTAAATTTAAACTTCAACGGAATTGCTGGTACAAATATTAAATAACTCTTAAATGCATTTTCTACAGAATAGTTAAACTCGACGTTGAAATTCCTTATAATCCGAGCAACAGTCACCTCCAATTCTAGTTCGGCAATCCGCCGACCAACACACATTCGAGGCCCAAATCCAAAGGGTAAATACGTAAATGGATTGGTACTACTTGAGCCTTGGATACCATCGGCTGCATCGGTGGTATTGCATCTGAGCCATCTCTCCGGTAAAAATTCCTTCGGTTCAATGTAATATTTTGGATCATCTTTGGCCATCAAATTGACCATTGAGACACCTGTTCCTTTTGGAATACGGAAACCACTTAGTACAACATCCTTGTCGATATTTCTTATTATACACGGTACAAGAGGATATACACGGAGACTCTCTTTGATGCATGCCCGAAGGTATGGCATTTTGTTAAGACTCTCCTCTGTGAAAGGAGAGTCTTTTTGGGGTAGGACTTGACGAAGTTCGGTGCGAAGTTTTTGTTGTTTTTCGGGATTCTTGGCGAGGGAGAGTAGGATTCCGGTTATAGCTGTTGTAGTCTGGAAATAAAAATATGTCAAAGTTTATTTGATTTTAGTTGAACGGGGAAGGTTTGACCACGTAAGCACAGATGTTATTCTTAGCAGTCTTAGTAGGATACAATTACATTGCTTAGGGACAAGATTGATTCCATGCTTAGAACAGGCATAATCAACACTCAACCATGAGGAATGTCAACCGTAAGAAAGAGTACGGGTAGAGGAAGCTCTCACATCCACTGCTAGGGTTTCTATTTCTAATGTTCAACGAGAGTGTGCCCTTGAGGATTGAGAATCAACTGCGCAATGATAGAAATCGTCCTGTTCACCAGAAAATTTCCTATCACTGAGTTTAAACCTCCTATTGGATCTCTAAGAGCCACCCTCTCTGCACCAATGGAGGTGAGGCTAAATCTCATCCGTCTCGACTTCTGCCGCAGTAATAGAGCTGCAAAGACCTGGTTCAGGGAAGTATGTATGTTATTTTTCAACCGCAGCTTGGACATCTGTAGCCGGCACTAACATTTGTTAGGAAGTGCAATGACAAATCAGACTGTCATTGAGGTGGATTTCAAATGGAAGATTGTACCAAGGCTGCTCATCGAGGATTACAGTGCTTTTTAAGCCAAGGGCAGGACTTACCCTCACATAACGCTGGGAAAAGCTAGAGATATTTTAGAGATTACACATTAGGGCTCTCGTACCAATGGCAGCTAAATCAAAACTCCTGAAGATCTACAAGCTATCTAAATGGAACGGATAGTCTTGCAGGAAGTAGATCATAAATGAGCTCATCCCATACCCTTCCCTTCGTAATAATTCCATTACGTGTCTAGTCAGCCCAAGGACTCTTAACAATCAATTCTTGAAGCTGAGATAAAGCTTAAACATATTCAACATCCAACTCACAGTGTCAACTCCAACTATTAACATATCCATAGCCATCACAGTAGCGATCCTTTTGTCGATCTTCAAGAGTTTCTCCAGAACTCCCTTTTCACTTTCCGGCTTATCATTCGGTGACTTTTCTAAACGTTGAACAGCTTCCTCAATGTACTTAATGACGAATTCGTTAATTCCATCTAAGGCACTCATCATCTGATGATATTTTGGAGTTCGAACAATCTTCCAGAATGATGGCTCTATTTCCAGTTCATAGAGAAGTCGGAAAAACGTTATTAAGTTTTTAAAAAGTTGTTTAGCTTCAGGATCATCCCGATTCCCTTGTATTAGCCCGATTTCTTTGTCCAGCGCTACAACTGATACTGACTCCAAGTTGTATCGAGTCAATTCTTCTTCGAAGTTCTCCGGTACTTCCAGCGTTGTTGGATCTCGAATCTCCCTAATTCTAAAAGTGGAAAGTCTTAAGCATTCTAATTTGTCTTAATCAAACCTAGTTTACCTCTGAATAAACTGCAAGTTCACGGCGGAAATTTTCGAAACATAAGGCTTTATAACTCTGGGTTGCATAAGAACTGGATTTATAGCCGATCGAAATGTTCCCCATTGTTCACCTTGACTTTTGAAATAAAATTACAATCTTTTGTGATTATCGTTAAGGTATGGACAAAATACTCACGTGTGCAGAAGTCCTTCGATACCTTTAAAAAGGTCTTTTCGAAGCTCTCCTCGATGGTGTGCCATTGTTTCAAATGACCACCGATTAGGCCAAATGCCTTCCGCACGATAAACCTTTTCAAAGTCTTGGGGATTATATGTGATTACAATCATTTTCTTACCGAGCAGACCTGGCAGGACAAAGATCCCTCCATATTCCTTGTAGATTTGCTCAAATAGTTGTGCATAGCTTAAATTGTGGAATTTTCCTGGAAATGAACAATTTTTAATTCAAGTATAAGGAGTTAAGTCCACGACTGACCTCCAGGGAGAAAATTGCAAAACGTTGACAGCTTGGAGAAAGTTGGAATTTCCTTCAATGGCCGAGCTCGATCCCATTCCGATTGATGTTGATCGTTATCAACGGCTTGAGCGGTTGTCTGTAAACGTTTTGGCTGAAAATGAAAGAAAATTTGAGAAGGCGGTACTGAAAGTTCCATGTAATCAAGATATGAAGGTCCAATAAGTCTGTTTTCTATTGAAATTCTAGGGAATTAGGGATAAATCTTGGTATTAAGGTGCACAGTTTCTCAGCGTACTTAGTCATCCGTTTCTTTCTGCTCTTCCCTAAGTTGGTTAGTTAGTCCTCTGAGAAGAGTTACACTGTAGCCAAAAGTAGCTCCACTGTGATACCACTGGGCATGTTAAGGTTGAAGCCCAGTCTACTCCTGAAACCATTTCGCTTTTCCATAGTGACAACTTAGATCGGTCGTTCTGGCAGTGTTCACATCGTTGAAAAGCTGGCTTTTCTGATGTTGGTTGAGCTTGAAGTCCTCGCACTGAATTCTGGCGCCTTTATCCGGTATTTTGTCATTTTCAGTGGGCAGCATATGAGTTGATTTAGGAAGACTACATTGAATCGTTAGAATTTTGGTATGACCCAAGTTTTTCTCACACCATTGGTAAGCTCTTCTTTCAGCCTTAGGGCGGAAGTAACTTGCTGTATGTTTATCAGTAAGTGCGGCATAATTTTAAGCGCAGTTCTTGGAGAAGTTTCCAACGCACCTGTAATGCCACACTTTGGACTTTCGCGAGAACTTGTGTGTCGGTTTGTTTTTCTAGATTCCCCCACCAAACCATTATGTCATATGTATGGATCGGTTCTCCCCTTTTATGTAAGGCTAATCAGGGATAGTTACATATTCGGAAAAGCCCCATCACTGTGTATGTTGAACTCGCGAACAGTTAACGCCATATTCCATGGTTCATATGGATTTCATAAGCATTGAAAGAGCAGATGAATTTGCAATAAAAAGGTCAGAACTAGGGCTGTTCTTTGTCTTTACAAATGAAACCCTAGATCTGTAGAATCAATATACGCTGGATAAATTTGAAAATGTGTTCTTTGACTAGTCCTGTATAAGAAAAATTCCCTTTCTGCTGTTCTTATTGGGCACTGTGCCATTAACATTGAAGTGAAGCAAATCTGGGTTTCTCACAACAAATTCCCTGGAAACTGAAGGGATATGTTCGTTTCTTTTACGTTACTGTTCGCGACTTCCCCTGGCAATGCCAAACAACCTGGACAGTTGAGCATCGTCAAATGGTCTAAGAAACTAGGGGATCAACATCTCAATCACAGTCGTAGCTCTAAAAAGGATCCTGATTATAAGCCTAATCAAAATAAACTTCTAAAACCCTTCTCCAACACCCTTCCCAAAATAAAAAAAAAAAAGTTGACATTAAGCGCAGCTCTACTCTATACCCGACCCTAACTGAAGCTTCAAAACACACATCTTCCACAATTTTAGCCTTCCCTCTTCACTTACCCGACACAAACCCCTTACGCACTGATTCCCTCCATTCCACCCAAGCCTCCACGCCAACGCATCTCTTTCAACTTAACCCCAACCGCTCATATTTTCCCCCTCTACCTTCTACGGCATCAACCCATACAAGCAATTCATTTCCTAATTTTGACCTTAAAACAGGAGCCTAATTTTATTAACTCACACACACTGAACCCTACATCTAACCCCTCATCCAACTACATATCCAACCATCTATTCCCAACCTGCTCTTCTACTACCCGTATTCTTGATCCCCTTTTTTCCTCCCACAGTTAAACTAACTCAGCAAACCAATGACACAACAGAAAGTCGTTATGCACTCTCTACGCTTTGAGAAAGAAAGATATATGAAACGTGACAAATCTGACTTGGTCTGCTACGAAGGGAAGATTTAAACCAGCGTCATGGTTTCCATCCAGCAGGAAGGCCTCCCTACCGCCAGTCTTAGAAACCTATATATCAGGTGCGATGAGATTTCCAGCATGTCTCCTCAAAAAGTGACGGAAGACCTGGCTACATTCGGCCACTATGTATATTCTAATCAAGTCTCTCACCTCCAGTGGAGTCTCCCGTGCCCACACTAAATCCACCTCGCCTCACACCTCCTCACCCCAAAATCCCACCTACTTTTTACTACCAGAATGAAAGAGGACTCCGCTTAAAAACCCACGCTGTTCTATTCCAAGCCCATGCCCCCTCCCTTTGATATCCATGCCCTGACTGAAACCAATCTGATTCCCGACATGCTTTTCGCGATGATGACCATACCCGCCCTAATGATGATTCCCCTTGTCGAGGCGTCCTACACGACAGCCTTGACTTTTCTCCCATTACCTTTTCGTCTGCCTCCAAAGTTGACTTTCTTGCAATAAAGATAACACACCGCATCAGGTCCCAGTACGTGGATAAACAAGATTCACTTCAAAAAGTTATGACAGTTTTAAAAAATGTACATCCACTAACAAAGTTCCCATCGTTCTTAATCTTAACGGCAACATTTTATACAAAAAAAAAAAACCAACTAAACTGAAAACAAATTACTGAATTCTGACTCAAAGCAAGACACCCTGTGTTATCTCTAAATCATCACGTTGTCAAACTTCTATTCACTAGATAGTGCACATTTTAACATCAAAATATTTAGAACTTTTAATATCTCCTTACAGCGACAAGTAAAGAGTGTACAGCACTTGACTTACCTGATAGAGACTTGAAGACGGCAAAGCTTGAAACTGAATCCGTCCATTAAGAAGAGCACCGACTTTCTGTAATTGTTTCATTGTAGCACTGCAACCTTGATACTGCCCGAGAGTTTTATAAAAATTAATTTTCTACTCCACAAAACCGTGATTTGGTGTGAAAGTCCGATTAACTTAATCTTTCTTTTTATTGGACGTTAAAAGCCCTCTTCTTCGGTTTGGAGAATGACTCGTCCGAGATAAGCAAATTTTCGGTAAGTTCATTCGAGGTAGAACAATCTGCTTTATAATACAGGCTATGATAGCGTGCTGTGTTTAAAGCTTACCATAAGTTCGTCGTACTGAATGTTTAGTCAATAACTCAAGGCGTTATGCAGTGTCATCATGTTAGAAAAATACGTATCAGGGAGGTTTTTTGGTGCACCAGACTAGACGTGAACATTGTAGTCAAGCTTTGGGCGAATGAATGCCTTACAGATCGAAGCCGGACATCGTTTAAGGAAAACTAGACATTTCGCAGATTTTTTTTTTGCGATTTCAAATATGTGGTCGTTCCGACGAAGGTCATCGTTAATACACATACCCAAGATGGAAAGTTGTTAGGCTTCGGCTATGCCTGTGCAGGTACCATTCATGGATAATAGTTCGAAGTTTGGGTTTCGCTTAAGTGACAAAAGACAGCATTAGCTTTGGAAGCATTTACTTTCACTGTGTTGCTGTGCCTCCTTAACGCCCGAAAAGCCCTGAAGAACCATCTGTGCAGCTCTTATAGTTTTTTATAATAATCTCTTCCTTCAAACCTCGTCAACGCAAACATGATCAAGAAAATTCCCTCGAAACGACAATTTGTACCTACCTTCGATAGAATTCATGCTTCATTGTCCTAGAGTAGAACTTGAATGGTCCTCATCATTCTTCGTAGAGGTGGCGATTGTGTAGTGGATGTGTTCGCTTGTGACCCGATCTGTGCAGGTTCGAGTCTGGTTGGAGAATAACAACAGCCACCGAAAATAAAGAGAGAAACGAACAAAATCTGAGTTCCTCAAACCACTACACCAATAAGGGGTTTCTGCCTGGGAGTACAATGACCTGAAACAAGTTTGAGTGGTCCTGGGATTTGGAAATTTCCTCTAAAAAAAAATCTTCGTAGAGTTTCCCTAGTTGTTCAGGACAGTTCTTTACTACTTCCTCCTTAGAAAGAAAAAGGCGATTGGTAAGAGTTTTAAGCGATTCTCAATTTGGATTCAGAAAAGGTAGGTCGACTAAAAGACGCTGTTTTAAGACTGTCTGGTGAACTCTATAGTAGCCTAAATGAGTCTGAGATTTCTGCTTCTCTGTTCATCGATATAATTAAAGCCTTCGATATGGTGGACCATGCATTGCTGCTCCAAAAACTATATAGGGCAGGTTTTCGAGGGTTTCTTTTTGATTGGTTTACGTCTTATCTAAACAACCGCAAACAAAAAGTTAAGATTCAAGATAGTTTGAGCTCGGAAAAGTTTATGAATTCTGGCGTTCCCCAAGGTTCCGCGAAAAAACGAAATTTATGATTTTTAATATTTCGGGTTTTATCGATAATGATAAGCTGTTGTGCTATCTTTCATCTAGTTGCCTTGTAGTCAGCAAATTTTAAAAATAGTTTATGATGGCTTATTTAAATCTAAGCTGCAATATGGGTTAACCTGTTGGGGTGGCACCAACTGGAATAAAATTGTACCTCTGCTAACTGGGCAAAAGCATGCGATTTGTATTCTATGTAGTTGTAGAGAAACCTTAAAATACTTCCTCTTAAGCATTTATAATAGGAAATCACACTTTTCACTTTTCTATAAGGTCACCACACCTCGTTTATTTAATTATTTACCTGTAAGTCTGAGATGCGAAAGACGTAAATCAATTTTCTTGCAAAAGAAAGTGTAGACAAGACAGCAAATACGTAGTTCAGAGCTTCATCTATTTTGTACGCTTTCTGTCTCAATACTGGCAAATGCACCGTTGAAATTTTCCAGAATTTCGTTGGTATACTCTAGTGAGGGGTGGGCAACGGATCACTC
The DNA here is from genome assembly GCA_951813785.1 of Criorhina ranunculi. Taxonomy (NCBI): domain Eukaryota; kingdom Metazoa; phylum Arthropoda; class Insecta; order Diptera; family Syrphidae; genus Criorhina; species Criorhina ranunculi. The sequence continues at coordinate 8,801,043 of OX638381.1, forward strand.
GGTATAGCTCATTTCTATTAATGCTGTCATACGCGGTCCTAAAATTAATGAAAAGGTGGTGGGTATCAATTTGAATCTTGGTCGATGATAGACTTTCATGGCTTTAAGCCACCCTGATATGGACCGATCAGATTGTGGACGAACAACATCAGACGTTCATACAACACGGTAGATAAAATCGTGTGTATACGCAGCAACCATTTTAAGCTAGTCCGGTCCGCAAAGTTTTAGGAGTTTTTCTGGTTGGCGTGCATCTCCAAAAAGACTAGTAGTTACACAGACTTTCTGATCTTGACTTCGCTTAGTCTCAAAAAATAGATTTTGTAGGTAATTATAGATATTTGGCGTTATCAGCTTGGGAACAGTCAAGGAGAATCTTCATTTAACATATCCTTCTACGCTTCGAAGCGTGATAAGTCTTTAATTTGTAGGTTGCGGGTTGGAAGTCCGCATTTCTCTATTTCGTGCATGAAATGTTCTATTTTTTGTGCATGAAAAATGATCCACGATATATAAAATAGTTATATACTTTTACTTACTTTAAAAGGTTGTTGATATCAACTTAAAAAAAAATGACTTCTCGTAAACAAGAGACTTCTACTCAAGGATGTTCGTTATTACTTACAAAAGTTGAGCTGTAAAAAAAAGTTTGCGAACCTGAACCCTTAAAGTTCACCATTATAATAGAACATAAAAAAAAACGACAAAATTTTCCATTTAAAGCTATTTTTACTTTTATTACACGACACAACAATTCTTAATTACATTTGTAGGATCATTTTTTATTTTATAGGTATATAATAAGATTTGTATAGGATATATTACTATATACGATACAAAATTACAACTCACACAACATTCACAAAACTAATTCCAGTATGCAGTCATTTGTATACAATTATTTTTAGCACAATCTTAAATTTATTAAATAAATATGTTTTCATATTTCTTTGCATACGCAGTTAGGAAGTTAAATAATAATTCCAATTTAATTATTTTTAAATTCTCTTTAGATCTTAATTTGTAAATATACAAGTATATAAAGCACCTAGATAAATTCAAAAATTTAATTAAGCTAAAGCATAATTTTATACTTTTGTTGTAAGTGAATTTAATTTTCTTTTTTAATTGTATGTAGACAATTTATTTTGTTTAAAATGTACTTTGCACATTTTTTTGGAAAACAATATATTGTTTATGCGAAAAACAAAGCCCTGTACAAATATGTATATAAGTTCGGGTTTAAAGGATTTTCTAAAAAAAAAAAGCTTTGGACTTGTTTTTAATTTTTCTAATGATTTTTTTGACTTAATCCACTATGCTACAAAAGATATCTGTGTATATGTTTCTTCTATAAAAAAAAAAATGTTTTCTTTGTAACTATTTTATTAATTTTAAAAATTGTGTTTTATTTTTTTGGTCCAAGTGATGAGGATCTATTAATTAATTTATTTTTAAAGCATTCGTCTCATAAATTTGTTTATGTAGTTTACATAATTTTGATAAGGTTATTTCTAAAATGTACAAAACATAAAAAAAAAATTTGTTTCCGTTAAACGTATTATTTTCTAATCAGTTCAAATTTACTCTTTTTGTTTTGATTTATTTATTTTTTTATTCCAATTGATATGAGTGTTTAATTCGATCAGAGTTTTTATTAAAAATTTGCTATAAGATTATTATACGAACTAAACTGTAAATTAATTAGTATTAGTGATTTCAAATTGGTTGGTATATAAAGTTTAATTATTTTGTTACTGCCTTGAATCTATATTTTTTTATTTTCCATCAATATTGATGTGTGATAAGGATTTAAACATTTTTATTTATTTTTTGTTATCTATACATATGTTTGTCCGTTTATATCTCGAGTTTGGCAACAGTCTTTTTTCGCTGGAAAGGTATTTTTTTGTAGCAGGTTTGTATGCAAAAAAAAAACAATACCTTGTATACCGCGGGTTCTTCGAGGAACCCAGGAATATGTATTCTGCTCTTCAGTACTAGTACTATAGTAGTGTTAGGAAACTGATATGGCAGCTCGGGCATATGAGTGGTATGTGCGATTTTGGTTCAGTCAATATTGGCATGCGACAATGATAGACATATGTCCGAGTTAGCTCCTTTAATCATATTTTGTGTTCCTGTCGGGAGTTTAGTTTATAACCTTTCCAACGAAAAAATCATCGAAATCGGAAAACTGGAGATAAAAGCCAGCGTCTCTGCTATGTGCGTGTTGGAAACAATTTAAGTGATTTTTCTTTTATGTAAATCTAAATCAAGTGCTATAATTAGTGTTTTGTGGTTTTTTGGCGAACATCATTCACGGTTAGTATTAATATTTGTGAAACATTTCGTTCAAATATTTCAAGTGAATTTTGTCTTGCAAGAGTGGAAGATTATCGTATGGGATGAGTGTACAATGGCACACAAGAAGTCACTTGAAGCTTTAGATCGAACCTTGAAAGATTTGCGAGGTAGCCCAGAAATATTTGGCGGCGCCATGATATTGTTGGCGGGTGATTTCAGACAAACTTTGCTGGTCATACCCGGTTCCACAGCTGCGGATGAACTTAATGCCTGCCTTAAATGTTCTCCTTTGTGAAGATATGTTAAAACACTTACACTTACTACAAATGTTCGTGTACAGTTACGAAACGATCCATCTGCGGCAGAATTTTTAAAGCAGCTGTTCGATATTGGGAATGGAAGAATGCCCGTTTATAGTTCAAATGGCCTAATAACACTGCCAACCAATTTGTATTGTATAAGGAATTCAAAGAAAGAATTGGTTCAAAGTGTGTTTCCAAATATAGTGGAAAACTATAAAAATCATACTTGGTTAAGTGGAAGAGCAATATTGGCTGGCAAAAATAAAGATGTCGCTGAAATTAATGCATCTATTTTGGAGGAAATAGATGGACAATTTTTTGCCTACAAATCAGTTGACGTAGTGTGACCTGACGGAATTTTTGAATTCGCTTGATTTACCGGGACCTCATTATTTAGCGCTTAAAGTTGGAGCCCCGATTATAATGCTGCGTAACATTAATCAACCAAAACTTTGCAATAGTACGACACTTGCTGTAAAAAAGTTAATGAACAATCGGATTGGCAAATATAAAGGGGAAGACGATTTAATTCCCAGAATTCCAATGATTCCACCTGATTTGCCATTTGATTTTAAACGTCTTCAATTTTCTATTCGCCTTGCTTTTTCCATCACTATAAATATAAATAAAACGCAAGGTCAGTCTTTGAAAATTCGCGGTATAGATTTAGAATATCCGGTGTTTTCTCATGGTCAACTGTATGTTACTAGCTTTTAAGACATTCGATGTGATACCTTGGTTTCAACAACTAACTGCTGGAATACAATGATGCAGCTTTTGTAGATGAATAAATTGGACAATTTTTTGAGTTTTTCGTGCAACAACACTGACAATTAGCAGACAATAGAGAAACAGCAAAGGGAGACATTTTATAAAAGTGGTTAAATCCTATTATTTAACAGATCCGCTTTCATAAATGTGAAGGAAAAAACCATAACTTAAAAAAAATATAAGGAGACGAGTTTGGTGTACCATGTAAATAATTAGTCTATTATTAAAGAACATGTCGCGAATAGAAAGGCCTTAAGCTTTCAAGCGCCTTATGCGCCCTCAAGGAGTAAATATAAAAATGTCTAAATTTCCTGGCGAGGTTGCATTTCGAGTGGTTGGCCTTCTTTTTTCCTGTTTCATTTTTCCTTTGTTCGGAGCCGGACGAACCACGCCGCCTCGGAGTGTCAACCAAGGTATGTATCATATACATTAAGAATGTTCCATTTGTAAACTGTATTTTCCTACAGAAATAAACTTCATGCGTGCGCTAATCAAGCGCAGTTAATTTCAAAACACCGAGTTCTTTCCGGCTCCGCAACAGGAGGTGTGAAAGAACGCCAACACGATCGAAGTCGACACTCCGAACGAACAGAACTGTGGCGTACGTGCCAGATTTCAAATCTGAGACGGAAAAGGCAGATATATGTATGTGTCTCGCTCTTTTTAAAATGAAATTTGAATATGTAGATTCGGTGCGCCCAAAACTATAACCACAGACAGAGGCTCACAATTCGAATCTTCTTTGTTCGACGCACTGACGAAACTCATCGGGAGCACTCGCATTAGGACAACTGCCTACCATCCAGCATCCAACGGGATGATCGAGCGTTGGCACAGGTCTCTCAAATCATCCATCAAGTGCCACGAAACAGTTGACTGGGTGAGTATCCTTCCAACTGTCTTATTAGGCTTGCGAACCAGCTTCAAGGAAGACGTAAAAACAACCGCTACAGAACTCGTGTATGGAACAGTACTGAGATTACCTGGCGAATTCTTTATGCATGAGGAAGTATCGCCAGAGCCACAGATCTTCGTAAAAAAATTCCGGGAACACATACGACAAGTAAAGTCAACTCCTTCAGCGCACCACGCCAAAACAAAATCCTTTGTGCACAAAACACTGTACACCTGTACTCATGTTTTTGTTAGAGTTGACTCAGTTCTAAAACCGTGTGAGCAACCGCATGATGGTCCATATGAAGTACTCGAACGCATTTCGGACTACGTATTCAAAGTCAATCTAGACGGAATACCAACAACAATATCTACGGAGCGACTCAAACCAGCGTTTTACGAAAACATCGTTGAAGCCAACACAACCACTACAACACCAACAACCAGTCCACCAACACATTCCAACAACAACAACAAAAATTTTCCAACATCAAACGCAACAACGTTCAGCGCAGCTACATCCACTTCAGCAGGATCCAGTGCAGCTCAAACCTCATCCACACCAAGAAGCTATTCGAGCGGATCCAAAACCTATACGACAAGGAAAAAACGAATACGTTTTCGAGACCATCGGAACCGCTATCACTTGGGGAGGAGTGCTGTGGCGGCTGCAAGCGGTTTTCCCATAGGATAATTAACACTTCCGGTACCTACAATAAATACAAGTCAGTCGCACAATGGAAAAACACAGCCAGGATATGGAAATCCCTAATCCCATTACTGGATCAAGATCCATGTTAAACGCAACAAGAACTTGCAGATTCATGGGCCGTAACTCAACAAGCCACTTTCCATCGTTTGAGAGTCTTGGGAATGGTCCAAAAGCATGCAAATTGAGTGCAGCGTTGCAGCGGTAAAAAAGGAAGGGATGAAAAGTGGATCCATTACGATAAACCAAAGTGAAAGAAATCGTGGGGGTCAAACATCTATGGATCGAAGCTCATGTTGTGTATTTGGTGGGACCAGCTCGACGTGGTATATTATGAGATGTGGCTAGCGATGGACAATACTTTTAAGAATAATCACGTAACCATTTTTCTGAAATAAAGCAAAAAAATTTGAAGAAAAAAAACGACGGATTCTCAGCAAGACAACCGCACCGCATTTACCGTCGTCGGTCGGAAAAACACAACCCAACGTTCAAGAAGAGGAAGAGTGTGTAGCAGAGCGCGGCGAAAGTGCATAAATAAATAAAAAATCGACTCTCAACACTGGTAACCGTTGTATAGGTACATATATGCATGTGTTGGTACAGATTTCATGCCGGATTTAGGTGACACGATGTGGAAATCGGGGAACAGGGGATGTGGAACACAGTCAACAAGATAAAGTCACTTGTCACAAACCAAGTCTTAAAATAAGAACAAAAGAGATCTATTCATTTTCGTGACCCCGACGTGATCTTGCTTTCTCTGGCTTAACTTTGGCGAAGAATGGATATCCGTATATTTCGGTGGAATGGACCCGTACAATTCCAGGCCGTGGCTCAGTCACAGTCCCATACCATCTCACCTGGCAATGAAAAGTTGTTTGAAATTTTGCAGATGACAACACCACCCGCTCACACCGACTTGATGGAAAACGTTGAAGTCGGCGATTCGATATACTTCATACACCAGCTGGATCATCAACACAGAATGGAGATGCTTTATTATCAAGCATCATTCGATACGGAGAATGCCCTCCCGATGCTCATTAATCGCACCCAGCCAGATATCACAATAACTCCAACCTACGGCGTCTGCATAGAGCAGGCATCTTACTTGTCTCTAGTCACAACCACCGGAGGTACGAAGAGCAAAAAATATATGCAGACGACCACCCCTGCGGAATCAATAGTCCGAGCATATGACGTGGCCCGAAAAGATCGGGTTCTATATGTGAACAACGCACCACTTTCGAATGCATACTGGGCTGAGGAGAAGCCAGTCGTTTTCCCCATCCAATACCCTGATTCGCCTAGTTAAGTCGGCATTTGCGGGACTGGCAACAATAAGAAGCATTAATTAAAGATTATACCCGGAATTCGGAACAAGAGAAAATGAAACAAGACGTGACCCAAGCGGTTCTGCCCCACCAGAACCAGCACAACACACAGGCGAAAGTATTGCAGACGGAAACGGCGACGGAGCACCCTGCAAATACTGCCGCTTCATAGACAACGATCCGTAAATCAGTGGGAGGCGGCATCCGACGGAGGGCAGTCCCCGCACGCTGCCGAAATACACATTGCCCCTAGTCCAGACTAAACTACCAGGGCCCATGAACGACGCGTTGTACAACGTCCATTTGCCTGGCAGCTTCTAATCCAGTCTTAGTGACCCGAGTGAGCTGAGAAGTAAGCCGAAGTTCATAGAAGTTATTGTTGGATTCATCGTTGACAGTTGGGGACTTCAGTTGATTTTCGATGCACAAGAGTTAAGATTTGAGAGACGCGTCTGTGGAGTCAATACGACAGCTTAGTTCGTCAACACTTTTCATTACGAGATCAAAGTTGGACATCTGATCTGTAATGCGTCATGATCAGCAAAGTCTTTGAATGACGAGTTCATAGAGTCGTTTAAGCACTGGATAGTAAGCATTATGTGTGAAACCGAGATTTGCCTGCATTCGTGACAAAGGAACGAATGTTCGGGTCGAATTGGGCAAATATACGATGCTTGTGGATCTGGTTTAACACACGTCTTAACTTTGTTACGGCCCGAACTGAATTGATTATGCTTTGATCATCAAGCCTCTCAGTGTCAATCTGAACATTGCACCATATGCAACAAATATCACCACACCCTCCTCCATATCCAATCAGAAGACCAACAGTAAAATGCAGCTCAACGGCTAATGATGGACAATAGAATCAGCCTATCAGCAGGCTCTACAGCATCAAACCAAGCATTCAATCAACCTCAAGAAGTTGACATTCTCATCGGAGCAGAACTCTACCCCGAGGGCAAATTAAAATCAACCACGGAGGGCCTACTCCACAAAACACATTGCTGGGATTGGTAGTTTTAGGAAAGACTAAGTTTGAAGTTCCCTCAACACTATTCTGCGACATGGGGGTGAACAACCTTGACAACCTTGTACAAAGATTTTGAAGCTTAAGCGCCCCCTAGACGCTCAATATTATTGTGCAATATTTGATTGCAAAGTTGTGCAATATATTGTGCGAAATCAAAATGCCTTTGATATATATTGCGCAATATAGAAAGATTGTATCGTGCTGTGGGAAATATTGCACAATATTTGTTCATTTATCTTTCAAAAAACTCAATTCCTTACGCACTAATTTCAGAAAAGAATTGAAAATGATTTCTGACACTGAAAAGAGTCTGATTTCTTCTTAAATAATTATGCAAATAGTAACACGCTGAGGAGATAACTGAACAGGTCGCTGAAATACACCGAATCTTGAAACCAGGATCTCAAATGTATTCTCTACAATACGATGTGCACGGCTTAATCGATAATTGAAAATTCGTTTTTCCATAGTAAGGCCTGTTTGGCCATAGGGTTTCATAAAATTAACTTTCAGAGCGAAAGCGTCATCTCCAATATAAACAAATGGTAATTTCTTTTTCACTATTTGGTAATGTACAAGGTCCTGGAATTTGAAGTAATTTATTTAATAATGAATTTCCAAATACCGCGTGACCTAGAACTCCTTCGTCTGATATTCGTCCGTTTATACCGACATCTACCATAATAAATTCATAATCTGAGTTCACAACGGCCATCAGCACAATACTATGATATTTTTTATAATAATTGTAGTAGTGACACATGCTTTCCGTCTACAGCTCCCAGTTGCTGAAGCAGAGTGACCTTATGTCACAAAGTTCTCAGCACTTTGAAAATGTAACGCTTACCTAAGGCGAACAGATCCTTTAGCTGTCAGTTTAAAGTCGTTGTTCTCTTTTGGAACAACTGTCAAGTAATTGTAATTCGATCGTCAACCGTCAGCAGTGTGAGGTCGTGGACCAAGTGCCAGCAAGTAAGTAATTTGAATATACGAAAATATGTGAAATAATATTGTTATAAATACTATAGAAAATAAACTTATCTTACTGGGTTTGTTTGTCCTTCGCACTGAATGCAAACGGTTGACGACACCTTAAATTCGAAAAGGCAGTGTAAATTTGTCCAGTGCAAAAGTCACTAAAGTCCAAAGTAAGGCTATGCCAAGTGATGGTCTTACGCAATCTGAAGGAATTGAAGGTGGATGCAGTTAGGGTTAGAGGATTTATTAAACGGCAATCAGGAAGCAATACAACCTGACGAGCATACTAATCATACACTAACACCCTTATCCACTCCAATTCATTACGCATTGACATCAACGAAGCGAATTGATACGCTGCCATTATTAAAAAAACAAAAAAACATCAATCGGTTTAACTTCAAAAAGAGACAAATGGCAATACGTCGGTAGATGGGCGATCTTTCCTTAGATTAAAAAAAGGCCCTTTTCCTTTCTTGGGATATTTGCACTTCCTTGGTTTCTTCGTGGCCTCTGCAATTTGGCTGCGATGATGGGAGGAAGCACAGAGACAATAGAGAAAAAAGAGACTGGGGTAAAAATAAGAAAGAAAGCGTACGTATTGTAGCGACATCTTCCCTCCAGTTTCGTCAAGTCAGAAGCCAACACCTTCACAACCTCGCCGACAAGGGAACTGTCTCTGTCATTCCTGACAGCAATTCAAATAAAACATTTTTCTGGGGCTTGGCTTCGAATACTAGTATTCCTTTTCCAGACACCGTGACCAGCAGTTGAAATATCATTATAAATTCTGTATTTTTACGATAAATAAAGAAACCATAAATAGAAATTGAGGAAGTCGCTTTAGTATAATTAAAATAAAATAGTAATCTTTGCATAAAGAATTACATTATCTTCATCGAATAATGAAAAACTAAATAACATGAATCTGCTGTAAACTTTTTGTAATTCGACATTGCTGAACACACTCGTCTTGCGGGCGACATCTGTGTCTCACTTTTACTTAAAAAGAACACTGAACAAAAAAAAAAAAAACACGCCAGCACCCAACTTCAAGGTGGATCTTGTCTTTCGTGTCACTTTTGCACAAAGAACCAACAAAAAAGGAAGACGTCTCCAACACAAGAAGAAAAATAAAATCAAAAATCAAAATTCATCAAGTTTTACATTTAATTATTTGACGTTTAAACTACTTTTCTACTGCGGATTAACATCCGTGAAATTCAACAACCGTTTTGAAAAAAACGAGGCTTATCTGTATAGAACACTTGATAAAAAAAAAAAACTTCGATGATCCATTTCTACAGTAACCGTTCGGCAGTAATTCTCTAAGAGTTATAGAGAGTATCAACAGTCTTTTGCAGGATTGTAAGCAACTACCCTTCGTGTTCTGAGGCATCGATTGCCTTTTTGGATTAAAATATCTCTTCAACGCACGACCGGATACCGAAATTTAATTTTAAAACTCATTGACTTCCGATCTTGACTCATGCGATGTAGATGGAGCTGTGTGAGGACACACTGCACCTCTACATTCAAATAGAAACCCCACAACCGAATTTCACAACCAAGTGCAATAAACAGGATATAAATACTTGGATCCTGCTCAAACTCAAGTAATCAAGGTTCCTGACCTAAGATACTTTTCGTACTTTGCGTTAAATATTGTTTTTCTTGTACTAAATATTGAAGGCGTGTTTAAATAAAGTGGAAAAAAACCCACATGAGTACTCCACAATCAACACGTCTTACATCTGCTGGACCATCTACATCAACATGGGAACACACAAAGGAATCTCTGCTGCAGTTTATAAAATAAAATAAAAGAAAACTGGAAAGCAATTGAAAATGAGCTCTTTTGCCGCAGTATGCTTGAGAAGCTTAATATTGTTTTTGTATCAAATATTATAGTCGTATTAAAATAAAGTGGAATAAAACCCACATGAGTACTCCACGATCAACACATCTTACTTACGTCTGCTGGACCATCTACGTCTAAATGGGAACACACAATGGAATCTCTGCAACAGTTTATAAAATAAAAAAATACGGTATACACCCGTAACTTCTTCATGATGGGTACACAAAGGCCACCCAACAAGCCATTACATCATTAAATTCAATACAGATGCCACTGTTTATTCAGTGCATCCCATGCAGCCTCGGCCGCATCCACAGCGCCTCCTGTGTCGACTTCGACAGTCGTCACTGAGACTTCCGAGTGCGCAGAAACAATCCTTTCAGCCATCCTATAGCCAGTCCAGTTTCTGTTTCTGAAGAAGCCTCCGCTGCTAAAGCGGATTGAGCATATCGATGGGAAAAATCCATACGTGCCGGTAAATGCTCGTCAAGTTGATTTTCCTGACGAACACTTCCCGGCTACATTTTTACTTTTAAAATCCATCCATGCAATCGGTAAAAAATGCATGTTCAAATGTTTACGTTACGATGAATTGCAAATCTTTTGCATCCATTTTTGAAGTAATGTCCAGCATATGCTGAGATAGTTAAAGAAATATTTGAAAAAAAAAGGTATGATTGTACAACGCAAGGAACGTTGTACTGTTGATTAGAAACACTTTTCGCCGTGATACCCGTATAACGCAATATTCAAATATTTACGTTACGATGACTGCAAGTCATTTGCATCCATTTTCGAAGTAAATGCTGAGAAAATTTAAAACATATTTGAAAAACAAAAGTATGGAAGGACAACGCAAGAACGTTGTAATATTTTTTGGAAACAATAAACCGTCGTGACAAGGAAGTACAGTACTGGCTCTTTAACCGAATTTTTTTCCTTGTTATTTGTCATTTCTGGTTGCGACGAAAAAGTTAAAACGTGTCATTTTGAGTTATTTAATAAAATTTAAAATTTACATTAACGTCTGCGTGTGTTTTAAGTAAAGATGAGCATCGTATGAGACTCAACCTATTCTCAGTTGAACGCAAAAAGAAAATATTTAGAAAATATCGTGCAAATAAGCGAAGAACTTCAGCGAACTGCATGTTCGGTAACCATTCTCGACATAAACTGTCGATAATTTTTTAATAATTGTTAACACAAGTCTGGAGTTCGTCCTGTGAAACGTCAAAAGTAAAATGGCCCATGTTTCTGTGCTCTTCATTTCTGTCATTTCCGTGGACGCCATTCAACAGAACAGACAAGTACAAGTCTAAATAGAGCTAAGCCTAGGTAATCCACGAAAATGTAATTATTTTTCTAATATGAAAAATAAAATTCATAAAATTGGTATCTAGATAACTACTTCTCTCGTTTTGATGAAATTACACCAGCACTCGTCATTCAATTTTAAAACGCGTATTTTGCTCTCAATGCAACAGGCGAAGAACAAGCGGTTTCTTTGATACACCCTGCACCCTCTGTGGGCTGAATCGTTGTTACATGAGGCAAATTGTGATGATCGTAAGTGTAACGGCAATGAGGAGAAGTCCTTATTGAAGCCACGGTTATAGATCATCACATGGGAACAGATATTTTGAACAGTATCGAATATCATATAAATTGTGATGATGATTTTGAAAACTGTTCGCAGAAGCCACAATCAGCGGCATTTATGCCGAGTTTGCAGCTTTTATGTTGCATAAGAAACTCTGTTTATCAGAAACAAAACAGACAAATTTAGAGATCAAGCTTTATTAATAAAATTACGAGCTTTTAACGGCTATAATACATGTTTCGAATTTGGAGTTCAAAGGCAAAGTTAAAACTTATCTTCAACCTTTTGACGATCATTCCTTAAACCGTTGAGAAAACAACAATATTCGTTACAAATTTTAGTTCTTATTTAGTTTTGGTTACAAAGATGTGAACAAGTTTGGAATACTGTGGTCTTTAAAGGCGGAAATCTATCGCACATTAAACTAACCCTTGTTTGACCCACTCCTTCAAACTGCAAACAAGGCTGCTGAGGGAGATTTAAACATCTACAGAACCCGAGGAGCTCTTTAGGATGCTCAGGAAAAAAAATAATCCTTCGAATTCGTAGGGGTTAAGCCTTTCACAACAGCAATGGCCAAAAGGGATAAGCAATTTTTTTTCACCGACCCACACGATTTTTTCATCTCGTCTTTCCTTTAAAATTCTTTGGGGAATGGGTAGAATGGAGTTTCAAACTCGATGAAAACTCACTCCCGGCCTCAGATATGCATCCTGGGTGCTCCAGCTGCGTCGAGAGTGGCACGCAGAACGCGATGCTCAGGAAAAATAATAATCCTTCGAATTCGTAGGGGTTAAGCCTTTTATAACAGCAATGGCCAAAAGGGATAAGCAATTCTTTTTCACCGACGGATAGCTCGGTTAGCACGATTTTTTTATCTCGTCTTTCCTTTAAAATTCTTTGGGGAATGGGTAGAATGGAGTTTCAAACTCGATGAAGACTCACTCCCGGCCTCAGATATGCAGCCTGAGTGCTCCAACTGCGTCGAGAGTGGCACGCGGCACGCAATGCTCAGGAAAAATAATAATCCTTCGAATTCGTAGGGGTTAAGCCTTTTATAACAGCAATGGCCAAAAGGGATAAGCAGTTCTTTTTCACCGACGGATAGCTCGGTTAGCACGATTTTTTTATCTCGTCTTTCCATTAAAATTCTTTGGGGAATGGGTAGAATGGAGTTTCAAACTCGATGAAGACTCACTCCCGGCCTCAGATATGCAGCCTGGGTGCTCCAACTGCGTCGAGAGTGGCACGCGGCACGCAATGCTCAGGAAAAATAATAATCCTTCGAATTCGTAGGGGTTAAGCTTTTTACAACAGCAATGGCCAAAAGGGATAAGCAATTCTTTTTCACCGACGGATAGCTCGGTTAGCACGATTTTTTTATCTCGTCTTTCCTTTAAAATTCTTTGGGGAATGGGTAGAATGGAGTTTCAAACTCGATGAAGACTCACTCCCGGCCTCAGATATGCAGCCTGGGTGCTCCAACTGCGTCGAGAGTGGCACGCGGCACGCAATGCTCAGGAAAAATAATAATCCTTCGAATTCGTAGGGGTTAAGCCTTTTATAACAGCAATGGCCAAAAGGGATAAGCAGTTCTTTTTCACCGACGGATAGCTCGGTTAGCACGATTTTTTTATCTCGTCTTTCCATTAAAATTCTTTGGGGAATGGGTAGAATGGAGTTTCAAACTCGATGAAAACTCACTCCCGGCCTCAGATATGCAGTCTGGGTGCTCCAACTGCGTCGAGAGTGGCACGCGGCACGCAATGCTCAGGAAAAATAATAATCCTTCGAATTCGTAGGGGTTAAGCCTTTTATAACAGCAATGGCCAAAAGGGATAAGCAATTCTTTTTCACCGACGGATAGCTCGGTTAGCACGATTTTTTTATCTCGCCTTTCCTTTAAAATTCTTTGGCGAATGGGTAGAATGGAGCTTCAAACTCGATGAAAACTCACTCCCGACCTCAGATATGCAGCCTGGGTGCTCCAGCTGCGTCGAGAGTGGCACGCAGCACGCGATGCTCAGGAAAAATAATAATCCTTCGAATTCGTAGGGGTTAAGCCTTTTACAACAGCAATGGCCAAAAGGGATAAGCAATTCTTTTTCACCGACGGATAGCTCGGTTAGCACGATTTTTTTATCTCGTCTTTCCTTTAAAATTCTTTGGGGAATGGGTAGAATGGAGTTTCAAACTCGATGAAAACTCACTCCCGGCCTCAGATATGCAGTCTGGGTGCTCCAACTGCGTCGAGAGTGGCACGCGGCACGCAATGCTCAGGAAAAATAATAATCCTTCGAATTCGTAGGGGTTAAGCCTTTTATAACAGCAATGGCCAAAAGGGATAAGCAATTCTTTTTCACCGACGGATAGCTCGGTTAGCACGATTTTTTTATCTCGCCTTTCCTTTAAAATTCTTTGGCGAATGGGTAGAATGGAGCTTCAAACTCGATGAAAACTCACTCCCGACCTCAGATATGCAGCCTGGGTGCTCCAGCTGCGTCGAGAGTGGCACGCAGCACGCGATGCTCAGGAAAAATAATAATCCTTCGAATTCGTAGGGGTTAAGCCTTTCACAACAGCAATGGCCAAAAGGGATAAGCAATTTTTTTTCACCGACCCACACGATTTTTTCATCTCGTCTTTCCTTTAAAATTCTTTGGCGAATGGGTAGAATGGAGCTTCAAACTCGATGAAAACTCACTCCCGACCTCAGATATGCAGTCTGGGTGCTCCAGCTGCGTCGAGAGTGGCACGCAGAACGCGATGCTCAGGAAAAATAATAATCCTTCGAATTCGTAGGGGTTAAGCCTTTCACAACAGCAATGGCCAAAAGGGATAAGCAATTTTTTTTCACCGACCCCGGACCTGCTCGGATAGCACGATTTTTTTATCTCGTCTTTCCTTTAAAATTCTTTGGGGAATGGGTAGAATCGAGTTTCAAACTCGATGAAAACTCACTCCCGGCCTCAGATATGCAGCCTGGGTGCTCCAACTGCGTCGAGAGTGGCACGCGGCACGCAATGCTCAGGAAAAATAATAATCCTTCGAATTCGTATGGGTTAAGACTTTTACAACAGCAATGGCCAAAAGGGATAAGCAATTCTTTTTCACCGACGGATAGCTCGGTTAGCACGATTTTTTTATCTCGTCTTTCCTTTAAAATTCTTTGGGGAATGGGTAGAATGGAGTTTCAAACTCGATGAAGACTCACTCCCGGCCTCAGATATGCAGCCTGGGTGCTCCAACTGCGTCGAGAGTGGCACGCGGCACGCAATGCTCAGGAAAAATAATAATCCTTCGAATTCGTAGGGGTTAAGCCTTTTATAACAGCAATGGCCAAAAGGGATAAGCAGTTCTTTTTCACCGACGGATAGCTCGGTTAGCACGATTTTTTTATCTCGTCTTTCCATTAAAATTCTTTGGGGAATGGGTAGAATGGAGTTTCAAACTCGATGAAAACTCACTCCCGGCCTCAGATATGCAGTCTGGGTGCTCCAACTGCGTCGAGAGTGGCACGCGGCACGCAATGCTCAGGAAAAATAATAATCCTTCGAATTCGTAGGGGTTAAGCCTTTTATAACAGCAATGGCCAAAAGGGATAAGCAATTCTTTTTCACCGACGGATAGCTCGGTTAGCACGATTTTTTTATCTCGCCTTTCCTTTAAAATTCTTTGGCGAATGGGTAGAATGGAGCTTCAAACTCGATGAAAACTCACTCCCGACCACAGATATGCAGCCTGGGTGCTCCAGCTGCGTCGAGAGTGGCACGCAGCACGCGATGCTCAGGAAAAATAATAATCCTTCGAATTCGTAGGGGTTAAGCCTTTTACAACAGCAATGGCCAAAAGGGATAAGCAATTCTTTTTCACCGACGGATAGCTCGGTTAGCACGATTTTTTTATCTCGTCTTTCCTTTAAAATTCTTTGGGGAATGGGTAGAATGGAGTTTCAAACTCGATGAAAACTCACTCCCGGCCTCAGATATGCAGTCTGGGTGCTCCAACTGCGTCGAGAGTGGCACGCGGCACGCAATGCTCAGGAAAAATAATAATCCTTCGAATTCGTAGGGGTTAAGCCTTTCACAACAGCAATGGCCAAAAGGGATAAGCAATTTTTTTTCACCGACGGATAGCTCGGTTAGCACGATTTTTTTATCTCGCCTGTCCTTTAAAATTCTTTGGCGAATGGGTAGAATGGAGCTTCAAACTCGATGAAAACTCACTCCCGACCTCAGATATGCAGCCTGGGTGCTCCAGCTGCGTCGAGAGTGGCACGCAGCACGCGATGCTCAGGAAAAATAATAATCCTTCGAATTCGTAGGGGTTAAGCCTTTCACAACAGCAATGGCCAAAAGGGATAAGCAATTTTTTTTTCACCGACCCCGGACCTGCTCGGATAGCACGATTTTTTTATCTCGTCTTTCCTTTAAAATTCTTTGGCGAATGGGTAGAATGGAGCTTTCAAACTCGATGAAAACTCACTCCCTGCCTCAGATATGCAGCGGCACGCGATGCTCAGGAAAAATAATAATCCTTCGAATTCGTAGGGGTTAAGCATTTCACAACAGCAATGGTCAAAAGGGAGAAGCGCAAATTGCCATTCTCCCTGGTTCAGTTCATCTGTCACATAATAGCAAGCAAGATGGTCTTAAGAAAATCCATATCCTAGACTACCAGGTTACCATTTGGGAGCCACTATAGAGGTATGCAAGTCGGCCATAGCCAACAAAATTTAAATCAAACAAATTAAACGTAGATAGACATGCTTTATCCTGGCATTCGAGGATATAAACACAAAAGGATTTAACATTATTTACATTATTAGTTCCTTAATAGAACCTATTTCTGCCGGTATTTCCGGATCACTGGAATAGAGGTGGGATGACCTGAGAACTAGTCAACAGGCATCCAATAACTAATCTGAACACATCAACAAATAACTTTTGTCTAGAACAACTCCAACATCCTTTCGTCTCTGACAATGTTAACATTAAGTGGTCCACTAACCGAACTTTTATATTACAGACGTCGTTGCTTAATGATAATCGATGAACTTGCATGCTGAATACAACATTTATTGTGGTGATACTTCTACGGATTCAGGTATTTCAAGGTACACCAAGTGTTAGAATTCGATTGAAAATACTTTTATTATCTTGTAAGGATATAACTTTTCAGCTAATCAAAGGGTTTGCGCGTGTTTTTGTTCACGCTCGTGACGGAGAAGATTCCAAGTTGTTCCCAACATTGTTTTCAACGTCGAGTCTCTCACTTTTATCGACAGCCTTCGAAAATGATTTATCTGCCTTTTCTGCTATATTTTCGGATTTGTTAAGGACTTTTCGGAAGTACGTCTTGATTGGTGGTTTATTATTATGAATAAGGAATGTTTTCTCTAAATTTAAATGCGTTTATGAACGTACTCACACTCAAAGTAACTGCATCTACAGATGTCAGGTATGCCATCTGATATCATCTTTTAGGGGCACATGGGTAAAGTTTGTTTAATTTTCTTTGGCCACTGATTCTTCAATGACAATCGTTTCTTCTGACAGATTGATTGCTGGTGTTGCACCTGGCTCCTCAATTATTGATTCTGTCTCTTTCACGTTGGAGGGAGATTCAGCAGGAACTGTCCTAGAAAAAGTTTCTTCGAAAACCAAAAATGATGAACATTGAAGAATATCAAGTTTATTTATACAAAAAAAAAAAACTTGTTGCATCTTCTCGTGTTACATAGTTCAAAGAATGTGTACATTGCGAGTGGTTCGCAAATAATAAGGAAGTTTAACAAAATATATCATAAGTCCATTAATCAGGAGCAATGTATGGCAACCATTTTTCGAGATCACGCGACATTTATTTGGAAACTGTTATTGTAGGATTCTTTCATCCTACATAACTCCGAATCGAACAATGTACGAAATCCTATCTTGATATTTTGGATAACAGCATTACGGCTGGTTGATTGTTCTTTTAATTTCTATTCCTCCTCTAGCTGAGCCGTCTTAGTTACTTGTTGCATCTTATGCTTCACATAAATAGCTTGTTGACGACAGAGCGGAGAAGGTGTATTTTTTAATGACGTTGATTTTTTGGGACGATGGTGCCACGTTTCGATTGGCAGTATTCATTACGTTAAAAAAAAATTGGAATTCATAATCGATAAATGAGTTTGGCTGCAAACGGTGTATCCAATCCGGAGACTCCCACGCTAGCTTAGCTTTCAAACTCACAAACTTCGATAAGTTGCGATATTTTCACATTTGGACAACGGATTTCTTAAGTTTGGTAACAATTTAAATTTGGTAACAACGAGGCTTAAGTTCAGCTCGCCGAAGAAAACAAACAAACAAAGGCGATATGGAAACGAGTTCATTCAAAAGTTTTGTTGGTTGATTCAGAATTTCCATATTCACTCGACGACTTAACTTGGAAATCTTTGAACATCATGCTGACATATGGCAAGAAATAGAACGTCGGGGGAGTCAACAACTTTCAATATTCTAGATACGCAGTAATGCACAAAACATTCCATTTCCGTCCCGGAAGGAAATTTGGATTCTTCGTTGGAGTTGGAAAATGACGGATTAGGGCCAATGAAGAACCTCCGAGGAAAATGCCAAGAAAAATAAACGTCATGTTAGAGTTTTTGAAAGAAGAATCGGAAAAGGATCGGAAGTGTTTTAACGAGCTGATAAAAATTTTGAATGATCGCCTCAAAATGGAGACGGAAAAAAATAGAAGAAATGAAGGTTCTTAAAAATCTTTGCACGGGTATGAAGCTTAAGATCCGAAATTTCTTTTTGAGAACGCCTTACGCTTGCTCAATAAATACGTGCGTGGACCTATGGCAGTGGTTAAGTTTCAGTGGAGTTTCAACCTCGATGAAAACTCACTCCCAGCCTCAGATATGCAGCCTGGATGGTCCCGCAGCGTCAAGACGCAGGCAACAGCAAGCAGACAATATAGTTAAGTCTCTACTCTGCAATCTTAGGGCTAAAATTCCACTAAAATCCTTAAAGGAGGAAGCAAATAGCTGCAAATCATTAACCATCTGTGGCTAGTGTATAACAAAGCAAGGATGAGCAACCTTCTACAAAAAGACAGGAAGTCGCTTGTAAATGCTGGGTAGGGGTGCTTACCGCTCCCAACATACTAAGATATCATGCAAAGAATTTATACTTGAACGATAACGACAAATAGAGGGTATGCGGCGGTGAGAAGGTTCATGGAGCCACAGCCCATTATATTTGTCATTCTAAAAGCTCTGTTGAATAAAATAAAATATTTGGTAGTACATACATATGTATGTATTTAATGTTTATTTATATTTTTATGTTAACAAAACGCCTTGCGCATGTTTGTGGAATTTACCTTAAAAGTTTCGTTGGATATTCAAGGTTATGGGTAAGAGAGCATTTCAGTAGTAATTCTTGCATATTCTTCCGGATTACTCAAAAAGTTAATGAAGACTTAATGTCGAAGTAAAATCACTCTTCAGAGTTATTCTTGATCCTATGAAGTACAATCTTCAGAGTAGTTCTTGCAGGATATGGAGGTGATGTCAGAATTGTAATCGGAATGGAGGTGGTTTTGGCGTATCTGGCCAAAATACCTCAGCATACTGTCAGCATCGTCTAAATCAAATGACTTATCGAGAAGTCTAAGATTGAGACTTTGTCTTTGTTTTAATTTTTTTGTGGTAGGAGATGAAGCTACAGATGTAACTCATTCTTTTCACATCCACAATCATTTTACACATGCATAAACTTTTTATCATAATCATACTTCTTATGCATAGACATTTGGTAGTCTTTCAAGCCATTAATCCAATTAATGCCCGATCGAGGATGAGGAAGATAAGAAAAAAAAGGAAACCTTATAACTATAAAGGATTGAATGCTAGTCACTCGTTCAATTACGTTTAAGGAGTTTCAAGCAATGCTAAAAAAATCTAAAAATGAAACAAATAGTTTGAAAAACACAGTTGATTTGAAAATAAACATCAAATTTGTAGTAGATTGTGATCTCATCGAACATTATGTTATCGAGGATCTCGAAGAAATTGCATGTTTGTTTCAACAAAACAATATTGTGTTGTCAATTACTCGAAATAGCACAACACATCAGTTGTCGGCACTATTATTAGATATGCATCACAAATAATGGATAAATATCTAAACGTCAAGCGAAGTGTGACTTTATTATATTTGCCCAGTACGTTAATTTTTTTTTTTAAGGGAATTCCCAAACCAGCTTATGTAGCAGCCTTAACAGGAGATCCATTTATTGGGCTTTGTTTTGAGGATTTTTTCGATTTAAAAATGTTGGCAAATGACATCGGTCCGTTGAATATGACAGAGCTGAAACTGTCAAAAGTAAAAATACTTAAAATTCAACGAGAATCACCAAATTCAGTATTTTTACAAATCTGCATACACTGAAAAGCAATTCAAGGAGGATGCTGCTATTAAAAATAAGTAACGCAAGCAACGTCGATTTCATACCAAACCAGGTATACCAAAAAATAAAAAAAGTGATATGAATGGCTTGATTAAAAAAAGGAACGCAAGCAATGTCGATTACTTTAAACAAAGCTTTTCATACCAAACCAGGTATACCAAAAAATAAAAAAGGCGATATCAATGTCTTGATTTAAAAAAAAAATTGTATTCCACGATTTTACAAACCATTTTATGACAATTTGTAAAAAGCTTTTCATCAGAGTTACGCTGACGATATTATTTTTGAAGTACATTAAGTTCAAAAAGTTCGATATCATATTTTAAGTTCAAAAGACTGAAAATAAAATGACTAAGTGTGCAACGAGTACAGCATTGACACAATTTTGCAACACAAATGAATATATTCTTGCAATAATAACGTCACAATTCAAAATAGAGAAAGTTTTCGTTCAGGAAAAAACCATTAATGACAAGTTGTTGTCGATTTACCTTTATGGATATTTTAAATATATAATAGTTCACTGTTTAATTTCGAAATTATAAGATTTCTTCTTTTTTCTGCAAATAATTCTTGCATATTCTTTCGGATTACTCAAAAAGTTAATGAAGACTTGATGCCGAAGTAAAGTCACTTTTCAGAGTAATTCTTGATCCTATGAAGTACAATCTTCAGAGTAGTTCTTGGAGGATGTAGAGCTGATGTCAGAATTTTAATCGGAATGGAGGTGGTTTTGGCGTATCTGGCCAAAATACCTCAGCATACTGTCAGCATCGTCTAAATCAAATAACTTATCGATAAGTCTAAGACTAAGACTTTGTCTTTGTTTTAATTGTTTGTGGTTGGAGATGGAGCTACAGTTGTCACTCATTCTTTTCACATCCAAAATCATTTAACACATGCCAAAACTTTTTATTAAATGCTTTGTACTCAAAACAATACTTCTTATGCATAGACATTTGGTAGTCTTTCAAGCTATTAATCCGATTAATGCCCGATCGAGGATGAGGAAGATAAGAAAAAAAGGAAACCTTATAAATATAAAGGATTGAATACTAGGTACTCGTTCAATTACGTTTAAGGAGTTTCAAGCAATGCTAAAAAAATCTAAAAATGAAACAAATAGTTTGAAAAACACAGTTGATTTGAAAATAAACATCAAATTTGTAGTAGATTGTGATCTCATCGAACATTATGTTATCGAGGATCTGGAAGAAATTGCATATTGGTCTCAACAAAACAATATTGTGTTGTCAATAACTCGAAATTCGAACATGATATGCAATTTGTAGTAGCACAACACATCAGTTGTCGGCACTATTATTAGATATGCATCACAAATAATGGATAAATATCTAAACGTCAAGCGAAGTGTGACTTTATTATATTTGCCCAGTACGTTAATTTTTTTTTTTAAGGGAATTCCCAAACCAGCTTATGTAGCAGCCTTAACAGGAGATCCATTTATTGAGCTTTGTTTTGAGGACTTTTTCGATTTAAAAATGTTGGCAAATGACATCGGTCCGTTGAATATGACAGAGCTGAAACTGTCAAAAGTAAAAATACTTAAAATTCAACGAGAATCACCAAATTCAGTATTTTTACAAATCTGCATACACTGAAAAGCAATTCAAGGAGGATGCTGCTATTAAAAATAAGTAACGCAAGCAACGTCGATTTCATACCAAACCAGGTAGGGTCAATGTGGGTAAATGTAAACTGGGGGAAATGAAAACATGGCTCATATCAAACTTTAGTTAAGTCTCTTTGACACATACATTAGTAGAAATTTCGGACGCATGCATCTTTTATTTTATACGTCAAACTCATTGCTGTCAAAAGACAATTCATTTGACGAGCGCATTTTTCGTGAAAGTTAATTTTTAAAAGTGCCAAACAAGTCGTTAGTCTTTCAGAAAAAATTAATATTTTTGCAGATTCAATTGGGTAAGTACAATTTGCAAATACTTATTAGTTTTGAATTTTGATGTAGATTCTACGTGAAATAGAAAATCTTAAAAATCCATGAAATTTATGTCGATTCTCATGTGTTTACATTTACCCCAGAATATTTGTTCATATGGGAAAATGTGAACAACATTCTGGGAGTAAATGTAAACATAGATTTTTGGTAAAAATGATTGGTTTAAATAAAAATAAAATTGTTTTAGTTAATTTCTATTGCTATTATGCCGCGGAACTACATATTAAAGAAGCCGCCGCCATTATATTCAGTAGATGTTGTTGCAAAAGCGGTCCTCGACGTACAAAACAAAAATATGACGTTCAGAGCAGCTCAGGATGCATATGGGGTGCCAATATCTGTCATTTATAACAGAATCAAAGGGAGAAAAAACTCAATGGACAAATTTAAACAAGGACGTAAGATTGCACTTTCATTGGAAGTTGAAAATGAGATTGTCAAATGCCTTCTTGAACGCTCTTCATGTGGTTATCCATGCGATAAAGAGGAACTTCTAAATTTGATCACTGACTATGTCGTTACAAATAGCATTAAGACTCCGTTTACTAATTCAAAGCCTGGACAAGAATGGTACAGAAACTTTATGAACAGACACCCCGAACTATCGTTAAAGAAAGCGGAGCTGCTACAAAAATGCAGGAAAGATGCCAGAAAGCCCCAAGTCATTTACGACTTTTATAATCAGTTGAAAAAAGTTGTAACTGAATATGGGCTTGACGAAAAATCAAACTTTATATTCAATGCCGATGAAAGCGGGTTTTGTAATGATCCAAACAAACTGAAGGCAATAGGAAAAAAGGGAGTTCCAATGAGTAGACTCACTGGAGGTTCGGGACGTCAGTCAACCACTGTTTTGGCATGCGTTTCTGCAGATGGCTATGCTCTGCCTCCTTTAATTATCTTTAAAGGCGCAGCGGTACAAGCTCGATGGACAAATGATGAAGCATATCCTGGAACTTTATATGGAGCTTCAAAGAACGGTTGGATGGAAGAGCCACAGTTCTACCATTGGTTCATAAATGGGTTTGTTCCCCATGTAGAACGTCTCAGAGAACAAAACAATGCTGTTGATAAAACTGCTTTATTACTGTATGATGGACACTCCAGCCATATCAGCGTGCGAATAGTGGAAGCTGCTATGAATAACAATGTTCAACTGCTTCGATTTCCCAGCCATTTGACAGACAAGTTACAGCCGTTAGATAAAGCGGTTTTTGGTCCAGTTAAGACGGCCTGGGAAAAAGTCCTTGTAAAACATGGAAAAGAAATGTTAGGCAAAGGGTTGTTTCAACTATCCAAGTCTAAATTTACAAAACTACTGGGACAAGTTTGGAAGAGTGCCTTGATTTCCAAAAATATTATTTCTGGATTCGAGTCAACAGGGGTTTTTCCAGTTGATCCATCAAAATTCCCGAAAACAGATTTCAATAAATCAGAGCTGGAAAAATATGAAAACAAAAATGCTTCTTATACGGAAACCGTTCAAACCGCTCAATCTCTGGAACACCAGGAGCAACATTTAACTTCATATGGTAATTTCATTTTCAAATTCTTGAAAATTTATAACGAAATAATGACCATATTCTTCCTAGCTCAATCATCTCCAAATATGCAACAGAGCCCATTGTGGATTCTCAGAGACCCCATCGCTACAGAAGGGATAAATTTGTCGTCACCTTCATCAGTTGGATCACCATTTATCCATACCAATTCTGAAAATGTCTTAGTAGATAATCAAAATGCCTCTACACCTTCAACCTCCAAATGTAAATATTTCCTCAATTAAGACTATTAGGTATAGGTTTATGTGTTTCAATAACCTTTATCTTCCTTTCAGCACATTTAGTAAATGAAATGGAGTCTCCATTGTCTCAAAATATTCGAACTAGCTACTATTTGCCAGATAATATATTGAGCTCACCCGATTATTCGCCGATACCTTCAACTTCCAAAGGTGTGAAAAATTCTTATTCAAATTCTATTCGATAATAAAATCTTGTTTGTTCATTTCATTATTAGCTGCTTCATCAGTTGCCCCCATGGCCCATTTTTTCGCAGTTCCTTGTCAGCTTCAAACTCCGAAACGAAAAGTAACTCCCCGTTTAAAGCAGTTTCAATATGGAGAAATTTTAACTACGGATGAAGTTCTTCAGCGTTTGAAAGAAGCGGAACAAAAAAAGATTGAAAAACTTCAGCCAAAGAAGAAAGTTCCAAAAGGAAAAAAGAAAAATATTGCATCCTCATCTTCATCTTCTGACGAAGAAACCGTTAACTACACACCAGCTGATGATGATCTTATAGATTTAGACTGGGGCGAAAACGAAAATGGGAATGGGCCTAATGAAGTTGATATGATGGAACCGAAACAAATTCAGGACTTTCAATTGGGAGAATTTGTTCTGGCTTCCTTTAAGGGCGGAAAGAGAAACTCGAGCTTTTTTAAGTATGTTTGCCGAGTAGAACAACTTGATGTTGAAGAAAAAGAAATAAAAGTTCAAGGGTTATCTGCGGTAAACTCATCAAAAACTTTGTTTAAGATAGTTAAAAAAGATGTGAGTTTCATAAAAGTATTTCAAGTAATTGCAATGCTTCCATTACCGAAGGAGGGATTAGAGGACGACGGAACAACAGTTTATTCATTTGACGGATATGTCCCTGTCAAGGAAATACGATAATAAACAAAACTTGTTATTTTTAATCAAAGTTTTGTATTTTTTTGTATTTTAAAATAAATAATAATTTTAAATTGATTTATCTTCTTTTTTGGGGTAAAAGTAAACACTCACTTTTTGTATTTTTCTCACTGCCAAGAGTCATATATTCGCCATTGTATTCATTTTCCCTATAGTAGCTTCCATTATCATGCCTAGTGCATGAAATCACTATTCACATTTACCCCCGAATTTATTTATAACAAAAACATTGGGGGGGTATTTGTAAACATACCATATTCGACAATAATTTAAACAATTTCGGAAATATTTTTTTATATGTATACAAAAGAATTGCCATTATTTCATATTTCCATTTAAAGATTTCCGTCAAGTTGTTTCTTGAAAACATATTAAAAACTGAAGTCATTAATTAAAAAAAAACATGAAATTGTTTACAATTACCCACATTGACCCTATACCAAAAAATAAAAAAAGTGATATGAATGTCTTGATTAAAAAAAGGAACGCAAGCAATGTCGATTACTTTAAACAAAGCTTTTCATACCAAACCAGGTATACCAAAAAATAAAAAAGGCGATATCAATGTCTTGATTTAAAAAAAATTGTATTCCACGATTTTACAAACCATTTTATGACAATTTGTAAAAAGCTTTTCATCAGAGTTACGCTGACGATATTATTTTTGAAGTACATTAAGTTCAAAAAGTTCGATATCATATTTTAAGTTCAAAAGACTGAAAATAAAATGACTAAGTGTGCAACGAGTACAGCATTGACACAATTTTGCAACACAAATGAATATATTCTTGCAATAATAACGTCACAATTCAAAATAGAGAAAGTTTTCGTTCAGGAAAAAACCATTAATGACAAGTTGTTGTCGATTTACCTTTATGGATATATTAAATATATAATAGTTCACTGTTTAATTTCGAAATTATAAGATTTCTTCTTTTTTCTGCAAATAATTCTTGCATATTCTTTTGGATTACTCAAAAAGTTAATGAAGACTTGATGCCGAAGTAAAGTCACTTTTCAGAGTAATTCTTGATCCTATGAAGTACAATCTTCAGAGTAGTTCTTGGAGGATGTAGAGCTGATGTCAGAATTTTAATCGGAATGGAGGTGGTTTTGGCTTCTCTGGCCAAAATACCTCAGCATACTGTCAGCATCGTCTAAATCAAATGACTTATCGATAAGTCTAAGACTAAGACTTTGTCTTTGTTTTAATTGTTTGTGGTAGGAGATGGAGCTACAGTTGTCACTCATTCTTTTCACATCCAAAATCATTTAACACATGCATAAACTTTTTATTAAATGCTTTGTACTCAAAACAATACTTCTTATGCATAGACATTTGGTAGTCTTTCAAGCTATTAATCCGATTAATGCCCGATCGAGGATGAGGAAGATAAGAAAAAAAGGAAACCTTATAAATATAAAGGATTGAATACTAGGTACTCGTTCAATTACGTTTAAGGAGTTTCAAGCAATGCTAAAAAAATCTAAAAATGAAACAAATAGTTTGAAAAACACAGTTGATTTGAAAATAAACATCAAATTTGTAGTAGATTGTGATCTCATCGAACATTATGTTATCGAGGATCTGGAAGAAATTGCATATTGGTCTCAACCAAACAATATTGTGTTGTCAATAACTCGAAATTCGAACATGATATGCAATTTGTAGTAGCACAACACATCAGTTGTCGGCACTATTATTAGATATGCATCACAAATAATGGATAAATATCTAAACGTCAAGCGAAGTGTGACTTTATTATATTTGCCCAGTACGTTAATTTTTTTTTTTTAAGGGAATTCCCAAACCAGCTTATGTAGCAGCCTTAACAGGAGATCCATTTATTGAGCTTTGTTTTGAGGATTTTTTCGATTTAAAAATGTTGGCAAATGACATCGGTCCGTTGAATATGACAGAGCTGAAACTGTCAAAAGTAAAAATACTTAAAATTCAACGAGAATCACCAAATTCAGTATTTTTACAAATCTGCATACACTGAAAAGCAATTCAAGAAGGATGCTGCTATTAAAAATAAGTAACGCAAGCAACGTCGATTTCATACCAAACCAGGTATACCAAAAAATAAAAAAGGCGATATCAATGTCTTGATTTAAAAAAAATTGTATTCCACGATTTTACAAACCATTTTATGACAATTTGTAAAAAGCTTTTCATCAGAGTTACGCTGACGATATTATTTTTGAAGTACATTAAGTTCAAAAAGTTCGATATCATATTTTAAGTTCAAAAGACTGAAAATAAAATGACTAAGTGTGCAACGAGTACAGCATTGACACAATTTTGCAACACAAATGAATATATTCTTGCAATAATAACGTCACAATTCAAAATAGAGAAAGTTTTCGTTCAGGAAAAACCATTAATGACAAGTTGTTGTCGATTTACCTTAATGGATATATTAAATATATAATAGTTCACTGTTTAATTTCGAAATTATAAGATTTCTTCTTTTTTCTGCAAATAATTCTTGCATATTCTTTCGGATTACTCAAAAAGTTAATGAAGACTTAATGCCGAAGTAAAGTCACTTTTCAGAGTAATTCTTGATCCTATGAAGTACAATCTTCAGAGTAGTTCTTGGAGGATGTAGAGCTGATGTCAGAATTGTAATCGGAATGGAGGTGGTTTTGGCTTCTCTGGCCAAAATACCTCAGCATACTGTCAGCATTGTCTAAATCAAATGACTTATCGAGAAGTCTAAGACTAAGACTTTGTCTTTGTTTTAATTTTTCTGTGGTAGGAGATGAAGCTACAGATGTAACTCATTCTTTTCACATCCACAATCATTTTACACATGCATAAACTTTTTATCATAATCATACTTGTTATGCATAGACATTTGGTAGTCTTTCAAGCTATTAATCCGATTAATGCCCGATCGAGGATGAGGAAGATAAGAAAAAAAGGAAACCTTATAAATATAAAGGATTGAATACTAGGTACTCGTTCAATTACGTTTAAGGAGTTTCAAGCAATGCTAAAAAAATCTAAAAATGAAACAAATAGTTTGAAAAACACAGTTGATTTGAAAATAAACATCAAATTTGTAGTAGATTGTGATCTCATCGAACATTATGTTATCGAGGATCTGGAAGAAATTGCATATTGGTCTCAACAAAACAATACTGTGTTGTCAATTACTCGAAATAGCACAACAGATCAGTTGTCGGCACTATTATTAGATATGCATCACAAATAATGGATAAATATCTAAACGTCAAGCGAAGTGTGACTTTATTATATTTGCCCAGTACGTTAATTTTTTTTTTTAAGGGAATTCCCAAACCAGCTTATGTAGCAGCCTTAACAGGAGATCCATTTATTGAGCTTTGTTTTGAGGATTTTTTCGATTTAAAAATGTTGGCAAATGACATCGGTCCGTTGAATATGACAGAGCTGAAACTGTCAAAAGTAAAAATACTTAAAATTCAACGAGAATCACCAAATTCAGTATTTTTACAAATCTGCATACACTGAAAAACAATTCAAGGAGGATGCTGCTATTAAAAATAAGTAACGCAAGCAACGTCGATTTCATACCAAACCAGGTATACCAAAAAATAAAAAAAGTGATATGAATGTCTTGATTAAAAAAAGGAACGCAAGCAATGTCGATTACTTTAAACAAAGCTTTTCATACCAAACCAGGTATACCAAAAAATAAAAAAGGCGATATCAATGTCTTGATTTAAAAAAAATTGTATTCCACGATTTTACAAACCATTTTATGACAATTTGTAAAAAGCTTTTCATCAGAGTTACGCTGACGATATTATTTTTGAAGTACATTAAGTTCAAAAAGTTCGATATCATATTTTAAGTTCAAAAGACTGAAAATAAAATGACTAAGTGTGCAACGAGTACAGCATTGACACAATTTTGCAACACAAATGAATATATTCTTGCAATAATAACGTCACAATTCAAAATAGAGAAAGTTTTCGTTCAGGAAAAAACCATTAATGACAAGTTGTTGTCGATTTACCTTTATGGATATATTAAATATATAATAGTTCACTGTTTAATTTCGAAATTATAAGATTTCTTCTTTTTTCTGCAAATAATTCTTGCATATTCTTTCGGATTACTCAAAAAGTTAATGAAGACTTGATGCCGAAGTAAAGTCACTTTTCAGAGTAATTCTTGATCCTATGAAGTACAATCTTCAGAGTAGTTCTTGGAGGATGTAGAGCTGATGTCAGAATTTTAATCGGAATGGAGGTGGTTTTGGCTTCTCTGGCCAAAATACCTCAGCATACTGTCAGCATCGTCTAAATCAAATGACTTATCGATAAGTCTAAGACTAAGACTTTGTCTTTGTTTTAATTGTTTGTGGTAGGAGATGGAGCTACAGTTGTCACTCATTCTTTTCACATCCTCTCTCTGACGACGTCGCACGTTTGGACTGGACTCCCCACACCATGTTCAGAAACACTTTCTCCAAGTACCTTTCCTCTGCAATAAAACACCCTTCGGAGCAATTTCCAGACAGCCAACTCTTGGCTATGCCCATAGACATTTTTATAGCCTTCAGCTCAGGTGAGGATTTACAATGTCCCGTGTCGGCTCGGTTCAGCTATACCCAGATGGACAAAAGCTGGGTCGGCATCCCTATCAGTACGGTAACAACAAAAGCAGCATACAGTTTCGAGTACATAGCTGCTTTCCTCGACAACGGACTTACACATCCAAAATCATTTAACACATGCATAAACTTTTTATTAAATGCTTTGTACTCAAAACAATACTTCTTATGCATAGACATTTGGTAGTCTTTCAAGCTATTAATCCGATTAATGCCCGATCGAGGATAAGGAAGATAAGAAAAAAAGGAAACCTTATAAATATAAAGGATTGAATACTAGGTACTCGTTCAATTACGTTTAAGGAGTTTCAAGCAATGCTAAAAAAATCTAAAAATGAAACAAATAGTTTGAAAAACACAGTTGATTTGAAAATAAACATCAAATTTGTAGTAGATTGTGATCTCATCGAACATTATGTTATCGAGGATCTGGAAGAAATTGCATATTGGTCTCAACCAAACAATATTGTGTTGTCAATAACTCGAAATTCGAACATGATATGCAATTTGTAGTAGCACAACACATCAGTTGTCGGCACTATTATTAGATATGCATCACAAATAATGGATAAATATCTAAACGTCAAGCGAAGTGTGACTTTATTATATTTGCCCAGTACGTTAATTTTTTTTTTTAAGGGAATTCCCAAACCAGCTTATGTAGCAGCCTTAACAGGAGATCCATTTATTGAGCTTTGTTTTGAGGACTTTTTCGATTTAAAAATGTTGGCAAATGACATCGGTCCGTTGAATATGACAGAGCTGAAACTGTCAAAAGTAAAAATACTTAAAATTCAACGAGAATCACCAAATTCAGTATTTTTACAAATCTGCATACACTGAAAAGCAATTCAAGGAGGATGCTGCTATTAAAAATAAGTAACGCAAGCAACGTCGATTTCATACCAAACCAGGTATACCAAAAAATAAAAAAAGTGATATGAATGTCTTGATTAAAAAAAGGAACGCAAGCAATGTCGATTACTTTAAACAAAGCTTTTCATACCAAACCAGGTATACCAAAAAATAAAAAAGGCGATATCAATGTCTTGATTTAAAAAAAATTGTATTCCACGATTTTACAAACCATTTTATGACAATTTGTAAAAAGCTTTTCATCAGAGTTACGCTGACGATATTATTTTTGAAGTACATTAAGTTCAAAAAGTTCGATATCATATTTTAAGTTCAAAAGACTGAAAATAAAATGACTAAGTGTGCAACGAGTACAGCATTGACACAGTTTTGCAACACAAATGAATATATTCTTGCAATAATAACGTCACAATTCAAAATAGAGAAAGTTTTCGTTCAGGAAAAAACCATTAATGACAAGTTGTTGTCGATTTACCTTTATGGATATATTAAATATATAATAGTTCACTGTTTAATTTCGAAATTATAAGATTTCTTCTTTTTTCTGCAAATAATTCTTGCATATTCTTTCGGATTACTCAAAAAGTTAATGAAGACTTGATGCCGAAGTAAAGTCACTTTTCAGAGTAATTCTTGATCCTATGAAGTACAATCTTCAGAGTAGTTCTTGGAGGATGTAGAGCTGATGTCAGAATTTTAATCGGAATGGAGGTCGTTTTGGCTTCTCTGGCCAAAATACCTCAGCATACTGTCAGCATCGTCTAAATCAAATGACTTATCGATAAGTCTAAGACTAAGACTTTGTCTTTGTTTTAATTGTTTGTGGTAGGAGATGGAGCTACAGTTGTCACTCATTCTTTTCACATCCTCTCTCTGACGACGTCGCACGTTTGGACTGGACTCCCCACACCATGTTCAGAAACACTTTCTCCAAGTACCTTTCCTCTGCAATAAAACACCCTTCGGAGCAATTTCCAGACAGCCAACTCTTGGCTATGCCCATAGACATTTTTATAGCCTTCAGCTCAGGTGAGGATTTACAATGTCCCGTGTCGGCTCGGTTCAGCTATACCCAGATGGAAAAAAGCTGGGTCGGCATCCCTATCAGTACGGTAACAACAAAAGCAGCATACAGTTTCGAGTACATAGCTGCTTTCCTCGACAACGGACTTACACATCCAAAATCATTTAACACATGCATAAACTTTTTATTAAATGCTTTGTACTCAAAACAATACTTCTTATGCATAGACATTTGGTAGTCTTTCAAGCTATTAATCCGATTAATGCCCGATCGAGGATGAGGAAGATAAGAAAAAAAGGAAACCTTATAAATATAAAGGATTGAATACTAGGTACTCGTTCAATTACGTTTAAGGAGTTTCAAGCAATGCTAAAAAAATCTAAAAATGAAACAAATAGTTTGAAAAACACAGTTGATTTGAAAATAAACATCAAATTTGTAGTAGATTGTGATCTCATCGAACATTATGTTATCGAGGATCTCGAAGAAATTGCATGTTTGTTTCAACAAAACAATATTGTGTTGTCAATTACTCGAAATAGCACAACACATCAGTTGTCGGCACTATTATTAGATATGCATCACAAATAATGGATAAATATCTAAACGTCAAGCGAAGTGTGACTTTATTATATTTGCCCAGTACGTTAATTTTTCTTTTTTAGGGAATTCCCAAACCAGCTTATGTAGCAGCCTTAACAGGAGATCCATTTATTGAGCTTTGTTTTGAGGATTTTTTCGATTTAAAAATGTTGGCAAATGACATCGGTCCGTTGAATATGACAGAGCTGAAACTGTCAAAAGTAAAAATACTTAAAATTCAACGAGAATCACCAAATTCAGTATTTTTACAAATCTGCATACACTGAAAAGCAATTCAAGAAGGATGCTGCTATTAAAAATAAGTAACGCAAGCAACGTCGATTTCATACCAAACCAGGTATACCAAAAAATAAAAAAGGCGATATCAATGTCTTGATTTAAAAAAAATTGTATTCCACGATTTTACAAACCATTTTATGACAATTTGTAAAAAGCTTTTCATCAGAGTTACGCTGACGATATTATTTTTGAAGTACATTAAGTTCAAAAAGTTCGATATCATATTTTAAGTTCAAAAGACTGAAAATAAAATGACTAAGTGTGCAACGAGTACAGCATTGACACAATTTTGCAACACAAATGAATATATTCTTGCAATAATAACGTCACAATTCAAAATAGAGAAAGTTTTCGTTCAGGAAAAAACCATTAATGACAAGTTGTTGTCGATTTACCTTTATGGATATTTTAAATATATAATAGTTCACTGTTTAATTTCGAAATTATAAGATTTCTTCTTTTTTCTGCAAATAATTCTTGCATATTCTTTCAGAGTAATTCTTGATCCTATGAAGTACAATCTTTAGAGTTGTTCTTGGAGGATGTAGAGCTGATGTCAGAATTGTAATCGGAATGGAGGTGGTTTTGGCTTCTCTGGCCAAAATACCTCAGCATACTGTCAGCATCGTCTAAATCAAATGACTTATCGATAAGTCTAAGACTAAGACTTTGTCTTTGTTTTAATTGTTTGTGGTAGGAGATGGAGCTACAGTTATCACTCATTCTTTTCACATCCAAAATCATTTAACACATGCATAAACTTTTTATTAAATGCTTTGTACTCAAAACAATACTTCTTATGCATAGACATTTGGTAGTCTTTCAAGCTATTAATCCGATTAATGCCCGATCGAGGATGAGGAAGATAAGAAAAAAAGGAAACCTTATAAATATAAAGGATTGAATACTAGGTACTCGTTCAATTACGTTTAAGGAGTTTCAAGCAATGCTAAAAAAATCTAAAAATGAAACAAATAGTTTGAAAAACACAGTTGATTTGAAAATAAACATCAAATTTGTAGTAGATTGTGATCTCATCGAACATTATGTTATCGAGGATCTGGAAGAAATTGCATATTGGTCTCAACAAAACAATATTGTGTTGTCAATAACTCGAAATTCGAACATGATATGCAATTTGTAGTAGCACAACACATCAGTTGTCGGCACTATTATTAGATATGCATCACAAATAATGGATAAATATCTAAACGTCAAGCGAAGTGTGACTTTATTATATTTGCCCAGTACGTTAATTTTTTTTTTTTAAGGGAATTCCCAAACCAGCTTATGTAGCAGCCTTAACAGGAGATCCATTTATTGAGCTTTGTTTTGAGGATTTTTTCGATTTAAAAATGTTGGCAAATGACATCGGTCCGTTGAATATGACAGAGCTGAAACTGTCAAAAGTAAAAATACTTAAAATTCAACGAGAATCACCAAATTCAGTATTTTTACAAATCTGCATACACTGAAAAGCAATTCAAGAAGGATGCTGCTATTAAAAATAAGTAACGCAAGCAACGTCGATTTCATACCAAACCAGGTATACCAAAAAATAAAAAAGGCGATATCAATGTCTTGATTTAAAAAAAATTGTATTCCACGATTTTACAAACCATTTTATGACAATTTGTAAAAAGCTTTTCATCAGAGTTACGCTGACGATATTATTTTTGAAGTACATTAAGTTCAAAAAGTTCGATATCATATTTTAAGTTCAAAAGACTGAAAATAAAATGACTAAGTGTGCAACGAGTACAGCATTGACACAATTTTGCAACACAAATGAATATATTCTTGCAATAATAATGTCACAATTCAAAATAGAGAAAGTTTTCGTTCAGGAAAAAACCATTAATGACAAGTTGTTGTCGATTTACCTTTATGGATATTTTAAATATATAATAGTTCACTGTTTAATTTCGAAATTATAAGATTTCTTCTTTTTTCTGCAAATAATTCTTGCATATTCTTTCGGATTACTCAAAAAGTTAATGAAGACTTGATGCCGAAGTAAAGTCACTTTTCAGAGTAATTCTTGATCCTATGAAGTACAATCTTCAGAGTAGTTCTTGGAGGATGTAGAGCTGATGTCAGAATTTTAATCGGAATGGAGGTGGTTTTGGCTTCTCTGGCCAAAATACCTCAGCATACTGTCAGCATCGTCTAAATCAAATGACTTATCGATAAGTCTAAGACTAAGACTTTGTCTTTGTTTTAATTGTTTGTGGTAGGAGATGGAGCTACAGTTGTCACTCATTCTTTTCACATCCTCTCTCTGACGACGTCGCACGTTTGGACTGGACTCCCCACACCATGTTCAGAAACACTTTCTCCAAGTACCTTTCCTCTGCAATAAAACACCCTTCGGAGCAATTTCCAGACAGCCAACTCTTGGCTATGCCCATAGACATTTTTATAGCCTTCAGCTCAGGTGAGGATTTACAATGTCCCGTGTCGGCTCGGTTCAGCTATACCCAGATGGACAAAAGCTGGGTCGGCATCCCTATCAGTACGGTAACAACAAAAGCAGCATACAGTTTCGAGTACATAGCTGCTTTCCTCGACAACGGACTTACACATCCAAAATCATTTAACACATGCATAAACTTTTTATTAAATGCTTTGTACTCAAAACAATACTTCTTATGCATAGACATTTGGTAGTCTTTCAAGCTATTAATCCGATTAATGCCCGATCGAGGATAAGGAAGATAAGAAAAAAAGGAAACCTTATAAATATAAAGGATT
The DNA here is from genome assembly GCA_951813785.1 of Criorhina ranunculi. Lineage (NCBI taxonomy): Eukaryota > Metazoa > Arthropoda > Insecta > Diptera > Syrphidae > Criorhina > Criorhina ranunculi. Next base: position 8,836,127 of record OX638381.1, read on the forward strand.
GAATACTAGGTACTCGTTCAATTACGTTTAAGGAGTTTCAAGCAATGCTAAAAAAATCTAAAAATGAAACAAATAGTTTGAAAAACACAGTTGATTTGAAAATAAACATCAAATTTGTAGTAGATTGTGATCTCATCGAACATTATGTTATCGAGGATCTGGAAGAAATTGCATATTGGTCTCAACAAAACAATATTGTGTTGTCAATAACTCGAAATTCGAACATGATATGCAATTTGTAGTAGCACAACACATCAGTTGTCGGCACTATTATTAGATATGCATCACAAATAATGGATAAATATCTAAACGTCAAGCGAAGTGTGACTTTATTATATTTGCCCAGTACGTTAATTTTTTTTTTTTAAGGGAATTCCCAAACCAGCTTATGTAGCAGCCTTAACAGGAGATCCATTTATTGAGCTTTGTTTTGAGGATTTTTTCGATTTAAAAATGTTGGCAAATGACATCGGTCCGTTGAATATGACAGAGCTGAAACTGTCAAAAGTAAAAATACTTAAAATTCAACGAGAATCACCAAATTCAGTATTTTTACAAATCTGCATACACTGAAAAGCAATTCAAGAAGGATGCTGCTATTAAAAATAAGTAACGCAAGCAACGTCGATTTCATACCAAACCAGGTATACCAAAAAATAAAAAAGGCGATATCAATGTCTTGATTTAAAAAAAATTGTATTCCACGATTTTACAAACCATTTTATGACAATTTGTAAAAAGCTTTTCATCAGAGTTACGCTGACGATATTATTTTTGAAGTACATTAAGTTCAAAAAGTTCGATATCATATTTTAAGTTCAAAAGACTGAAAATAAAATGACTAAGTGTGCAACGAGTACAGCATTGACACAATTTTGCAACACAAATGAATATATTCTTGCAATAATAATGTCACAATTCAAAATAGAGAAAGTTTTCGTTCAGGAAAAAACCATTAATGACAAGTTGTTGTCGATTTACCTTTATGGATATTTTAAATATATAATAGTTCACTGTTTAATTTCGAAATTATAAGATTTCTTCTTTTTTCTGCAAATAATTCTTGCATATTCTTTCGGATTACTCAAAAAGTTAATGAAGACTTGATGCCGAAGTAAAGTCACTTTTCAGAGTAATTCTTGATCCTATGAAGTACAATCTTCAGAGTAGTTCTTGGAGGATGTAGAGCTGATGTCAGAATTTTAATCGGAATGGAGGTCGTTTTGGCTTCTCTGGCCAAAATACCTCAGCATACTGTCAGCATCGTCTAAATCAAATGACTTATCGATAAGTCTAAGACTAAGACTTTGTCTTTGTTTTAATTGTTTGTGGTAGGAGATGGAGCTACAGTTGTCACTCATTCTTTTCACATCCTCTCTCTGACGACGTCGCACGTTTGGACTGGACTCCCCACACCATGTTCAGAAACACTTTCTCCAAGTACCTTTCCTCTGCAATAAAACACCCTTCGGAGCAATTTCCAGACAGCCAACTCTTGGCTATGCCCATAGACATTTTTATAGCCTTCAGCTCAGGTGAGGATTTACAATGTCCCGTGTCGGCTCGGTTCAGCTATACCCAGATGGAAAAAAGCTGGGTCGGCATCCCTATCAGTACGGTAACAACAAAAGCAGCATACAGTTTCGAGTACATAGCTGCTTTCCTCGACAACGGACTTACACATCCAAAATCATTTAACACATGCATAAACTTTTTATTAAATGCTTTGTACTCAAAACAATACTTCTTATGCATAGACATTTGGTAGTCTTTCAAGCTATTAATCCGATTAATGCCCGATCGAGGATGAGGAAGATAAGAAAAAAAGGAAACCTTATAAATATAAAGGATTGAATACTAGGTACTCGTTCAATTACGTTTAAGGAGTTTCAAGCAATGCTAAAAAAATCTAAAAATGAAACAAATAGTTTGAAAAACACAGTTGATTTGAAAATAAACATCAAATTTGTAGTAGATTGTGATCTCATCGAACATTATGTTATCGAGGATCTCGAAGAAATTGCATGTTTGTTTCAACAAAACAATATTGTGTTGTCAATTACTCGAAATAGCACAACACATCAGTTGTCGGCACTATTATTAGATATGCATCACAAATAATGGATAAATATCTAAACGTCAAGCGAAGTGTGACTTTATTATATTTGCCCAGTACGTTAATTTTTCTTTTTTAGGGAATTCCCAAACCAGCTTATGTAGCAGCCTTAACAGGAGATCCATTTATTGAGCTTTGTTTTGAGGATTTTTTCGATTTAAAAATGTTGGCAAATGACATCGGTCCGTTGAATATGACAGAGCTGAAACTGTCAAAAGTAAAAATACTTAAAATTCAACGAGAATCACCAAATTCAGTATTTTTACAAATCTGCATACACTGAAAAGCAATTCAAGGAGGATGCTGCTATTTAAAATAAGTAACGCAAGCAACGTCGATTTCATACCAAACCAGGTATACCAAAAAATAAAAAAAGTGATATGAATGTCTTGATTAAAAAAAGGAACGCAAGCAATGTCGATTACTTTAAACAAAGCTTTTCATACCAAACCAGGTATACCAAAAAATAAAAAAGGCGATATCAATGTCTTGATTTAAAAAAAATTGTATTCCACGATTTTACAAACCATTTTATGACAATTTGTAAAAAGCTTTTCATCAGAGTTACGCTGACGATATTATTTTTGAAGTACATTAAGTTCAAAAAGTTCGATATCATATTTTAAGTTCAAAAGACTGAAAATAAAATGACTAAGTGTGCAACGAGTACAGCATTGACACAATTTTGCAACACAAATGAATATATTCTTGCAATAATAACGTCACAATTCAAAATAGAGAAAGTTTTCGTTCAGGAAAAAACCATTAATGACAAGTTGTTGTCGATTTACCTTTATGGATATATTAAATATATAATAGTTCACTGTTTAATTTCGAAATTATAAGATTTCTTCTTTTTTCTGCAAATAATTCTTGCATATTCTTTTGGATTACTCAAAAAGTTAATGAAGACTTGATGCCGAAGTAAAGTCGCTCTTCAGAGTAATTCTTGATTCAATGATCCTATGAAGTACAATCTTCAGAGTAGTTCTTGGAGGATGTGGAGGTGATGTCGGAATTGAGGTGGTTTTGGCTTATCTGCCCGAAATACCTCAGCATACTGTCAGCATTGTCTAAATCAAATGACTTATCAAGAAGTCTAAGACTTAGCAAAGCTATTAATCCGATCCGATCCGATTAAAATAATTCCCGATCGAGAATGAGGACGATTTAGGAGAAAAGGAAGCCTTATACAAAGGATTGAATGCTTAATTTTATAAAAAATAAAAACTGATGATGGGAGATCCCTCACACCATACTTAGCAAGGAGGTTCTTTATCTTTACATGGAGAAGCAGAATCTTCAACAATTAATTACAGGTTATAGCTTTAAATATTAATCCCAGTGAAAATATTTTTGGAGCTTGATTTTTCAAATCTAGTTTCATAAATAAATTAAGAACGTATATCATTGAAAGTTCAGGTCTTACCTGCTGATAGGATTTTAGGCAAAGTAAGTGATAACACAAAAAATTCAGTTTTACAAGCAATGCTAAAAAAAATCTAAAAATGAAACAAATGGTTTGAAAAACACAGTTGATTTGAGAATAAACATCAAGATTGTAGTAGATTGTGATCTCATCGAACATTATGTTAACGAAGATCTGGAAGAAATTTGATGTTGGTCTCAGCAAAACAATATTGAACCAATAACCATACAGTATATACGCCATCCTTCGGATTTCCATAATGAAAGTTTTAAAAATCTTTAAAAAAAAGGTCTTAGTAATATTATTGGTTCAGGACTAACCCGTGTTGTCAATAACTCGAAATAAAAAAAAAAAAATTCAAAATTCTATCAAGATATACAATTTGAAATAGCACAACATATCAGTTGTCGGCACTATTATTAAATATGCATCACAAATCATGGATAAATATCTAAACGTCAAGCGAAGTGTGACTTTATTATATTTGCCCAGTACGTTAATTTTTCTTTTTTAGGGAATTCCCAAACCAGCTTATGTAGCAGCCTTAACAGGAGATCCATTTATTGAGCTTTGCTTTGAGGATTTTTTCGATTTAAAAATGTTGGCAAATGACATCGGTCCGTTGAATATGACAGAGCTGAAACTGTCAAAAGTAAAAATACTTAAAATTCAACGAGAATCACCAAATTCAGTATTTTTACAAATCTGCATACACTGAAAAGCAATTCAAGAAGGATGCTGCTATTAAAAATAAGTAACGCAAGCAACGTCGATTTCATACCAAACCAGGTATACCAAAAAATAAAAAAAGTGATATGAATGTTTTGATTAAAAAAAGGAACGCAAGCAATGTCGATTACTTTAAACAAAGCTTTTCATACCAAACCAGGTATACCAAAAAATAAAAAAGGCGATATCAATGTCTTGATTTAAAAAAAATTGTATTCCACGATTTTACAAACCATTTTATGACAATTTGTAAAAAGCTTTTCATCAGAGTTACGCTGACGATATTATTTTTGAAGTACATTAAGTTCAAAAAGTTCGATATCATATTTTAAGTTCAAAAGACTGAAAATAAAATGACTAAGTGTGCAACGAGTACAGCATTGACACAATTTTGCAACACAAATGAATATATTCTTGCAATAATAACGTCACAATTCAAAATAGAGAAAGTTTTCGTTCAGGAAAAACCATTAATGACAAGTTGTTGTCGATTTACCTTAATGGATATATTAAATATATAATAGTTCACTGTTTAATTTCGAAATTATAAGATTTCTTCTTTTTTCTGCAAATAATTCTTGCATATTCTTTTGGATTACTCAAAAAGTTAATGAAGACTTGATGCCGAAGTAAAGTCGCTCTTCAGAGTAATTCTTGATTCAATGATCCTATGAAGTACAATCTTCAGAGTAGTTCTTGGAGGATGTGGAGGTGATGTCGGAATTGAGGTGGTTTTGGCTTATCTGGCCGAAATACCTCAGCATACTGTCAGCATTGTCTAAATCAAATGACTTATCAAGAAGTCTAAGACTTAGCAAAGCTATTAATCCGATCCGATCCGATTAAAATAATTCCCGATCGAGAATGAGGACGATTTAGGAGAAAAGGAAGCCTTATACAAAGGATTGAATGCTTAATTTTATAAAAAATAAAAACTGATGATGGGAGATCCCTCACACCATACTTAGCAAGGAGGTTCTTTATCTTTACATGGAGAAGCAGAATCTTCAACAATTAATTACAGGTTATAGCTTTAAATATTAATCCCAGTGAAAATATTTTTGGAGCTTGATTTTTCAAATCTAGTTTCATAAATAAATTAAGAACGTATATCATTGAAAGTTCAGGTCTTACCTGCTGATAGGATTTTAGGCAAAGTAAGTGATAACACAAAAAATTCAGTTTTACAAGCAATGCTAAAAAAAATCTAAAAATGAAACAAATGGTTTGAAAAACACAGTTGATTTGAGAATAAACATCAAGATTGTAGTAGATTGTGATCTCATCGAACATTATGTTAACGAAGATCTGGAAGAAATTTGATGTTGGTCTCAGCAAAACAATATTGAACCAATAACCATACAGTATATACGCCATCCTTCGGATTTCCATAATGAAAGTTTTAAAAATCTTTAAAAAAAAGGTCTTAGTAATATTATTGGTTCAGGACTAACCCGTGTTGTCAATAACTCGAAATAAAAAAAAAAAAATTCAAAATTCTATCAAGATATACAATTTGAAATAGCACAACATATCAGTTGTCGGCACTATTATTAAATATGCATCACAAATCATGGATAAATATCTAAACGTCAAGCGAAGTGTGACTTTATTATATTTGCCCAGTACGTTAATTTTTCTTTTTTAGGGAATTCCCAAACCAGCTTATGTAGCAGCCTTAACAGGAGATCCATTTATTGAGCTTTGTTTTGAGGATTTTTTCGATTTAAAAATGTTGGCAAATGACATCGGTCCGTTGAATATGACAGAGCTGAAACTGTCAAAAGTAAAAATACTTAAAATTCAACGAGAATCACCAAATTCAGTATTTTTACAAATCTGCATACACTGAAAAGCAATTCAAGAAGGATGCTGCTATTAAAAATAAGTTACGCAAGCAACGTCGATTTCATACCAAACCAGGTATACCAAAAAATAAAAAAAGTGATATGAATGTTTTGATTAAAAAAAGGAACGCAAGCAATGTCGATTACTTTAAACAAAGCTTTTCATACCAAACCAGGTATACCAAAAAATAAAAAAGGCGATATCAATGTCTTGATTTAAAAAAAATTGTATTCCACGATTTTACAAACCATTTTATGACAATTTGTAAAAAGCTTTTCATCAGAGTTACGCTGACGATATTATTTTTGAAGTACATTAAGTTCAAAAAGTTCGATATCATATTTTAAGTTCAAAAGACTGAAAATAAAATGACTAAGTGTGCAACGAGTACAGCATTGACACAATTTTGCAACACAAATGAATATATTCTTGCAATAATAACGTCACAATTCAAAATAGAGAAAGTTTTCGTTCAGGAAAAACCATTAATGACAAGTTGTTGTCGATTTACCTTAATGGATATATTAAATATATAATAGTTCACTGTTTAATTTCGAAATTATAAGATTTCTTCTTTTTTCTGCAAATAATTCTTGCATATTCTTTTGGATTACTCAAAAAGTTAATGAAGACTTGATGCCGAAGTAAAGTCGCTCTTCAGAGTAATTCTTGATTCAATGATCCTATGAAGTACAATCTTCAGAGTAGTTCTTGGAGGATGTGGAGGTGATGTCGGAATTGAGGTGGTTTTGGCTTATCTGGCCGAAATACCTCAGCATACTGTCAGCATTGTCTAAATCAAATGACTTATCAAGAAGTCTAAGACTTAGCAAAGCTATTAATCCGATCCGATCCGATTAAAATAATTCCCGATCGAGAATGAGGACGATTTAGGAGAAAAGGAAGCCTTATACAAAGGATTGAATGCTGATGATGGGAGATCCCTCACACCATACTTAGCAAGGAGGTTCTTTATCTTTACATGGAGAAGCAGAATCTTCAACAATTAATTACAGGTTATAGCTTTAAATATTAATCCCAGTGAAAATATTTTTGGAGCTTGATTTTTCAAATCTAGTTTCATAAATAAATTAAGAACGTATATCATTGAAAGTTCAGGTCTTACCTGCTGATAGGATTTTAGGCAAAGTAAGTGATAACACAAAAAATTCAGTTTTACAAGCAATGCTAAAAAAAATCTAAAAATGAAACAAATGGTTTGAAAAACACAGTTGATTTGAAAATAAACATCAAGATTGTAGTAGATTGTGATCTCATCGAACATTATGTTAACGAAGATCTGGAAGAAATTTGATGTTGGTCTCAGCAAAACAATATTGAACCAATAACCATACAGTATATACGCCATCCTTCGGATTTCCATAATGAAAGTTTTAAAAATCTTTAAAAAAAGGTCTTAGTAATATTATTGGTTCAGGACTAACCCGTGTTGTCAATAACTCGAAATAAAAAAAAAAAAATTCAAAATTCTATCAAGATATACAATTTGAAATAGCACAACATATCAGTTGTCGGCACTATTATTAAATATGCATCACAAATCATGGATAAATATCTAAACGTCAAGCGAAGTGTGACTTTATTATATTTGCCCAGTACGTTAATTTTTCTTTTTTAGGGAATTCCCAAACCAGCTTATGTAGCAGCCTTAACAGGAGATCCATTTATTGAGCTTTGTTTTGAGGATTTTTTCGATTTAAAAATGTTGGCAAATGACATCGGTCCGTTGAATATGACAGAGCTGAAACTGTCAAAAGTAAAAATACTTAAAATTCAACGAGAATCACCAAATTCAGTATTTTTACAAATCTGCATACACTGAAAAGCAATTCAAGGAGGATGCTGCTATTAAAAATAAGTAACGCAAGCAACGTCGATTTCATACCAAACCAGGTATACCAAAAAATAAAAAAAGTGATATGAATGGCTTGATTAAAAAAAGGAACGCAAGCAATGTCGATTACTTTAAACAAAGCTTTTCATACCAAACCAGGTATACCAAAAAATAAAAAAGGCGATATCAATGTCTTGATTTAAAAAAAATTGTATTCCACGATTTTACAAACCATTTTATGACAATTTGTAAAAAGCTTTTCATCAGAGTTACGCTGACGATATTATTTTTGAAGTACATTAAGTTCAAAAAGTTCGATATCATATTTTAAGTTCAAAAGACTGAAAATAAAATGACTAAGTGTGCAACGAGTACAGCATTGACACAATTTTGCAACACAAATGAATATATTCTTGCAATAATAACGTCACAATTCAAAATAGAGAAAGTTTTCGTTCAGGAAAAACCATTAATGACAAGTTGTTGTCGATTTACCTTAATGGATATATTAAATATATAATAGTTCACTGTTTAATTTCGAAATTATAAGATTTCTTCTTTTTTCTGCAAATAATTCTTGCATATTCTTTTGGATTACTCAAAAAGTTAATGAAGACTTGATGCCGAAGTAAAGTCACTTTTCAGAGTAATTCTTGATCCTATGAAGTACAATCTTCAGAGTAGTTCTTGGAGGATGTAGAGCTGATGTCAGAATTTTAATCGGAATGGAGGTGGTTTTGGCTTCTCTGGCCAAAATACCTCAGCATACTGTCAGCATCGTCTAAATCAAATGACTTATCGATAAGTCTAAGACTAAGACTTTGTCTTTGTTTTAATTGTTTGTGGTAGGAGATGGAGCTACAGTTGTCACTCATTCTTTTCACATCCAAAATCATTTAACACATGCATAAACTTTTTATTAAATGCTTTGTACTCAAAACAATACTTCTTATGCATAGACATTTGGTAGTCTTTCAAGCTATTAATCCGATTAATGCCCGATCGAGGATGAGGAAGATAAGAAAAAAAGGAAACCTTATAAATATAAAGGATTGAATACTAGGTACTCGTTCAATTACGTTTAAGGAGTTTCAAGCAATGCTAAAAAAATCTAAAAATGAAACAAATAGTTTGAAAAACACAGTTGATTTGAAAATAAACATCAAATTTGTAGTAGATTGTGATCTCATCGAACATTATGTTATCGAGGATCTGGAAGAAATTGCATATTGGTCTCAACCAAACAATATTGTGTTGTCAATAACTCGAAATTCGAACATGATATGCAATTTGTAGTAGCACAACACATCAGTTGTCGGCACTATTATTAAATATGCATCACAAATCATGGATAAATATCTATACGTCAAGCGAAGTGTGACTTTATTGTATTTGCCCAGTACGTTGATTTTTTTTTTAGGGAATTACCAAACCAGCTTATGTAGGAGTCTAGCTATCTGATAACTTCACAATACTTTTCCTGCGATACTTCCGGTCCAAGTTTATTTGAACGCATTTTCTAATGGCGTGCATTTTCCATGGTCCGTTTCTGTCAGATACTTTTGAGCAAATTTACATATCGTGTCAGTCTATTGTTCTTTTCGTCTTGCTGCTTAGGTGTTTAATGCTTTGTTAAGAAGTTATACTCTCTTAGCCCGATGTATTTATACTTTGCTATTTTTTCTTTGATGATTTTCGTTGTCTAAATTTGATTAACAATTTATGTAATTGATTGCGGTTTATAGTAAAACAATACGAGTACACGCCCTTTCGCGTGATAAGTTCGGCAACAATAAACACAGCTTGCAATGGCGTGGTAATGATCGGACCTCATGAATTATCAATCGACCCATATACAGGAAATTTTTACCTAGACCTTTTGATTATGACATTTCCAAAACTATTTATGACTCCACATTATGGATAGCAAAGGACTTGTTTTTAATGACTTCACAACTACAGAAGGAGTGATCTATGGCCCAGATGTGTCATAACATTTAAAATATAACCGACACCCAAGCTTCGATTCCAAGTCAAATAAAGCCAGTCGTTGATTTGGCATTTCTTGTTTCGAACACATTGAGCGAAGTGCTAAATATCCCGCGTGTTGAAATTTCATTTCAAAGCAAGAGGTTGGATTGGAATCGGATTGGCTGGGACCGAGGACTAAAATCTGAATTGTATAATGTATATAATACACCACACTACATTTGTTCACACATCGCATTTGTGCACATCATGCAATTTTTGTATTCGAGTGTTCTCTTCGTAAGTGACTTCCTCTGTTATCCAGAATATTACTTGTGTGTACACCATGTAATAGGCACAGACGAATAATTAAATGTCTAGATATGCGACAACTGTGAGACAACGGGACAGAACAAGGAAATCATCGATAATAAGTAAAATTAATATTCCAATTAACTAAAGTTTGCTAAACAACCCGCGATATTTCAGTTACTCGAATAGGAACGATGGCAAAAGAGCAAGCTACTGTTTCAACTACGGCTCCAAATAACATGAATTCCACGCGTGTCCAGAAAAATCAAGAAGTCCCACTGTGCTGCAACAGAGAGTTAAACAAAGCGGTGTTCATATCCTATTTGCCTCAAATGGAAGAGGAGTTATCCTCGTATGGTGGACCCAAACGGCACGAGATAAAATCCCGCTATAAAAACTCTTTAAGAATAATGCTTTCATTACTGACTTATATTTAGATCCATGTTTGAGTTTTAAGGCCTCTCCATTCCTAATTGATGGCCAAAAACAAGTTGCACATAATAATTTGTGTGTTTCTTTTGATTGACACTTTTCCTTAATGTTAATCTTCCTTCATATGATGGTTATGAAATGTTTCAGCAATTAGAAGCATACCATCGGAAGATTAATCATTCAATTTATGCAAAAGTAAGAACTAAAAATTGCAGTGTATGTTTGGAACGCTGTCCACACCACTTTATTCATTTTATTATCAAAGAGAGTTCGTTTTAAATAACTTCAATGTGTGTTTGGAACGTTAAAAGTTAACCGCAGCCTCACCACTCATCAATATGTATGCAGATAATCTCAATTTCCAATTCCAATATCCATTTTCCCTACACACTCCCTAGTTTACACTACACTTCCGTCTCGCGCCACACTCCCGTATATTTACCCCAAAGCACATTCACCTCTATTCTACCCTATCAGCACTTTCATTCATTCATATGCACCGCTCAGCTGTTTTTGTAAGTTAGAATTAAGTGCAAAAATAAAATAAAGAATCAGTCATAGACTCAAACCCAAGAAATAAACTTCGTTTTATTTAACTTACACGCACAACGCAAAGCATATAAAAATAAATGGAATGAATCATTCCTTTTGGTAGCAACCACCATCGACGAAACATCTCGACTTGAACGCGCCACCACAAAAAACGAATTAAGTGAAATTAAACTTTTATTTACGATCGCACACAACTATAACAACAACAACACAGCAGCACACAACAAAGCAACACCCTCACACCTAAGGAAATGCAGCATCAGCAAATAATAGCAAAGCAACTTAACAATTCCAGAGAAAGAAAAGTAATTGCCCAGGTGACCCAATAAAACTGCATATCAGCGTCTGGTTCATATCCGGCAGAGGCAATGAATGCAGGTTCATTGAATCACCTTGGCAAAACAGAATCGAAATGTTAAACCCGAAATTGTATAATAAAGAGTCGATTATTGTACATGAGAAAGACAAGTTGTTTTTTTTTTAACGCTCTTTAAGTTTCCACCCCTATTATGGTTAGCAAATCAAACGTTCGACTCGAGTCGAACTCCCAGGCGAATTACTGCTGTCGTGGTATTACGGTTAGCGAACGTCTTCATTCGAGTAAAGAAACAATCCTCTCAGAAAAAAAACTTCAAATGTCAGCAGTGAAGTGTCAAAAAGCTGGGTTTGTGTTTCTCTTAAATGAAATAAAATACCATCTTCATTATAAGCGTTATTCGGGTATTTCGCCCTTGATTAAATTGGCTTGTGCGTTACGATTTTTCGCGAGTGGTAGCTATCAGACTAGCGTTGGTAATGACTTTGATCCGGGAGTATCACAGCCCACAGTTTCTGTTATTCTATCGGAAGTTTTTTTTTGACGAACCAAATTGTCCCAAGCCCTTTGCCATGTCTGGGTTTGCCTCCATCAACTCCAGCAGTTTTTCAAATTGGCGAGGATTGGTTTTCTTAAAGCTTGCGAACACATTATTTTAGTGCTAATATACATATTTTTGTTAAAATACCTTTTTCTTGCTGCACTCATGTCTATAAAAACCGTTTTCACGGAAAAATTTGATTCGACTGATTTCGACAGAAGAAATGAAAATCCGGTCGAACGTTCGCTAACCGTTATAGTGTGAAGTTTCAATTCGCCTAAATTTTGACGTTTGAGGCGAATGAAATTTTGGCGATTCGCTAACCGTAATACGAAATAGTCACATTCGCCTACTTTTTCGTTCGATTCGCTAACCATAATAGGGGTGGTAAATAAATGGAGTTTGACAACTTTCTCGAAAAGTGCAGCCTCGCCTTGGACAGCGGCTTTTCTTGAGGAAAATCAATAAAGTTCAAGAAATAAAATAAAACGGTGTTTTATTAAAGAAATTGAAGAAGTTATAACTCATGTGATGCATTTTTGTTCGAAGTCCCGCATACTCCAGATGAAAATTTAAAATCAGTTTTCCATCTCATTTGCCACACTATTAATACTAAACCCCCAACTCCTCGGAATATTTATCGCACACGAGTTACATACTTCATAAATGCAAGCTTGAACCTTACACTTATGCTCTAGCAAAAGTTGTTTTGCGTATGAAAAATACTTAAGTCACGACCGAAATCCCAATCCCCTGACCCAGCGATAATAAAGTTGATTCATTCAAAATTGCGGATTGGACTAATATAAATTATTAAGACATAATTGCCTTTTATACATATTATTTTATATTTTATAAGAAAACATCAGAGTTTCCTTTTCAATTCTAAACGTTACATTACATACAAACAACTATGAATTAAACCTACGTTTAACTCTTGGGTCTGGTCAGAATTTTTCAATTGTACAAGCAAGTTGTGTTTAGAAATCCTTCATGAAAGTTTAATTAAAAGAATATTTCACTATACACATTCGATTATTGACTCATGGTTCCAGCCATGTTGGGTCACTTTTTATTTAAAGATTTGTAATGAGTGTAGAATCTTAGCGATTAATTCGAAATATGAAGGAGCAGCCCATGACGGTTTTGTGTGGAAGCATTCCGACGAATGATAAACACCCAGAGAGTAGATTGCTAAAATGATAACTTTTGGCTTCTGGGTTAAGCATAATACCAATGACAAAATATTTATTCTTCTCTGAACTCTGTGTTGCTATTTTGAATGTGATTCTGGATATCCGTTAGAGCCTTGATGCATCATATCCCATTTAAGATTTCCCAAATGTGTGTCGTATGCCCTATGTAGTTTGAATTGTTTGATACATCCTTTGCTGGAGGGTTCTGTTCGAGTCAACGACAAGATTGGCGACGACTAAGGTGACTTGCTTTATCTTAGGATGTGAACGTAAACATCTCTTTCCGTTCACCTGACCATTGCAGTGTCTTCCAGGCCGAGATAATGGCCTGGATCAAGGAAGCTCTATCGTGGCTGAAGTATAATATACTATCCTCTCGGGATATCACAATTTTTACTGATAGCCAGGCCGCGATAAAATCCTTGGAATCTGTCGCCTTCAACTCAAAAACAGCCCTAAATTGTCGCCTATCTCTTAACGAGATGGCTGAGCAATTCAAAATTCACCTGATATGGGTGCCGGGGCACAGAGACATTCCAGGCAACTGCATGGCGGATGAACTCGCTAAGGAAGGCACAACTCTATCTATTCCTCCGGATAAGGGGAATCTGGGTATGCCTCTCGTCACCTGCAAATTGCTACTTTATAGAAACGCGATTGATATCGCTAATCGTAGATGGACAGCTCGGAGAAGAGCATACTTAGGAACCAGCTTCTTCAACAACCTTAGTGAACTGGCTGATATCAGCATAGGCAGTCTTCAGCGCTTCATAGTAAGCTCCGGCTGGTTCTGCAGGTAGTGATCCTGGCGAAATACAGATTCTGGTGGTAACACAATGGACCTTATCTGATCTAAGTGAGGTTGCGATTGCAGCCTGCCACACCTACCTAACCTAACCTAAGGTGACTGTTGGAGTGTATGTGGCACCGCAACACAGTTGGAATTTAGGGAATAAAAAAAACCTCTTCATAAGAATTTGTGTTGCTAAATAACGAATATGAAAGTATATTGAAAAAGCTCGAAGCGAATACGAAAGAAATCGGAACGCCAGGAGCACTGATAAGAAAGTATCTGGTGGTCTCATAGAAATATTAATTTTGATTGAGTCTCTCAGATGCGCAAAAAAAATTTAGAACAATTCCAAAGGAAACGAAATAGAATCATGCTACGCTTCTGTTTATATTGCATCTTTCACACGAACAAAGTTTTCCCTCGAATTCGATTAATAGTTGGCAGGGCTGTAAAAGAATACAATAATGTGAATTCGTTTCAATTCAATGACTTCAACGATAACTTCAACTTCGAAAAAATAAATCACCATTAATTTTGAAGTCATAATTTACCAATCATTTTCTCCAATCATAATCTTGAAGTCGGAATGAATTAAATGCAAAAATGATTGCATTCTTTTACGGCTCTGGTAGTCGGTGATAGTTGTGTGCCGGTCTTGTAGAGTCAACCAACTGGAAAGGCTTGTTGTTTGAGCCCCAGGTTCACACTGAACTGTAGCACCACCTAAGCTAAGTGAAAATTTTTCATAATAAGAGGAGTAAGAAACAAAGAAACAATAAAAAGATGATTTCCAACCTCCAGAACGGAGAGGAACTTTAAGAAAAATATTAAATATTTAATGATAACGACATTTAAATGACCTTGTCACATGAATGTCTTCCAGTGTAAAGTTTTGTATACATACCACATCAAAAGAAAATTTTTAATATTTGAATTTGAAAAATAAAAACATGTAGTTTGTTTCAAATAACTATTTCACTGTGTTACATTTTTGTTCTTACCGATGATAAACATATTTGTTCAACATATATTGCACGTATATAACTTTTATCGCCTAACCAATAAGTTTACCAATAACCAATTTGAAATCACTATTAATCGTAAAGGAAAAGTTTATAACAAATTATTACAAACATAACAAATATTCACTTATGTATCGTTTTCATTTTCTTTTTGGTGTTGTTTCTCTTAAGCGTAATTCAATTAAAAATTATATACATTTATACTTGTATGATATATGTAATCGCTTTTTTAACAAGCAATTGTTATTCATCCGTTTATCTAAATTGGTCTAGATTATTTATGTATATAAACTTACTAAAGATACCCTAATTTTCCATATGTTTAACTAAATATAACAAAAAATTAAACTAATAAATGGTTGTTGGTGTTACATCGCAGACAGACTACAAAATTTGTTAATTTTTTTCACCAGCAGTCATCAGCATCACATTTGTATGTGGGAAGTAATTTCTTTTTGATTGTATTTTCTATTTGTGGTAAGATAACTTAAATCTAGTACTTACGACCGACACCATGACCTGGATTAAGTAGACGGCAAAAATGTGGTGTAGTCACGCGACAATCCACTTGAATGGTACGCCTTTGTCGCATTGACATTGGTCATTGTCGACTTGTTGAGGCAATGAATTCGCTATGTTTTTGAACCTGCAAATGAGAGAGACGTTATGAAAATAAATGCTCGCAACTGGGGTCGAATTACGGCATCAGTGATCGAGTAACTCATCACGTTAAAACGAGCATTATTACGTCGAAATGATCGTTTATACGTAATAATGCTCATTTTTACGAGTTACTCGATCACTGATGCCGTAATTCGACCCCTGATTTGAAACGAACAAAAGGATAAAACATGTGTATAAAAAGATATTAACTTTTATCATCATATCACGTAATAGAAACAACTTTCGTAAAAATCCCAAACAACTGCTATACTTTGAGGTAGACAGAAATTTCGCATCGCTATTAACTCAGACAAAAACACCAGTGCTGAGATCAAACGCAGAATAACTCTTTTCAATCGGTGTTTGGGGTTGAGAAGTCACTTGAGCAGCAACATCCCTTTCTCGAAACAACTGAAGTGATTCTAAATAAGACTATGTTCATCCCAGTCTCGATCTATGGCACGGAGGTAAAGACTTAGCCGAGAATGGATGAAGTTGCCCTCCGTTATTTTGAGAGAAGAATTGTTCGAGTAATCTACAATCCCGTCTGTACAGACGAAGATACAGGAACATTCAAGAAGAGTCAGATGCAACTATTATGATGGCTGGGAAACTAGATATGTACACCAACGCTCCGACCAGAGAAAGAATTCGAAAATCCACCCCGAATGGAAGGCGCAGTAAAGAAAGACCGCAAGCGTGTGAAACTGAAGGCAGATAGTAGCTGAAAATCGAACTGGCTGAAGGTGCTTTGTTGTGTCATCATAAGTAAGCAACTGGCTGCACTCCCAGAACCCAGGCTTTCTTAAATAGTGAAACAAGCGTAATCACCGACAAGCAGGGAATAGTACGAGAAGAACATATATTTAACAATTGTTTAATGGAGAAAGGCTGAGGTCCAGACCCGGCAGAACAATAAATACGTAGGCAGTGAAGTCACTATAGAGACTACTTGGACTTTAATAGACCGGTTTCGAGTTATTCTTATGGAAAACCATCACCACCATCACTACCATCTCCATGCACAGTGAAGATTTCGAAATGAAATGAATCAGACTTTCAGATCATAACAACTTTCATTGCTCGGATACATCGTGTAATCTTGCTTCAGCCAATAAAATCTACAAATTACAACTCTCAGAAGCAACCAGGAAGGTCGAACGTTTGTTAAAAGGACTAAGTTGTGGTAGATGACTGTATGTACAGCATGACAAACTGGCAGCAACGTGACCTGATTGAAAACGTTGGAGGGCTGTTGTAGTAAGATCGTCTAATCTGTTTCGAGTCAATGCATATTTTCAATATAAAACAGTTTCGCTTAGCGGTCCCGGAGTCCAGTATATCGGCTGAGATGACGCTGAATGTATGCATTATGCAATTGGCAGTTCTTCCACCTTCAATGTGTTCTCATTCCAAACAAATCTGAAGGTGGGGAGTGGCATGACGGTGCTCGCTAAAAAAACAAAAAAAACCGTTCCGCTCCCACCATGTCAAGGAGCACAATGGAGGAGTGGCGGGGCCCTATATACATATAATATATGGCTCAAAACACATTTTTAAATGAGGTGAATTCGACCCACCCTTGTCACGAATCGTTGTGATGGTGATTATTTCGAAACTTTATGTGTAGGATATGCTGTATCTTCCATTGGCGCGAATTGCCAGGCTTTACTAATAAAAAATCAAACGTATGCAAACACACTTCACATAGAATTTTCCTATAGAGAAGGTCGTTATGTACTTGTATGTATGTAATTTGGAAAGGATAAGGTCATCTACAGAGTCCTAATGAAAGGAACTCTTTCTGCAGATTCTCTCAAAAAGATGGTCGAAATCCCTGAAGAGTGTTCGTGAGATTTCTCCTTGTTTTAAGAGAGAGAAAAAGCCTTTCTTGATCCCTTGCAAAAAGTGGTGAATAACTTTTGTACCTCTTCTGAAGTTACGCAGAAAATATACCATCTGGTCCGGAGAACGTGAATATCTAGAATGTCTGTAGGCTGCCAACTTTCGTTTTAAGGCAAACAACGCTTTCAAAAACAGGATGGTTGTCAGTGATAGACCAAAAACTTTAGAGATAACATCATTTCGGGAAATTGTGACATCGATCAGCCCCCAAGAAGTTACAGCTTGACACCATTAGACCTTATCTTTTGTGGTTCTTGTAAAAACGCTCGTAACCAAGAACAATTGCAGAACTCAAGGCCAACATCACCCTCGTGATTGATGGAATTGACTCTCATTTATATGAAATAGTTATTTACCGAATGTGGTGTTGTATACATAAGTATAATGCCTTACAATGTACATTCTTCAATCGTAAATAAAATTAGAACATTTGATGGAAATCCCTTTAAATGTAGGGTAATAAAATACTTACAACATCGGCCACTATTGGTTCTTCGATTTCCAGTCCAGCTAAGGCTTGTTCACGTGTTAAATGCACTTCATAGGATGTAGTTGGTGTTACAAATACAACACGATGTTTACGTGTTTGGAGTATATTTGCAATTACTAACTGTCAAAAGAAAATTCAATTTAATTAAAAATGAGACTAATCTCCTTCAGTAACTTACTGTGTGTTTGTATTTGTTAAGACTATCCCGCGACTTGACTATTAATAGATTCTCATCAGTCTCGAGTTTAAAGGAAACTACAAATGCATGCGGCACCCATAAATTAGCCAACGGTGCAAGCATTTTTGGCACCAATTGCAGGGATATTGTTGGCGCTCCCTGACCCGATTGCATTTTATGAGTTGGCTGTTGAAGAAATAAAAATGGAAGGTGGTTATATAAACATTTTTATTTCCTACGTTAAGGTTAACAATTTAAAAAAAAACCCTAAAGCAGCAAACAATCATACCAATTACCAATTATCTCACACTGTATCACCTCCTTGAACTATGTAAAACCACCAATCGATTTCTAATTTTATCACATAAACCAAAGGGTGAAGAAAAAGAAAGTCGCGCTCGTACACACCTCTCAAAATAACTTTGTTTAATTTATGGAAATTGAGTTTTCAAACGACACTAGACGACTTTCGATAGAAGAAAGACTGCATACCACCTTCCCGGGGTCACTCATCCATTAACAGAAATTATTATGAGCACCGCCCAAACAGTAATTGAATTGCTAATTCAAAGCAGAATGTTCTAATGAGGTGGCTTTCAAGTTCACTGGCACTGAATTGACTTGTAGAACAACGAAGTGTGAAGGGTAGCAAGCTTTTTTATGTGTAACCCAAAAATTCCACTCGGAAGACATGAATAATGAATACGAAAGTTCCAATTCTCATAAGAATTACATTTTCTTTTCGTGGATAAGGACGCTACCATTGTTTCACTCGCAATTCCTTATACCAAATCTTCGTAAACCGTTTTCTGTATCCCTCTTACGTCTCGCTCTTCACCGCAACAATTATAGCTACTACAAATCAATATCTAAACTGTTGCTTCAGGCAAATCATGCGCAAGATATTCTTGATTTCCCTCTCGAGTAAACCCACTCACAGAAATTCTCTGTAGGTATACCTACTTTGAACTTCCTCCTAACTATACCACTTTTTCTTCTAATGCGGTGGATGAGAAACCACCCTTTGTTAGGTATGTATAATCATTGTATAATGTATAATCTTTTGCGGGGGTTAGCAACACTAAATTGTATTGTATTTTCATATTTTTTAAGGGAATTTTCAAATCCCAGAGCATTCACTCAGGCTCGAATTTAGTCCGTCATACTACCAGGCAAACACCCCTTTTGGTGTAGGGGTTTGATTTTATTCGTTTCTCATTTACATTTTTATGTGCCACACCTAATTGCGTGATAAAAAAGCACTTAGTCATGGATTACACCCATTGACTTTAACACTCCCTTACCCAGGCTAGTCCTTAAATCCCAAAAAACAAACAAACAATACTAGTTGCACACTGACGAATTATGTAGAAAGTGTACAACTATAATGCTTAGAGTACACGACATGCAAAAATCACATTTTAATGTGAGCGTGACATAAATTTGACGTCGGAACAGATAAAAAAATCCTACATGTCAGGTACTCACTATATTTGTGACAGTCACATGCGTCCACATTACAATGTAGGTACTTATGTGAAGCGATTCTCACATGATAAAATGTGAACTTGAAGATGTCGTGTACTCGCTATAATTGGTCGCATGTACGATTTCGAGCTGAGACGAAATTAATTGAATTTTTCTTCACAACCCTCTTGATATGGGTATAAAATGATAGAGGTTAATGACACAACAACGATTAACTATGTGGAGTCTTTCTAAATCCGCTTTTTCAATTTGCGGCTTCACTACGGCGAGCAAATATGTAGTGATATTGTTCGGTCGACATGCGTACGAAACATCGATATAAATCAGGTTCTTCGGTACGCAATTCGATCATCAACTGCGCACAAAATCCTTCCGTCTCGCGGAGCCGCAACCATTCGATAAATACCCGCTATGTTCCTCGGCTTGGGACTTGTCGATGGTCCTATCAAAAGAAACCTTGAATGGGAACTGAAACCAAAAGTCCCTTACTGGGAGCATGATGCTCCTCCCCTTACCCCCCTCTGAAGAAGACCTCCGTACATATCCTAGTGGAATGCCAAGCTCTCTTTCAACTTAAAAAGAGAATCCTCGGCGGCAAAGTCGTTTCTGCGGAACAGCTTCCTGCTATCCAACCAGAAAAGTTCCTTAACTTCCTTGAAATATTCTGGAGTGAAACAATTCATCTAGGAACATAAGGGAAGGCACAATAAAATTTATTAGAAACCGCAGTGTCAAGGTCTGTGAACAACCCTTCGAAACATAATAATAATGATAGTCTTCACTACAGCTGTCTAACAACACTACAGCTGAGAGCACAGCAATCCCCTCAATACACTTTCTTTTCGTCATGTACATTTTTAATTTCACACTTGAGAACGAATCGAAATGAAAAAACAAAAAAAAAAAAAACTTTAAGGCTTTGTGTCAAAAAGCGAATGAAATTTTTCTCGACAAAATTTGAAGTGTAAATAAATGCAAATGAAAAAAATTTGAAGTCCCACAAGTCGTATAGTCGCTATATTTTTGCGAGTATAAATTTCATAAAAGTTCACATGACTTTTGGGACAGAATCAACATGAAAACATGTGAAGTTCACATGCTGTGTACTCGGTATATTTTTGCTTTTTCACATTTGCCATGAGCAAATAATAAATTTCCGCATCTGACGTCAAGCTCATTTTTGGATGTCGTGTACTCTTAGCAAAACTTACGTTTTTCACGAGATCATCCTATCTCTTAATTTTCACAAATATACAACCACTTAAACTTAAAAATTAGAAATAAAAAAATCTAAACGAAGCTAAGATGAGCCCGAAACGTTGTCTTCCTTTGTACTCAGAAGCAACAAGGATAATGCAATATTGATTTACTAACTGTCCCGTGCTCGCCTTGCTTCGCCTGCTTCTCACATTTGTGGGATGCGGTTGATGGAATTTTTATTAACTTTATTGTCGTAATTTATTGTACTACACAACATTTTTTGTTGTGCTCTCAGGAGTACATATATAAAATTTCAAAAAAGGTCACATGACTTTTGGGTGAGAAACGACATTTTTGCTTCTTCACATTTGCCATGCGATAAATTTGCGCATTTATATAACTTTTATCTGACGCCAAGCTCACATTAAAATGTGATTTTTTGATGTCGTGTACTCTTAGCAAAACTTACGTTTTTTTATTTAAATTAGAGAAAAAAAACCTTATCGAAGCTAAGATAAGCCCGAAACGAAGTTTTCCTTTGTGCTCAGAAGCAACAAGGATCAATACAATATTGATTTACTAGCTGTCCCGTGCTCGCCTTGCTTCGTCTGCTTGTCACATTTGTGAGATGTGGTTGTATTAATTTATTGTAGTGCACAACAATTGTTGTTGTGCTCTCAGGCATATATATAAACAAATTTTTTTCCGAACTTACTCGAGAGCAAGCTACGTACAACTGACCATTAGAAAAACACGCATTCTTAAAATCCACACCCGCAATATTAAGGTTCTGACCCTGTGATTTGTTTATTGTCATAGCGAAGCAAAGTTTTACAGGAAACTGTAAGCGTTTGAAATCAAATAGGGGGTAATCTATCGCTATCATTGGAATCTTGAGGATAAATACATTCAGTAATTATTATTTCCGCTTTAATTAAATTTGGTTGAAGGGATTTACGCCGCAACCTTATCCCATTGCAAAGTTTTGGTGAGTTAAATTGCGCATAAGTATGATAGGGGAACAAACCTTAAGTTTAAACGAATGAGGTGGTACGCCTGGTGGTTCGAACAAGTTTAAGAACTCAACGGACACTAACCGCTGTGCTTTTTTTTTCAATTTAGAAGCAGATCCCTGCATATCCCTTAATATATTTTGTGTAAAAAAGTAACTGCGAGTAATTGAAAAAATAGAAGTGCCTAGTTGCACTTCCATTTAATACCTTTTATTTTTATTTTTTCAAGGCGACCACTGAGAAGGGAACTCTGTTACTTCTTATTTCTCTTTACTGTTTCGTCGAACGGTGCCAAATATCCACACTGCAAAATATATTTACGCATGAAAAATGATACGTTTGTGTAACCATGTAACCAACTTTATCTGTTGTGCTTTTACCAACTCGAAACCAGCTTACTGCATATACCCATATATATGTTTTGTAAAAAGTGACAGCGAATTCTAAAGTTAAAAAAAAATAAAAAATGCATACGCACTAACAAAACTTTAACTTTAAGTTAAAATAACAAATAAATAAAATTTTTTCTTACTGGATAATTTTTTTTAACTTTAGAATTCACAGTCACTTTTTACAAAAAATATATATGGGTATATGCAATAAGCTGGTTTTGAGTTGGTAAAAGCACAGCAGAGGAAATTGAGGGTTATTTTTATACATACATTGGTAAACACACGTTTCATTTTTCATGCGTGAATATATTTTGGTGGTTGGATTTTGGAATGTGGTGGATATTTGGCACCGTTCGACGAAACAGTAAAGAGAAATAAGAAGTAACAGAGAATTTCCTCTTCTCAGTGGTTGTCTTGAAGAAAAAAAAAAGTTTTAAATAGAAAACTGCAACTGGGCACGGCACTTCTATTTTTTCAATTACTCGCAGTTACTTTTTACACAAAATATATAGAGATGCCAGTAATCTGCTTTTAACTTCGAAAAAAAAAAAAAAACAGCAGTTAGTGTTGAAAATTCGATGTGGAATCTTTTCTAATACATGCATGCGTACATGTTCCATACATTCGACGTTTGTTTATCATAAGATGTGTAAATTTAGCAGTACAGGTTAATTAAAACAAAAATCGCAAATTGGGTTTATGCACGAGTGTTGAATAATTTTCTCGGTGCGATAACGACATAAATCGAGGTCTTAATATATTTGAATTTCCTGACACCTCAGACCTGCGTTGTTATCCACTTTCGTGTTCCCTATAAAATAAGTTTGAAAAGCAACTTGGACTTTTATCATTTTCAGGCATAAGGTTTTCAATAAGGTGGTAAATTTGAGTGATAAGGTGTTGAAATTAGACATAAAGTTTACCACCAAATGATGTCATTTGAAAAGCTGAGTTATACTTTTTTGGATTTTCACTGTTTGTAACATTCATTCTCGCTCCACGAAATGAAAGAGTTGCACTCAGCTTGCAGCTATCAAAATTTGAACTTGAATCATCTACATATAATTCGATCGATACGATGGGGCCATCCCACCGAAGCCATGAATTACCCCGTTGAGTTCTTAAACTTCCTCGAACCACCAGGCGTACCTCCTCATACACTTAATCTAAAGGTTGGTTCCCCTATCACACTTATGCCCAATTAAAATTCACCAAACCTTTGCAATGGATATTTTCACGACAAAAGAAGTCAATTAGACTTAACCAGACAGGATTAATCAAACCCAATGTATCCGAAATAGAAACTCGATTCGTATTTTGTAGCAATTTTAATATTTTTCAATGTCCTTCCATTGGGCACATTTTTCTACAACATCCCTATTAATAGGAAAACCCATTTACATTTTTATGTGCCACACCTAATTGCGTGATAAAATAGCACTTACTCATGGATAACATCAATAGACTTTAACACTCCCTTACCCACGCTACTCCTTAACCACCAACAAAAAATACTAGTTCAACATATAGTTGAATTATATAAAAAGAGTACAAATAACTTACGTTTTACAAGAGCATCTTATTTTTAATTTTCACAAATATACAACTTGAGAATTAGAGAAAAAAAGACTTATCCCCGCTGAGATTAGTCCGAAACGATGTCTTCCTTTGTACTCAGAGGCAACAAGGATCAATGCAATATTGATTTATTTATTAGCCCACTCAATTTCCACAATCCATGCGCAAAAACATCCAGAGATATGGAGACTTGTCATTTTATCCCGACGGAATGTAAAAATGGACTCCAGCCATGGTAACGTCTCTTCTGATTTTCTCCGAATAATGGGAAAACGTAATTTATATGAACAGAAGCTGCCAATTAGCCAAGAAATATGTTCTCTTGGAATCCTTAATACTATAAAAAAAAACGTAAAAATTCCTTTGTAAGGACCTACACAACAAACGACCGAAATAGGGGCACGATTCGTTTATTCTAGCATTTTTATTATTTTCCATTTCCCTTCCATTGGAAAGATTTTTGCACATCATCGGTCTGAATACACACAACATCGTGATAAAAGAGCATTTACTCATGGATAACACCCATAGACTTTAATACTCCCTTACCCGGGCTAGTCCTTAACCCCCCGCCACCCCAAAAAAATTACTAGTTGAACACTGACGTATTATATAGCAAGAGTACAACTATAACTTACGATTTTAACAAGAGCATCCTATGTTTTATTTTCACAAATATACAAACACTTACACTTGAAAATTAGAAGAAAAAAAAAATCTAAACGAAGCTGAGATGATAACGAAACGATTTCTTCCTTTGTACTGAGAAGCAACAAGGATCAATGCAATATTGATTAATTTATTAACCCACTCAATTTCCACAATCCATGCGCAAAAACATCCAGAGATATGGAGACTTTCCATTTTATCCCGAGAGAATGTAAAAATGGACTCCAGCCATGGTAACGTCTCTTCTGATTTTCTCGGAATAATGGAAAAACGTGATTTATATAAACAGAAGCTGTTAATTACTCATCCACAACAATGTAGATGATGGGTGATGAGGTGGAATTTTCAATACTAATGAATGATGGCCGAAAGTTATTACAGCGCTCATTCGAATTACATTTTCGTTAGACATATTTAAGATGCTTTTCGTGGATAAGACGCTACCATTGATTCACTCGCACTTCTGCAAATGAACTTGCTTAATACGAATCTTCTTAACCTTAAGTCTGTATATCTCTTACGTCTCGCTTTTTACCGCAACACAAATCAATATCTAAACTGTTGCTTCAGGCAAATCATACGCAAGATATTTTTGATTTCCATCTCTGGAAAAACCACCCCCACACATTCTCTGTACATATACTTTGAACATCCTTCGCACTATACGATTTTTTCTTATAATCTCCCATCATTTGTTGGGTATGTATAATCATTTGCGGGGGTTAGCAACACTAAATTTCAGGGGTTCGAGAAACACCGTTTATATTCATTTCTCTTTTCTGTTCCCTGATCAGGCTCACAAGAAACACACTACCCACTACGACATCGCGACCTCTTAACTTTCATCAGTTAGAATGACCAGTGTATTAACAAAAGGACAAAGAATGTTAATTAAAAGTGTGTGTATGCTTCAACCAAAATGTCCTTTGTGTATACACAAATCAATCTATTGCAGTGAATTGAAATGAAGAGATTTTTAATTCTTTGTCACTTAGATTTAACCAGGCGGGATTAATTGAATCCAATGTTGCCGAAATGGAGACACTATTCGTTTTTTCTAGCATTTTTATTATTTTTCATTGTCCTTCCATTGGGAAGATTTTTCCCCAACATTATCGGTCTGGACATACACAACATCCCTATTAACCAGAAAAACCCACTTACATTTTAATGTACCACACCTAATTGCGTGATAAGAAAAACACTTAATCATGGATAACATCCATAGGCTTTAACACTCCCTTACCCATGCTACTCCTTAACCCTCAACAAAAAATTCTATTTCAAAATATAGTTGAATTATATTAAAAGAGTGCAATTATAACTTACGTTTTTACAAGAGCATCTTATTTTTAATTTTCACTAATATACAACTTGAAAATTAGAGAAAAAAATACTGATCCCCGCTGAGATTAGCCCGAAACGATGTCTTCCTTTGTACTCAGAGGCAACAAGGATCAATACAATATTGATTAATTTATTAACCCACTCAATTTTAACAATCTATGCGCAAAAACATCCAGAGATATAGAGACTTGCCATTTTATCCCGAGGGAATGTAAAAATGGACTCCAGCCATGGCAACGTCTCTTCTGATTTTCTCCGAATAATGGGAAAACTTAATTTATATGAACAGAAGCTGCCAATTAGCCAAGAAATATGTTCTCTTGGAATCCTTAATACTATAAAAAAAAACGTAAAAATTCCTTTGTAAGGACCTACACAACAAACGACCGAAATAGGGGCACGATTCGTTTATTCTAGCATTTTTATTATTTTCCATTTCCCTTCCATTGGAAAGATTTTTGCACATCATCGGTCTGAATACACACAACATCGTGATAAAAGAGCATTTACTCATGGATAACACCCATAGACTTTAATACTCCCTTACCCGGGCTAGTCCTTAACCCCCCGCCACCCCAAAAAAATTACTAGTTGAACACTGACGTATTATATAGCAAGAGTACAACTATAACTTACGATTTTAACAAGAGCATCCTATGTTTTATTTTCACAAATATACAAACACTTACACTTGAAAATTAGAAGAAAAAAAAAATCTAAACGAAGCTGAGATGATAACGAAACGATTTCTTCCTTTGTACTGAGAAGCAACAAGGATCAATGCAATATTGATTAATTTATTAACCCACTCAATTTCCACAATCCATGCGCAAAAACATCCAGAGATATGGAGACTTTCCATTTTATCCCGAGAGAATGTAAAAATGGACTCCAGCCATGGTAACGTCTCTTCTGATTTTCTCGGAATAATGGAAAAACGTGATTTATATAAACAGAAGCTGTTAATTACTCATCCACAACAATGTAGATGATGGGTGATGAGGTGGAATTTTCAATACTAATGAATGATGGCCGAAAGTTATTACAGCGCTCATTCGAATTACATTTTCGTTAGACATATTTAAGATGCTTTTCGTGGATAAGACGCTACCATTGATTCACTCGCACTTCTGCAAATGAACTTGCTTAATACGAATCTTCTTAACCTTAAGTCTGTATATCTCTTACGTCTCGCTTTTTACCGCAACACAAATCAATATCTAAACTGTTGCTTCAGGCAAATCATACGCAAGATATTTTTGATTTCCATCTCTGGAAAAACCACCCCCACACATTCTCTGTACATATACTTTGAACATCCTTCGCACTATACGATTTTTTCTTATAATCTCCCATCATTTGTTGGGTATGTATAATCATTTGCGGGGGTTAGCAACACTAAATTTCAGGGGTTCGAGAAACACCGTTTATATTCATTTCTCTTTTCTGTTCCCTGATCAGGCTCACAAGAAACACACTACCCACTACGACATCGCGACCTCTTAACTTTCATCAGTTAGAATGACCAGTGTATTAACAAAAGGACAAAGAATGTTAATTAAAAGTGTGTGTATGCTTCAACCAAAATGTCCTTTGTGTATACACAAATCAATCTATTGCAGTGAATTGAAATGAAGAGATTTTTAATTCTTTGTCACTTAGATTTAACCAGGCGGGATTAATTGAATCCAATGTTGCCGAAATGGAGACACTATTCGTTTTTTCTAGCATTTTTATTATTTTTCATTGTCCTTCCATTGGGAAGATTTTTCCCCAACATTATCGGTCTGGACATACACAACATCCCTATTAACCAGAAAAACCCACTTACATTTTAATGTACCACACCTAATTGCGTGATAAGAAAAACACTTAATCATGGATAACATCCATAGGCTTTAACACTCCCTTACCCATGCTACTCCTTAACCCTCAACAAAAAATTCTATTTCAAAATATAGTTGAATTATATTAAAAGAGTGCAATTATAACTTACGTTTTTACAAGAGCATCTTATTTTTAATTTTCACTAATATACAACTTGAAAATTAGAGAAAAAAATACTGATCCCCGCTGAGATTAGCCCGAAACGATGTCTTCCTTTGTACTCAGAGGCAACAAGGATCAATACAATATTGATTAATTTATTAACCCACTCAATTTTAACAATCTATGCGCAAAAACATCCAGAGATATAGAGACTTGCCATTTTATCCCGAGGGAATGTAAAAATGGACTCCAGCCATGGCAACGTCTCTTCTGATTTTCTCCGAATAATGGGAAAACTTAATTTATATGAACAGAAGCTGCCAATTAGCCAAGAAATATGTTCTCTTGGAATCCTTAATACTATAAAAAAAAACGTAAAAATTCCTTTGTAAGGACCTACACAACAAACGACCGAAATAGGGGCACGATTCGTTTATTCTAGCATTTTTATTATTTTCCATTTCCCTTCCATTGGAAAGATTTTTGCACATCATCGGTCTGAATACACACAACATCGTGATAAAAGAGCATTTACTCATGGATAACACCCATAGACTTTAATACTCCCTTACCCGGGCTAGTCCTTAACCCCCCGCCCCCCCAAAAAAAATACTAGTTGAACACTGACGTATTATATAGCAAGAGTACAACTATAACTTACGATTTTAACAAGAGCATCCTATGTTTTATTTTCACAAATATACAACCACTTACACTTGAAAATTAGAAGAAAAAAATAAATCTAAACGAAGCTGAGATGATACCGAAACGATTTCTTCCTTTGTACTGAGAAGCAACAAGGATCAATGCAATATTGATTACTATATTAACCCACTCAATTTCCACAATCCATGCGCAAAAACATCCAGAGATATGGAGACTTTCCATTTTATCCCGAGAGAATGTAAAAATGGACACCAGTCATGGTAACGTCTCTTCTGATTTTCTCCGAATAATGGGAAAACTTAATTTATATGAACAGAAGCTGTTAATTTCTCTTGCACTCCCTTCCCAGGCAACTCCTTAACCACCCCAAAAAAAATACTATTTCAAAATATAGTGGAATTATATTAAAAGAGTACAACTATAACTTACGATTTTAACAAGAGCATCCTATGTTTTATTTTCACAAATATACAACCACTTACACTTGAAAATTAGAAGAAAAAAAAAAATCTAAACGAAGCTGAGATGATACCGAAACGATTTCTTCCTTTGTACTGAGAAGCAACAAGGATCAATGCAATATTGATTAATTTATTAACCCACTCAATTTCCACAATCCATGCGCAAAAACATCCAGAGATATGGAGACTTTCCATTTTATCCCGAGAGAATGTAAAAATGGACTCCAGCCATGGTAACGTCTCTTCTGATTTTCTCGGAATAATGGAAAAACGTGATTTATATAAACAGAAGCTGTTAATTACTCATCCACAACAATGTAGATGATGGGTGATGAGGTGGAATTTTCAATACTAATGAATGATGGCCGAAAGTTATTACAGCGCTCATTCGAATTACATTTTCGTTAGACATATTTAAGATGCTTTTCGTGGATAAGACGCTACCATTGATTCACTCGCACTTCTGCAAATGAACTTGCTTAATACGAATCTTCTTAACCTTAAGTCTGTATATCTCTTACGTCTCGCTTTTTACCGCAACACAAATCAATATCTAAACTGTTGCTTCAGGCAAATCATACGCAAGATATTTTTGATTTCCATCTCTGGAAAAACCACCCCCACACATTCTCTGTACATATACTTTGAACATCCTTCGCACTATACACACGCTACCATTGTGTGTATGCTTCAACCAAAATGTCCTTTGTGTATACACAAATCAATCTATTGCAGTGAATTGAAATGAAGAGATTTTTAATTCTTTGTCACTTAGATTTAACCAGGCGGGATTAATTGAATCCAATGTTGCCGAAATGGAGACACTATTCGTTTTTTCTAGCATTTTTATTATTTTTCATTGTCCTTCCATTGGGAAGATTTTTCCCCAACATTATCGGTCTGGACATACACAACATCCCTATTAACCAGAAAAACCCACTTACATTTTAATGTACCACACCTAATTGCGTGATAAGAAAAACACTTAATCATGGATAACATCCATAGGCTTTAACACTCCCTTACCCATGCTACTCCTTAACTCTCAACAAAAAATTCTATTTCAAAATATAGTTGAATTATATTATAAGAGTGCAATTATAACTTACGTTTTTACAAGAGCATCTTATTTTTAATTTTCACTAATATACAACTTGAAAATTAGAGAAAAAAATACTGATCCCCGCTGAGATTAGCCCGAAACGATGTCTTCCTTTGTACTCAGAGGCAACAAGGATCAATACAATATTGATTAATTTATTAACCCACTCAATTTTAACAATCTATGCGCAAAAACATCCAGAGATATAGAGACTTGCCATTTTATCCCGAGGGAATGTAAAAATGGACTCCAGCCATGGCAACGTCTCTTCTAATTTTCTCCGAATAATGGGAAAACGTAATTTATATGAACAGAAGCTGCCAATTAGCCAAGAAATATGTTCTCTTGGAATCCTTAATACTATAAAAAAAAACGTAAAAATTCCTTTGTAAGGACCTACACAACAAACGACCGAAATAGGGGCACGATTCGTTTATTCTAGCATTTTTATTATTTTCCATTTCCCTTCCATTGGAAAGATTTTTGCACATCATCGGTCTGAATACACACAACATCGTGATAAAAGAGCATTTACTCATGGATAACACCCATAGACTTTAATACTCCCTTACCCGGGCTAGTCCTTAACCCCCCGCCACCCCCAAAAAAATACTAGTTGAACACTGACGTATTATATAGCAAGAGTACAACTATAACTTACGATTTTAACAAGAGCATCCTATGTTTTATTTTCACAAATATACAACCACTTACACTTGAAAATTAGAAGAAAAAAATAAATCTAAACGAAGCTGAGATGATACCGAAACGATTTCTTCCTTTGTACTGAGAAGCAACAAGGATCAATGCAATATTGATTACTATATTAACCCACTCAATTTCCACAATCCATGCGCAAAAACATCCAGAGATATGGAGACTTTCCATTTTATCCCGAGAGAATGTAAAAATGGACACCAGTCATGGTAACGTCTCTTCTGATTTTCTCCGAATAATGGGAAAACTTAATTTATATGAACAGAAGCTGTTAATTTCTCTTGCACTCCCTTCCCAGGCAACTCCTTAACCACCCCAAAAAAAATACTATTTCAAAATATAGTGGAATTATATTAAAAGAGTACAACTATAACTTACGATTTTAACAAGAGCATCCTATGTTTTATTTTCACAAATATACAACCACTTACACTTGAAAATTAGAAGAAAAAAAAAAATCTAAACGAAGCTGAGATGATACCGAAACGATTTCTTCCTTTGTACTGAGAAGCAACAAGGATCAATGCAATATTGATTAATTTATTAACCCACTCAATTTCCACAATCCATGCGCAAAAACATCCAGAGATATGGAGACTTTCCATTTTATCCCGAGAGAATGTAAAAATGGACTCCAGCCATGGTAACGTCTCTTCTGATTTTCTCGGAATAATGGAAAAACGTGATTTATATAAACAGAAGCTGTTAATTACTCATCCACAACAATGTAGATGATGGGTGATGAGGTGGAATTTTCAATACTAATGAATGATGGCCGAAAGTTATTACAGCGCTCATTCGAATTACATTTTCGCTAGACATATTCAAGATGCTTTTCGTGGATAAGACGCTACCATTGATTCACTCGCACTTCTGCAAATGAACTTGCTTAATACGAATCTTCTTAACCTTAAGTCTGTATATCTCTTGCGTCTCGCTTTTTACCGCAACACAAATCAATATCTAAACTGTTGCTTCAGGCAAATCATACGCAAGATATTTTTGATTTCCATCTCTGGAAAAACCACCCCCACACATTCTCTGTACATATACTTTGAACATCCTTCGCACTATACGATTTTTTCTTATAATCTCCCATCATTTGTTGGGTATGTATAATCATTTGCGGGGGTTAGCAACACTAAATTTCAGGGGTTCGAGAAACACCGTTTATATTCATTTCTCTTTTCTGTTCCCTGATCAGGCTCACAAGAAACACACTACCCACTACGACATCGCGACCTCTTAACTTTCATCAGTTAGAATGACCAGTGTATTAAAAAAAGGACAAAGAATGTTAATTAAAAGTGTGTGTATGCTTCAACCAAAATGTCCTTTGTGTATACACAAATCAATCTATTGCAGTGAATTGAAATGAAGAGATTTTTAATTCTTTGTCACTTAGATTTAACCAGGCGGGATTAATTGAATCCAATGTTGCCGAAATGGAGACACTATTCGTTTTTTCTAGCATTTTTATTATTTTTCATTGTCCTTCCATTGGGAAGATTTTTCCCCAACATTATCGGTCTGGACATACACAACATCCCTATTAACCAGAAAAACCCACTTACATTTTAATGTACCACACCTAATTGCGTGATAAGAAAAACACTTAATCATGGATAACATCCATAGGCTTTAACACTCCCTTACCCACGCTACTCCTTAACCCTCAACAAAAAATTCTATTTCAAAATATAGTTGAATTATATTAAAAGAGTGCAATTATAACTTACGTTTTTACAAGAGCATCTTATTTTTAATTTTCACTAATATACAACTTAAAAATTAGAGAAAAAAATACTGATCCCCGCTGAGATTAGCCCGAAACGATGTCTTCCTTTGTACTCAGAGGCAACAAGGATCAATACAATATTGATTAATTTATTAACCCACTCAATTTTAACAATCTATGCGCAAAAACATCCAGAGATATAGAGACTTGCCATTTTATCCCGAGGGAATGTAAAAATGGACTCCAGCCATGGCAACGTCTCTTCTGATTTTCTCCGAATAATGGGAAAACGTAATTTATATGAAAAGAAGCTGCCAATTAGCCAAGAAATATGTTCTCTTGGAATCCTTAATACTATAAAAAAAAACGTAAAAATTCCTTTGTAAGGACCTACACAACAAACGACCGAAATAGGGGCACGATTCGTTTATTCTAGCATTTTTATTATTTTCCATTTCCCTTCCATTGGAAAGATTTTTGCACATCATCGGTCTGAATACACACAACATCGTGATAAAAGAGCATTTACTCATGGATAACACCCATAGACTTTAATACTCCCTTACCCGGGCTAGTCCTTAACCCCCCGCCCCCCCCAAAAAAATACTAGTCGAACACTGACGTATTATATAGCAAGAGTACAACTATAACTTACGATTTTAACAAGAGCATCCTATGTTTTATTTTCACAAATATACAACCGCTTACACTTGAAAATTAGAAGAAAAAAAAAAATCTAAACGAAGCTGAGATGATAACGAAACGATTTCTTCCTTTGTACTGAGAAGCAACAAGGATCAATGCAATATTGATTAATTTATTAACCCATTCAATTTCCACAATCCATGCGCAAAAACATCCAGAGATATGGAGACTTTCCATTTTATCCCGACGGAATGTAAAAATGGACTCCAGCCATGGTAACGTCTCTTCTGATTTTCTCGGAATAATGGAAAAACGTGATTTATATAAACAGAAGCTGTTAATTACTCATCCACAACAATGTAGATGATGGGTGATGAGGTGGAATTTTCAATACTAATGAATGATGGCCGAAAGTTATTACAGCGCTCATTCGAATTACATTTTCGTTAGACATATTCAAGATTCTTTTCGTGGATAAGACGCTACCATTGATTCACTCGCACTTCTGCAAATGAACTTGCTTAATACGAATCTTCTTAACCTTAAGTCTGTATATCTCTTACGTCTCGCTTTTTACCGCAACACAAATCAATATCTAAACTGTTGCTTCAGGCAAATCATACGCAAGATATTTTTGATTTCCATCTCTGGAAAAACCACCCCCACACATTCTCTGTACATATACTTTGAACATCCTTCGCACTATACACACGCTACCATTGTGTGTATGCTTCAACCAAAATGTCCTTTGTGTATACACAAATCAATCTATTGCAGTGAATTGAAATGAAGTGATTTTTAATTCTTTGTCACTTAGATTTAACCAGGCGGGATTAATTGAATCCAATGTTGCCGAAATGGAGACACTATTCGTTTTTTCTAGCATTTTTATTATTTTTCATTGTCCTTCCATTGGGAAGATTTTTCCCCAACATTATCGGTCTGGACATACACAACATCCCTATTAATCAGAAAAACCCACTTACATTTTAATGTACCACACCTAATTGCGTGATAAGAAAAACACTTAATCATGGATAACATCCATAGGCTTTAACACTCCCTTACCCATGCTACTCCTTAACCCTCAACAAAAAATTCTATTTCAAAATATAGTTGAATTATATTAAAAGAGTACAACTATAACTTACGATTTTAGCAAGAGCATCCTATTTTTTATTTTCACTAATAAACAACCACTTACACTTGAAAATTAGAAAGAAAAAAAAATCTCAACGAAGCTGAGATGAGCCCGTAACGATATCTTCCTTTGTACTGAGAAGCAACAAGGATCAATGCAATATTGATTTATTTATTAGCCCACTCAATTTCCAAATCCATGCGCAAAAACATCCAGAGATATGGAGACTTGTCATTTTATCCCGACGGAATGTAAAAATGGACTCCAGCCATGATAACGTCTCTTCTGATTTTCTCGGAATAATGGAAAAACGTGATTTATATAAACAGAAGCTGTTAATTACTCATCCACAACAATGTAGATGATGGGTGATGAGGTGGAATTTTCAATACTAATGAATGATGGCCGAAAGTTATTACAGCGCTCATTCGAATTACATTTTCGTTAGACATATTTAAGATGCTTTTCGTGGATAAGACGCTACCATTGATTCACTCGCACTTCTGCAAATGAACTTGCTTAATACGAATCTTCTTAACCTTAAGTCTGTATATCTCTTACGTCTCGCTTTTTACCGCAACACAAATCAATATCTAAACTGTTGCTTCAGGCAAATCATACGCAAGATATTTTTGATTTCCATCTCTGGAAAAACCACCCCCACACATTCTCTGTACATATACTTTGAACATCCTTCGCACTATACGATTTTTTCTTATAATCTCCCATCATTTGTTGGGTATGTATAATCATTTGCGGGGGTTAGCAACACTAAATTTCAGGGGTTCGAGAAACACCGTTTATATTCATTTCTCTTTTCTGTTCCCTGATCAGGCTCACAAGAAACACACTACCCACTACGACATCGCGACCTCTTAACTTTCATCAGTTAGAATGACCAGTGTATTAAAAAAAGGACAAAGAATTTTAATTAAAAGTGTGTGTATGCTTCAACCAAAATGTCCTTTGTGTATACACAAATCAATCTATTGCAGTGAATTGAAATGAAGAGATTTTTAATTCTTTGTCACTTAGATTTAACCAGGCGGGATTAATTGAATCCAATGTTGCCGAAATGGAGACACGATTCGTTTTTTCTAGCATTTTTATTATTTTGCATTGTCCTTCCATTGGGAAGATTTTTCCCCAACATTATCGGTCTGGACATACACAACATCCCTATTAACCAGAAAAACCCACTTACATTTTAATGTACCACACCTAATTGCGTGATAAGAAAAACACTTAATCATGGATAACATCCATAGGCTTTAACACTCCCTTACCCATGCTACTCCTTAACCCTCAACAAAAAATTCTATTTCAAAATATAGTTGAATTATATTAAAAGAGTGCAATTATAACTTACGTTTTTACAAGAGCATCTTATTTTTAATTTTCACTAATATACAACTTGAAAATTAGAGAAAAAAATACTGATCCCCGCTGAGATTAGCCCGAAACGATGTCTTCCTTTGTACTCAGAGGCAACAAGGATCAATACAATATTGATTAATTTATTAACCCACTCAATTTTAACAATCTATGCGCAAAAACATCCAGAGATATAGAGACTTGCCATTTTATCCCGAGGGAATGTAAAAATGGACTCCAGCCATGGCAACGTCTCTTCTGATTTTCTCCGAATAATGGGAAAACGTAATTTATATGAACAGAAGCTGCCAATTAGCCAAGAAATATGTTCTCTTTGAATCCTTAATACTATAAAAAAAAACGTAAAAATTCCTTTGTAAAGACCTACACAACAAACGACCGAAATAGGGGCACGATTCGTTTATTCTAGCATTTTTATTATATTCCATTTCCCTTCCATTGGAAAGATTTTTGCACATCATCGGTCTGAATACACACAACATCGTGATAAAAGAGCATTTACTCATGGATAACACCCATAGACTTTAATACTCCCTTACCCGGGCTAGTCCTTAACCCCCCCCCCCACAAAATACTAGTTGAACACTGACGTATTATATAGCAAGAGTACAACTATAACTTACGATTTTAACAAGAGCATCCTATGTTTTATTTTCACAAATATACAACCACTTACACTTGAAAATTAGAAGAAAAAAAAAAATCTAAACGAAGCTGAGATGATACCGAAACGATTTCTTCCTTTGTACTGAGAAGCAACAAGGATCAATGCAATATTGATTACTATATTAACCCACTCAATTTCCACAATCCATGCGCAAAAACATCCAGAGATATGGAGACTTTCCATTTTATCTCGAGAGAATGTAAAAATGGACACCAGTCATGGTAACGTCTCTTCTGATTTTCTCCGAATAATGGGAAAACTTAATTTATATGAACAGAAGCTGTTAATTTCTCTTGCACTCCCTTCCCAGGCAACTCCTTAACCACCCCAAAAAAATACTATTTCAAAATATAGTGGAATTATATTAAAAGAGTACAACTATAACTTACGATTTTAGCAAGAGCATCCTATTTTTTATTTTCACTAATATACAACCACTTACACTTGAAAATTAGAAAGAAAAAAAAATCTCAACGAAGCTGAGATGAGCCCGTAACGATATCTTCCTTTGTACTGAGAAGCAACAAGGATCAATGCAATATTGATTTATTTATTAGCCCACTCAATTTCCACAATCCATGCGCAAAAACATCCAGAGATATGGAGACTTGTCATTTTATCCCGACGGAATGTAAAAATGGACTCCAGCCATGGCAACGTCTCTTCTGATTTTCTCCGAATAATGGGAAAACGTAATTTATATGAACAGAAGCTGCCAATTAGCCAAGAAATATGTTCTCTTGGAATCCTTAATACTATAAAAAAAAACGTAAAAATTCCTTTGTAAGGACCTACACAACAAACGACCGAAATAGGGGCACGATTCGTTTATTCTAGCATTTTTATTATTTTCCATTTCCCTTCCATTGGAAAGATTTTTGCACATCATCGGTCTGAATACACACAACATCGTGATAAAAGAGCATTTACTCATGGATAACACCCATAGACTTTAATACTCCCTTACTCGGGCTAGTCCTTAACCCCCCGCCCCCCAAAAAAAAATACTAGTTGAACACTGACGTATTATATAGCAAGAGTACAACTATAACTTACGATTTTAACAAGAGCATCCTATGTTTTATTTTCACAAATATACAACCACTTACACTTGAAAATTAGAAGAAAAAAAAAAAATCTAAACGAAGCTGAGATGATACCGAAACGATTTCTTCCTTTGTACTGAGAAGCAACAAGGATCAATGCAATATTGATTACTATATTAACCCACTCAATTTCCACAATCCATGCGCAAAAACATCCAGAGATATGGAGACTTTCCATTTTATCCCGAGAGAATGTAAAAATGGACACCAGTCATGGTAACGTCTCTTCTGATTTTCTCCGAATAATGGGAAAACTTAATTTATATGAACAGAAGCTGTTAATTTCTCTTGCACTCCCTTCCCAGGCAACTCCTTAACCACCCCAAAAAAAATACTATTTCAAAATATAGTGGAATTATATTAAAAGAGTACAACTATAACTTACGATTTTAACAAGAGCATCCTATGTTTTATTTTCACAAATATACAACCACTTACACTTGAAAATTAGAAGAAAAAAAAAAATCTAAACGAAGCTGAGATGATACCGAAACGATTTCTTCCTTTGTACTGAGAAGCAACAAGGATCAATGCAATATTGATTAATTTATTAACCCACTCAATTTCCACAATCCATGCGCAAAAACATCCAGAGATATGGAGACTTTCCATTTTATCCCGAGAGAATGTAAAAATGGACTCCAGCCATGGTAACGTCTCTTCTGATTTTCTCGGAATAATGGAAAAACGTGATTTATATAAACAGAAGCTGTTAATTACTCATCCACAACAATGTAGATGATGGGTGATGAGGTGGAATTTTCAATACTAATGAATGATGGCCGAAAGTTATTACAGCGCTCATTCGAATTACATTTTCGTTAGACATATTCAAGATGCTTTTCGTGGATAAGACGCTACCATTGATTCACTCGCACTTCTGCAAATGAACTTGCTTAATACGAATCTTCTTAACCTTAAGTCTGTATATCTCTTACGTCTCGCTTTTTACCGCAACACAAATCAATATCTAAACTGTTGCTTCAGGCAAATCATACGCAAGATATTTTTGATTTCCATCTCTGGAAAAACCACCCCCACACATTCTCTGTACATATACTTTGAACATCCTTCGCACTATACGATTTTTTCTTATAATCTCCCATCATTTGTTGGGTATGTATAATCATTTGCGGGGGTTAGCAACACTAAATTTCAGGGGTTCGAGAAACACCGTTTATATTCATTTCTCTTTTCTGTTCCCTGATCAGGCTCACAAGAAACACACTACCCACTACGACATCGCGACCTCTTAACTTTCATCAGTTAGAATGACCAGTGTATTAAAAAAAGGACAAAGAATGTTAATTAAAAGTGTGTGTATGCTTCAACCAAAATGTCCTTTGTGTATACACAAATCAATCTATTGCAGTGAATTGAAATGAAGAGATTTTTAATTCTTTGTCACTTAGATTTAACCAGGCGGGATTAATTGAATCCAATGTTGCCGAAATGAAGACACTATTCGTTTTTTCTAGCATTTTTATTATTTTTCATTGTCCTTCCATTGGGAAGATTTTTCCCCAACATTATCGGTCTGGACATACACAACATCCCTATTAATCAGAAAAACCCACTTACATTTTTATGTACCACACCTAATTG
This sequence comes from Criorhina ranunculi, assembly GCA_951813785.1. NCBI lineage: Eukaryota > Metazoa > Arthropoda > Insecta > Diptera > Syrphidae > Criorhina > Criorhina ranunculi. Next base: position 8,875,391 of record OX638381.1, read on the forward strand.
CGTGATAAGAAAAACACTTAATCATGGATAACATCCATAGGCTTTAACACTCCCTTACCCACGCTACTCCTTAACCCTCAACAAAAAATTCTATTTCAAAATATAGTGGAATTATATTAAAAGAGTACAACTATAACTTACGTTTTTAGCAAGAGCATCCTATTTTTTATTTTCACTAATATACAACCACTTACACTTGAAAATTAGAAAGAAAAAAAAATCTCAACGAAGCTGAGATGAGCCCGTAACGATATCTTCCTTTGTACTGAGAAGCAACAAGGATCAATGCAATATTGATTTATTTATTAGCCCACTCAATTTCCACAATCCATGCGGAAAAACATCCAGAGATATGGAGACTTGTCATTTTATCCCGACGGAATGTAAAAATGGACTCCAGCCATGGTAACGTCTCTTCTGATTTTCTCGGAATAATGGAAAAACGTGATTTATATAAACAGGAGCTGTCAATTAGCCAAGAAATATGTTCTCTTGGAATCCTTAATACTATAAACAAAACGTGAAAATTCCTTGGTAAGGACCTACACAACATACGACCGAAATAGGGGCACGATTCGTTTATTCTAGCATTTTTATTATTTTCCATTTCCCTTCCATTGGAAAGATTTTTGCACATCATCGGTCTGAATACACACAACATCGTGATAAAAGAGCATTTACTCATGGATAACACCCATAGACTTTAATACTCCCTTACCCGGGCTAGTCCTTAACCCCCCCCCCCCAAAAAAATACTAGTTGAACACTGACATATTATATAGCAAGAGTACAACTATAACTTACGATTTTAACAAGAGCATCCTATGTTTTATTTTTACAAATATACAACCACTTACACTTGAAAATTAGAAGAAAAAAAAAATCTAAACGAAGCTGAGATGATACCGAAACGATTTCTTCCTTTGTACTGAGAAGCAACAAGGATCAATGCAATATTGATTAATTTATTAACCCACTCAATTTCCACAATCCATGCGCAAAAACCTCCCGAGATATGGAGACTTACCATTTTATCCCGAGGGAATGTAAAAATGGACGCCAGCCATGGCAACGTCTCTTCTGATTTTCTCGGAATAATGAGAAAACGTGATTTATATAAACAGAAGCTGTTAATTACTCATGCACAACAATGTAGATGATGGGTGATGAGGTGGAATTTTCAATACTAATGAATGGTGGCCGAAAGTAATTACAGCGCTCATTCGAATTACATTTTCAATAAACATATTCAAGATACTTTTCGTGGATAAGACGCTACCATTGATTCACTCGCACTTCAGTTAATGAGCTTCCTTATAACGTCTCGCTCTTCACCGCAACAATTATGGCTACTACAAATCAATATCTTAACTGTTGCTTCAGGCAAATCACACGCAAGATATTTTTGATTTCCATCTCTGGAAAATCCACCCCCACACATTCTCTGTACATATACTTTGAACATCCTTCTCACTATATGATTTTTTCTTATAATACTCCCATCATTTGTTGGGTATGTATAATCATTTGCGGGGGTTAGCAACACTAAATTTTAATTAAAAAATTTTTTTTTTAATTAAAAGTGTGTATGCTTCAACCAAAATGTCCTTTGTGTATACACAAAGAAATTTATTGCAATGAATTGAAATTAATAGATTTTTAATGCTTTGTTAATTAGACTTAACCAGGCGGGATTAATTGAATCCAATGTTGCCGCAATGGAGACACGATTCGTTTTTTCTATCATTTTTATTATTTTTCATTGTCCTTCCATTGGGAAGATTTTTCCCCAACATCATCGGTCTGGATATACACAACATCCCTATTAATCAGAAAAACCCACTTGCATTTTTATGTACCACACCTAATTGCGTGATAAAAAAAAAGCACTTACTCATGGATAACATCCATAGGCTTTAACACTCCCTTACCCAGGCTACTCCTTAACCCTCAACAAAAAATACTAGTTCAACATATAGTTGAATTATATGAAAAGAGTACAATTAACTTACGTTTTTAGCAAGAGCATCTTATTTTTAATTTTCACTAATAAACAACTTGAGAATTAGAGAAAAAACGACTTATCCCCGCTGAGATTAGCCCGAAACGGTGTCTTCCTTTGTACTGAGAAGCAATTATTTCAATAAAGATAATGTAACATCGATTTTTTCATTAACCCACTCAATTTCCACAACCCATCATGCGCAAAAATATCCAGAAATATAGAGACTTACCATTTTATCCTGGGGAATGTAAAAATCCGACACAGCAGCGGCCAAATATAGAACAGCACGTTGTTCGAAAGCAGCAAGACATTCACACGCAGCCCGTAGCAACCACATATAATCCACTACACTTGTAAAGCTGACATACAATATCATTTGCGATTCACGTGCATTTTTGTACTTTGCCAGTATTGGTGCGAATACATCAACCGAATCGGGTTTCACTGCTATTGCTGTTCCTCGCGCATCATCCGTAATGTCCAACATATCGAAAAATTGTTGTCCTGTGAAGTGACGTGTAAAAGGCTCCAGAGACTTTTGTCGATACATAAAAATCACAGCGTATTCATGGTCTAGGAAGTATTCTGCAGATGAGGAGCCACGTGTCCCCGCACTGAAGTTATCCACGAAACGAACAGTGTTATGCTCGAGAGGAACAGTGGTGCCACCAGACTATTCAGGAAGAGGAAGGATAAATATTTTGAATTATTAACATGCAAATGAAATGCTGCAAGTTAAATGTTTATTAAGTAGATGTCGAAGTTAAACCGATCTAAACACTTGTTTTAATGAAATTTATGTGAAATGATGTGATAACATGAAAATGTAACAAAACACACACATAATGCTAAGAGTACACGACATGCAAAAATCACATTTTAATGTGAGTGTGACGTCAGACAAAATGTCAAATAAATGCACAAATTTACTGTGCACATGGCAAATGTGAAGAAGCAAAAATAAAGCGAGTACACGGCATGTTTACTTCACATGTTTTCATGTTGATTCTGTCCCAAAAATCATGTGAACTTTTTTGAAATTTTCTGACGGTAGCTCACAGCTCTTGGCACTACAGTTTCTAATGAATCCTATTGTACCTTCCCTAATATGTTAGGAAGTTCTGGAACTTCTCTGGGTGGCTGTTTCATAAAGACAACTTCGCCACCGAGGATTCTATTTCTGAGTTGAAAAAGAACTGGGCATTCCAAAAGGTTGTGCAGAGAGGTCTTTTCACTCTGAATGTAAAGTCTACAGCTTGAATATGTTGCAAGGTTCATGCCAGGTAGGTGTTAGTTCAGGCGGCTGTGACCGCTGAAAATTCCAATTAGTGTCCGAAGTTGCTCCTATTGAGGTTCACAATGAAACTAGATTTTCTTTGCGACGCACAGTGGAATATTTGTATGATAAAACCGCTCAAAAGTGATAAAATCAAGTTGTCAAATATTTCTGTAAGCGCCGTTATTCTTCAAGCTAGATAACTAGTCCATCAGGTGGCATCCAAAAAATTCCCCCCTCACTTGCCTCTTGCCGCATTTCCAGTCAGAACCCAGTCATTGTCGAATTTGCATTTATTGGTGATCGGCACTTTCGATCTTGATATTTTTCTGAATTTGACTATTGTGATTTTGTGTAGTGGAAATCAAAAAAAATCATTTGATCATGGAAGTGGAAGGTATATTCTGTGTTTTAAATATAATTTTACTATTTTCTCTGCATATGTAATATGCTAATGAACGGTGCTTATTGTATGCCTTTTTAAGCATTAATTTTTATGAAAACTTTTAAGATACTAGTGTTTATGTTTATGAGTATGGCATGGTAGGGCCAATATTTTTGTATGGACCTTAGTCTATTGGCAATCATATGCCACCATAAAACTGTCCGCCCACGTCCGCCATTTTGTTTTACGTCACTTCAAAGATTATGAGTCAAGTATTGAATTTTATTGACTTAGATATAATTTACTATTTGGCGAGAACATTCAAAGTGCCTTCAAAGATCAAATTGGACTCCTTTGATATTCCTAAAGCAGGATTTGGGAATACTAATAATGGCACACGTTCAGGAGATTTTTCGCTGATCCAGAATGCTCTTCTCGTATCACAGGCATCAATCTGGATTTAATAAATCGGTTTAAAACTATTCTGGAAGTGATTTTGAGCGGACACAAAATTGATGCGGACAAATTTGATGCTTTTGCTCATGATACCGCAAAAATGTATATAGATCTGTATGGTTGGCATCCCATGACACCAACTATACACAAAGTTTTGATACATGGCGCCGATGTGATAAAACACGCAATCGTACCTATTGGTCAGTTATCGGAGGAGGCAGCTGAGGCTCGCAACAAGCACTTCTGGCAATATAGACTAAAATTAAGTCGAAAGATTTCACGGGTTGATTGCAACAGAGATGTGATACAGAGATTACTATTAAGTTCAGACCCATATCTTAGTAGTCTTAGAGCACAGCAGTACAAGAAAACCAAGTCATTTTCACAAGAGGCACTCAATCTTATGATCGCAAGCGAACCGCATATACCTCCGGAAAACGATAATAACAGAAGTATGGAGGATATCGAAGAAGAAGAAGAAGAAAGGGAGGAGCCTTCAGCCAGCGAGTCTGAATAAACACATTTTCGTGGAAAATACATATATTTTATAAGAATAAACAACAAATTTTGATCAAGTATTGCGTTTTATTCAATTATTTTGCAAAAAAAAAGCCATAAAATAATTGTAAGCGATTTTATCATACAAATACTCCACTGTGCGACGGTACAGAGAATAGTAGCTTTGAGCATGCTTGCCCTGGTGTATTTAGCCAGGCTTTTCGGGATTCTAGCATGCAAAGACCCTTTGTATGTCTTGCGAAGAGTGATTTACTTACCCCACAGGGTCCAATGAATTTTGTTAACGCGACGTCTTTTGCAACTGAGTCGGCTTTTTCATTACCCGCAAATCAACTTTGTGCAGGAATACAGTGAAGAGTGACCATATTGTTTCTAGCTAGGTCCGAGATTACGTTATGGATTTCTAGGAATATTGACGAGAATTCACCAAGGCTGACTGAGGTGTTCGTACATGATGATTCTCCAAAAAGTGAAGATGACCGTGGAGGAAAAAAGTTGCGACAAAAGCTTACCGTGTTGATGATCGAAATATGTGCCGACGAACCTGATTTATATCGGACTTGACATAGTTTATCGTATTTGAGTCATCATCCCCTTTCATTTGATATCCATATCAAGAGGGTTATGAAAAAAAAAAAAGGGAATCCGCTAACTTGGAACATCTGCCATTTTGGATTTAGAACCATATAAGATATGATATACAGTGGACCCTCGGTAATGCGGCCCCTGGCTAATCCGGCAACCCTTGTAATCCGACATGCAGTTCAGATAGAATCTTATCACTGTGACTTGTAATTTGTCGGATTACAAGGCACACTTTTTCACAAAATTCAGGACTATAAGGGGTCTGTGGCAGTACTATATAATCCGACAAATTCGATAGTCCAACACCGCCCTGCAAAACGTTTGTCGGATTACCGGCGGTCCACTGTATTGCATTGTCATCGGACATATGTACGTTTGATAGGTTTGAAAATTAAATGAAAAATGTGACGCTCACATTTCAATTTCGTCTCAGCTCGAATCGTACATGCGGCCAATTAAAGCGAGTATACGACATCTAGAAGTTCACATTTTACCATGTGAGAATCGGTGCACATGAGTACTTTGATGTGGACGCATGTGTCTGTCACAAATATAGCGAGTACACGAAAATACAAGATTTTTTATTTGTTCTGACGTCAAATTTACGTTACGCTTACATTAAAATGTGATTTTTGCATGTCGTGTACTCTTAGCATAATCCTTTTCAACGTACTGTTTGAGGCTCTTAAAGTCATTCTACATCACGCCAAAAAGTATGTGTGCTTTTGGTCCGGTAAAAACGATCAAAGATCACATTTTCGAACCAAATCAAACGACGAAAACAGTTTACGTCGAAAACCTCATCTCTTCGTCGCTTAGAACTCTGCAAAGCGATGATTGAATCCGTAACGGTGGAAAATTCTCCATGAGCCGTGCAACTTAGAAATAGATTCAACCCACTCCCATATCAAAGAAAATTGAGCTGCAACAGAACTATTGAACCTTAGTTTAACCTATTCAGCAGTATGCTGATCAGCTCACAACATACCAATGAGTTCAACGGCCCTCGAATTGTTTACCGTCGGGCAAGTTGCACCTTCGGTATGTATATTGCCTAGACTGCAGTTTTTGTTTTATTTTAATTACTCAGCTTACTGATTTTCAATTGTTAGTTTTTTTTTGATTACGTAAGCATTTTTGTTGTAAGAATCGACTGAAGGTACTTTTAGTATAAATATGAATGACAAAATAAAGAACACCTGAATCACTTCTTTCAGTGAGTCTACTAAAAGAACTGTTGAACTTATAAATTGCGGCTTACGGGTTAATTTCCCAATCAGACCAACTCATCTATCTATAAATAATGCGTCTAGGTACTACCGACCTCTACAAGTACTGTGCCGATATAACCTCAGAGAACTGTCAACTAAGCCACCAAACCCCTATGTAAAATGTATACTTGATTCGGGAGGGTTTAGAGAAACGAACCATAGGTGAAAAACTAACAAATTCCACTTTTGTGATACACACGCAGAAGAGAGCATAATTTCCTATGACGTCCCTTGGTGAATACTATTCTCACAACCTGAGCCATCTATCTAAGAAGCCACCAAAAACCATTCTAAAATTCATTACGAATTCGAGACGGTTCAGGGAGGTCAAACGACAACCAGCCAACAGACCCTTCTTCTTTGTCTTCTCTTTCAGACTGGACTTTCCACGCTAGGGGAACACAATTGATCCTTCAACTTACCAACCTACCCTGAGAAGAAAGTAGTGATGGGTTGGGTAAGATACATAGTTCCCACGTTTTAGCAGAACTACGGCGGGAATAAGGACGTATAGGCACAATTAATCCGGTTTCAAGAAACGTATTATGAGACTACTACGACTCAGCGCACCCATTGTGTTAACATCGAAGACGGTTTCACGAGTGCATTTATGATTTGACATACCCCCTGCATATATCAGCACAAATCGAAGCGGATGAGGTTGTATTTCTTCCTTATTGTGCTGAAATGCAGGAGGATTTTCACATGAAAACGAATAAATACACAGCTGAAACCCTCCACGAGGGCAAAAATCAAGCAGAGTTTATGAGTAGATTTTGATAGTGTATTGCGATGTCGACACAATGGTTGGCATGAGGGGTAGTAGGAATTCATAATTCACGTCGGCGAATGATTGGCTGACACAGTTGTCGGCATCGCATAAGCTCGAATTAACCACGAAACACTTTGCTTACAAAGTAAACAACTGCAAAATCTCCAACATTCTGCTTCAACCCATGGTCACAAATGGCATACTATATCGCTTACCTGGTTTCAAACATCGTGCAAGCGCTACTGCTGCCAGCCTATATATGTATGCGCCTTCCTATGTATATGGTCCTCCAGATTAGAATAAACGAAAGTCGACGAACTTTACTTTGCTTGTACATGACTGACATGAAAGTACAGAAGCAACATGCTAATGCGTGAGTATCTTCCACAAATTTGCAGTAGAATCAACTGTGATGAGAATATGAACATGTTCATGCTAACATTATAGTTTTTAAATATATACTTAAAATACAGCAACAAGTGTCGATGCCAACATGCTTTAAGAAACCACTCAACCTGGCCGCTTATAGAAAACCCCTGCTTTGACGAAGAGTGCCGACAAGCACATGCAGCAAAATAAGAGGCATCCAAAGCACAAGCTATGGAAAATATTCCGGGATGCTACTTCAAGTAAAAAAGACGCGTGAAGGGAAAAATGACCGTACAGAACCTCTCTATAGATGAAGAAGGAAATCTTGTAGTAAAGTTACTGTCGCGGCCAAGAAGGTCCACCAAAATACAAATATTACACGCGACGTCTTGCATACAGCAAGCCAACGGCCTTACTTGAGTGTTATATTTTTCCCATAAATAGAAGAGATCTGTAGTACACGAACCGCTTTTTCATGACCGATTAGGAGATTTGTCATTGTCTGCCAAGAGGTGATAGCGTGAAAAACTTTTTTTTTTTTCTGAGACTCGAATTTGCCAGCTCGTTTGGCAGTAAGGGAAGACCTATGGCACAAGTAAAAGCGAACGTCAACCAACTTAAAGTGTGCAACTAGTGGCAGTTATACAATTGGAAATACTTGTTGAGTTCCAGATTCATCCCAAACTTAAGACAAAACATGCCAAAATTAACCCATCTTCAGTAGAAATTCAGCACCCATTTTGTTTGTTGTTGAATACACAAAAAGTTTTAACTGGGAACATAACTCTTTAGAAATGTTTTACAGCTTCCTGACATCACCGACTGAACACTGAGTTTGTGCAATATATCTGATTACATCGTCAACTTTTGACGTCACAATTTCTGGTTTATTTGAGCGTAACTTTATTGAAATGATAATCGCATTGGAAAAATAAAAAATGAAAAAACTGCTGAGCCCTGTTTTATTTGATGAAGAGTGAATAATTATGAGTACATCTGTCCTCATAACAAGTTTTCACTACAAGTGTGTTCGTTTTCCTAAAATAAAATCAACTTAGGGTTTAGACTAAACAATACACACTTGAAAATATACAAAAACAACAGTCTGTCGTGTCGAAAAGCAATAAAAAAAAAAAAAAAAAAAACACTTACCGTGACTAGAACAATGCGATTCTGCAATTTATTATGACGGTCACAGAATTCCTTGAGCAGGGATCGATTATCTTCAAAGTCAGCTGGTGGTAGATGCGTCGCATAGAATTCTTCCCAATGAGTGGAGGTCATCTTCGGTTTGATACACACCTTCCTAATTCCTATGAGAAAACAAATCAATTAGTATAATTTCAACATGAACACTTATGTACAGAACTCACCACAAATAAATATATATCTAATGCAGTCTGTCTGCTGTTATCTATTGCTGGAATTGATTTTCCTAGTTGGAGAAATTTTTTCTTTTTTATAGTGACGCGACGAAAAAATGATTTAGATGGATTTGATTAGTGTTTGCGAATGAAATTCAGAAGAGATAAAGAGAATTCCGAGTGTAAATAGCAACAGCGGCGAATAACAAATTTGACGAAACCGAAAGGATTGCAAGAGAAAAATGTTAAAACTGCAAAAGAATAGTATTTAAACACACGCCCACCCCGAACAAGGGTTCGAAACGAAATAAAAAAGCTTCTTGCTTTCCAAATGGCAGTGATGTAAAATTCCAAAGTTTAACAAATGCTTGTTCTTCTTTGAAGTTATTTCAATTCCAAATGGTTGTGAAATCGAGTAATTACCGCGTGATTATAATACTTCTTTTTTTTATAATGTGTTTATTCACTTTATATAATAATGTTGGCTTTACTGTGGTAATCAAATTATCTTAAACATAAACAAGACTTTTTATTTTATACACTGACTTATTACATATGATATGAACTGCTGGTGAAACGTCACTTTCATATAATCTCTACCGAAAAATGTGTTCAACCAGTTTCAAAGCGGAATAAAAAGGGAAACAAAATCTCCGTCATAGTTAAAATTTCCCATCGAGACTAACGGCATCTCTTATCACAAAGTTAAGATACTGAAAAAAAAAACGATGAAATTCAAATCGTTGCCATACTTTTCGCAATAGATGTCACATGTTGTTTCGATTTATTCATAGTAGGTGTCGGAGTTGAAATTTAAATAAAAAATTATGAAAATATGTATTTCTTCATTTCATTGTTCCATAAATTCTGTCAACCACACAGGATTTAGTTTTTAGTTGTCCCTTTAATTGTTTTATACAATAATCAATGTTTGTGTATAAAAAATTGAATATTTCAAATTCTCTCTGTTTCCACTTTTTCCCGCTAATGAAACTGGAGGGGTAGTGATGTTTTAACCGACGCGAAGGTAGCCACTAGCAGTCCATATATTGTTTTTAATTCTTTCGCTTCTTTCTTCAATTCACTCCACTACTTCTTTTTTTCACATATGGAACAGAGGGTTGTTTTTGTTAATTTATTTCCCCTACAAAATATATTCGGTATTCATTTCATTCTGCGCGTATATTTTTTTTTTTGCTTTTTGTTCGATCGGTAACCAGCAAATCAGGGTAATAATTCATTCTATTAATAAGGATAAGATTACTCTATTGTTTCGTTGATGAAGATTTATGTCACATTAGCCGTGTTTTTTTGATAATTATACTCACTTCAGTCAAAAAAACGATGTATACTCACTTCATCCACAGTAGCAGCCGCACCAACCAATTGGTTTGCGGCTCGATTTCTTTTTCTTCGTTTGACAGTTTGCAAATGTCAAAACCGAGGAAAAGCAACAAATACGATCGGCTAAGAGCTAATTTATGAGATTTTTCGCGCTCTGGTGGTCAACTTATGTAGGTCTATCCTCACTTGCTGCTACTGGGAAATTCATCCCCACTTGGTGTGTTGTTATTGCTTTCTGTGTAAAATCTTACTGGGCTGGGTATACAGCTATCAAAAAAACACGGCTATTAACAGAGTGCACCCCTATCATTCAATCCGCCGGGGGGAACGATCCACCAAAATATCAACTTCAGTCACCCCTATCATTCAATCCGACGGATCTGAGATTCACTTCACTTATTCGATCCGCGTTCACCTTGAGGCTGATCATTCAATCCGCCGGATGCACTGTTTTACCGACCACGATTTTTCTTTTTCAAAACCGACTGTTCTGTCATAGTTGACGGCGATTAGAAACAGCTGCTGATAAAAACAAAATAAAATAAAATTTAAAGACAGTGGATAGCATTGCTCTGTTTTTGAAAACGAAGAAATATCTTCAAATAGGCGAACATCTCGTGCATATTTACGGGCATCCAGTGACAACATTAGTTAGTTAAACGATTTCGTTGTAGTTTATAATTTCTATGAAATCAATTTGAATTTCAGTTTCATAAACAATTTTTGTTTGAATAAGGCAGCCTTTAATTATGTGTTGGAAGTGTTAATTAAGGACAATAAAAGCATATTCAACTTAATACACCTAAATAATTAATTGTTCCTAGAAAGAACATACATTTTCAGATAAATTTTCCATCCAAAATGCAACACAACACTAATCCGCAATGAATTTCCTGCGGATTTGAAATGTCAAACTTTGTATGGAGAGATTCGATTCGTTCGTTTTGAATGATCACGTGAAAAGTCATTCACATTACCGATAAGTGGACGATTCCCTTCGAATTATTAAATTAATTATTTAGGTGTATTAAATTGAATATGCTTTTATTGTCCTTAATTAACACTTCCAACACATAATTAAAGGCTGCCTTATTCAAACAAAAATTGTTTATGAAACTGAAATTCAAATTGATTTCATAGAAATTATAAACCACAACGAAATCGATTAACTAACTAAATATGCACGAGATGTTCGCCTATTTGAAGATATTTCTTCGTTTTCAAAAACAGAGCAATGCTATCCACTGTCTTTAAATTTTATTTTATTTTGTTTTTATCAGCAGCTGTTTCTAATCGCCGTCAACTATGACAGAACAGTCGGTTTTGAAAAAGAAAAATCGTAGTCGGTAAAACAGTGCATCCGGCGGATTGAATGATCAGCCTCAAGGTGAACGCGGATCGAATAAGTGAAGTGAATCTCAGATCCGTCGGATTGAATGATAGGGGTGGTTATTTTAGTTTTTTGTTTTGATTCATTTAACTTAATTTATAAATTGAATGATAAACAGTTTAGAGTCATGTCATATCGTCATCTCAGTGCTAAAACTTGATAACGCGACTTTTCATACTTTCGAAAAATCGGCAAAAACAATTTGACCTGAAATTTACAAGACTTTTTTCACAAGCTATAATTTTGAGGTAGTGAAGGAGTTTATCTACCTCGGGGAAAATATAAACTAAACAAATGACACCCTGGTGGAGATTCGACGAAGGATAACCTTAGACAACCGCTGCTACTTCGGTTTTTCAACAACTAGGATCCAAACTCCTAACTTGAAGGTCTAAAACATGCTCTACAAACCCTAATCTTGCCAGTCTTCCTTTATGGAGCTGAATGCTGGAGGATAAGTAAGACAGCGGAGCAGATCTTGGGATCTTTCGAAAGAAAAATTCTACGTCGAATATTTGGTCCAGTCCGCGAGGAAGACGAATGGAGGAAAAGATATAACCGCGAACTCTACGAGCTGTACAAAGATGTGGATGTACATAGTCCGGAAGGCAAAAATCCGTCGATTGCACTGGCTCGACCACATGGACCGAATGGACGAGAATGCTCCAGCTAAGAGGATCTTTGAATCCCAGCCACTTGGTAGGCAATCGCGGACGCCAGAAACCTTGGTCTAGTAAACTGGAAGCAGGATGGAAAGCGGCATTAGTTCAGGCTCCGACCCTCCAAGGGCCGCTGGCCTGATAAGTTAGTAAGTAATGTGGGTACGGTTATCTCAAGATGTCTACTTCTTGCACTGAGTGTTTATCCATTGTTTTGTTCTTTGTTATTGTACTCTCCAATAGATAGCTCTAAGTAAGGAAAGTGAGTTGTAAATATTTGCAAAATGAACGCTTCAGTGAATTCTTTAGCGAACGCTTCTTTCAACTGAAGCGGAATGAGTGAAGCACTTCAGCAAAATGAAGCATTTTCCCCACTTCTACTTCTTCTACAGCTGTCAACTTTGAGCGTCGAATTTCAGGTTGACAAACATCAATTTAAGGGACGCTGTAGATGGGCCATAATGTCAGATGTGCTTTCAATCATGGATGACAGAATTCTGGAAACAATGTTGAGTATTCAGATAGGAAACTGAAAGTATTCATTTATTGTACAGTCGAACCTGGTTAAGTGGAATTACCTGGGCCCTTCATTCGAGTCTTACTCGAGGTACTCCAATTTTTCACTTATCCAAGTACTGCAGAGATTTGTTTCACTAAAGGAGGGCTAACACGTAGATTTAAATTGTAATCAAAAACGTGAACTGAAATTGGTCGATACAAATTTGAAAAATAAAAGAAAACACGATGCGTCACAATTTCACCCACTGTATTTTTATTTTTGTTTCGAACAATTAAACTGTTATACAACAGGGTCATGCAAAGTTCTCCAATAATTGGAAAAGTTATGATAATGATCCAAAGCAAGATCAAGATGAGGGTGGATCTTCAGGATCGTACTTACAGATGAATGGTTAATTACGAATAAGGAAATGAGCGCCCTGGCGGAGTTTTTTATCTGCTTCAAGCTACAGCCGGACATTTGCACAAACTATGCTCAGCACCTGCCAAGACTCCAATCACGTCTGCTTGAAAGACAGATGTAAAGCAGAAACTAACTCCTTACCTTTTGAAATGACAACGCATGTAACCTGATTGCGTGTATTGATAGATTGATAGGTGGAGTTAGTTTAACCCAATCTGTGGAATTGAGAAAAAGATTTAGTTCTAGAATCCACTTCTTAGATATCTCTTGGAGCTTGTTGAAGAAAAGTTTGCCTAGAGTGCATTGTCTTACCCTCGCCAATGTTGGACATTTGCATAGAAAGTGGAATAGAGATTCATTTTCGATGTTATTTTTGCGGCTACGACAGAAGATGTTGTGAAGGATGCCTTACTTAGCTGCGTGGTGTCCCATCAGCCAGGGTCTTGTAGGTAGGTAGGTAGTAGTGGCTGAAACTGGTAGGCCTGCCAGAAACACAAATAGCGCGGATGCGCCGTTTTGATACCACAACTCAAGTGACCTGGGTGTTGATGGGCGTGGCTAAGAGTGTAATTTTCAGATCCATCCTGTCGAATTAAGAAAATTGATAATGTTGCAAAATTTGATGTTAGAAATCTCAGATAGTTCTTTAGTTCTCCCATTGGGGAGCAGACTGACTCCGCGTGGGAGACATCCAGGGTGAAGCCACATCTGGCCAACGCATCGGCTCTCTCGTTCCCCTCTATGTTACTATGGCCGGGAACCCAGAGGAGAGTGATGTTGAACCGAGCGTTTGCCTGCGTTATAGTTTCCTTACACTGTTCAACTAATTTAGAGGACGAAGAAAGTGAGTGGAGCGCTTTGATGGCAGCCTGGCTGTCAATAAAGATTCCTATGTTGTTACAGGTAGTGGGACTGAGGCTAAGTATCTTACAGGCTTCTCTAATCGCTTGTACCTCCGCTTGGAAGACACTCGAAGAGTCTGAGAGGCGAAACGATTTGGAAACGTTCAGTTCCGCTGAGAAAACACCTGCTCCAACGCCACACTCCATCTTGGAGCCGTCGGTGAATATCGATACTTGGTAGTTTGATAGGGGTAGGTTATTGTTCCATTCCGACTTGTCTGGAAGGCGAACCTGAATATTGTTTTTGAATTTGAGTGTGGGGGTCGTGTAGTCAGTTATGGTCGACGCCAAATCCCTAGGCAGCAGGTCAAGAGCCTTACTATGGCCATAGGGTTTTGGGGACCAAAGCCCAGATTCTCTGAGTCTGATAGCACTACACGTAACGATGTATTTGATGTGCAAGTCCAGCGGCAGGATATGGAGGAGCACGTTAAGAGCTTCTGACGGGCTCGATCGGATTGCTCCTGTGGTCCCAATACCAGTTGTTCGTTGGACTCTACTAAGTTTAATGAAGTTGTAAGCTTTGCTTAAGGCGGGCCACCACACGAGCGAACCATAAGTAAGGATTGGACGAACTACGGCAGTGTACATCCAGAGGACCATCTTAGGTTTGACTCCCCACCTTTTACCAAAGGTCGACACATGCTTTCTTAGCTCTGTGTTCTATGTTAAGTTTCCAGCTGAGCTTGGGATCAAGAATGACGCCGAGATACCTTGCGCTGGCGGATAAGGTAAGTGTTTGGTTGTTGAGACGTGGAAGCTTGAAAGTCGGTATTTTGTACTTGGTGGTTAATAGCATCAGTTCAATTTTACTCGGATTTACGCCCAGTCCACAGCTTGTGGCCCAAGCGCTTAGCCAGGGTCTTGTACTAGCGGCTACAATTCTTCCAATATTTGGTCTTGGTCTGCTTGGTAGTTCATTTGTTTTTGTTATGTTGTAATCAGGGCCAAATCTTTTTTGATATGACGCAGTTATGTAGCCTATTTCACCTATAAAAAGGTGAAGGTGAATATTCGCCTTTTCTGGCTGATCCCCGCCTAGAAAGTTTGCCAGCTCTTTCCGTTGCCGTCGATTTCACTGTATCCTGAGATCCAAGTGAGAGTGATTCTGGTGCGAACACCTAATTGGTTCAGTTCTTTCTGGTATTGTTCTATTAGTTTTGAGAATAAAGGGGTCGAAACAAGAGCTTTGACGATGGCTTGACTATCGATAAAAATATAAGTTTAGTTAATATGTGTTGGAGAATTTTTCAGCTCCCGACAAGCTTAGCGAATAGTAAAGTCCAGTTCTCCGTGCCTGCATTCCATTTTAGAGCCGTGTCCGAGCAGATAAGTGTATCAAAATCCGGTTCTTCCAATCTGCCCTGGTTGGGAGCACAACTGAAAAATATTTTCTAAAGCTTGAGTAAGGTAGTCAGTCGAGGACACAACCAACTCATATGGTACTGGCTTTGCAAGTATTTTGACATAAGAAAATGTGAGAATTGTTGCATCAAGTGTCATTATAGAAATACAAATAAATACAATCATGAATAAGATTAACAATAATTTATTTTCATTTGTAATTTTTTTTTTGTCTATATTGTCACGACAACTATTATACTTTTAATTGTAAATCTATCAATATCACAGTCATTGTGGTTAAATATGTTAAAGACTAAAATTGAAAACAATTATTATTCTCTAAACGAAGGCAACTAACTCACAGTGTACAAGTACTTATCATCAATTACTTTAGAAAAACAAAAATAATAATATAAAACAACGACGATACAATACAATAAAGGTAATTACATCAATTTGAGTCAGACTCAACATCCTAAAGATGCAGTCAGATTTAAACCTCTCTACCTATAAACGCTGGGAATTTCCTCGATGACATTACAATCAGAACGAATGGGGTTTCTCAGATCATCTACAACAAAAACAAAATTGTAGATGACAATTTAATTGTTAATTGTTTCGATTTAATTAAAGTCATCTGAGTTGTTAGCTTACATCAGAACGGTCGTGTATCGTCAATGTTTGCACAGAAATCATCCTCCGTCATCAATCTTTGGCGCATTCCATAGCGTTTTCTATAATAAAAAAAAAAACAAGAATTAATTAATAAATTAAGTTTTAGCGGTAACTGATTGAAATATAAATAAAAACTGGTTAAGAGACAATAATATAATGAGTAAAGTCTGATGGTAATGGATGATAATTAATTCAACGATATAGCTACTCCCGAAAAGTCTGCTTTGACACACTTTTACAAGTAAAGCGTTAAATAAGCGTAGAAAAAATAAAAGTAGAATTGCTATCTTCTCGGACTAGGCCACAAGTCACCTATCCTAGAAAACCAATGAAACCTTAAAGATATTTTGTGCTAAAGAAAGTTGTGCTACAACTGGGGAATGTCGTTACCTGCAACAAAATCAAGGTTAGGTTAGGTTAGGTTGGACGGGTGTCCCCACTAAACAGGGACTCACTTAGGCCAGAATGAAGGCATGCGTGTAGAAACTGGAAACCAACCTCTGAAACCTCACATGCGGAATTTCCTATAAGAATATAAGCTCTGGGTAACCCTAAACTGTGCTGCACTAAGTGCAGAACCAAGTAGACTCACATACAAAACTCTTTATCCTAAAGATGTCGAGTCTAGCTGGGTCGTTAAGATCATTGAAGAACGACTTTCCTAGTGTTTTCCTCCTCATCCTTGATAGACCAGGACACGTAAAAAAGAAGGTGTGGAGTCGTTTCTTCTTCCTCCTCGTCTATGCAGCTTCTACAGAAATCGTTAGACGGTACACCCATCAGAGCATGTCTGCCAATTAGATAATGTCCCGTAAGGGCTCCTATTATAATTCTTATAAGTTTCCTGTTCACGAACAGAAGTCTTCCTGTTCTCTTTCGACAGAAGACAAGTGTTGATAATATTCCACCTGCTGTTAGCTATTAGTCTAGCTTCACTATCGAGGTGAGACTTTATCAAGCGGTTCCCCTCCATTTTCAGAGAGGATCCGACCCGCGCCTTCCTTAGCTATTTTTTCCGTTCTGCAGTTGGCCGGAACGTCCCTGTGTCCTGGGACCCAACACAGGGAGACGTCGCATCTGTCAGCAATCTCATTCAGACACCTGCGGCATTGCTTTACCAACTTGGATTTTACTGTCGGTGATTCCAAGGCTTTAATCGCTGCTTGACTATCTATATATAGTGCAATAGCGTTACCATCTACCGCGTTAATCGAAAGCCAAGCCGCAGCTTCTCGGACTGTCGTAATTTCGGCCTGAAATACACTACAGTGATCCGGCAGTCGCTTGGCAATATTTAAGTCAGGTGCACTGGAGATAACTCCTGTCCCCGTACCATACGCTGTTTAAGATCCATCTATGTATATCTCTATCGCGGATTCATCTAAGACCCCACCAGATTCCCAAGCACTTTTGCTAGGAATTCTTGTCTTGAATTTAACGTTGAAGTCTATATAAGGGACAATATAGTCCGTTCCGTACTGCTGGGGATAGTAATCTTGCTGTAATAGCAAGATCAAAGTCATGGCGGAATCTCAGGATTGTGCTTGAATGAATGACTGATTATGTCGGGGTATTGGCACAAACTATGCTCAGCAGTCTCTTGATCTTCCAAACAAAGTCGGCACAACCAACTTATTGAACTAACAGTGTCCAGTGAAAAAGTCTGTAAGAAGCTTAGCATCATGCTTACTTAGTGTGAATATTTCTTGACTTCTCTTATTCTTGAAGTTTTTAGGTTCTCAAAGTCTTGGTTCTTGAAAGAGTTGAACTCCAATTTGTTGCGTCTGTTTGATAAACCCCAAAAGAGATTTGACTGATTGAGACTTTTGTCTGGCGAGCTCATTGCTCTCAACGCTCTTGTGTCAGGGAACTCAATAGATCACGATTCTAGCTGGCTACTTGAGGGTGTTTTGGCAACGGTAGGAACTCAAATACTTTGTCGCTGCTTGGCTGTCAGAAAAGATGACAATCTATTTCCCCTACGAAATGCATTCTCCGACACAATGACATCATGGATTGATAGAATGAATTGGAATTAATGAATAATTAAAATCAAAACTTACTCCAAATGGGCCCGCCATAGCACAAGTCCAACATAGATTCCAATGGATGCAAATGCTAAAACAAATAGCGCTGCTGTCAGCATAATATGTCCCGGTTGCATAGTTTGACTATTAACCTCGATGTTTTCTTCATAGAATTCATTGGTGTCAAAGTTAAGTGAGGGAGCCCTGCAAATCAACAAAATATAAAAATTAATAAACCAATTACAATTCAAAAACCACTTCCTCTTCCTACTTAAAACGTTCTTCGATCTCAATGTCTTCCTTTTCAATTTTTCCCGGTTGAAGGATCTCTACTTCGTACTTTAAATCTGTATCAACTATATCCGCATCTGAATCATCATTATTCCGATCCTTGGGTGATTCGGATTCCTCATCAATGTGTATTTTACGGAACTCGATTGTCTCGAATTCAGTGGAATTCGCAAGAAGGCTTTGTGCTTCTTCGGATGTGTTCTTTTTACTCTGAAATGAGATAAAAGATAAAAACGAGATTGTAAATTTGTTTTGAAGGGTTGAAGTTATATTCACTTAAGTCGTTTATTTTTTTGGTTTTTAAGTACGAAATTTGGAAAAATCCCATTCTGTTATTGTTTACTCATTTGTCAACTATAAAATTTGTATTTATTCTTCGACCTACTTTATGGGAGAATAGTAAAAAAAACACATGTCAGGAAGTGATGTGATAATTACATTGTTTAACTGAAAGAGTTTCGTGGAAGAATTTTTCTTTCTTTTGATCAAATAAAGTATCTAATACCCAGAAAGATCTAGAGTTTACCTTCCTACAAACTATCTTTTTTCAATCTATCCAGCTGCGGGGTTTCGTAGACATGTTGTGAACGAGTCATTAAAAGAGCGTTTCCATGCGATTTGAGGATTGAACTTCTAGTCAACATTTGAGTCAGGGGAATTAAGCCTGTACAGAGACCTATAAAGCCGATGAAGCAAACCTAGCACGCCGAGTTATTCAACACACTAAAGCCTATAGTACACTACATGGAAATCGTTGCATGTAGGTACATACATGCGACATTGACGTCACGAAAAAATGCTCACATGTACATACATGCGACACCACATGCGACCGTCCCAAATATGAATAGTACACGACATGTAAATTCCATGCAACCATTGGGACCGAACATGACGTCAATTGCGCATGTACATGCAACGATTTTTATGTCGTGTCTACTATAGGCTTAACTCATTTCAAAAATTTGGTTAGATGAGTCTTGAAAAATGGAATCCCAGCATCGTAAGCCCGATTAACAAGAAAGGAGATGCTTCAATTGCGTCAACTACTAAGGCATCATCCTCTTCAACATCGCGTACAAGAACTTGTCTGTCATATTGTGTAAACGTCTGTGCGGTTTTATGCTAGTAAACTTTGGTAGATCACGGAGAAATCCAAAGAAGTGCAAATCGATACCCACCTTACCTTAATCAAACCCTCCTCTGAAAGTTGCCTAAGGACAAGCTTTACGAAGAGATGTTTAGTTTCAGCATCCCTACCAAACTCGTCCGTAAGTACAGGATGACGATGGAGAACATGCGCTGTTCTACGAAGGTCGCTAACGCTCTAACCAAGACAAGGTGACACATTGTCATGCGGTCAATAGGAGGAACAACCCAGTAGAGGAAGACCACGATTTTAGAGCCTTTTTGGTTTTTAATTGAGTTTCAATAGGAACTGTAGCGCCACCGAAGTTAGTAAAGTTAGCCAATGTACTCGACAGCTCGGAAAAGAGTCAAGAATCTGAGGTTGATGTCTTTATGAAGAGCAACCTAGAACGATAAGTTCTAGTCGCTAACTATACTCTAAAGAACCGGTGAAAGGCGAGGAGTGTTAAGGAGAGATCTTTCTCTTTTTTTCTTAGGAGTGCGATATTTGATGTAGACTAGACTCTCCGTTGCTATCTCGATACGTCAAAATACGACGAAAAGGGTTTCTAACATGTGGTATAGGGTCCTGAACGCTTACCGGAAAATCAGGTACTTGAAGAGAAATTTGCATCATCGGTCTTATGACCCATGCAAACCGCAAATTCAGAGAAGACCCAATGAACTCAAAATGCACCAATCCTCGAAAAAGATTACATCCGGCGACTACGCTCGAGAACGAAGTATAAACTGTAGCCTCCAAAGTCGAAATATGAAAGACGACTGAATGTCGCTTTTAGAGACCAAGCCGTCAGAGATACTAGGAAGCTTGACTCATTTGTGGAGAAGTCCTCGAAAAAAAGGTTCACTTAGACCAAAAGTAGTTCCATTGTGATATAAAAACGAAGTGACCTAACGAAGGGTATAAAATACTGCGGTAACAGGGGAAAATGTTTGTTAAGGTAAATTTAGGATAGAAAGCCTATAAACATAAAAAAGATAACAAAAAAAAGTGCTAAATGCATCAGTCACATGGGTCACTTCTTTGTCAGGGTGGAGACATTTATAACACCTTCCATCTAATTGGAATGAATTAATTTTACTCTAAACGATATTAATGGTGCAAATGATGTCAAAAAGTCATGTGAAATGCCCCAAAAAGAACTTTTAAACGCAAAAATTACTTTAAAACCTGCTTACGCCCGAAATTTTAAAGCAAAAAATAACTGAAACGTGATAATTTCCTTAAAATATTTCACAAGATAAAAAAAGAACGCAACATAATACAAAAAAAAAAACATTAACAACAAAAGTTTATTTCTTAAATTATATCCTCTCATAAATTTTCATTGACATTTCGTTTAGCGACAAACCGTGCGTCAACTTAGGTGGCGTTAAAAATTACGTAATGTGCTAATTATATACTTAACTGACAATAATTTTAAAATATTGATTTAAGACACTTGCCATCGATACAACTTTTTAATTTAAATACACATTCCCCTTCTTAATTGATTTTCTTATGTTAAGGTCATCCAATTGACCTTATCTTGATTTCATCTACTGACACTGACAAAAGTGTCAAAATGCTGAATATGCACATTCAACTTACAAAATTAGCAAAAAAAGAAAGCAAAACAAGTGGCGACAACATCAACACTAGATACCTGAACTGAAAACAAGGTGAAGTGCGTACTTTATCGTGACATGTACCCGCTTAAGGCTTCTGTGACATCCAATTACTCATGTAGATAAGTTTGCTAAATTAAAGCCACCGGCTAAAAAAGCAAAAAACCCAGATATTGTTTTGTTTGAAAATGGAACTGAAAATATTGTTAATCATACAATTAACACCTTTTGACTGATGGAAATGGTTTTCAGTTAAAGTCACGCTTAATAGTTAAACCACCTGACTCACGTGTGATATAAACAGGTTTACAGAAGACCCCTCTTCGCAATAAGATGAATTCCATATAAATTTGACCGAAATCGCGAGAACGGCAATCGGAAGTGATGAATTCCAAGCTAAGCTATTCGGGGAATCACTTAAGAGGTGATTCCGGTGACGCATCTGGTTAAGACGTCACTTAGCGCGGATTCTGTTTAATCCATCAAACAGTGTCTAGTTTCTATGATGGTATGAATATTCAAATGAGCATTTGTGACTAATGAGCCGGGTACGAGTACTTAACGAAATCGGATATTGCGCGTCTGTAAAGAGAATACCAATTAGCTTTGTCGGTTAGACAGACGCTTATTAAATGAACAAATAAACAGTCATGCTCATGCTCATGTCACTTGGATTTAATTTTGGATATAAATGCATCAAAAATAATGTTGCTTTTCAATTCAAGTCACGAAATTAAAATGTCGATGGATTCAGTCATGTGGTTTCGCTTTTTTTTCAAATGAATTTCTCCATTGAAGCTTGTTTAACTTTCTAGCAATTAAAATGGAATAGCGGTTTTGGTTAAGTAGCGGTTATTTGGTTTCTGGTAGCCGGACGCAGAAAAGTCGACAATTCCTCCAAAAATTCAGAGATTAACATACCGACAGCAACCCTCGGAATTATACTTTCAGTCATACCGCTCAACTTAGACCCACACGAAATAAATGGCACTAAGAAGTGCTCTACGCCTTCAAGTATACAACTGTCAAATACTCAGAAGAGTCTGCTGCCTAGGCCTTAAAGCACAATGTCCGACTCCGTTGGGTTCCGAGACATAGATCCATCAATGGCAATGAAAGGCTTATGAACTGTCAAGAAAAGTTAAAGCTGAACCGAATAATGGTTGATCACTCAACTTGGAAACTTGGCGATAAGAGATGGAGCAAACTCCCATCATGCCACGTATCCAAACCGCAAGATCGGCACTGTCACAGGCCTCAACATTTTGGTGGCTCATCTAAAAGAGCTCGGCTAAATACTTCAGACATCTGCAGAGGCTGTGGCGATATATTTAGATGCGGAACATGACAATACAAGCTTTCTATGCGACCTCCAAAGCATCAAATTGTCAACCACACCACCAAAAGCTATTCTTAAATGTTAACTGGAACTTGGGGATGAACTAAAGGTGAATAGGTGAATCTTATTCTACAGTGAATCTGAGCATAGCTTGCAAGTATCATCTTCTAAGAGATCAATCTAGTTCAGATGGTATTTGGAGATTCTGTATTCGGTGGTCAATGCGTCTACATATATGCATTTGAGAGTTCCTCGTGTCATTCTTATAAATTCCGTCTTAGTGCAGCCGACAAATGTCTTAATAACTCCATATTGGCTTGTATGAATTTTGCCACACTTTTCCACTTTCTCAGATGGCAACGAATGGTTCAGGTCGAAAAAAAAACTCAAAGGCCGCCCTCTGCCTCGCTAGATTATCAGCCTTTTAGTTTTCTTCATTCTAGTAAACAAAGGAAATCATCGCAATCAAAAGAAGTCACCTATCACTTCTTATAGGTATTATGACAAGTCACAACCTGCTAGCGGTCCACCTAAAGGGAGTGCGTTTGAGCACAACAGAACTATGCGGAGAATGTGGCGACACAGACGTTGAAGAGGACACATTCCACCTCCTATGCGAATGCCCAAGCATTAGCAGAAACAGAAAGACAACCCTCCTAGAACATTTCTTCAGTGATCTGGGCGAATTGTCAAGCAAGCCACCGAGAACCATCCTACAATTCCTTCGGAGCTCGGGTTGGTTCAGGCAGGCCAACTGATAAAAATAATATTTCCATATATTTTAGGTATCCCCCACCACATCGGGGAACACAATGGATCCATTGAGATTCAAGTATGACTGTACATAAATGCAGCCACCTCTACAAGGGATAATCGAATTGAGTTGCATTTTTTCTGCAATTCGAAGCTGTCGATAAAGCTTGGATCCACCACTACACTTCTGTGGTGCGGCACCTTTCAAAGACAGGTTCATCGGCCGGAGATGTGATGACAACTGCTTTTTTGGTCGTGTTCGAATTTCATCGGCTCTCTATAAAAAGGCACAACAACGAAGGAGGAGGACTATGCATTTGAAAAAGAATAAAGCGTTGTTCCGTCAAATCAAACAAACTGTCTTACATTTTGGCAGTTTCCTAAGCTCAAAGTTTGATTCAGAAAACAACTATTTTCAGACAGAGAGGTCATCATTTTACAGAGCAAGATGTAAATTATTATCTTTGGACTGCTGGTAAAAACTTGAAGGTTATATTGAAAAATAAAACTGAAGTTCGTTTCTCAAACGACCATTAGTTCCATGTTTTAGTTTTCAGACTCGATCTACATCTTGATAGAGTTCAGAGGGTTTTAGCTTTTTATCTATCTACCTAAAGTTTAATCAAGAATATCACGAACGACGTTGATATTGACCATAAGGTTTCAATAAGGCCTTGGCTTTATTGTTTTTGAAGATAAGTTTTCAGTTTTCACTTACTTATTTCAAAATCGAGAGCAAGTCTTACTCAACCGCGAAGCTTGCTTCAGACTTACTTTGGATAAATAAGCTAACTCCACGACAAGTCATGGATCATTCTATTGTCATATTCTTCCTGGTTCTGTAACTGAAAACAACCATTTTAAGGCTTCCTATCGTATCTAACCATTTAAATAGCCTATAAATGTTTTGCATTTCAATGGTAAAACTATGTAAATGCTGCCAAGTCACCACAACAATATCTGATCAAAAAAGTTAACATTTCCTGAGTTTCCAGATCAAAATGTTATACAGTTGCTAACTTTTGGGTCGTACGGACAATAAAATGTATCTTAACACAATGAATGTGGTAATACTCACCAAGATAGTTGAGATGTCATTAACTTCATTTAGTGGGCTGGCCAAAGCTGCAAGAAAGGAAAAAAAAACAAAATATTAAGTCAATTTTTAAAGCAAACGTGGTAGTTTAAGGATAAATTCAAAAAGCAAAGCTACGATAAAACAACAGAGGACAAGGAGTTTAATGTCTATGATTCTAGCTTTTCCTATCAAGGACGATTAATTTGCTAAGTTAGGGTTGACAAAATCACCACTATAGTCAGCTTTATAAGATTTCAAATTACTGTCAGTCTTTCATTCACAAGTATTTTTTATAATTCACTAACGCAAAAGGGGCTATGAGTACCCTTATGATGTTATTCACACAGCGCTAGTGTTGGTGTAGGGATTTTGAAACTCAGATGGTATTAGGTTGTATTCTTTTCGCTCCAAGGGTGGTGTCCAGAATGACTGGGGAGAATTATTGGTACTGTTGCCATTGCTTATAATTCACAGAATTTCTTTCGAACATCCCGATGTCATTAGTACGATCAGTACTTTCAAGCCATATGGGGCATAAGCAGTCATAATGGGTTTATCGGTAAACAAGGGCAAAGCTTAGTATTTACTGTCAACGAGAAATGACTCCAACATCGGCGAATCGGACAGAGTCTTGACAATGATGTCTCATCAAGAATCAAGAATAACTCATATCAATCACTGTTTTTTTCAACTGGCAAAACAAGACAACTAAGAAGATCCTGATCATCTCAGTCCTCCTAGGACTTTTTGGAAGTTGGATGCAGATATGTCCCGTTTGTATTAGGGAACTTTGGAGGAGAATATTTTACGAAATTCATGAGCTGTACGGTGTATTAAAACGATTGAAATGGCTAGGACATGTAAAACGTATGGTCACCAACGCTGTAGCCCACAGAGTTTTCGAAGGGATAAGGCAGTAGAGAGGTGCCTCACTTTAGGTGGCCCGAACAAGTAGAAGTGGTCTTCAATCGATTTCAAATGTGTAACTGAAAGCAGTTATCTGACTCTCTTTCAGACTAGATATTCCATACTAGGAATACACAATGGATCCTTGAAGATCCGAGTAAAGGCTTCAACGTATGGGATGCAGTCACCCCTTCAGGTAGGTAAGTAGGTAGAAGCGATTTAAACTGGTGAGCCTGCCAGAGGCACAAGAAGCGCGGATGCGCCGTTTTGATACCACAACTCACGTGACCTGGATGTTGGTGGGAGTAGCTAAGAGTGTAGTTTTCAAATCCATCCTGTGAAAAAGGGTTTTCCGAGAGTGTGCTGTCTGGCTCTGGCAAGTGCAAGTGCAAGTGACAGGGCTGTCTTTGAGGGATAAGTGATTGAGGCTCAAGTTCAATGTATGATGGATATTCTACAATATTTTTTAAGTTAGGTTTAAAATAAAAAAAACAAAGTAAATACATATACTACATGCATATGTAGGCAATAAGTACATAATGCCATGTCTTGATGTTAAGACACCAAGCCAAAACCTTAAGGCCCGATGCTATGACTCAGCTATAAGTCACATTACTAAATTCAAAGTTATGAGTCGACACGAAGACACAAAGTTAAGTCTCAACGTTTAAAATTTACGGAATAAATAATAATAATTCAAGGATCTCGTAAACACATCAACTATAAGTAATAAACAATACACAGCCATGACTTGACGGAAATGAAAACATATCAAAGGCTAATTCATTCGAAACCATTTTATTGTTAGTGAAAGGAAATTTTGCGAAGAAAAAATTAAAATTAATGTTTACAGGAGGTCGGTGCTTTAAGTTTACACATATCGTGTGCATTCCCCAGCAATTATAAAGAGACTTAATAATTGTGGAAAATTTATTGTGCCTAGCTACTGTAAACAATGAGTGAGTGGAAAATTAATCGATAGTGAAAGTATGGATATAATAGTGAGCTAATCCACAAGATCAGTAGAGTGTACATTCAGTTTATATTCCACGTCAGATTCATTGGAACTGACAGCTTCACTATGCATGAGTACACATTCAGTTTTGAAAGTGATAACTTAGCAAGAGGTAGGTATCTCAAGAGTCAAGGTACATCATGACGTTAAATACAAATGATAATATTGCAAAATTTTTTATCGGATCAGATCCATGATTCATGACAGAAACCCCCAATTATATCACGTGAACAGATACAAGCTGATGAATATGAAGTAACAACATGTAAATTAACTTCCTTTGCTTGTTTTAAACAAATATTGCCTACAAAGTGATTTATTTTGATTTGCTGCTTTCAAAACAAAGTGATTAAGATGTCAACATAGTGTTGCATGAAAATTTGTATTTCTGTTCGTCAATATTGTTGTTTTTTAATTTGCTTCAGATTCCACTAAATTGGTATTTTATTACGATTGCCAGTGAATGATTCACGTTAAGACGTCGACCAACATAATGCTACTCCTCTTCAAAGTCGTCCAACGCGAATGTGGAATAATCTTCAAAGCTCAGTGTTTCCTCATCACTAAAACCAACGTGCATCAGTATATCGTTTGTCTCTTCTCTTATCTCCCTATTTATGACATCTCTCGTACTTGTGACATCGGGATGTTCGAAAGAAATACTGTGAATTATAAGCAATGGCAACAGTACCAATAATTCTCCCCAGTCATTCTAGACACCACCCTCGGAGTAAAGAGGCTGAAACCTAATACCACCTGAGTTTCAAAAATCACTACACCAACGCTAGCACTGTATGAATTACATCATAAGGGTATTCATAACCTCTTTAGCTCTAGTGAATTATAGAAAAAAAAAAAAAAACTAAGGCTAACTAAGAGTCCGCAGACATGCCATAACCTCGAAATAGCCCATCAAATACCTGAGGATGACGAAGCTTTCATATAAGGAACACCTGAAAAGCACATAAGATAAGACAGCTCGAGTAAGAAGGGTCAAGGTAAAGTAGGAGACTATTACTAACAAGAGTAAGACAGTGAATCAAACTCGAAGCTCGTGAGGCGCTGGCGAGAAGAGCTCAGGGTTCACAGCACAAGATAACGCTCTATTGAGTCCCTGGGCATGATACCATACTAGGGAATGAGAATGCTGACGAATTGGCTAGAGAAGGCTCGGCACTAAGCCTAGAACAAGCCGACCTCGCGGTGAATATCCCATCTTGCTCATTGAAGCTCGAAACAGGGAACAAAGCTCAAGGAGAGGCAAATAACAGATGGTCCTCTTTAGACACTTGTGCCATTACAAGGAAGTTATGGCTTGTATTTGATAGGGCTTGGGCCGCCAAACTTGTACAAAAGGATAGATAATCCCTCTCCACCCTTGTAGGTGTGATAACGGGTCACAACACTCTACGGTACCACAGGAAGAAGCTCCGTATTACTACAGAAGACCTGTGTAGAGGCTGCGGAGACGAGGAAGTCTATGAGGACACAACCCACTTCCTATGCCACTGCCCCGGCCTGTACCATCTAAGATACAAATTCCTCGGGCGACATTTCTTCCGAGATCTCGAGTAAACCGGTGAACGATCTGATCAGCTTGATGGATGGATGGATGGTTTGTACCACTAACGCAGTAAGTAGTCACTAGTACACTTTTTATGCGCGTAGCGTTTAAGGGTAAGATTTCCCCCTATGGTTAGCACAATGGGTTTTAGCGACCTGAGTGTGGCGCAGAGGAACTCCTCTTCGCCGGCCCACATACCTAACCTAACCTAAGACAGTGAGTCATGTTTTATACCGCACAAATCTGGGCCAATGGACTGAAAGGATAAATCATATGCGCAGAGAATAAACTCTGTATACGCACTCAGTGCTGATGAAGCCATGTGAATGCCTGTGGATATGCTGGCAGACGAAATACGTTCACAGTACCCTAGAGGGAAGACATGGCCACTCTAGAGAACGCAGAAACGAAGAAAGAGAAAAAAGTATCACTACGCGGGAGCAAAGGTACAAATAAAGGACGATGGACTTATCTAATGATACAAAATAATTAGTCGTGAACAAATAGTTCATACGGAGAAGTGGTCTTTTAATTGTGTCAAATTTTATCAGGACATGGGTGCTTCCGTGCATCGATTAAGGAACGACAATTATTCGCTGTGTTCCACCTGTAGTGAAGTGCAGGAAGATGCGAAGCACTTCTTTTTCTACAACACCAGACGCAAAAGACTGATAGAAGGCCACATGCTCTTATCCTTAGAAATGTGGAGCGCGGTCGGAAGCATGTCTGCGCAAATAACAACACAAATAACTACATTTAACAACACATACCAGACGTATGCAAACACCTCGTGTGAAAAAGAGACACAGTTCCGACAGAAAAAACCAAAAAAATTATCACAAAATTCCTTAAGATAGAAACTGTGTCAAGTTTAATTTGCACTTTGAAGCCACAAAACATCTAACTTATGTTATCTCACTCTAAGTGCATAGATGACGATTGGAATTTGTATCTGACTCGGCAGATTCCAACTCTTCCAGCTATGTACCTTCCATCTATGTAACCACCGAACCGACATTCCTCGAATTTTTTCAACTACCAATGAATCTACACGTTATAATTCTATAGACATAGATTGTGTATCTCTATCTACGATGTGATTGTGATAACAGTTCTTAGAAACAATAAACACTTTTTGATTTTCATTTAATTCAAAATGAATCATCACGCGCAATTGAATTGAGGCCCCCCCTTTAGGTGAACATAATGAATGCTAGCTGCTTACTCATTCCTTTCACTTTTCATCAGGCGCTCGGGTATTTAAGTATCTTTTGATTCAATCATTTATATTGCACGGTGATTTATTTGAAATTATATACTTTCGACATAAGTATCTTCTCATCATACATCCTATCTTGATATTTTTTTTTTCTCTACATTCGGATTAGACCATCAAACATCTTGTAAGGGAATGAGTTTCTTAAAACTCTTTTGCAAATATTTGCACTAGATAGCAAAACAACCAAAATCCAATTGATTTGCGGTGATTTTTTTATTTTTTTTATTTTGCATAATTGACCATGAAATTTGCATAATACTGGTGAATCCTCCTTAAATTTCCATTCATCGCTCAGGGGGATACTATTTATAATGTTAAATCGAAAGAAGATGTCATGGTTTAACGATTCGACTAGCTACTGTTTCGCATACAAAATGTTGTTTTACTTGTCCAAATGTGACCAACAATTTACCTCGAATAAAAAACAAAACACCTCAAACCACCGGCTAAAGTTGGCAAATCTAAAGTGAGACCACAAGACGTGACCTACAGAGGAGACAATGGAATTCTTGATTTTATAAGAAAAAAAAATTATTTGAACAAAAAGTTGTCTACCTGATGGAATTTATTATATTTTTCCTTGAAAATATACAATTATTGGCATTCCTCTTTGATCGATGTTAACTTGGTATAGTTTGCTGCCATTACAACGAGGGTTGACACATTAGCTGACACAAGTTTAGGTCTAGGCACTAACTAATACGGATCACCTGGACCCGCGCAAGCAAATCTAGGTTAGCTTCTTGTTTCTTGACAGAATCAATGAGAGCGTTCCGATTCCAAGAACATCTGATATTTCTGAAGAAGGGAGCCTTCTGATGGGACTAGAGCCTGAAATTTGACAGATGAGCAAGACAACTTTTTGTGAGGTCCAATCAGAATGCTCTCTTCATCTGAAAGTTTAGATGGTCTTAGAATTGGAACGTACCCAATGGTGGTGTCAACAGTCAGTTTACCCTTAAATCTACATTCGGACGGGATTCTTTCTTTAATCGTACATTGTTCTGAGTTTCCTCATCACTACAACCCACAAGCATTTAAAACCAACGTACATCGATATCTCCTTCGTCTCTCCTTTAATTTCCCTAATGCTCGTGCTCTAGTTTAAGGGTAAAAAAAGGACAACGACCTTCAGATCTGTACTTTGAATGTTGGGTTGCTTAATAGACTGCGTGCAGACAAACAATGAGAGAAGGTTCTAGATGTTGATGCCATCCAGGAAGTGCAAAGAGAGGGCCGAAAGAAGAGGCAATTTTTACCAACAACAGAATTATCGCTTATTTGGAAGCGGATTAGTGATTGGCAAGACTTGGGCAAATAGATTTGAGTTTCATTGATATTAACAAACACCTCAAGGCTACATTCACCAACATCAGCTAGAAACGAGCACATATCCAATGCGAAAAAATATGTATGACTATGCCAAGGACAACTTCTACAAGCTCTTGGATAAGATCTACGAGCAGTGAGATTTCTATGTAGTAAAGCTTGGTAGTACTAATTGAAAGTAGAGCTGCAAAAGGATAAACAAACCATGACAGGGTCATAAAACCCGAAGCGAAGAACCCTGCAAAGACGAACAAAGGAGCATATCATGTAGTAAAGTTAAAGTCAGTGCTGATATGGAACGATCCCTTCTGCGGATTGATTCAAATTCCACTTTCAGGCAGAATGAAACTTTCTACTTGGACAATGTGAGCTAACAACTCCGTCCATATATATCTTAACTGAAGCCCAACAAAGCTACTGAAGATGGGATATGACTTGTAAAGGAGCAGTCACCAACATTTCAAGATGAATGGAACCTCAAAATTGTGTGACTGATTCTGAAGCAAGGAGACCCTCTAAACTGCACCAATCCTCCAATATCATTCACGAAATCCTGTCTGTGTGAACATTTAAAGTCTTTTTGTCAGTAAGCTAATGGGTCGTTATAAGTGTGGCTTAAGGCCATTTCGGCAGATTTTGGAAACCCAAGAAGTTCAAATCGATACAAGAACTTACTTAAGTTGGCGCTTCAGTCCGGGATGGACCTGGGCCTCAACCAACAAGCGTCTTCAGTCAGCTTGATCTTTAGCTAGCTGCATCCAGTTTCGCACGATAAGTTGGTTGAGGTCCCCTTCAACTTGCGTGCGCCACCTGAGTCGCGGTCTTCCTCTACTGCGCTGTCCTTCGGGGGCGGAATCGAAGATTTTTCGGACCGAAGCATTGGTGTCCATCCGCTCTACACGACCCAGCCACCGCAGTCGTCGGACCTCCACTCTTCTGGCTAAGTCGATGTGGCTGTACGGGCTACAGTTTGTCGTTGTATCTCCTCCTTTACTCACCGTCTATGCCAAGAGCACCCTCATCCATTTTTGATAAAGTCCATGCCTCTGCACCGTAGAGCAGGACTGGGATTACTAAGGTCTTATATAGGGTCACTTTTGTTGTTGGAGAGAGGGGTTTGCTAATCAATTGCCTTCTTAGCCCAAAGAAGCACCGATTGACAAGGGTTATTCTTCGTTTGATCTCAGCGCTGGACTCGTCTGAATTGATAGCGGAGCCTAGATAGACAAAGTCCTTAACTACCTCAAAGTTATATCTGTCGAGGGAGACGTTCTGTCCGAGACGTCGCTTTCTTGTTTACAGCATTAACTTGATATTGCCCTCATTGACCGTTAAACTCATCTTCGCCACTTCCATCTCAATACTCGCGAAAGTGCCACTGTCATCGCATCAATATCATCGGCGTATGCGTGTAATTGGACGGACTTTTGAAAGATTGCGCCTCTTGTGTTGGCTCGTGAGTTTTGCACTTTTCTTTCAAGAATGATGTTAAAAATCGATACGAGAAACAAACAGCTTCTCATTATGTGCGTGTTGATTGAGGCCTAAGTTAACAACGAATTGCAGCATCAGCTAAGAGTAAGAACATAAGAAAGGTATATGTATGCACATATGTACATTTGTCAATATTTTTCTTTGTAAACTCTATCGCTTAACCTGCCTCTGGTGACACACAGCTGCGGTTTTGGAGTTTGAAGCTCCAGCGAGAGATGACTGTACTTTATAAATTTACATCTGCATCTTCAGCTAAATTACATCCCTCTCTCTATCCATAGACATGAACAATTATTTGATTTTGCTTCACCGGCAAAAGAAAAAAACTCGTTTACAACAAAGCAGAAAACCCTAGAATAGGTCAAAGCCATTCTTAAACAAAGAAGCCTTACAACTAAATTTATGCATCGAAAAGAATTCCTAGGAAATCCGATGCTGTTTCTTTAAAGACATTCTCTGTTCAGTTTTGTGGGGGGGTTTACACCGAACTGTCCATCTAGTTAGCTGAGTTATTTGCATGAGTTATTTTAAGGTGTTGAGGTCCTTTCCTGAGACTGCTCTAGCAATGTTATCTGCAAAAGAAATCATCATGCATTGCTCAGCTTCTAAGGTCAAAGGTTTTCAATTAGATCTAACAAATTTGCAAACAACTTAACACTGCGATAAACTATTAAACGTGTTTCCATCCAATTCTATTCAATTTGTCTAATAAACAAAATAATTACACAATATAAAACGTGTATTCGAAATAAACAACTTTTTAAACACATTTACTTCTAAATAAACAATTTATTTTGAAACCAGTTTGCTGCGTCAATATTTAAAAAAAAAAAACTTGTTTTTTTTTAAATAAAAATTCCCAAAAAATACTAAACTATGTTACGTCTTTTGATTAAACAAATTTTTTTTGTTTTAAATTCTCGTACACTTACCGATGCCAATGGTCATTGTCAATAGCAAAAGTATCTGCAACGTATTCCAATTCATTTTGAACAATATTTTCGTTGTTTAGGTAGTGTTGAGTTTTTAATTTTTTTTTTATCGATTTCGCGACTCTTATCACTGTCTCTTATCACTTTAGGGTGAAATTAATAAATTCCAATCACATGAACGTGTCTAAATTGATATAAATTCGGTTAAAAAAAAAGGTGGAACGAAATTTCTACTTTTCAAAAAAACGTTGATTCGTTTTTTTTGTTTGTTTTTTAATTAACTTCAGCGATATGGTAAAAAGATACGCGTGCCAACATAAAGTAGTTGATGATTACACGACACCAGATACAAAAAAAAAAAGAAGTTAAATGTAAATATTTCTCTTTATTTTGTAACCAGTTTTCTTGTTGTAACTACTCGTAGCAAGAGATGCTTTTATTTTAAAGGTTCTGCGTACGTTACACCTGTTCAAACAGCAACACCTAACTGAAATGATCTTTTCACCTGAAGCCAGTCAGCAAGCTGTCAGCTTTTTCTCTCGGGAAGTCATACCGAGAGAGAGAGAGATATCAATAACAAGAGTAGATACTTGTATCTATGCTTCAAAAGCTCTTGAACTAGCACACACAGGGTGATGGTTAACTGCCAGTGGTTGGTTTTATTTGCATGAGACATGGTTCTGTAAAAGTAAATAAAAGAACGATAAGAAGGAAATCGATGTTTACATAGAAGGAGGGGTAAATCATTTTCATTTGTTTAGTGTCAGACACAATGCGACATGAAGATCTACCTACACTGTTGTAAGGTAAATTAAGAACGTGACCTTAATCTTAGATGGAAGATAAAGTGAGCAGATCCGGACAAACTATAGGTAAATGTGTTGCTTTCAATGCCTACAGCAAAATCTTTGGAAAGAAGTGGGGACTTCAACCAAAGATTACTTTGTTGACGTACTCAGCCGTAGTGCGTCTAATTCTCACCTACGGGTCACTAGTATGGTGGCCCACGTTGGGCAAAGGTTACAAACTCATGAAACTGAAAAGACTCTCAAGAACAGCCAGTGTTGGCACCACGGATGCATTGAGGTAGGCTCCAACGGATGCCCTTACTATGCTCCTGCATCTTTTGCCTCTGGATCTACACACAAACGACTCAGAGCATCTGGATGCTGGACTGCAAGGCCTTACGGTCACAGCAACATTATGGATTCGTTACCTAATGCCATGGTCACGTTTCCAACCGATTACATCACACCCAAACTAAACTTCAAGAAAAACTTTCAGATAGGATTTCCTATCAGAGCTCAGTAGAAGAAAAACGAAGTTGTGAAGAACTTCGACACGGTCATCTACACTGACAGATCAAAGATGGACTGTGGTTTTGGGGCCAGCGTCTACTCGGAATCATTGAAAATATCAATATCATACCGCTTGCCAGATTTTGCCAGGGTTTTCCAGGCGGAACTACTGGCTTGAGGCTTGAATGCATCTCAAGCGCGGCACAACGCACAAACAAAACATTGCTATCCTTCTGGATAAGCCATTGCCATTGAGTACGCTACCATATCCTCCTAACTGGTTCAGCCATGTCGGAACGAGTTTGCATGCTTGAGTGAACGTTTCACGGTCACACTGCTCTGGGTTCCAGGGCTAAGTGACATAGAGGCACGGCTCAGCCCTACACGCCTCAGTCGCGGCAAGGATCCATATCCCGCTAGGAGCGGTTAAAGGACAAATCCACTCACACTTCCTACAGAAGGCAAACCTCCAATGGAGGGGTTTACCAACTGTGCCATATCAAGAAAAATATGGCCGACCTACGATAAGAGCAGAACAAAAGACCTAATTAACAGAACTCGTTCAGACATCGCCAGAGTCACGGCGATAGTCACGGGGAATTGGCTAATTGGAGTCCATGCGGCCAAGCTTGATATCCCTTACAACCCCCATTGAGAAAGAAACTCTCTCTCATTTCCTTTGCAAATGTCCGCCGTTTGCATCTCGGATAAAGGGATAAGGGATAAGGATCTAGTCACCGACTGTCCATCACACATCATCAACCAGGTCACACGAGTCGTGGTAACAAAAAGGCACACTTGTGCTACTTGGGTTCATGCTGAACCACCACCTCTATCTACCTACCTATAGGTATATAAACAGACTATGTATAGGGATATAGGGGTAGCTTTGAACGAGAGTATTAAGTCTATACGAGGGTCGTTTAATAAAAAACACCATTAGACACCTTTGGTTCCCTAGGTCATTGGGTCTCAAACAACAAGTCGCTCCACCCAGCACGATCTTTCACCAGCTGTACTTGCACGCCAGCCATCCCTCAAGGGTGGAATTGAAGAATTTTCGAGCTGGAACATTGGTGTTTATTCGCTCTAACAGACCTGGCCATCTAAAGCGTTGTACGCGTATGTTTTTGAGTGGTTTGTAGAGACGTGAGACCATTATTCGCAACTAAAACTTTTCTCTCGAAAATTCCGAATGATGAGGGTCTTATATAGCATCTCTTTGAATTTTCTCGATAGGGCTTTGCTTAATAGTTCTTTCCAAAGGCTCTACGATATTGTTGGTAGAATTGATAGTAGAACGTAGGTAGATGAATTCCGTCACTACCTCAATGTTAAAACTGTCCATTGTGACATTCTGTTCAATTCGTTGATGTTGGGTGTCTTATTGACAATAAATATGTACTTGGCCACTTCTACTTCAATACTTGTGCACGCATCGCTGAGTTTTGATAATGATGCCGATATCGTCATTCTGGGAAAGGGGTTGAAAATTTCAGTCAGTTACCCGCTTAGGGGTAAATGGCCTTCGTTGAGCCATTAGGAGTTCTCCCGCCCTCATTTCTTTTCTAACGTCCTGACTTGAGATCCAAATATGTTGAATTGGCTCATAGAAGTCAGATATCCATTATTTTGATTTTGAGTACTATTCTTGATTCCGAGCACGCCGCCCGTCTTCCATCAAAGGAAACTTTTATAAGACTTCTTAGACATATCTTTACCAATCCTGTCAACCATAGATTTCTCCTCGGGTTTAGTAAATGTGTGCTGAGATCCACTCAAATCTGCTTGCGCAGGTCCAAGCAAACTTCCATCAAACCCGGTGTTTCACCTATCTATCAACGTTATAAAAATTAAAGCCTTGCAATGGTTTAATTCAAGACTCAGTTCATGGTCCTCTGCTCTTCAAACTTCTTAGTCGTTCGTATCATAATCATTAAAAAAAAAATAAAAAATCAAGAGATTAACTCTAATGTCAGGTGTGGGGTTCGAACCCACGCTCCCTCTCGGGAACCAGAGCTTAAATCTGGCGCCTTAGACCGCTCGGCCAACCTGACTATATTCAACACATTGTAAAATGACTAACACAAACCCATTGACTTGCATATTATAAAAGTTTTTTACTGTCAAATGGTAGAAAAGAAATTAATGATTTTTTTCTTCCAGCCAATCCCATCGGATTTGGTTTAAATTACAATTTTTATCCAACCAAAGGTTTATAAGTTATTTGTTTATTTTCTTATCAGGGTTTGCTGTGATTGGTATGAATTAAGAGAAAAGTATACAATTGTATAACAGATTCATTAAATTGGTTCACGACCGTACTATTGCTGCTATGCAAGACACGATCCATTTCTGCACTTGCATCTAATCAAAATTCTATGAATTGCTAGTGCAGCCACTTTATTTTTTATACTTCCTACTTCCTACTAATATTATAAAAGTAAAACGTTGTCCGTTTGTTTGTTTGTTCCTCTGTAACTCGAAAACTACGGAACCAATCAACTTCAAATTTTGCACACAAAGTGGCTGTACCTCGGGTCACCGTTTAGACTGCTTTTGGTTATTGAAGTGTAACTTTGCAAATTATTGGTGGGCGAAGCCGCCGGTAAAAGCTAGTTCCTTATATTTTTAAAGTCAACATTTGAAGAAAGGCAACTATAGTCTTCACTTTTTTAAGAAATTTCTGGTAGAAGTGAAGTTTTTTTCTTTTTGGAATTCAGTGAAAATATTTTCATTCACATCCTTTACCTCGACTGGGAGCATAGCTTAACTATGTGGCATACATTCACGAAATCCTTTCAATTGAAATTTCCTTTAGAATATTGTCCCCTAGCTTGGCGTGGGTACTTTAAATTATGACTTTTAATCACGATATTGAGTTTCCTCAGACAATTAGGCTACATCGTCGATTTAATTTTAAACGCGCTCAGAGTATTGCATGTGTTGTTTTATCCTTGTCTGACGCATCTTGACTTCACGCAGCGGCCCAAGTGGTGAATCACATAAAGGTACGATCAATGTTTTTTGGCTTTTAAGAGCCGCAAGTTGATCTTTTGGAGCTTCCATGATTTGTAATCAAACTAGCTTTGATTGCAGGAACGAGCTTTTCTTAAGTTTGAATTGTTTGGTGGACACCGATGTACTTTTCAGAAGGGCATCGCTTCCATACATACGCAAGGTTAACCAAAGCCTAGATTCAGATTCGCTATGGTCACCATCACCTGAATTGAACATAATGGAAAATGTTTGCAGAAGGCTATCACGGAGAGGTTGTGAAGAAGGAAGACAGTTTGAAACCAAAGAAGACTTAACTGACAGAGATTTCACTGCGGTATGGGTTCACTTCACGACTCATTGGTCCGCAGACTTCTGGAAGTAGTACGCACTACTAGATGCATTTAAAAAAAAAACATGGATAGATCAAAAATTATTCTCCTGATCTACGTCAATATCGTAGACTCTCGCATTTCCTATTCATGACTTGTATGGTGGGGCAACTTGAAAATGTCTCAACGGTCCAAACTTCAAACTAGATGTCCCTGTTGGCTACTGCACTTGCTTTCATACATATGCAATCGAGCTACATGCTTAACAATGCATTAGACGTAACGTCTGTAGAAAACAGATTGCTATCATTCTCGATGGCACACACCTTGCAAAGCTTGCCCAAACACCGGGTTTCCGGTTCCAGTTGTAGAAAAGCCGTGCTCTACACAAAAAATCTCTTAGATCGCAGTACTTTTCTGGACTACGCCAGATACATAAGAGACGAAGGAGGTACCGATGCACGTTGGCTTTAAATGCTTGTGAATTGAAGTGATGAGGAAACACAGAGCACTGTATTCCATTCCACATTCGTGTGGTGCAGCTAAAGAAGGCATTTCTATATTTGACAGTACGTCCCAATTCCCCCGGAGTAGATGCCTTGCAGCTCAATCCGAGAACATAGCAATTCTATTATTATTGGTTGATCTTCATACTTAAC
The DNA here is from genome assembly GCA_951813785.1 of Criorhina ranunculi. NCBI lineage: Eukaryota > Metazoa > Arthropoda > Insecta > Diptera > Syrphidae > Criorhina > Criorhina ranunculi. The sequence continues at coordinate 8,913,679 of OX638381.1, forward strand.
CCATAAAGATCGTTAAAAACTTTTTATCGTTTGTTGAGGCATCCTGTGATCACTATTTTCCTCTCTCATCTACAGTGATGTAGAATCTGTAACGATAAATGAATTCAAACAACACATTGCTATAAATAGAAATCATTTATTTTATTATCATTTAATTTAACATAGTATGCATACATCAATATATAAATCCTTTTTGTTTTTCCATGCTTCAATAATAATTTTATTACATCCTTTTCGAATACAGAAATTAATTCTAACGCGGTAAAATTTAAAACATAAGAGATGCAATTTATTTATATATAGTTATGTATAATTATTACTTTTTTTAATATATTTTCCATCCAAACTTGTATAATATAAAATATGTATATGTTTTTATTTATCATTTTAAAATGTTCTTTATTATAAAATGAAAACATTGATTATTATTAATTGGAGCAGTTTAGTTTTTTCTTGTATAATATAAATGCATAAAAAAATTTTACGTTGAACAGTGAATAGTTTCGTTTTGTTGTATAATTTTGATATTTGAAACACACCTTGGAATGTATTACGGAGTACAATTTAAATTGTCAATACTGTTGTATTAATCAGTTGATATTATTATTTTATTTTATTTTTTTTATATAAATCTACTCTTATATAAATTTTAATTGGTAATACATTTACCTACTCGTAATTCTTTTCGATTTGATTCGCTGAAAACGAGAATATTCAACTTAATTAAACTGGTCGAAACTGGTATAAATTTGGGAACTAAAAGGCACTTTAACTGGGTATATTTGTTTGCTGCTCTGTTTTGAAGAATTTGTTTAACATTAAATTTTCGTACTCGATTTAAAAATGTAAAATAAAAACCAAAGTTTATCTAATGTCAGCTGCTATTTAATTTTAATGGTGATTGTTTGTACCTAGGTTCTTGTACGGTTTGCCACCATTACGTTCCCATTCTCGATTGAATTCGTGTTCTAGAATTTCGGCACCACGTTTGCGAGTGAGACCGGTCTCTTCCAAACTTAATTCACACATTTGCATATCATCAACTCCTAGATGGTAAATAAAATCGTTAAATTGTGATTTTGAGGAATGTAATGTCTTTGAACTTACCGGCTACTAAAAGGATGGGTGCTTTATCTGCGTGCAATTCCATTTGGCGGGCAATCCATTGGCCATCAAAGTGAGCATACCATAGACCGCGTTTTGCTAAAAGAAAATCAGTTTATAAAATAAGAAAGAGAATTTTTCATACATTAAAATAAATTTACTGTTTTCTGGTGCATTGGCGCGCATAAATGGAATACGGAAGTACCGATGCTGGGCAGTTGTAATTTCTTGCTTGGGGTGCACTAGTGGCGGAGCTTTAAAGGCTTTATAAAATATCGAATTAGTTGTATGAGTAGTTGATGTTTATTGTAGAGACTTACCTGCTTCCATAACACTCTTTGGAGCCCGTTCATTTTCGTCCATGGTGGTGCGTTTGCGGTTCTTTGCCTTCCAGGCATGATAAACCTTCAAGCGACGATGGAACTCATGTCGGCAAGCCTGAGAATTTTTTTTTTTTTTACAAAAACATTAATAAGTATTGCTTGACGATCTTTGTAGACTGATGAATGAATTGTAGAAAAAGAATAAATATCTATCTAACTATGCACACTGACGGGAAGAATATGGGCCCTTACAATAGAAGAAGAGAATGAAAAGCACGATCTAAGATATTGAGAGGAAGTCTTACCAAAAAGGTAGATGAAGAAACAAATATTGAAATAGAGTCGCAGTCAGTACTTTTGCAAACTATATAAAAGGCTATATGCAGGATACGATATGGAGGACAGACATTGAAGTCCAATATCATCGTGTGTGGTGTTATTGGATGGTCTTTCTGACAGTCGGATGGATATCAAGCGATACTTTGGGGCGGAGTCAAGTTGTCGTCCAACCGACTGTATCGTGTGTGACCAAGTCGAGTTCAATCGGACTGACAAAGTTGGACAGATAAATTGTATCGTGTATGAACCCCATAACGGTAACGTAGAATAACATCCCGCTGTTAGGCAGAACCACAATTTGTGTTGTTGTCTCTGCTTTCATAACTCACAGTATTTCCTTCCAATTACATGATGTGAATATCATAACTCAGTACGATCCACTCTTCAAGCCATATAACCACACTACTGCCAATGGTATGAGTATACAGTAGAGATGACATATTAGCTTTTTCGCAGTTGATCGACTTCCTTAACACCAGGAGTTAAATCTAAAACTTTCAGTGTGACAAGCAATGATGCTAAGCACTACACTACGACCAACTGCCTCTGTGTAGCTTTGTCTATCTATCTATCTAGCTATCTATCCCTAAGTTATCCGATTGTGCACGAAGACGATAAAATCAAGCGAAGAAGTTCTTGCCAATCGGTGGTTCTTTCAGCTTAGAATGCAATTGAGTAGCAAAGCCCACAAAGTGACTTTATACAAAACCTATAGTGTATTCTAAGGCCGCGGTTTGTCTAACTTAGTTCTCAGAGTATGAAGCAATACAAATATTTGGCGCAACAGCCCATGAAGCGATGTCCTGAATGGAATGGCGAGCACAAATTTAGAACTAATTGTCTACTTTTCTGTTTACAAAAAAACTTACCTCAAGCAATTCGATATCACAGGAAGTGTTAATGGCGTCACGCAATTCAGAATACTTCCACTTGGACAAATCGTATTTCTGTTTACCCAAGAGCTGCTGTTGAGCGCGAACATTTTCTGACCTTAAGACAATAAAAAAAAAAAAAAAACAAAGAAATCCAAATAAAAATTAGAAATTTTGTTTCTATTTTAAAAACAAAATTTAGTCAAGGATAAAGTTACAAGAAATATTGTATTCGAGATTTTTCTCCACAAAATTGTAATTATAATTATTTCTGATAACTTATCCATGACTAAATACAAAACTAGTTTAATGTGCAAAGACTGAATGGTATATATATTATACATATGTACATATTTACTATCTATATGTACAACATATAATGTTTATAGTTTTGTACACGAAATTTATAATTTCTTGCTTTACATACCATCACCTGGTATAAATATTTATTTAACACTAAACTACAATAATGATTTATATTTTCAATTCAAAGAATTAATATGCCTACAGAAATAAATGGTAAATACACAGTGAATGAATTCTATGGTGACTTCTGTTGAGATGATGATGTGGTTCTACTAACAAAATAATCACAAAAACTATTTCTGAATAATGAATACTTTCGAGACAGCAAATAATAAAAACAATTGAAGCTAACTTTCACTTCTAGTAAGTGATTATCCTATCGATAACTTACTTATGGTGAAATCGTGATGTAAAAGTTGTTACACCTCTTGTAAAGCTGAGAAAAATTTAAACGTTAATTTGGATGCGTCATTAGTTTAACAACGGAAGGTATAATATTCGAAAGAAAGACAAATAAAGGAGAATATACTTTTAAAATAAAAACAGAGTTTTACATTTTAAAACTGAAAAGTAAATTCATAGAAAGACGAAACTCATTACATCTAAGTGGACACCTGATAATACTCGATTCAATTCCTGAAAGGCACACAGGTTTTTAGTATTGTAATCAGAGAACTTTGCTTCGGCAGAAAATTCAATGTGATAATGGTAGTGACGATGGTGGTCTAATACTTGACTAGTCACCGATGTGTAGGGAATAGTAGATGTTTTTAAGAAGCACTTCTAGCAGCTTTCTAAAATGGACATCAGATAGAGAGACTAATAGGGCAAAAATAGAACCGAACTCGAAAACCTCCCAGTTTGGAAGAACTTAACACATCATGTAACAATTCGTCAATTAAGTTTGTGTGGATGGAATCATGTCGATATTGACGATCACTCCACGTTTTTGAACTTAGGAAATATCTCTATATTTGACAGTACGTCCAAAAGGGAGAGTGAAGTGATACGCATTCGAAGTATGACGCGTATTGCGGATGAAATGTTGAAGGAGCCGTCTGGAACTGACTATTTTGGTGGAGCATTGATCGTGAAAAAAAGAAGATAAAACAGTGGGAGGTCTCCTGCTCCATGCTCCTCTCAAGCATGTTGCGATTTTGTATTCTAGTCAGAATGTGCATCAGACCAGATGTAAGCTTCAGGGAACAAGTTCTAGAAGGATTAAGGGCTACAGAGTCCTGGTTAGAGACACTTCACTTCAAAACCACTTTAAATAATCACATACACAGATACTTATTACATTTTTCTTTTCCTCATAGTAACAGTAGTCTATTGGCAACCCCTTAACCTAACTTAAACGAGCCTAATATGCGTTAAAAATGATTCGATCTTGATGGAAAGACTTTGTTCCCAGTTTAAGGGTTGATATAACCACAAACTGTTTTCTGTTTTGAATGTCTTAATCGGCCCTGACCGTGTATAAAAATCATACGAATCGTCGTCAACAAATCTAATCCGGGTTAGCAAACGCCCTTATTATAACAATCAGAAGTCCTAACTTTACCTATAAAACCATTTATACTCTGCAATATCCTAAACTCCTCCTTTCTCTACAAGACACTTTCATGAATGCGTTGCACTCAAGTACGTTGTTAGTGTTTTACCAAACATGCTACAAGTGATTCATATAAAGCAGTACGCGTTAATATTTCTTTTGTTAATAGTCAATCCCAAAATTTATTTTACAAAAAAAAAAAAATATAAAGAAAAATATTCCCTGTAAAGAAATTTAGAGTAAAAACCGTGTGTGCTGTACCTGATCAGTTTGTTTGGCCCCATGGACGAAACTTCGCTTTGACCACTGAGAGAAAGAAATGTTAAATAAAACAAAATGAGAAAATTTTCTTTTATACAATAAATAAATCAAGAAAATAAACAAAATGAAAAAAAAAAACAAAAACGAAATGAAATATTTTACAAAAGAACAAAAAATATATATAGGAACGGTGTGCTCTACCATGGACAAGGGAGAAATAAATAAATAAAGAGAGTAGAAATAATAAATTAAAAATTAAACAAAATAATATGTATATGTACAAACCAAAACCCAAATCGATAACCACACATACTTCCTGATCACGGGCGGGCTGTCCTCCACCTGACCATTGGATTCATTGGCCAATCGCAAAGCTAATTCATGATCACGACGTTCTTGTTCCAATTGTTGGCGATACTTGGCATCTTCTTCTGCTTCTTTTTGCAATTGAGCTTGGAGAGTAAGAGCCGCTCTACGATCCTCTTCCTCTTGTTTCAGACGTTTAATTTCTTCAGCTTTACGACGTGACTCCATCTCGGCTTTCCTGTTAAAAAAATAAAGAAAAGAAAATTGATTAACAATCAATGTTCTATTGGGTATTTCACTAATAAGGCTTGTTAAGTTTGTAATGGGGGAAAGTGATTTAGGTGAAGATTGAGCAGGTTAACTACTGAGTGCATACAACACAGTTTAATAGCGCAATGTTTTAAGTTCGTGCCAAGTCTTTGTTTTATTTCACCGTGGTGGTCCCTAGAAATTACTTGTATAAAGCCCTTTACATGATGCCAGCGCGCATGAGGACTCGATGTTGGACTTAAGCGATAGCGAAGAAATAGCCTAGATGGAATCAACGGTAGCAACTGAACTCAATACCTGGTACACTCCAATTATAGCCACTTAGACGTTTTTGAAATTGAAAGGAGACTTACGGTTAGCATCAGGGTTTCTGAAGAGGAGATCGTAGTGAAAGAACCCTCAATGAGCCAAAGGTTGGCTACGATTTCTTAAAAGGGGCTACTGACATCCGTCCATTTCCGTCCTTACTATTTGAGGTTGAGGTAATTTCCTAGCTATATCAAAAAGACGAAGTTAAGAGCAAAAGCACCACTTCGAAAGTTGTTAGTTGGTCTAGAATGGCGATGTTGACTAGTATAATGGTCACAAGGATATTGCTTGTGGAAGATCGGGAGAGAATACCAGTTCAAAAATGAGGGACAAATAGTGGCACCAGGCATTATTACTACCGAGCAGCTACGTTCCAGTTAGTGTCATTTGTTATGGAACAGATGCGCAGCAGCAAAGTTGTCGAGTATTGGCTTTTTCAAACAAGAAAGGTTACACCGCTTGGGTTTGACCATTGTAGTCGAGGTGACAAATAGCATCATATTTGTAAGCACTTACAGTTTTTTGTTTTCTTCTTCTTCGCGCTTCTTGCGCTCTTCCTCCTCCTTTGCAAGACGTTCAGCTTCCAGAGCTTCTTGAATCTTCTTGAGTCGTTCTTGCTCCTCGGCTTGTTTTTGCTCCTAGAATAAAATGAATTACCATGAAAATTAAACAGTGAAAATCCAAATAAAAGCTACCTTCAGCTTGTTATTAAGAGCTATTGTGAGTTTGTTCATGTTGCCCATGATTTTGTTGAATAATTCATCGATTTCTTTCGGTGGTATCTTGGGATGGGTCTAAATGAAAAGAAAGGATATCCTGATTCAATAAATACTCGGCCGTCTATAACTACGAACCTTAATAGTCTTAATAGCAGCATCAATCTGTGTTTCAAGGGAGCACACTTCGCTGACGATAGTCTCCTTTCCAGCTTTTAATTGCTTGGCAATATCAACAGTTTTTGTGGCACTCGAACGAATGTTGTTGATCTTAGCAATGCCCAGATATCTAGGACGGTGTTGTTTTCTTGCTAAGTAGCCACGAAGCACCTTTTGTATAAGAAGAACACTTTTGTTGCGGAATCGTATACGGTTCTTCACTATAACAGACGGATTGCGATGAGAGATTATAATTTTAGATGATGACAAAACTTACATTTGATAACACAAACAGCTCCCAATGCGGATTTCACCCAACGTGATCGAATCAACCATTTCTTGACCTTTGCCACAATCGCCTCTAAGTTCTCTGGATCGGATTTCATGATTTGATCAAATTCGATGAATTTTCCTGGCCGAAAGAATACTCTTGTTATGCCGAATTTAAAGTCCTTGGAACTCAAATTCAACGATTGTAACATAGCTTCACAAAAAGTGCGTGGCTGGAGTCTGACCAGCTCTGGTGGAAGATATGACTTGTACATGTTGTACAAATCGGCGAAGGGTACACGTGATGGATAGCCGTGTTCCATAAGCTCAAGCACTGAGATCGTTCCAGAACACTTTAGTTGAGCCAGTGCGAGACCACCCTCAAAGTCACGATCAATCATTTTGCTATTTGGCTTGATACAACGAATGAAATTGGTACCCTAAAGAAAGAAACCATTGAAAATACTACAAAGGACTTACAACAAAGTTCTCTTACGTTCTTCTCCAGTTTCTCCATAAGTTCAGCAAGTTGCGTCTTAAACTTGGATCCAACAGAAATAAAATTGAGTTTTCCACGAGAGCTATTACTTCCCGAAGGGAAAAGGGATTTAAGCAGTGGATTTTCACATTCCTGAACAAGTCCCTCAAGGGAAGCATGTAAAGCATCGTTGTTCTTTTCGATAAATTGTTCCTAAGAGCAAAAACAAAATCATCAATGGTTCTATTTAACTTATAATCACTCCCGTACCGTTTTATAGCAAACAGCTCCAGCAAAATGTCTAACAAGGAAGCCTTCTTCATCTCGCAGAGTTCTGTGCGCTTTCAACCGTGACGAACGTGGAAGTCCTAAACGAAAATGTCCCTGCCAAGCTTTGTGAACTTCGGTAGTGAAATGCATTGCCGACGGCTTTGGCAATTTACTTTCCTCATCTAACAGCGTGTAAATTCCATTCGCTTTAGATTCAATCAATTCAATAATATCCTGATTGTCGGTAAACTTAATCTCAGGAACGTTTAAACCTTCTCGTTTGTATAGCTCTTGCTCGTTCTTTAAAATGTTATCGTTGAAGAACTTCTGCAGCTTCTCATTGCAGTAGTTGATGCAAAATTGTTCGAATGAGTTTACCGTGAAATACTCAAAACCTGCAATATCCAAAACTCCAATGTAATAGCTCGAAGCCTTGAATGGAATACTCTGGTTAATGAGAAAGACGATGCGATCGAACACGCGACTATAGATCGCCTTGGCAAGAGCATCACGAGCATTGCTGGCTTCGTAGATTTTTAGAGGAACCCTGAAAATAAAAAGTCATCCATCAAATTATCTTTCTGTTAGTAGCTGCGTCGTAAAACTTACATAATTACGGTACCCTTGATACCACCACCCTTGCTTTGCATAACCCTCGATACCAATGCTTGTCGCAATTCAAAGGCATCTACTCCCAGCAGTTTTGAAGTGATAGTCATTGATTTTTCAGAAGATTGTGAAACTTGACATCCACCACGAGCATCTTCGGGAATTTCTTCAAAAGCAATATTACCCAAGTGCAAAACAGCGGCTACTAGAGAGTAAATTTCCAATTTATTATCTCCACTAAGTCCCAATCGACCGAGAGCATTGTCCAGCGTTTGGAAGTGTTCAAAATCATCAATAATAGGATCTTTTAGTGGTCCTTTAGAGTTGTGATCCGTAGACTTTTGCGATGATGGAATAAGTTTTTCGGTTTTAGCATTAGCAAAATATTGAGTGCAACCGGAGAGATACTGAAAAAAAAGGTAAGAGATAGTACGTTAGTTTCCAAAAATCTGAAATATTTTAAGGAAAGCTGAGATTTCATTTCCAAAAATGTGCGCCGATTGCTGAACAAAGTACCGTGGCACAGGAGAAGTATAATCTGGAGCAGCCTGAAATTTGGACGGATGTGTGCTCTGTAAAGGTTAAAGGTAAAGGTGTGGAGGAGCTTACGTGGAGTGTTGGCCAGACAAAAGTGGAGAGAAGCTGTCTTGACCTTGAAGTAAAGCGTGGAAGGACGCTCTTAGATAACAGTGTTACTTCTTGTTATTCAAAAGGGCTTTGAAAATAACCAACACGATGCACCCTTCATGAATCGCTTAGTAGCTAAATCTCTGTGTCAACATTCGAGATTCATGAATTTCCAAACGAAAAGAGATTAAATTTTAAGTCACGTACACGTACAATTTTTGTGTGCACAATTTCCTTCACCACTTGCATCCCACAATGACGTTCAATCAATCATATCGATTCTTTGTTTTTGTTTCAAACGAACCCTCCATTGGGGAAGAACAGAAGACCGGTCATTGTACACTATAACGCATTATCGAATATCTTCGATTGCAGAACGTAAACTGCCAACTGATAAATAAAACATCACATGTACTCGTATGTACATATCGATAAGAGATAACCGATGATATCAATGTCTGCTACCAATCGTTATCAGGCAATTATTGCTAAATCTTAATTGATACTCTCTCATTGAGCAATGACAGGGTCAAGATACAAAAAAAAAACATACAATTTATTGAACTTACTCTATAATCATCAGGTTTACCGAGTCCAAGTCTATCGCGCAATTGTTGAGGAGCTCCAGCCAATAGCATATAGAACACATGGTAGTTCCTTTCCTCAGAACTTTGCGTACAAATTCTGCTCTTTTCCAATAAGTAGTGAGAAATGTAGCCACCAACGACCTGACACTTCGAGTCATAATGCACTTCAATAAATTTACCAAAACGAGAGCTGTTGTTGTTACGAGTGGTCTTGGCGTTACCAAATGCTTCAAGCACAGGATTCGCTGAAAAGAAGAAACATATATAATGCACGTGCATATGTATGTCTACTAAATCACTTTACCATCCAAGATCTTTTGCTCTATTGGACCAGCACTATTATGAGAGTGGCAGAGGTATTTAAGCAAATACTTCGTTGATTCAGTTTTACCAGCGCCTGATTCACCGGATACAATGATCGACTGAGATGCCTTGAGGACACGCATATCACGGATTGCTTTGTCGGCTAAAAGTGTAATTCAAATATTTAGTTAGAAAGCTAGAAAAAAAAAAACAAATGTTTTCTCACTTACCGATAGCAAACACGTGGGGGGGAAGTTCACCAATCGAACGACCATTGTACTGTTTAATTGTTAACGATGCGTATAGATCTCTGATCTCCCGATATGGATTCACTGCGATAAGAATGTTGGCAACATATGTCTACAATTAGGAATGTGTAAATGTTAAAATCAATTACAGTAAATATAAGCGAGAGTAACTTACGTAGATTTTATCTTTGTAATATCGGGTCTTCAAATTATCTAAAAAGGTCGCCTCATTGAGAAGCATCAGTTCACCTGAAAGACACAAGACAAAAATGATTCAATTGAAAGGAATAAAAAGGAGAATTAAATAGAGAAGATAAGAACGAGCGAATAGATCTATACACAATTCACTTTGACCGCGATGACCGAATTCGAGATCCCGAGAAAACTGATCCGGTTGTGTCGCGCCACGCTAGAGAACTCGCAATGCACCGTGCAGTTTGGGAACAGAACCTCCGAGTTATTCCAAACATGCACCGGATTTCGGCAAGGAGACGCGCTGCCGTGTGATTTCTTTAATCTTGTGCTGGACATAGTGCGAAAGTCCGGCGTAAACACAGAAGGCGCTATATTTAACAAATCCATCCAACTGCTGGGATATGCAGACGATATCGACATCATCGCCCGTTCCCAGCGATACAATACAAGAACAAGCCCAACGAGTTGGTCTCACGATTAACGAGGATAAAACAAAGTACATGCTGTCTACCAAAAACCGACCCGTCGAACACAGTCTAGGTCAAAACCGAACAATTGAGAGCTATAATTTTGAGGTAGTGAAGGAGTTTATCTACTTCGGGGCAAATATAAACACCACAAATGACACCCTGATATAGATTCGACGAAGGATAGCCTTAGGTAACCGCTGCTACTTCGGTTTGTCCAAACAACTAGGGTCCAAACTCCTAACTCGAAGATCCAAAATCATGCTCTACAAAACCCTGATCTTACCAGTCCTCCTTTATGGAGCTAAATGCTGGACGATAAGCAAGACAGCGGAGCAGATCTTGGGATCCTTCGAAAGAAAAATTCTACGTCGAATATTTGTTCCTGTCTGCGAGGAGGGCGAATGGAGGAGAAGATATAACCGCGAACTCTACGAGCTGTACAAAGATGTGGATGTAGTCCGGAAGGCAAAAATCCGTCGACTGCACTGGCTCGGCCACATCAAGCGAATAGACGAGAATGCTTCAGCTAAGAGGATCTTTGAATTCCAGCCACCTGGTTCACGAAGAAGAGGAAGACCGAACCTTCGGTTTAAAGATCAGGCAATCGCAGACGCCAGAAACCTTGGTCTAGTAAACTGGAAGCGTGAAGGATAGAAAGTGGCATTAGTTCAGGCTCAGACCTTCCAAGGGTCGCTGGCCTGATAAGTAAGTAAGTTAAAGCTTAACACCATACCGTTTTCTGTTATGACTTTGGTAAGTATCGAGAGGTGGTTTCTTTTAAGTCGAATAAGCGCTTTCGATCTTTCAGAATAAAATAAGTCTACTTTTGCTGCAATAGTCAAGTTGTTGTCATAGATTCCACAGGTCTGTGCTAGTTCCAGCTAATCGGATAAATTCGTTTATGCGTTTTTCTGAAGAAAATCTTACTTATGACGGGTGGTAGCATGCATTTCATTGCAATTAATTGAATTACGAGTATTTCGACAAGCAACAGCGAACATTATTGCAGTTTAAAATTTGTTTGTTCGAATCGATTAAAACACACTTAACTTTCTCTTAAGGTAAGTTTCCCGACGTAGATTTTTTTTTTATAGTGGAATTCATTAATAAAGCCTTCGGAGGTGAATCTTCAATCTTAACGAATTGCTTTGAGTATGAGTCGTGATAAAATGAATCTTTATTTCTGCACAACTCTCATTCAGTACCATGATATCTTAAATTATTCAACTCGCAGATAAGACTTCCCTCCGTTCCTTAGCACAATCCACCATATCAAAAAAACGAATAAATCAATTCGGTGTCGGCAATTAAACCTAGTCGTGCATATAGTATCTATTTGAGAAAAAGATTTCTAATATCTTACAGCTATAGGTCTCAATAGTCCATTAACTTGATCTAACGCTATTCTTTTCCCTAACTTAACGCCAACTGAATACGGTGTCTATAATTTTCTTTTCGAAGAATAATTAAGTGAAACTTGAAAACCAGAATTTAAATATGCAAATGTTATGGTCCGACAGATGCAGCAGAATCTGTTTACATTCGACAATTGCGGTTCTTGGATACCAACTGGTTAGTCACTGAACTTAACCATGACTGGGGGGTACAAAGGTAGATGTCGGTCATTGGAATTAATCGATTGGAAGTATATTTTTGATTTCAAAATAAGAAATGTATCATTCGTGGGAAAGTTGAGAGATTTGGCCAAACCAAAGCGAGACCCAACACTATGACCAACTTTACATGTAGGAATTTTCATAAATTAAAATAAACATGTTTAGAGCTTTGCACGATTGGCGACTTTAGTGTGACTAAACGTGATCGCACGATCAGTAATCAGTCGTTGATCTTTAGGGCTATGAGTGCTTACCTATTTCTTTCTTGCCGCCTAGGATAGAGAGGGTCAGTGCCGTCATTGAAAACTCCTGAATTTGAAGGTTTTGGTTAGGCGAAACGGCAAATTATCAGGTAAGTATTGTCGAACGAAAGGATGGTTAATTGCTCTTATGTCTTTTAGGAACTACTGAGATATGTTCATGCTTAATTAAGCAATCGCAATTCAATCCGCTTTAAGCTGTTCTACCCGATTCAGTTTGAAGCATAGAACGCCATATTAAAACAGATACGGGAAATCAACTACCGTTTCGCGTTGGTAACACCTGTCTCATCACCAGGCAGATTTGGCCAAAGCTGGATCTCAAACGTTCACACTGTCTCATCAGACGGAACAAATTGCTAATAAACACCTTAGTGGGTGTCATTACGGGACACTTCACCATCGGCAAGCATGCCTTTAGGCTGGGCTTCCTTTATAACGACTTTTGCAGAAGCTGCATGGATGAGGAAGAGGAGGAGACGATCCTTCTCCTTCTTTGTACATGCCTGGCCCTTTCAGCTAAAAGAAGAGCACACTTGGGGACCAGCTTCTTCAACAACCTAAGCCAACTGGCTGACATCAATATAGGCAGTCTCCAGCGCTTCATAGCAAGCTCCGGCTTGTTCTGCGGGTAGTATTTCTGGTGGAATACAGATCCTGGTGGTAACACAATGGACGTTTCTGGTCTAAGTGAGGTTGCAATTGCAGCCTGCCATTCCAACCTTACTTAACCTAACTACCGTTTCATCAACTTCAAATTCGCATATGATAACATTCATCACCTACATCTTTACGATAAGGTGGTTATATTCTGAATCTTTATTGAAATTGAGCTGTGAAGCGCAACGTAAGATAACGCGGTGTGATCTCTACCAAGAAATAGGGGATCTCGACAAGGAAACGACTTGTTCGATTTTATGATAAACACCAAATAATGGCTAGTTTCGGCTACATCAGGCACTCCTGACTCTGCTCTAGATACATTGTTCCTTTTAGCGCTATTGACCCCTACAAGTGGGACATGAGCTTTCTTAAAGCAACATCCTCTACATAGACGGATTGGTACATGGTTTGTAACTTCCAATAAGAATTATCTTTAGACAATCAAACCAACGATGACTAGTTCTTGTCCAAACAACATTCCGTTGGTTAAAAGCCACAAAGAAATATAAGTAGCATGTAGACTTCAAAGACACTCACCTATTAATAGACATTCATTTTGCGTTAAACAAAGGATCCGTCACCTGGCACTGACATGTACACGTAAGCCTTTTTGCGTCCAATGAACCAACAAGTTCTCTTCAATATGTAGTTCCACACCACAGCCGAAGCCCAAGTTATGTGTATAATGCTGAGACCACACAACGCAAACAACAAAGATTTAATGTATGAAGTTGATACGTACGAGTATGTTGCCAGCTAAGGCTCCTTCATCATGAGCATCCATTGTATGCCGTTTTGCAAGTGGTTACCAATTGGAAGTGCACAGAAGAGGAGTTCCATTGCCTCTTTTATTCCTCTTACCCTTTGAAATCATTTACTTGCGTGGAAAATTCTCACACGGCACATTGTCTGGTAATTTCCTAACTCTACACGTCACCGTCACATAAGCAATTTTGTCTTTTGCAACGCAATATTGGGTACGAGAGCCAACATGATTTTTCCATTATGCAAATATACCTGAACTTAATATCAATCGTTTGTGTTAATTAGAAATTCTCTCTTAGGTGCCGGAAATCGGAAACACAACCATTTTGAAGGATTCAACAAGAGGTAGCTGATGATGTCTTATCATCCTGCCGCCATCAGAGCCTAATGTAAAAATGATGGAAATTGTTTTAAGCCTTTGTCACTCACACACAACAGGTGGAGGAACATTTCAGGCTTGAGTGGCCATAAAGAGTTGTTTACCAAGACGGTGAGAAATACCTACTTGAAAGTGACACTTTAATTGCTGTCATTTGGAGTAACAATGGCGACGAAGAGGGAAGTTAATATCTCAAGGGTGAGAGATGTGCAAATACCTTTTTTTTCTTTTTTTCGATAAAAAAAACTTTTTAATGACACTTATTTTCTACTACAAGCAGAGGAGCACTGTTGATGCACGCCGATGACGACGACGACGCACCAGGAATGGAATACGAGTATAAAGCATTCAATTCCAAAATACAGGTCAATTTTCGATCTAATTTCCCTTTTGGAGATTTGTACACTCCTCCCTCCGTTTCCATCGTTCATTTTCATTTTCCTTTTCTAAAAGGAAACGTTTCTGGAGCATGAATGAAGCTGGGATTTCCTGGATAGAAAACTTGGTTTCTTTTTTCAAATTAAATTTTCTAATGAGAACGTTGTGCATTAATTATAAAGGAACCCCGCAAGGGCCATTGTCGATGTCAATGCATAAGATTGGAATTGGAGGAGACTGAAGTCTATTGCTGTGCCAACGATGGTTGACAATAGACGTAGGGAGTGGGGTTTGCAACAATTATGGTAGGTCTTAGCGAAGTGAAAAAAGTCATGTACTTGTACAGAGTCAAGTTGTGGAGTTGAGTTTAAATTAGAAGGCGAGGTACTTACTGGAAAAACGTCGAGAATTGGGTTTAGAAATTCATGAGAGCTTTTATTCAACACTTCTACTTGGTGCAGCAGTTTGAAGCACCTTCCTTCGGTTAGTACAGGGTGGCCCATAATGAAATCGTAACATTCCTTTTTTATTACTCAGTTTCCTTGTGCTGATAACTACATCTCTGGAGATTTCAAACTGAATTGCTATTTTAGGGCAGGAGTCCCGGAATATAAAGTGTTCTAACCGATAGCCAAATGTCCTGTCTTGTCTGCACTGGTATTGAAAATTATCCTAATACTATACTGATCCTTTCAAACCCGGATGTTTGTATTACGGATTGCATACCCTCCACAAGCCCGTTCAATTTAATTATTTTAGAATATACTGTATAATACAGCGGTTGTCCAATCGCCAACATTTCCCAGTCAGCGCTTTGGATCAGAGACAGAAAATTGAGTTGGTAGAGGGTTTCTACGGCTCTCTAGGATGCTATAATCTGTCTTTAGAGAGTTCTCTGAAAAGTTCAAAACACGCGTTCTAAAAGGAAACACATTTTCATTTCGTCGGGATAAGAAACTAGACATCAACTGTTTTTTCGCGAGGTTCTCCATCTCAGCACGGATCCGCACGTACCAAAGATAACACATCCCAGGTGACGATACCCAGTGATTATGCTCGGAGGGTGCGCAGGCCAAGTTATACGCCTGTGGACAGACATCCTAATATGTGCACGAGAAAGAAGTTATGCACATACATCACTAGGCGAATGGAACATATGTAAGTGGGATTTAGACCAATTAGGGCGTTGGGGGATAGAATTCACTGCGAGCATTTTCTAATTTCGACATTTTCAGTGCTGCGCTTATTCGAAGGGTTTTCGTCATCATAGGCATCAACTGATCCTGATTTTTCGTCTTACTACACTTAAACCACAAATTTTAACCTATAAAATATGTCGGCATGAACTATGTAGATAGCTTCTATGATAACGCACCACTCAACCACCGGGATCAGCTGTTCTCATTACACCACTAGTTACTTACGTAACCTCACAAAAATTACTCACAATTATCGTCATGATCCTGCGGTCCATCGCACGATGGGAATATATCATCAACATAGCAGACCCGTTTCGCAAAATTCTTATCAATCGGAGTGACATCAAACTCTTTGGTTCCAATGCTATCGATCCTACATTTGATGTAGCCCTCGGCTGGATCCCGGGCCCACACCAGCTGTGTGTCCATTTTGGCCACTGTAAAAATAAAAATAAAAATTAATTAATTTCTTAAATTTCTAAAAAAAACTGTTATAAGCACATACAAATAATTTATTTTTTGAAGTGAAAAACTATTTTTTTCTAAGAATTTCCTGCCGTGCTTCTGCAATCTTATCACTCGTGTGCAGAAGCTCCTCAAACCTGTCGTCGACGGCCAAGCTAACTAATTGGAGTACACACTGTCGTGCTAGTGCTGAGTAAATATTATGCCTTGCGGAATGCTAACTACCTTCTGACAATCTTTTCCACTTAAAGCTTTAAAAAAAAAAAACGAGTAATTTACGTATAAGTATCTACACGTTGATGATAGTGACTCACTACCTTTGGGGACTGATAAGAGCGGTTGAGGTTGTGGTTCTTTTTTTTCAATTTTCTTTTGGTTCCCTATAGGAGAGCAAAGAGTATGTGAAGTATGTTATACATGTGAGAGTAATGTGTCAGCAGTGGCGTTCTTTTCTCTAGACCAGGTGCAGGTGAAGATAATAAAGGTAAAGTAGGGCGGAGTGGGAGTGGGTAGTAACTTGGGAACTCTAGGCATATAAACGTTTGTGTTGCAAATAGATAAGAAAACAACGACGAAGCTTGTGAACAAGGTGAGAACACTTTGCGCTTCAAGGCATTTCGACACTTTTCCTTGGTCGAGGGTGCAGCAGTACGAGATAAAAGAAATTTTTATAAATCTACCCTTGCATGTGTTTTATTCGTTTGACGATGAAAACGATAAAAGAAGTAAAAAGATTTGTATAACAAAAATTATCTGAGTCTAGAGCTTTTACAGGGTGATACAGGATAAGTCGGTTTAACAAACATGTCACGTTATCATTGCGCGGTTGTTCGACGGATAAATGCTTCTTTTGGCTCACATGGCATGGCAGCATTCGTTTGTTCAGGTTTTCCACAATATTTTAGGATAAATGGGGCTTTATCTTATCAGTGACGCTCAAAACTGTGGACTTTAGCTCTAGAATCGTCTGAAATTTGTATATCTTTGCAAATAGTTGTCTACTGATGATTTTCTGGTCTGGTGACGAACCAATAGATATCACAATACGGCAAAGGAGGTGACAGTGACCCAGATGAGTTTCCACAGAAGAGTTGAGGTAAAATTGAAGTTATTGGGGATGAACTGAAATAACTTCATCAAGATGGCGTGTAGCCATTTTCTCCAGGAGGGTCCTGGTGGAATGAATTTAGTACGTTTCCGGAGGTGATGTCAAGCAACATTTTTTTTCCATTCGTACACATCTTTCTAATCACATGTTAGCGCCAGTTGGCAGTTCTTTTTTAGGTTGTGTTTGCTTTTGATCTACTCATCTTCAAAAAATGCTTCATCTCTGTTCTATATCAAGGACAGACTGGCTTAAAAAAAAAACCTCATAACGTTTACATAGTCTCACGTATAAGTAAACCCGTATGACTATGACAAAATGTTCCTACTTTATGAACACAGCTTCTAAATAAAGCAAAACCCCCCCACAAATCAAAACTGCAATCACACTAAGCCAAAACAATTTGTCTATCTTACAACTGCAAGGGACGATACCCAATGGGAAGGGGGGAGAAACGCACACCCACCACATTGCACACGCTGATTCTCCATAAATAGAAGAAAAGTGAATCTCAGAATAAAAAATAATTTGTCGCGTTTATTTCAAGGCCGGATATAGGTGTCTGAAGTGCATACACATACATGCAGGGGGACTGCATATTAAATCACACACATGGATTAGTTTTAAATTTATCAGTCACTAAGCCGCTATAGGCAACCCTTTGACTGCACGAGCAGATATAAAAGTTTGTCTGTCCAGTACGTTGTCGTTGTCAGTTTCATCGGTTGTTTAAGACCTCTACCCCTACACTTACGTTCCTCCATGCCTTTCAATGATATAAGTATATTTTTACGCAATGACTTGTGTTTAGCTCCGTGGTCAGTGGGCAGTAGTGGATTACTGGTTAAATGAATTTCACCTTGTCTCGTGCAGTTAGGCATCAAAAATAAAATCTCTGCCATCGTCATAGCTGAGAGCACGCGGTTGTACCCCTCTGCTGTAAGATAAATCCAACCAGAGGGGGTACCGAGTATAGACTTTTAAATTATTTTAAGTGAATTATCCATTTTTATTCATTAAACTTAGATGATACTCAATTAGAATGAACGACTTAACATCTAATGACGTTCTACTACACTTAACTAGATGGCGTTACGATTATACATTGTAACGATGCATTGTTGGTGGTAGCACTGGAGGAAAAATAAATTGTTGCAACTGTAATTGGAATTGATACAAAACTGCATCTCGAAATACATAATTGGATGGATGGTAACAAAAATGAAAGGAATACATAATTCGCACCTCAACTCGACTTTGGCTCATAGATCAGGTTTGGCAATAAAAGAAAGAAGATTTCTATTTAGACAGGTTCATCCGATAATTTATCTTGTCGACATTCATGAGATGCGTCAATGGTCATCTTTGCAAAAAAAAAAAAAAAAAAAACTAAATAATCGTTAACGTTAAACAAGTTGTAGTTCTAGTTTTTTTTTTTTTTTCATAATTCCTTACGGTATCTATTCACTATTTTAAGTATCTTGGTTCGATCATTCCCGATGAAGGCAAACCAGATGATGACGTGGCTCATCGAATTAGTGTCGGATAGCTTGGATATCCCTGAAGCTGAAGAGGAAAATCTACAAGATGAAGTCTGAAAGTAGTAACCATACACAAAAAACTAAAAGAAACAAGCCTACGATGGTATGGGCACGTGATGCACAGAAATAGTAACGATATTGTGAGAACAGCAATAAATTTGGAAGATGGACCGGAAAGACCGAAGGCGACATGGCACGGCACTATTAATAAGGACATGAGAACCGTAAATGTATTGAATGTGACAACACATTGGTTCGATCATTCCCGATGAAGGCAAACCAGATGATGACGTGGTTTTTGAGTGCTTTGATGTTTCAATCGGTATCTTTCGTGCGATTCGTCCTATCAACCCAGATTTCACTACAGGTCTTCTTATGGTGCAGATGGAGATCAGAGTAATAGTTTCATCTAAAATTTGTCATTGGAAAACGACCTTATACCTTGGGTCGATGAAAATATGCTACGAAGTATAGAGCTGAATTCACAAAAAAAAATTTTCAAAGATAACTTCGTCAATGTTGGTGGGGGGTGGAATCAAGAACGGATCTCAATCCGATCGAGTATCTATAGGATGATGTTATAACGGTACTTTATTTAAAAAGTTTCACAGACACTGAAGTTTTGTATAGTAACATCCGAGGCGGGTGAAAATTTATACCGGTGGACCGCTGCTGGCGGCTCATTCTATCTATGTGGCTTAAATGCCTAGAAGGAGTTAGACAAAAAGGATGTGCTACAAGGTACTTACAAAAAGGTCTCCTAGCTGCCTAACATAAGACTTAATACACATCTTTTGTCATGTTTCTAATTAGTTGTCCACCTGAGTTTAGATACATTTTTATCTCAAAGCGATTTTTTTTTAAATCAGTTGATTTAATTAATTTCTTTTTATTTCTATATTTGTAGAATTGATTAAACTTATGAAAAAAATTAACATATCAACCGTTAGAGCACAAACCTGGAAATGAGCATATTGATAAGAACGTAAAGAGTTTTGTTTCTAATTAGATGGCCACAGCTGTATGAACGTCTGGATGGTGAGCGCCTAGCGAAAAGTGAAACACAGTGGGGAACACTTCCGATGCGATGAAGAGGCTCAAGTTTCTATATTGCATTTCTTGTGGCATTCATTTCTTGAAAATAGCCCCCATTTCCCTGTGCGGAAAAAAACGTAGTTCAAGAACCACACTCTGAAGCGGTCAATTCATGGAATCAGAAAAAGGAGAGACATGCATAGGTACCCTATATATACTGAATCACGAAGTAACTGATAAGATCGAAGGTTCAAATAAAATCTAGTGAAAAACTTGATCTTGGATAAACATTTCGTTACAAGTCGCTTCCCTTAGCTGTTTAGGGTAATATATTCATAAGTCCTTACCAGACCTTCTAGCAACAGTGCGACCAAAGCACTTGTTGGAAAGAAGTCGGTTTGATTTGATGTCATTCATTTAAAGTTTGAAACAACATGACCAAATTGATTCGATTTTAAGGTCAAGAAGAGCTTGGAGAACACATTTCTGCTATACCCATCCTTCGTTAACTTTGGTAAGGCATTTAAAAGACTCTTTTCGAACATACTCCTCATTTCTGGATTTATACTGATATCAAATTCGTATGACGTCTGTCTAGAAACCGCCAGCGAAGACATTGGGCAGTACATATCTCTAAACAGAACATTTGTTTATCTCTATTTTCGTAGACAGTCAAGAAAAGAAAAAACAACCGGCAGGGTTCTGTGGTCCTAAAAATGGAAAGGATTTACAGTTTTTATTTTTGATTCATATGACAAATTGTCTATTCGAGAGGCGATACATTAAACAAATTCATGGCTGTTGCTGATATTCGAACTTTAACTCGAGTTCGTCAGCAAGCATACCCACTACGACATCTTACAACACAACGTAAAGCGAAATTATGAATCACAAACGAACGACACGCCTGCAGAAGTAAAGCACGAGAAGAAGGACATTTTTCTTTTACCTCACGTATATCGCCTGAATAATGATGGGAAGGGAACTCTTTTTTTTTATCTAAGAAACGTAGGATAAGTCAAAACGCAAAATGTTCGTGCTCTAGACTATTATTAACCCTTTGAACCTAACCTTACCTTAGTTCTTCACAAAATCGTACTCGTGTTTAATGATTTGAAGGTTATGTCAACACCAAGTATAGATTCTGTTTTAATTTGTTTTACAAAGCATGTTATCCAGTAAAATCAAAGTGACCATTCCGGTTCAAGAGCCCTAAAATCAGCTCTTATCATACAAAAACCATTTAAGGCTGAAACAAAACAATTTAGGATTCCATCAACACGCAATCGACAATAATTTACCTAAATAACGTGACAGTA
Organism: Criorhina ranunculi; assembly: GCA_951813785.1. Taxonomy (NCBI): domain Eukaryota; kingdom Metazoa; phylum Arthropoda; class Insecta; order Diptera; family Syrphidae; genus Criorhina; species Criorhina ranunculi. Next base: position 8,934,981 of record OX638381.1, read on the forward strand.
AAACTTAATTTCGCATCCGACAAGTAAGCACGCAATTTCATCCCTTCGACCAACCTTTAAAAAAAAAAAACCCCCAAAATTGCGTCAGCAACCTACCCAGTGTTTCTACATTTCAGACCACGATTTCCCAAAAGAAGAAAATCATAATCGCATTACAAACGTCAGAGTTGACAGTGTTTGAGAACATAACCTAACCTCATACAAATACCATGAACCACGCCGACAATTAAAGGTCACATAACCAACAAAAGCAAACAATCCAAGAAAGGAAATTACTAAAAGAAAATAAATAACCTTCTAGGACTGGGATACAAAGTCAGTCCGCTTAATCCAACCACCAGTTCTCCACAATTGACGAAGTGGAAAAACTTGCATACACCAAATATGTCACACGAACACAGATCAAATGACAGCAAGGCGAGCCATGGTTGTGGAACAGACCCATAAACACCGCTAGACAGCCATCATACAGAGATATTATTTTTTTTCTTGCGAACAAAAATCGAAAGAAGAAAGGAATAAGGTTACAAGTATGGGGTAAGGAATTAACTAGGCAGAGCTTGAGTAACCAGAGGGAGACTATTTTTAGTGACAATTTCTGGATTGAACTTCAATGACGCGTGGATCGTATTGCAGTTGGCAGGGCTTTTACGGTACCAGAGTTGAAAACACGCTGGCAGCAATGATGGTTCCATTTGATACCTCAACAGGAATGTGGAAATGCAGGTTAGGTAGTGGAGATGTGGATTCAATGTGGATAGACTCCTTATGTTGGAATAGAGGATTTACACCGGACGAGGTTATTACAGGCTTATTAATGGAGTTTCGCGTTTGCTATATAATTATATAAGAGCAAGAGATGAATTGTACGGATTAAAACTGGTAAATGCTGTAAGCATTGCGAAAAGATGAAACTGGATACAGATGCACATTGGTGAATGCATTTCGCCACGGAGTTTATAATCTTACTGCGTAAGATGTTGGTTTGCTTCTGAAAGTTAATGTAGGCTTGCCAAAAGTCATCTTACCACGCATGGAAAATAGGGGTTCCAGCAACTCGATGGATTTAGTCTAGTTGTTCGTGACAGGCCTACTTTACAGCGATTTTTTTCCGAGTTCATTGAATGCTGGTAACAAGTACATAAATCTAAACCTGCGAGGTCTTCATTATATAAGGCATGACGACGACTTATAGCTTAAAGTAGCCGGACTAAAACTGTTTTGGAGAATGTGAAAACACTTCTTTTAATCTAGGAGGGAAGGAACTTAGAACTTTATAGAAAGTTTATGCGATAGAAACAGGACGAATTGGGACTTGTGTGAAGTAATATGGTTGGATGCTAAAACTGAGCTATGTAACATTGAAAAACCATCAAAAAATTCGCATGACTCCGGAGTGAGACACACAGACACCATTACACGGTTAGACTTATGTACGACACGTCACGCTTATAGAGCGCCTCACAAAATTCTACACCAAACGAGTAATGGGGGACCTGAAGGCGTAGGAAAGCAACCACAATGGGATGATCAGACATTTTATCGGAAAGCAAAGCTTTGGCGACCACCATGACACCACGAGACTTGTCACATAGAAAACTGAGTGCCAATTGACAGAAAAATATATTCCAAGCGAACTGATAACTTGAAAAGAGAAATCTTTGAGTAGACAATAGAAGCACCTCTTCTTCGCAGGTTTATCAGCTCCTTCAATGTTTACAGGTCACCTGATTGTTCGTTGAGATTTCAGAGTTTCACTTGAATTAAGTTAAATATTGGTGACTTCAATGACTGTCAACATATAGCGAGATATACATCTGTGGTCACAAGGAAAAACAACATAAGTCGTATTGGGTTGTGTGTGACTTATGCTGTTTTTCCTTGTGGCCACAGATATATACTATTATCCCTGACCGCTTTTGTGGTGGCTGTGAGTTTGGCTTAAAAAACACTACAATCATTGTCAATTCTATATGAGCAGTTTAGTCGTAAAAGTTCACAGAAGACTCAAGCTCCAGTATCAATACTATACTCAGGATTTTATAGATCCAGTTACCCAATGAAGGTGTGGAACCCTGTTAATTCAGGATGGCTGAAGACCTAGCCAGCCGAGAAACACATGGCGCAGAACAGTTGAGAAGAAATCACGGTAATTGAAGAAAAGTTGGATAGAGCTCCAATGTATTCCCAATCAAAAGTGCATCAGCAAAGCCGTAGTGAAGGCCCCAGGAATGACAAGACAAACGATGCGGGATAGTTGAAGGTGTGAATATTTGGACTAAAAAAAAAACGTCACCAGTTTGATCTAAGTCAATGCCGGTCATAGGCCTAGAAGTGACTTTATGCTGGGCGCCAAACGTTGTAGGGGAAGGTAATGAATAAATTGACAAACTGCCAGAGAATTGGCTCATCTGGTGACTTATTTCTAAAAAAAAATATTCTGAGTGCACTTAGAAACATCGGGCCGAGTCACAGAGACTCCAAAATAATCACTATTTTTCCATCAAAAAATGAAACAAACAAAAAAAAAACTCCTTTTGTTTAAATTTCCCCCCTTTTACACAACCCCATGCAAAGGCAATCACACACAACAGATATTTCACACAAAAAAAAACAAATCTCCAGAACTTTCTGGATAAGTGCCAACTGGAACGATGCTTGTTATTTCCACCAAATTGCACTCGTCCCCATTTTATTGATGAAGCAACCAACTGCAACGTACAATAAAAAAAAAAAATCAATAAACCAAATGGTTTTGTATGACATGACACTACATTCAACCCCAATTAAGGAAGCCTTTCTCCACCCATGTTACACTTTTCCGGCACACACATTCAACAATAAAAATCAATTAGTCCGACCACCAAACCGCATGTTAGGCAAACCCTTACTTTAAAGTCAACATCCCCTTTTGGGTCGAAATACCTACGCCTACGGATGAACAGTTGCATGAAGGTAATTCACCGATAAATCATTGGATACTGTGAAACAATGGAAATCAATCAATATCAAGTTCAAATGCGCGGTTAATAATTCCATTTCGTTCAACCCATAAACGTCGTCGGTCGCAGCAAATAAAGCAATTCAATCACCCCGAGAACTCATAGTACCGCGCACCACAACGGATATAACGAATTAGGACCAGAAAATAACGATGCAAAATTCCCGTCCCGTAATTTTTCAATTTTCTCATTTTGAACTAGAAAGTACGAGTATCTTGTATCTTGTATCTCATTGCCGGATCACCATGGTGATTGTGTCTAATATGGCTGCTGAAAGTTGATGGAGGAAAACAGTTACTGCCACTGTTGTTGTTGTTGTTATTGCGTCTGTCTGTTTGTTACTGTACACGGTGACCTACATTACGAGGTGCCCCATTGCAGTCACTATGCCATCGATTTTCAACTTTGCTTTGCAACAAGAAAAAAAACACAAACACTTTGCTCCACTTAAAATTGCACTAGATTACATACCACACTATTGCTACTTACTCCTTGAAATCCAATGTTATCCCAGAAGCCCGCCTTCCCACCCTATAGGTGGAGGATTGTCCAAAAAAAATAATCTAATTTTGCAGATTCACACACAAAATTTCCGTTGGTTCGCGCGAGATAACAGCTGCACTGGAACTGCACCCAAATCTGCGATGACATAAAATAATTTCGTGTTCGTTTACGATATTTACGATATGCCGCGCAGAAAATTACAGACGGACAGAAAGCTTTCCGCTTTTTTAAGTGGCAACGATGCGCACAATCCAAGGAGAACAAAACAATTTGATTCACGTGTAATAAAACATTTCATTCTACTGCCCCCACCCCCCTTTCCACAAGCTCTCACAACAAATGGGAAGATGGGGAAGGTCAACAAGTTCTTGAGGATGGCCCATGCAATATGGATAGGTAATCGAGCGAACGTGCTTTTGTGACAACTTCCGGTGCAATTAACACTTTGGTTACTTCAAACTTCAAAGCCAGAGATGTGTTCATATAAACCTCATTGTTATGCTTTATGGAGCACGTCACCGGCGCGGCGGACTGGGGTTGGTTGATTAATATGAATTTTTTTTTAAATAGATTCTGATTCATGTTAAGGGGAGCGCTACGCGAAAACTTGCTTGAATGAGAAATTTGTGTTGACTTGTGTATAAGTCAGGTTGGCCGAGCGGTCTAAGGCGCCAGATTTAAGCTCTGGTTCCCGAGAGGGAGCGTGGGTTCGAACCCCACACCTGACAAACTTTTTTTTTTTTTCGTTTCTGTTTTTCTATAAACATGCAATGTGCCTTTTAGCCGTGCGACCAGGAAGAAGGAACACCGCAAGGAGAAGGTGAGTCGATCTGGCAATTTCGAATGGGACGTGTTCGTATGTTGGTACAGTTGTCAAGACGACAATCCCATTGTGGTTGATTGACAGAATTATTAGTACATCCCCCTTACCATTATAAACTTCCCGCCGAATCTGTGGGAAAAAAATGGGTTGTACCCAAGATAATACTCTGGTTACACACTTTGATTGTCAGACCGATTATCTCATACGCAAGCGCAGTCTGCTGGACTTGTGAAATAAACACATGTAAAAAGCTTGAACGCCTTCGCACAACTCCAACTGCACTGCTGTCCTCAATGTCATCTTGGGTTTACCACCATTCCAACACTTTGTGCGAATGGAAGCTGAATTAGACATTCATCGACTTTTTCACTTAAGGAACTTGATTCAAAGTCCTATAGAATAGGATAGGTCATTTATTCTTGATTGAAATATTGGAGCACGACATATTTTTATTATTTTTGAGGCTCTGCGACTGACGCATATGGCACTGTGACCAGAAAGATCTATTGTGCCTGGAGCCAGTTAGACAAGGAGATCCTCTATCTTCCTAATGAAGTTGAGAATATTTCTAGTCTAGGCATTACGGTATTAGGAATTCCTTATGGAGAAAGCGCTTCCTGACTCTGCAGACGGCCACGCACTCACATAGTACGTGTTCTGCTGATTCGGCTTCCTCTAAGAAAAGTCGGCATTCAGATTCCTGAACTTGTATGTTTAGTTTATGTAATATCTGTGGCTGCAGTGACCGGTGAGAAAGCCGGCAAGCATTCCGATATCGTCCCTTTCGCGATAGAGAATAATTTTAATGGTTTCGTTCAGGGGTCGGATGGCTCTTTTAGCCTGTTTAAGTCCCTGAATATTGTTCCAGTAGGATAGGAGGTTCCATTTTTCCCAGCTATCCAGACTCATTCTGAACGCGGAAGTAGGGATGCTGTAGAAGGGTTCGGCACCTTTATATTTTTCTGAAGAGCCTTTCCTGGCAAGTTGGTCTGCTTTAAGTCGCTTTGAGAGGCCCTGGAGAGCATTAAAGCAGCCTAAAACGGCCTTTGAGTTGCAGTAATGGGAACCCAGTGCTTTGACCGCTGCTTGGTTGTCCGTGAATATATTGATGCTCCCTTGATGCCGGAATCGAAAATGATGTTGGCGCAGGTATCAATAGCGGAGCACGACATAACCTTCAGCATGTTTCCAGACGACATGCTACCCAAATACTGCTACAATAAAAAAAACTTCTCAATAGTTATCCCGTTACTGGAGGACTAGGAGAAACACAAATACCAACCATTACCTTATACCACGATTGGTATACAAACGGACGGATCCAAAATGGTAACAATATCTGGTTCTGGAATTTTTGGAGAATCACCATTCATGAACTTCTCAGTCAGCCTTGGTCAATACTCGTTCATGTTCTAAGCTCAGGCTTTATCTTTCATTGTGTGAGATTCTCAGAACTTGGGGAAAGTTATCTTTAACTTCTCATACAGTAAAGCAGCTTTAAAAGCACGTGACTCGCCTGTCATTAAATCCAAGCTACTCCTAGAAACCTCAAAGGTGACCTCTGACTTAGCTAGGAACAGCATTGCTATCCTTCACTGGATTCCGGAACGAGAAAGCCGACACACTGGCAAAAGATAGCGGATGAGAGGTAAGCAAATCACTTTTCATAAAGTGCAAAAATCCAGAGATACCGATACAAAGAAAATCTAGTTTCATTGTGAATGCGGATAGAAAAGCGAAGAGACCTCATTACACATCCTAATGTCGATTGCATTTTCAACTCAGAAAGAGAGTCCTTGGTGGCGAAGTTGTCCCAATGGAGAAGTTCCTTAACTTCCTGACCTCCTCTGGAGTGAAAGAACTTGTCTAGAACACATAGGGGACGGCACAATAGGATTCTGAAGAGAAACAGTGCCAACGGCTGTAAACAAACCATTCGAACACACACATACACACACATAAACTAGTTGTAAACTAGTTCAAGGAGGCGATTCACTACTTTCTATAAACACAATCGCAAATGAAATGATTCTACAGGATTCAGGCAAAAAAGAAACCACAAATTAGTATCGATATCCTTTGCACCCTCAGCCAGCAAAAGGAAAGTGGTCCTTTCGAGATGCTCAAAGCTTCTGTGTTAGAAGAAATTACAAAAAGAAACGGCTTTGTCAGGTGTGGGGTTCGAACCCACGTTCCCTCTCGGGAACCAGAACTTAAATCTGGCGCCTTAGACCGCTCGGCCAACCTGACTCGAAGGACCTTATTCATAAAACTCGTCCAGGATATTCACAAGAACCACAGACAGTTAAGTATTCACCACACAATACACAATGAACTGAATTATTTATGATTTTCTGACCCAGAATTTGCACTGTAAAACCGGGACAGTAGTAACAACTCGCAGAGATACTGCAGAAGAAGATTCCCATATTAAAATATGAATTTCAAAACAAATTGTTTTGTTGTCTGCCTTTGGAGCGCTCAAAACACGACCATTGTGCAAACACATTCTCTGCAGTGGAACTACTAGTACATTTTTGTATGCTTCCGAGGGAAAGGAAAGAGTCGGAGAAGCCGACATGATTTATGTCTGCATTATTCGTTATCTATGTGAGTTTGAGTTTCCTTGACAGTGTTTATGTGGATGCTATATTGGGATCCAGTGCAGGAGGACATAAGGAAAAAATGTGATCCTCGAACCAGAATACATATGCATGCACTTCATAAATGCAAATGGTCGGATGCAGTGGTTTCTTTTTTTTTTTATGTTTCAATGGAGGAAAAAGGATATGAGGTTGTTGTTTTCAAATGGAAGGATTTGAATTTCAAAAGTTCAAAAGTATGGTTCATTGTATGGGAAAATTAACGTGCTAATGGCAAGGAAATCGTTAGAAGTTATGAAAGTTTGCAAACAGGAAGGATGTGGATAAGTGTGAGACGTTCAATGTGTATCGTTTTTATTATGCAAAGTTTCGAAGGATTTAATTACAAGTGGGAGTTTAAAGTTTTCTTCACATTGCCAAACTATGACTTTTTTTTTATTGGTGAAGTGGTTTTATATAGAATTTTGTCAGCGTCTTGATGTTCAAGTTTACTCGGGAGCACAGTAAGGTACGAGTAGGCAGCACAGCATGTGCAACAGGCTGAGTGGTAATTTTTCTTTTTTTTTATAATTCACTAGCGCTAAAGGGGTTATAAATACCCTTATGATGCTATTCACACAGCGCTTGTGTTGGTGAAGTAATATTGAAACTCAGGTGGTATTAGATTTCAATCTTTTCGCTCCGAGGGTGGTGTCCAGAATGACTGGGGAGAATTATTGGTACTGTTGCCATTGCTTATAATTCACAGTATTTCTTTCGAACATCCCGATGTCATGAGATCTTTAAACACTGCGACGATAGTTTATGTTTAAAATATCAGAATTTATGGAAAATGCCGCATGTATATAGGGATTGAACTGACGAATAGCCTATTGGATAGGTTGTTGGTTGTATTTATTTCAAAAGTGGGGAAAAAGGACCCAACACAGTCGTTATACTTTACAATAATCAGCCTAACATCGTTTGTTTTTAAAAAATGGAGGAATAACTAAAAGAACACTCCCTTCACTTTTGTCAGCATAAATATAAAGCGAGCAGATCTACCGAAATTGCTCTTGAAGTGCCCTAAAAGGGTCTTCTGATAGAACAGTCATCAAACGAACAAACTCGAACTAAGTGGATGTATAAGTATAAGTAGTTGAGTACAAAATCAGAGAAAAACTAAAACATACTACACGCTATCATCGTCAATACAAGAGGATGACAGCAAGGAGAAGTGTTATTTCATTTATCGTGGAGCTTGGTTTTGGATCAACACCTTGACAAGTTAATCAACTTCGGTAGCCGTTGTCAAGCTAATGCTTAATATTGATCGTCAGAGTGAGGTTCGAGGAAACTCTTTGTGATATCGTTTAAAGTGGACTTTGAATAACAAGGACCTGAGACTATATCTAGACAGCAAACTCGTCTAGAATAAAACATACAAAAAAGATCTTCAGAACGTCCACCAGTGCTCTAAGGTGGAATAATCTTGTCAAGGCTAGGTCAGAGTACGATTGTAGCGCAAGGGAAGCTCTAGTGAGAAAACACACCCGTCTCTCGAAGTTACTCGTAGGAGCACAATATGTCACAAGATAAGGCGCACTTCCACAAGTATATGGTTAGGTTAGGTTGAAGTGGCTGCCAACTGATTGCCAGCACACTTAGACCAGTGATAGGTCCATTGTGATACCACATGGATCTGGGGAGATCTTACCTACTCGTTGGACCATTTGGAGCTTCTGATGAAGCGAAGGAGGTTCCTGACATCTGTGATTATCAGATCGCCTAAGTTGCTAAAGTAGAAATCTCCTTAGTGGAGCCTTCTTTTACGGGAGAGAGCTGGACTATTGCAAAGATGGTGGGGAATAGTTTCCTCCTCCTCTTCGTCCATGCAGCTTCTACAAAAATATTCTGAATGGACACCAAGCCTTGTTACATGCTTGCCTATTAGACAGTGTCCCTTGATGACATCTATTACGGATCTGATATGCGATCTGTTGAGAGAAATTAAATTCTTAGAGCGTTTCAGATCCAGCCGTGGCCAAATCTGCTTTTTCGCTAGACACGTTATACCATTTGTCCACCTCGATATCATCCAGCTTGAGTTTAAGTTTACATGTAGCGATCGGTATACCCAGGGTGTCTTTTTCTGTAGGCACGGGCACTGTTGTTCCAAATCTGGCGAGTTAATCAGCCTGGAATATCTGTATGCCTCGACACCCAACAAAGGTGAATATTGAACTGCTTCGCCATCTCTATAAGAGGTGATCGGCAATCTAGAGCTTCTAATGAATTTGATGAGACTGATTCCAGGGACTTGATCGCTGCTTGACTGTCTGAAAAGATACGTATATCTGTAGAAGATGTCACGTTTTTCTTCAGCCAAACTAAGACTTCCTTGATCGCCAATATTTCTGCCTGGAATACGCTACAATGATTTGGAAGACGGAAAAAGGCTTTAGATCCGTCTCATTGGCTTTAGATCCGTCGGCGTACCACAAGTATATGATAATGTTTAAATTTGGTTGGAAGAATTGTGCTGAAAAGCAGTGCTTAGCACCCAACGTTCAAGCAGTGTTTGAGAGCACGAATTAGGTTACAAATATACGCTTGTCGCTGAACACGCAACCTAACTCCCGTATATAGTTCGTGGTTGAATCACATGGTCCAAATCCCGTCGCTCGAAATGACCAAAATCATGTTGATTCGTTTTCGATAGGGTTGATGCTTTGCCGCTATAAAGTAGGGCTGGGATTATATTCGTTTGGAATAGGATTTTACCAATTAGTTGCCTTCTCATCCCAAAGAAACAGCAATTGACAAGTGTTATTCTTCGTTTGATGAGATATTGTTGTCAGAAGTGATAGTCATAGCAGAATCTGCTAACCCAGGACGGAAGAAGAGCGGGCCCACCGAGAAATACGTGACAAAAAACAGTCGAAGAGGAGTCACGGCAGCTAAGACGAAGTTGGGCAAAGTTACGACAAATATATTTCCAAAAACCAAAAACCGCGTAGGCGTGGCAGAAGCATTTATGACCCAAAAGGGGAAAAAGGACATAAATAAATACATGAATACAAATGCCAAAAAATGACAACAAAATGGCCACAAATACCATTTCACATTCTAACTGACCGAAGCACATTTGGTTATTCGTAACTTCACAAGCCCGTATAAACTCTGACGTTTAGTGAAAGCAGCTGTCACATAAATCGCGGTTTAACCACCATCAAAACTGTGCAAACTATGTATTTCACAAAAATGTCATTACTCAAGAACAGTTTTCATACCTCTTTAAGTTAGATTTTATCTAACAAACTAGGCACATGCCTCAAAAAAAATTACATTTCTCTTTCAACTTGTGTGCACTGAACACTCTTATCGTAAAAATAATGTTTGCCATGCTTGACTACTTCCCACAAAGCGGTGGCGGAACCAAGAAAACAATAAAAAAGAAAAAATATTCAAAATCAATTAGCAACAAAGCAGAAAAAGATAAAAATCGCTGAACTTAAAATAAATGTGTGACAAAACCTGGAGAAAAAAAAATAAAAAATTAGTTGAAAGTCGACCCCCTTTCGTTTTTTGTTTTTTTTTAGAAATTTTGTTGATGTTACGAAATATGACGGTCTAACAAAATCAACCACAGAAATGGCGGTTCTATTCGCCATGCTGTCACAATGATGTGTCACATTGTGTGACAATTAAAACGTGCATTTCGTCTTAAGTCATTATATGTATGCTCCTTTTAACCTCTTTATAACACACTTCTACGTGTGTTCAGTGTTAACTCGTGCTTTAATAAGCCCAATGGTGAATGCACATCGCTCCTAACTTGACTTTGACTTTAGTTCACCTTAGCATTGAGGCAGCATTATTCTTTTTAGCATTTTCCACTTTGAAGAAAGTAGATACAGGAAGAAAATCTGTTAAAGAATAAGGTGAAGACAAGAACGTTTGTTTCTTTTTTTTTTAATTGAAAACAAGTTCTTAGCCATATACGGATGAAACAAGAGATGAAGGTAGAATGGTAGAAAATGGTTCAACTCCTTCAGATTTTAATCTTGGATTCAAGTTCATCGTGTGTGTAGAACATGTCGCTGACTTGCAACAGCGGGACTTGAAATCGAGTATAACTTGGTTTACATTTTCTATTTGTGTTTTTTTTTTTTATTATATCCCCCTTTGATTGCAATTGGAAACAAGTTTTAAAACTGTACGACTGTCAAAGTTCTGGTTTTTGTTTGAAGTTGGCCATAATTGTGTGGTTTTCTGGTTAAGAGATACCTACCAACCAAAGCAACAAAAGAAAAGAGCAATGGCTTTTGGCTGAATACAACAGAATAACACAGACACACACACACACAACATTCAGGAAAGTGACATTTTATTTTTAAAAAAAATAAAAAATGATTTCATCAGTTGAACGACTTGTAAATATGTGTCGTCTTTTAAAAACAATTGACTTGAAGAAGATAAAAGGACAATAAATGTGATCGTTATCGAATTGATAAGATCTGGCATTAAAAAAAAATAAAAATGGAAACCTCTTTGATGACACTGATAATTGCGACTCTATAGTGAAATAATTAAATATAAATGACTAATGGAAGACATTAGTGTTGTGTTTGAAGAACAATTAAAAGACGGAACCAACCTTTTTAAAGTGAAAAAGTAGGCCGCAAGATTGCTCAATCAAATTTGGAATTGTTTTGTTTTTAATGAAATCAAATTGAATACCAACTTTTTGCGATAAGTGCATTAATTATAAAAAAAAATAACAAAATTGCAATCGTTTTAATTTTGTATTTGGGTTAAACAGCATTGGTAAATCATTACTTTCTACTTCTCCGAAAGTAGCTCGACGAGGACATATGTAAGTCCGCGAAGGATTTTAGGCTTATTTGTCTGACCTCTTTCGGATGAAAAACGTCAGAACGAATCCTGGGCCCCTACTCTGTATTGCGATTCTAAAGTGCGAATCGTTCGAAAGTGGAGATTTTGTATAGGTAATTTGTAACGCAACTTATAAAATTCATACAAAATTTCCGCTTTCGAAAGATCCGAACTTTAGAATCGCAATACAGAGTAAGGGTCCTGGACTTCCTCATTCGGAGAATTATAGAAAACGCACAATTTTTCAGTTCCCAACACGTGTATCTCGTAGGTAGATCCACAGAGAGGGCCCTCCAGAAAGAATACACTTTCGTCATCTTCTTAGACATAGAAAGCGCGTTTAACAATGTTTACACTGAAGCTATTCGAGAATCTCTCATCGAGTTAGGTGTAAAGGAAGGTCTCTCGCTGATAAGCCACCTTATAAAGAGCACTCTGAGTTATGTAAACTCATGGGTCATCCGCTGTGACCTCAGGGATAATTTGGATAAGACCGAAATGATAAGGTTTCCCTCCGACCAAACTGAACGATCTGCTTCTCATCTTCCTGTGCTAAGTATTTGAGTAAGCTTCTTGACTCAATACTTAGCTAGTAACCAAACATTGAACAGCGCATCGAAAAGGCAAGCATAACCTTCTTCACTTGCAACAAGACTTTCGAAAAAAAAGCGACTTCAGCTGCAAATGACCCTAGAGATGTACACAACCGTTGTGCGTCCAATTCTCACCTACATTCTTAAAAACTGGTAGAGCAATGTCAGAAAGAATTGAACCATTTAGGTGTTCATACCAGAGTCACTCTCACCTGGGTCCCAGGATGCAGTGAAATCGAGTGCAACAAAAGAGCTGACGAACCAGCCAGGCGGGGGTCGTAGCTGCAAGGATAACAGCCAAAAGGAATCTCTGTTCCACTTTCTGTGCAAATGTCCAAGCTCTTCTTCGACGACTTCCAAGAGATTTCGAATTGGAGTGGTTCTTTTTTTCAACTCCACGTGTGAACTTACCCCATCTATCACCCTATCAACACCCGTAAACAATCAGGCTATATGAGTTGTTTCAAAATGGTACATCCTAGCGCTTATTGGGTTGTATTTGCACCGCTACCTCTACCTACCTACTTACCCATACGGGTCCTTAGTAACTATAGGAAATCATGCAGCTAAACTTGGTATCCTATTTAACACTCACTGCAGCTGTTTTAGGAGCATGAACCTTTGTAGGTACCTCACCTTTGCTAGAGCATGTTGTGAGCCAGGGTAGAGCCACGGAGGCAATTTCGGTGTAGGTGAGGAAGACGGCGGCACGCTTGTCGTTGCTCGGCTCAGCTAATCGGACGGGGGTAGTTCTTGTCAACCCCACCTTGCACCAATTGCTCAACACACAAAGTCTCGTGCCTTTATGTTAACTATAGAAGAAGTAGAAGTTCACTAATACCCTAAATAGACATCAGACGGACAGAGAAGAAAGAAAGGAAAAAAATGAGCATTTGTCCAAGGACCTATGCCAATACCCCGAGGAAAAACAGGAAAGAATCCCGCGAACTATCCTAACTTCACTAACGATGCGTCTGAATTGTTGGTCCCTAGCTGCTTAATGTTTCTCATTGCGTCCATCTATACATTCTTTCCTAAGATCTTGTATGACCCGAATGTTGCATCCGAAGATCAGCGTCGCTATTCGTTCTCTAATGTTTTGTCGTAAGATTTCCACTAAGTCGTCTTCGTGCGGTCATACTCTCATCGTTAATGTCAGTGCCCTAATGTCCGCGTAAAACTCGTCGAAGGTCTCTTGCGGCAGCTGTTTCTATCAATAATGCTAGGCAGAATCTCGTGGTCCCCCCTTTGGTCCTTAAACTGCTTGACTAATTCGGTTTTGAGGTCGTAGTAGTTAAGGAACGCGTCTGCTTCATTCTCCTCCAAGTACTGCCATTACCACCTTTCGGCGGGACCGGTGACTAGGTGACTAGCAAAAAAAAAAGTCCTCACTACTCAGATCGTTCTTCCTCTATAGCGTCTCGATGCGGAAGAAGAAGCTGTCGACGGACATGGTTTTCGGCGTCCCATCAAAATTAACCCCCCACTTATGGACGTCAACTTTACTCCCCGGACCGCGAGGAGAAAGTTGCTCGCGCCATCTTCCAAGTACTGGATTGGATTCCTGATTTCGATCCATTGGCGTAGATTGAGTTGTCAAGTCAACGTAGTCCGTGCGGTTGGTCCGTCGAGGTGGCTCTCTGCGGCGACTTCCGGAAACTTCCAGCTCGCAGACCTTCTCTTGGAGCGCCTTCATATTGGTTTGGAAATTTTGAATTACCTCCGTCATGCTATCCGTAAACACCAACATGATCTCCTTCTGGCGTCTTTCAACCGCAGAGAAAAACACCTTCTTGAAGTATTTACGTATGTTTTCGTCGTCTTCCCCAATCAGGTCGCTTAAGTTGTCTCCGTGGCTCTACCTTGGCTCACAACAAGCATGGCAGCTCATTAGGCAAACCCCTCAACGACAACCCTAATCAGGGAAACAAATTTGCTGGAGTTGATATCAACAACCATCTCTGACGCATCCATCACGAGATTTGTGGTCATAAAAGGACACAATCAAAGTCTCGACCGAGTCATTTGAAAAAGCCACTTTAACCAACCCTTGAAGACTTATAAAACTTCTAAAATCACAATAACGTTAACTCTTTAAATATGTGATACCCGGATATGTACTCCCACGCTTAGCTGCATTGCCCGCATTGCTAACCAAAAATTTGAGGCTTCAAAACTTGTCAGAAATGTAAGCGAGTACTCTTAAGTGCCTAAATAAATCAGAAAAACTCGTAAGGCAGCTATCCGGAGAGCACTGTAACAACATTTAAGACTTTTCCATATACCGGACGAATAGTGATGACATCCAAAAATGTGACAGCCTGACATAAACTGACTTTACCTATCACATAACACAATGTCTCCTCTGATATGCTTGCATTTAAAATGACAAACTTACCCAAAAGACGTAATTCTGTAAAGAAAACAAATAAAATAAAATAATTAGTCGATCATCAGTACAATGGCAAACAATCATAAATTCATAAAAAGTCAATTTAACCGATTCAATTGTGAAAAACTGAAAACGAAAGCGGAACAAATTACCAAAAATTCACTTTCAATCTGATCATTTCTTTTTTTGATTGAATTGATCAGTATCAAACGTCATACACAACACATTGCCAAACTTTGGTGTTTCACGATAAACAAAATGAAAGAAGGAAATCAAAAAGAGTTGTAAATAAAATATGTACACATTTATAAGTAACGAACTTCATTGATGGTCGATCGAATTGAATTATTTATGGGAAACTAATCAACAATAACTGCAGAGTCCAACCATTGCCAATGGAAGCAGCCTTTGTTTATCGTGTGGTAAAATGAGATCTTTTAGTTCAAAGAAGTTTTGACTAGCAGCGTATTTTTTTGATAGAATGTGTGAAGTGACGATAAAAAATCTAATTAAATCAGTTTCAAATCTTTCACACACGCAAAACAATTAACATCACTGACCTGCAGATATAAACAGATCAGGTTTCCCGATAAACACAAACCCAAGGCTCTTCTCACGCAAGTGTGGAAAACTTGGAAAACTGTTCTGTACAAAGAAGAAAAAAACTCCAGTTTCTTCTCCAGGTCAGATTGAAAATGTTAGATAAACACATCAAAACAAAGGTAATGACTCCAAAGGTACAAAAAACCTTTTCGAACCTGTTGCTTGTAGTCTTATGCTTTTACAATTTATTACCTTGCCATCTAGAGGCGTTATTCACTCTAGCATAGCGATAGAAATAATACAAACTCATGTTATTCACACTTTGTTCATTCCATGCCCTCCAGCTCTGGATGGATATATGAAAAGTAGGTACCTATGGAACGGGTAATGTCACGGCAACGAGCAGGAAAATTTGCGCTTTGAATAACACTTTTCCGAATTCCACATCATGTTGTGGGGGCTGCTCCACATCGTAAGTAGCACTTATTCCAAAGTATCCAAATCCAAATTTACAACCATTTAGTTCGAGTAAAAGTGAAATTACCCGTACTAAGAGGCGCACGGTGTAAACAGTAACTCAGCATGGCCTGAGGTAGTGCGGATACGCGCTCCATTCTCTGGAACGCATAAATTAGTTGCATCTGAACGCATTTCACTTTTATCTTCGGTAAATATGTACTTTTTTTTTTTTTTTGTGAAAATTTACGTGCTACATGAGATTTCTTGAAGTGAAGTGGGTGACTGCTGACGGAAAACATGTGGCGCGAAGATGTTGATTTTTTTGGTTATATTTGGAGAAGAAGACACAACAGTTGCCTTGTGCAGCAGGAAGACGATTCGTTCTTGACATCGATGCAGTTAAGTTTTTAACACACAGCACCGAGTGTGCAGCCAACTGATGTGTGGTGACAGATACGGAAAGATGTATGTGTTTATTCGACCCGAAGGAATTTTAATGAGTTTTCCGAGAGGAAAAATAAACAGTGAATTCTGGAAAGTTGCATACTTTCACCAATTAGTTATTCATGTTCTTTGTTGGCGCTAAAACGATGTTATCCGAAACTGATGAAGGGAAAATGTTGTATGCACACGTCTTCCTTGGTGAAAAGAGTGATGGAGTAAAGGAGTAAACCATCAATCACTGACCTTTTCAAATGAAGGAACGCAGGTTGACAACGAACCGTGTAGATGGGTATAAAAAAAATCTGAAACGTGGGAATTGTTACAATTTAGAAACTGATTTTGTATACAAAAAGGAAGACTTGCCTTGAGCGTGTATAAGCTATGATGTATGTATGTATGTACCTACTCCATATTCAGAAATCCAACGGATGGGTGCCTAGGCCACTGTAATGCCAAAATGAATCTTGAAACGTTCTCATGAAGAAGTTGTTGATGTTCTTGAATTGATGTGCTGTACATTGCTTACGTATGCACGGTATATTTATTATTTTTGCTATCTTTCCGCAGTACAAGGTAATAACAATAACAGAAACAGGGCCTCATTTCCAGCAGTAACATTTTGCTCAGTTTATCGTTGGATCGTGCCACTCTAATCAAACTCTGTCGTTTTCCTTCTTCACGTATTGCTGAACGGCCGAAATATTCTTATCCGAAGAGGCTAGGTTTTGCAAAGCCTGAATCACGGGCAAACGTTTCATCGTTTGTACTTTTTCCAGTCGTACCTGATTTTCTCCCTCATACCTGAGGATTTGGTATTTGGAGGCAGTTTTTATCATGTGAATAAGCTACTCATGAGAATATTTGCATCAAGGCTAAATTCACCAACAAAGTCATCTTCTATGGGCTCGTGGACGAAACTTATAAGCAGTGCCCTAGATGTCACAACAAAATTTAAACACAAAGATTGGAGGAAAGGACATCCTTAGAAGCACCGAAAACAACACAACACACTTTTCGACTTCTTGTAGCCAAATTACGGATATCCCAAATGGAAGCAAGGAAATGCTGTAAGAAAATTTGACATGGGACGGATACGATAGCTACAGTCTTCTACTGAGTATTCCTTAATTTCTCAAGATGACCTATGGCACCATATTCAAGTACAGAAGGCCAGTGTACCAGTTTCTTTCGGTCAACTCTGGTCCGACTAAGAATTCCGGAAAGCACAAGGCTACAGAGCTACAACAGTAGCTCAAAGCGACGAACCAGAAAACCTGGTATTAGAACCCCTGTCGGTGGTGAGGATGTGAGAAGAGCACTTCTGACAACGGTATAACGGCGACTACGATCAATATTTTGTTGTCAGGAAGAAATGCAAAATTTAATACCTTTCCCCACACTTAGGAAAAAACGAAAAGATGTTCGACAATGCACCTTCAAACCCTCTGTCTTACACTAACCCCATACTACAGTAGCATACTTTCAAGTAGAAAGCGCTTGGAAAGAAATGTCATCTTGCAAGTGTGACCAGAATTCAAGGCGCAGTCTGCTTGGGAGTAATGTTAAGTGATCGATAAAATTAACGTCCTCAGACAATCACTGCACCAACAGGGTGGCAAAAACGGCACTTACTCTAACATAAGTAAGTCTATACCTTAAATCACACTTCTAGTCTGACCCTATGGTCCAAAAAGGAGCCTACGGATATTAACATCACTCCCACTTCAGTCTTCGATAAGAGATTTCACATTAAAATACCAAGAAAAGAGGACTGGGATGAGAACCCGGCCTACTCCAACGAAGAGCTAGCATTGAACACAAACAGATCCAAAATGGACGCTCGAACTGAAGCTGGCATCTTCTATGAATCCAGTGTTAAGAATAAGTTGACAACATTATTGGGAAAACGATTCATTTGTGTTGATGTCTAGGCAGCTATTGATGCTCTGCAATTAACATCAGCACGGACACTAAACGCTAGATCTAACATCAACACGGTGGTACTCAGCGTACCAGGACGGAGTTGCACTGCGCTAGATCACTACGATCAACCTTCAAAAAGAAATCCAACAATCTCATACGCCGAACATCTCTCTCTACATCAGTTCTGTCAGTAAGCTCTGGGAGTTTCTTTCGAAGATGCAAAGTCGAGATGATGAATAGTGAGTTTCCTGTACCATATAACTGGATAAGTCCCTCGAATATGGCTTGATTCTTTGTTGAAGATCTTTGGTTATCGAATTGACGCCCTATGTCCTACGAGGGTTACAATGACTTTAGTAAGTAATCGCTGTTTCCTTGAGCTAAGAAAACAATAAATAACAAAAGCCCTATGCCGAACAAGAAAAGTGACTCTTTACAAGTCCCTGATCATTCCAATCCTGCTCTATGGCGCGGAGGCATCGACTTTGTGAAGAATGGGTTTTGGTTTTTTTTTTAGAGAAATATTCTCGGGTGCAGGAGAAGATCCCACGAAGAAATTTACGAGCTGTACAGCTGCAAGTGAGAAGGGGTCAAATGCAACGACTAAGATGGCTAGAATCTGTAAATCGAATCCCAGCGCTCTTACCCAGTAAATGAAGAGCTCACTTTAGATGACGCGCACAAGTATAAAACTTTAAATGTACAACTAGAGGCAGTTGGTAAAGGACAAGGTTAACTGAAGGGGCTTGTTGATTGAGGACCAGTTTCGTTTTAATCCTATTTCTATGAAATCGATAAATTCAGAGCTTCCAAACAAATTGCAAACCATCAATTCCACTTATCATTTTAAACCCACAAGGCTGCTCTGTTTCTTTAATTCGTCGCACATGTACCTTCTTGTAAAAGCGAAACCCCATTAGTATTGCCACCCTCCCAACTAAAACTAATGCGCAGTTATAATAAACAAAAATAGGGGTGATTTCTAGTGCTGACTGAAATATCAACTCCCATTGTTACAGGCACGTGCGCAAATTTCCAGCTGGCAATCAAATCCTTTTTTGCCAACGAAATTCGCCACAAAGAACTTTCTCTCTCTTTCTTCCTACCTAACTGAACGTCACATCTAACCTTGAGCAGATGTTTACCCAATAGGACGACCATGTGTTTCTTTGTTGGTGTGGATTTGCAAAAACTGTCTCTAATTAATGCAACCAAACCGAAATTATCTATAAAAAATTCAAATTCAAAACTAAAAAATTTCAGCTCAAATTACATAAGACTTGCATAGCTTAATCCAATTATGTCAAAAGTAGTCCAAACAAAAGGTGACACGAGCGCGCCGCGTCGCAGTGAAAGTCGGTCCCCATCGGAGGAGAGTATTATTAGACTGAATATCAATAAATCATTGTTGGTATCAATTAAATAACAATTTCTTGTGAATTTCTGCTGTGGAAACCAAAAGTAATCCAAAGAAAAAATTTTTTTTTATTAAATAACACAAAAATCGAATCAACGTTCTTCGCGATGTGGTCGATGGGTTCAATCACACCAGGCCGGGGCTATGTAGTTGGGGCTTCATTGATCGAAATGAAAACAATACAGAAGAGGGGAAATTATCACTGCTACCGGAAGTTATATGTTCACAGACCGTTCAATAGAGACTAGCAGAGTAGATATACCTACGTTCCGAATGGACAGTGTGCGACAACATATTGACCTTTGTAATATGACTCGTAACCAAGGTTCTGAAAATAGAAATTGCCTTTGTTTCGGAGGAGAGAAGGCGGAACTCTTAATTCTTTTGCATTCTTTGACCATTTGTCACTTTTTTTTTTGACGAATACTATACGCTCCGGTTTGTCTGACTTAACTCAGAACAATGGATTTCCTTTATTGAAAGACGCCTCCAATTTTCATGATTTTTCGCGTAACCATGGTAAGCAACAAGATCCAGTACATTCACAGCATCTGAGCTTGATAAATGAATACTTAATGATTCGCTATTTACGTCTTATATGAGGGGTGTAATAACACAACGCCTCCACCTATCTGTGATTCATTAGGTCTTTGTTTTTCTTGTGGAATAGAGACATCAACGGAGGTTAGTCGATCTTTTCTTTTAGCTTTTTTTTTGAATGCAGTTTCGTCATTAACGTATCAAAGTTGCTTCTAGAATAATTAATCGCGGTATGGCAAGAACAACGAACTTTGGTAAGATTATATTTAAGAGTTTGACTATCTTGTCATCGGTGGGAGCGCTTAAGTGGAGTTACTTTCAAGAATCTCTTCCCGAGTTATGTGTAGTGTAGAGGATTGCATTAATCTTAGATTGAACAATTAGTAGATGCAATAGCCATAATGCAGATATAACCACCATCCAGGAAGTGCCGAGCCAAAGGAGGATGAGAAACTGTGACATCCATCTATTATGGTTACAGAACAGTAGCTTATTATAAGGATTTGTCATACGCGACAGAATCAGATAAAAGTATTAAGTATTGAGCTTCCGAACGTTCTATGACAATTTCATCAAGGAAAAATAAGTCAACATTAGCCTGATATGCGATCATGGCCCACACAGGGGAAAAGGACATGGGCACGGACACGACCAATTAAATTTATCAATTTGCAATCAGTATTCTGGATGTCCGAACTTTCCGAGCCGCCAACATCGACATTTTTGCAGCCACTGTTTGAATGCATATTTTCCAAGCGCCAAAACAAAAAATTACTGTGAGAAGGTACAATATCGCTGGACTGCTATCGCAAGAACATATATCCCGAAATTTCTCAACACAATCGAGTATTGAGCACCAATACAACTGATGCGCTGGGTTTCATCAGACGAAACTCTTGGTTTGACGAAAAATGCTGGCAAGCACAAGCAGCAAAACAAGAGTACTGCTCACAAGTTCCGCGAGCAAGAAAAGCAGGAGGAATATCGGTATGGGAAGGGCGCAATCGAAAATTGAAAGATTTTTTTTCACGATAAATGTACTTATGTAGGTGCGGAAGTTTTATCAAAAGGTAACAACATTCATTGGACTCGAAACCTTCTGTAGGGTAAACAATTCACTTTTCATAAAACATGTAAAAGGTTTTTGCTGTAAAAAAATCCAGAGAAGCCTGGCTCAACACACCAAGACAAGAATGCTCAAATTTGCTATTTACGATACACTTACAAAGAAAATCAAGTTTCACTGCGAATTTCGATAGGAAAAACCTTATTCAAAACCCGAATTCAAATTTTTACAATATCACGAATCTTGCAACAGACTCAAGCTGTAGACTCTGTCTTGAGAGTGAGGCACATCCTAAAGGAGCGCCCAGATCTCTTTCAAGTCAGAAAGAGAATCTTTGGTGGCAAAGTTGTCCAAATGAAACAGCTTGTTGCCATCCACTTAAAGAAGTTTCTGAACTTTTCGACATCTTCCAGAACACTTAAGGGAAAGCAAAATAGGATTCTAAGAAGAAAAGGCAGTGTCAAGGTCTGAAAAGAACCCTCCCGTCCACACAACATAACGACGTCAGTCGATTTATAATGTTTCTAACTACCTACTCTTATTGGCTTCAAACTTTAGACTTCCAGAGTTTATTAAAATGTAAGTTAGTCTTACTAAAAAGAATAACAAAGGTTAAGGCAAAATATTAACTTACTTTTGCTGCGTATTCGGGAAAATACCTTATTTGAGGCTTTCCAGCACTTGAAATCGGCATGAAAAGTCACGTAAACATTTTGTGAAACACTTAAAGCGAGCTGTAAAGGGCAATATACACTTGACACTTCTAAAAGTTAACCAAACTTAGGTTCACTGAGCTGATTAACTGGGTCATATTTGAGAATGACTCAAACATAACATGCTAGGTGAACTGATGGTTAGTTTGACTACAGACAACATTGACAAAGTCGCGATTTGACGAAATAAGATCAGTTTAGCTGTCTTAGAACATGAGAAACTAGTCTGTCGATTGACTCTGGAGTCCAAATAGGAGGGACAATTTCCTTCGACTAAAACCATTCCATTCCATCGACTTGCAGTGTCACGACTCACGACCGCAGTGTTTTGCAACTGATCCTTCTCCCTCTACGACTACATCCCTTTGTACTCAACTCAGTAAAATTTAAAGTCATAACCATTCTCAACTCAGCACAAACCAAGCGATTACAGTCGTGCACATGAAATTAGTGTTCCACGAAAATGACAACGAAAACAAAATTACCTCAGTTCTACGTGAGCGCTTCCCCTTTCACTAGCCCTAGACGGGTAACTCCATGTCCATACCCAGTAGCAACTACAAGCCTACACCACTCCACTGAACCGTGAGTGTGACACGACAACAACAACGACAACGACGATGGTGATGACGATTAACGATGGAGATTTTTTTATTTTTTTATTTTCAATTTCCAATCGATTCTATTGTGGTTCAAATGTTCAACACAAACGCAACCAATTAATTAATTACCATTCACCGGTGAGATTTCTGATTCCAAAATGAGAAATAATTTTCAACTTTTCCCCTTTGTAATGCAACAAGATAGTGGAAAAGAGAAGAACACACGTAGAGAGGACCAGGTAGTTAGGAAACAGACGATCGTCACCCCAAGTGCCAGGTTGGAACTTGGATCGGAATGCAAACAGATGAATCAAAAATGTCATCCAATGCGGCAAGGCAATTACACTAAAGAACCACCTCAGTCTTATTGTTTTTTTTTTTCCATTCCATATGGACGTTCAAAAACCGGCTGAAATATTTTTGCCACCTACCTGTTGATTGTTGCGAGGCTGGAAGTCACACACCGGCTGGCAATTTGATCACAAGAGCACCAGGCCACCAGATGAAAATTTAATTTTTCTTTTGTGTTGGAAGTAGTAATCCCTCTGCGCAATGGCAGTAGAATGTTTTTTTTATTGTTAAACGAGACGCTGCATTTACAATTCCACTTATTGAATTTATTCATGCAAGACCGGCGTTAATTGAATTTACATCGAAAATGTATTTATTTTTTTCCGTTTTTGTTTGATTGATTAAATCCAATCCAATTAGGAGGAAATTTTAATTTCCCTATTTTGTTTTTTTTTTTTAATTCAGTGTCAAAATAATATCCCAATAATGAACTGAGTAGAAAAAAAAAATTTCCCCGTAAACGGACACGTGCCTGATTTTTTTTTTAGCAGCGAACACCCAATAATGGGAACCGTTAAACTCCAACTGAAATCTCAAATTCAATTCAATTCAATTGCATGAATGAAAAATTATGTCAAAAGGGAGATTAGGAAGGAAAACAGAAAATAGGAAATGGAGGAATGTCAAACTGTGCAGCTCGTAGAGTTATTTCGTTGGGTTGTGAAAGCGAGGTTGTGTATTCACAGAATTTGGGTTGTGTTCGTAAAGTGAGTGGTTTTAAGTAAAAAATTACGTTGCTCTACAGGATTCTTTTCTTATTGTTTGAATTTAAATTATTTTGTAGGATGGGCCAATAAAATATTCGTTTCTTTTTCGTACGAACATCAACTTATACGTCGAGGACGATTTCTAGATGCTTCACCCTGTATAATAGGAGAAGAAGTTAGTCATGAAGCAGTGGACAGGTGAGGGTTGGTATTTTGAATTAGGTAGTAAACAGTACCAGTTAAGTTTAGCTTGGACTAGTTTTGATTTCACCATTCTCGAGCTTCGACACCGCTCTACGGTGACTATTACAAAGATTTGACTGAATAACTCTGCTCTTAAGTGTACAAATTTTCAATTTACTAATAAACTCCTCAACTCGGTATTAAAGTTATTGAATGCGCCCTGGAAGTAGCCAAAGTATATCGTTTGTTGTGGATTGTTTTCTTGACCATCCTCACTACCTCGGGAAAGTAGTCCATCTCAGGAATGCTGTTTACGGTTGACTCAAAACAGCATTGTATGGATATGCAAACTATGTTCCAGCAATCCTGTAAACCTGAAGTTGAAAACGTTGTAAGCCGTTGTGAGCCTTGTAAGAACATTTTTCACTTGTACCTGTCCACGCTCTGGAAGAGACATATTTAGATCAAAATGTAAATTCACTGTGATACTTCGTAGAGTACCAAATTACCAGCATCAGAAATCTACTATGAGTAATCTTATTCTGGGCGGCGTTCGTTCCTGAGCAATATCAAACACATTTTTCGCGGCACCACCTCTTGGCAGGCAATGACAAATCTTTGGGGGTCTAGGTGCACCTAGATCTCCTAAGATGAAAAACAAGTGCCTATACAGTTTCCACCTGCTTGTATTCTTCTAGCTTCAATATCAAGGCGAAACTTGATCGCCAATTATCTATAATATTCGAATTATTCCATGCCGTAGGTTATCTTTATCCTCGCTACAAACCAAAAACGGAATCATGCATTATTTTAGCTTAAATGTAAATTTGTTGGTGTTTTGTACATAATTTATTATTCCTTCTTAATTTCCATTAAATTTATTAATTTTTTTATTTTTGTTTTGTTATCGTTTGTTTGTGTTTCTCTTTTCCATTTAAGAAACATTCGTCCAATTAGCAAATCACTATGCCATGGCACAATGGTTCGACAAAATAACATCAATCTTCTGTTTTCTTCTCCCCCCCCCCCTTCTCTCTCTCTTTTACTATGCAACAACAAAGTAATGTTTTAAGAAAAAAAATCCAAGTGTTCTTGTAATATGTATACATTCCATTCAGTCACTGTCATAATCATTTTTTCCACCCGAATTCAAAGGACGTCTTGATTCGTCTTCTGAACCATAAACAACTTCCTCGTCAGAGTCGTTTATCATTGAAAACGCTGGATTATCCTTTGTAACAGCCAATTCTAAAAGTAAATGCACATATAGTGAAATGTAACATAATTTCATTGGCACTTACCTAAAGATACACGACCATTCGGTGAGTACACATATGCCATTGTATACAAGTAAAAATTCAATAGTCCATAGAAGCACATAAATTGTGCTGAACTGCGATAAGTTGTGTTCAGTGAGGCAACAAAGTTATCTTCTAATATTCCAAATCCGAAACGACAAGTTGTTACGGTAATTGATATCGAAAGGACGAACAACATAAGTAATGTTAAAAATTTAAGACGCATATCTGAGGGAAATTATACGAAATTACATGTTTTCTTGTGTAAAAAGTTCAAACTTTACCAAAATATGGCATCGAACGTAGTTCAGTATACGCTCTTAGGACCAACAAGGACAAATACATGATATACATAACACCAGCGATATAGAAAAATAATTTGAATCCCTACAAAGGAAAGAAAAAAATAGAAATAAATTAAATGTTACCAAAGACTGAATTAAATGTTTCAGAACGTACATTATAATTCTTGGTGTCGACAAAATGACTGTAAGTTGGGTCTCTTAATTCGTTGCACTTTTCCCACGTTGCTAATACAATAGCACACAGCCAAATAGGTAAGACGACAATTACTTTAGGTAGATAGAATCTTGTAAAGCGTCGTTCGTTCTGTCGCAGCCCATGGTAGATACAGAGCCAAAACATCAGCAGGGCACAAAGGAAAGTCGCCTGGAGGACAGCATCTAGCATTCCTGGAATCCACGAGTTTATCAAAAATATCAAAGGAAAGAATGGATCTGGAAAAAAAGAAGAAGAATTAATTGAGTGTCTTCCTCATAGGCAGTGTTGGACAATTTTAAATAAAAATAGGAACAGGTCACTATCTGCTGGGTTCACGGACATAGCAACTTTGAGGACAGTAAAAAAAGCAGATGAACTGGCAGAAAAAAGGATCTGCTTCAGGAAGAAATCGGTCTTATAGATGAATAGGCATCCCTATTGGCGAACTTAGATGTAACAAGATTAGGAAAACAATAAACACCTCTTGGTCCATGAGAGATGACTATAATACATCTCGTAATTTATGGTGGAGTATAGATTTGGGCTAAGAAGGCAATTGACTATCAAAGCCCTCTCTCGAACAACAAAAGTGACCCTAAGACCTTAATAATCCCAGTCCTGCTCTACGGCGCAGAGGCATGGACTTTATCAAAATTGGATGAGTGTGCTCTTGGCTGCTTCGAGAGGAAAATTCTTCGGGTGATTTTCGGTCGGTGAGTGGAGGTAGAGATACAACGACGAACTGTACGGGCTGTACAGCGACATTGACTTAGCCAGAAGAGTAAAGGTCCAACGACTGAGGTGGCTGGGTCATGTAGAGCGGATGGACACCAATGCTCCGGTCCGAAAAATCTTCGAATCCGACCCCGAGGGACAGCGCAGTAGAGGAAGACCGCGACTCAGGTGGCGCGCGCAAGTTGAAGGGGACCTCAACCAACTTAGCGTGCGAAACTGGAGGCAGCTAGCTAAAGATCGAACTGGCTGGAGACGCTTGCTGATTGAGGCCCAGGTCCACCCTGGACTGTAGCGCCACCTTAAGAAAGTAAGTTAGTAACTATAGATTGAAATAAAGCCAATTATCTGTCGATAATGGATAAGGGAGAATCGCGTGTCTGATAGGTGTACTGACAGGACACTTGATACCAACTACTACAACAGTAGCTGTCACCAAACAAATAATAATCAATCGCAGAGTAGGTCTGTGAATGCACAAATCTCCAAAACTGTCCAATGCACAATGTGGAAAATAGACTGTTTGGGGAAAAAGAAGGCTTGGCGAACGTTCCGCTTATGGACACACTCTGACTGCGATTCCTATCAAGCATCAGTCACTTAGAATTCAAGGTACAGCAAAAGGAAGCACAATGGACCAGACACCAGATCAGCATGAACACACTTGATTGCACATTTCCCCCTTACTAACCAGTAGTAAAACTGTTGAATATGTTACTCTTCATAATCGCATTTACAGAGCTGGCTGCATTCATATGGACCAAAAGGGTCCACGTGCTAGTATATGGAAGGCCCACAGCCAACATTTTAGATGTTAAAAAGTCTCTAACTTAATTACTTATCAGGCTAGCGACTCGTTAAGAGTCTCTTCTGCCTGAGACACCACAACCGTTAATCCTCTTCGATCTAAGGCACACAGTTTCCAGTTCTTCAGACCAAGGTCTCTGACATCCGCGATCCATTGGTCTTTTTAACTCAAACCAATTTTTCATATATAGCAGGTTAATTTAGAGTCCCACTCTTCAATAAAAGAAAACTCCGACCCATTCAAAAAAGATAATCAATATTAAACGTTTAGGCATCCTGGAGTAACCACAGGCTATAGAGAACCTTTTGACGAGAAATACTCCAGATTTCCCACAAGGCAACAATGCGCGAGATCAACGATAAGCAATGATTACGTCGCATCCGAAGATTCTATAAGTTGGCTATGCAACAGGCTTTTCTAGATAATGGAAGAAATGTGGTCAAAAACAAGAAACTGCGTTGCAACTTTAACGGTAATTTAACTTTGTTGACTGAACTTGGAATTATGCACAGGTCGGGTCACAAGCGAAGGCGCGTACTAGAAGTGCCCGAAAGTTGATTACAAAAATTGTGTCACACACACAAAACATGCTTAAGTTAGACCTTAAAACAGACTTGAACTGAATCATTACAAAACCTATTATTCCACCAAAAATCATCGAAACAGAAACTTACTATCATATAAGAGCAGCAAAGGCAGCAAAATGGACATCCACTTCTGTTCGATGGACCAATCAATTATCGGATACCGTCGCAATGTGTGCGCATACCAGATCTGGAAAAATAAAAAATCATTAATCCCAAGTCCAAAGGCATTCCAATGCACTTTACAATAACAATAAATGTGAACAACAAGAATATAAAACGGAACCAGATCTCGATCTGCGTAAACTCCGGACTGTACGTCTTAAACTGAAAAGGAATCATCATCAAACATTTTTATCATTCGAACCTCAAATCTATAATACTTACGAAAAAAGTTATTTCCTTGATGGTGTACTTCTGATGGAAGGACTCCAGTCCAAAGAACTTCACGGTAATAATGTAGTGCGCGTAATCGATGAATCCCAAGTGAACCACCGTGAACTCCCTACAATCGTTCCTTTCGCAGTGCAGATGGCGTGTTCTATTTCGCACATTTTCTTCCGAAAGAATACTCAGAGGTGTGTGTTTCGAGGTGATGCCCTCTACTCCCACACTGACTTGGAAACTTTTGTCGTAAGTTTCATCTGAAAGGAAACAAAACTCTTGTAAATATTTGTAAGGCTTCATGGATTTGCCATCCGCACCATCATTATTATCCGTCACCAGTTTTGCTATGAGCCACAATTGCTGTGAATATGTCGTCATTAACGGTGTTTTCATGGCAAACGGTCCCGTCCCCAGAATGCTTGTATCATTGGCTAGTGATGTGTTAGCTAAGATAGACTTATCTGTAATCTTTGAAGTGCTAGTAATGGGAGGTCCTGCCAATCCAATGACAATCCCCAAACCAAAGCATGTAAAAAAGCCCAGGAAGACCATAACGAATTCTCGTTTATGCATAGAGTACAAACGCATATGTACAGACCTTTCGCAACGGTCATGATGGTAAGCCGGAGCAATGTACCTGTTGAACTCACTAAATAGATCGCTAAACTGCGAAAGAGAGCTCTTAAGGCGGAGAAATAGTCCACCAGATGGCATGTGGTACGAGTAACCAAGGCCAGAGGTATCTGTCGGTGGTTTTGACATATTGAAGGGATGTGGGTATTTCTCTATCTAATCGCGGGACTAGGGTTAGGTGAGACTTTTCTTATAAAAAAAACAAAAACTTGATTCTAATTCGTAGAGGCCTTCATCATCCTGTTTGTCGGTTCCATTGGAAGGAAAATTACATAGAACACTGATTTACTACACTCGATATTCATGTAAACAATTTGATAACAAGACTTGCGACCTTAACAGACCACTTTTGTACTCCTAACATTGATTTTTCTTAATTCTAGTACACTTTTCCCATAGAGATTATCTCTAACTACAAGCTAACGATATTTTTATGAATTTAACGATAATTTTAGTTTGTAAAAAAACTGCCAAAAAATTATTTGCACTTCGTTTGCGGAGTTTCGACTTTTGCAGTTTCGAAGGATGAAAAAATCGATTATGAAAGTGATGTATGTAATAATACGTGATAAACAGAGTTGTAGTGGAATGTACTGAATGGTGGTGGATTTTAAGTTGTTTTGATGAAAAGAGATACGAGTGCGCAGTCGTTGTGCAATGTGCTATTTATGAACACACTCGAATTTGACAGATGACAGTAAAGCAGAACAGGAAATGAGTGTAGGCGGAAGTTGAAAGCGTTCAACCGTTTCCTTTCAATTGCATTGAAATTTTTCAGGAGTGTAAAGCCAGACTAGAAAATTTCATGATTAGGGAGTACCAGTACCATCGATTTGTAAGACGCTTCAGTGGCTAGGGAGGTTTGAAGGGCTGGTGAATATTATGTTCTTCCAAAAAAAACCTCGTAATCGACTCTGCTACTCCTCGGTGTTACTTGCTAATATTCACCGCGAACGCCACCAAATTTCGAAATTGCCTCTGATATCAAGGTATTCACCGGCCGGCAGTTCCTGTAGTAAGGATAAGGAAACTTTACTCACTACATATAAGCAAAGACCATATAATATCATGTAAGGTAATTGGCCGCTTCATCATAAACTATCTCACTGCTATCTGCACTCCACAGCTGAGCGATACCCACTGGAAGAACTTGCAAATGTGCCACAACACAGCCTTAAGGATAATCAACGGATGTCATCTGATGACACAGGAGGACCATTTACATGCAGAAACAAGAATGCTCTCAATTGATGAGCATAAAATTCCTCAATTACTCGTTACCAACCCAGGAGCATCTGCAAAGATCTTCCAAGGAATTAAAGTGACTTCCTTCAATAGCGATACGAGGAGTCCATCAAGACTATACAAGTAACTCTGTCACATCATCGTCTGAAATTGTGATAGTTCTAAGTGATCGGCCCTCAACTGTGGCCAACGAAGAATGTTGTCGATAATGTCGAATCAGAACCCTGGCCCAACTTCTTTTTAAAAAGTTGCATCTCACAACAGCAGTAAAGGCCGACATGACCTAAAATATCTATTGTTTTGGCCAAGCCCACTATTGGGCGCCCGTAAGCATCCCATCGCAATAAAAACTAGGTCCCTTCCATGTGGGCGAAAACTATAACTTCCACGACACGAGTAGATGCAAGATGCTACTCATTCGGAGCAGTGTCTGAGAATATTCACCCCTATCGTGGAATCCGCCGGGGAGAAAGATTCGCTATAATTTGTATCCAAAGTTTCGAATCCACATGATGATCCAAAGATGAGGGTCTAAATTTTGACAGCAAATAGACAATACTCTTCATAACGTTAAAACAATTATTTCGTTAGTCGTTTATTTGTATCTTGGTTGGGCAAATGCAGAAATAAAATAAAGTTAATCCCAGAATTTAAGTAATCCATCCCATCCGGCTGTGACCACCTTACTGGGCTCGTGTGGATGCCAAAGTGTACTTATGCATACACCCTCGTGCGCCTGCCATTTTTTGTACATTTTCGTTGTTTTCCAATCCCAAATGTAACATTTTCCATCGCCATCGCCCGATATCAGGTAACTCATGTCCGGTGAGAAGTCCAAATTGCAAGCATATCCTGACACCATGTGACCTGAGAAGGATTTCTTTCTGTTCATCTTGAATCTGTTTAGCGCCGAGAATATCACAATCTTGTTGTCTAGACTTTGACAGGCCAGCCACTTGCCATTCGGTGCCAGAGTCACAGCGGGCATTGAGTGCATCGTTGGATCAGCGATGTACTTCATGTCGACAGGAATGTCCCACTCCCAGATGCGCATACTCTTGTCATCGGATGTGGTAACAAAGCGACGATTCTCATCAACGAATGTGATTGTATTGACTGCACCCAAATGGCGATCGTACTCCTGAACGATGTCACCGCTGCGAGTATCCCACTAGAAAGAAGAAACCATGATTAAACTGACCGGAGTGAGGGATAACTCTTTACTTACACAAATAATCTTTTTATCCGATGTTCCAGCGACGAACAGATGCTGTTTACCATTGTCCGGATGGAATTTAACGCAGAAAGGCATTTTTCTGGCCGTAAACCGAGACACAACATCTCCAGTCTCCGCGTCCCAGAGCTTGATGTAGCGATCGTATGAGGCAGATAAAAAGTTTGTTCCCTTGTTGTTCCAAGCGACGTCCTTGATTGCTTGGCGATGACCAAAGTATGTGCGTATGCAACGTCTTTCGCCATACACCTCCCAGAGTTTGACACGACAGTCCATACTGCCAGAGAGCAGAAGATGAGCTGTCTTGGGGAACCATCTGATTGAAGATATGCCTTTTGTGTGCCCCTGCCACGTGTGAATATGCGCCTTTGGTAAAAAGCATTTTGTCGGTGGTACATTCGAACGCAGATTGACTCCAACGTCGTGCGGGGCGTGTAAGAACGACCTCCCTTGGTAGTCGAAGGCGTCTTTGACTATAAGAGGAAATCGAATTTATGAACACATGGTCGTTTCACAATTTTGGAATACTTACTGTGCAAAATTGATTTCTCTTCGAGTGGTTTATCCTCTGGGATCCGTCCACGCTTGTGTCGTTTTGCCAGAATTTCATCCAATTCGGCTTTTTCTTGGTCTGTAGGCTTTGCGACCGTCTGTTCATTTTCAAACTTACCCCACGGCCCGACAAATCCCTCAACATCCTCCGGACAGTCATTTTTCTCCTGCTTTCGTTTCTTTTTGGGCTTTGGCGACTCAAACACCGTTTTGCCCTCGGTGTCGTATGCCCCTTGCAAGTCACCCACATAACTCTGTCCATCAGCAGTCTCATCTACTGACGGATCAAGCGCATACCCGTATGTATGAAAAGTTCTTCTTTGATTTTCGAATTGAAAAGCGTTTATATGTGCCTTTTCTAGGTACCCAGCGAGTGTGTTTCTCTGTGCACGTTCCTGATTTGTCAAATCTGGTTTCTCTGGTCCCTGTACGGGAGTGAAAAGCTCCTCATACTTTGGATTGTAAAGAACTTCTTTTGCGTTAGGATCTACAACCCGTGGAACTGACACCTTGCCATGAGGAATAACATCTGGAGCAGCACACACAGCTAGAGTTTTTGCCACAGAGTTTGTTGGATCCGTTGCTTTGAGGTGTATTGTTGTTTCGTCGACTATATCTCCATCGGATTCGGTTTCACTCGAACTACCGCCGTAGCTTCGCAAACCTAACATTTTAATGTTTGCACGAATAAGTGGACTTTTTTTTAAAATAAAAAAAAAGAATTTCTTTTGCGCCGAAAACAAAACAAGAGGACAACGTTTCACTGACGTTTAACAAATTATGTTTTTTTTTTTTGCTGACAGCTTGAAGTAGGTCGGTAATGTTAATTTGATGTATCATTTTGTCGATAATATAGATCGATATACATTACTGGTTGGAATATTAGCTAAATGTGCGTTGCCACGCTTACCTCTTAAGTACATTTGTAAGGTTTAGCTAATATGAATTTGAAAATTTGAAAATGTATACTAAACGCCACCGATATGATTAAATTAAATTTAAAAGTATGAGTGTTGACATCTGTTAAATTGTTTTTAACGACAGGGGTAAGAGGTGACCAATGCGATAATATCTGGTACTACAAGCGAATAAGCTAGGATCTCGGCGTAAGTACTATTCTTCAAATCAAAATCAGATCGCGATTGTTGGATGGCTCTAAAGAGCAAGCAAAGTGTTTCGAGCGTCGCATCACTAGGAATGGTGTGCATGGCTCCAGTCAGACTTCTCTTTGTAGTCTCCTGAGGGAAGTACAAGTTGATTCAATCATTGTCCTTGGCCATCAGACACCTAACTGAAAACTGGTTCAATGTTGTCTGCAGTAGACTGGCTGAAAAAGCTCATCGACACTGAGAAAAAGGTTCTAAAAGTTCGTTTCCACACTAATTGGGGTGTTAGAATACCATACTAGATCACTCAGACACAAAAACAGGCCCATTGTACTACCGGCAAGTACAACGAACTTCTTACAGACGTCGGCAAGAATCAGTTTAGTTTGCCTGCATCCTGGAGGGTCATGCCACCCACAATTGTGTTTGCAAGAAACCCAACCATCGATGGAAGCCCTGACCGAAAATACCGGCAAACAAAACGTGGGTTGATAGCAGTCGCGTTCTTGCTTGAAAGCTTTTTCCACCAGCCAATCGATGCATAATGCTTAGAAGGGGCATATAATTCGGTAGCAAGTCTTATGCCTTGCCAAAAGAGCCCTTAAACTACCAGAAAGCTAATAATGCGCGAGTGGTTTTTGACTCAACGTGTTTCGACTGAAACTGACAGTTTACCTAGCACATAAGCGCCTAGGGTTTTCTGGTTCCGCTGAGGCTTGGGCGATCGCAGAATATATGCATCGTGTCCTCATCCATGGCTATGGGAGTCTGTCGTCCTTAGTCGCATTCTCTTTGATGGGCCGTCAGTTTGTTGGGGCCTGTGAGGACGCTGATCACTGGCGCTATGAACGGTCTACAAGATTCTATCCAGTGTGGCTTCCGGCCCGGCAAATCGAGGAAAAGGCGAACGAGTTCCAAGTCGATACTCACCACCTCTTCATTGACTTCAAAGCCATATACGACAGCATACATCGCATCGAACTATATAACACGATTCGGGATTCCGTGTAAACTGATCCGGTTGTGTCGCGCCACGCTACAGAACTCACAATGCACTGTTCAGCTTGGAAACAGAGCTTTCTAATTATTTCAAACATGCACCGGTTTTCGGCAATGAGACGCCCCCCTGTCGTGTGATTTCTTTAATCTTATGCTGGAGCATATAGTGCGGAAGGCCGGCGTAAACACAGAAGCACTATATTTAACAAATTCATCCAGCTGCTGGGATACGCAGACGATGTCGACATCATCGCCCGGTCCCAGCGTGCCATTTTTGATGCTTTTACGGCAATATAAGAACAAGCCCAACGAGTTAGTCTCATGATTAACGAGGATAAAACAAAGTATATGCTGTCTACCAAAAACCGATCCGTCGAACACCGTCTAGGTCAAAACCTAACAATTGACAGCTATAGTTTTGAGGTAGTGAACGATTTTATCCACCTCGGGGCAAATATAAACTCCACAAATGACACCCTAGTAGAGATTCGACGAAGGATAACCTTAGGCAACCGCTGCTACTTCGGGTTGTCCAAACAACTAGGGTCCAAACTCCTAACTCGAAGATCCAAAATCATGCTCTATAAAACCCTGATCCTGTCAGTCTTGCTTTATGGAGCTAAATGCTGGACGATAAGTAAGACAGCAGAGTAAATCTTGGGATCCTTCAAAAGAAAAATTCTACGTCGAATATTTGATCCTGTTTGCGAGGAGGACGAATGGAGGAGAAGGGTGTATTCACCGTCAAAAATCTGCGTAAGTACAATCGAATTTCTTTTCTTATGCGCAGTCAAGATGAAGAACTGCAGTCAGAATAATTTTTCTAACACAACTGCATGACTCTGACGGTATGTTGATCAAGAGGTATTGCAGTTCGGCTAGGTTAATACGACTGAAAATCGGCCATTATGAACGCGGATATTGTAGTTCTTTGTTAGTATGACGTTTATGAATTCACCTGAAGATATGAGCGCGAACTCTACTAGCTGTATAAAGATGTTTGGGGAATGAATACATACACTTATCAAACTTTTTAATTACTAAATTTTATTGTCTAAGAATTTGAACACGATCTGATCTGAATGGCGGAAGGGATTCTTTCAGTCTGTCCCTTTTTGCTAGCACGAACATTCACCCCAATTCTTCAACTCGGATACGACAGTCGGATGCGACCATAGTCGCATTTAGTTATTACGTATTTTACCAACACTCTCGTATGTAAATTTTGACAGGAGTCGTATGCACCGCAACGCACACGAGTCTCGAATTTTTCGCTATTACGGTGTATTCAATTGGTCGTTTATTGGTCGTATTTGTCTCGTATTTCACTCGCATACAAAGTTGGCTACGACTCAGATTGAAATATGTAAATACATGTATTTTTGCTAAAAATATATAAATTTTTATTTTTGTGTGCTTTAATCGTAGGAAAATAACGAATGGTAGTCAATTTGAAAGGCTGGTTTCCGCAAGAGAACAAAACATCGATGTCTATTGAAGGTGAAAGAATGAAATTTCTAAATGAGCAAACAAAAATACAGTCACTACTTTTGAAAGAACAGCAAGAAATAAATATATATTTAAGAAAATCTATTTAATTCATTTTTGATTTATTTTATTCACCAAAAACTTCATTCTGCTTCAAAAATCACCCCCGACATTTGCATAACTGCGATGATATACGTTGGTTTTTTTAAGAAGTCGTATGCATCGCATACGAGTCGAAGAATAGGAATTTAATTTCGATACGACTCTTAATACGAAAGAAAATACGACTCGGCATTCGAGTTGAAGAATAGGGGTGATTGTCATGTCGTCATTTCTCTGAATTCTCTTTCACCATTGGTAGAGCTGATAGTGGTGAATATCGAATAGTGTGACCAGATCGCCACAGATGTGGATGTAGTCCGGAAGGCAGAAATCCGTCAACTGCACTGGCTCGGCCATATCAAGCGAAAAGGAAGGCCAAAAATCCGCTTAATGATCAAGGGTCAAATCGTCTCTTCGGTGATCGTATAACTCGTCACGTAAAAACGAGCATTATTACGTAGTAACGATCATTCTGTATGTAATAATGCTCGTTTTTACGTGACTGTTATGCGATCACGGAAGAGACGATTTGGCCCCTGGCAATCACGGACGTCAGAAACCTTCGTCTAGTAAACTGGAAGCAAGGATCGCTGGCCTGAAAAGGAAGTAAAAGAGAACCAGCTAGATATTTAAACGAAAAAAAAATAAAAAGAAAACCACACGTAATTTTAAATTTTTCATAAAATTTTTATTTTTATCATTTTTGTATCGTTTTTTTTTAAAATTTTTGTAAGTTTTGTAAATTTAATTAAGACATTGTTTATTGAATTTTTGTTTTGATTAAAATACATGTATGTATATATATATATAACATTGTTTCTTGTTGCTTTATATTTAATCCTTAATATTTATATATCAATATTTTTTTTTCTTTTGTTTTTTTTGTTTCTTTTTAATAATAATAATGCATCTTACATTTTACAATATATTTATATATATATATATATTATATAAAAAACAAATCTCCCACATTTATCTTCATTTTAATTTTATTTTGGCAAGATAAAAAAATATTCTCATTATGTGTTAAAAAACATAAAAAATAAAAACTTAAGAACTAAATTGCAAAAAAAAAAATTTTTACATAATTCTTTATATGTATGTAGTATATGCAATTATTGCACAACAACAACGTGTGTATTTATTTGTTTTATTATGTATATGGCAACAAAAATAATATTTACACTTAAAATGAATTTAAAAAAAATAGAAAAAAAAAAATTGAAATGGTATAGCATTGCATAGGAAAAAGGGGAGATAATGTAATTAATTTTATAAGAAAAATTGATTTTAAAAAAAATGTAATTTTTTATAACTAACTTTTTTGTTTGTTTGTAAGGCCCTAATGCATTTTTAAATATAAACTCTCTTATTAGTTTTTTTTTTCATTTTGTTGTTAACACCACTTTTAATAATAATAATAATATATGTATATGTATGTAAAAAAAAGAAACTTTAACCTAATATACTCTGCAA
The DNA here is from genome assembly GCA_951813785.1 of Criorhina ranunculi. Classification (NCBI taxonomy): domain Eukaryota; kingdom Metazoa; phylum Arthropoda; class Insecta; order Diptera; family Syrphidae; genus Criorhina; species Criorhina ranunculi. The sequence continues at coordinate 8,971,869 of OX638381.1, forward strand.
ATTCATATTCATTTATGTATACATAAAATAAAAAAAGGATTTCTTATAACTAAATTAAATTTATCCATTTATATCTGAAACTCGATTCAGTTTTATAGTACACGTGTCTTTGGATTTTCTAGCTTTTTTGTATTAAGTTTTTCTTTTTCTCTTTTTTTTTTTTAATCGAAAAAATGTACAAGAAAATATAAAAAAAAAATGAAACATATTCTAGAACTTACACAAAATGTATAAAAAAAAAAAACAAAGTAAGAGATGAAAAGTAAATGCGTTTTATAGGAAATTCCATTTTAAGTTAAAATATATATATATTTCTTTCTTCGTTGTTTAGGAAACCTTGGGTATATATATCGTTTTGTTTTGAATTTATAACTGTAGATTTATATATGTAGATTGTGGTGCTATGTGTATTTGGAGAAAAAAAAGCTGAGTGTATATGTGTATCTTTCGTTGTTGAGATTATTTGTCTTTGAAAATAAGATTTCAAAAAATAAATACAATCAATTTAAGTTGGGAGTTGACAAAGAAAAAAAAAAAGAAGAAAAATTTAGCTTTTCATTAATTTACACCTTTATGTGGTTTAATTTTAATTTATTGTCCATTTAATAATAACTAATTTCATTTATTTATTTATTTTCTATACATCAATTAGTTTTTTTTGTTTCTCTTTTTTGTTTTAAATGCTCATTTATGCTAGAAAGAGATAGAATTAAATTTTAAAATGAGTAAATTTAAACAACTCAGCTTAAGTTTTATTTATTTAATTTATTTCTTAAGTATTTTCTTTATACAATTTGAACGCGTTTAACTTAGAAAAGAAAACCATTCAAAATAAGGCCAAAATGAATTCAAATACAATATTTTTTTATTTATTTTATTTTTTTCTTTATCTACTCGTAGTTTGTGGAATGATCAGTATTTTTTCATATATAAATTTTTAGCAGCTAGAAATAATTTATTCATAATTTTAGTTTAAATGTTTTCCCATGTGGAGAGCAGTAACAATGTTTTTTTTTTTTTTGAAGAAAATATGTTTTTTGTTTTTTGCTTGATTTCAACGCGAATTTACACTACATTTTGTTTTTTGGTTTTTTATTTTAATAATAATTTCTTTGGGGTAGAAGCTTAAATTTTGTAAGAAAATGTACAATGTTTTAATTTTAATTAATGTGTTACTAATAATATTCAATTAACCATACGAAAAAGACACTGTAACACAGGTTGGGACTACATATACATACTATACTCTTTTGGACAGAGTTTTGAATTATTTTTTCTAAGAACCGGTGGGTGGAGAAGAAGGCTTTTTATACAAAAAATATAAAATAAACAACTGGTATAGAATTTGATTTATACTGTGTTGTAACTATTGTGTATTTGTTTGTTTTCTTTTCGATGCATATAGATTGTTTTTAAAATATAATTAATACAAATATAAAATACTTCTATTTCTTTGGAGTCCTTTTTTTGTGTTTCTATTAACTCTGTCCGTTGAATGTTGTGTTTGAATATTTGTTATCCCAAACACTGCCTGATTAAATATAAATTGTTTTGTTTTATCTTGTTCTAATATTTAATTTGTATTTTCTTTTTTTACTTTATACATTTTTACATGAAATATTTATTTTACACATTTTTTTTTTGTTCTTTGAATTTAGTTTTTAGTGAATGAAAAATCCTGCATTCGGTATTCTTTTACTATTGAGAAAGAAAGTATGTGAATTTGCTTTATATATATCTATTGTATGTATATGTATACTTTATTTACTTAAATTTTATTTTTTTGTTTTTAAGTTTGCGAATAAGTTTTCTTTTTAAAATTTTTTTTGTATTGTCATGTTTAACACCTTGTGGTCCAAGAGAAAATCTGTGCTCATTTTTTGAGTATTTATATTCAAGAAGTGATGATGGAGATTGTGATGTTTTAAAAACAAAAAACTATACATATGCAATAGTAGAATTAAAAACTAAAAAAAAAAAATTTAAATTAAATGAACATTTGTTATACGTAGAACATCCTAACTGAAACAAATTGCGTAATTACCCAGCCTGACATTTGATTCTCACGAAAATACATTTCATAGTGAAAAATCAAAACTTAAACCGGCTGTTAAAACAAATAAGTATAAAACAAACAAAAAAAATATTGCAATAATCATAAAAAATAAAAAAAATACTTTTAAGGGAAACAAAAGTTTTATATATTTATATTATACATATATGTTTTATGGCACTTAGTTAAATACAAAATTTGAGTATTCTAACAGGTACTCAAAAGATGCTGGAAGATAAATTTTGGTTCAGTTAAACTTAAAATGAAAATTAAATAATAATTATAAATAAATGAAAAATACAATTACATTGGTGGTCCAGTATAACGAATGCCGGATACACTTTTTTCCAAATGAATTCGTATTTTTATAAAACGAGTGAAATAAAAGTGTTTTAAAAGGGAGTTAATAAGTTCGAGGTGGTCCTCAAAAAAAGAACGCCACTGTGAGTGCTAGGGTTGGACCCCAGTATACTTGTGTAACCATTTGGATTTGCTAACATAGCAGTTTAGGTCAACTGTGCTAGCTGTGTTACTTTAAAAGATAGAAAGGTTCAATTTTACTAAAGAAATATGTATGTAAGTGCAAAAACTCTCTTGGATGCTTCTGAATAAACAATAAACACCATTCATCCAACCAGTGGATCAGAATGAGATCTGCTTAACTAAGCTATTTTATTTGAGTCGTTTGCTGAGCAAAATTGTGAATTAAATCCTTTCAATATTGTTTCACTCATCCTTCGGATGACAAAATGTATCAGCAGATGTGCCTTACAAGTGGTAAACAAATTCTAACTTCAACAACGGATACGGAGTTTGAAAAGGTCTTACTGACCAAGCCAAGAACAGGAGGTCGTAGCGACAAACACGTTGCCTCTTGTCAAACATTTTAACGCCTAGGTATTGTTTTGTAAGCCAAACAAATGTGAATACATTAATACAGATTTGGAAAAATGCTGCAATACTTCTTGAAAAAGATATTTGTCTGCAGAAAAAAACAAAAAAAAAATTGTTGCGTTTGACGTTTCGAAATCAAATTTGTTTTTTAAAAAATTTAATGAAACAATCGCTTTTTTGGCTAAATTACATTTAAGTATCCAAAGACTTGTTGCTCTTGTTTCTTTTTTTTAATTATAAACTTTTGAAGAGTTTTGCTTTTTTGTTAACTTTATGAATAAATAAAATAAAATATAATGAACCCAAACAATATTTGTACATTTATTGAATGTTTTGTATGAGAAAATTTTAACATTTTGTATTAATCATCCATTATACCGTATCACCACTGTATAACAAAATAAAAAAAATATAAAAAAATTAAAAATAATAAATTCTTTAACGAAAGGTTTTTTGTTTTTTTATTTGTTCATTCATTTGTACAAACTTTTCTTTGATAGTTTTTTGTTCCTTAAAAAAAAAAAACAATAAAAATAATACGATAAACAAAATTTGTTTGATAAAAAATTCATATCCCGATAAAATAAATTATATTCCAGAAAATAACTTAAAAAAATATATATATATGTTTTCCTGCACACATTTGTATTTGGTTTTTCGTTTTTTTTTTATTTTTATATTCAAAAATACTTCTTTCTCTTTTATTCGATAATTTTTTATTTTTTTTGGATTAAGTTTGTCTATCTTTAAGTACGCTATCGAAAAGCCCTTGGCGAATAGTTTAGATTTCGATTTTGTTTAAAAAAAAAAATGTTTATGAGTATACATTATGTATAATGCGCATGTTTTTTTTTCATATTTTGAATCACATTCAGTTTTTTTGTTTATTAATTTTAGACCGTTAATTTCTCACTCTTTTTAGAACTTGCGATGAAAACCGCTTAGCGCTGCAAAGTGTTCCGCTTGTAAACGTTGCTGCTGTTGTTGCATTTGCAACTGTTGGAGCGGATGTAAATTGTTTAGATGCGTTTGTTGTTGCATCATTGGCCAGAATGATGGTGGAATTGTTGGTTGCGGTACCGTTTGTTGGGGTACTCTTCTGGCATTATTGCTATTATTTATTTGTCGATTATAAAAGGTGCCGAGCTGCTGTTGATTATGATGATGATTTGATTGTGGCGTATGTTGTTTACGAAAATCGAGATTCAGCAGGGCGGACGCCTCGCTTACCTATTCCCTATAGGGTTTACAATAGGAGTACCGATGATTCATGTGCTGGCTATATGAGCCGGAATGTGAGAAACGTTTTAAACACTTGGAGCACTGAAAAGGTTTTTCTCCGCTATGCAGTCGTTTATGTTCGGTTAAATGGTGTTTGTGCTTAAAGGCTTTTGGACAATCGACACATTTATAGGGACGTTGACCTGCAAACAAAAAGACAAGAATTGTTGTTAGTTAGGAAATAGTAATATAGGGTATCAAAGCTTGTGAACTGCAGAGAAAAAGTTAGTTGCCTACCTCCAGACTTTTGTATCGAAAAATCTGCAGCAAAGGTCTAAACGTTAAAAAAAAAAAAACAAATTTTTGGGTGCAGAGGCAAAAACTTGTTGGTTTCTTTTAGCCTCAAACTCAAGTCAGATTGCTTTGAAAACATATGCTCTTACCACTGAACCATGACGACAGGTCCACTATAGGGGAAGCTTTATGTGTATGGAACACTGTATCTTCTGGTTCTAGGCAGAGATTAGAACTATGATCTACAAATGAGAAATTGGTTCTACAAAAATTTGTATGAGATGAGGCGACGAAGAGGGAAGACAATTGACTCATATGGCGACATAATGTAGATCCAGGCAAACATAAAGTATTTGAGATTCTAAATGCTTAAAAATGGGAACTGCTAGGTCTTCTGTTTTTGACTTTAATTCAAGGCTAAGACAAGTCTTAAGTAAAAAATTCTAAATTTTATATTAACTTACCAGAATGTTCATATTTATGTCTCGCCAGCGAGCTTTGTTTTGCGAACGCCTTATCGCACTGATCACAAACGAATGGCAAATCAGGATCACCGGCATGTCCGTGTGTTTCAATCTTTGGTCGTTTCTGTTGTGGTGGCATTAGATTGGAAGCGGCAGCTGCTGCTGCTGCCGCTACATACTCGTCTTCATGTGAAATTCTTGATTCATCATCGCGCCATGATCGTTTCTCTGATCCAGGACTTAAGCTTGTTCCTCGGTCACTGCCTCCGCTCATTTTAATACTTCCCATAATGTGACTCCTTGCGTATTCGGGGGTCATTTGAAAGAGACATTCCATTGGCACCAATCCTCGTGCACCAGCGGCACTGGGCATTATGTATGGATTGGTGGGATACCTCGGGGTCGGTGGCATTGCTTCATTTGGTGACGGTGTTTGACGAATGTGATGATGTGGCGCTGGAATGTCTGTAGGACGTTGACTGTGCAATGAAGCGCCATAGTACAGAGGTTGCTTATAATGTATCGGGCTGGGGGAGAGTTTGCGACTCAAATTGATTGCTTCGTTGACATCAACCTGCATTGGTACACTTCCGTAGAGAGGTGAATGAGCCGGTTGCTGGTTATTGGGTTTTTCTTTCTTGAGGGATAAATCGAGTGGTTGATCTTCTCCCGTGGAAAGCTTGATCGATTCCATAGCAGGTGGTGGACTATTGGCTTGCATGGGTTCCTGAATCATTGGCGGGTAACTTTTGCTCATTCCGTTGAAACTGTTGTTCATTTTTCTTTCACGAGAGCGGTTATTTTGGAACCAAACCTGAACAACACGGGCGTCGAGAGATAGACGATTGGCAATCACTCGGAACTCATCACGACTTGGTCGGGCATTTATGGCGTACTGTTGTTTCAATACCGATTGTTGCTCCTCTGTGATTGCTGTACGTACGCGGACTTTTCGCTCTCCACCCTCACTGCCGTTCTTAGATTCTCGATCCTCTTGGTCTTCTTCGCTACCTGAGTGGAGGTACGATGAGTTCCCAGTTTCCGATTCATTCGAACGAAAATGGTGTTGTAGTTGTTGTTGGTGTTGTTGTTCAAGTTCTTGTTTAATCAGTCCACAGAGAACTTTCTCGTGTTGGACTAACTCCGTCGGGTGGTTGAATGCCTTGTCGCAACGACTGCAGCGTAAGTGGTTTACTGGTTTCCGATCTTCCTCAGGCTCAACCTCTTCCTGATGATTTTCCTCTACCTCCTCTTCTTCCACTTTGATCTCTGGCGATTGTGGACGGTCGTCCGGTATAGGGCTTGGACTCTCAACTCTTCGCATTTTCACATCTTCAACATTGGAATCTTCATAGTGTTGCTTTGGCGGTGTACTATTATTACTATTTCGACTATCGCCATCATCTTCATCGTCACTACGATTGTAAGTACGGGCATGTTCCTCTTCCACTTCGGTATCTTTCTCACAATCATCCAAATCCATCACAAGTTTCGGCTCATCGGCCACGTCTTCAGTTACTTCTTCAATGAGATCTTCTGGATCCGATTGCAGTCTCTGATTACCGGCTGCGGTTAGTTCAAAAAGTCGCTGTATATTAGTATAAGGATGTATATTTGGATGAAGTGCCGCCATGTTATAGAACGGATGCTGGAATGTTGCCAACAGGGCGGCATTCATGGCACCATAATCACTATATTTTGGTAGCATTTGATAGAATGAATTGCTACCGTTTGGAGGATTTGCTTGTCCATCGGGAACACCACCTAGTCCATGTGGGAAATAATTTAAAGGATTCCCTCCGGTTGGTGGTTGTGGTGCTCCTGATCGTTTACCATTCGGACTACCACCGAGAACACCACTTTTCTCTAGACTTTTTAACATCGCTCGGTTATTGTTCAACTTCAGGCCCATACTGATGCATTTCTTTGAGGTCATGTGACTCGAAAACGAACCGGAATGTGAGAAACGTTTGCCGCAGTTATCACAGCCGAATGGTTTTTCGCCGGAATGGATGCGTACATGTTCCTTGAGGTGATGTTTAAACTTGAAGGCCTTATCGCATTGGGTGCATTTGAATTTACGCAACAGGGCAGATTCATCATGGCTGATCATGTGCCTCTGCAGACGGTATACATTCGCAAAAGCCTTGTGACAGATTTTGCAGCTCTGAAATGAGAAAAAGTGGGGAAAAAATTAATAAAATATATTGCAGTAGCTTTGTTTTAAGAGTTTGTAAGATAAATTGTGTGGGAGGTAACAGGCACAGGAGTTTTTGTAAGACTAAAGCAGCGGTAATAGGGCGGTAGGTTTTGACCCAAGATTTGCATTTCAAAGTATTTATATCAAGCTTGACTTGTCCTTATGTTATCGCCTCGATTTACTTGAATGTTCGGTGTTCCGCTTGTTGACCAAGAACGCATTCGAATGAACATTTCCAACGTCATCTTGGAAAGATTCAAGCGGAACGAGTCGACATTTTTTCGTTGGTTTATGACTGTCGATTAGATGTGGATCCACCAGTGTAGTGTAGTCTCTGATGCGAATAAACATCAGCGGATTTCGAACTAACTCCGAAGAAGGACAAGGTGGTACTATCAGGAAGGTGACGTTGACTGTTCTTTGTTTTTTGGTAATAGTCATGAAAATTTGTCCATCAACTATCTTAAAAAAATAGAACAACAATGGGTAAGTACTAACGCAGCGGGCAGAGCTTGAAAGCACTTATTTTGCGGATACCAAAAAAGCACAGTGATTTAAAGGTCTTTTGCGCTGCGCAAGGTTTGTAGGAAATGCTGTGATCCTAAGCAAGACTGAGAACAATGCGGAGTCTTAGGTAAAACACATAATTACTTTACAAACTAAAGCCAAAAATGTTAAAATGCCGTGCCGGCTGCATTGAAAGGCAAGGAAAGTACTGCTCCGTCAAATGCACACACTGGCGGACGCAATGGTCAAAATTGCAGTTTTGCACTTTGACGATCGAAGGGGTTTGATCATCGCTGTTTAGAGTGTATGAACTTAAAAGGAGAATATATCTGAAAAAAATAGTTATTCCCTTGTAGGGCTGAAAGCTGTGTGATAAATACTTAAATCTTCTGTTTTATTCTGCAAAAATGTTGAGATTGTTGGAAAAGATAAAATAGCAATGCACGCCTCTGTTTGAGAATTTGCTTTGTTCAAGACTGAAGCCTTTGACGATACGAAAAAGAAGTCCCATGCTGGGTGATAAATACCAGTGGTCACCATGGCTTAGTTGTCAGTGTGTTGGACCGGGGCACTACCATCAGCAGTAGGCAGGAACAAGTGTCGTGTAAAAGCTTCTCAACTATTCGTCCACCTGCCGATCGCGTTTCTTTTGAGTAGCAATCTGCAAGTAACGAGAGGGATAGGTAGGTAGAGGTGGCTGTTCGTCAACAAGAACCCAAGTAGCACTAAGTGTGCCGTTTTGTTACCACTACTTGTGTGACCTGGTTGATGATGTGTGGACAGTCGGTGTCAAGGTCCAACCTGTGGAATTAAGAAAGAGGATTAGATCCCTTATCCCTTTACCCGAGTTGTCCTTAAGGTCGTCGAAAAATGGTTGGTTCAGTGCGCGCAGTCTGGCTCTTGCTAGCGCCGGACCTTTGCAGTGGAAGTGGGAGAGAGTTTCTTTCTCATTTTCATTGTCACAACTGCGGCAGTGAGGGTTGTAAGGGATACCTAATTTGGCCGCATGGACTCCAATTGGCCAATGTCCCGTGATTCTGGCGATGTCTGAACGAGTTCTGTTAATTAACGAGAGGGATATTGTTCTCCGATAGAATCGATAGAGTTGTACCTTGCCTGGAAAGTTCGTCGGCCGTGCAGTTACCTGCAATGTGTCCATCTCGAAAAGAAACAAGAGGCAATTCAGAGCTGTTGGAGGTGACGGATTCCAGGGATTTGACGAGAAAACATGGTGATATCCCGTGTACCTAGGTATCATTTATAGACTGCGATGATCTCGGCTTGGTCAGACAAACGGTTAGAGATGCTTATGTTTATATCCTTGGATAAGACACCTCTACCCACTTCCGATTCTGTTTAAGAGCTTTAATTGTAGGTCTAAATCACACAATAAATTCAAATTGTCCATCTTTTACATCACATTTCCAACCAAATTCTCACAATTTTAATTTAAATCCACTGCGCATGAGCAAAACACTTGTTTACCCATAAATTTATAAAATATTAACCAAAAATATTTTAATGAAATACAAGAGGAAAAAAAGAAAAGATATCAAAAGTGATTTCCACTCAAATGTTACACCTCGGTCTAAAACACACGCTATGCCGGCGGCGGCGGCGACCATCAAAAAAAGATCCACCTTTCCCGAACAAGACTAAACACTTTAGTTTTTAGCCGATGGAAACCAATCGAAATCCATAAATATTTCAGCAGAACAGATTTATTTTATACAGAGAACATAATTAAAATTTATGCGAAATCAAAAACGAAAAAAATTAAAATAATCTGGAAAATATTTATTTTCTATATTTTTTTTTTAATTTAGAACCAAAACAAAACGTGCTTTCGACGGGTTTGTTTTATTATTATTATTATTTTTTTTTTTTCAACTTTAAATATACGAGTATGCGAGAGCATTTTGTGCTTAGGCCTAGGCGTATAAATCTTTCAAGTTCCTTTTGATTTTACACTCAAGAGCCGAACACAGATGACACCTCAAGAATATAACGAAATAAATTATTTTAATTATTTTATTAATATTTTTTTAATTGTTGTCGCTTGAGTGGGATTTACTTTATAAACAAAAGATAAGTTTTAATTTGTTCTGGGAGGGGAAACAAATAAAACAAAATAAATAAAAACAAATGCTACACCTGCACGAAGTAACGCCCCTTTAATTGTAGATAGAAAGATATATACATATGAGAGTACAATGTATCTTTGAATAAAAAAAATCGTCATAGATAAATTGAAAACAACATGCATAGATAGATGGATACTCTTTCTTCTTGTTTATTGATATTCCCCTGCGCGTTTGTTTTAATGGATTTTGTGAAAAATTATGGAAATTATTAATTTTTTTTTTTTAAGTGTTTTTGTAGATGGTTTTCTATTTAAAAAAAAGAAAAACGCGATTATCTGATTCACAAATCACGGAAGAGATCATGGGAAAAATTGAGGTTATCTTGTTTTTGGATTAGAAAGTGGACAAATGGAATGAGTGCAAAAAGTAAGGCTTCAAAAAAGAATAAACATGAAGGTTACGGTCATAACAACATTCAAGACATTCCAACTAGCTGCACAAAGTTGTCTAAGTTCGGTACAGATAAAAATCTTGTTTAAGTCAAAGCAGTCAAAGGGACTCTGTTGAGTGCTATTTATAGATGGCTAGGCTAGGTTGGGTTAGGTTGAAGTGGCTGCCAGCTATTGCCAGCGCACTTAGACCAGTGATAGGTCCATTGTGATACCACATGGATCTGAAGAGATCTCCATACCTACTCGTTAAACCAATTGGAGATTTTTATGGCTAGGCTATATCCACACAGCCTTATTTGACCTATCATCGAAAGTGTTAAATTGATTTAAAAAAAAGTCAACTCGGCAAAACTTACTTATTTGCAGCCCGCAGTAGATTTGGATCTAAACCAACAAGCGTGTCCAGCCAACTTGCTGCCTCCAGTTTCCTACGACAAGTTGGTAGAGGTCTCTTTCCAGTTGTGCTGCTACTTACATACATATAGCGCAGTTGACGCTGTTGAAACTAGAGAGCAGATGAACTGACAAGAAAAGTGGCGAAGTAAATAAAGCATACACCTCATTGCGAGAGAGCGGATCAACACTGCTGCCTTCAGAATCAATTGTGGCATACCATACATATCTCGTAGCGTATGGCCACAATTGAATGAACCAAGCCTGCTGGCAATAGGGGAAAATGGAAACGCGCTTCTTAATGTATTGACAGGACTTGGTGTAAACTCATTCCTGAGAATATTGCTGTCAATATACGGAAGAGGTATGTAGAAACCATCAGACATTTGCTATATAACTGCCAAATCTGTAACCGTCGTCATTTACGAAGCAGACTATTTGGAGAACTGAAAAAACGATCCGTCGACGGTGTTCGACAGGTCAAAATCCTAACAATTGACAGCTACAATTTTGAGGTAGTGAAGGAGTTTATCTACCTCGGGGCAAATATAAACTCCATAAATGTCACCCTAGTGGAGATTCGTCGAAGGATAACCTTAGGCAACCGCTGCTACTTCGGTTTGTCTAAACGACTAGGGTCTTGCCAGTCCTGTTTTATGGAGCTGAATGCTGAACCATAAGTTAGACAATAGAGTAGATCTTGAGATCTTTCGAAAGAAAAATTCTAAGTCGAATATTTGATCCTGTCTGCGAGGAGGGTGAATGGAGGAGAAGATATAACCGCGAACTCTACGCGTTGTACGAAGATGTGGATGAAGTTCGGAAGGCAAAAATCTGTTGACTGCAATGGCTCGGCCACATCGAGCGAATGGACGAGAATGCTCCAGCTAAGAGGATCTTTGAATCCCAGCCACCTGGCTCACGAAGAAAAGGAAGACCGAAACTCCGGTTCAAAGATCAGGCAATCGCGGACACCAGAAACTTTGGTCTAGTAAACTGGAAGCAGCTTGCCCGGGACCGTGAAGGATGGAAAGCGACTCAGACCCTCCAAGGGTCGCTGACCTGAAAAGTAGGTAAGTAGAAAAAACGATGACGAAGTTCTGTTAAGAGCGCAAGTTGGTTCGAATATAGACCACAACTCATAATGGACCAAAACGCCCCGTGTTACCACCATAAAGGAGTATATCACCTCTACCTTAACCTTACTAATATGATGTGCGACGAATAATGTTTTACATTTAAGAGTCTAGGGCCCTGGACGACTACCTCATCCGCCTCATTCGAAGACTGACCGTGGCAACAAGTCAGTTCACATGAAAAGTTCTAAAACCCTCAGTCCTATAGTTTTTCTGTAAAAACTGAGTGAAGGTATGACTACAGCAAATGATCGTTAAAAAGCTTTTGAGTGGAAAAGGTGTGAACAATTAAAAAACCCTTGCTGGTTTACATTTTTTTTTAAACTAGAAGATCATCACAACTATTTAACGAACCAAAAAGTGGGAAAAAACAACTTCGAAATCCAAAGCAAAAATATACACAAAACTAGGTTACAGTTCTACCTGTAACTTATTAGATATTTACCATAACAAAATCGATGACTCTCCTTAGTGTCGTCATGGTTTATTTCTCTTTCAAAAGTCAATATAAAAATTAAATAGAAAAAAAAATTTCACAAAAATTTCAATTACGATTATTGAAACATACGAGTATATTTAAGACGCACGCCATCGAAAAATAAAATAAAAATTTAATTCGTGTACAGCAACAACAACAGTGTGTATGTATGTGTGTATATAATTTCCAATCAAAATAAGAAAAACCCCGGTGATAAAACATCCGCCGCCATTAAATCATTGAGACTAATCAACTGAGGTGTGGTTGCAGATGCGCGCTCGTTTACTCGATCGACATGATCGCCTCCGCCATGCCTCGGAGAGATATAGTTGATTGAGCACTAGAAACAGTTTGGGCGCGCATTGTGAGCTATGGAGTGGAGCGAAGCGGAGCCTTCCCCCCCATTGTGGCATAAGAGAGAGGTACTCTGGAGAGGTGTGCGTTACACCGGCTCCACATATGTTTGTATGTTCGTCAGCACTTGATTCAGATTGGGATTTTTTTTTTTTTTTTGCTTTCTGAAGTCTCCCCCCGGTAGAAGTTGTTTTGATTTGAATTTCTTTTGCTTCATCTTCTTCGTTGCTTTTGCATTTTTAAGCAGAGGCACTTAAAGGTGCCCCGTGATGATGATGACGACAAAGAAGACGACGACGACGATAATAATGATGATGATGATCACCATTGCAATCGTTGGAGGAGTCCAGCTTCGGATTACCAAGTAAAAGGTTTACCTCTTACACCTCTGTGCTGGTAAACAAAACCAAACAAAGAGTTGTGTGGATAAATAATAAGAAAAAAGGGGGAAGGGATAGATATCAGCCAACTGCAATATATCCAGAGTCTTTCTCTCTCCTCACATATAGAAGAGAACATGAGATGAGTGATTCAACATTGTTGCACCTTGGCATTAATGGAGGAATACCAAGAATAGGGAGCACACCACACAACGGAAGGCTAATTCAATTATGCATTAGGGCACGAGCGCTGAATGAGGCAGATTAATACGATTTTTTTTTTCAATAAAATTCAATGGAATCCACTTTGTAACGCAGGTGGATTCAATTGAAATTTTCTTTTGATATGAAAATTTAATCAGAAAAACTGTTGAAGGATTTTTCATTTGAAAAATAGAAAAGAGAGAGAGAGAGAGAGTGAAAAAAATTAAAACATAAATATAAACATGGGGAATCAATGACATAAAATAATAAATCATTTAGTTTAGCTGTAGGTAGATGGAATATTTTTATTTGAAGACGTGAATGTGATTTATTAAAAGGTCGATGAGAGAACATTGGATTTTTAACTTTTAAATATTATTTAACTGTTTTTTTTTTTTTCAAGCTTCGTGATAGTTTTAAAAATAGGAAATGATTTAAGATGAATTGATAAAGTTCCTGGAATAGTTTGGTGAATCGTGATATTGCAGGTGAATCATACAATCAAGGTATTGGGTTACTAACTATTTTTGTTTAGGAGATTTCAATTGTTTTAGGTATTCTTTCAGCTTTAGTCGTTTGTATTTTTTTTTTTAATTATTGATTCCGCAGTACAAACTATTTTCGACTTGGCAGCACTTATTTCTACTACTCAACACAAGAGAATTATCAGAAATTCATTTGTCTGTTGAATGGTAGCGTTCAGATAACCAATTGAATTGTCAAATTTTTGTTTATATTGCCTCCTGGGAGTCTCCTTTATAGGTTACAAGTTAGTTTTCAGATATTACTCGAGTATTTCTATGAGTTTCGATGTCCCTAGTCTTGTTCTACTGCGCATGGGCATGGATTTTTAATAAAATTGAAGAAGTCTGTAACGACAAATTCTACAGCACTGCAAATTCTGTTTCATCTGTGGTCCAGGAAAGATTTAAGTCATGCCAACATTCTAAATTTGTTCATAATCTCCCCAGAAAACACAGCTTACACCACACCCAAACCAGATTTTAACAAAAACTTCTTGGTTACCATTCTTTTCTAGGTTAGTCTGGGAAAAATATGTGTTTCTAGATCATAAGTCGATTCACTTCTACACCGACGACCGATCAAGGTTGGTGGAGATGTTTTCTCTGATGCGTTTACTCTGTCCATCTCCAAAATCATTGTAGCGTGTTCAAGGAGGAAATAATGGCGATTAAAGAAGCCTTATGTTGGCTTAAGAAAAACGTAATATCCACCATAGATATCCACATCTTTTTGGACAGTCAAGCAGCAGTCACGTCCTGGGAATCATTTTCTCCAAACTCAATAGAAGCTCTCGCTTGCCGATCGGCAGGAGACGATTTTCCACCTTCTCTGTACATGCCCGGCCCTTTCAGCTCGAAGAAGAGCATACTTAAAAGCCAGCTTCTTCCGTAACCTAAGTGAACTGGCTGACATAAACATAGGTAGCCTCCAGCGCTTCATAGCAAGCTCCGGCTGGTTTTGCGGGTAGCACAAAGGACCTTATCTGGTCTTAGTGAGGCTGCATCTGCAACCTGCCACTCCTACCTAACCTAACCTTGCCGATCGGCTCAGAGCAGTTTAATAATCACCCAGCAAGAAAGACTGAAACCTAATACTACCTGAGTTTCAAAATCACTACACCAACACTAGCGCTGTGTTAATAGCATCATAAGGGTATTCATAGCCCCTTTAGCGCTAGTGAATTATAAAAAATAAAAAAAAAATACACCTATTCTGACAGAAAAAGTTTTCTTAAATTTAAGCTAAATATTATCAAAAGAACAAATCTTAAATGGACGTGTCTTACGGTAAATTAGATTTGGCCACAGCTGGATCTGAAACGCTGTAAGAATTTATTTTCTCTGTGTCATCACGGGATATTGTCTTATAGACAAGCAGGTAACAAAGCTTGGCGTGCACTCAAATGTTTTTTGTAGAAGCTGTATTGCCAAGGTAGAGGTGGAAACTATTCTTCACAGTCTTCATACCTACCCAGCTTTTCTCATGAGCCTTCTACTGTAACTACCTAGGCAATCTGATAAACACAGATGTCAGACCCCTTTTATGCTTCATCAGAAGCTCCAATTGGTTCAAAGAGAAGGTAAGGGAAATCTCCCAAAGATTCATGGCAGCCACTTCAAGTTAACCTAACCTGACCTAAAGCTATGAATGACAATTTTTATTAATTTACCGTAGTTGCAACACGCAGAATGGATGGACATCAAATCAACACATCATCGCGGGAATCGAAAGTGAAGAAAATCAGAGATGTTCCAGTGCAGAGATGTTACAATCATTAACAAAATTGAGTGGGAGCAATTTTGGACGGTCTGTACCTTTGTTTTTTTTTTTTTTTTTTTAAAGGGGCTATTATAGACAAGTATGTATGTATGTCTACTATTATCATCGTCTTAAGAAAATACGCAAAAAATTTTAAGTAAACTAAATAAAACGTAAATTACTGCATAAAATTAAATTAATCCGTGATATTTTATTGTATAAACTAGAGAAAGGAAAATATATAACCATGAGGTGATCCCATAATTTTAAACTCATTTATTTCTTTGATCACCTTTCCGAAACGAGAGGAAATAAAATAAAATAAAATTAAGAAGAATTTGTGTGGCGCCCCAACACGACTTCCTTTTACCATAATAAATCATTAATATATCGAAAATTTGTTCCCTCTACGCTCGACCGAGAGAATAGTATATTTTAACCCAAATTACGAATAAACATTCTTTTCCATTGTCATTTTAAATTTTTCTATCAGAAAAAAAAGAAAAGAAAAGAAACTTCGCCCTCTACCCCTGGCGGTAATCTCGTTTAAACTTTTTGGCAAGAAATTTTGTTTGGCGTACGTGTGCGTCTTGCTACTAAATTAAAATATTAAAACAATAAAAATAAAAAAAAAAACTTAAAACTCATAGTCGGCCTCTGTTTTGTTTGTACACCTCCATCGTTGTGGGGTACTTTAAATGAACAGAAACAAAAAACTAAAAAAAAAAATAAAAAATTCATTTTAGAGGCACAAACAATTTCTCCAACTCAATCTCTTTGTTTTGGGGCATTTAATTGTGCGTTCTTATTGCTGGTTGTGGTTACGCTAACGCGTTTCTACTCTCTCCTCTATGATCCATACACAGAATAGTGGCGTAAGCCGACGTAAGTCGTTCGCCGTTGCCACCGCCAGCTGTCTATTACCCTTGAGATTGTTTTTATCGTCCCCTCTGTAGATTTGTTTTACCTACAAGTATTCCCGTGTATATAGACGTGTGCGCTATAATAATTGTTATTCTTTCTGCTCATCATCATCACTGCCAACAGCCGCCAGCCAACTAGCATCGTCGGCAAATCATCATCACGCTTCGTACGTGCCTTGCGCTCTCCAACTCTCTGAAACTATATTTTGTATCTAAAAAAAAAAAAAATACAAATCGCAGACTAGAGAAGAAAAAATTGATTGGGAAACACCGAACTAAGAATACAAAATTATTTATCGAACATCGAAGCGATGGAAAAATAAATAAATATTTCATTTCCGTGAGCGGAAGTTCCCCTTGTGCCGCCTGCAATCATTTAACAGGTAGAATAACAACATTATAACGGAAATTGAGACATTTTTAGATGACGATCGTGGTCTTTTTATATATTTATCATCTAGCTGACGAATGCACTCATACAATGTAATATTTCTATAAAATTAAATTAAGGTTAACTAAAAAGATAAGCCCTTCGCGCCATTTTGCTTGTTTTTTTCCCCTTATCACCTTTCATTTTCGCTTCCTCATTCCAAGTACGGTTTTCCTCTATTTTATTAGATTTTCCATTTGTTTTATCATTCTTTTAGTCATCTACAAGATACAACATCCAGCATCTGTATCGTTTTATAGTCGTAGATACACGTTTTGCATATAACGTCAACCATTAACGAACTAGTGATGATGTCATTTCACTGTAATTGAGTATCTTTTTCTCTCTCTTTGACTCTGTATCTGTGATCTTTTTTTTTTTTTACTGTTACTGTTACTCCTAAGGATGACACCTCAAGTGTTCTTTCCATATGTGGGGATACAAAATTTCTCGTATCCAAACATATCGTGCACAGTAGCTAGTATAGTAGCTATGATGTGAACAATCTTAGCTTGGGGTCTGGTCTGGTCTGGTCTGGATCTCTGGTATGATGTGTGTGGATCTTAAGTGCCCTAACTGACAGTGTGACTAACAATCATTAATTTGCAGAAATAAATGTATTGTCCGTTGTTTTCTTTATGTATAAAGAGAAAAAAAAAGAGAGAACTAACAAACCAAGGATATAGCACAGATATCATCATCCCAATTTATACACATGGAGAATAAAAAGATGCAAAGATGACGGCAGATATGAATTTTTTTTTTTTGTTAACTGGCGCTGGCTGGCGGTAGATAGATAGTTGTAGATACTCGTGATTCATCCATCATACAATTAAATCTACGGAATAACTTCAATTAAGCTCAAGCTAGGGTGTGACTCGTCTGTCATATGAGAGACTGATGGGGTGAATTTGACTTGATGGTTTAGTTTTTTCCATCGAAGGGAAGTCGTTAAAGCAATTAGATCTCGTGAAAAAAGAAGAAAAGAAAATAATGGAGAGATACTTTCGTTTTAATTAATACGCAAGGGAGTTTAAATTTTCACAAGAATTTGATTAGACTTATGGTTATACAGGACAAAGTTTTCCAAGTTTTCGATCCAAAACAAAAAGTCTCTTTGCAAGAATGTCATTGGCATAGTAACTATAGATAGTGCGTACTTGATTTCAACTAAGTCTTCACTGGGAGAGAGTCTCTTTTTAGTGTCCAATTGGATCCATAACATAGTTGTCTTGCTTAATGCTTTCCTTGCCAATCGACCTGTTTCCTAACACTAAGTAGAGCTCCTGCAAAGGGAAGCACATTGGAGGGATGTCGTTCTGCTTTCTTCTTTGCTTATGTTACCACTGTTATCATTTCCATTTCTAAAGAAGCAATTTGTACACATATAGATACAGCCACACAAGATATGCCAGCTTTTGTGCTGATCGTCATGATTAGCTCTTTTGTACAATCGTTCCCGTTAGCAACTCTAGTGTAGAACTTATTGCCAAACACAAAACTTAGTTCTTTGATCCACGTTTTCCCACATGAGAAAAGTCCTGCCTCTCTAAACCTTATGAAGGTTAGAAGCAGTGGAATGAGCCTTAACCACGGTCGGGCTTGAACAAAAGCATGATTTCCAAAAAGGTACTGTATGTCGTCAAAACCCATGTTCAGTTTGAAGCCTTAAGTTAAAGCGAAACACTGTTTGCATGTGCAGAAAGTAACACCGTCTGTACACAAAGTAACTAGACATTTCTAGCTCTATCCCGTTAATATTTTTGCGGTTTAAATTCGGAGATTGATCTTTTGCTAGTACCATCTCCCAAACCCTTTGCATTGCAAAGTTTCGCATATCAATAGCTGGTAACAGGATGTGTTTTTACCCTTCTGTTAGGAATCAACCGACTCTCCCATTCATGTAACTTCATCAAAAAATCCTAAAGAAGTCTCCTGTCAATGCTTGGGACAGTATTAACCTAGACCTAAATACTGCCGTTACCAAATTCAAAATGTCAACTTTCAAAAATGAGTAAATTTGAATAAAAGAAGACAAAAACGTCACGTCAACGCCAATCATAATATTTAGTTCTGCCACACCGTTTACAGATACCTCCAAGCTTATGTCAAAAATTTAAATATTTTTTTTTTTCTTTATTTCCACAGACAAATTACTCTGGCGCTTAGATTAAATTTATTTTCCGGTCCCGCATCAAGGGAACTACAAATGACTGAAAGAAATTCTTTTGGGGCATATTAAGGTGTCCCTAAAAGACTTTTGACACATCCCAAAACGGTGTGCTCCAAAGTCTCACACGTAGGTGGTGACATCATATAGAAAATAAAATGTTTTTCGAAAATATTTCACCCTGTCTCACAAAGGTATTAATAATTAGGTGTATAATGGAGACTGAAAGACCACAGTCTGTCAACGAGAGTCATGGGCATTTTCCTTTTTATAAAAAAAAAAAAAAAAAAAAAAAAAACACGCGCGCTTTTGTATGGTTTTGGAATTTTGACAAAAAGCATTGTGACAACACACACAAAAATCGTTTTCTTTTTGTTGGATCCACTGACTGTCAAACTTGAACGCACCTGTCTTTGGGATTATTTTCTTTTTTTTGTAAATAAAAATACATAAAGACTTAATATTTTCTTTTTCTTATTTCTCAATCGTCAAAGAGCTTATCAAGTCAAGGAAGATTGTGTTTACGTTGAGGGAAAAAAAAAATTACGCGCACCTAACTAATACATCGCAAGTGACCTAAATCATTATCAATCGCGTGCACGAGGGATTTTTTTAATTTATTTTTTTATTTATATAAAAGAACGTATATATATATATTTTTTTAATTTATTATTTTACATAGTCATCGAACGGTGATAGTAAAAATTTATTTGAATGAAGTTTAAGTTGTTCTAGTCCGTTGTGCGAATGGAAGAAAACTCAGGAATGTGATTTTTTTTTAAAGTAAAAGGTTATCAGCTTAGGGTCAATTAAGTGCTGAGTTTCTTTTGAAAAAAGAAAGAGCGGTAAAAGCTCTGAGGTCAAATACCTAGAATTTTATTGGTTAAGTGTGAAATGAACGACGGAAATTGAAAAAAAAACGCAATAAATAATCAAAACTCATTACGAATTCGCACAAAACCAACAAAAAAATTAAATTCCCCAAAAATTTAATTTACAAAATAACTCAGATTCATAAATATACTATATTTATATTCCCACAGGGCAATTAAGCGGTTGTATCTCATCCCATCGTAGATGGGGAAATCAGAAATTTATAACAAGACAATTCTTGTATCTACATAGATACAAATTGAGCAGAACGCTAATGTGACAACACGAATTAAATTGCATATAAATTTCGAGGTATTTCTCACGAAAAAAAATTTTTTCTCCGTCGTTTTGATTTAGAAAAATTCATACAACTAAGACGTTTAGGATGTAATTTATTCAAATTGTCCATCATGACTCAGTGTGAGTGATTTGGAAAATATTTGTAGGTATTTCTACCCCCCACGTGAATATGATCACATAGTGCACTCAGGTCATAAAACTGCATGTGTTCTAGAGGAAGGGGACGACGCCGTTCACATTCATTGAACATCACCTTTTCATGTCGATACACATGTGTGACTAAAAGGACACCTATGTACTTGGTATGGGTTTCTACATGCTTAAAAGGAGATTCGATATAAAAACAAGAACATTACACACAAAGAAAAGAAAGAATCTAGAACAACATGAGAATATTTTTAGAACACATTACATGATCCTTTGTGTGTCCAACCATTAGTTTTGTCCTTTTTTCGATTTTTTTTTTTTTTTTTGCATAATATGAGGTACCGGAGTAGACAAAAGTATTTCATGTGTTTTTTAAGGATTCTTCTTGTTTTATAAATAATGTGTAACAAAGAATTCAATAGTAGACACATAGAACGATTTTTTTCGTGACAGATGATATGTGTTGTAGCCTTGTACCTTTGAGAGTTTTGGAACATAGCAGACATTTTGGAGTTCTATTTTTGGAAATAGATACCTGACAGGGTGAGAGGATCAGATGTAATACTGAGGCTCCCGTGGAATGACTACAGATGCACGGTGAGGTATAGGCATATGGAGAAAGACATGTGTTTTAGTACCTTGAAAGGAAATCAGTATTTTTGTTGGGTTAATTATCGTCTTTTGATGATTGATGCTAGTACCAATTAAGTTTAAGCAATACTAGTACCAAGCAGCACTGCCATTGATTCTAGAGAATGACAGAGTAAAGGTGCTCTTCAAGGTACGTTGGTTGTAGATTTTAGCTACCTCACCGACTGGCTTGATGCTTGACGCCTAGACACTACTCTTTCAGGAAAAACGAGAGCTTAACATTCCTGTTTGAACGTTTTTTTTTTTTTAGATATCAAAGGCCTGACCTGCATACACGATGAACTAACTCACGGGTAGGTAGAAGTGGTTGAAACTGGTGAACATGCCAGAGACACATGTATCGTGGATGCGCCGTTGTGATACCACAACTCACGTGATCTAAATGTTGATGGGTGTAGCTTCGAGTGTAGTTTTCATATACATCCTGTGGAGTTGAGAAAATTGATAATGTTGCAGAACTAACTCACAATTCAGAGGAAATTTGGGGTTCAACCAGCCAGTCTCTCCAGACACAAGTAGCGCGGATGCGCTATTTTGATACCACAACTCACGTGACCTGGATGTTGATGGGCGTAGCTTAGAGTGTTATTTTCATATCCATCCTGTGGAGTTGAGAAAATTGATAATGTTGCAGAACTAACTCACAGTTCAGAGGAAATTGCGGCCTCAACCAACTAGTCTCTCCAGTTAACCTCTGTCTTTAACTAACTACCTCAAGTTGGGCACTCCAAATGCCCTTTTACTTGTGCGCGAGGTAGTTTTGACAAGTCTTAACAAGCTGTCCATCTCAAACGTTTAATAAGGCAACACAAAAATAAATTGAATAATGGCCGCCTACATAAAAGCAAGCAAATGTCCGGTTGGCTGTCACCTGTCACTCTTTTGCTGCGTTCAGTGTACGGGTAAATGGTTCAGTTCAGCTTCACAATCAATAAAGTTGAATTGTTGGTTTATGTTACTAAATTTGGTATTGATTGCCAAGTGTTTAACATTTAAACTCTGTAAAACCTTTTGCATATAATTAATTCTTTAGTTAACACAATTTTTCAATTTTAATGACAATTAATACTGAATGTCACTTGAAATTTGTAAGTAAAATAATTTTTTTTTTTACCATTAAACCTGATTAATTACGTACTCAATTAAAAAATAAAAAATAAAAACCAAGAACTGAAGAGGTCATATCCATTTGTCACCGCTGATGATAATAATTAAAATATATACATTTTTTTCAAACCCCCAAACCAACTGGAGGAACTTTTTCCATAATTTTTCCAGTGTACACACTCTTTATATCCAACAAAAGGAACAAAAGGATCCCGCAATGGTCAAAGTTGGTCAACAATAATAAATTCACAGATGAAAGCATTTTTCATGTCCATAGATTGCAAGAGAATTTTTTTTATTTTGTCCGAGTATATGCATGTCTTCTGCACATTCAATTGTCACCGCACATTGTTGGACTGTTAAACCATTAAATGACCCACATACGTGCGTAGGCACCTCCTGTGTACAACAGTTCGTCCTTTGGAGTTTTTTTTTTTTTTTTTTGTCAACAATCATTTCATTGGTGAATTGGTGGCGTGCAGAGAGGAAGCTTTTAGATGAAAGCCGGAAACGATTTCGTATTTCCAGGAGTTGGTAAATTGCAATATCCATCGGATAGATAGATAGATGGATTCCATTTTACACAAATATACACACATACGAGTATGTATGACCTGGCAGTCATCTTTGTGTGGCACGTGATGCACGGCTTTTATGCGGTGAAATAAAGTGCATTTAAATTGTTTGGGTGGGAGAATATGGACATATATCTAAAGGTTGGAGGTTGGATGACCTTTTCCATAGATCCATTGTTTTAATAGCAAATAAACTGGATAAACAACTGGGGGGAGGTGGGGAGAAAAAAAAATCCTGCCACAGACAATACCGACACAAAAAAAAACAAAAGCCCAGGGTAAACATTCGACTGGCCATAAATTATTGGTCAACTTGGTGTTGGCTTTTTTATTTATTCGATTTTTGTTGATTCCCTCGAATATTTGCTTAATTTTATGATCAATTTAAATAAAAAAAAAAAAAAAGAGACACCACCAGATACACGCATTAAGTCAGTTGTTGATGAAAAATGGGAATCCCACCTGTTAGTTGCGTCTCATCGTGTTCGGTGTGAAACTGTGCCTGCCCTTCAATTTGTACAAACACACATTGACACATGTGTGCTTTCACCCTTTTCAACACAAATTCAAGCGAGTATCTGACAAAAAAAAAAATTCATTTCACATGGAATACGATTATAAAATGTCTCCCACGGGTTATGTGTTCCATTGCTGTGGCAGCAGTATCTTTATCTTGTATCTTATAGCAATTATAACACTTCTAGACGAAAATTTCAATTTCATAAGAAATGAACAAGTCTACACGTCTTGTGTGACTTTTAAAATATAGCGACACAAGTATTTGTTGATGTGGATAAATTATCTAATGGTGTATAAAAATTAACTGATTGATTTAGCTGTTAAATTAACTTATAAATCACAGACGAACCACCGACGAAAAGAAATATAAAAATGAGACACTTTTTTCCAAATTTATGATTTATTTTCAAAAGAAACAGGTTTTCACGTAGAGAAATATATTTTTAATTTTTTTTTTTTTTAATTTTATCTAAAATTAAATTTTAATTTTTTTGTCACGCTCACGACCTGTAACTAGCGAGACAAGTTCAAATGTCTAGATTGAATAAAAAAAAGTTTACAAAAATGTGAACCGCAGACTGAAGCAATTTAAAAAAATTATTTTAAAATTTAATTTTTTTAAGATAAATGATTTAAAAAAGTTGTTAGTTGGTTGACCTTGTTGATGAATTTGATAACATTTTTATAAATAATTTAATAAACTTTATCAAAAATGTCTTTTCGGCTATAAGGCAATTCGCAGACGAGTTTTTTTAATGTAATTTAACGAGTTTCATTCTTGAAAGAATAGTGCAAAACTCACGCGCCAACACAAGAGGCACAATCTTTCAAAAGTCCGTCCAATAACTCGCAGACGCCGATGATATTGACATAATGGGAAGAAAATAGCGTGATGTCAGTGGCGCTTTCGCGAGTATTGAAACGGAAGCGGCAAAGATGGGTTTAACGGTAAATGAGGGTAATACCAAGTATATGCTGTCAACAAGAAAGGACACTCAACACAGACGTCTCGGACAGAACGTCTCCCTCGACAGATATAACTTTGAGGTAGTTAAGGACTTTGTCTACCTAGGCTCCGCTATCAATTCAGACAACGACACCAGCGCTGAGATCAAACGAAGAATAACCCTTGCCAATCGCTGCTTCTTTGTGCTAAGAAGGCAATTGACTAGCAAAGCCCTCTCTCGAACAACAAAAGTGACCCTGTATTGGACCTTAATAATCTTAGTCTTGCTCTACGGCGCAGAGGCATGGACTTTATCAAAAATTGATGAGGGTGTGAGGAAAATTTTTCGCGTGATTTTCGGCCCCTTCAGCATAGCCGGTGAGTGGAGGAGGAGAAACAACGACGAACTATACGGGATGTACAGCGACGTCGATTTAGCTAGAAGAGTGAAGGTCCAACGACTGAGGTGGCTGAGTCATGTAGAGCGGATGGACATCAATGCTCCGGTCAGAAAAATCTTCGAATCCGACCCCGAGGAACAGCGTAGTAGAGGAAGACCGCGACTCAGGTGGCGCACGCAAGTTGAAGGGGACCTCAACCATCTTACCATGCGAAATTGGAAGCAGCTAGCTAAAGATCGAGCTGGCTGGAGACTCTTGTTGGTTGAGGCCCAGGTCCATCCCGGACTGTAGCGCCACCTTAAGTAAGTAAGTAATTTAACGAGGTTCAAAAGGATCAAAAGCAACAAGACGTCAGAAATTGATGAGGAAAATTCCTACACAGATCGGTGAGCACATCATTGAGTTGAAGCCATACATCAAATACCTGGGAATGTTGTTGAATCACAGACACAGTTTCAGGGACCAGTAGTGACATTGTGCAGACTAATGCCAAATATTGGAGGATCAAGCCAACCACTTAGAAACTTTTTAACGCCAGTGAGCAAGTCGATACTCTTGTAAAGGGTCTTCCAATAGGGACCTCCGAATTTTGACAGTTGATAGCGGCCATATTGTTGAAGCTACATCTGTCAAATTGACTGTCATTTATTCAGTCTGTTTTGCCAAATCACACGTGCAAATAATAAAATTGTTTTTTCAAAATGGGTGTTCTGTTCGGGCAACGTTCCGTTCGAAAAATCATCTTCAGCGATGAGGCCCATTTCTGGATGAATGGGTACGTCAACAAACAAAATTGTCGAATTTGAGACGATACCAATCCATATGAGATCCAAGAGCGTCCAAGCATCCCGAAAGTGTCACTGTTTGGTGTGGATTTTGGGCTTGCGGCGTCATCGGTCCATATTTCTTTGAGAATGATTACCATAGGTCGATGATTACCAACTTCTTCTGGCCTGAATTGGATGTTATGGACACCAACGACATGTGGTTTCAACAGGACCGCCGTCCACATTGGAAATTCTGCACGAGCGATTTGAGGGCATGGTTATCTCACGTGGAGGTGATGTAAAGTGGCCACCGAGATCGTGCGATTTGACCCCGTTCGAGTTTTTCTTGTGGGGTTTTCTGAGGTCGCAGGTCTATGCGAATAAGCCACAAATCACAGCGGTCCTCAAAGCCATCGGTCAAATTCAGCCTGATTTATGCGCAAGGGTCATGGAAAATTGAACATTTCGGATGCGCGCCAACCAGAGAAACCGCGGCGGATATTTGAACGATGTTATATTCCATACATAATGGCATCGATAGGCCTTTCAAACGAATAAAAAAAATGTCGATGATATCTCACACACACTTTGTTGCATTTAAATCTTAAGATAGGAAACGCTTAATGAAAGACCCTATATAAGACCCCAATATGGGCATCAGCGACGTACCATAAGTCGTACATAAGAAGGATGAAATCGGCGCAAATAATTGCATCCTTAAGGTTATGCTGCGTCTTCAGAACATAAATCTTGTTTTTCTGTAGAAGCTCGTTGGTCCTTGATTTACCACACTCTGGGCACAACCTTCTTGATACTTCACAGGTGTTTAATGATTGTCATCTTTTATTTATTAAGATTGCAGCGTGGAGGTTTAGCCGTATCATTCGCTTGCTATGGGTCCTTTCCAGCTGATGTTGTTGCCCCGTTTTGATCAGGGATCTAGCAGAGTTTTACATTGTTCTGCGAGTCAAGAACCACTTGACAACACTTTGAAAGCTTCTACGTTATCTGTAAAGCAACTATTGCCTTTCTAGCCACCTGGCTGTCAATGTAAATCGTGATATCCTTCCGTGGTTACTAATGGGGCGGCTATTGTCAGCTTGTGATCAGGGATTCTAATGTAGGTGCTCCTACATTGTACAAAATTCCGAATCGTTTATAATTTTTTTTTATACCAAACACAGCAATAAATCAGAACTAAGTTACGGCGCGTGTGTTAAATTATCAGATGGAAGTCTGCCAACATCGTCTAAGATTCCAGGAAATTTAAATAACCAACGATAAGCAAACACGTCTAAGGTCAAAGAAAAAACTAAATGACCCTCATACAATCCACCAATAATAATTTTGCTATCAAAAGTGAATTCTTACCGTGCCAGACCGGTCTTGTCGAAAGCCATGACCCCCCCAAAAATTAAAAAACCTGCATCTTCCGACATGATGAAATATCGTTTATACATTCGTCAGGTTAGGTAAATCTCTCACTGCTTACGCGTGTGATAGTAGTTCGAGATAAGACAACATCAGTCATTGAAACCGTCTTATCATCTATAAGCATAACGTAAATACCAAACTATTTTCGCGAAAAATATATATAAAAATAGATTTAAGTAGTTTTGTTATTTACTTCCTACTCCAGACTACGACATCCGTTCGCAATTAATTTGACAAAGGTTATGTGTGTGTACTCTTCGTGTGTCGACTCTTTTTATTTTGGACCACACACATAGTCTGTCTTCTGTGGTAAACAATGACCAAAGGTGATAAGAGTTATTCATTAATCTAAATGCAAAATGTACTTATGTACATTGTCTCCGCCCAGTCCTTATCTATCTTATACTTTATACACCATCGTCACACTCCAAGTCCGTTTAATCTTTTTCTGATGTAAATATTAATGAAATATCAATACAAGTTTAATTTTTCTTACTCATCTTCATCAAGAGAAAAATAAATAAATATTAAAAAAAAAAAAAAAAAAAACTGATAACGAGAACGTCAGGAAATTGTTGTTTATTTGTTATTTGCAATAAAAATATTCGTATCTATCTTCTAGCGAGACCTAAACCGATAGGTAGCAGCTACCTAAAGTCGCCGAGAAGTGAGAAATGAAATATAATGCTTGTGTTGTGCTTTTGGATTAATTACCTTAGATAATAATCGTACAAACAAAACCGCAGACTGACGCCATATTCCATTTGAAGGGACACACTGCGCCAACGTATAGATATACACTTGAGAGATTTACTTTGGCGATGAAAAAAAAAATTTACACATAAGTTAAGCACTTGCACGTTTTATTTTTTTATTTTTTTTGTTGTTTCTCATTTCAATTGAATTAATTACCCTCATTAATTTCATTCACCATGTGTTGAATTGTCTCTGCTTCTGTGTGTGTGTTTTTTAATGCAAAATATATGTAAACAACTCAACTAAATAAAAAAATAAATAAATTAAGCAACAAGCTGTAGTAGCGCTAGAGAGAGCAGTCTCACTCTCATATTTCACTGAGAAAGAAATTTCATACGAAATAAGAATTAAGGTGGAATTCAATTGGTAACATCCGGTGTGGTGGTCCGCCTCTTTTTTTTTTTCTGTAATTTTCTGCTTTTGCTTTATCTTCTTCCCTCCATTTTTGTATTTTTGTATTTTTTTACCTCTTCAGTGGATTAAAAAAAAAATTGTAATGGTATTCTGATTCCGATAAACTAACTGAAACTGTTGGGTACTACAATAATTGGAGTAATCATACGGAGTGAAGAATGTTCAAAAGGGAAAGAGGGGAAATAATTCAACAACAAAAAATGAAGTTGAATGCCATAATGGCTGCCTTTGTCCATTTTGTTGGATTGGTGCGTACAAGAAAGATTGTGTGTGTTTCGTAACAGTTGCCATTCGGTTTTTTGTGTTATCTTTCATCGGGGTTTTGGGCCTTTTCTTTGTTTGTTTTTACGTGGGAAACAAACAAGTTTCTTTGTTACTTGGTATTGGTGAATGAGTGGGGAGTGGAATTAAAAACTACCTGTACTACATACCCATAGATACAGGTGGGTCGAGGTAGAGGTTGGTTATGGAAACCGACAAGTGATTGGTGGATTTCATTGCTAACAGATACACTTGCATATGTTGAGGTTTAAGTGGTGTTTAAATACATGTTTGTAGGAAGGAGATAGGTGGTAAGTTGCAGATTTATTATCAAAATACTGAGGGTTTTTAGAAACCATTTAGATTCTATCCTGCCGCCATTATAGTTATCGACGGATCACTGTCAGACATCATGCAGAAGACATTATGACGCATTCAAAACACATTCCTTGTCACTTTTTTTTTATTTTTTTATAATTCACTATCGCTAAAGGGGTTATGAATGCCCTTATGATGCTATTCACACAGCGCTAGTCTTGGTGTAGTGATTTTGAAACTAAAGGTTTCAGTCTTTTTGCTCCGAGGTTGGTGTCCAGAATATCTGGGTAAAATTATTGCTACTGTCACCATTGCTTATAATTCACAGTATTTCTTTCGAACATCCCGATGGCATTAGTACGGTCAACATTTTCGAGCCATATGACCACCCTACTGCCATTGTTATGCCTATGCAGTAGAGTTGGCGTCAGCTTTTTTCGCACTTGACCGACTTTTGACATCGGGATTCGAACCTGGTACCTTCAGCGTGACAAGCGATGATGCAACCACTACATCATGGCCAACCTTTTGTCTGTAACTGTTTCATATAACACGTAATTGCTTTCTGAGCAATTATTACCTTAAGGTGGAAGATATAACCGCTGTGTCTCCAACAATATGTCAGACACCCCTGTCGTCAACAACCTGATTGGCCACTATTTGTGCGGTTTTGAGCGAGAAATGTCTAAAATCGATCAAATTTCCAAAGTCGATAGTGAAGACCAGAATAAGGTCTGACGATATTGGCATCACCTGTGCATTCGTGACTATTGACCCAGAAACGCCCAAGTTTAGTGGTAGACGAGGGGAATACAAAGTATTTGTTGACACTCAACATTGACGAATCGGGGACAAAAAATCATAATAGATGGCTATAACTTCGAGGGAATAAGTGACTTTGTCTACCGTGTCTTTATCAATTCTGACAATGTCATCTCATCAGAAACCAAACGTAGAGTAACTCTTTCCAATTGCTGTTTCTTGGGCTAAGAAGGCAATTTTGTCCCATCACCTCATCTCAGTCCTACTCTATGCCGCTGAAGCATGGATTTGTTTCTAGCAGAACATTTTTCGAAATGTATTTGGTTCTGTTTGTTGAAGAGGCTTCGAAGGGACAACACAGAAGAGGAAGATGTCGCCTGAGTTTAATTTGTCAGCACTAACCTAATATCACTGAAGATTAACTAAATTATCTGAACCAAAGCAGGACAATGGTATATGTGCATCTGGTAAGAGTATTCCGGACCGTCGTACCCTATCCACAATTGTCGTAGATAGTGGGGTCGCTCGGACCTAACATACCGAGATACTTGTCGAAAACATAGTGGCCCGTAACAACGCTAGTACATAAGTTGTTTGTTATCTTTTTTGCTAAGCGATAGTAAGAATGGCGCGGATTTTCTACAAATGTCGGGTGTATTCGTTTGGTTTTTTGGAACCTGGAGTCCTGATACCTTCGATTGTGATCATTAAAGACCCAAATAGCATCTCGCAAGCATTCTTTCTGTGGCTGCTATAATTTTCGCACGAATGCCAACTCTAAAGGACGACCGTTTGAGAAGCTTTTCCATGACATATTACACCCTCAGAGGATTGTCTTTGCCTGTAGCGAAAGAAGTTTTACTGAGATTCGAACCTGTATAAGGTCGTTCAGTTATCCATCACCACTGAGAAGAGGAGGTTCCGACGCACATTGGTAGATTGTAATGAGGAAGAAAGACCGAGTGCAGTTAAAAATTCCACATTCGTGTTCCCGAGTCAATTTACTTTTGCGGTGAACTATAAAGTTCGTTTTGCTTCCAATTACTTTTCTGCCACTTCCAAACCATATTGCCCAAAACCGCGACCTGAATTGTAAAAAAAAAAATAATCTCATTGCATAACTTATTACCGAAGGAATTTTTGAAAATTTTCTAATATTTATGCACCTACCGCACCGCAATTTCCTAAACGCCAAAAAGAGAAAATAAAATAAATCCACAACTTCCTCTGGCTATAGGTACGTATGCCCATGTATCTCTTCTAATTCATTCGATATTTTTTCTTTTTTTTAAATGCAAAAAACCAACCTCACACATACGCACCATCTGTGTGCACTTTGGTTGGTTGCTATACTTTACTTAGGACCGCCGTCGATCATCCATGGAATAGCATACAAAAGGGGTACTTTGCGGTTTCTCTGAAAGCCGGACATTGTTAGTCGCGGTTTCTTTCTGGATGAAATAAAATCACAAAGCAAAAAAAATAAAAAATGATGTATCTGAATTGAATCCCAGGAAAATTATTATTTTTCTGCTTTATATTTTTAAAATTCACTGTGTGGGCAGAGTATATGGCGTAAACTCTTAGCCCTTTCCTACATACCCTTGCATTTAGTTCTTCTTCTTCGATGAGACTTTGATTTCAATGGAAATCATCCACAGAGACAAGTAAATGCGTGTCCGTGTGTGTATACGTTTAGGTGAACAAAGATATTCCATTGTTTCAATTCTGAACCTATCTCACAGTCTCAAAAGACAAAGTCCAGAGTCAGCAAAAGAAACCAAATGAACATGTACATATCTCTTGAGATTATGATTGAAGTTTTGACACTTTTGACGAATGTGTTTTGTTTTTTTTCGTAATTTTTTTTATTTTTTTCTCCTCATACGCATCGTACCGCATGGCTTTGGCTTATTAACAGATAAATGGAGAAGGAATAAACAAATAAATATTCATATCTAGAATCTGCCTCATATTTCCTGTTGGTATATTAGATATGTACATAGATACATGTAGATTCTCTATCTACCTAACTTTAGCATTTTTTTTTTTTGTGTCATATTTCTATAAAAAAAAAACCATCATTCCGGAAAAAATAAACATAACAAAAGATACAAAGTATCTATGAAACGGAGACCTAGGCATACTACATACAGGAAAATTCATTTCCTCTTGGATATGTTCGTTCAGGCGTATCCGACAAAAAAAAAAAATATTAAACTATCATCCTACCGAAAAAAAAAATATGCAAGAGATACTTTTTTATACCTATGTATCTACAATGTGATTTTTTTTATGCTATGCCTGCGATTTAGTAGGCGTAGAGAGTAGTGCCTACAGGCTACTCATATAAAAAAAAAACAACAACACACACTCACCGATAAGAAGTCTCTGTCCCAACTACTGATAACATAAAAAAAGAACTTCAGTCTTTTTTTTTTTTTTTTGTGGATGTTATTCGTTTTTTTTTTGTACCTCCCGCCCCATATTTTGGGTGGAATTTCTGATATCATAACTAAACAAACAGCGGCGACCTCCATTTTTTTTCTTCTCTCTTGTGTTAGTTCTATATATAATAAGGTACCACCCTTTTCTTATTACAGAGTATAGATAAGTTGTTTCTTTTTTGCTGTTTTTTATCACCACAGGTTAAGATAGAAAGACCATAGACCATGGGGAGGGAGAGAGTAACGAATAAACACCCACCCTTGAAGTGGTCATTTGGCTACGGTTGTTTAGAGGGTGTAATAATTTCATATCTCTAAAATGTTGTCAGATATGTAGAGAAATATTACGGAGGGTTCTTTTTTTTTGTCTTACCTTAGATAGAAAAGAAAGTGGAATGCCTTAAGGGGCCTAGGGAGACTTGTACGAGAACCATGTGTGTGTGTAGAGTGAGGAAAATCCCCAAGAGGTTGACCATATCATCAAACAGAAATATCACGAGCTTAAGGGGATTTTTTTTTTATTTCTACAGAGGTAGTCATATATTTTTGGTTCTTTTTTTTTTCTTTCGAGACTTTGTGTAAAATGCTACAGTATTTGTGCTACGGCCATTAAAACTAGCCTACCAAGCCTACTTTGTCTATTCATAAATTCGCTTCTAAGCAAAATACAGACTTAAAAATATCTAAACAAAAAATATGGATGCGACTAAACTCCAGATATAGAGCACAGGAAATAGACCGAAAAAGTATGTAAAAAGGTCTATATTTCGTGCCCCAGTGCGACTATGAGAGGTTTCCCTGATCTTGCATTCCTATAGTTTTGAGGAATCTGAGTATCTGGATGGGATCCAGCTATAGAAACTCACTTTTTGAGAGCTGTGACATATTTTATGGATCAGTGGGCAAGCGATACGAAGTCGAAGAATTTGATTGAATGGTGGGCCACTAATGAACATCTGAGAGGGTGGGAAAGCATGGCGATCAAAATGTCTGCCGGTTGCATCTCAAAATGTCTACCTTTTGCAACAAGAGGAAAGTTCTAAGCATGACGCAAGGATGAATATTCGGTAGATGTAGGCTGTATCTAAGGCACGAGAAGACAGATGCAAATTTTTTATTTTTATTTTTTAATTCACTAGCGCTAAAGGGGTTATGAATACCCTAATGATGCTATTCACACAGCGCTAGTGTTGGTGTAGTGATTTTTGAAACTCAGGTGGTATTAGGTTTCAGTCTTTTTGCTCCGAGGATGGTTTTTCCAGAATGACTGGGGAGAATTATTGCCATTGCTTATAATTCGCAGTATTTCTTTCGAACATCTCGATATCATTAGTACGGTCAACACTTTCAAGCCATATGACCTGACCACCCTACTGCCAGTGTTATGCCTATGCAGTAGAGTTGACGTCAGTTTAGACTTTTCGCCCGTTTTATCTAAGTGTGGACACCAAATTTTGGTCAGCTAAAGTGGCCGTAAGCCACCAATATTTTGCGAAACCAGATTCTGTTGGTGACATTTATTTTATTGAACATTACCGAATCCTGTTGAAAGTGGAGAGTTAGGCAATATTCAAAGTTTCTTCAACGCAAGATTAAACGAACGTAGAATCTGTCTGTAGAGCTATATCTCCAAGAAATCATCGCATAACTTGTTCTTCTTAAATTTCTTGATAACCATAACTTCCATTCATTCTACTCTATTTACCTTGGCTTCACTTTAATCCGATTCATTGCTGAAGATGTGCGCATCTACCTTCAAAAGTAGAATATGCTTCAATTCCTAATTCTTTAAGTCGACTTTGAGTTTAACGGTTTCTCAGAAGCTACACGCAATTCATATGCAAATAACTCTGGAAGTTTAAGGACAGAAAAACTCGGGTTTACTCTGTCTTCCTGTGAATAACTATCGTTTCATAAATTACGATGACAAATCAGAGGTAGCAGCTTTAAAATCAACTTTCGAAACTTAAAGACTAACAAGTTTGTGTCATGCCACGCTACAAGCTGTTCAAGATCTGTATAGACATTTCTAAGAAAAGAGACGATATCCTTTATGACAAGGAGCCCAAAACAAGATACACTCAGGGATAGTTTCAGTTGAAGTTTGGCTGGAGGTTGGGCCGTGATAGCATCTATGGATATTCACTCAAGGTAAGTCTTAAAACAGAAACACTGCTGGTGTTTACTAAGTAAATTGGGAACGGAGAGGGGTATATAAAATACTTAGTGGGATAGGAAGCACCACAGATGGTGGTGGCTTAAACATTGAAAGGTTCCTTTTGAAGCTTCTATAAATTTTGCAAAATCTTTGTAAGAATCCATTACTTAAACTACTAAGCTTGTTTTGATTTATTTACTACGTGCTTCTACTTTGGAACTTCTTCACGCCACACAAGAGATTTGAAGTTCAAAGTTTTCTGTGAAAGTGAAATGAAAGTGAAATTGGAAAACAAAATGTCAGATGGAGGATTTACTTAAACTTTAAGTATTGCGTCCAGAAATTGTTGTTCCAATTGCAACTCACATCGATTTCTATGCCACGTGTAGACTACTCATTTAATAGTTCCCGAGAACTATTTAGTTATTGAAATCAATTTTCATCACATGCTACATTAAGTTATGACTAACGATCCCCGAAAAAAAAAAAAAAAAACGTTTGTTCTTGGCCCAAATCAGGGACCATGAGTCAAAAAATATGCCCTCGTTCGCCATCGAACAAAATATTGAAACAAAGTGATTCATGCCGAGTCACTCCAAGTCACTCACACTTTGCGTTTACTTTGTAATTCATCTTCATTGCTGGACGTTGACTTCTTCTTGATTCCGAAACCAAACTTAAAGCGGGCTAATTACACTTTACGATGGATGAAGGCGGAGAGACCCGAAAAAAATAGCCCGAAAAAACAAACAGCTCAACTCGTCCATGATCTTTAGAAAATCAATTTAACGGTCGATTTATACCATGTGGACACGGACAAAGAACGCGGTAATTAAAGAAATTCGAGATGACACAGGGTTTCTTTGTCACTTTTTTTTTTGGGAAGGGGAGGGGGGGTGCAACACCCTTATATGACATGTGTCCATAATGAAGAAAGTAATGTTAACTAACCTGATTGACGCCCGATGAATTTGGTGAATGCATCAGTTCATGCTTCTCGAGGAGATCACGATTTGGGAATGCGGCCGAACACTGGGAACACTGGTAGGGACCCGCCACCGACGATGATGATAATCCCAACGACAGCGACGATGACGATGATGATGATGACGCTGTTGATGCACCACAATTGCCAACAATACCACCACCACCACCACTGACACCGCCAACATTATGACCATTCAATGGACTCGTAGTTGACCGACTGCCAGCCATGGCCATTGCCTCAGCAGCAGCCATAGCAGCAGCACTCGCATCATAACCATTTGATGCGGCTGTGGCTGATGTGGACATACCCACGGCTAGGGCGGCCATTGCCATCGCATGATGATGATACGGTGAACTGAGATCGGTCGGTGGTGTGTTGCGTTGGGCACTTGCTCCCGCCAGGGGTGAATGTGACGAGGGTACCGGGGATGTTCTCCCACCACCACCACTTGGAATCATTAACGACGACGACGACGAGGAGGACGATGAGTGACAATTGTTGCTAATACTATGAATTTTTAAATTGTTATTATTTTTATTGTTGTTGCTACTGTGGTTGTTATTATTATTATTGTTGCTGTTGTTGTTGTTGTTGGTTAAAATGTTGTTATTGTGATTCTGTTTACTATGCTGTTGTTGTCGACTACTATATTCGATGTCACGATCTATGTGATAGCCATGGGGATGATGATTCTCAAAGGTGAGCTTCTCGTGTGCATGCTCATTCTCTATGTGCTCATGGAGGGCCTTCAAAGAAAAAAAAAAAAGAACAGAGATATAAAAAAATGAAAAGTTGGATTGTTTTTTTGCTAAGAACTCACCTGAAAACCAGGTAACCGTTGATGACATTGCGGACATTTCACTATGTAATCACCGATACCTCCACCGCCACCTTGTTGAGCTGTTGTGGCGGTTGTCGCCGCCGATGAAGCTGTGCTGCTATCATCATTTTTATTTTGGCTATGATGGTGTAGACTCGATGCCAATGATGGAACTGTGAACAAAATAAAAACAATAAAATTAAAATCACATAAAATCAATTGAAGCTTATTAGTTGATGAATACGCGTGTGACTGGAGGGATTGGAGTCATTGTGGTAGCAATGAATTTAAGCATTTTGTTGAAATTTCACCACAAAAAGTATCAAAAATCAAAAAAAAATCTACTAAGCAGGGGTCCTTTTAGGAGCCAAATTGACT
Source organism: Criorhina ranunculi (assembly GCA_951813785.1). Lineage (NCBI taxonomy): Eukaryota > Metazoa > Arthropoda > Insecta > Diptera > Syrphidae > Criorhina > Criorhina ranunculi. The sequence goes on from OX638381.1 coordinate 9,007,811, forward strand.
GGAGCCCAATGAAAGTCCAAAATCACTGATACCTACATAAATATAAGGCTAAATTGCTTTAAATTTCCAGACAGACTATATATGGTAAGGATAGGGACCCACCCAGACTGAATTTCGAAACAATTTCACATCGATTGATGCAGGGTTCTACAAGGTAGAACTTAGCCAGTGAATTGGTTCTTTCGACTTTGTACACTGCGAACCACAGGCGTTCTGCGAAAAACCTTTAAGTCCGTATAATGCTACCTAATCTTTCGACATTTAACCAAATGGCTGGAACGTTCTCTTGATAATTTAGAATCTGGAACTTGTTGGTGTTAACTTGGTTTGAAGGAAGGAATAGAGATAGTTAAGCATCATTAGTGTAGAAGTTCGATAAATTTAGATGATAAGATGTTAGTCAAGGCACAGGCAGTCTTCCTATGAAAAAACGTTACCGATAGAGGAATCTGTGACTGCTCCGCTTCAACATTCTTAACATCAAGTGTAGTTCACAGCCTTTTGGGGTAAATTTTCTTTAACGTTTATAGCGTTTACTATCGGGGGGTTTTCCAGTAGCCATATAGATTATCAGCAAGTCCCAATACTTCTTTTTCCTTGCTTTTCCAAGCCTATCGCAGATACAATGTTCCAGTATTATACCGGCTGTTTCAAGTGTGCACAAGGATCAGTATGATGATACGTCTTCTAGAGGCTTCATTTCGGAAGAAGTACTTGTTTCTGGACTTTCCTAAAGTATAAGTTGTATAGATCAACAAACATCTCTGGATAGACATTCATCGCGGGATGCCATCTAGGTGAGGAAATTTCTTGTCACCCAATTGTTTAAAACAGATAAGTTATACCCCTCTATTCGTGCTCCATTTTGGGTGTAGAACTTAGAGGATGATAACTATTTTCACTCATAAACTGAAGCTCCATTAACAGATATCCTCTTCGAGTCCTTAATGAATCTTAAATGAACAGCTTCACCCCAAAACCGATCAAGAAACTATGGATTTCCACAATTTGAGAGAAGAATGGCTCCCCCTAAGCATGAGTCAGAACCATCAAGGAGGAATCAGGGTCTTTTGGATCGAAAGGTTGACAGATTGAGAGTTGAAACGAGTAAAAAAAATCCGAACACGATTTAAGTAAGTAAGTAAATGTAACTCCCGTCGGTGAATACTCCACTGATCGTCGAATAGTCTTAAAGAATCGGTGGTTTTACTTCCTTTATAATTCGCAGAAATGTTTGCAATGTGTTGGTGGACAGGGGTCCAACAATAAAAATAAAAAAAAAAACTGATCAAAGAAAAGGGATTTGAGTTTGTCAAAAATGTGGTTGTGCCAAGCATGTATTTTTTTAACCGATTTCTAGGTATTTTAAGGTTAGCTAGGTATTGTGACGCCTCAAGAGAGAATTCTACTCATAGATCCATTTAGAGTTGTTAATGAAAGATAGGGGTTTGCGTATGGGGGTTTGGTTTAGGTCAGTATTATCATAGTGATAGTGAACTAGAGGTCTTCTTCTGCTTTTTCTCCACCGCACTGCTTTTTCTCCAATCACTGAAGAGGGCGCCAGTTTCCTAGCATTAGGAAGGCAGTAGTCTGTAATCTATGATGACACCTATAATGGTACTAATTTGTGTTTTGTTGAGAGTAAAAAGTTCCCTTGACTTTTGGTCGTAAGTGCGTTGGTAGTAGAAAGGTAGAGAAATAAAGCCCTTTAACTGATCTAAATGTCAAGGGTGTTCGACAAGTCACAGTTCTAAATCGAATTATCAGTCGGAATGTTTTCCAGATAGAAAGAGGATTAGATGTCTTCATTACTGAAAAATCTTTTTCTTCAAATGTCTTTTGACAAAAAAAAAAGTAAGGTTGCGTCAAATTGAAGACGTTAATTTGTCATTTTTGTTGCTTTTCTCTATCAACGTTGGAAGTCATTTAGACTATAAGAGCATTGGAAAAGAAAGAAAACCCTCTTTCTTTAGATGAAGGTACTGATGAGGTCTAATTGGACACGTCAAAGTGTTAAGAGAAACCACACATCTGATATGGTAACTTTAAAAAAAGTAAAGTTATACACTCGTAGTTGTCTAATAAATTTTATTTAACAATTGTTCACGTGACGATAACAATGTTTCAGAAGGAGAAACAACAAACAAACCATACCGCCATCATCAATTAAGAACACACAGAGTTATCAGATGAGAGAAACATTTCAGTTAATTGAAGGGAATTCATTTTTTTTTATTTCCCTTCCCCCTCTTACCTCGGGCAAAGCATTAATTAACTGAATGCCGGTAAAAGATATTCACCAGGGTAACTCTATCCAAATATGCGTTCACATTAGAGAAGGGGTAACACAGAAGATACAATGATGATCTCATCAGAGAGAACGATCACACAAGTCTTGCCTTAAAGTCTGAGAAGGAACTCTACACACTTGAACAGACAAAAACTTTCATTTATTCTTACTACGCTTATCTCGCGAAAGTATCTGTTAGATTTCAAAATGCCCTCGGATGGGCATCGGGCTTGGTTTTGGTTTTTTTTTTTTTTTTTTGCTTCAAGAGGACACATTCTCATTTCATTCTCAATTTCGATTTTTTTTTTTCTTATTTCAAGATCTTTCTGTGTTTGATTGTATGAGATGCCCCATGACAGCAGCCACCATACGGCATGGTGTGTACCTTAATTTACGTCAATTAATCGTTTATTGTTGTTTTTCTTGTTGTCATGTGGTTGTGCGGGCCATACCTATGGAATAAATATGGTCTTTCACACACATGTATACCTTTATTGTATGTCAGTCCAAAGAGGGGTCATGATACGCGAAGCGGACTCTTGTTTTCATTTCAGAGATGTGAACGTTATGGGGGGATGATTTCAATGGACCGCCTGTATGTTTCATTAATTTTTAACGGCTGAGAACGTGCGGGTACACAACACTATATGGGGAGAGAGAGAGAGCCTAGTGCTAGTCTGTTTTTTTTTTTTTCTTATTAAGGTAAAAACTATGACATCGTCAACGATTTTAGTTCGTTGACAGTAGATACATAAACAATCATCATCTCCACCACCACCACTACATGACTGCTCTTCACAAGAAATGTATCTTTTCATCTTCACAGTCAAGACAGAAAGAGAGGATGTAAATATAAAAAAAAGATATTAATTGAAGTCTATTAACTTGCGGTGAGTAGTAGGCTCGTATCTATATGTACAACTGTCGCGACTGTGCATCTTTTTTTCTTTTTTGGTTTCAAACTAGAAACTGTCTGTACGTGATATGGTGTGAGGTACAATTTTTTTTTGCACATGTGATGATTTAATAGTGATTTTTTAAATTAATATCTGCGAAAGATTGTACGAAGTAGTAGTAGATATAGTGTGTGCGTGGTGTAGAGAGAGTAGATCAGTTGGATAGCCAGCTAAGTAGAAATGTTTAGGGAAGAAGCATGTGATACTCATATGTATCTGATGGTGAATCTTTTGCGAAAATTGTATGAGTGTTTGGGGGGGAACTATTAGTGAGAAGGGGTTAATTGGTTTTAGCAGGAAACTTGAATGACTTTTAAATGGAAGTTGTTGGCCTTATTTTCTTTCTTTTGTTTTGTAGCAAGTGTTAGTAAGCGATTATCATCCGGCTCGAAGGACCATTTAAGTGAAAGTTTCATTCGATGTTTTGTAAGATGAAAGTAAGGTGTATTGAATGCTTGTTGAAAGGAATCTCAGCCTTTTTTGGTCGATCTACGGAATCCACAAGAAAGGAGACTCCCTCGAAACTGCGTCAATTTTAGGGGCAACAGTTTCCTAAACATCGCGTACAAGATCCTATCTGCCATATTGTGTGAGCGTCTTCAACGCCTCTTTAACAACCTGATTGGCCTCTATTAGTTTGGTTTTGATCAAATGTTTACACTTCGACAGATCTTGGGGAAAACCAAAGAAGCCCAAATCAACACACACCATTCCTTTATCGATTTTAAGGCCGCCTATGACACCATTTTTAGGGACGAGCTATACAAAGCCATTTCTTGTTTTGTCATCCGTGCTAAATTCGTCCGTCTGAGAAGGATGAGGATGGAGAATGCGAGTTGCTTCATCAAGGCTGCATCGAAACATTTGATGTTAAGAAAGATTTAGACAAAGTGACGTGCGATACTTTGAAGCTTACACCAAAAGCACAATCTTGCAAAAGTCTGTACTTACGTACGATGGCGATATTGATATAATCGGCAGAATTCAGCGAGCTGTCACCGGTGCATTCGCGAGGGTAAAGACAAAAGCAGCCAAAATAGGTCTAGCGCTTAACGAGGGCAAAACTAAGTATTTGCTGTTTAAAAGAAAGGACATTCAGTATCGACGAATCGGACACAGTAGACAGCTGTTAGTAAGAAACTTTGTTTACCTTGGCCTTATTTCTTCCGAAACCGACGTCTCGTCAGAATTCGAACGAAGAACTATTGCCAATTGCTAATTCTTTGCTCTGTGAGAAGGCAATTGAGTAGTAAGGCGGTATCTTGAAGAACTTAGGAGGCCCTGTACAATACAATAATAATGCCAGTTCCGCTCTTTAGTGCTGAAGCATCGATTCTATGGAGAGTGGATGAAGATATCCTTGGTCGTTTCGAGCGAAAAATTATTCGTAAGATATTTGTCCCACTTTGCGTTGACGAGCTTTAGAGGAGTGGATTCAACGAGGAACTATACGAAACTGTAAACTGTGAACAGCGTATTGACGTATTTGTCATTTGGGATGGCCAGGACATGGACACCAACGCTTCGGCATGGAGGAGCGTTGATTCTTGAATCCAATTCGAAGGGAAGGGCGCATCAAGTTGAAGGGGACCTCAATCAACCAAGAGTGCGTAACTGGAGGCGGTTAGCTAAGGACCGGGCTAACTGGAGAGGCTTGTTAAGTAGATGAATAAGAAGGTAAGTAAGAACGAGACCTTTAAGGCTTTTCTACGACGATCAGTGTTGTCTCAAGAAGACAACAGACAAATTCACATGTTTCAGGAAAACCAGGTTTATCATGCAACTGTACGGCAGCTGATTTGGTCTGTCTGTGACCCTTAAAGTTTACTTATTTGTATATAATTTGAATTAGGTGTGACATTTACAGCAACCTATTCATTTACGAAAATTCATGAAAATCATGTCTTTTCCAAGTTCGAATCAATTTCTAAACGCAATAAAACTATCCCGCCTTTCATTCTAACTTAATTGCTAACACATGTTATCCAACCTTTCACACTAGACCATACTTAAATAGTGTGAAACTATAAAAGTCCTAGTAAGTCATAAATTTGACAATGAAAACTACAAAAAATCAAACTTTTGTCAAATGTTGACAAGTTAAAAGAACTTTTCCAAAAAATAAACTGAAACATCTGAAAGGTGTTTTACTTTGATGAAAATAGTTTTAAAAAATATTTCATTCCTTTTTTATTTGCAAAAAAAAAAAAATGATGCCAACAACGTATTAATTAAGAAAATAAATAAAGACGCTTAAAACAGATTTGCTTTTATCTTTAATGGTGTCACTTTGCATTAAAATTAGACTAAAGTAAATTGGTTAATGTTTTTTTGTTTTTTTTTATAACAAAAATTATGATGTACAATTGAGTGCCCTAGGAGTTTATTTCTTTATTTTTTAATATAGAATTGTTAATTCCTAAACCAATGTCATGACACACATTCTTGACTATTATTTTCGCAAGAAAAATCACCTCCTTGAAGTTTTTATAGCGTTCGTGTGTATCTAAAACCATTATACCTCAATAATTTTATAAAAAAAATAAATTAAATTTCCGGTTCAGTTTAGAATTTTTTTTTTAAGCAGCACGGGGACAGTCAAAATTTCACACCCACGCACAACAGGTGATCATGAAGAAAAACATATTTTTTTATTTTGATAAGTAAACAGCTAAAGAAAAATATTTATAAAAAAAAAATTGTATGAACATTGGAACGTTGACTGTGGCTTATATATTTTATTTTATATTTTTTTAAGAAAAAGGAAATAAATAAATTTATTTAGTTGTAACAATGTTTTCTCATTGTCAACTTTTACGACTTTTATTTGGTTGTTAAACTGGCACTTTTATTATTTCAACTGACATTTGATTTATTCTTTTGTCTGGCACATGTGTAAAGTGTATCTTTGTATCTAATGAATGAAAATGTTTAAGCAAGACATGAGGGGCCATATGAGAAAGTTTGAATGTAGATATGTTTAAATAAAAAAAAAAAAACATTTTATGACACTATTATGCCATTTTTGTTTTTAAATTCCATTCTCGGCTCGAGGGACTAATTTTTAAAGAATTTTGTTTTAAAATAATTGTCACTTTTTAATGAGGATATAACGCCCACTAGTTTGTTTTGACAAAAAAAAAATTGACGATACTACGTTCATTCAGTTTTTTAGAAACCCACTCATTGTCTGATAATTTTTTTTTAAATAAATATGTTGACATCAGAATTTACCTCGAAGGACCACAGACATAATTTAGGTTAATCCCTGTCATTTAAAAGCTAATCTTATTTAAACAATAAAACATTTAATAGCTTTTCAAATAAGACTTAGTTGAGAAGATACAGCTTAGATACTTCAAATGTTGGGCTTCAGCCAACAAATTTGATCATTCTCTATTAAATTCAATCCTTTTCGGTCAACAACAAGTTGCATCATGACGACTTTTCCCATAAGATCGAGCTTAACGTTGTCTTTGTTCGTATAATTTAAAGATCAAGACAATCCTGAACTTAAGCGCCATCATAAGTAAACCAAGACTCTAATTTAAAGAAGCTTTCCCCCAGACCTTGATGGTAAAAATCAGAAAATTTAAAATTGAATACAGTAAAACCCGGATAACTGCCTCGTGAACAATTTCATCTGGGGCCAAATCGTCTCTTCCGTGATCGTATAACTCGTCACGTAAAAACGAGCATTATTACGTAGAAATGTTCATTCTGTATGAAATAATGATCGTTTTTACGTGACGAGTTATACGATCACGGAAGAGACGATTTGGCCCTTGTTTTGGGCGCTTAAATGGATGAGGTAGCTATCCGAACTAGCCTAATGCATAGAAAATACGTGAACCTAATATTTTCAGGCACTTAGCGGTTAAGGTACTAAAGCGCGAAGCACTTTAACTGGGTTTTACTGTATCATGGTTCTTGAATGATCAATTTTGTTTGGTAAGGTACATATTTTTCCCTTAAAAATGTTCGGGGTTTTCCGTTGTAGCCTGTGGAACTTATTTCCCTTGTGCCCCCAGTTAAGAACTTTTCTTAGAGATTTCCTTCTTAGTAGGACATAATTATAACGGGACTACAGTCCTGGGTGGACCTGGCCTCAACCAACAATCATCACCAGCCAGCCCGATCGTTAGCTAGCTGGTTCCAGCTTCCCTCGCCGAGTTGATCTAGGTCCCTTTCCATTTGCGTGCGCCACTTTATTGGGTCTTCCCTTCGGTGTAAATTCGCAGGTTCTCCGGGCCGGAGGGTTGGTGTTCATCAATTTTGAATGTTCCAGCCATCTTTACATATATCTGCCTTAAAATTTCGTAGGCAGACCTAGAGGCAGAATCCAATTCTGGTTGCACGCTTGTTAGTTTTGAAAAAAATAGCAAAGTCACAAGAGTCGTAAAGTTGAAGGCTTGCATCGTCAGACTGAATGTCTCATAACCATATATTTACATATGTAGATTCACATTTAAATGGAACATTAACTTAATCTACAAAGACTGGATTAAGAATATTCTATAAGCGGTCACTGGGAAATGATTCTACTACCCCGAACAACTACAGTGAAAGAAGCGTCCTTTAAGAAATGAAGCGGACTTTTGAAGAGTATTGAGTAGACCAAATCAAACTAATTAAACAGCAGCCGTAGTTTCCAAATAGGTGTAACAACGAGTGGATTAAATGAATGTCACACTTAACGTTTATATGTTCGCATTTTGCTCGAAGGACCAAATTTTCAACAAAGAAATCCAAAACAATTTGACATATATGTACATATGTATGTATCTTATCCATTATTCAAAACGTGCCACATTTCTTTTCTTACAATTAATGTAAATTGATTCGTAAACAAAATCTATCAACGTCCATCAGTATAATTTACCACAAACACTTTTACGAAAAAGGGGTACAAAGGTTCATTGAACACACCAGGGCCAGTAGCAACACTCAATCTTAATTTTATGTACACTATACACACACTCCAATTGCCCAAAGAATGTGTGTGAAAAAAGAATCATATCTTTTAAGTTTTAAACTACTTATAGGCAATTTTTAATTAAGATTAATGAAGACTATTTGAGCTTCCAATAACAATTTGTATATTAAGACGAGCATTTACAGTTGAGAATATTTAGAGCAGGCAAAGAATTCTATAGAGTTTATGGAGGGTGTACGCATAAATTGCGATTAAATTAATTAAAAGCCGTGAAAATAACAATGAAGATATACATTTTACGAAGTTATATATGTATAAACGATTATTTAAAAAAAATAAGTTTTTATTGAATTTTCATTAGTAAGAAGGCATAAAGGATACTTTGTGGTTTAATGATGCATATTCTTGCAGCTTTTTATGTTTTGAATCTTTAATGGTTTTTTTAGAAATGATTTCAATTTTTAAATACGAAAAATATCTCAAATTTAGCAGATACTGAGCGAAAATATTCATAGTTACAGAAAATGTTTCAAGAGTAATTGGCGTGATGAGATTGTCATAGAGTAAACCTTAGCTTAAGCAGGTCGAAGGATCAGTTTTTAAAAAGGAACAACACAAACTCTTTAAATATATATGGAGTTTGTTGGATTCTTTTTTTTAAGATTGGAAGGAAGGTAGATGTAGCTATCTGATGAGTTCTACCAGAAACACAAGTAACGCTATTGCGCCTTTTTGATACCACGGCCCACGTGACCTGGCAGTTGATAGGTGTGACTTAGAGTTGAGCAAGTTAGTAAAGTTGCAAAATTTCATGTCAAAAGTCTCTGATAATTCCTTAAAAAAGGCTTCGCCAAGTGTGAGATCCCTGGTTCTAGCTAATGCCGGACAGTCACAGAAAAAGTGGAATAGGGCTTTCTTTTCCTGTGTACTAGTGCAGTTAGGGCAATAGACGTTCGTCACTTATAAAATAAAAACAACCACTGTCAAACTTCTTCAAACTAGCGCAACAGCACAGAAATGAAGTCGCCTTGTTAGGGTTTTCGTTTAACGTCAACCTCTTTTGGGTTTCAAATAATAGAAACATGAGCGAGATGACAGTCGGATGGTGATCAAACATTTATATGGTAGATCCTTAAAAGCTGGAAGTTGTCACAATTTATTTCAAAGGCCAACTGAAGGTGAAACAATTTGTACATCCAGCAAGATTTGATCCAGCTTGAATTGGGGTACGAGATACAAGAACTTTAGAAAAGACCGATTCCATCGGAATTGTACTAATGATGTCGAGATGCTCGAAAGAAATACTGTGAATTGTAAACAATGACAACATGACCAATAATTCTCCCCAGTCATCCTGGACACCACCCTCGGAGCAAAAAGACTGAAACCTTACACCAGCTGAGTCTCAAAATCACTACACCAACACTAGCGCTGTGTTAATAGCATCATAAGGGTATTCATAACCCCTTTAGCGGTAGTGAATTATAAAAAAAATAAATAAATAAAAATAAAAAATTGGTACAAGTCACTGCATGGATGAGGAAGAAGAGGAGACAATTCTCCATCTTCTTTGTACATGTCCCGCCCTTTCAGCTCGAAGAAGAGCACACTTGGGGGCCAGCTTCTTCAACAACCTAAGCGAACTGGCTGACATCAATATAGGCAGTCTCCAGCGCTTCATAGCAAGCTCCGGCTGGTTCTGCGGGTAGTATTTCTGGTGGAATACGGATCCTGGTGGTAACACAATGGACCTCTTTGGTCTAAGTGAGGTTGCAACTGCAGCCTGCCACTCCAACCTAACCTAACCTAACCTGACCAGTAGAACCGCAACTTTTTCTGGCAGTATCCACATCTAGCATTGTCACACTAGGTAAACCTTTCTTCAATAAGTTGACATTTCGAAGAAAAGAACTGGAAACTCTTCTTTTAAAAATAATTTGACAATGAAACAACTATTGTCTTAAGAAGTTGACAGATAACATGACAGGTCTCCATATTAAGGTAAGCACTACGTCAAAATGACATTGCCGAATCGATAATAAATTCTTTTTTTATTAAGTGAAGTATCCGTCGCCATAAGTGATGAGGCCGCAGACATTTTACCATTAAATAACAAGAATTTCTGTCATCTTTATAAATATGACAGTGTCCAACAACTTGTTGCATCGCCATTCCACCTTTTGATGTCATATCTCTAAATAAATCATTCAAAAATGTAATAACCTTCTGGCAGACAAAAAAAAATAAAATAAATTAAGCAAAGCCGCCCCTTTTCAAGAACTTAATTCACAATTTCATACGACACATGTTCGATAGCTGTCTTCCACTGATCTTGTTGCAACTTTTCACACTTTTCTGTCAAAAAAAACGTGTGTTTCCACCTAAAAGGCGTGAAAATTGTTTTTAATTTTACATCTTCCAACTAAGCAGTTGACGTTGCCAAGATTTTTATTTTTTTGTTTTCATATTCATACCTGTGTGTAATAAATTAACGCAATTAAAATGAATATTCTCCGTTTAATTTTTGAGGTGACAATACGAGAGAATTTCAAAATGCGCCCGTCTTCATAGTCGTAGACGTTCGTCGTCGTTGTCGTTGTCGTTGTCGTTCTTTTGAGGTTTTTTCAATGAACATTCACCTGACATACTAAATTATTTGTTTGTCATATTTTTGTTTTTGATAAATAAACTGCGTAGAATTAAAAATCCCCGTATGAAGAGCGATCACCTTTTGAAAAGAAATGCTTTTAGATACATTTTTGTACGTGTGAGAATTTTCAGACTCCACTGTATCTCTAGGGAATAGAACAAGATCAAGACTCTCTGTCTAAGTGGTGAACGTTTAAATTTGTCTTTTCCGTTTAGAAATTAATAAATTAAAAGAGATTTAACATGATTTTATGATAACCGAGGTGTACAATTAATTTCCAGATACTTGATGTGCTAATGCCAATGTGTTTAGTTTTTTTTTCGCAGCTGGAGTACAAAGGCAGAAAAGGGTCGTCTATCTAGATATACATATTTTTAGATACTTTGCACCTTTTTCCAACTAAATACCACACTATTCCGAAGAACTTCATACGAATACAACACGAACACATATGGTAGAACTGCGGTTGCCTTATGTAGTCAATATGATGCCTGCCAAAGGGAAAAGGTGCACTTTTTCTTATATTTTTAGATGGTTTTTCTGCAGTGTCTCGACTCGGAGTGGCATTCAAAGGATGTGTGCACATTTATAGACGACTGACGCACCCAAGATACTACACCATACACTCAGTGTGTGAGAATTTTATTGCCTGACTTGATGGGTTGTTCTCCTTTGGAGCGACATAGTGCATTCTGAAAACAAAAAAAAAAAACAACTTCTCTGTCACTTTAGATACTTTTTGTGTGTGGATTGATGATGATTACCTTGAAAATATTCTTTTCAATTTTTAGATTGTGTGTGTATATTTTTGGATGTAACATGCTTGTATCTGCAGCAAGTTTACGAGGCAAAAAAAATAAAAATCTATAAAAAATGCATAAATCAAATTGCTCCCAATTAATGATCAAGGTATAAACAAAATACCGTTAGAGAAAACTAATTCTACAAACACTAGAGGGGGCTATTAATTAGATAGGAGAAGAGAATACAAAATATTTTTCTAAGCAAAACAGGCGCTTGAAACACTTGGAAGTGGAAGTCGCGCAGCCAGATACATATTGCGCGACAATCGCACTGACGTTAAGTTTTATTAAATGATCTATTGAAGGGGGATGGTTGTGAATTGTGTGGGAGAGACGGATCTATTGGTGGCGCATCTCAGCTAAAATGTTGCAGTCGTAAAAATGGGCTGCGATTGATTAGGCATGTGGCGGAGATGTCGTCCTCAGGGGGATTAGCTTTATAAATCTCAGGTGAATTTGATAGTTTTCAAATTATCAAATGAGCTTTGGGCGAGAAGTTATTTTCAGATAGAATTTCTTAATAGTTTTTCGAGGAGCCAAGAGAAATTTTAATTAAAGATACATGCTGTAGCTTTTGGTTGTGTGCAATCAGTATATCCATAGAGAGTTTTGTAAGTGATTTTTGGCTGAAGGAATTGGGTGTTTACGAGGCATGAAATTTTAATTCAATCATGTTTTAAGTGTTTACGATGCCCATGGACGAGAGATGATGAAAACGTATTCAGGAACTCGAAAAGAACCAGTTGTCATATAATGCAAACATTTTGTTTCTGACTGTACATGTACCTACCAGTGCGCACTTTGGACATCAACCAGTCAAAGTATGACATTCCCATTCTTGACATCGTTGGTAAGTAGGGTTGAACTGCAGAAGCTTTAAGGGTAAACAGAAAAAAGGTGCCTTCGAGGCTACAATAGATTATCTGCCGACTTTGTCATTTAAGCGAAAACTGAATCTCAACCCATTGTACCCGCATCGTCGAAACCAAAAGACTATCCATCCTCTGTATTTGCGTTCACAACGACTCCCAAAAAGTTGCTAAAAATGGTGCGAAATCTCTCTAAAACGATGCACAAAATACTTATCCACTTCTGATCTGGCTTCAATCTATTCACCCAAAGCTCGAATATAACCCTAACATCGGGTCTGGTTCACCAAAAACTGTTCTGCGATAAAACTTGTTGGTGACCGGGACATTGGACATCTGGATATGGCACAGTTTTCAAGGTTGTTCCACCTATTAAATAATTTTAAACAAGTTTTTAAGAGATTTCAAGTGCACCTCGCTTGAATCAGCTGTGAAAACATAAATACTTTGACAGACCAAGGCCTAAAATAGGCCAATTGAATGGCACGTCCTATTTTTAATGTAGATTGGGCATATCTGTCTGGATATGGCATAGTTTTCTAAGCTGTCCCACCTATTAAATTATTCTTGACCAGTTTTTAAGAGATCTGAAGACCACCTCGCTTGAATCAGCTGTGAAAGCATAAATTCTTTGACAGACCAAGGCCTAAAATAGGCCAATTGAATGGTACACATCTGCACAAAGTCCAATAAGAAATCAGGTCATCAAACATACATAAGTCTTCATAGTCAATCCTTTAAAGAAAAAAAAAAAAACCAACTTAATGGACTTCTTGTGTTTGGGTTACTCAATAGTTTTTATTTAAACCATTACCCGACCTTCTATCGGAAAACATCTTCACACCATCATCATCCCAGACAACCCAGAAATAAACTTAAAACAAATTAATACTACAAACCATTCCACAAATAATCAAAATCCAAAAAAAAAGATTAATTTCTACCGCCTCTACTGTCAAAAGATACATTTTTGTTCTTTGTGTTCTCTCCAATGAAACTCCAACGGAAACAATGTCATCGATTAGCTTACGCTCTATTTTCAAAAAAAAAAAAAAAAAACCAAAATGTTGACAGAATGAACATTTTTTTAAACAAATATCACCTCAGAAATAAATGTTTTTACGACGCACAACAAGCCAGTTCGGCGTTCGTGGATTTAGCTCGCCTTCGTTGCAAGTGCTCCAATCAATCAAATCTAAATTCCACAATCAAAAAATTTATGCTCGTTCATTTGTCTCACTGTATCTCTGGATTTTTTTTCTCTTCTTTTGTTTATAATAATTAAAAGAACAAATATTTATTTATTTTTGTAGATTTGGTGAAAAAAAAAAAATTGCACGCCTTATACAATAAATAACAAAACCGAAAATTAACTCTGGCGCCCAACACAGAGAACTTAATAAAATATTTTAAAAATGACGTAAGTTTTGAATTAATTTTTTTGTATTATTTTTTGCTATATCCCCTCTTGTTTGATTCTATTTCGAATTCGCATAACCAAACATTCGTTTTTGTTTAATTTATGCTGATTTTGTTCGCCTATTTTTTATAGCGTTTTATGATTTATCTATGTGCGGTTGTTTTATTAGTTTAATCATGTAGTTTAAGACATTTATAAATTTTGTATCGAATTTTAAAATTAAAAAAAAAAATAATTCTTTCTGTTATTTGTCAGATTGTTTATTTAGAATTTAATAAACATATATCTACTCGTTAAAAAAAAAAAAAAACAGTTTTCTTAAGCAACAAAACACAGAAGAGTAATGCGTTTTTGTGGAAGAAAATGGCGTGTGGATTGTAAACTTTTCCCAATGATTAATCAAACATAATTCCTCAGTGTTCCCATTTAGATTTGGGAAAAGTAAAACAACAAAAACCAGTTCCGCATTGGTGGCTAATGTATAATTCTTGTTTCGGATGATTAAATAAAAAAAAAAAATTAATTTTTCTTTTTTATACGAGTAATTATGCAAAGTAGAAATAATATTAACAATCAATTTTAGTATCTTAGTTAAGAAAATGAAGCGTAAACTAAAATGCAGTCAGCGCATATGATTCATTACACTCCTTGAGGGATATAGGATAGGTTGGGGTAATTAATCATCGGATGGCTTGTGTCACAGTCTCAGTGTTCAAGGAAGAAAAAGTGCACCGTGTAATGAGTGATTTTCATAATGAAAAATTAAGAATACAACTATGTACTTGTCATCCCTGAATAAATGATTGATGTGTTATATTATATGTTGTCTGTGAGTTATGTGGAACGTAAGTATGATATCGTTAGTAAAAGGGACTTACTTTGGAGGTGAACTTTCTATTTTATTTGCAGTGAAAAACAATTTTTTAACTCAATCTTTGGGTAGATACAGATGGATGCATTCTATTCACTATGCAAAGGTTGACCTGACTCTGCTCTAGATGCAACAATTAATTTACCACCCCTTGATGTTAACATTATGGGTGAAACTATCAAAGCCATCTTCCTTCCAAAAATAAGTGGTTTCTGGTATGAAAGGAATTTCAGCATTGTTTGTCCGATCCTTAAGAAAGGAGACCATTTTAAATTGAGCCAACTATAGAGGTGTAAGTCATCTCAACATCGTCTATAAGATCTTATCTGCTGTATTGTGTGAGCGTATAAAGCCATTTGTCAACAACCTGTTGAATTCATATCGGTGCGGCCAAGGAAGTCCAGCACCCATCGAAACTTCACACTGCGGCAGATCTTAAATAAAGCCCAAGGAATTTCAAATCGATACCTACCACATCTGATAGCATTTATAGACACGAGCTATATAGAGCAATGCCAAGCTGTGGAAAACTCATTAGAATGTGCAGGATCACGATGGAGAATGCACGCTGCTCCATCAAGGTTGGTATTGACCTCCCCGAAACCTTTGATGTCAAAAAAGGATTTGGACAAAGCGACGAGCTATCATTTGAAGAATTGTGTAAAATTCACCCGACAACATCAAAAGTTCAAAAGTCTTCGCAACTGTTCGCATATGCCGACGATATTGGCATTATCGGAGGAACGCAGGGTGATGTGTTTAATGGTCAATTAAGGCAAAACAAAGTATATGCTGTCAACAAAGAAGGACATCTTACACTGACGTCTCGGAGAAGAACGTCACCCTCGATAGATAAAACTTTAAGCTAGTTAAGGACTTTATCTAGCTTGCCTCCGTTATTCACTCAGATAATGACACAAGTGCTGAGATTAAAAGTAGAATAACTAGTCCTAATTGCTGTTTCCTTTAGCTAAGAAAGCAATTGAGTAGCAAATCCCTTTCTCGAATAACTAAAGTGACTCCATATAAGACCTATACCACTCCAGTCCTCCTCTGAGGAATGGAGTTTGTCAGAAATGGATCAATCAAGATGCAACGACGAACTTTATTGGTTGTACAGCGATATCGTTTTAGCCAGAAGAGTTCAAATACGACTAAGATGGGTGGGATATTTAGAGCAGATGAACAACAGCGCTTAGGCCCGGAGAATCTTCGAATCTACCCCGGAGGGACGATAGAGTAGAGGAAGACCGCGACTTAGGTGCACAAGTGGAAAGAGACCTCAACCAACTTAGCGTACGAAACTGGAGACGACTAGTTAACGACGTGAATTTAATAAAACTTGCCTAGGTCCTTGAAGAGCTTGCTGGGCAAGATTCAATCTACCCAATCTACGTTGGGTTTGGGTCTATCGTTGGTTAGGGCTTCTATCTACGGTTGGGTTTCCAACAACGTCCGTAAGAAGTCCGCGGCATTCTTCTTCTCTCAGCAGAAAAGGTTGCAGACAACTTATTTGAGGTACAATGCATCACTTTACAGTTTTGCAAAATACATATCTCAACATGAAAAGAATTCCCTGCCGATGTGTTTTTTTCTGATTTGGGCTATTTCGGAAGTTCGCACAAAACATGCTTTCCGGTTGCAGTCTTTTGAATGGATGGTAGTTAAACGAGTAATGCCCAATAAAGGAGTCTATAAAAAGCTTAAAATTGTGACTTCTCTTACTGTTTGGAGATCTCCTCAAATTTGAAGCTTGCCAAAGTTCGGCTGTTGAATTTTATTTTTAAGGCTTCAGTCCCATACATAAATTAATGTTAATTGACCTCCTTGTCAAACGAGTTTATTAGCAATCCTTTTGCCCTCAATGCATTTGTGCCTGAAGACCCAATACATGGTAGTTTTATGGTGAGCAACTGGCTGCTTATGGGTGATAAGATGTAAGTCCAAACGGTATGTACTCAGACCCTTAATTGCTGTTTGGTTGTCTGAAAAGATCTGTTCACTAGGTTTCGAATTTGTTGGCGCACAGGATTATTGCATATATGTACTTCTGTCGAAGCAGTTCGGGCCCTAGACACCCGCCCCGCTTTCGTTTCTTGTTCCTGATCTATCACGCCATTGTCGTTATATAGGAAGGTCTAGAAAAGCTTTCAAAGTTGGTACGTGTGGCTCCTGTGATGCCAATTGAATTTTTCAAAGTAAAGGCCACAGAATGTTTCCATGCGGGCACACGTTAACAAATAAATGGCAACTGTAGCTAGATAAACATATTACTTGGACGGATTGTTTAAACTTTGACCCTTAATTAACCATTGCCGGTCATTTCGCATTTCCTCAATCAATTTATAAAATTCCTTTCAATCAACAAATAAATTGTAAAGCATCTTCGGTAAATAAATTTCAATACAATCAAACAATGAATTTTTATTTTCGAATTCCTTTTTACAAAGTGTAAACGTATTTTTTGTTTGTTTCCTTTTTTTTTTTTGCCCGCCAAATGGTTCTCTTCATTCCTTTAACTCAATATCAATGTGTGATGTACCATAGGAAGGATACCTACTCGTACATAGAATGTGTTAAAAATGTTTAAGCCTCGAACAACGTCCGATTAAATATTTCACCAACCGAAATGCATTTTTTTTTTAATTCGATATTTTTGTTATATGTAACCACCTCTAGTATCTGAAATCATCTGGTCCCTGTATATCTGTAGGCTTCGAGGGAGAGACAAGCAAAACGAAAATATACAATAAATAAAAAAAAAAAAAAAACAGAAAAGAAAAAGAAAGGCAAAATAATTCTGGAATTCCTTTGTTTCACTATCACAGAACACAGTTGAAAAATTACAAAACACACTCACAAAAGAGTTGCCTAGTAGATGGGAGAAAGGAGGATACACATTCAAACTGAAAGATAAAAATGGGATATTCGATGGTACTAGGTGCAAAAACTCAGTTTAAATGTTTTTTTTTTTTCAATTATTTGTGAAATTTTTTGGCAAAAATACTCCGATTCCTTTGTATGGTTACAATTCTTTGAGTCGAGTCCTTTTGCTGAACATGCACACAACACCTATTTTTTAATGAATTTTTTAAATTTTGTTTGTCTCAACTCTTTTTTTGTTTTTCCCACACACAACTTAAAGATTTTTTTTTTGGTTTTCCTGTATTTTTTCCTGAGAGTCAGTCTGTGACATGAGGATGTGAAGGGATTTAAGAAGATACATATTGTGGTTGTAGATACAAGTCAAAGACGAGGCGATTTTCTTTTTTTTGTTTCTGGAATATCTGTCTACCAGATGGGAGATGGTATGGTATGAGATTTTTCACGGTTTTTTTTTCATCAGTCATTGCAAAATACAGGCATTGCAATTGATTTATTGTCCTGAGGAGATTGTAGAGAGTGTGAGCAATGACTGAAGAATGGAGATTTTTTTGAAATTTTGGGTTTCACATTGTTTTTGGTAAATTAAATTGAATTGAAGAAAAAGTGTATCTAGATGGGTGGATAAATGGGAGTTGCTGAGCACACAGATGTGAATATTTTTCAATCAAATAAATTGTACTTAGACTGACTTTTTGGTAACCACCTTTAATCGATACTCCATTCTCTTTAAGGCGAATTCTATTGAAAGATTCGACAGTACCCCACAAACTGCTCTCTCTTGGCCAACGCTTAGAAGTTCAGCAAGTCGAGTCCGGATGGACCTAACAAACTGTCTACTAGGTGACATTCCATTCGACAAACAGCAACGTCCTGCTTAGAATTCACTTATACTTCTTTTGGTTCATGGTGCCTCTCAAGAAATGGCCTCCATATTTGATCAGCGGATTTATTGTTCAAGCCCCAAGTCAGCCCCTTCCCACGCTGCACTTGTTTCATCTCTAGACCAGTTCTTGGCTTTTAGTTTTTTAGACGAACTTGCTGGAGATGTTGCTCTACTCCAATAATAACCTCGTCTTACACTTTTAGGTCGAAGTAAGTCAGACCTTTGAGTTAGAATTGAATACATCTGTCACCTGCTCTGTGAATAAGTCGACCGAAGATGGCCCAAGTTCACGCCGGACGCTAACTTCAATACAGACCTATTGCGATGACAACAAATCTAAGCTGGGTAAGCAGATGTCCAACATTTGCTAGGGCCAGGCATCAACAAGTTCTAAGAGTTTCCGTACCGCACCTTACCTATTGGTTCACATGAGACGCTAAATAGTTTCCCATTAATATAACCTGCACCATCTACCTTCAACTATGTACAATGTCAACAGTCAATGACTGATTGAAGGCCACAGCCTCCTTAAAACTGCTCACCATTCCACCGCCATTAAAGGGCAATAAAATCAACTTTATCCGGTTACAAGCAAAATAACAAAACCCAGCCAATCGTAACGCCGCAGTCATAAATCAAAAAAAAAGACTTACTTATCACCTGTACGTATCTTTACCTGCTACCGACTTCTATTCATCATCATCACCATCATCATCATCGTTGTAGTCGTCGTCATCGTAGTCATGGTCCTCGTCGTCTCAGTTCAAAACATCACGTACCTCTCGGGTTTTTATTTATCATAAAAACCAGTCACCAAGCTACCAGTCAAAACAAACATGAATCATTCTTCAACACCACGTCTGGCAGATAAAGGTAGCACACACAGGTGAAACCACAATATACACCGGAAAAAAACCGGACGCGACAACAAATCATTCCACAAAAAAAAAAAGGAGAAAAGCCGGCAGCATGTCTACTGAACAGGTTGTGCGCCTGGCAAAGAGTGAGAAAAAGAGGGCGGTCTGTATCTTTATTGTTATCCTCTAGGTAGGCTATCTACCTGTTATTTAGCGGGGTACATGTCTCATTTACGTGGCTTGTGATGGCGCATGCCAATTGCTACTTGTTTTGAATTGTGATAGGTGGGGGCCTTGATGTGTGGGACAAAAGGTTTCTGGTGTAGGTGCACACACTTGTTTGTTGACAGAGTGATAAATATCAGGGAAATACCTGTTTTGAGATACATTTTTTGTTTTGTCTGAAGGAGGCGTCCTGACTTTTGTGAGTTTTATCACTTCAGATTGTTATGGTAGGTATGGAAGGTGTTGATAGTTATTTGAAGATTATGATTATATTGTTGTTTGTGTTGTTGAAGCCTTGTTTTGATTGCTGATTCATCGATTTATTTTGGGCAAAGAATTCGTCGGTGATAAGAGATGGGTTTGCTTTACCTGAAATAGCTCCGTAAAGGAAAAATTATAAAGTAATCTGAGGTGTTTACTGAATGATAAGGGAAAACAAACGGTCGATGCTTTGTTTGGCAGTTGAGGTTCTGCGAGACTGGAATGGTATTCAATGCTGACGTGGAATTTACGTCTCATTGGACATGCTTCTCTTTGAGATCGTCATTCTTGTAAGTTTCCTTTCATGTTTCAGTACATTTACCGCTTGAATTTTGGAGGTTTCAGAGCCCCAGATGAGGTAGTTCATGCTTTCTTCAACACTTTTAGACACAATAGCACTGTTTACTTCAGTAACTTGAGTGATTTTTACAAATTTATTCATTAGTTGCACAATTGCTGTGCAAAATGATCTTCAGCGACCGAAAACAGTATGATTTCAGAGCTAACTTCACGAAATTTTATACAATATTTGTTCCTTTCTATGCCTTGTTAAATTTAGAACCGTTTTTTAAAGTTGTTATGGACAAGGCTAAAGGCTTTTAAAAAAGAAAATCACGATTTTGGTCTTAGTTTTCTACAAAACTTCAACAAAAACACGATCACAAAGTGACTTTTTTGACATTTCGCATACAGCTGTTAAACGCCAAAATGCACTAAAGGGTTTGTTCAGTAAGCCAACATGCTGCATGCCTAAAGGTGCAAACGCAATGTAATTTGTGGATTTTTTTTTTTATTTAAATTTTTCATTTCTGGAAATAACAAATATTTGATTTGAGTCATAGTTTCACAAATTGATAAAAAAAATAGTGTCGTATCGTGGGCCTTACGTCCAATAATTCAAAGTATCAATAGTTCATTCCACTGTAATCTTTGACCTCTTAATCCCTTGGAATATCTTTCTCTGCTCCCACACTAGCCTCTTCAATTTTAAAATATCACCTTTATATCTTTCATCGATCAAAAAACATGTCTCAACTCTCCCATGTATCTATCGACTGCTCTAGTCTCCCACGCTGTCGCAACTCTCCAACGATACCACAGAATGATTTTACCATCAATAAAAACTTACCCCCAGCTAACAAACAAACTCCAAACGACTATAAACAAACTATAAACCTATCACTAAACAGTTCTCATTTCAGTCCCTATACCATCGTCGAAAAGGTGTGAAGCCAAATTCTCATCCCAATATCCATCCTATACCCATCTCTCTATCACCTATTTCCAATATATATTTCCAAACAATGTTTACATCTCAATTTATTTCAATACAAACAGGTCGGTCCCAGAGAAACTCACCTCTATCCAAGAAGGACGTGGTGTACATGCACCTATGTATACACACACCGCCTTATTGCTACAAAGAATTTATGAAACCAATTAATAGCGCACTGATTTATTTATTTTTATCACCAATAACTGTTAAAATTAAACTGCGTATCTATCCTTTTTTTGTTCAAATTTATAACGTCAGTGAGCGATGAAGAGCAAAAAAACCAAAAAACACGAAAACCTCACCTCAACTCATCACAGAATTTTCAGATAAATTATAAAAAAAAAAAATGTTTTTTGTTCGTTTGTGGGACGGAAATGGGACAGAAAAATACCACCAACACCAACGACAACATAATGTTATCAATCTTTTTTGTTTAATGTGATTTGTTATGTGACAACATGACGGCCGATTTCAGTTTAGTTGTATAGCGCGTGTCTTTGAGGATTTTTTTTTTATAATTAGCGGTCGAATTGAAAAATTTATATGTTAATACAGGGTGTAACGAAACAGGTATAAGTCGAGTTCAGAAGTTTTATGACAGAAAAATGTCGTTCTGAAGGAGACATCAAATTTCCAACAAACACACCTTTCTTTCACAACTTTTTTTTAAGGTTTAATCTTCAAATCACTTCCGACTTCCAAGCTTTCACGTCTTAACAACCAAACCTTTCCTCTGCCTTTCAGTGCAAGGTACCTTGGTTTCACCCTTGATCTCAAGCTTAACTGGAAATTAGATATAGAACACTGAGTAAAGAAAGCATATGTCGCTTTCTACTCCTGCAGCTTTGATAAAATGTGGGGACCCCAACTTAAGATGGTTCTCTTGATGTACACTGACCTCAGTTCATCCCATTCCTACCTGCTGACCGCTCATTTGGTGGCTCGTCCACAACACCATAAAACTAAGCAGAGTTTATGATCAGCGATTGGACACCAGTTCTCCGGAGAGTCTTCGAATCCAACCCGGAGGGAGAACGCAGGAAAGGAAGTAGAAGGAGACCTCAACCAACTTGGAGTGCTGAACTGGAGGCGGTTAGCTAAGAACCGGGCTTACTGGAGAGACTTGTGGGTTGAGGGCCAGGTTCACCCCGAACTGAAGCACCACCTAATTAATAAGTTCAAAGAACAGCTGGGGTCGTAACTAGAGGAGTGCTACGATCGAGTCAGACCGAAGCACTTAACGTGCGCATAAACATCGTTCCCCCAGACCTGCACATTAAATACTTCGTTTCGTGTAGTGCAATTAGACTCAATAAATCTGGGTTCTGGTCCGCGAAGCCATATAGCAATGTTTTTGATCCGTTTCCATCCACACTCGTCCACACGTTGATATTCAAGTGTACTGACCGAACAGGATAGAATGGAACAATAACCCACTCCTATCAAAGTACCAAGCATAGATCTGTACCGATAGCTTCAAGATAGAATGCTGTGTTGGATCATGTGTGCTCTCAGCGGAACTAAATCGTTTTTCTGACTTTTCTTGGGTATTTTAGGTGGAATTTCTTTAGAATGTTGATTCTGCTTCTATTTTGCTGTATGGCGACGAGTGGTGGTCGATACCTAAACAGGAAAGCAGGGCAGAAACTTTCCTTGAAAATATAATACTTCGTCAGATATTTGGTCCAATTGGCGAGGAAGGCGAATGGAGGTGGATCACATCGACTCTATTGGTTTGGGGACACATCGAGCGAATGATCAATGTAATTGAATCACAGCCCTCAGGTTCGAGACGAACAGATCTCCGTTATAAAGACCAAGATATCTCATGATACTTGGCTTGATAAAGTGGTAGCAACATTCCCAGGATCTAAGAAAATGGAAGGCTGCGGTAACAAAGACTCTTTAAAGGTTTGGAGATCGTAAGAGAAGTAATAAGGAGATGATAGCATCTTAAATAAATTGAAATCTCCCTCATAAGCAGCCGCTGAAAAACGTCTTCTGTACGTTTAAGCCCCTCAAAGTCAGGACAGATAACGTAGGATCCCCCAGCTAGTGAATTACGTACTTAAAAGAGTCATAATGAAACTAGTATTGGGAATCTTTAGATTGTACAGGGCACCTTTTCTCTTTAGAATGCTTGTCATTTTAAACTGTCACTAGACTAACATTGTTAATGTTTAATCTTTAATAAATTCTTGACACCACCCTGTACCATTTGTTAGATATATCTTTCTTGAATGAAAAGTTTACACGTGCAAACCAATTTTCAACCAATCAAATTCTTGCTTTTGCTGTTAAAAATAGAAGAAATATGTACACAGTACATCGTGCCAGATACATTGAGTATCTATGCGTTTAACACAAACGAAACAATTGTATTGATTTTGTTGTAAATCGTTTATGCAACCAATCTGGGGGGAGGGAATTAAAGATAGATTTACAAATATTTAATGAAAATCATTTAACGACGTGGTTACGTTAATGGAATCACGATGAGGATACAAACAGATTAAACAATATAAACACACGCATCTTCTGACGCCAGCATCTATCTTTTTTTTTAAATTGATTTCCAATTTTTTATTTTTATTTTTATTGGAGCAATTAAAAATAAAAGACTAAAAAGAAAAAGGTGAGAACAAAGGCGTAAAGAAGATGCATTATCATCATCATCATCATCCTTTGTGTGTCATAAATGTGAGAGGCAACATATGCATGCAGGCGGCAGCGCAGCGGTGTGCGGCCGTTTTGTTAGCTGATGAAGGTGAATGAAGCTGTTGCTGGTGCAGCTCCTGATGCGCAGTGTTTTGATTTCATTTTTCGAAACCGATGCGCAAAATTTCCATTTCCATCGAAAGAAATCCGAGAGTTTATCGCTGAAACAACGTGTGTGTCGATATGGAAGGATGACTGGCCTGATGTGGATGATGGGCTTTTGTTTTGCCATCAGTCCTTGTGTGGTCTACAAACAAAAAGTGTTTGCTTTTTGATGACAGGAAAAGAAAACACTGTCACATTGGCATTGAACGGAGAAGATACGGAATAGTGTGCACCTGAAGATAGAAGATATGGATTGCAGGCGAAGTCGGTTTTGTTTAGAGAATGAGAATGGTTTTGAAGATTTGGTGAGGGATTTTTTGGCACTGACTGACCAATTCACATATAATTCATAAGCAGATCTGTTGGTCTTGTTAATTATTGTGCGTTTTAGACCAAGAAGATTCTCAAGAAAGTGCATCGATTTCTATGTGTAACTCTGCCATGACGAGCTCAAGTTCCTCAGTGCAAAACCATAACTTTACCTTCAATTGAGTCTAGGGATGTAATGACATACAGGTGGCTATATTCGTATTAGAATTTGAATTGCACGATATAATGGCCGATGACTCAGTTCTTAGCATTGGAACTTCAAAAGTCCATTATCATCTTGAAAATCCTTGCACTCACGACATCCCGCATCCCAAGAATGCTATGGACAGAACTAACTAAAAGATAATCAAAGGAAGTCACTTATCACTTCTTGTAGGTCAAAACTTTCTGGAGGTCCACCTAACAGCTGTATGCGGAGGATATCACAACCTAGATGCAGAGGAAGACACATTTCTTCTATGTGAATGTCCAAAAGCTCAGACGAAATATAAAGGCAGGCCTCGGATAACACCGGATGAATTGTCAAACAAGCCACCGAAAACCATTCTAAAATTCCTTCTGAACTCCTAGAGAGACCACTACGACCACACGATGAAAAACCCTTTGTTGCGTAATTTCATGTATCTCACACCGGGGAATGCAACGGAGTCTTTAAGGAGTGCGGCTGTACATTAGGTAAAATGCAGTTTTAAACGGTCAACGAAGGGCAAATGCATATAAAGCGTTAAAAAGAGAAGTCACAGTAGTAATGACAGCACCAATCTTCAAAAAAAAAAATCCTTTGACTCACTGACAATACGATTTAAGTTGGTAAAACAATGGCGAAGATCTTCTCATGAAATCGCTGACAGACGCAACGTTTCTTTATGCTGGGTTCCAGGACACAAGAACTTTTTGTTAAACTGCAGAGTGGATGAGCTCGCTTTCACTCTATAAATAGGGGGAAATATCCTGGCTTTTTAGAATTGATTAAGTTCCACCTTGATACTGAAGCCAGAACATTTGTCTTTCATCGAGGTTGGCTCAACGTGGATTTCAAGAGAAGACTTCAGTCAATCAATAAAAAAATACCAAAGCTCTGTAGTAGGAGTCCTCATGGCGGAAATCGCTTTTATGAATTTCTTATCGATTTAGCTAGGCTCAATATCTACAAAAAAAAAAAGGAGGAACTCTGTCGCCGATCTAAGTGGTTCATGGAAGGGGTAAGCACCGATATGGGATATCCATCAGTATCCTCCTTTATAAGGAAACTAAGGTTCCTGGGGATTTTTTCTTCTTAACGTAGTATCACCATGGACCTACATTTTGGTGTAAACTAACTACACCTACATATCCTTTTAACAAATGTTTAACACTAGCATCGAAGTTTGTTTGACAATAAAAAAAAAAAAAAAAAAACCATGCAATGATGCCAAGTGTCTTTAATTTTTGATATGACTTGATTTTGGTTTGGTAAGTTGGGCATAAGAATCTATCAAAGGATACCTTAAAGAAGACGAGTGATCTATTTTCCTTCAGTATGGCATCACGAGGATTTGACCGCTCCCAATGAATATTTCTGACATCAAATTGAAATGTAATTGACCTCATTCCCTACGTCCGAGATTTCGATTGACAGATCAATAACTTTCAACAAGATGTTCACATTGAACTTAATCTGAGATTTGTTCGACAGGAAGTTTGTCGAAAGCAACTAAATCATAAAGACAAATAATATCCACAGAAAAAAAACAGCACCAGTCATTTATGAAGTTCGTAACTGAAAAAACTGGAGGTGAAATTGGAATATTGGGTTTTTCAGGTTGAATTCCACTTTCGAAACTAAATGTTCGCCTTAATTCTAGGGAGTACAACTATAAGCCGCACCCACGTCTTTAAAAAATGGTCATCTATCTTTTGAAATCTTCTGTTATGTTTCAGAAATGCTAACGTTATCTGTGAGAATGGTTAGAAAGAAGAAGATCCACAGAAATCGGCCTAGGGTTTTCTGAGGCAAACGTCTTAAGTGAGTCAAATTGCATGAGAAATGAAGTCATTCAAATTGGAGCAATGTTGCGTGGTTGAGGTAAGTAATTGACTAAAATATGAGACGTTTAAAAAAGAAAGAGTTCAGAGACCCTTTACTGACTTTTAAGACTTCTGACGCAGTCCTACGTTCGGAGGATCAGATGACATGAGAAGAGTATCATCTAAATTATGTGAAATGTGGAGTTGCATGCCAGCAGGAGGCCAAGAATAATTATTCACTAGCAATCGTCAACTACATTTCTGTTTTGGGGACATCCTCAGAGGCATCCTATTGAAAAAAAAAAATTTCCCACCGAAGAATTATTTTCATAAGTAATGGAGTGTATTACTAACTTAAGGTGGCGCTACAGTCCGAAGTGGACCTGGGCCACTACCAAAAGGCATTACCAACCAACTCGATCTTTAGCTAGCTGCCTTTGGATTCGCACTTTAAGTTGTTTGAGGTCCCCACTTTCACTTGCATGCGCCACCTGGGTCGCGGTTGAAATGGAGTGGTTCGGAAATCAGAATATTGCTGATTTGTGGCCAAAGGCTGTCAAAAGAGTGTCACTAATGTCAAAAGAGTGCCTGATATCCGTCGGATTAAGTATGTTTCTTTATTTGTCAGAAGTGCAATCAAAGAATGCTCGCGAATGGCAGACTAAATTGATTGGACAGCCTAAGCAACCGTTTGAAAATTTCAGAAGTAAGTACATTTCATAAAGGTACGCAGGCATCTTATTAAACTTTAACTATCTGTCTGTTTATATTTTACTTTGCATAGAAATTTAACAGAAACTGAATTTTCGAAACAAGAAACCCTTAAATTGTGGCAACATTTTCCAACAATTTCGGTAAATAATAGAAAAATTTGTCTCTAAAGATGGCAAAGGCAATATTTTGAAGTTTATTTTCACAAGGAATTGTTGGAAAAAAATTCAACTGCCAGTTGTTAGCAATGAGTAAAAGTAGTGATGTCCACTTAGCCATCAAAAGATGAGCCATTAACAACATCCATTCGACCCGAACCTTCTTGTGGAGTAAGCAACTCTTTTTTTTATAAGACATGCAAATAGTCTTTGACTTAACACACCAGGAAAAGCATGCTCAAAGCTGCTAGTTTCACTGTGAATCTCAATAGGAACAGTCCAAGAGTCCAAATTGGAATTTTCAGCGGACACTGCATGAATCTTGCAACAGACTAAAGATGTAGCTTATGTTTTAAGGAGATAAGAGACCTCTCCACACATCCTAACATAATGGCCAGCCTTCTTTCAAATCAGAAAGAGAATCCTCGGTGGCGAAGTTGTCCCAACAGAACAGCTTGCTGTCATCCACTCAAAGAAGTTCCTTTACTTCCAGACAACATATCTAGAACATATAAGGGAAAGCACAATAAGATTCTGAAGAGAAACTGCATTGCTAAGGGCTTTAAAAAAAAAAATTTCCGAATACACACATAACATAAGCCGTGATAAAACTTATCAAAAAGTTTGAATGGGCAAGGTGTAGATTGTAACTACATAAAGGCTGTGACTATTGAATTTAAAAAGTTTAAAGATCTAAGAAAAGGTGGTATTTTACCGGAAAAGTCGGCATTATGTTGAGATACTTCCAACAAGCAAGTTCCTTTCAGTACAGTACTTAAAATTTGACATCCAGGTACAGCAAATCATAGATCTCATAAATTTATTTCGGATACTTAAGTGAAAATATTAATTTCCCAAGGAGATGAGCACAGTAGTTAATAAATCAAGTGGATGTACGTTTAACTTTTAAGATTCTTCTGATTATGGAGATCCTTGGAATAAATGAAGTAAGTTCCTTTTTAACTCAAGATTGAGGAAGAATTTTCATATTGGAAACTAAATTGGCTTCGAGTTCATTGAAACTTTTATGTGTAACATACCGAGTCCGACATTATCCCATCTTAGGAGGGTGCAGCCTTTTGTACAATATCCGAAAGCGACATTAGGCCACAACTCGATTTAGGACATAAAGGGAGCACCAGAGCAAAGCAGTCTCCGGACCGCTTCATTTCGCTGCTCTGCACTGGTATGTTGGACTATGTACAAAAGACTGTACCATCCTAGAACGGTACGATTTCGAAATCGGTACGTAAATTAAAGTAGATAAGACTAAAACAAAACAACTTAATGCCAGGTGATAGCGGAAATTGTGCTAAGACCCATATTTGCGTTGTTAATGCAGGTACAGTACGATATGAAAATTTGACTAATTGGCTAAAACTTCACGATCTTTGAAGAAAATTTAACCAAAAACTTCGATTTCGACTGAACAGAATACTAGTTTCAATATTTGGTGACTTGAGCATAAAGTTTCATCCACTGGGTGAAAGGCATATGCACTTGAGCTTATGTAGACATCAGCATTCTAGATCCCTATCACAGGTTTCAGGCTTGTGAAGATGGGAAGAAGGATACCTCATTGTTCCTTTCAGTTTAAAGCAAGTCTTCACTGTTCTTCAAAAACGTTTCAAAAAACAGAGAGTAAGACACAGGTTGAGAGTAGAAGCCTACTTGCTAAAAAGGACCTTTGGAGGTGAATGAATTATTTCTTAAACTTGACTTGACGTTTTCATAGGATTCTTTGAATATGTTTAACAATTTTTAACAAAATCTTTCACTTACACTGCATTGAGAACGCTGGTGACGATGGCATACTAGTGATTTTATCCTCTTGTCCAAAACGGTGTGGTACCAAACAAGACAACATTGGAATGATCAAATTAATTTCCACACTTGAATTTTCAATTTTTTTTATTTTATTTTTAATTTCACAACTTCACTTAAATTTTCGTAAATATTTTACATTTCACTTTATTAGGTAATTTATCCTTGTATCCACTTTGAAATTTTCTTTTTCCACCTTTGCTTGGACACAGAAGATACAACAAAAGGAAACACTTGTGCGTAAGAAATGATGGAAGTGCGTTTGCTTTTCGACACAAAAAAAAAAAACTAAAAAGGAAGTGCGTATCTACATATACATTTATCTGAATCTAAACTAAAGTGAGTGTTGTTGTGTGTAGAGGAGTGTGTGCTGCATGGATAGAATGTGTGCGAGACGCGATCACTAAATCACTAAATCAGTAAATCGTTTGTAGGCGGTTCCATTGAATTATCCAAGAGGAAATTTTGATTTAAACTTGGAATTGTATCCTGTGAATGCATGTCTTAAGGTATCCTTGATTCGTATCCGACAGGTGCGCGCACAATAGGAATACAAAGAATTTTGGTTTTTTTTTCTTTTGTGTTTTGGGACAACTCACTTTATACTCATGGTTATATTCACTGATCACTGTTTACGGCGCGATAAAAATTAACAAAAAAAAAAAATTAAAATAAATAAATAAATTTCCCTTCATGCATATACAAGTTTTTATTTTTGTATATAATCTTGTTTTGTTGTTGGGGAAAATCGCTTTAAAAAGTGTTTTTTTGTTGTTTTTTTTGCGTTGTATAACCCGCTTATAGCACGTTGTTGATGCCGCGACGTTCTGGTCGCTACTATTCGTTTGGTAATTGTATTGTGGAAAAAAGCGCCCGCCGCCGCCGTCGACGACACCGTGTGTTTTCCCCGAAAGTATCTGAGTATCTCTGAATAAACACAAAAGAACAGCAGCAGGAGGACACACAGCAAAAAAAAAAATAAAAATAAATATAACAAGAAACGAAACGAAACGCTTTCTACTACCCTCTACTACTCACAGAAGAGTGGATGATTCTATTTCGTACACATAATGATGAACCAGAAGAAACGAAGGCGAAAAAAAAAACAAATTTAACAGAAAAACTCCCGTAAAACGAGAGAAGATAGATGTGGAAAGAAGTCTTCTTCTCATTGGTATAACGGTGTGTACCTCTTACGTTATGTACCACGTACGTACTGAGAATACCTAGCGCAGATACTTCAGATTCACAACAAACATCGCATCTCTTCTCAGATCGTAGTATAGTACGCGCTCCAGGGTCTCTGTACACTTCTCAGATTGACAACAACTATACGTACGAACGATGATTATACGCTTGTGTGTGCGGATTGCTATACTCCACCGCTCTTCTGAGTACTCTATTCCGCCGAACCGACTCGATGATGATGATGACGACGACGACGACGACTAGTGCTAGTGAGTGTGTTTTTACGGGGGATGATGTGATTGAGGAGATGCGTGTGTACAAGTGTGTGTATGTTTACGTAGGTAGATTATGTACTTACAGTACACTCCTCCTTATGAACTGCGTATTCGTGTGCCTGAGAGTCGGTATATCTACAACCTGAAGATGGAAACTTTTCCTGAATTTTATCACAGGGGTGGTTAGATACATTCATGTAGTTGTGGTTATATACGCCAGCAAGTGGAGAGGGATGGAAATTGAATGTGCAGTAGATGCATGTGGGATGGATTGAGTGAATGAAAGTGATTCCCCTTTCGAGTAGGGGAAGTTCTCTCGCAGTAAGTTAGTGTTGGCAAACGGCTGGCGGGTTCGTCGCACCCTCTTGTGTGGCAGATTGTGTGTAGTTCATTCGAATTGGAATTAAATTGAATAAAATACCTTTTTGTCGAGCGATAAGGAGCTTGTGAGGGGAAGTGCATAATGAGAGTGTGGTGGTGTATTACAAGGGGAAAAGCTCTAAAGAGAGATGCGAATTGATTCTATTTGGAGTTGAGTTATACGGAGTTCATTTTGGGATACAAATGCCAACTCTGTAGAAGAGAGTTGGGGTAAATTGGAGCAACATTGTGGATGAATTTTTATCCCATTGGCAGTAAATATGGAGACTGACTTTTTAAGGGGAATACCCTTGCATGCTGAGTATCTACTGAGTTCACTTGTTCATGGTATCCAATTCTGTATCTTTTACATTTCTCCATCTTTAAGATTTCTCCATTTAGATACCTAACTGCTACTAGTACCAGACAGTACAGATTCATTCTTTTCTGTTCCATTGTACTCAGAGATACCTACTCAACTTAACATTGAGATCTGTTGATGAAGGAGCTACTTCTTTTTTGATTTGTAATGGTATGCATGTGTTTCTGCATCTGTATTGATGAAGATAGATAAGAAAAAAAAAAAAAAAAAAGAGCAAGCGTCGTAGAAAGGCAACAAATATCTACCGTTGTGTTGTGTTGCTACCGACTGGACTTTGCTCTTTGAACAGCAAAAAAAAAAAAAAAAAAAAAATCCATTGACTGAAAGTGTGTGTTCTTTTGATCAGCAAAACCTGGATTAAGTTAATGCTCGTGAAGGGGGGAAGTTAGATTGCAGCAAATTTTTGATTTCTTTTGATGAGTATGTGCCTGAACGTTGCAGAAAATTGTTTGTTAAAATTGAAGGTGCCATGCCAACCTACCTACATTTGTTTAAAGCTTAAGTTTGAGCAGATCATAGCCTAGCTCTTTTACTAAAATTAAACAACCGTCAGTAAAAATTCCTGATCTAAATACATTGTAGTGTTCGCTTTGAATTAGCTAGGTTAGGTAGGTATACTTTACCTGCACTGTGTTAAGGGGTTTGATTCTGGAGCCCTCTGGTGTCTCTGAGAAACTTATTTATGAAGTCAGATTGAAGAAGGTATTTCTTTTAGTGAACTAGCTGCAATACCGTGTGGTTTTCTGATTTTCCCGAGCAACGACCAAAAGGCGAAAGCATACGGAATACCGCGAAACTAATGTCATGACAGAGGATACGTTCAGCAGTTTCCTCGCTGTCATCACATATTCTGCGTGTACCTACATATGTACATATGTATTTTCATTCGGCATTGTTTGCAAGTTTTGTCTTAACCGACAGTAACTACCTACTCTATGTCGGTATGCCTGCTTCCTTTCGCCTAGTTCCACCACGGATTTACCTTCATCAGTTTGATGCGAAAGTTGTAGCTATCTTCTCAGATAATGGGGTTGGAGAGCAACATAAATGTACTATCCCTGAGAATGCACGACATCCAAACGTTTTCTAACTTATTTGCCAACAGACGGTATCACAATGTCTTGCTGTATGCCTAGAGCTTAATGTACACCACCATCGTTCGTCCTATTCTTACCTATGGATCGCTCGTTATGCGAGGTTGTGCCTCGGCATCGAAGACTTACACGTTATCTAAAGAAATCAAAGAAATATCAAATAATCCGAAGCATGATGGATCGCCTGGACTATCAGCTATATCTGCCACATTTTACAGAAAGGCAACCCTGTCTTGCAAGAACTACTAAAATTCGACATCGGATATGTCGATTCTATGAGAAGAGCAAATGGAGGACAGGATACAACCGTGCGGTGTATAAAGACGTGGATGTAGTCCGGAAAGCAAAAATCCATAGCCTGCACTCACTCGGGCGCATCGCGCTAATGGACGAGAAGGCTTAGAGGGTTTTCGAATCCCAGCCACCTGGTTCACGAAGAAAAGGGAGACCGAACCTTTGGTTTAAAACTTGGTCTAGTAAACTGAAAGCAGCGTGCCTCTGATAAGGAAGTAAGTACTTACCTGCGATCGATGGTAGGTACACATAATAAAAAAAAAAATTCATTGATAGGAAGGAAGAGGAGGTTAGTGCAAGGATGAATCAGCACCACGAAGAAATGGACTTTTACTTTAGTGGGCTATCAACAGAAGACAGCTAGAAATTCAATGTAAATATTTAGCGCGACAGCTCTTAGAGAGCCAGATCCAACTTTTTGCATGAATGGAAGAGACAGCGGGCAGTTGATTTCCAAAATATCTAGGTATACAGATTCGGACACGATGCCCCTCTATTTTGGAGAAAATGTAGAAAATCATAGTCCAGTTTTAAAGTCTAGTCAAGCCAGGCTTAGTCCTCTCAGCTCTTGATTATCAATTTGCTTTGTAACAGTGAATCCGTAAGCTAGGTTAGGTACCTACCTATCTTGCTGACGAATGCTTTATGTTGTCACAGAAAAAAACATCGAGACACAACACTCATGGTATCGTTGGAGATAAAGTGGTAGCCGTAGATATAGGTACCTACCTACAATACATACCTAGGTACTCTGGAGATGCATTTATTTTTTAGGCTTGATGCCACCAATCGTTAGAAACCTTTGTTTGATCAAAGTTCAAAGATAAAAAATGGTTCTAAACGCAGTGGAACCCGTTTACTACGACTTCGCAAATAACAACTAACCGCTTTTAGCGACGTAGACACAACAACAAGTTAGGTTTGCATACAATAAAAAAGTTAACATTTTCAGTTCGTTTTGTGCGTCGTCGTCCGGTTAGAACGATTTAATGTCATCGGTGCCTTGCTCGTTAAACAGATTTTTTGGTGAAACATACCTTAAGGGGGAAACACAATTTATTAGAAAGCAGATGCGTAAAATATCATTCTGCATACCTACATCTAAAACCTTTAGAAATGGGCCTGAACCTAGCTACGATTACGATCACTTCCCTGTCAATTCTCATACAAAAATCATTCAACACACACATTCAGCAATTCACATACAAAACTCGCTTTATACTTCCAAAAAACGCTTTCACTTTACGGTCCATCTATCCACCTATTCGTATCTGTGTTTGCCTCTCTTATCGATGAGAGCTTTCTTGAGAAATGTTTTCCATTCCCACCACCACTACAAGTTACCATTTTATAAAGTAGGTGGAGCTTGTCTTTGACCTCTCTCTCTCTTTTGGCTACATCAACAGCAGCAGGTTATTTCTATTTTGTTTTTTTCTCTTTTATGCGCCATGTTCGTGAGAGATTCGCCCACGTGATGGTAAGAAAAACTCAAGCTGTCTCTTTTGCACTGCATTACCTCTGGGACAAGTTGTTTTTTTTTTTACTATTTCCTTTTTGTCGTTGACAAAATGTGCGCACCTGACATTTTTCGTGCCTCAAATTAGTGTGTAAGGTGGAAAGAGAAGAGAACACGAATGGGGTTGATAATAACTAAACGGGTGTTACATTGGCGTAGGGTTTTGTAGTTTTAAAATGATTTTGGG
Source organism: Criorhina ranunculi (assembly GCA_951813785.1). NCBI lineage: Eukaryota > Metazoa > Arthropoda > Insecta > Diptera > Syrphidae > Criorhina > Criorhina ranunculi. The sequence goes on from OX638381.1 coordinate 9,042,143, forward strand.
GGGCAAAATTGGACAATTTTTGTTTGCCAATAGAAACAGAAGAAGAAGAAGAAAATGAATTGAAAGGCACTCGCTGAGCTATTTAAAACAGTGGAAGTCAATCTATTAAGAAACATGTACCAACTATGAATGATCGATAAATGGAACCTTGGCATTCTGTTTGACCTTTAACAGAGGATACCTTCTTAATTAAGCTTCTTTAGTTCGTCCTATAGAAGTATAAGCCAAATCAGCGCAGCTTTAGGCTAGAAAAGTTCAGCTTTAGAAGAAAACCCTGGCATTTCAAATCGATACCAACCACTTTTTTGTTATTGAATCCAACCTGGAGCTGGAGGCACGGTGCAGTAAAGAAAGACCGCGACTCAGGTGGTGCGCAAATGGAAAGACACTTCAACCAATTCGGTGCCTTAAATTTGAAGCAGCTTGCTGGAGAAGTTTGTTAGTTGTGGCCCAGGTTCACTTCGGACTGTAACGCCATCATCAGTAAATGAAGTAAGGTGAGAGTTCTCAGCGGACAATGCCGTCTGAACAAACACCTACATCGCATGAACCTTATAACAGATTCAAGTTGTAGACTCTGCCTTGAGAGTGAAGAGACCTCTTTACACATTTTAACGGTAGAGCGACGAGGTCATTCCTACGGAACAACTCGCTGCCATCCACCCCGAGAAGTTCCTGGAGTGAGACAATTCATCTAACAAACAATAAAAGGTACAATAGGATTCGCTAGAAACCGCTGTGCCAAGGGCTGTGAACAAACCTTCCGACATCACTATAATAATAAGGTGAGAGTTGCAACAAATAGAGTTACGACCGATTGCATGCTTAGCTTTGATATCAAATTCGGCCTTCCTTAGAACAGATTGACAAAGCTTTCTCAATATTGATCCCGCCTGACCAATCCTGCACGATAACTCTGCATTCCTCGTTCCATTACTCGTGAAAAAGACCTCGACTTCTTCTGGAAACAACAACCACTTGCTTCTTGTTCACGATTCGGTTCATTCTAACGTCGTCACAGACGGCTACAAACCTTTCGAGTTCGGTCTAGAAGTATTCAAGGATCTTCAAGTCTCTCAGTATGAAAAGTGGAATGAAACGAAGAAAGAAAGGGACTCCGCCCACTCCCAAAACAGGTTCTGCAATTCGTCTTCAAACACTGAATGCCCCTTAAAAGGCAACAGCCAGTCTCATACTCCTACAAAACACTTATGAGTTTGCCTTGAGTGACCCGATCGTATGCCTTCTTCAAATTTTTTTGCTGTAGGTTTGGCATACTTCCAGGCATTCTCAAACACCAGTCTAAGAGTGACCCCTAAACTAGGCTCAACCACAGCCCTGCAGGAGTAACAAACTTCTTACAGACACATTTCTAGAAGAGTTCAGGTGCTTCTTAAAAACAGAATCAATACGCATCCACAAGAAACTAGAAAGGAGCGCTGTCCTGTCCCAGAGATATAGATTCGACTTTGAAGCTTTAAATTGCCCCGCAATATCACACTGAATATCGCAAATGTACGTGCAGTCAGTACAAAACACTAAAGTATTTCAATCTTGGTGCCTCCACACTAACCATGGTCAAGGAAAACTAACTACCGTTGACTATTTTTCAATCTCCCTCTAGAAATGGTATACAGGAGTTCTCGTTCCAAAACAAAATTGTTTTGTTCCCAGTTAACTCAGTTTAATGAGCGACAAGATCGCCTCTCTTGTTTGAAAACCCTTCTCCACTGTTCTTCGTTCTTAAATAGGGGTCTTCCAAGAGTGTTTCTAATTTTGTCCACTTCTTGACAAAATAATTTCCCACACATAAGTAATGTGTGAATGTCCACACAGCAGAAACCCCAAAACAAGTCCTTACAATGCACTTTAAACCAATTACCCGACCGCAGAATCCAATAACTTAGGTTCTATCCCAAAACCAAAGTAACAGTTTTTTCCATTCTCCCCCTTTGTTCAACTTATTTACTGCTAATTAAAATCCAAATGCAACACTCGCAATTCAATCCTTTTCTCTTTTTTTTTTTGGAACACACCCATCACAGAAGAAAAGAAAAACTAAACCCCAAAATGTTCTCTGGAAAACTACAAAATAATCCTTCCTCTCTCCAGATCTGCCATCAGCTTTCTTTTCTTCCAATTCATTCTTTTAAATCTCCGAGTCATCTATAAATAACCGCTATTTTGTGTATGTTGTCCTTTTAATTAAGCCATTGGTCCCGTTTTTCGAACTCATTTTTCCCATTCACACGATATACCCTCAAGACTCTTAGAGAATGGTTCCGGACATGCTCCATGTCTCCTTGGTCACACATTAGATTTCCATTAAAATTGAGTATTTCGTTCGATTTATTGGGAATTCATTTGCCAGCAGGATGATCCTTTTTCTTTTGGATTTATGCCGGTACCAGCAGTTGCAACATAGAAATGCTCTAATTCGGTGTGTGCCATGCCAGGGCTGTCTTAGACGAATAAGCACTTCCAAAATAGTTGCATTTTGTGGATAATTACTGTGGGAATAGGGAATAATTTTTTCGCAAGGATTACAGAATGACAGAGAGAGTGCATATATGCAGCATATGGGTAGGTGGCTTAGAAGGTGAAATGCGGGCACGAGCTACCGTCAAATCCATCATCCTCGGCTTTTGTTTGATCAGCTGTGAGATGGAAAGAAGTAATAATATATCATAATATCGTATTTCCAACGGGACCCCTCCATGCACACACAATTGTCCTCTCGACAAACCATCAAAAGGGAAACGGCATAACAGGATCAAATATACTTTTCAAGGGATGGATACGAAGAAGAAAAAAAAACGTCGAATTGTGTACTCTGTAGCAAAAGTCACCCATATAAACAGGGAAAACTCGAAACGAGATTTCAATATCGGAATTGGATTCACAATTCCAAATCCGAAATCCTTTCGTTCCAATTGTCGTTTTTGCCAGCGCGACAGTCGTACACCCAGGTAGTGGCAGAGTTCCCGGGTACCGAAACCTAAAATGTCATATAAGAACTGTAAGTGGTGCTGTGTGGCGGCAGTTTCAGGGGTTGCAGCAAAAATCACTGAGGGAGATGCCATGCCGGTCGTTGAAGTCGGATTTTCGAAAAGGTGTTTGGCGGTGGCAGAGAAAACCGTTTTGTATGAGGAGGACAAGGTGTCTGTCGCACATTTTTCTCGGTTTTTACTGCTATTCGGTGCAGAATATGAGCAATGTTCCTGGGGGCGACAACGAGACGGTTGATATTGTGTGGAATGTGTTGTGTCGCTTTAGAATATTAGGGTGTCGTTGTGTCGTGCAAGTGACATTTGGTTTGATCGAGTGGATTCTTTTCATTTAAAACGTGTTTCTGTTTTTCTAAACATATTGTATTGGGTTAGGTACCTCTACTATACCCAGCTATAGTGTTGACACAGTTAATGACCCCTTTTTCCCGTTAATGTGCATTTTAGTTAATCAAATGATGCATCGTTAGGAAGAGTACAAAATGGTACATGAGGCTTAGACCATTTGGATCTTTTGTAGTAATTACCCATCTTTGAATTTTGTCGAACACGTAGAGGTCAATCGAATGTTTTAATAGGTAGCCCCTCAAGAATGAGACGCTTCTTGAGGGTCCTTGGGGGGGTTACTGGTCGTTTTTTGCCGACTTGATTAAGGGTTCTCATTCTAACAGGCGATCAAAGTCACAAATCTTGATGAATTCACACATCTAAATGTAAGAGTCCAGTTTTTAAGGTTTACATGGACAGGACGGTAGGAAAAGCATTCCGGAGGTTGATTGCCCGGAATCGTCTTCCAAAGGGAATACGATAGAGAATTTATGGCAGTCAGTGGTCTCTTATAACTGAAAGCTTGAATGTATGTACATACCTACGACTTATCTGAAATCGCGGTCCTAGCAGTAGTGAAAGATAGGTTTATTTAGGTAGAAGCGACTGTTTGGTAAGCCCTGCCAGAAGCATGCGTAGAGTCCGTTTCAAATCACTTGGCAGTTGAGAAAGCTGCGCAGAGAGAGCTTGGAATATTTTTAATTCACTTGCGCAGCTTTCCCTGCTGACAAGTGAGTTAAAACGGACTCTAGTGCTGATGCGCCTTTTTGATACCACAATTCACGTGACCTGGATGTTGATGGGTGTGTCAAGCGAGGAAGTTTTGAGATCCATCCTGTGGAGTTAAGAAAGTTTATGTCAGAGGTCTGGCTCGTGACGGGCAGTCAAAAAGAAAGTGCGATAGGGTTTCCTTTTCCTGTGTATTGTCGCAGCTGCCATAGTGATTGTCAAAAGGGATGCCTAAGTTGGCAACATGTGAGCCAATTCGCCAGTGAATTATGTTAATTGCAACAATTTTTGCTGTCTCGTTGCGAGTTCGGTTGATTAGGTCGTTCGTCCTTTTTTTCTGCCTGGATATGGAGCGGTTTTCTAGGCAATTCCACTTATAGAGTTGAAAGTAAGTGCTGGAAAATGCTTCCTTTGACTTGATGAGTCCAATCGGCGAGTAGATTAATTCCGATAGTGAACTATCAAAGGTTGAGCCGCATCTGGCTAGCAATATTGGAAAGCTTGAATCCCTTAGAAGGAATCTGATGGGTGTGTATTAACATTTCTTGAAGAGAACCAGCACAGGTAGTTTCAAGATTTATATGGCCTTAGATAGGAGAATGTGTTCCACAAGCTGGGTTATTAAAATAGCGTAAAGGAGAGGGCATAGACTTCTTGGAAATCAAAAAGACTAATCAAGATACTGTTGGAACGAAGAAGTGATCAGCGTGCTCCATAAAATACGTTAGGGAATGCCGCAAAAGTTGACTCAGGTGGTCTCAGAGCCTCAACCATCCACTTTTCGGCCATCCGACATTGCCGTGTAATATGAGCTAATGGGCGACCAGACATCTGGAATAAGTGATTCGGAGTTACCAGGCGCCAATATAAGGGCATTTGAGTACGAGACTTATTACAAGGGTACTGACGATACATTCCACGCGCTATTCATCAGCGATGAGTGCGAGAGACTCTGGTTCAATCTGTAGGTACTTGAGCTTTATCACCGCATTGCAACTGGCCGTGGACTAAGAAGTGACCGCCACTTCTACCCCAATGGATACATGTATCATAAGCAACAAGCGATTGATCTCATCGAGACTGCCGTTTATGGCATACGTATGTACATAAGTCTTGATGTGCATTGGTGTCATATACTAGCACATAGGCAGCCCTAATCTTCTCGACTACTCCATCCACCTTATGCAGGTTCGTGGTCCTAGGTGATCATAGGCTTTGTGTTGATGTAGAGTGCTGATGGTGAGGAAATACCAACTGAATCCGATATTGGCCTGGGACTGTGTACTGTTTGTTCTGGATGTGCCAAGCAGCCTCATTCATCTATTCCAAATCAGCAACAGATCTTTAGAGACCTTGTACTCAAGTTTAAGTATTCAAATAAGGATTTAGGTACGTCGCAGTGTTAAAATATTATTTACAAACTTTAGGGTAAGACAACTACTTATACATTTATTAAAAGGTCTCCCGACCAATAAAAAGTCTCTGCTTAAGACACCACACCCTTCCACTCTCTTTGACTTCAAGCATGTTCTTATCAGTCTGTCAGGCTAATCATTCTAGCATCCGCAAAAGCTTGTTCTTTATAGAGGAGTTTCGATCTTCCTGGGCGTCTCGTACCGGAGGCCTGTGATTCGAAGATTTCAAAGCCTCTACGACGGTTCTTTGAACGTGCAATGATTCCAACCCAACGCAATATCTGCTCCAGCGTGAGATTGAGAGCGGGATATCTTGATCAGTTTTCTCGCGATCTTGAATTCAGCCATCGCCTTGTACAGCTCTAAGTGGAGAACCTGTAGTGGCCCCAGTGTCTCTATAAGCTGATAGAAAGGCTTTACAACTTATTTCGTATGGTCATATTGGTCATGCTTATACCGCCCTAAAACGTCCTTCTCCTGCAATAATAATAACTTCTGCTGGGTTAAAATGAAAAATTCAAAACTCAAACTCTCTCTCTCTTTCCGAAGTGCACTCTGATTGCTTCCAGCAGTGTAAAAGCGATAAAATTGGTTCCGTTGGTCTACACGGCCATTAGTGCTATTTCCAAAAAAAATCGATTAAAAAACCCCGAAATAAACGCAACTTGCATTGCAAAAAAAAAAGAAAGCCATATCCACTGCAATGCAATCTAAACAGGCACCGCACCTCATCCACCCTAAGGTACAAAAGGACGAAGTATAGCAAACAAAAAATAGAAGGAATCTCATTCACCTTTAATCACCCAGCAGCCAGCATTAAACCATTCATCCCACCCTGGAACAGTAGTCGTCGCCCTAATCCGCCCCGAATAACAATGCGATTGGGGTGACTTCGTCCGCCGAAATCAAACCTGCACAACAATAAAATATAAAAAAAACTCAGACACACAGAAAGAGACACAGAGAGCGCGACCGACTGAAGCGAAAAGGACACCGAACGGCGGCTTACCTTGCAATCAGAAACCCCTGATCGCCGGGATCAGCTGTTCTCACGTCGGTTTCCACATTTAAATGCCATTTACTGCGGCCTTCAATTGTGTGTCTAAAAGTCTCGCACATGGGGTTCCATCCGGCAATTGCCGAAGCAGCATTAACCCTCTACACGTGGAAGGAAAAAAAAAGAAAAAAACTTTGTTAGATTCGCACCCCGTGCCAAAATATCCTCTTGCACAGGTTATAAGCGAATCCGCATCCCCTCCTCACTCAGAGGTGAGTGTGTGAGTTGTGAAAGCAATCAAAATCACTACACCGACACGATATTAGAGAGTAATCAACTTGAAGTATCCGTTTTTTTTGTACAAGAGCCAAGCAATCAGGATGACGTAGCTTATAGTCCCTGCCAAAAGGTAGATGTGTTCGATATACTCGTACATAGGGGTAGTTGCGTTGCGTACCCACATTAAAGGTGGAAGGTACAGTGCGTCCCTTTTGTATTTGCGTAGAGAAGCTGTGCCGTGCCACGGTGTATGAGGTAGGTCGTGTGTCGCGTGCCGCATATAGTTTTGATTGAGCGTACGGTGTGTGCTCTGCCCTGAAACAGCAATATTGTTATTTTAGGAATACGGGCGCAGAAATAGGTTTTTTTTTATCCTTGGATCAAGATCAAGGTGTGTGTGCACAAGGACGTGCGTTTGTTTTGCTTGGAGCGAAAGACAGTTATTTTTTGCCTGCAGCTTGGTACAGTTCTCTAGGTTTGAGTGCTGAAAACGGGTCTAATAAAACACTTTGGATCGGTTTAATTGCCTCTCTATGCAACGGGGATGTTCTGTTTAAAGGACGAAATGGTGAAGGGGTAATTGTACCAAAAAATGGCATCACTCAGCGTCGGCATTGTTGGCCGGGTAATGAGTCATAATTATTGTTTTGAATAACCACGTATCATATGCAGTGGGTATGTTTAGTTGGCAACGCAGGTATATCCTGATTATGGCTGTTTCTAAGGTTTTCTTAGGCATGTCAGTGGTTTCAAAATATCTACAAAATTTGCCGACTTGTTGGAATCTTTGCAGATGCACCAAAGTTGCCAAAGACTGCTTTTACAGCCCCCGATAAGACTTTCTGGAAATGTCTAAAGTATGAACCTTGATACAGTATACAAGGTAACAGATTCGAAAAAGAACTCAGGCTATCAGGCTCCAGCTCGTTTAGACATTAACTTCTCCAACGCCAAGCTTCTTCATTTTCTGATCTAAAGCTTACGCATATCCGGTTCAACACCATCCATCCGTTTTATTTTGGGTCGTCTTATGCAATTTTTGTTCATGGCTTGTCATCTCATAAGCAAAGGACATCTTCTTGGGACACGATCCAGTATTAAACGTTAGCAAGGAAGCGCCATTTCGACTCTGTTTCCAGAACTATAGTTTGCTAGAGGTATAGGAATGATAAACACATTATAATGGTGAATTCCAGACCCCAGACGATATTCTGTTTAAATTAGTCTTCTCGGGGCTTAGTAGAACCCTTGTTTAGAATTGTAATAAACTTCTAAAACAACGAAAGTGCTTCACTTTAGGCCCATCAGTCCTTACAGAAAGGACACAAACAACAAATCAAGTCCCTCAAAGTTCCGATAAGACTAGGATGAATCCGCAGCAGTAAGAAAGATCAGCATGACAGAGCCAACCTCGGTTGTAGAAACGTGCCTTCCTCCAAAAAAGGTCAATTTTCGGCGTAAGAAATTGATTTGTGCCCTCGATGGTTAAAGAGAAGGAAGTGATAGAGGGAATATTCGGGCGGGTCATGAAATGGCATGCCTATAGACTGTATCAGAGCCAGACACATTTTTCAAAGTGGAACTTAACTACTGGACTTCGTCCAAAAAGGTGGCTTACCCCTCATAAAATGTAAGAGGTCAGGATATTTTTACACTAGCGAGCGTCACACTTAGCTTCTTATGGACTTCCTTATTGGACATTGTACACAAAACTATCATTCCAACGAGCTAGGCCTAGGTCCCTCGGACTTGTGGAAGACCTGGAGCATATTTTGTACTTATTTTCCACCATAGCTCTCCAGCATCAGTCAACCACTCATCTGTAAATACGATCCTGTGGTTCCTCCATGATCTCGTTCTTGCTAAGGATCACGACATTTTGGAATTGTAGGAGAACCTTGCAGATCTTTTCGCTGTCAGAATAGGTAGGAAGGCCGTTACAGAGCTCAATTCAAGTGTTCGGATAGGTCTCTTTCGGAGTCCTTCAGTCCCATTGAAAATGCCAACCAAGTTCTAAATTGACCTAGAACAGATACCTTAATGCTCGAGTTAACGTTTACCCTGAAGCTGTAACGGTCTTCGTCATGCAATTTCCAGCTTGATGCCATCTCATCGTTCCGATTCAGTAGCAAACTTCCATTCAATTGCTAGTCAAATCAAATATTTGTCTTGACATAAATTATTTCCATTTACATCAAAACGATACACAAACGCTCGTCACAAATCCATCGCTCCATCCCTTTCAGTGTCACAATCAACCCGAAACTTACCCAACAACATTATCCTCATGATGTAATTGATGCACTTGATCACAATTGAATTTACATAAAGCGATAAAAAAAAGGACGAACTTGAAAGAACACACAAAGACCAAAACCTGAACGTGAACCCTTACTCGCCCGTATGTCATCATTCTCCCTTTTTTGTGACACGAGCTAGCAGTGAATTTCATACCTGCCACCAGGAGGAATTCAGGAGAAAATTGTCTCTCATATACGACGATGACGTACGGCACGAACCAGCATTAATCCTTCTGCTTGATTCGAATCCTGCTTTCGCATATCAAATTCATCGCATCGCATTGTTCGTTGATTATTTGCTTGGAAAAGGATCTTGTGTCCCCGTGTAGAGGTGAAAAACCTACCCCTGCCTGGATGACAGATGGTATGTCTCGCGGGCTGCATTTGGCACACGTTCAAATTTTTTTGTTATTTTTCCTGCGTTGCCCTTAACTAAAAGAGGAACGCTGAATTCGACGGTAATAAAAGTCGATATTAAGGTAGTTCCTGTGATTCAAACGGTACGAGTACTCATCAGGATGCGGTTTTAATTTCCAGTTATTCACGTTGGGAAATTCGAAAAGGGGTTTCTCTTTCGTGTATGTGTATGTGTGTGTTGGAGAAAATCCCTTTTTTTCACCTTTATGTGCACATAGCCTACGCATAAGTCCTAGCACACGGATTTATCTGGCATGGGGTGGCAAAGGACTATTAGTGCTGCAACCCCCTTTGGTTGGATTAAAAAAAAAATAAAAAATCACAAAAATTAGATTAATTGATTGAATAGCAGCTCCTGTGCGCCGTCGCGCGTTCTAATGAGATTTCGTCCTGCGATTGTAAGCCACTGCAAGTGAATGGACGCGCGTAACTGTAAAACAGGATGAATATGGTAAACCGATTACATATTCACTCAGTCAGTCATTTACACACAGATGCGCTACGCGGTAGCCATGGCCAAATGTGTTCCCTTAATATCCCGTGGAAGGGTGTCAAATTTGAGGATTTAATAAATGACTTTGTTATCCTCTCTGGTGTATCTCATGAACGGAATCCCTGCGTTGCAATAAGAAGTCTGGAGAATAAAATTCAAATCACTCATCGTAGCAGGGGTTCATTTACCTAAGTTGTGTTGTAGGTTGTGTACACGTTTACCTACAGCGAAATCCTTGCCATCATAAATCAGTGTCATCATCTTAGCATTCGACATGAACCCACATGATGCTGGGCGCTGTATAGTATATGTGTGTGTTACAAGGACCTTTCATTCAACATGTGTTGACCAAATGTGTGTGCAGAAGGTGTGAATTGATTTTTTTTTCTTCAACCATCACTCATTCATTGATCCTTTTGGTTGTGGGCTAGTGTGTCCTTTTCTTTCCAAATTCAGTTTGTGTAGCAGGATTTGTCCACACGTTTTGGATTGATGAGGCATGGAATTGGAAAGTAGTAGTGTTGTCCTTAGTGTAATTACCATTTGGCAAATGCTTTCATTTGGTTTTAAGGATAACGCCAGGAGGCGCTAGGATTTGAGTACATGACTTGGGTGTGATTTTTAAATTATGAATGAAAAGGTACTCGTAAGAGGTGTGATTTTATGAAGGTTGGGTACCTTATCTATATTCTTTTCGGATTATCTCTCTGCGGGCGTTTACCATAAGCGCCTGTCCTATTGTAAGTTGTCTTTAAGATTTGAGCATTGCTGGAGAGAATAGGTGGGTCAACTTTTCATCTAACTTTGGATGGTGCTTTGGTCTTACTGTACTCATTTTTTCTGTCGTAAATTGGGATAAACCTGAAATGATTGCTTTAGTTGTCCACCATAACCCGACGAAACATCGGTGGTGGCTTTCGTTGTAGGAGTTTTGAATTGTTACTTACGTACATATGTACCTATGGACGCTACAGTTTGGAGTGCACTTGGTCTCAACCAAGAGGACTTTTCAGCCTGTTCGATCGCAGCAGCTTCCAGTTTCGCAAGCCAAGTTGGTTGAGGGACATTTCCATCTTCTTCTACTGCTCCGTACCTCGGAAATAGATTCGAAAATTGTCCAGGCATTCACTCTACAGATGTGAACCATATAAGTTACGGCATCTGAATTCTAAATCATTGTATATTCTTTTACACTTATAGTCAATGCCGAACTCTTACGAAGTTTATAGCGCAGCCTACGTAGACAAAGCCCATAACAACCTCAAAGTTGTGTCTCAGCAGAGAGTATGACTATCAGAGACATAAACTGTACTTAGAACAGTCAGGGACAACACAACAAGATCCCCTTATGTGGAGCTTAGTCGTGGACGAACTCCTCGACAAACTTACTTACCTCGGCATCAACTGACAAGTCTATGCCGACGGTATAGTATTGATATCTAGAGGAAGTTTCGAAGGGACACTTTGCGATATTATTCAGAAGGGACTCAAGGAAACTCAGGAATGGTGCCAAACAGCTGGACTCTGTATAAACCCGTCCAAAATAACGAAAATCCCATTTACGATGAAGTCAATTATACTCTTGGGAACGATGCTGACACCAGTCGAGGAAGTAAATTATCTACTACACCTAGACAGTAAACTTTCCTGAAAAACAAACGTGGAATTCAATGGAGGTCACTCATGATATGTAGAAACCTAGCAGGTAAGTCTAAGCATCATGAGATGAATTTACTCACAACGAGGTACGTACCCTACTAGAATTCTTAACGGGGGACTCTAGACTCAAAGGACACCTCAAAAAAGTAGGGATAGTGGAAGAAGACCTCTGCAGTTTCAGCGATTAGACCAGTGAGATTCCAGAACACATTCTGTAGTCTTCTGGGGCGTTGACCCACAAAAGAATGAAATATTAGGGCAAGTTCAAACTGTCAGATAAGGATATACCACTTCTCATCCCTAGATTCCTTAGGAAAACTTGCCTAGAGACGGTGCTCTAGAGTGGAATATTCTGGCCGAAGCTAGGTAAGAGCGTTACACGAGAGCATTGCTTTGCAGTAGACATGTGTACGTCGATCGGAATTCTCAAATAAGTGCCTTGGTGTTCTTAGGTTCTTCTGTTCAGGCAAATACACAACAACCCTCATAAAATACTTGGCAAGATACGTCCCTGTTCGGTGTCCTTTGATAGTATGCATTTTGTTTTCCTTTCACTGACCCTTAAATCTATTTTCGCCGGTTCCGTCTTAATACTTACAGACAGTTGAAATTTTCGTCGGTGCTGCAAAAAACCGTAGTTTTTCTGGGACTCGAACCTAAGCCAGTTGGCTGAGAGGTCTAAGGTTTGTCAGAAAAGTGTAACAAAAACCGTCCGGTTTGGGTATTGCTTATCCCTCGAGCTTATATCGCACATCATGCTTTAAACGGCTCATCTGTCAGAAACGTATCTAAGTTTTTTTTTTATGCTCGAAGCGTCTTGTTGGTTTCGTACGTGACTTTCAACTAAACGTTTATAAATAAGGGAACATGTAGGTACATAGTTACAAGGAACCTCTCTGAAAATAGAGGGGAACCTCCAGCCTCTCTAGAATTGATAAAATTTCGTTAGAAAGTCAGAACAAAGGCTTATAACAGGTTTTATAATATCAACAGTTGTCTTTTCTCGAGATAGACCGCCCTAACCTAGAAGCGAACAAAAATACTTCTGCCCATTATTAGGAAATATGTAAGTATTGTAATAGGAGCTCTCACTGGGCATTGCTTTGTAGGCAGACACGCCACTCGATTGGGCGTTCCTTCCAACGATATATGCAGAAGCTGTAGAGACGAGGAGGAGGATGAAATGATCACTCACCTTCTTTGTACCTGCCCTGCCCTTTCAAGGCTAAGAAAGAAAACTCTAGGAGAGTATTTCTACGAAGACCTATGTGATCTAACCGAACTCGATATTTACAAAAGAAAGAGCTTTGTCTGTGGGTCTATATGGTTCAGCACATAGTGTGGTACATAAACGGGTCTGCGCCGTAAGGCTTCCCATAGCTTCTTCCTTGACAAGGAAATTCATCATTCAAGGTTCCTGGTGCCGGTAATCCGGTACTCTCTACGTGGTATCACAATGGACCTACATTCTGGTCTAAGTTTGCTCCTGCTTGGCATTAACAGTCAACTAACCTAACCTAACCCACAAGGAATTAATAAAACTCAGTAAAGCCAAGACTTGATAGTGTGGTATTCATAGGGGTTTCCACCTTGAAAAGGAAGCTCATCATGCAAAGTTCCACGTGCCGGTAATCTGGTACTCTCTACCGGCAGAAGCTTGGCAGAAGCAGCCTAACCTAACCTAACCCACAAAGAATGAATAAGACTCGGTAAACCCAAGACTTGATATTAAATTTGGATGTTGCCCAATGGCCCAATTCATGCTTCCAACCAACCAAAGTCCAGCTCTGTCTATGCCTAATCAACATCAATTGCCTAACGACAGTTCGCGTGAACATTGCCACGTAAAACTTCAATTCGCCATGAGTCCACATCAAAACCGTGAGTAATTAAAGTGAGACCCCCTTCCTCATAACGCTGGTCTCACGCTACAACTGCAACAGATAAGCAATTAATTCGCACATATTTTTTATTACTTTATTCCCGTTATTAATTTATACACTATGTATATGTTTGTACTGGGAATTTGCATGACAGCTCCCATCTAAAAATAGCTCGCTCGTCATCTTTACAAGCTTGAGTTTGTTCACCCGCGGCATTCCTTGGGCAAAATTCACCGTTGATTCCCATGCCTCTCTACTCGGGTAGGGACTAATTAACACCCTTAAGGATGCGCGGTACCCATCCAATCGCGAGCAATTTCCGCGGTATTCCTCGCTTCGAGTGTAAAAATAACGCTTCGCACACAGTTTTTTTTTTCTTTCCATCAAATAATCCACGTTGAGCGCGCTTACTAATCTACCCGCCAGCACCAGCAGCAGCATATCAATTTCATTTGAAGCGTTCACGAGGTTAAGTGAAACGGCCAAGCCGAGTGCAAAGTGTTATTAAAGTGCCTGGGAAACAGAAGACGATCGAGCTAGCTTGGGTAATCTCAGGGAAACAGGCGTAGCAAGGCGACAGATCTTTTTTACTTAGGAGCCCTGTTCGGCTTTCTGGCGTCAATGATCGCGAATGGTAATATGTAGAACTGTTTTTTTTTGTTTTGGTTTTTGAAAAATGTTTTTTCAAAAAAAGTGTCAAGATGTGATGTCATTGCAACGCATGTTTATAATAAATGATGATTTGTCGAGTACGGACTGTGACGCGATGACACATTTATTTTGAAGATTAGCTAGTTGGAGCGCTCTGAACGAGAAGAAGGGACCTCATCATCTTTAAACAATTTTTCTGGTTTGATACTTACTTTGAGATGGACTCTCAAGGTTAATGTTATCGGAATTGTTAATAATAAAATGTTATCAGTTGACGTGTAGTTTACGCAAGAAATTAAGGGATTTTTTCGAACGATAAAATGTTGAGACGGTGTTTTTCAATTGTAAGTATGTAGCCAAGGCGTGTGCGATAAGCTATATGAGTAATTTATGGCTCATGGCTTGGAGTGGTTAAGAGGGTTTTTTCCATTGGCGCCTTGGACGTGAAGATTTTGAAGAATTTATCAAAAACCTACGCTCAGAGCGGTACAACAAGATAGCAATGACATCTGTGTGGCAGATTATGAAATGTTGTGGTTCGGTTAAGCTAGAGTGGGAGACTACATTTGATGCAGCAACACTTATACCAGAGTAGGTACCTTGTGGTCGCCGTGGCTTAGTGGTTAGTGCGGTGGACTGCAGGAACACAGGTTCGATTCTCAAAAACCACTCAAAGTTTTTTTCGCGGCACCACCTCTTCGCAGGCTTGAGAAACCTGCAGGAGGATCATCTGTCATGAAAAGCTTCTCAATTCGCCATTCGGAGTCGGCATTAAAAACTGTAGGTCCCTTCCATTCGTGCGTAGAATATAACACGCGCAACACGAATGGGTGTGAGAAGCTAGGCCTTGACCCTCTGTGAGCTGTCGTGCCAAATGAACATACAGGTTCCTTGTGATACCACATGGACCTGGATGTTTCCTTCAAGAACTACCCACAAATCCAACTGGAGGTTGCTATGCTGGTTTCAGGCAGTTGGTTGGAGATTGTGGAAGAAGCTGGCTCTTAAAAATGTCCTTCTTCCAGATGAGAGAGAATTTGTAGAATATTTTCTTCTTCCTTCTCGTCCATGTATAAAAATCATTAAGAAGGAGCCTCAGTCCATTGGTGTACCTGCCAAAGATGCGGTGTCCCGCATGTGATGCCTCTCGCATTTTCTTTGAGTAGCAACACGAGGGATATTAAGATTCCCCTTATCCGGTAGAATTAATAGAGTTGTACCGCACCTGAGGAATTCGTCGGCCATATAGTTGCTTAAAATCCCTACGCCCCGGGACCCAGATAAGGAGAATTTTGAATTATTCAGACGGCAATTTAGAGCTGTTTTCGAGTTGAAAGTGACAAATGGTGATGTCCCGCTTAAATATTGAATTGTATCTAAGCCACAATAGAGCCTCTTTGGTTGCTATTGTCTTGGCTTGGTCTTGGAAGACGCTACAGTGATCGGGCAAACGGAAGGAGATTTTCATTTTTACATCCTTGGAGAAGACACCTCCACCCACTATTGATTCTCTCCTAGAGCCATCTTTGTCTGCGCATTTGGACCCCTTTCATTGTAGCTCGGGTTAATCCTTGCAGTCAAGCCAAGAGGGGATAGTGGTTTCGAAATTTTTATTGAATAGGAGTTGTTGTAGGGCATAGTCGGTGTCGTCCGGTAGCAATTATAAATCATTGAGAATGCCGGGGTGTCCAGCAACCATTTGCCTAACTCAGCACTATTTCTGATGGCGGTTCCCCTTTGAACCAAGATAAGCTTTAAGTTCAGGTGGCCACATGTACTTTTTGCAAACACTCTTGGATAAGAAACAGCTTCATTTTATCCTTTGTTACTTCCATTATTCCCTGGGCATGTGGGCATACCAGGGAATGAGAACGCTGACGAACCAGCAAGAAGTGGTTCAGCTTTAAGTCCGGAACAATCCGACCTCTCGGTGAACGTTCCGCCTAGCTCATTGAAGCTCGTAGCAGGGAATAAAGCTCTAAGAAAGGCATACAATAGATGGTCGTCTCTGGACACCTGTGTCATAACAAGAAAGCTATGACCCATATTTGACAAAGCCACGGCCGACAAAATTATAAAAAAAAGATAAAAAACCGTTTTCCACCCTTAGAGGTGTGATTACGGGACACAACACTCTGCAGCACCATATGAAGAAGCTCTGTATTACAGAAGAAGACCTGTGTAGAGGCTGCGATGACGAGGAAGTTCATGAGGATACAACCCACTTCCTCTGTCACTATCCTGGTCCGTATCACCTTACACACAGATGCCTCGAATGTCACTTCTTCCCAGAGGAACTATCCGACATACCGGTGAACGACCTGAACAACATTTATGGTTTGTACCACGACAGACATAGTAAGCAAGCTTAACAGTTTTATAATCTTTAAGTGGGTTAAGATTTCCCCCTATGGGTATCACAATGGGTCTGTAGTGACCTGAGTGTGGCGTAAAGGCAGTTCCTCACGTAATCTTCTTCCATTATATTGCCCGAAGCTGTTACAGCTTCTGAATCAATGAAGCTGCCTGATAGTTTAAAGCCTGTGATAGCCAGAAAAAACTCAAAAGAAGTCTTGTTTTAGCAAAATAAAGGATAAAAGCAGCAAGAAGTCATTGGTCCATCTTGATCTGTTTCGACGGTCAAGACGGTCAGTGCAGGTGTCTTTCTAGTCCCTGTAACATCTTTCAAGTCGAAATTAAAGCCATTCGTCAGGCTGCTGCTTAGCTCGAGATTAACCCGGTATCTAGCACAAATATTCCGATTTACATGTGTAGTAAGGCTGCGATTAGATCTCTTTTTTGCAGGGCAGTTAAGGGCGGCCGCGTTTCTAAACGAGACGACTAACCAGCACGATGTCACGCTCTATTGAATCCCAATAATGAAGCCAGTTAAGGCTCATATAGACAAGAAGGAACTTTGACCATGTCATGTCCTTTTCTAAAACACCACATTGACACCGATGAAATAGTGCGACATCTCTGAGATGCAAAGGACGAGTAATAGACACTACCGGAGAGTTTGGGAATCCACTTTAGAGGGACAAGTTGGTAAACAAAAGTTTGATCTTAAGTAGCGAGTTTCAGGGGAAAGCAGTGCAATCGGGCAGTGCAATCTTGGATTGTCTTTTTATATTTATTTTTAAAAAACACCACACAGTCCTTTAATTGTGGACAAAAGACTGACTGTGAGACCTTCTCTAAGAACGTCTTAAAAATTAATTTGTCATTTCATATGCGACGAGTAGGTACGCCTTTACCATCTGCTCCTTTCGAAACAACAAATGTGTCAATATCGTTTTATGAATTTCAAAACAAATTAAAATCCTTTCGTCCTAATCAAATAAGCACTCCTGTGCCGGAGCCAAAAAACAATACACACTACACATTCGAAAATATAGTAAAACACATTGTTACCACATTGACCACTACCTCCCGCACACGTGTGAGCATGTGCATGCAACACACCAGCTAATCAAATAAGCAATACAACTATATGTCCATATTGCCGTGGATTTTATCCTTTGCCTGGCCCTGGAACAGATTGTGTCCGACAAACCGAGAATTCGTCTTTAATTAACTTACCAGCTTTCACTCTGCGGGCTACCCTAATACCTAAACAACAAACGAGCACCTCTCTCTTACCCGGGACGACAGGACTTTTCGGTTGATTTGCATAAAAAGGTCCTTTCGCCAGCCAATTGGTGCAGTATTTGTGAGTTAAAAAAAAAAAAAGAAAAAGGAATCCAACGATTGAATGAATAGTTTCCTGGAAGTGATCACTTCACGGGCTGTTTACTTAAATCCAATCGGGCTCTTGGCATTCTCCTCCAGCTTAGCGATCGTTAAAGATGACGAGAGTCTTTTTGTGCGTCCTTATGTTAAGATAAAGTGTCATTGCGTTTATCGCATAAACAAAAATAAAAACTGCCGCGGAGATATGCCTTGAAAAGTTAACAGGCAGGAAGGCAATTGAACGGACGATGACGGTCGTTCTGCTGTGGGATACGAGACGATAAAGGGTTTAAAAAACTCACAACATCTGGTCATTGTATGCGCTGAGATATTTCTTTAAGGTCGGCTTTCGACATTTATTTTTTTGTTTAGATAACATAAATGAGTTGAGGGCCAATTTGATGTTGGATGGAGCTAACTACCTTCAGTTTTTTATCGGTATCTATACATGCATATGTATTTAAGAACGGTTTTTGGTTTATTTTTGATTTGCTATGACAAATGCCTATACCTGTGTGTGTGTGATCAGAGAAACTCTTAAGTTATGTTTGCCGATGAAGCAGTAAAACAAAGTTTAGAATTTACTCAACAAGGTCTTTGTTGACCTAATCTTTTGCATAGGTAGCCCCATGACTAGGACATAAAGGGAAAAACCAAAATGAATATGAAAGATTGAAAAAACCATAACATATATGTACCTATTCATATGCAGCTGCCTTTCTGGACAAAGAGGCAGTATTTAGCGCCGCTCATACTCTAGTTGTTCGAGTCTACCTTGCCGAGGTCGACAGATTAGCTAAAAGGAATGGAAGTCGAACCAGAATTATTCAGGCGTCACTAAATCTTAAGAGGGTCCCCACAATTTACCTAGACTCTGGCTACTAGACGGAGATAGGGTTAAAGTGGACGCACATGCGAATGACGTTGTGGATTTCTTGGTGTTTCCATTCACATGAGCCAAAAGCTCTGTAGATGACTGTAGTACGCCCAATCCTAACCAACGGGTCTTTCATTTGAAGTTGAGTCAACGAACATGTAAAGGCACAAAGTGTGCTATGACATCGTGACCGAGGACTCTCAACTTTCTATTCTGCAGTGTACAGACTGAAGCTATTCATGAAGCTCTGAACGAGCTGGGCACCGAGGAGCTTGTAAGTCAATGGATAGTCTCTATGCTTAGAACAAGAATTATTTAGGCAACATTAGGGAACAGTCACTTAACCAAATTCGCCCTTAGAGGAACGTCACAGGGCGGCGTCATTTCTCCTCTACTCTGGCAAAATTCTTATAAAACTAGACAGAGAAGTGGTCGAAGTTGTCGTGTATACGAATGACGTGGTGATACTAGTGTCAGGGAAGTTTCTCTCTGTGATAAGCGAAATCATGGGGACTGCTGTTGCCTCGGTGTCAACCCGAGCAAAACGGAACTGATGCTATTCACTACCAAAACCAAAATACTCGATTTTACCCTTTTCCGTCTCACTGGTCACTGGTGGGGGCTGGTGTCTGCTCGGAATCACTGAACATATCAATATCATACCGTTTGCGGGATTTTTCCAGAGTTTTTCAGGCGGGACTACTGGCTATTCGAGAGGGTTGTACGCATCTCGGGCGCGACACAATGCATAAACAAATAATTGCTATCTTTGTAGATAGCCAAGCCGCTATCAAAGCCATTGACTCGGCTACCACATCCTCCAAACTGGTGCAGGAGTGCCGGAACGAGCTCGCCCACTTGAGTGAATGCTTCAGGTTCACACTGCTCTGGGTTCAAGGGCCATAGAAGGAAATGAGAGTGCAGATGAACTGGCCAGGCAGGGATCACCCGCGGCAAGGGTTCATATCCCGTTTGGAGCGGTTAAAGGACAAATCCTCTCACACTTCCTACAGAAGGCAAACCTCCAATGGTTAACCAATTGCGCCATGCCAAGGAAGATATGGCCGACCTACGATAAGAGCGGAACAAAAGACCTAATAAACAGAACCCGCTTAGACATCGGCAGAATCACGGCGATAGTCACGGGGCATTGGCCAATTGGAGATCATGCGGCCAAATTAGGTATCCCATACAGCCCCCACTGCTACAGTTGCGAGAGCAAAAATGAGAAGGAAATTCTCTCCCACTTCCTCTGCAAATGTCCGACGCTAGCAAGAGTCAGACTGCGTGCACTAAACCAACTATTCTTCAACGACCTTAATGACATCTCGGGTAAAGGGATACGGGATTTAGTCCACTTTCTTATCTCCACAGGCTCAACATCACACACATCATCAACCAGGTCACACGAGTCGTTGTAACAAAAAGGCACATCCTTACCTACCTAGACTTAGAGAATCTGGTTGCTAGTTTATAATGGCAAGACTAAGATAAGGCCTTATCGACGTACGATATCCCGATTGATATTCGTGTGCTAAATTACGGGAAAGTGCGTTTCAAAATCGCGCAAACAGCTGACAAGAGATTTGAAACGAACTCTGTTTGAGACATTTACTTTCTTTTCGGAGTACTTATGGTTTTTACAGTTATGGCGAAGGGTAACTAGCCATTCGTCCATTCCACTTTGTAGCTTTAGACTACAGAGATTGGATTCAGGAATATGATAACCCTCCTCGATTCGTAGAATGAAAGTTTTCCAAATGTTAGATTCCTCCAATAAGAGTGACAGTTCACGCCATTTTTGGGCTGAATGAACTAAGAACACTGGACGCTGAGGAATATAACTCGCTTACTAAAAGCATACTTTGGGAAACCAGTCAGAAGGAATTGTGAATCCGGGGTAGAACAACCGGAGGCAGCTTCATATCTTGGAAACCTCACAATGATCGGACATTGAAAGCAAGATTCTAGAACAGAGTTGGAAGAATCATCATCATCTAGTGCAAGGCGAAAGCGAAGAAAAGAACAACTTCTACAACCGCCTAAAATTTAACACCTAATAGTGGTGGGAAGTTCATTGTCTCGGAGACCAACACAACAATGACGAACAGTTTGTGGACTTGTGCAATGACATTGAATCAGAAACAATTTGCTTGAGCATAAGGCCTGCCACAGGATCAAGTGGGTCTTATCCAACCTAAGGTTTGACGTTTTGACTTCGACGTCTGAAACCAGCTTGGAGCCGACAGTGGAATGGCTTGCTATAGCTCTTATACAACTTTGTACTACGTTCGAGCCAACATGCTTAGAATAAACAGGCTTCGAGATCCTGTAGTGCTTTAATAATCTAAGGATCATCTTACCCTAGAAACTGAAATGTGGATGACCACTGGAACGCTGGATAAATTCTTTTCAAACCGTGCCGCAGAGATACATATGTCGATAAAAGCAGAGAAGCCACAGCACGAGGTCATCGATAGACATCTGGAGACGGATCAAAGGCCGTAAATTACTTAAAGTTTCTGCTCCGGTACTACATTAAGAGGAAGGAAGTTCAGCATAGGGTTAGACGTGATAAGCATATTTACATCAACAATTCACACTTTAAGCTGAAGTTGCAGTAAACAGGTGTGACGAGGGGACTACATTTGTGTCGAAAAAGCTTATCTCGTTTTTACGGATCACCTCAGGAGTGTCAGAGTCGCAGCGGTTCCGACGGAGTAAATTCCTGAGTACGACCCGGACCTTCCAGCAAACGCAGTGATTGCAACAGAAATCCGAGTTTAGGCAAATTAATTTAACACCAAGTCTCCTACCGAGCTGCATTTTTAGGCCTCCTTCAGGAAATTTGGTTTACTGTCAGTTTTAAGGCTCAAAAACTTCACACGCATTCTATGCAACGCCAGATGAAATTTTGTGAACCATTTTGAAGAAACTTATTCCAATGTAATTGGAGCTGTTATGGCGCCCTTTTTCTCACGACTCGGGCAAATCGTACCATGAGTCCAATCGTTGAGAAGTTTCTCATTCAACTAGAGTCTGATGTATGGTGTTGTTTTAAGCAATTCAGCTTTCAAGTCGTTAAAGCCATTGAAGTTGCTAATGCGACTGTATACCTAATCCATCTAATCTTCCTTCGTCAAGGACTGCTTTCTCAACCTGAGCTGAACATTTAAACATTTATTGACACAAAAATAAACTAAGCAATCAAGAGTCATCTTTAATTGAGCATCGTCATTATCAAATAGCCCACACACGCTGCCACCACAATACCTTTTTCTAAAATTCTCCTTAAACACAAATTGTCAACTGTCCACCGCTGATAAACTCCTTCCACTTTGCCACCCCCGCCCTATCGACATGAACAACACCGACTTATTACAATCTCCCCATGGAATAATTTCAACAACAGCTCCTCCACTTTGGTCTCTATAAAACCGGGTGTACATCTTCTGGGCTCTCCTTTAAGAAACTTATCCCATATAACTAACGCATGCCAATTAATCCAACTTAAGAGGCTAATATTTATTAATTAGTTCAACTTAAAACGAAGGAAAAGTCCAGACCCAAGAAATTTATTTCATTAGATAACATGATGTTCCCAAGATGTTGGTTAAGACACCTCACCTAAACGTAATGGGTGGAGGCGAGGATTTCGATGGGATGAACCCCAGCAATGGGAACTGTGAGATAATTTTACATCGACACCGACTAAATTGTTCCAAAGTATATGTGTATGTAGTTTGGTTCACATGTGTAAGCACTGAACTACCATGAGATGCCTTAAGGAGGTATTCGTTAAAAGAGAAAGGGAAATTGTGCTTCAGGTCAAAAGACGTCATCGCAAAAAGGAAACTTTGTCTAGATAGTGAGGGGTTGAATAACCCAAGTGGAACAGTCGGACTTACAAGAAGAGGAACCTGGTGTTTAAGGTAGATATGAGGATCCCAAAGAGACTTAAGTTTAAGTAAAGAAATTAAGGGCTCTAGTTCAGTGAAATGGATAAAACAGTTTTGAGAACCGAAAATGATTCGTTGAAGTCAGGCCTTCTAGCGAAGTGGATAAGGGAACTTAGCTACGAGCTTTGGGTTCAAGTGACCCGCTAGCTAATTCATCTGAGTTCCTTTCTTATGAAGTTGGGGACCTAGGACTGTTTAAAGATTGGAATTACACGTTGTAACATAGGCATCACTTGCTGACGATGTTATGAGACAGGACAGGGCCACGGAGACATCTCGGTGTATGCAAGGGGAATGGCTAGATTCGACGGATGGGGTAGTTCAGTTATGGCTCATAACAATGGCCCCCATTGCGGGGCTCGATTGTTGTGAACTTCGGGAAGGCAGTCCTTCTTTGAGTGAACATGATGGAACTCACGAATACTGACTAGGATATGACGACTAACGAACTCTTCACTACGTGATGAGTAGGGTCGTTACCAGATTGTCTTCAAGGGGCTATCTTCTACAATATCGGCCTTGGGAGATAGCGTAGATTGTGTGTCGCAAGACACTTAGGGTGGGTTGGCCAACCTTTGCCAAAAACATTTGACATGTCTCGGGTTTTTGACGAATCTTATCCTTGAGAGATACGGGAAAAGTGGGTGCGTTTAGGGTTCAGTTTAGGATCGTCTTAAGATAGTAAGGTCTAACTTAAGCTTTAAGTGCTAGTATAGTTTAGGTTTAGCTTAGGCTAGTTAGGGTAGTATCGCGGATATCTTTTCCTGTCCTTCTCCAGGGTATTCTTTCTTTCTAGCTGCTCTGTCCGTCTGTTGTCTGTTTTGGATGCTAGGAAACCTCCGCTTCTTAAGCTAGGCACGAGATTTTGTGTGCTAAGAAGGTGGTGCAAGGTGGGGTTGACAAGAACTATCCCTCGTCCAACGAGCTGAACCGAGCAACGACAAGCGTGACGCCGTCTTACTCACCTACACCAAAGTTGCTTCCGTGGCCCTACCTTGGCTCACAACAAGCGTCGGACGAAGGGACTAATTGACTAAATTGTTGCAAGTAGGGGACTTGGACAACAGTTCTTGGACTTTCGACACGTAAATGAACGATGGATCTCAAAACGTATCAATGCAAGATGTTAGCTTAGCTTTATTTCATCTCTTCAGGGGCTGTTTTGATGGTAAACCTGTATGGAAGTCAGCTGTGAAACATTCCGTGTCAGTTTCTAGCTTTGCCCAATCGTCCTTTCCAGCAGCTCCATGGGATCAGTATTGTTTCAAGAACTGCTGTTGGAGTAGTTTTACGACGGTGTAGCCCATGAATGCTAGTTCCTTGAATTTGATGACCTTTCCTGCCGCACACCATCCGGTTTGGCAGTCATAAGTCAGAATAGGTCTAACAATGGCTGCATGCATCTAGTAAACGATTGCGGCTTTAGGGCGAAATTAGGACACCTTTTCTTCTTATTGTTTCCATTAATCTTGCTGATGCATCCTTTCTTTCCACAACACACTGTTGGGAATACCTTAAGGAAACATAGTTGTCCACAATCCCCACCACTACCACTGCCATCACCACTATAGCCTTCACTTCATTCGTATAACTTTAAATTAAATTTGTTGTCCTGTCGGTCTTAAGAATTATTATGTGGTTTCCAAGAGTTTAACACGACGTGTTGTTGTCGTGTTCCTTTTTGTTTTGGGGCGAGCGGCGGCGGAGGGGCGACGTTTGTTGGTGGCGGCATTTTATGAAAATTTATCATCCCCATGTGTTGCCTTTTTCGGAGAATGTAAATTTTCCTCACCATTTTGCAACAACCACTGACTCCTTCTTTAGTCATGAAAAAGGACAATCCAAGTGGAATAGCTTGAGGTGTACAACAGAGTAAAAGATCCTGTGTATCTTCTTGAGTAAATTTTCTTCGGTAAGTCGTATGGTAACCCTTTACCGGGGGTGTGTGTGTGAATTTGTGTCCCGGTTTCGGTCCTTTTGGAATTAAAATGATGAAGGTATTAAGTGGCCTAGGAGTTAAATGAATCGCATAAAGCTACACCAGCAAATAACCCCTGCCTATTGCGAACAAAAAAAGGACCATCATGGGTGTCTTGGAAAAACCCTCAAGTTAACCCAAAGGAAGAACAATTTTTCAGCATCTCACACACAGAAGCTGGGCCGTTTCCATTCGAGGTAATTATTTCAAACTGTCAAGTGGCTAATTTCGAACTTCCTGCTGTTCGCTCAGCGGAAATGGCTTTTGTGTAATGGCGATTGCCAATGACATTTCGACGGTTGCCGCTCGATAAAAGTCAATTGCTCCGAAAGTGATTTCGAGTGAAATAATCCACGAAATGCGACCGAAAACAGCCACCGCTAATGTACGCCCCGCCACCAATGGTGCTGTGAATTTGAATTCTATTTGGCATCGGGCTTTGTAAGGTGGAGGCAGCACGGGCCAGCGCCGGCCGCATGGCGAAATGGAAACGAAACAATAACAGAACGGTGAAATGTTAATGCAATAGCACCTAGTGGGGCAGTGGGTTGTAGATGGTGGCATAGCCACCGCAGCGTATAACCCCGTGGGTGGTCCGTCCGTACGCGCACTGTCTACAGTCGTCTACCGTTTTGACGAAAATAGTTGCGAAAAAGATCGACAAGGTGGGATGCAGATACCTCAAACAAATGGATGGATGGATTTTTGATGTTTGCGTTTTTGACAGGTTGAAAAATTGAAATTTTTCTTGGCACCAAATAACGGTCGACCGTGGGATTAGCTAGTGCGGAGATGGGTTTTTTTTTTGCGACTAACAGGGCACGATGGGGATTTTTTTTGTTTTTTTTTTTTGCGAACATTAAAGCTGAATACACCTTGACGGGAAATTGTTGAATATTTTGTTGTACGTCTGTAGATGCAAGGTCGATAGTCTTTTAAAATGTTGACAGAGCTGTCCTTAGCCAAGTGTGATTTTTAGCTTGAAGATCTGCAGCATGCTTTGCAGAAAGGATAACTCTTACCGAAATCAAGCATAGGAAACAGAAGTTTGGATAAGGGTGCGCATTTTGAAAAGCGAGGACGTGTGTAGCGGTTGTAAAGGCTGAGCCTTCGCTGTCATTTAGCTGTGTTTTTGGTAGGGTATGTGGGTGTTGGGAGACATGAGAATTAATATGATCGTGAGAGCGATTGTTTAGATTCACAATATCTGGTATCTTCGTCGACGCCTGGATCTTTTGGTTTAACCTCGCTGTTGCAAGGCAGTGCCAGAGGAAGTGTTTCATGTTTTCCTCCTCCTCCTTACAGTTGTCACAGAAGCTTGTGGTCGTCAGCATGAGTTCGAAAGCACTTTTATTGAGATTGACGTGCAATGTCAATCTTGTCTCTATTC
Source organism: Criorhina ranunculi (assembly GCA_951813785.1). Classification (NCBI taxonomy): domain Eukaryota; kingdom Metazoa; phylum Arthropoda; class Insecta; order Diptera; family Syrphidae; genus Criorhina; species Criorhina ranunculi. The sequence goes on from OX638381.1 coordinate 9,068,237, forward strand.
TGTTTGAACTCAGGGATCTGGCCACTTTACATGTGTCTACATTCGTCCAGTCTCTGTTGAATTCAGTGTCCTTTTTTTGCTCCGTTCCTCGCGAGTTCGTTGGCTCTTTCTTTGAGCCTTGGTTCCCACGTGAAGCGAACTTTGTAATAAGCAGCTGTCTTGGGGTGTAACACACACTAAGGTAGCTATGTCTAAACATTAGCAGTGCCCTCCTCACGTTAGAAGTGGATTTCCTCCGCTTTTCCCAACTTCTCTTCTCTTCACCTAGAACGGTTCTACTTCCACGAATTGGGTTTTCGGTTTTTTCTTCGGCCTTCTCCTAATTCTAATGTGGAGTCCTGATCACAATGGACTTATCACTGGTCTAGGTGTGCTGGTAATAGCTGGCAGCCACCTCAACCTAACGTGGTTCCTTCTGGAAGACCTCCTGCTTCTGTCCCTTCAATCTTATAGCCAAGAGCTCTTATTCCGGTGACGAAATCTCCAACGATCCATTTGTCCTGGATAGTTACAGCTCCATAACTAGTCGGAGTTGGTTTCTTCCAAAATTGTAGTACTTAGGTCGTCGAATGATGACTCTTCCTGTCCTAGAGCAGATTTACGCGATGTACCTAAGAAGAATTTGTCTGCAATGTGTTCGAGTGGAAGCCATATCCTCGCTTTCGGTCTAAGAGAGGGTTGACTCTCGACAAAACTTGAAGTTCGGTACCGAGCCAGATCTCACTTTAACCATCGACAGCATACATGGTAAAGTCAGTCGGATTTTGGCGGATAGGGGCACTGTAAAGAGCGTTCGTAAAGGTGTTTATTGAACCCGAAATCAATGATCCTCGACTTGTTACAAGGGATCTTCTCATCTATAGCAGTTCCCATCCAGAACTGTGACTACTATCTCGACGAAGTATTTGCAGATTGTTACTGCATTCTTAACTGTCTTTGAGGTGTTGGACAACTCGTCCAGGGATCGACGAATTGAACGCTTTTTTCTATGACTGGATTGGAAAATGGTATGGTTTTCCCACCGAGCTCCTTGGAGCCTTGTATTTTTTCGAAATGTAAATCTTCATTTAAATGGATTCCCCTTCTACTTTCCACCAAAACGTGAAGTGAACATCCTCTAGAGCCAGTGTAACTTTACACATCCACACGCCCGCTAAAGATCCAAACATCGTAACACCTACTGTGACAGACCACCAATTAGTACCCGCGAACAGTTTGTCAACTTGGCGAATCTGTGCGGTTGCCAAAAATAATCTCAACTCGAAAACTCATTAAAAACGAAAATTTGAAACCATCTTGTGACAGCTTCCTTCTGCTTCCATAAAATTTCGGTCCCAAAAAAATTGATTCCTTTTCCTTGTTTATTGTTGACACTGTAAATCGTTCTGTGTCGGGGTCTGCAACAAAGTTTCGAGCTCAACTGAAACTGCATCTGTTGCATGCTGCTGTGCCTCCGAAAATATCCATGGCACACCCGGAGAAACGACGACAATCGAAATGGTATGACGGCTGCTCCAAGAATTACCTTAGATCGGCTGACGGTCACCTCGGGATTCGCAGAAATCGATTTGGGTGGCAGTCTTTCCAAGTTTTGACTGCGCAATTCGACACGTTCTGTTGCTGGCTTTGGACATGGACATCAACCGGCGCAGTCGATTGATCTAGATCAGCAGATTTTATTTAAGGTGCAGATGTGTTTATACTTTCAACTTTTGGTGGACTGTATCAGCTTGAAGAGAGAGAGGTCTTTCATTGCTGGCAGAGGTCAAGTGAAACGGCGTCTTTTCATAATTAACGTGGTGTAGATAACACGCGGCGGACCTGAGAGAGAATTGAACTCAGATAAGACCATGGAACGTTCCATAATTTCTCAATGATCACAGATAAGGCCACCGTAACGAGTTGATTTTTCTTTCTCGTGTCTCAAATTTCTGTCTTAAGAGGCGCGTGAGGATCACTTATCGAAAAGGCGATAAGGGTCTCTGATGAATGATGCTGCGACAGCGGTGGAATATTTTTTTTTTTTTTGCTTTTCGAGATCCGTGAACTCGTCTGGAACGGGGAATGGACATATCGATAATGTATTTCGGTTTAATTGGGAACGATTTTGAAATTTACGTTATGGGCAATTAAATGTGCTTGGCTACGGTTGGAGGTGTCGCTGAGACCACAACAAAAAAAGGGAGATAACCGGGAGATAAGCAAAATTTGATGAAAATATGATCAACACTTGGGAGGTATTGGTTATTCTTGGTGAAAACTGAAAGTCAACTGTTCTGTTCCTAATCGTAGTTACCAGCTTCTTGAGAAGTTCCATTTTTAGTTGTCTGAGCTAAGTTGAGTACCGATTTGTGTTCCTTGAGCTCGTAAGGCTCTTCTACTTTGATGGCGGTTAAAATTATGCGAAATGGAGAGCAAGTTGGTCGATTGGACAAGTATCTATAATTCCTTCGTCATATTTGAGCCTTTGCTAGTTCAAGATTCTCTTGCTGGAAAGTGGTTTCGAAGTTCTTGACGAATCTGTCCAAGCTTCGTAGAACCTCATGAGTAAGTTTAGGAATCGATGGCGACGTTTTAGAGAGCTATGACCTATCCGCCAAAAGAGACTAATCGTCTTTAGACCCATTCTCAAGTTTCTAAGGGAAATCTTGCTTCACATCGTTAGAATAGCATCTCTAGTGAAAGACTATACCAAAACCACATAAAAAGTACCCCAAACCACTATAAGACTTCTTCTACTACCTACTCATACGTACATGTACGAACTTTTGTGCCTTAAAAGTTCTTTAAAACTATTGACTACCGAAAACTACTCTCTAAACTCCACTCACAATATCCTGTTGATTTGCATTTCAATAGCAAACAAATCACAAGGATTCCCAAAAATAGAAAGGATATCTCCACGGCTCCAACTCACACAAACTAATGTGTGGTATTTTGAAAGAGCTATTTATCTTGATTCGCAAACTTTTGCATATTTCCTAAGGAAAACAAAGCGCGTCCTCGCACATGCAATCCCTTTTTCGTGAATCCCCATCCGATATTCACAAATCGTTAAGTCCTGTAATCGTAAATCGATCTTCCTTGGAAGGATATATTACCTGCGAAAATTCCTCCAACATTTCATGATGTCGTCCCGCTGGAGTTAAGGAAGTGCTATCATGCCCCGGAAGTACTCGGGAGTCAATATTTGAGCTCAGAAATAATCTTACGATGAAGGTGCATCCACCCAAATAGAATGTGCGTTTCCTATTTATATACGAATACTTCGCTGTAAGGACAAAGTTTCTTCTGTTGAAAATAACATTTCTTCCGGTGAAGGTTTTCTACCATTTGTTCAAGTGTATCCTTGGGCGTACGCCCAGCTCACGAGGTAGCTATAGATAGAGAAGTTCTTAAGGTAGAATCTGGAAAAATGTTACAGATGCAAGGATACATATGGTTGTGTTCAAGGGAACAACTCACCCGTCATCATGTTTGCGTATCCTTTACTCACTCTGACAAACAAGTGCAAACTTACAATTGAAATTAATGTAAAGTTAAACTAAGGAGTTTGGCTAAAAAGTCTCTAGAGAGACTATGTGTGGGGGAACAACCAGAGGGTTGAACGAAGGTAGGATGTGGAAACTTCAAGTTGAAATGCTTGTCGATAGTTTGAAGCGGTGTATTCGGTAGCAGATGTACCCAGGGATTTATGAAAATAATGTACGTAGACACTTGAGAATTTTTGAGCAAACCAGGAGTGCAGATGGAATTGGGATACATTTACCGAGATGAGATTTATCTATTTACTCTGGATGAATATGAAATTGATGAAGTGCTCTTCAGTTTTATTGAATTCAATTAAGCTGGCAACAGGACGATGAGTAAGGGTTGGGATGCTGGGATGATACTCGTTTTTTTATTTATTTTTTGAAGTTTCATTATCTTTAGCACGGAGTTTTTAACTTATGAGAAGGCTTAGTGCTTTCAGTGGAAGTCTTCTTTTATAAAAGAAAAGGGGCTTAACGGAGGTCCAGTTGTAGAGTACTAAATCCAACAATTTGTTAATCCTGATCTTCAGAAATAATCCGGCTTAGAAGCCAAAACTTGTTTATCTACGACTTAACGAAACTAACCCTAGCTTAGTTTGTTAGAATTGAAAGAAGAAGGGAGATCCAACTGCAAGATTAAGGTTCGAAAATTTAGGAAAAAAGAAAATGACAAAGCTTGAGAACCGGAACCAAATCTTGAACCAAAGATCTGCTTCGTGTGAGCACTTACATTCTTTTGTTAACAATCTGATTTTTACATATTAGTGCGGCATTATACCAGAGAAGTCGAACACCCACATCATTTTGCACTACGACAGATCTTGGAAAAACCCAGAGATTCCAAATCAATACCCACAACCTTTTTATCGATTTTAAGGCCGCGTATGACAGCATTTATAGAGATAAGCCATACAGAGCAATGTCTTACTTACATACTTAACAGGCCAGCGATCCTTGGAGGGTCTGAGCCTGAGCTAAAAGTTCACAGAGCAATGTCTAGTTTTGGCTTTTTCAAATTCGGATAGGTCTCACTGAGATATTTGATGTCAAAAAAGGCTTAAGACAAGGCGACACCGTTTGGATAACTACTTGTCTACGCCGACGGTATAAACATCATTAGCAGAGTTCTAGCGGACCCTTCATTAGATTCTCGTAGAAGCCAGCACGATCTTAAGTTAGCTCCCTTCGGTTTCGCACGTCAAGTAAGTTTAAGTTAGGTATGTGGGCGAAGAGGAGTTCCTCTGCGCCACATTCAGGTCTCTAAGACCCTTAAACGTTACCCGCATTAAAAGTGTACTAGTAACTACTTACTGTGTTAGTGGTGCAAACCATCCTGTGGATTTGATAAAGCTGTTCAGATCGTTCACCGGTTTACCAGATAGTTCGTCGAGATCCTGGAAGAAATGTCGGCCGAGGTGTTTGTGTCTAAGATGGTACAGGCCGGGGCAGTGGCAGAGAAAGTGGGTTGTGTCCTCATGGACTTCTTTGTCTCCTCAGTCTTTACATAGGTCTTCTTCCGTAACACGGAGTTTCTTTCATGTGTTATGACCCGTAATCGCACCTCCCAGGGTGGAGAGGGATTTTCTAACCTTTTGTATAAGTCTGGCGGTCCTAGCCTTATCAAATACAGGCCATAACTTCCTTGTGATGGCACAAGTGTCTAATAAGGGCCATCTGTTATTTGCCTCTCTTTGAGCTTCGAGCTTCAATGAGCAAGGCGAGGTATTCACCGCGAGGTCGGTTTGTTCTAAACTAAGTGCAGAGCCTTCTCTAGCCAATTCGTCAGTATTCTCATTCCCTGGTATGCCCTTATGGCCCTGGACCCAGCAGTGCGTAATCTTGTGCTGTGTTCCAAGAACCCTGAGCTCTTCGAGTTAGTTGATGATGAGGTGGCCTCAGAGGCTTCCCAGTTGAAACCCTGTTGTACATCTGCCGTCTTATGTCCCAGCCTTCTTCGAGACTCTTCTGATAAGGCCGAACAGCCCATAGAGTTCGTCGTTGTATCTACTCCTCCACTCTCCATCTATCTATCACAAAGCAACCGAAGGCAACTTCATTCATTCTTGACAAAGTCAATGCCTCCGTGCAATAGAGGAAGGCTGGGATGACAACGATCTTATTTAGAGGCACTTTCGATATTCAAGAGAGGGCTTTGCTGCTCAATAATTGTCTTTTTAGCCCAAAGAAATAGCGATTGGCGATTGGCGCATCGCTTTAGGTTCCTATTCCACCGTGTATTATCTTGACGTGCCACTTACGGCTTATCAAGCGCGATGAACTTAAAGTTTGCTTGCACTAATGGCTTCAATTGTCTAGCGAAAAGACCTCTACAACACCTCTCCAGCTTTAAGCACTGAAACAAAGCAAATTTGATTACAAATTTCCAACGTCAATTCATTTGTGTTGCTCTCGCTGAGTAACCGATAAGCCGTTGAGTATATTTAGGATCAAGACGGCTATTTCCAGATCTGTGCCTTAAAGTTATTGACGCACAACTCTCACAGAGGCACGTTTCAAAAATTTAAACTGTGGTTCCAAAAAAGAATTTCAGAAATAAAACCAATGACGTCAGTACTCCAGTTTTGGGATAAGATAACACAAGTGTTTATCAAAAATTTAACTGTAAATAGAATTTGAGTACATTGCCCATTGTTATCGTTTATTCCTGTAGTTTCTGGTTACAGGAGATAAGGGTAACGTCGCAGTAATTCCCATGAAGCACCCGCACGTACCCGGTTATCAGTAATTTGCATCCACAACCAAATCGTTGTCGAAGATTTGCATTTAGAAACTGATGATGTTGCTTGTTTTGGTTAAGGAGAACAGCCTTTAGACGGTGTCTTATCAGCGTTATCAGCGCCAGTGGGTCAAAGTTCATCGATAAATCCCAGCTTCAGAGAGTCGAAGTGTACACGTCCCCAATGGTCGATCAGTTCCACTTGAACGTTCGGCATCGTTTGTTCGTTGCCTTTACTGATCCTGAAAAAAGTTTGTTGTTTGTAGTACAGCTACGATGCTCCTAGTTCGTAGCTTGATCTTTTTGATTGTGGTCGGTGTTGTCGTCAGCGAGGTGGTACAGTTTAAGCCATGTAAGGACTACACTGGCAATTGTGTGGTTCATGAAGTGCGCATCGATCCGTGTCCACAGGCGGCCGAACACAAGGCGTGCAAGATTAGACGTCGTCGGCCAGCGAGAATATCGTTTGACTTCACCCCAGGATTCGATAGTGATAAAGTGGATGCATCTGTGTTCTGGGCGAGAGAAAACGAAGATTTGGAACTGCAGGAAATGGATAGCGATGCATGCAAGTACGCCACTTGTCCCTTCAAGAGCGATCAGAAGAACACCTACGACTTTGAGTTGCCAATCAGTAAGAAGTTCCCAACGAACGACTACGAAATCAAGTGGAAGCTGAACGGTTCCGGAGCTGAGTGCTGTTTCACCACCTTTATCAAGATTATTCGTTAGAAGGACAACGATTATGCCTGTATAAGTGTGGGGGTATACAATTCAATGGGTTTAGTATTAAATTGAAAAGAGAAATTGTAAAAGTTGTGAAATGTTGTTTTTATTGAGAGAATATTCTGGCCCGCTGTTGGGGTGTTGAAGGTTCAAGTATTGAGGTTATCTTTTACTGGGATGTAATCAGAAAGCTAGCTGCTTACTCATGCAATTTAAGTGATGATGATGTGCAGGGTAAGTTATACCGAACGAGAGATAAAGGCTGAGAAGGGGACTGATCTGGCGAACATCTTTTGGATGTGTGACATTGTCTTACTAATTCGATGACAATTCAGTGACAGTTGACAGTTGGTTACTGTCAAATTGACATTCCAACTTAGTTGGGTGACATTTTGCGTTCCTGAAATACTGATTGTTGACGTAGTGGCGTTGTGTTTTTTTCTTCAGAAACCTAGTTCAAGTAGATGTTGAGAGGATGGATCTTTCACATAGGCGGAGTCGCTGTTATATGTCCAGAATTCATTCATGGCTTAGGGCTCCGTATGTTCTTCCATAACTATCGTGGATTTCAAGACCTCTGTTAGAGTCAATGATTGACCATTTTCAGGTTCAGTTCCAATTCTTCTCTTGCTGGCTTATTTGTCGAACTTGTCATTGTCATTGGTCCATTTTTGTCCAAGGATTTTGGAGCGATTGGTTCTATTTTGGGCTTACGGGTCCAAGTTCAATGTTATATCTCGAAACTCATTTAGGATGTGGTGGCTGCTTGCCCTTCGATGCTAATGTCAGTACTTTTCTTGAGGCATCGGCTATTGCTGGCATTTCTTTGATTTATAAGTCAAGCTGTATAGGTTAGACGAGTCTGGCTTTGTGGCTGGAAAATATCAGACACCAATAGGCTAAAGTACACATACTGTGGATTCAGGTTACCATTATTTTTTCCAATTGAAGTCAATGATTGACTTGTTTGTCTTTTATAAACTATTCTCTCCCAAAAGGAAGACCACGGCTTACACTACTTTCTGCTGTGGTTACGCAGGAGAGCTCCGACACTCTGAAAGGTGGAACTGTTTCATCTCTTGCCAGTTCTTGAAGTTTTCACTTGGTCTGACGCCTATTATTTCTTTTGTCTAGTCCATTTGGTTTGGCTTGGTACTATCGAACCTCAAGCTCAATGCTTTAAGGGTAGTTTGGCTGTGTCACACAAGCGTAAAGCTTTGCTACCGTTCTACCGATAATGTCAATGTTGTCTACGTAACCAGGTACAACCGACTTGTTGAAAATGGTGCCTGATTTTCTCCAGTATCAGGTTGAAGAAGCTGCGTGCAACCTCAAGTCGTATTTAAGGTCTCGGTGGTGTTTTTCCTGATCTGGCGGGCACGGGAATACCAAAAGAAGGCTCAACTATGTTCCCATTTCCATGGGCGGTCTAAAAAAATCAATAAATAGTTGGTGGGTAACGATCTGGATTCCTTGAGTCTTCTCCAGGATTTGGCGTGAACTGAAAATGTTTGGTCAAGTGTAGATTTTCTAACGAAGTACAAGGCACCTGAATCTTAAAATACTCAGAGCTTCCAGTATGGTCGCACGTTCTTCCATATGTCGACCCGTTGGAACTTCGATCTACTTCCAATCTACCTATGCATGAGCCTTTGTGATAACATCTCCTTGTAGCATGACCTTCCTTTCTTATAATCAATTAAGAAGACAAATCCTCGAAAAAAAGAAGAAATCTCTGCTTACGAGGCGTTAGCTAATTACATTTCACACACAGATCACACCACCGACCGCCATCCCACAGGACAATCCGTAAGGTAAATCTCACCAATAAACCAAAAAGGAAACGAAAAAAAAATGAAAGCAAAAACGAATTTTATTTCAATTAACCCAAATAACGAAGCATAAGGACGTAGCGCAGATGAAGAAATAATCCCCGGGATGAAAATAAAGAAGAAGGAATCAATGACCCAGTCACACTCCAGGACCTAATCATTTCCACACAAAGATAATCTAGATTTTATTCGCTCCTTCGCGTGAGTACCTTCGGAGAGTACGTCGCCACACCAGCAAACGTCTTCTAAGCGACAATTTAAAATGGCATCTTCATTGGCTCCATTTTAGGGGGTGTGGGTGGTACTGACAAGTGACACTGGTGTGTTGGACCCCCTCCTTATCCAGATTTCTTTTCATGAGTCTTTGCCGAAAATTAGATGAGACCAATGGCGGGTGCCAGGACCAATAAAAACGGAAAAGGGAAATAAAATTAATCCCGTTCCGTAATGAAACGTGTGATTTAGTTTTCTTCCTTTTTTTTCATTTCGTCCGTTTTGCTTCTTTTATTCCATCCACCTAGGAGATACCGAACGAACACAGGCAAAGGAGGGAACAATGATATCCTTTTTATTTGCTACACGGGGTGTTGGCAAGGACAAACCTTCAATTGTGGATTTGATTCGCTGGAAGTAATTGCGAGTAAATGAGAGAATCCAAGGATACGAAGCTTACACGGTGTGCCAAAGATAGGTAGCTGACTTGTGAAATTTTATCCAACCCCTGGTGCATGAGTATATGTATTGTCTTGGTGTGAGTAGAAGAATATGGGTATATCACAAATATCCCCGGCTAATCTCACTTATTCCTTGATTTTGTTTCATTAGAATACGTTGTCTCAAGTCACTGGTAACGGTTGATTCAAAATTTTATTTAGCGTAATAAGTGCCCTCTTGAGTTCTCGCTTAAGACGATGGTTTATTTTTATTTTCTTCTTCTTCAACGATGACAATTGGAGAAGGGAAGGTCTATTCTAATAAATTGTCGGTGCTAAGGACACTGATGCTGATATTTGGTATCCTTTATTCATTTGAAAAAATGTTGTGTGCTGAATGTGAAAATAAATTTCGAAAATTCTTCTTTGTTTTGCTTACAAAGTAGATGACGTGCGTTCTCTTGCTTGTTCGCAAGTGTATGACTTTCTAGGCGGCTACAGTGAGCTATCCGCGTCTATAATGTCGAAAGATCTAGAGAAGATATAGGATCGATCGATGAGATTGGTTTCCACTCGCTTTTGAGTAGAAGTGTGACTTAGGACTTTCTCTACCCGTGGTTCTAAGTCTTTGGTTCGTCCGCTCTGTTACTCGACTGACTTTCCATGGCGATAACGATAAATTTTCGAAAAGGGACACCAAATAGATAACAGTTTAGGACTGTCTAAGACTACACCTTTGAAGCAGATGTCTTAGATGGCAACCTTGTACAAGAGGGCTTAACTTATGATTCTTGATGTGATCAAAGTGGTTGACCACGTTCTAGCGAATCACAAGCTCTGAAAACCCGTTCCATTTTTGTATGGTTTCGCTCTCTATGAACAAATGTAGTGAAGGTACAGTCAAAGAGAAAGTTAAAAGAATCGTAAGGTTTCCTTATCATCGATCCATATTTCATTGAGAACGACGTTGGTCAGGCTTATAGGTCGATGATTACCAACTTCTTTTGGCCTGAATTGGATGATATGGACACCAACGACATGTGGTTCCAACAGAACGGCGCTACGTGCCACACAGCTCAGGCCAAATTGGAAATTCTGCACGAGCGATTCGGGGGCATCGTCATCTCACGTGAAGGTGATGTGAACTGGCCACCGAGATCGTGCGATTTGACCCCGTTAGACTTTTTCTTATGGGGTTTTCTGAAGTCGCAGGTCTATGGGAATAAGCCACAAACCACATCGGCCCTCAAAGCCAACAATACCCATACCATCGGTTAAATTCAGCCTGATTTATGTGCTAGAGTCATGGAAAATTGGACATTTCGGATGCGCGGCACCCAGAGAAGCCGCGGCGGACATTTGAACGATGTCATATTCCATACATAATGGCATCGCCTTTCAAACGATTAAAAAGTTTCGATGATATCTCACACACACTTTGCTTTATTTAAATTTGAAGATAGGAAGCGCTTAATGAAAGACCCTCTAGCTTCCCGAGATGAACTGACAGGCAGTGACTGCTCACATGCTGGTTGTCATATTGTGTGGAAACTTGAAGTTCCACAATGCTTGGGCCAACTAGGTGCAATGCCGATATTGTGCAGATTCCTACTGTGCTCGAACCACTTAGGGAGCATAGGGAGCAGAAGGATACGAAAGTGGGGTCCAACTGAGACATAGCCGTGTGTTGTATGGAGAGTCTCGTATTGTAGCTGTTTTAGTGAGATGTGACATACGGAACCACATCAGTGCACAGGCTATGCAAATCGAGGAAGCAGCAGCAGGTGCGAAAATTAGACCATTTAGAGTTTTAACAGAACCTTCCAGTGAAGAGTCTAGAAGGGAGCTGATTTCGTATGGTCAGGTCAAAGAATTCCCAAACTTGTAAAGAAAAAACAGACCTTAATCTCAGACAAATACAGCTGTTGACTTTGATGGTATTCGACGTGTTCCTGCTCTAAATGCTTCGACATAGACTGCATGGGTAAGTGAAAGATTCCAACAGAAAGCTAGATGAATCCTATAGTCGGTGGAATTTAGATAAACTTGGTGCTCCTGAGAAGATTTCCGATCCTAACCCACAGTCCATTTTTGAAATGAGACAGTTTATCACTTTTTGGTGATTCCACTCTTCGCCTGAAGGGAATGCTACGGGGAGGGATTTTCCGAAGTTTAGCTCGTCTATCGCAGACCATGGTGTCATCATAGTGAATTAAGGGGATCCGCAGATTCTTTGCGTCGAAGGATGCAATATATTTTGGATATGTAGATCAAGAAGGAGTAGGTGGATGATCATATTGAAAGCACTGTTGTTCTTTAAACTCCGCTTAGTTTTTTGAAGTTGCATTCTCTATTCGGAGCGGTCCACCAAACTCACCCAGCTCGGTGAGAGACTCGAGAATTTATTCGATATAGACGTGATTGAAAGCACTCTCTATGTCTGGGAAAGTACCCACAGTGTATTGTTTGTGGTTTATTTAGAAAGCATTGCTTTTGACAAAGGCTACCGCTACTGAATTCGACGAGAGTAGGAGGGTTAGCAAAGCAAAAACTGCGTCAAACAAGCTTTAGAAAATCTACGTATTCAGCACAGAAACCACGCTTTACGCGTGTCGTACTTGGAAGGTGATTAGCAATATCACCCTTAAACCGCAGACCGCATTGCATCTTAGAGAACGCGTCAAGAACTTATAGACATTGTGATGAAGTAAGTGGCAATGAATAGGTCAGGCGTTATAGAATATTCTGTTTCACCAAAGCAAACGCGTCAGGAGGAATCGAAGTCGTAAGTAATGAGTATGAGAGAGTGGAAAGGCATTGAAGACTAAAAAGATACAGATGACGATGCGTAACGAGTTTTCAAAGAACGAACTCCATCTCTGCTAGAAAAGCACAATCATTCGTCTGTTCTATAAGACCTTCAGTCCTCCTGTGACTAAAACACTTCGTCAACATTGTCACACTTATCAAAAATCAACTGAAAACGGTTGGTTTCTAAATAAAGAAAAGGTAGTTAGTCACTTGCACACCATTGTGGTCAGCAGTGTTTCTTTTCTTTTTTTCCCGGAAACGAGTCCCACAATTATGTTTTCATTGATATCAGGCCACCGTATCACCTAAGGAACCGCACCATGGCTTCATCATTCCCGTGATATCATCGCCTCACTAACTTGGACTAAAAAAAAAAAAAATTAAATGTACGAACAAAGGCAGCTACGGAACACGTCTTATCGCGTAAGGCAGCTTGGTACCATACCAAGTTGCCGTCCCGTCGATTGATACTGCAGTTTTTCTTATTTTTTTTTCCGCGCACAAAGAACACCAAAGCCAGTCAAGTCTTAAGTTCACGTCGGACTGATAAGACTCAGCGAAGCGGCGAGTGACTTCGACTTCGTCTTTTATTTGACGGCATTTCAATGAAGACACACGGAAGGGTGCAGCTGGGCAAGGGTTGATTACGTTGGTCGGCAAAGAAAACCCGGACTATGCACTCCCGAGCTAAAGGCGGAGTGTTGGCTTCCTCTTGGAACTGATAAAAAGTTAATTAAACCACACGCATTCAAGAGTCGGCCTGCAGACCGAGATGGACTCGAAAATCTCCACATCTGTGTCTTTGCTTTGAGTCTTTACAGGCGGTCTCGCATTTGTCTTTTTGTGTGTGGGGTTTTGTGTGGATTGCGATGATTATGGTGCAACATCTCCCTCCCTATCTGGAGGGATAGGACATTCTTTTTTTGTTTTTTCTTTTACTTCCATTCCGTGAGGGATATTTCTTTTTTTTTTTTGTTTTATCAACTTTGCGAAGTGATGATGAATTAATGCGACGCAGATATGAATTTTGTATTCCTCTTCCCGAGAGGCGGTCCAAGGAATCTCAAAGTACTTTCTCTGTGGTTGTTTATTCCGTTAAAAAAAAAAAAATAAAATAAGAAAGACAGATATCACAACGTTGGGAGTAGTTTTCCTGGAAGAGTTGATAACGAGAAGAGTACTCGTACTCGTACTTGGTACACGACAAAGTGAAATATGAAATTGTAATTTACATTTGCTCCATTTTTTTTTCATTTTTTTTTATTTTAATTTTTTTGGTTTTTAATTTCGTTGCGCTTAACTTTGTTAACGGTACAAAGGGGATGTTTTTTAATTAACGACAAAGAATTCATTGTTTTGAAAGGAATTAGGGCGATCGTTGGTCTTTTGCAAAGAAACACTGATTGAATGATTTTTTTTCCGGTTTTTTCCCGGTTGCTTTTGAATTTTTTTTTTTCAAAATAAGACCGTCCATAGTGATGACCACATGTAGTGGTCAGTAGTAATGAGCAAAACCATTGAACAAATGTAGAAAAATTCGGTTACTAGGTTCTTTCTGCATACAAACGTTGTGTGAGTCATGGTTTCATGAGGAGGGTTATACTATGTTCGAAGATTGAGGCATCTACTTTTGGCATTCCTTAGATGGTCGAATTGGTAACCAAATTGACCTCGATCTACTTGATGAGAGGTGGTCGATTCTGACAGCTTTCTTATTGCGGCCAAATTCAGAGCTCGCTTATCCAACGATCATAAGAATGCAACGTTGGAAGACTTAGTTCGATTGGAGAAGCCAACACCAACAATCTGTGGAACCAGTATCGCGCCATCAACAAAAATATAGCCGAGGTTTTTTTTTTCCTCTGTCGGGCTGTTGGAACACCAAGCTGGAGCACTCAGACACAAAAACAGGTCCATTGTACTACCAGCAGGTACAACTCTTTGGTTTCTTCGTCTTACTAAGAAAGTCGCGTAAGAGCTTCAGTGATAAGGAGCTTAAGTTACCAGCACTCATCGCATCAGCCCCAAAAATCTGCCACCTGATACGAGCAAAGGCAGGACAATCACATAGGAACTGTTCCGCAGTGTCGTCGCCTTCTCCACAAGCGTCACAGACAGTGGTGTCACTTAAACTTAACACTTTGGCAAAGGAAAATGTCCCGTAAAAACGCCAAGAAGTTGTCTGCAGTCTTTTCTGCTGAGAGACAGGAAGAATGCCGCGGATTTGTTACAGACGTCGGGAAGGATTTGTTTAGTCAGCCTGCATCTTGGAGAGTCATGCCATCGACAGTTATGTTTGCTAGAAACCCAACCATCGATAGAAGCCCTAACCGAAGATACGGGCGAACTTAACTTGGGTTCAGGGCCGGAGAAGTTTTCCTCTGAACCTTGCTTGGCAAGCTCATCGGTGACCTCATTTCGGGTAATCGCGCTGTGTCCAGGGACCCAGCCGTGGTATGGTGATGCTTGCAAATACCGGACAGAAATGAAAAAAGATATCGACGCATCGTCCTTTTTCGTAATAGTCCCTAAATGTGATCACAATAGGACAAATTGTTCCGTTTCTTCGATCTGTCTAGACTTGTTCAAAACGCTGATTTAGGGGTCTGGCTAGTTAGGTTAGGTTAGGTTTGCGGGTTGATGTGGAGTGTGGACCCATTGTGATACTCATAATGTGTTTCCTCCCGTTTCTGTGATGTTACTGTCTTGGTGCCAACTATCCAGACGCCCTGGCAAATTTGAGCAGGTCTGACGGCGATTCATCCAATAGCTCGATGTGATCGAAGAAGAATTTGCTCAGCGTTATATTTCTCAGTTGGCAGAGGTATGGGTAGTGACAGAGAAAATGGGCCATGTCCTCATGAGACTCTTCATCACAACATCCTTTGCAGATATCATTGCAATTTTTTTATGTGATACCCTTACATATGGTGGCCAGTTAGCACTCCTATCAGCATTGACAGCGATTTCTTGTCTTTTTGCAGGAGTTTTCTGGTTTTTGTCTTGTCGTATTCTGGCCACATCCTTCTCGGTATTTAACAGGTGGTTAGTGATTTCTTGTTCTCGATCTAGGGCTGAGCCCTTTTTGGTCAATTCATCCGCTGCTTCATTAGCTGGCATCCAAAGATCCAGCACAGTGCCAAGAACCTTAAGCTCCTCGCGGCAAATCTTCACAAGCTTCAATGTTATCTGCGCAGCAGCTATTGCTTTTATTGCCTCCTGGCTGTCAATGTTAATTGTGATGTTCTTCCGTGATATTGTCAGCGTTGACACCAAATGAGCAGCCTTTGTAACTGCTGGAACCTCCTCTTGGAAAACGATGCTGTGGTCTGGGAGTCATATGAAGCTGCTTAGTTTAAGTTCCTCTTTCTGACTAGTTGGTCAGCGATGTCATTGCCTTCAATGCCTCTATGGCATGGTGCCTACCAAAGTTTAACTTTGTTTTGCCTTGAGGCAGCATTGAAGCAGCCAGCAATGATTTTGGATTGCAATAATGAGAACTTAGTCTTTTAAGTGCTGTATGCCCATCGGTGAATATATGGTTGGTTGACTCCTTTAGACTAAAGTCAAGATTGATATTGATCCAAGTATCAATGGTATTCAGTGCGACGGGAAAGGCTTTAGGACACATTCAAAGTGCCTTTGAGAATATGTGATACGAGCTACAAATACCGGCTCCAAAACCGGAGTACATCTATGATCCATCACTAGTCCTTTTATATTCAGCAAGGGATAGCCTGTTTCTCAAAAAGTGCGATTTGGGTTCCCGATGTGGAATTTTCACAGGGAATAGCCAGGTGACCAATTAGGCTACTCTTCTGGTTTCCTATAGAGTGTTGGAAATTATTTGCACTAGGTATTGACACTCTTTTGACAAAGATGATGGAGTAATACCAATAAGGGCCTCTTGGACTGCCGTAGGGCAGGTTTGGAAGTCTTAATAGGCTATCTTGTTGCTGAGGATGTGTTTAACCGACGATATTTTCCTTAACAGTTTTAACCTTTAATTTGTTTGCCAAAGCACTTTGATCTGTAAACACCTTGTTCCTACTTGATATTATAAATGTGAAAGTTTGGATGTTTGGAGGTTTGTTACTTCGTAACGCCTAAACAACTGAACGGAATTGGATGAAACTTCGTGAGGAGATAGTCTATGGCCACAATTAGCACATTGGCTGGTTATTTCTGTACAGCACTCAGTCAGCGACACATCGTAGGGATCGTAAAGCGACAAGAGTCGTTTTTCCTTTTTTCCTTATTTATTCTTTTCTTGCTTTTAGTTGTGGTAGGTATGTGTAGGTGAAGGAAATAGAGTTCCAATTTTGTGATAGACCTTGGATTCTAGATTTCATCCTCTTTACAGCGGAGTGGACAGGAAGGTGAAGTAGCGCACGAGGAAACAACAAGGAACCTGAGAAAATGGCAGCAGAGTTAGAACCTGTCAATCAAAGGCCGATGGACTTATCAAAACTTGCACAAGGCACAAGCATGGAGAAGTAAACTTCTGCGTTACACAAGTCATAATGGAACATTGCTATTTCCAATCAAATCCATCGACTCAATGACGATAAACCCTCCAATTTGAATGTGCTGCGAAGACACAGTAAAAGTCGTGCAGCATGTGTTCTTCCAGTGACCAGGATTCTACACTCAACGGGAGATACTGATAAAGTGGAATGCAGTGTGTATTTTCGCCAAAAGCATGTACGTAGAGCCGAGAGAGCCGATACTAAAAAAAAACAACATGTGGTAGTGGGCCAAGCCTCCCAGCAAGAGATTTTAAGGTCTACGCGAGGGAAGTCGCGGGTACAGCTAGTTTTTCATAAACCATAGTTCTTACCTTCATTCCTCAACTTTCTCCCTCTGCATTTGTTTTGGGTGAAATTTACCGGAAACTCAGACAGAGAAACATAAAAAATTAATCATAGCACAACCTTCTGACAAAAAAAAACAATCTCCTTACGAAATGTACTTATTACCACCCCACGCCCCACACCCAGCAGCGCTGTAAAGAATCGTTTCCGCTTGAAATTGCAACATTATTACCTTCAGACTTACGTCTTGTTTTTTTTTTTTATTCCTTTTCCTTCCACTTCACAGGATGATGAGAAGCAGACGCCATCTCCATGAATAAAAAAAAAAGGAAATCAAACAGAATCAAGGTGGAAAGCAACACTAAGCTCCTTTCGTTTAACATTCCATCTTTGAATTAATGGCAAACATCTTGAAATCGCATTTAAATACATTTGTATACATTGTAACGCAAGGAAGGACGACACCCTTCCAGCGAACAGAAATCAAATCCAAAAGCCACACGCGCAACATTTCTTCACAAGTGAAATCAAGAAGCTCGAAATTAAATTAAATACGCTCAGTTTACTTGGGGATAGCGAACCGCCATCATCAGTCCTTTGCCTCTGTTATAGTGCAGCACAGTAAGTATCCTTGAAATGACTCAGAAGAATTAAGAAGCGATGCCACTTGCGATACACCAACGGAAGAGGATGAAATAAAAATACACACTCACAAGATGGCACATGCTATGAAGGTGAAGGTACCTTCTTTTTCGTAATTTATACGGTTGATGGCGTAGGTGTAGGTGGTCCTGCGAGTGCGGTACACAGACTTGATTTCCAAATGAAATGAATTCGAATGGAAATAAAGGACGAAATGGAGGAAAGTATAATGTCATGTCTTGAGTTTGGTCACCCAAACCATTGGGCGCTACGTGCGACAGCAGACAACCAAGGTGAAAGATGTTTTTGCTCGTGGCTTTACCCCCGGTGTCCTTGAGGGTGGAATTTTATGAACTTTTGATTATGTTGGCTCTGGCGAAATGTCTGAATCAGATAAGAGCCACAAAAAAAAAAAAAAATAAGCGACAAGGCACTTATAAACTTCAGGAATTACTTATTTCCGTTTGTGACTGTTATTTGTGCGATTGGTGCACTGGGAATTATTTCAATTAAGGTGGAATTACAAGACGACGGTTTTGTACTTTAAGCTGATTGAAATTGGAATACGAATTTGTTGGGAAAAAAGGAGGAGCACTAGAAACTGCATCCGCCTAAGGGCGGACGATTGTTTCACTTGACTTTTTAGGCTATGGAATAAGGACAATTATAGATTCTGGAAAATTGAGACCCTTATCGACTCTCGAAAGACGTCGGATTCCTATAATCTGAGAACAAAGTCCATGACACTTTGGAGGTGAGTGAAACAAAGTACCTCAATTCAAGGGAGCTCCTGACACCGATGAACGACAACGTTTTGATCTACTCTGGAAAACTGTACAGAAGAAGCACTTGTGGAACTTGGTGTAGGACTGACCACGATCACGGAGGCTCTTAAAAGCCTGACATTTTGAAAACCCATCCATTAGTCATATCGACGTTAGATCCAAAAAGATGCCAATATCTCACGATAACTCAGTCAGGATTACAAGGCCAAGGTGGTTGGTTAATACCAATACCGCTTGACGGTTTCAATCTTTTTACGTCGAGTGGAGGCCAAATTAGTTTAGCATTGTTACAACATTTAAGATTTTACCATCCATGATTAGCTTTTGACAGAGCATCAGTGTGAATCAAGTATTTAACAGCTTCCTGCTCTTTGTACCTTGAGAGCCTTGTTTGGCTAATTCGTCAGCCGCATAGTTTCCTGAAATGTGAGCTGAAACACACGCGGCAGTCCTGCACTGCACTGCATTTTTTTACGTTGTATCTCTTCTTGAGATATCTTCAGCTAAGCAGTGGCCTGACTCCGGCTTGAAAGACTCCTTCATTAGGAAGACTGAAGGAGTAGTAGTAGACACCGACACCGATTTCTTCGAATGTTTTAGAGGTGATTGATTTTCAAGGTTTTTTCCAGCATCGAAAGTGTCTCAATGTTATTGAATGCTCCTTCAATATCTAGGAAAGCAACACTCGTGAATTCCTTAACCGTAATGGATTATTCGAAAGGTTGAATGATCGATTGAAGGGACCGTATCGATAGAACTTGCCCCTTTAATAGGCGAGCTGTGACTTGGAAATTACAATTCACGGTGTCCTTCACATTGAGTTCGAGAATTATCATCAACGTTTTCAATGGAAAGGACGTCAAGCTTATCGGGTTGAAGTCCTTTGTGGTTTGTGTATAAAAATAACTTTCACCTTAGTCACGGCACTGGGTGTTGAATCAAGGGCTAGACAGCCACTTAAGATGTGTTTGACTTCTAGGAAGGGTCTTTGAAGTTGTGGAGGAAAGATGCCGCAAGCCTACTTAATAGATGGTGTTTGACTTCAAGGAAGGGCCTTTGAAGTTGTGGAGGAAAGATGCCACAAGCTTCTGATGCTTTCTATGGTTCGAAACTGCAAAAAGCGCGAGTTCTAGCTAATTCTCACTGATCCGACGTTTTAGTTTGTCTACCAGGATTAAGGAACTTATTTGACACTGCCTTCCCTACACTTGATGTGCTTTAGCCATAAGCAACGTTTGCTTATTACAAGACTTGAGCGAGAACACATTTAAAGCAATGTTAGGAGTCAGAAAAAATAGAGTCTGGTATAAATTACAGGACCTTCTGCATTTCCCAGTGCCCGGTACGAATAGTTCTGTCTTGCTTACTTACAGTGGCTCAACTTTTTGATCATATAAAAACAAGAAAAATATTTTTTTATTGCAACTTTATTATTTTTAAAGATAAATCAATGTAATTTTCAGGACACAATGCTTATAATATTGTTATTCAGCTAATAGAAACAAAACTTGAGATTATTTGTAAATTTGTTAAAAATTTAAAAAAACAAAAAATATGGCACTCATCAGTTCATAGTGATCAGTTAGTTGACTTAGTAGATTTTGGAGTTCAATATTTTGTATGCCCTCCTTTTGCTTTAAGAACCGCTTTAATTCTTGTTGGCATTGATTCCACAAGCGTTCTGCACTTGCTAGAACTTAGATTGTGGCAAGCAGTTTTGGTTCTGTCACGTTCTTGGTTCTTGCACGTTTGACATCAACCCAAAGATGCTCGATGGGGTTGAGGTCAGGGGACTGTGGTGGGCAATCAAGCAATTGAAATTCCTTATCTTGTAACCAAGCTTAAGTCACTCTTGCAGTATGTTTCGGATAATTATCCTACTGGAAGATAATGTTCGACACGTTCTTGCTTCAAACATCAAGACTTTTCTGGAGCCGTCAGTCAAGTATGCTGACGTTTTGGGTAGCGTAGCATTCGCCCAACTACGCTCACACATTCACCAACACCTTCCATGGTCATGGACTTTCAAATCATTAGATTTTCACCACCAAACCTGATGGTTGGTTTTACATGGCGATCTTTGATTGGCTCACCAAACTTCTTCCAGGTTCATTGGGGACCGTCGGATCCAAAACGGCCAATTTTCGTTTCGTTCGACAAAACAACTCTTGACAATTTTTTAATTTTATTATTATTATTTTTTTTTTTTAACAAATCCATTAGCGTTAGTTTTTTGTGGCCTATTGTCAGGAGTGGTTTTTTTTAACTTTGCCACCGTAAAAACGATTTTCCTCAAAAATGACCTTACGGCCTCGTTTGAAACATTAATGCCGTCATTCTGGTGCAGCTCTTTATCTATCAAAACTGCATTATCGTGCACTCCGTACTTAATTTTTCTTAAAAAATAACTTTGTACTAAGGAATTCAAAAATTGGTTTTTACCGGGCTTGTTCTTGTTGACTTCAGGCTTGAGTTTTTTTCTTAAACTTTTGATATGACATCTAACGCAACTCCAACGTTAAGCGAAATTTTACAGCAAGTAACCTTGGAATCGATAAGCCTTTCTACTTTTTCTATTTCTAAACGTATTAGTTCCTTCATCCGACAAACAAACAAAACCCACTTTAAAAATGCAAAAATAAAAGTAAATTATGTTTGCTTTCTGCAATTTCAACACGTAATTTTCCAAAGTTGTGAAAAAAAATAAGAATAACAGCACCTCCTTCGAGTTTTCCAAGTTTACGATCACACTCAATGCACAACTGAGACTTTGTCAACTAATTGATCATATGCATTCAAAAAGGTTTTTTTTTAAAGGATCGGAACCCTAACGGTGCATTTCCTTTTTTCTTGGTTATGCTAATTCTAAACATCTGTGTTTGTAATGTGTCAAAGATTTGTTGCATTAAGGATACAAATAAAAATGTAACAACAAAAAAACTTTTTTCTCCTTATTATGTGATCAAAAAGTTAAGCCACTGTATATATTTTTTAGGGTGGCGCTACAGTCCGGGGTGGACCTGGGTCTCAATCAAAAGCTCGATCTTTAGCTAGCTCCCTCCAGTTTGTTGAGATTCCCTTCAACTTCCATGTGCCACTTGACCCGCGGTCTTCCTCTATTGCGCTGTCCTTAAGGGGGCGGATTCGAAGATTTTTTCAGACTGGAGCATAAGTGTCCATCCGCTCTACATGAACCAGTCACCTCAGCCGTTGGACCTTCACTCTTCTGGCTAAGTCGATGTCGCTGTACAGTTCATCGTTGTATCTCGTCCTCCATTCACCGTTTATGGAGATGGGACCAAAAATCGCTCGAAGAATTTTCCTCTGGAAGCAGCCAAGAGCACTCTCATCCATTTTTGATAAAGTCCATGCCTCTGCGCTATGCCACTTCCACTGCCACTTTTGTTGTTCAAGAGAGGGCTTTGCTAGTCAATTGCCTTCTTAGCCCAAAGAAGTAGCGATTGGCAAGAGATATTCTTCGTTTGAGCTCAGCTCTGGTGTCGTTGCCTGAATTGATAGCGATGCCTAGTTAGACAAAGTCCTTAACCTACTTATCTCAAAGTTATATTTTTGAGTTGAGTGTCCGATTTTGTTGACAGCATCTCTGAGTTCTTTACCGACCTTGATGGAGCAGCGTGCAACTCCATCTTCATCCTGCACAAACAGACGAGTCTGGCAAGGATGTCAAAACTAGACATTGCTCTATGGATGCTGCCTTAAAATCGATGAATAGATGGTGTTTATCGATTTGGAGCTCCTGGGTTTTTTCCAAGATCTGTCGTAGTCCGAATATTTTGTGGGCTTCCTGGGCTAAATCCACACTGATATGGACCAATCAGGTTGTTGACGAACGGCAGATAGGATCTTGTAGGCGATGTTAAGAAGACTAATAAGTCTGTAGTTGGCTCAGTTCAGACGACAAACAATGCTGAGGTTCCTCTCATCGGGCATACTTTCTTTCGACCATATTTTACAGATAAGTTGGTGTGTGCTCCTTACCAAGTTATGCCGCTCTGAAAAAGTCAGGCTGTCCGCACGTGCAGCTCTGTTGGACTTCAGCTTAGATGTGGCTATCTTTACTTCACCCAGGTCGGGTGGACGGAATTGTTGGTCTACATCGTTCAGGTTGAAAGGTTCATTCTGGTTCCTCATCGCTGTTATACAGTCTACAGAAATGCTCCTTCCAAATACAACTGTCTTGCACATTTCCATATTTCCAAGAAGTATTTGCCTGGTTTTCCTTTAATTATAAGTTGACACTTCCAGTTCTCATCAAACTCATTTAATATGTATTAACTATACCACGCTATTTAAAGAGCCTTTGATGAAGGGTTTCATTTTTTTTAAACGCAATTAAAACATTTCAGTAACTTCCCTTAACCACAACCCCTTCCTCTGTGGACGAAAAAAAAAAAATCTCTTTTTTTACAAGAGAAAATAAATTAAAACATCACCCACGTCGTCCTTCTTCAAAAAAACTGAAAAAAAAACACATCATCGCCTCTGTTCCTTTCAACATCCTGGCTAGTAACACAAATTACATTTTTGTATTCCTTCCCGAAAAAAAAACCCGCCCTAATGAACTTTTGTGGCTAGTCTTCCATCTCATCCCGCGTTAAATTTAAGAAACTGTAGAAAAAATTAAAAGCACTCTAGAGATGGAGTAAGGGAACAAAGTCCCTGATAACCCGCTAAACCGCGAAGTAATTTTTCTCTCCTTGCACGAGGACCGCACGGAAACAAAAAATCTGAATACCAATGAAAATGAAATTATATTAATATTCAAAAAATGTCATCGTTTCGGCAAAAAAAAGGACATCTCCGTCATCGTCACTTGCAGTAGCGTCGAAGGGAATAATTACTCACAGTTCAATTAGTGTAAAACAATAATAATCGCGGGAGGGAGGTAAGTTTAAAAAAAAAATCATTAGTGGTCTGAGGATTGGCATTAGCGGGAAATCATTTCTGCATATTAATGTCCTTAGACGATGTTTCCCAAAAAAAAAATAATAATCATGATTGACCTGCGTTCCTTGTCCTCCGCTTTGATGTCTCAGAAATTAGTCTCAGGCATGAGCGTCGAGTTTCTCTTCAGGAGAATTCTTCCACAAAGTCCCTGGAGAACAACAACGGAGTCGTATTGTCATCGTGTCGGTTGACAAGTCGACAGTTTCAGTTGACAGCATTCCTTCATTCTAGGTTTGATGATGTTTGCTTCGGCATTCGCATGTTTATCCTACATGCTGCAGGATATTTATGATGACTTAATTCCCTTGGGGCAATTGACATTCAATTGTGCATGCGATAGTTGCTACATAGTTGTGTGCAATTTTGACAGTTGAGTTGAATGTGCACTGCAGCCTCACATTGGTGTACATACACTCAAAAGTTGAAACACAATCAGCCTACAACTCATGAGACCTCGATGCAGTTTGTTTTGATTAATTTTCTGCTTATCGACTTCCGTCGTTCGTACGCTGTTTGACATGCAGCGTGATGGTAAATATCCGGTGACTCCTTTGAGAAATGCCTCGGAAACAGATTGCATTTCACCGAACAGCCGACAGTTTGTTAAGAGTCGCTATCTCAATCCTCTTTGGTCATAGGAAATGCCAACAGATAATGTTATGTCTTGTGCTGCAAGCTGAAAAGAATGAGCGAATCAATTGGTGGAGATGGAGAGAAAGGTGAAGGTGGTTCATTGTACTTTGAAAGACACACTTTTGAAGTTAAACTTTGACATGAATATCCCTAGTTAGGAGTCTCATTCTCGTGAAAGCAAGACGAAACAGGACTTTGGGTACTGCCGTGTCTTTTTGGAGCCAGGCCTGAAGGGTGTCTGTCTAGGTGTCTGGTGGTCGCCTTGTTCTCCTGAGGCGGAAGTAGGGATATTCATCTGTCCAAGTTAGGAGAAAGAGTCGCGATCTTAATCCTTAAGCTTGAAAGATCGACTCTGGCTCTTGTCTTGTACACAGATATATGAACATATGTACCAAAGTCGGTGTATCCGACCCTTTTAGTGAATCTAGCTGCCTTTGAAAGGTTTGCAGATATGGATTTATATGTGCGGCTTAAATGTGTCCATCAGAAAATCTTCACTAAAGGCGGTCCTATGTCTTGCATCAATATTGAGGCATAAACCTGCTGAATGTCGCATATAAAATCCTATTCCCCGATGGTCTGCAGCACACTAATCGGCATCTACCAGTGTGGGCCGTACCCGGAAGGAAGAGAAACATTTTTCGTCGAATATTTGGTCCCGAATGCGAAGAGGATGAATAAGGGAGAAGATAGCACTAGGAACTCTACCGGCCAAGAAGCCAAAACACGTCGAATAAAGTAGATCAGTTGCGTAGAGCGACCGCGACTCAGGTGGCGCACGCAAGTTGAAGGGAACCTCAACCAACTTAGCGTGCGAAACTGGAGGCAGCTAGATAAAGATCGAGCTGGCTGGAAACGCTTGTTGGTTGAGTACGGACTATAGCGCCACCTTAAGTAAGTTGCGTAGAGCGAATGAACATCAATGCTCCAGCCAATCGGATCTTCGAATCAAGGCTCACAGAATTAAAATGACAAGGAAAACCGAACTTTCGTTTGAAGGGCCAAGCTGTCGCAGATAATAAAGCGCATGGTCTGCAGAACTGGAAACATGCGTGTCCGGATTCGAAAACGATGGAATGCTGCAGCTTCTCAGGCAGAGACGCACTGCGGGTCGGGAGATCTTTAAATGAATTTGTCGGGTGAGGTTGGTCAGACTTAATACGTGATTGCCTCTGGTTATAACGATCAGGTCATTAGGGTACCCTAGGGTTTATAAGCCACTGGACTGTTGAGAATACCAAAGAGAAAAAATGATTTTGATAGAAGGCGGTTGTCCTTGCTTTGATGGCGAAGTGCTCTAAGATTCCAACAATATATTCAAGATGAAGGTTAGGTTAGGTTAGGTTAGGTTGAGTGGCTGCCCCCGCTAAACAAGAACAAACTTAGGCCAAGACAAGGCCCATTGTGATACCACGTAGAGAAACTGGATAACCAGCATCAGAGACCTCACATGCGGATTTTCCTAAGAGGAAGAGGGAGTCAAAAAGCTCTGGGAAACCGTACCGGTGTAAACCCTTTCTTGTGCCACACTAAGCCCGGCATCAATTAGAGATACATACAAAACTCTTGTCATTGAGGCCCTTGATTTTTCCTCCTAAGCCTTGATAGGGCAAGGCAATTGCAAAGATGGTGTTCTATTGTTTCTGCAGCTTCTACAGATATCGTTACGGGGGACACCCATTCTGGTGGCATGCCTGCCAATTAGCCAATGCCCTGTAAGGGTTCCCATTGAATTTCTTATATGTTTGCTATTTACAGGCAGAAGTCTCTCTGATCTCCTCAAATCCAGGTTAGGCCGGATCTGTTTCGAAAGAAGACAAGTATTGATGTTATTTCACCTGGTACTAGCACTTCTTATAGCTTCACCGCCGAGGTGAGATTTTATCGATTCTAGAGAGGCGAGCGGTTCGCCTCCATTATCGAAGAGGATCCGACTCACGCCTTCCTTTGCTAGCTCGTCCGCTCTGCAGTCAGCGATCACATTCAGAGACCTGCGGCATTGCTGATTCAAGATGTAAATGACAACACATTTCTAAACAAAAAACGCGACATTCATAGTTCTCTTTCCACGTGTCAGTTGGAACAGCCCAAGAAGAAGTCCTTAATCTCCAGTGAATTACTTTTAATTATTTTTTAAGATCGAAAAAGAAAGAAATTGTGTTTGATTCAAGCCAAAAAGACTCAGGGATTTGTAAAAAAAAAAAAAGCAATTGAACACCGTCGCCCAAATGTTACCACCGCTCATTTAAAAGGCTAAAGTCAACGTCTTCATCCTTTACTCCTTTTAATCTTGGTAATCAATTTCTACCCCGCTGCCAACTGCCATCAACCAAAAGTATTTAGCATTTAAAAATCACGCCAATTAAAAGTTTTCCCTTCTTTATCCTTTTTTTTTTGGCCATCTAAGGAATGCTGAGGTTTATTCTCTCAACCCTTTAAGTTAAGGTGCAATCTGGAGATAATGTCGAAGAGCCCTATCGAATTTAATTGCATTTAAGAAGGGAGGGGGTTTAAAAAAAAAAGACCGACTTAAGGTAAGGATTTCAGGGAAAAAAACAAAAAATCAGCACCCACCAAGAAAAATTAAGGTTAATTGAGGATTTTTTTGTGTTGTTGTCTTGGAACGAAAAAGGATTAAGAAGGTGTCAAGAATGATTTTGACAATTGTCAGCCATTTTTTTATGACAGCTTATGCCTGTGTGAGTTTTCTGTTTTTTTCCTCATAAAACTTAAGTGAAGTTGTTCAAGTTTTTTATTATTTGAGATTCCTGTGAGGTCCTCACGACGACGACGACGACGACGACACCCCTTAAACTAGTGAAGCTTCCCTGGTGGAGACAGATCGAAACAATGCAAAATCTAATGAACATTACACCATCAATATAATGACAACCGAATTTCGTTGGCTCAGTGGAGCGCAAAGACTTTTCTCACTCGATGTGGCTGCGTCTTTCCGGGAATGACGCACTTTTTGTCCTGGCGCGCATTTATTGGTGTCCTTAATGGATTTTTCCTATTTGGCCTATGATAGGAAAGTTTTATGGGGTTGTGAAACGCATTCAGACCGAGCACTGTGTGGCATTTGTGTTCCAAGTTGGAGGTGGAGAATGATTCTTTTTTGTTTGTTTTATTGTTGATGAAATGTATCGGGATGAGATTGGACAACCTGAATAAAAGTTTTCCACGCGGAGAACTCTGCTTTCTTCTTACGGTTGGGGGGGGGTGGATTACAATGTCAGTTGTTAAACAATAGACAATTATGTGCACACACTAATTCGCTTCGTTTTTTTTTATTTTGGAAAAGTTTTGTCTTTTCGATTGTTATGTGCGGCTATTCGGCTAATAAAGCGTGACTTTGCGCGATTTCGTGCTAAGCGGAGAATGATCGACAGAGGAGAGGGAGTAGCTGAACTATGGGGGGTGAGAAGCTAATGTAAAGTGTTATGGGATATTGTTTGAAGAATCAAATGAAAGTTGGATGTTCCTATTGTTATTTCAATTGTTATTGAGCCTTATCCGAGGCAATCATTTTTTATAGATGATTTGGATAATTTTTGGAAATATCTACAAGGATTTTAAGTCGCTTGTGTACACAGGAATATCGAAGAATGTTGTTGAATTATGAACAGATAGCTACGCGTTTTTTCTTTCTATTTTGCTGGCCTAATCATTGACAGTTTTCAGTTTTGTCGGGATCAACTTGGAACTTGTCACTTGTAGGCTGTTGCCTCGTTTGTTTTTACTAATTGCTCTTCTCTCAAGACTGTTCTCAGGATTTGAAGTCTTAAGACTTCTGCGAGGGACAGCGCAGTAGAGGAAGACCGCGGCTCAGGTGGCGCACGCAAGTTGAAAGGGACCTCAACCAACTTAGCGTGCGGAACTGGAGGCAGCTAGCTAAAGATTGTATTAATCCCGGAGACCCCGGAGATCCCGGACTATAGCGCCACCTTAAGTAAGTAAAACTTCAGAAAACTTTGCGGCTTCCGTAGTTCTTGGTCGACTTTTGACGCTAAACTACGTCTTTTCCGGCGAGTTGTCAAGTCGCTGGTTGTCTTGGCTGGTTGTCAAGTCGCTGCACGTTGCTTTAAGTTATATTGCGTTGAAAAGGATGGTGATAGCGTTGAGTTAAGTACTTCAGTTTACAGCTAGGGAGCCCCGCTATCGAACATATGCTGCGTGTTATGTTAAAAGGAACTTCGAATTTTGTTATAGGGTTTGAAAGCGGAACATAAGTATACAAATCAAAGCAGAAGCTTTAAGTAAATAAACAAGACCGGGGAATGCTGCTAAATTGACTTAGAGGGTCCCCCAATCGTCTAATTTTTCTGCACTCGACATCGAAGTGCAGTACGAGTTTCTAGACTTTCTGCAGTTGTTAGGGACAATTCGGCGCAATAAGCGTCGATTTTATGGACGTTGAGTACAAGGCTTATTACAACCAAACAAGATTAGGTGAGTGGACACACTTGGGCCAGAACAAGGCCCGTTGTGTTACCACGTGGAAAAACCGGGTGGGCAGCATCAAAGACGTCACATGTGTAATTGCCTTAGGGAAGAAGAATAAAGTTGAAGTTGGAGTTCTAACCGCAGCGGTGTAAACCCTATCCTCTGCCACACTAAATGCAGAACCAACTAGACCCATATACAAAACTCTTGATTTTAAAGATGTCGAGCCTAGCTAGGTGATTGAGGTCTTCGAAGAAGTACTCTCCTAGGGTTTTCCTCCTTAGCCTTGATAGGGCAGAGCAGGAGCAAAGAAGGTGTTTGGTCGGTTCTTCTTCTTCTTCGTCTCTGCAGCTTCTACAAAAATCGTTAGAGGAAACATCTAATCTAACAATGTCCCGTAAGGGCTCCTACTATATTTCTAATATGTTTCCTATTCACGGACAGAAGTCTTCCCGTTCTCCTCAGATCCAGGTTTTGGGTCAAATCTGTTTTGACAGAAGACAAGTGTTGATGGTATTACACCTGCTATTAGCTATTCTTGTAGCTTCAGTATCGAGGTAGAATTTTATCGATTCTATGGAGGCAGGCGGTTCCCCTCCATTATCAGAAGGGATCCGTCCTGCGCTTTCCTTTGTTAGCTCGTCCACACGGCAGTTGCCCGGAACGTAGCATCTGTCAGCTAGGAATTCTTGTCTTGAATTTGAAGTCAAAGTCTATATATGGGACAATATAGTCTGTACTGCTAGGGATGGTTATGTTGCTGCAAAGGACCCTCCGTGGCCCGTACTATCACTGTTCAACTGGGAGGATGTGATAGAAATAGCAGAATCCGCTAACTCAGGACGAAAGAAGAGCGGGTCGACCGAGAAATATGTGATGAAAAACGGTCGAAGATGAGTCACGGCAGCTAGGACGGAGTCGGCCAGAATTACGATGTATTTTCAGAAACCACGTAGGCATGCCGCAGGCATCCCAGTCTTGTATTTCATATTGAAGTCAATGTGAGGGACAATGTAATCAGTTTTACCAGGAATGGTAGTATCGCTTTTCAGGAACCAGACAAACTCTGGTTCCATCTGTACTTGAACATCATTACAACAGAGCAAGTGGGTGTGGTGAAGAAAATGTTCGCCAATGAACCAGATTCACTGCCTGTTTTCAAGCTGTGTTCGACTTGTCGGCAGACGATCACCCCCCTGACGAAGTTATAGGTAAAGTTATGCTCCCGTCGCTTTTTGTATTTATTTTTAGTGGCCTGGCCACTAAAAATGTTAAAAGAAGAATTGAAGGCTCAACAGTTACGCAAAAGGCCTTTAAGTTGTCCCCTCTGCTTTAGTCAAGATTCTGCCTGTATACCTTAAGACTATTCTGCTTCGAGCCCGAGTTCTATGCTTCTTTTGGTGTTGATTTTTCAGCCCCGGGTCTCTAAGTATATTTCTTTGTCGCGGTGTTAAATGAACGATTAGGGTAATTTCTGACAAATATGATCCTTGTATGTATCTCCTTCAGCTCCTGCTACCAATCCATAGACACTAATTCACATTTAGTTTTAAAAACTCTTCGACTTAATCATTAAAAATCAAGACCAACATTTGCAACATCACATCCTAATTTACAAAACATGCCTCACATATACAAAAAAAAAAGTATCACCATCCCTTTTCAACATTAATATACTTTTTTTTTCTGTTATAACACGCGAGCTACATAGGGCAGCAAACCAAGTCTGAAGCGCGAAAAAAAAACAAAAAAAAATTTTTTTTTATTCGCGCGATGCGTTTTATTTTCACTTCTTGTGTCTTTAACCGCAGAAACTTCATATCCTGTATCCTGGTTGGCTGACTGGTTTTCCTCTTTTTTTGTCTAGGGATGAGTTCTAATTAAAATTTCACTCCTTTCGCGTCATTAAAATATACACAGACATTTTTGTATAATTAGCATCGCACCCGGAACACAATTTGGCTGCGATTTTATTGTTGTTATCCCTTTTTTTGGAACTTCCGCTGCTGCCGCCATTGCAAACTGCTTAGGAGTTTAATGGTCATGATGGGTGATGGTGGTAGCCGACACAATAGAGGAGTTATCATAACTAAAATGGGAAGTTGCTGGAACTATAGGTGGATAGGTATGGGGTTAGTATGGCATTTTTTTTTTTATTATTTATTTAATTTTTTTTCTATCGTCCTTTGCGGCTAAATTTATTGTCCTTTTTTTTTTTGGCCGGATACCAGAAAATGATTGTATTCAACGACATCAAGTTTTGAGGTTTTTCATTCGTCTTCATTGACTGAAGGGTAGGTTAAGTTAGAGATTTGGGATAGTCTAATGATGGTCTTTGGGGACATCCTTGAGATGAGGCTAAAAGGAGGCAAAATGAAAGGAAAACAACTGGGTTTGAGTATAAGGTCTTGAAACATAAAATTTTGTGTAGAAAAAGGAAGAGTTACCATGAGTTACAGAGGAATTTGGGCATTAAAAGGGGTTCTAAACAGTATAACCTGGGGTCGAATTACGACATCAGTGATCAAGTAACTCGTCACGTAAAAATGAGCATTATTACGTCGGAATGATCGTTTATACTGTAACGTGTTTGCCGGTTCGTAATGATAAAACTTTTTCCTCTTTTCCCGTCTATTTATCTTTATTTACTCTGTTCATAAATCACCGTTTATTCCAACAATTCTTACACTTTAAATTCAACAATTCACAAATCTCTTTTAATTCCAACAACTCAAACAATTTATTCCCTGATAACATCAATCTTTCCAAGTATCAGTAAATCTTTTGAAAATAACCACAAAATGTTGTACAACTGTCCCGTTTATTTAGGATTTTTAACGAGGTATTTCTGATGCAGAGAATAGCAGGTTTGTGTTCCTAGTTTTACTACCTTCTTTACATCCAGCAAGGCGATTGTGCCCCCCCATGTCATGACTTTTTTCTTGCAGTCCAAATCGGGCGAAATTGTTTCCATGTGTGTCCCGATGAGTGTTGTCTTTTAGCCTTGACATGTAAAACTTATTTATTATGGGGGTACAATCCGTGGTAGATTTGGACTTCGATCTTTAGCCGAGTGCCTCCAGTTTTGTATGGCAGGTTGGTTGAGGTCCCTTTCCATTTGCACGTGGCGCCTTAATTGCGGTCTTCTTCTACTGGGATGGACTTAAAGAGCCTCCGTGCCAGAATGCTCTATATCTCCACTCTCCAGACATCTTAGTCTTTGTATCTGGACTCTTCTGACCAGGTCAATGCCACTGATATAGGTCTATCGTGATACCACATGGATCTTGCAGAGATTCTCCTTACTTACTCGTTGAAACAATTGGAACTTCTGACTTCTGTTGATAAGATCGCGGGAGAGAGCTGGGCAGGTACAAAAAAGGAACAGAACCGTTTGAGTATACGCCGAGCCTTTTTGCATGCTTGCCTACATATTATACGCTGTCCAATGATGACACCTACAAGAGTGTTCATATGCCATCTGTTGAGCGAAATCAAAATCTTAGAACGTTTCATATCCAGCTTTGGCCAAACCTATTTTGTCGCTAGTCACGGTGTACCATTTGTCTTAGGTACCTTTTCCTGGTAAAATGGGTATATGTAGTTGGCCGTCAGCTTTACAGTTCACTAAACTGCTCCACCATCTCTGTGAGAGACGAGTGAGTCTAGAGAAAATGATTCCAAGGACGTGATTGTTGCTTGACTGTCAGAAAAGATGCGGATATCTGTGGCGGATACCATGTTTCCTTAAGTCAAGATAAGACTTCTTTAAGTGTCATTATTTTCGCCTGGAACACGCTACGATGATGTGGAAGATGGAAAGGGAAAAAACACCTCCATCTTCCCAGTTATGTGTTTCTAAAACGTCGGTGAAAATGTGGATCGACTTATCTTCTGGAAATACATCTTCATCCCAGAATGACCTAGAAGGTTGGCAACTTTGAGGTTTGAGGTCAGCTTAGTTTCCTATTTGAAATAAGACCCAGAAATGTTGCTTCGTTGAAAAACCTCAAATCTGATGGCTGACTTAGCCACGCACTGAAAAATCCTTTCGAAGCACGGTAAGGAATGAGAAATAGGCGCCAAAACATAAAATCTAGCCACAGATATAGGAAATTGGAAGAAACTTGTCGCTGCCCTGTTTTTTTTTTATAATTCACTAGCGCTAAAGGGGTTATGAATACCTCTATGATGCTATTCGCACAGTGCTAGTGTTGGTGTAGTGATTTTGAAACTCAGGTGGTGTAAGGTTTCAGTCTTTTTGCTCCGAGGTTGGTGTCCAGAATGACTGGGGAGAATTATTGGTACTGTTGCCATTGCTTATAATTCACAGTATTTCTTTCGAACATCTCGATGTCATAAGTCCCGCTCTTTTAGAAGAAAACTGAGGCCAAAAATTCATTAAAAAAATTGTGTGACTGTAAATACTTATATCCTCTTATAATTGATCCCTAAAGACAGTTTCCATTGCACTTAGATGTACAAAACAACATAAGATACAATCAGCGTTACAACAAATTTTGCTTATTAACCCCCAAATAGCCTTACTTGCTTGTCATTCAATTTTTTTTTTGTTTTGTTTTTGTCCAGTCCACCATCTTGGCCTAGGAATGATTGTATGTACTCTATAAGCCAAACATTTAATTTCGTTGTAAGCAAATTGCTATCATTTGTTCGGCCACATTTATCACAGCCCACAAGGCGAATGACAATATCAACTAGAAAATAACATTCCTAATTACCCCGAAAAACAACAACTGAAAATATTTTCATATGTGATTCCATAAAGAACAATTTATTGTTCCGCTATGCCAAAAA
This sequence comes from Criorhina ranunculi, assembly GCA_951813785.1. Lineage (NCBI taxonomy): Eukaryota > Metazoa > Arthropoda > Insecta > Diptera > Syrphidae > Criorhina > Criorhina ranunculi. The sequence continues at coordinate 9,101,635 of OX638381.1, forward strand.
GGACAACTATTGTCTTCCCGTCTATAGGGTACGAGTGTATCCACTTTACGATATGACCAAAGCATTCTCATATCCGTTTTAATATTTGCCAAGACAGAAAAAAATATATTCAAAGAGGAAAATGATACTAATAACAACAGTAAACTGTTGTAATATATGCAGTGAAAAATATGACAAGTCCTTCCCAAGGATGTGCCAAATGAATACAAAATGAGCAAACGCCAAAGTGTGTAGGCAGTACATATTCTTAGTTAGTTGCATGCTCTGCTGAATAGCCATCGCCTTAAGATGTTATCCTTTCTTTTTTTTCATAATTTCGTTGCAAGGATAATGGATGATTATGTTTATAATATTCCGCCCATCTTCATTAAAATATGAAGCATTATTATTATCTTCATCATGTGGACGGGCAATGCTACTTATAGTTCGTCCATTTGAAAGGAAACATTGACTGGAACAAACAAAATGTGTTCACATGTATGAGTATCTAGGACGATGTGAATGCAAGTAGACAACGGTTTTAGAGCTCGATTATGTTTACAAAATATGGCAACAGGATGTTTTCCTTATATTTTTGAATTTACAGCGGTTTCCGGATTTGGTATGAGTATGTGCTAAGCTGGTGCGTTCAAACAACAAATGGCATTAAGGACGATTATTGTTTCTTGAGACGACAAGATAAGGGGGATTGGCGCAGACTTTGGATGACAGATTATTGTATTTTTTTGTGGGCTTATGCAGTCACCAATGTCTGAAGGGATATGGCTGGAGATGATGTCAGGTATTTTGAAGCAATTTTAAGAAGGTCTAACTATTGTTGTATTCAGCGACAAGAATGTATTGTAGATTGATCGGACTTGGAAACATCCATTTATAAACACCCTAGTGAGTTTTAAGCCAAACGATAGATTTGTCTTGTAGGCTTATGAAGCTTTTCAGCATCAAGTATCAAGGATCATATTTAGGTACCAGCTTCTTTCATGATCTAAACGAACTGGCTGACATCAGCATAGGCAGCCTCCAGCGCTTCACAGCAAGCTACGGTTGGTTCTACTGGTAGTACTTCTGGGCGAAGTACAGATCCATGTGGTAACACAAAGGACCTTATCTGCTCTAAGTGAGGTTGCTTCTGCGCCCTGTCACTCCAACCTAACCTAACCTTCAGTATCAAGTTGCCATAGATAGCAAGGCAAGCTTGTAGTAAAGGGGGCCTTAAACGTTCACTGTTAACGATATTTCGTAGACGAAGGATAATCCAAAGTAATTGATGCAGTGAAGGCGGTTTTCTTTAGAGAAGAGTCTCCATAACCAACACTGGATTTCAGTTTTAATTCAGCTGTCTTCACTCAAACTCGAACCTATGAAAGACAATTTTAGAGGCAATCAGCTTCAATGGTTCATTTTGCCTCGGAAATATTGACTACATCGCCTTTGACTACACAGTGTTTGTTCAAAAATTCCTAGCACCGACTGCGATTCTTCGTTAAGACTCAGTTATACGTCTCAGCAAGCTTCGCAGCGGGACTAGACATGTTTTTTTTTTACCCTTTGGCAATACTTTTGAACTTTTTGTGTCTGGGTATCCGTCGTGATTGTATTTTGCTTTCTCAACATCTCAGATGATTCACCTTGGCTTCCTTATTGATGGTGTCCCTCACCTTTCCTTTAGCTACTGCAGTGAACGATGCAGGATCCACAAACTAAGAGGTTGACCCTAACTTCACGAGGTTGTCTAAAGAAATAAATTTTAAATTCTAGAGCAGTTTTTAGGAGCCTTTGGCAGGACTTGATTTCAGCTTGAAGGCAAGCAGGCGCTAGGAAATGTACCAATAGGATTCGATACTCTGATGTTGCTCCCAAAGATTCCAGAGCCAATGCAAATGCCTGTCTTTGAACAGCTTATGGTTTAAGAGGCCAATAATAGGCTTTTACTTGTCCAGATGAAACAAGTTTGATATCCATTGTCAGGAGTTCATTGGGCATCGTATCCCAGTTAAAAGCTTGGTTTGAACTTATTTTTCCTGCAGATTTTGCAGCAGAGTTGGAAACCCCCAAATCCTTGAGTGGATTCTAAGTAAAACAAGAGCATGATCCATTTTGTGTCTTTTTTTGCTGTTGTTGTAGGCATCATGGTGCTTTTATTGGGCCTGATTGACAGACCATATTCAGCATACAAGTCAATCATCAATTTTTAGGGTGTCAGCTTCAAGCAAACGCACCATTGTCCGGCTAATAAATCTTCCAAACAACATTAAGGTATTCCTATCAGGGTTACTTTCCATTGCAAAGTAGATTCAGAAGATCCTTTGTAAATGCCCACGTCCCTCGGCCCTAAAAAGGCAGCGTTCGATGAAACACCGTTAGATATTGACGACCTTACCTTAGTTTTTCCAAATAGCACTCTTTATTCAACGAATAGTTGTAATTGTCTTCAATTCTTTCCACTTCTTCAACTAAATATCCTTAAACAGGTTTCAACTTTATGTAGACGGATATCACACTGTTAATGGACACATATCTCACAGCATTACTGTATGTCTGCGGCAGTTAATCTCATGCTTAACAATATGGAAAATATGAACGTGTTCAATGTCTTGGCGAACTGTCAAAATTAATACAAATGTCAGGACACAATACATAGGTTCACCGGTGTGCTATGTTCTTGCCATCCTCACAGGAGGTATCCATTTCGTAAGGAAAAATTGCAGTTGTAAATTATAATTCGTGGAGTATCCTGTAAGCTATAAAAAAAAGGAAACAATTTTTTACTGCCTGCAGAACATCTAAGGAGTTCGAGAGATCTACACTCCGTTCTCTTCGTTCTAATTCCCACTATTCGTGAAGTAGTGAAGAAAAGGAGAATTTTATAGGAATATCCTTTATGTTCCACCGAAAGCAATGAGTGGTAACGGATTTTATAATAAAAACTGTTTCAACGATTTACGATTCAATTTTCATGATTTATTGAATTGATTTGAAATAGAGGAATGACTAGTTTAGGGATTATGAAATTTGTGTGACAGGAGTCATAAAGTTTGTACATTGGATGCTGCCGCAGACATTAGAATCGAAGGAGATGACAAGATCTAGCTTTTTTGGGAGTCGCAGTAAGGCCAGTTATAGTCTTAGGTAGTGGAAGTAAAAGTGATTCATAGAGGAAGGAACCCTTTCCAAACCCTCTTTTGTATTTTCTGACTTCAGAAGTCGAATATTGACAGCAGAAGTCAAGTCGATCCGCTTGTCATAGAATCGTGGAATATTGAAAACTCACGAGTTTTGGAACATTCGACTTTGAGAGCAAGATGATACTCATCAACAGCTGTCAAACCCCGAAGGCATACGAAAGTCTAAAACATGGACCTAAACGTCGAAAGCCCTTAGAAAACGTTTTGGAATTTTCCAGGCATGAAAAAAACCGCCTAAATTTATAGTGAGGCATCAAAGGTGCCTCTAATCTATCCATATACCCAAGGATAGTCAAGCAATTCTTTAAGCACTAGGTTCTTGCTTGATAAACACAAAATTCATGAAGTTATGCTTCAATATCTTAGCGCAACGGTCCTGAAATGGTGGCACGCCTACCACTTGTGGTAAGCAGAGCTGCTGAATGTCCCTAATACATTTGTCACAGTGGGGCTCAAGACTAAGAATATAAAACACATTTCATACGTTCGAACTCAATCGCATTGTATCCTGACTTCTTCTCACTTTTGTCAAGCATACAGCACCCTCCTTCCCACTAAATTTTTAGACCTTAAACATTTTTAAAAGTTCTGTGGTACGCATGAGTGGAACCGTTGCCCTAGCTCGTTATAACAAAGTCAACCTCTCTTGGGTATCGGTGCATGAAAGCAATGAATGCATTGCTGACTAGCCGAAAAGGTTTGTCGAAGACTTAAATATGTCGGACCTGCAAACTTATGCGGAGTTTTAGATTCCTTATTCAGAACAGTTCTAAATAGATGTCAAAATCACACATGTTGGGGCTCAGGGGACTGAGAGCCATCCGTTGCTACAACAAGATTGAATTCGTAACGTCAGAGAACACAGAGAGGAAATGAAATCTTGCAAGGCAAGGTTCAAAGGAGAACTTCTTCGACTTAAAACCAACGTTGGACTTGCTCAGACTAAACAGAACAGGAAACTGCGATATTCTTGCTGCTTCGTTGCAGAAAAGACTGCAAACATCTGAACTTGTTATGCTTAAGTAACATCATTCTGAGAGTGAATAACTCGTTGATAGTGCCTTTGCCAAGACAAAAGCCGCCTAACGAAGATTCAACCGGAACTCTGAAACATTTCTAGGCAGAAAAGTTATACCTCTGTAGTTCTAGAAATCGGCGAAGTCTCGTGAGAATTATCACAACAGGCACTCCCAAGAAGTTACATTGACATATACAAAGAATACATAGATAGTCAAGCAGTGGTGTCACCCCTATAACCTAACCTAACCTACGAGTACACCTCTGTAATTGGTACAATCTCTTTAGTCTCCTCGTTTACCATTCACTAGGTACTGTTCCGTACTCCCAAGCCACTTTAATCATCCGCGAGAGCCACTGCACTGCCTCGTTTCTCAATTGCATCCACACCAACAAAATTGTCAATTTTTAGCGACGTCCTCTACGATGGCATCATTTTCTATCCTAAGAGTGTTTTGTTCAGAGCTGGAAAAGAATGCATTCATTTGGGAATGCATTCACTGAATGAACTCAATTGAATTCATGCGAAATGAATTCATTCATTGACTTCAATTTTGAACGATGGCGTGCAAGTTTAAATCACCATTCATTTTGAAGTCATTGAATGAGCATTAAATTTTTGCATTCAATGCATTAAGTCAAAATTTCCATTCACTTGTATTCATTTGAAGTCATTTGCATTCAATTGCCTGGCTTTGCTCTGGTTTTGTTCGCTTATGATTTTATTCACTCAGATCTTATTAGGTTTCAGTCTTGTCTCTGAGGGTGGTGTCCAGAATATCAGGGAAGCATTTGTCGGTGTTGTTGTCATTGATTCTAATCATTACTGAGTACAATCAACTCTTTATGCTATATGACCTGTTATGCCTTTGCAATAGAGTTGACATAAGCTTTTTCACAGTTTCTTGACCTTTAGCGTGACTAGCGATGCTAACACGCTTAGTGTGATAGGTGCCCCCTCAATCTGTAAAAGATGACTTCTTTATGGGACAGAAGTTTACCATCTTGTAATTTGACTCCTTCGGTATTCAATTTCCTTCCTCCAAGTTGGCGGATGGTGTGGCAAAGCACCTTGTTTGCAGTCGTGTTTCAATTTACTTACTTACTTACTTATTTAAGGTGGCGCTACAGTCCGGGGTGGAACTGGACCTCAACCAGGCAGCTTGTCAATTGTCTTCTCAGCCCAAAGAAGCAGCGATTGGCAAGAGTTATTCTTCGTTTGATCTCAGCGCTGGTGTTGTTGTCTGAATTGATAGCGGAACCAAGATACACAAAGTTCTTAATTACCTCAAAGTTATATCTGTCGAGGGAGACGTTCTCTCCGAGACGTCGGTGTTGAGTGTTGACAGCATATACTTGGTCTTGCTCTCTTTTACCGTTAAACCCATCTTTGCCGCTTCCGTCTCAATACACGCGAAAGCGCCACTGACATCACGCAGCTTTCTTCCGATTATGTCGATATCATCGGCGAATGCGAGTAATTGGACGGACTTTTGAAAGATTGTGCCTCTTGTGTTTCAATTAAGTTTGCTTTTTTCACAGTTGATTTGCAAGTTCTTGGCGTCTCAGAGTACCAGTTTTGAAAAACGGAGTCATTTAAGTGAATCCATACCTTAAAGTCACTTGTCTTTTCTTTGAAAACCGGGCTTTCTTATCTGCAAAACTGAAGAAAACATTTGATGAATTAGTTGGAACCTTTTAATTACTTGCCGTACAATTTTTTTTTTTGAACAAAATAAATTTTGAAGAAAATCTTTAGAACTTTTCTTCCGAATGTTGAACAGACTTTTGAGATACATTTTGGAGTTTTTTTTTTTTTTTTGTGAAGAAATTCAATTCACCCACCCCACAAGTGCATGACTCGTTAAACCATAATCAAATTAGTTTTTTTTAATGCATCCCCCATGACTAATCAAAAATAAAAAAATCGAAAAGAAAAGTCATTAAAAATTATCCAAATTGTTAAAAAGAAATCACGTCTTACCACATCTTCCCCTTCAGCCATCCCCCCTGTCAATTCCAAGTAAAACAATCAACTCCAACCAAACAATTTGAAAAAATACAAAAGTCAGTACATTAACCTGATGTTTCGCTTCACTCAATCAACGACAAATAAACATGTTGAGCTAATTTTCCGGCAGAAATAATTTTCTATTAAAAAAAAAAAAAAAAAAGGAGAATAGGACACTTAAACAAATACCCGTCGTCGTCAGTACGACCAAAGAGAAAATTATTAACCATTTGGGAGAAATAAAAAAATTATCCCCTCACCCTTAGGATGTGCAACCACAGCATCCATCTATTGAGATCGTATCCTTGTCGTCGAATAATTAAAATTCTAATTTAAATGGTGGTCATAAAAAAGTATGTTCCAGCTATGGCCTGGTCGGTGTGTTGTTCTTCGTATTCCCGTTCTGTCGCGTCTTGTCCCGTCAGTAGTTGTCGTTGTCGGGTGAAAAAGGACATACACACACAGATGAAGCCATTAAAACATAAAAAAATCACAATCACAATTTGTGGTGTTTACAAAGTGCTAGGAAAATTTGAAAATCTGACTTTTTTTGTCGAATTTTATTTGTACCGGGGTAGAGGGGTACGACTCGTCAATGAGAATTGACCCAAGCCTTCAAGGGATAGCTGGATGGGTTGGATGACGAAAAATGTCCTTCTCGAGGTATCATGTTACCAAAAATGTTATTAGGATTTTCGTGCTCAACTCGGGAGTTAGGGTGGGTTTGTGTGGGTTTTTTTTTCGGTCGTTTTATTTTTTAATGATTTTACTGCTCTTTTGACAGTTGTCCTTATGAGTCGGGCAACGATTGACTGACGCTGGAGTAAATACCGGTGCCATTGGAATAAATATTATTTTCAGCAGCAGAACGGGAGGGGGGAGTTGATGGAAACAAATAACGTTTCAAGTGAGTTTTTCGCTTTGGTATGTTTTAAGGTTTATCTTAAAATTTTATTGCTGTCCTCAGAGAGGTTTTGCCGTAGTGATGAATGATTGGGTGACACAAGTTGGTTCGTGTCGTAAAATTTCTGTTTATGGGGGCTTCCTTGAAGAAGGGTGTTAATGGTTGATTGATTTTTTTCTGTCTAGCTAACAGTTTGAAGGGACTTTATCATGGAAATGAAATAGTTATTCAATAAGGAAATACATTTTTACATAAATTAAGTGTCCTGCGCATGCGTAAGCTGGCTACCGACCAGTAATCTGTAATATCACACAATTCCTTACCGGTCAAGGGTGTCTACACAGAATGGAAGAACAGAGAGCTCAGTATGTCAGTATGTCGAATCGACTTAAGACAACGCCAAACACACATTCTTCCACTAGATGGCTTGCAGAGAGACGAACACTCGAAACGAAGGTAGGCGGAATCACACCAGTATTGGGCACGAGTGAGGAAAACAGGAATAGAACGTGCTCCTACATCGAGGAAGTGCTGACGGTAAAGAGAAGAGAACGGTATATAACTCCGACAAGACTCTAGAAGAGTAGAACCCATAGACGCTGGAAAAAGTGGCAGCACCTTGAAGTAATACAAGACATGGCTTCGGGGTTGGTAAGCCTGAAGATGGGAACTCGGTGCATGTAAAAACGAACGGTTTATTGTTTCTGGGCAAAAGAATCCCCAGCAATGGCTCAGCAGTTTCATCTTTCCAGCACATGTCGCACATATCTGAAGGAGATATGTCTAAGCTTGTTGCAATGGTAGTTGAGTGAGCAATGGGAGGTGAAGAAGTCTCTAAGGAGTTACATTTTATATTTGCTTAGTGCGAACATTTCTTGACTTCCCTTGGTAGAGTTCGACTTTCTGGTGGTGCTCGCATGCATTGGGTTTCAACTTTATGTGATCTATAAGTGTTCGTTGAGCTCCTTTAAGAGCTCATCCGCAATCTTGTTGCTTTTGTGTCCTAGATGGAACTCTATGTATCTGGCTGAGGGTGTTTACGCAAGATAGGAAGCTCAGAGCTTTTATCGCTGCCAAGCTGTCGAAAAAATGTTTAGAAAATCTCCAACTCAGATGGTGACAAAAGCTTGTGGATTAAGGATCAGCTCCGTACTGGACCACCTAGAGTATAGTAACCTTAGTATTTCTCATTGACAACTTGTTAAAATAGTCTCAAAATTTTATGTGTACACATGTCAAAGTCTAAAAAAAAAAAAAATTAAATTTTTTTGTTGTGTATACTTGTATAATGGCCATTGAATGTGTTATAAATTTTCTGTGTTACGACCTGCGTCCACCTCTTGACTTCTGTTTGGAAATCGGTCAAAAATCAATTGTCAGTTTGCAAGCCATACTGAATTCCCTTTTCACAGGATCATTTTGTGAAGATGAAATGCCATGCGACAGGGATCTTGTTAAGGCGATTAAAAGTTCCCGTGACAGAAAAAGAGAAAACTCTGAGCTAACCGCACAGTTGGAGAAAAAAAGTGAAAAGGCTTGGAGGTCAAAAAATGGAAGTGATTGCCCAAAAGAATGGTGGGATCTATCCGAAATTCAGAAACTCATTTTTTACTGGATGGCAGTTACCGATGAAATTCTCTTCGAGGACCCTTTTGAGAATTTCGAAAATTTTTACCGAAAGCATTACAAGAAGTCTAATACGAAGAAGGCTCTGCGACGATGGTACTGCATGACCAAAGAGCAGCGTATGCCGTTCAGATTTGAGTCATGCATTGCGAGAATAGCTTCTGGGAAAATAGACTTTCACAATGAAAAACAAATTCGAGATTATATGTCAAAACCGCTTCATGAAAAATAAATGTAAAATTAAGCAGAATCCTTTTTTTTATTTTTTCTTGTTTTGCAAGGACTTAGCAATCACTTGGGCCATTGTCTAAGCTCCATCGCATCACAAATTTGTCGAAAATTTAATTACGCCTGCTCTGGCATGGCGCATCTCGTGCTAAAAATAGCTTTATAATTATTTACGTGGTTCATTAAATCGCCAGGATAATCAATTAGATTCCTGCGCAGCATCGGACTTAGCCAAGTGGACCGAGGATCCAGGGACAGTGGTGTGTTGTTTGTCTCGTGCTTTTGTGCCGAATACATCCAACAGGTTTTAATTGGAAACAGAAGTGACGTATTCAAATGAAGAGAAAATTTAATTATGCACATTTTATTGGATTAGTGGCAACGGTGGCTTTTTGCCGACACAACGGTATAGGTGTGTAAATTAACGCAATTGTTCCTAGTCTGGCGAATGAGAGTGTCCACTTGTCCATTCTGGCGCATCAGCCGGCGATTTTACATTCTGACAGCTTGACAGGGGTGTTTCGTGTGTGTGAGTGTCGGTGTATGGTTGAGAAACTGTTCCTGTCTAGTTAAAGGATACGAATGGTTTTACTTTTTGGGGGTTGGATGGGTGGCGGAACACCAGCACAGTGTGTGTTTACTGAGGACACTCTCCGTTTTGGGTATGTTCATCATGACTCCAGTATCGGGTTTCTGTGTGAAGAGACTCCATAGGAATTTAATACCTGACATCGTACGCTGTTGGATGTCAGTCGAAGGTGAGGGATTAACTTTAATACCTTCTAATTGACACGGTAGATCATTTATATAGATTTTGCGTGGCGAAGGATGTAATTGGATGTTACCAGGGGCTAAGCTGTCGATTAATCCTGACGGCTGTGTTTCGGTGTTAAGCGTTTGTGCAAATAAAAAATAGATGCTTTTGGTAAATGAGGGCTAATGATACATTAAAGAAGCTAGGGACTTTAAAAGGTGGTAGTTGCAGACTTGTTTTGGAATATTTTAGGACACAAATTGTCCTTAATGTTGGTATTTAGTTTGACCGACATCAGGAATGTGAACTTGAGTATTAAGAAGAACGTAGAGGTTTGATGAATTTATGTACATTCAGCGATTATTGCATTCAACTCGCGAGGTGACTCAAGCTCATGTCAATAAAGATAACGAGACGCTTTTTCGAGGCACCACCTGGCACCTATTGGCAGTCATCAACAAACCTTCGAGAGTATAATTTATCATCACAAAGCTTCCTAATCCATTCGAAGTCGGCAATAAAATTATAGGTCCCTTCCATTCGTGAGTAAAACACGATAAATACAACATGAATGGGTGCGAGAAGCTAGGTCTAGAGCGACAGTGGCCCTTTTCACGTTTCACAGCACAACGCCTGTTTTCTAAAGTTGGGGTTGTTGGGATCTCGAACGGGGGTGTCGCCTTGAAGTTCGTCAATTGTTCGAATCAGAAACTACACTGGTTCGGTCCCACGTAGTTCGGTAGGTGGAAGGAGTGACTGCATCCTATGCGATGAAGACTTCAGTCGGATCTCTTAGGATCATTTATGTTCCCCTAGCATGGAATGCCAAGTCTAAAAAAACAGGAATAAAGATGAAGGGTCTTCGTCTGGTGTCTGGTGGTTGTTTGGCCCGAACCATCCCGAATTCGAAATTATGGAGTTTGGTGGCATTGAAGCCATCTTTCTGGTTTTACATAGGAAGTGAACTGCAGCCTCAACATATGTCTTCTAAAGCGGACCGACAATAGGTTGTGATTTGTGATAATCCCTATGAAGAGCGTTAAGTGTGATCTCTGGAGACACGGAAAAATAAAACTGCGCTCCATCTTTCGTCAGCTTTTCGCTGGAAGTCTAGTGTTGTGTTAGATTTAACGAAATTAGATCACTGGACGGGATCTTGAAAGCGGAATTGAGCAGAGATATGCTTTGATGGACATAGAATCCTTTTTGTTTAACTGATGCATATAAAGCTGATACTCCAGTCTTTGGGCTAGCTTCAAGCTTGAATCATGGTTTGGTGCGTGCTCTTTCGCAAAAAACATGTCCTATGTTTGAACTTGAAGCAAATTACCAGCTGCTAGGCACTCTTATGTTGTGGTATCAATTCGAACAATGGTTGCTAGCACTAAGACCGAGTAGGTCTACAGCTTTCCAGGAATAGTTTTCTTTTCTTCCAATCTTCTGGCTCTATGCTCTTTGGGCTCTACCCTTGCTGCTGATGATGGGTTGGCCTTAGTATAGTGGAGGGTTTTGCACGTAGGCTTCCTCTATAGTCTCTGGCTAATCTCGACGTGCAAAGGCATTCGACATTGAATTTTCGTTGTACTGTCGATAGAGGTTCGTTACTAAATAAGAGTGCAGCTCTGGAAAGATCCACAACCAAGAAAATAGTTGAAATCGACGTTTGTTCCTCCGTCTCCTGTTTTCATAAAAATAAATATACAGTGGCACACGTCTTAATGATATCCGGTGTCTTCTTGCTAAAAGTAATCAAATTTAAAAAAACAAATACCAAGTCGAGGAAATGTTTCGCTTTCAAAAAAATCAAATAGCTTCACGATCAATATCAACATATTTCCACGGCTCTAAAACGTGTATCCAACAAGACCATATTCCTCAAGTCATAAATTCCAATTAACGACACATATATTTTTTTCTCTTCCTGTTTCAGCAGCCAACAATCAACAACAAGCAAAATATGTTTTCTCCTTCTCCGGCTCAGCCCACACCATCCAGCTAAGGATACATCCCAAAGGAGCATCTCCCAAGGAAGTCTTCCTTTCGACTACTTCGTCTGCTATGGTTCTTTACCCAAAAAAACCATAAAAGTTAAAATATTTTAATAACGGTCGATTTTTGCTTGCGCCCATCCCAACCCCCAGTGTGCATCCATTTTACAATGCACAAAGGTATGCTAAAACGATTTCCACCCACCTCCCATCGAACATGGGGCTCCTGAGCGAATAATATCAATATCCTGGGGGATAAAATGCTTTCAAGATGCGGTAGTTGTTTGTATACATCGCCAATAAACATTTTTATCCGCAATAGCTATGCGCGTTGTAAAATTCAACGCATCATGTCGAAGCAATGGTTTCCGATCCGGAAGGAAGGTATTTTGTGTGCCTCAAGGAATCCGCCGAAGCTTGAAGATATAGAGATTATATTTTGATTAAATTATTTGAGCGAATTTAATAGTCCTCCCACCGTGCGCTTATTTGTATGCAAATATTATCTTATTTGGCAAGGATTCCACCCCGCACTCTTACTGCTGCGATTGATTTAATTCGATTGTATAACGAACATCCCCACTTTCAAGGGGGGTTGCAGCATTTACAGCATTTAAGTACGCCCATCGCCTGAAGTGAGAAATTCCACATGTATCCTTTCAGAAGGTATAAAGGACAAAAGAGAATCAAATCAAACGTCGTGTAATATATATGTTTCGATTTCAATCAATTCGAACTTAAACACTTTTGAACATTCTGGAGGAGGAGAAGGGAGAGACTATGTCTCGTTTTATTGCCCACGGTAGCCTGGAAAAGTCTTGCGAGCGTACACATTATTTTTTTTTTCTTTAAAGGAAATCAGCAATTTTGTCAAACAAATCCGAAAATGTATAAGTATTTTGTAGAATTTTAATTTGGCCAGGACTCGTGCACGGTGTTCTGGGAAATGGTTCTCCTTTCGACAGAAGTCAACGATTTATACTACGGTTGGATGGTGATTGACTTTCAATACCGTGAATGCATGGATTTACTTTTTGTTCGGGGGTAGATGTTGCATGGGAGCACATTTTTGAAAATGTGTGCTTTGAATGAATTTTAAAGACTTTTGACATGGAAAATTTGTAGCTTGTAGAGACAAGTTGTGGGAACAATTGACGATCGTGTATGGATTGACAGTTATGCCAAATGTGTTTAAATTGAAATGCATCAGTTCTTGAATAAGTGCAAGTAGTTGACAATCGCTGGTGCCCCCAAAGACTAAGTGCTTGCACCGATCCTTCTCTCCCTTACTCGCAATCCAATCCATTCCTTCGTGGATGATAGCAATCTTGACTTCGCTTATACTTTAGCGTCTCCATGACAAGGGTCTCACGCCGTTGAGTCTCAGCGATTACGAAAAATACCCTCTTATCTATGTCAACTCCAGAGGCATTAGTCTCCTTAGGATTACGTACAAGATCTTTCTTTTCGCCAACAACCTGATTGGCATCAATCAGCGTGGTATGAGGACAGGAAACCGACCTGAACACTTAAGAAACTCGGCTGTCTTTGGTGTTCACAAAGCCGCACCGGACCGACCTAATTTTCACACTTATCCAGTGAAAACCTGAAGAAGTCCAAATCGATAACCACCCTAACTCTGTCGATTTTTAGGGCGCCCATGATCAATTTTAAAGGCAAGCTATGTCTAGTTTTTGAATTTTTTTCAAACTCGTCTGTCTTGGCAGGGTAAGGTCTGTTATGAACGCAAGGAGACGCGTTATCATGTGACTTCTTTCACATCATACTCGAAAGGCTAACACTGGAGGCACAATCCTTTAAAAGTTTGTGAAACGATTTGCGCATGCCTTCGTTTTTGGCATCTTTAGCGGAACCCATCGACCTGTCTCTGATGTGTGGACTTTATCGAAGACGGATAAAGGTTGGTCGTTTCAAGAGAAAAATTATTCCTAAGATATTTGGTGACTGGAAAAGGCAATAGATATCTCGTCTAAGTATTGCCACTTGCAGATAAAGCTTAACTTCTCTGCAGTCTGGCTTTCAGTGCAAATGGTTACTTACTTACTTATCAGGTCAGTGACCCTTTGAGAGTCTGAGCCTGAACTAATGCCGATTTCCATCCTTCATGGTCCCGGGCACGTTGCTTCCAGTTTACTAGACCAAGGTTTTTACCATCCGCGATTTTCTGATCTTTAAACCGGAGGTTCGGTCTACCTTTTCTTTGTGAACCAGGTGGCTGGGATTCAAAGATTCTCTTCGCTGGAGCATTCTCGTCCATTCGCTCGATGTCGTCGAGCCATTGCAGTCGATGGAATTTCGTCTTCCGGACTATATCGACATCTTTGTACAGCTCGTATAGTTCGCTGTTATATCTTCTCCTCCATTCGCCTTCCTCGCAGACAGGACTAAATATTCGACGTAGAATTTTTTCTTTCGAAGGATCCCAAGATTTGCTCCACTGTCTTACTTATCGTCCAGCATTCAGCTGCATAAAGCAAGACTGGCAAGATCAGGCTTTTGTAGAGCATGATTTTGGACATTCAAGTTAGGAGTGCAAATGGTCATAAGAAATATGCAGGCTTCTTTAGAGCTTGAGCCTGAAATGGATCTTAGAATTGCCGTATTAAGCCGATGTATCAGAGTATTGCCGAATACATTTTCAACTCTTCTCAACTTGATAGGCTTACGTATAAATAAACACCTTTATTGATATTTTTGAAAAGAGGGGGTAGAACCCTTTCTAGCCAATTGGCCAACATCAAGGGCCCACAACCTAAGCCCCTGAATAACAGCACGAAGGTGGACGAAGAAGTAACTCTTCTCACCCAAGCCTTTGGAAAAGCCCTTGAGTAATCCTGTCCTCTAACAAAGGAAAGAAGAGGCTCAACCCGAGCTGGTAGTCAAATGAGCAAGCCCAACTACGGCAGCAGGCAAGAAAGCTGTACAATGTGGTCAGAAGGACAAAAGATCCCAACGACTGGGATCGTTACAAGAAAAGCAAAGGTCGGTTTAAAAACAGAATTACTTACGCTAAAGGGCCGCTTGGACAAAATTCTGCAACGATATTGAATAGACAAAAAACGCTTCGAACCTAAGAAAAGTGTTGTCAAAAATACACGTGATACCAGACTCCTGAAAAAACAACTGCCAAAGACTTTAGGCCAATAAGTCTCACATCTTTCCTCTTGAAAACATCGGAAAGACTCATAGCTGGTCTATGATTGTGGGTACGATCTTGCCTGTTACCAGTATGACTATGTCGTCGGCATAGGCAGACCCTTATTCCACTTCTTTCCAGCTTCGTTAATATCTTGTTTACTACTTAGATCCATAATAACGGTGATAGGACTGCCCCCTGTGGAGTGCCTCAGGAGGCCAAGGCATGTATTTGGCATTCCCTAAGCTCGGACCTTATACATCTCGTTCTGAGCATGCATTCTATCCAGTTAGATAGGATTGAGTTGATTTGAAGTACATAGGTCTAGTGATGTTCTTATAGGTTCTGATGTGACGTTGTTGAAGGCTCTTTCCATGTCCAGGAAGGACGCTAGCGTAAATTCTTTGTAGTGGAGCGACTTTTCGATCGTTGCCACCACTTCGTACAGCGCCGTTTCTAACGATTTGCCTTTCATGTACGCGTGTTGCGTTTGTGAAACGTCTCTTGGATTCAGGTTGGAGCGGATTTGAATGTCTAAAGCTACAATCAGCCCTAAACGCTCTAAGCAACTGGGCCACACGCTGCTGATTGAATTATTGAAAAATTTCTGTATATCAACTATAGGGTTATATTCTCCAAAATTGTAAAAACAAAACACTTGAAAATTCTCTTTAAAAAAATAGTCAACTTCATTTAAAATGTGCTTCTCAAACTTCCCCTCTGTTCCAGTTTCAACTATAAAATCCTTCTTCTTTTTTTAATGTTAAAATTCCTTTGAGGCGTTAAGCATTTAAAGTACATTTTCACACATATCGATGTGTTATGCAGAAAAGGCCCCACGATTTCAATCGTGTGTGCATGTGTCGAAAATAGAAAAAACAATAAAAATCCGTTTTAAAAGGAAAACTATTCACAGGACGATACAAGGATTACCCATAGACCAAATAGCAATAGCAGAATCTGTTTCAAAGAGGTGGGAGACAAAATTTATTGTTTCAGATATTGTCTTTTATGTTTTGCCGTCAAATGACCAACTTTACTTGGCTCCGGAGATTTGTGTGCGGAAGGGAAGGAATTGTTTCACAAAAAAAAGGAGAGGAATTCCTCCTTTTTTTTTCTGCTGAGGTGTTTATGACGATTGTGTGATCCTCTTTTTGTCACAAATCGACAAATTTTCAAAATCCTTTTGATTTCAGAAGGATGATATGCAAATAATAGTCGTTTGGCTACTAAATGGTAGACGGAATGTGTTCCAGTGTCCTTACTCGGTATCTAGTTCAAATCAGGTTTTTTTGTTTGTTTCTGAAGAGAAAGGGTATTTAAATGCTTTGAAGGAGTTGTTGGTAAGGATTTGCATTTTATTTTAAAGTTGTCACTGAAGTTTCTTTTTAAGAACTTTCCCGTCTTGATTTAGGTTGAAGAGTTACAAGTAATGTCATGTCGGTATGGGGACTAAGGTGATAAAATCTAGGGATGTAGTTAAGTTAAGTTGAATGAAAAAGGGGTACATCTTTGAGAGCTTCAAGAGTCTAAAGCTTGTTGACATAGACTCCTGATTTCAAAAAAATTCCTCAAAAACAAGTTTCCTTGTATAAGCTTAGTGCTTTTGGAAACGCGCCTGGCAGCAACCAGTCCTAGATAAGAAGAAGGCTCCTTCTTTGATTAGATGCACAAGGGTCAATGGTTTTAACGCAGAACGGTTTGGATACCTTGAAATAACTCTTGTAACAGATGTTGGGTCGAAAAAGAAATTAGTCCCAAACCTGCTTTGCGCGTATCCTGCTGTGACTTGTATAAGAATGAGGGCTGTCAAAAGTCACATCTTCGAAGACTTTTTGAGATTTCTATCGCTGTATCGAGCAGTTTTCAGGATATCAATTGATGTGGTCAATGGAAATAAATGCTTGTGAATAACGACGTCAGTCAGTGGACACCCACTTTTTCCCTCCTTCTCTGCCCACCATTTTTAGTACACACTTCTTATTTTTCACAAAAACACACATGCGCTTTAAAATTCCATGATCGCTCGTAACTGCTCTCTTTTGCAGACCAACTTGCCAACCCTTCTGCGGCATCCCTACTTCGCCATTCAGAATGATTCTGGACAGTCGGGAAAAACGAAACTTCTTTTCCTTGGAACAACAATCAGGGACTTAGACAGGCTTAAAGGGCCATCCGACCCCTGAACAAAACCACAAAAAATATTCTCAATCACAAAAGGGACGATATTGGAAGGCCGGCAAGGCTTCCTTACTGGTCACTGCAACCTCAAATATCACTGAGGCTAGAACTAAATATAGTTCTGAAATCTGGATGCCGACTCTGTTATCAGGAAGACGAATGTACTATGTGAGTGCGTGGCTGTCTGCAGAGTCAGGAAATGCCTCTCCTCAAAGAATTCCTAACACCGGAGGACATTCGTAATGCCTCGACTGGAGATATTCTCAACTTCATTAGGAAGATAGAAGATCTCCTTGTCTAGCAGAGTCGCAGAGCCTAACCTAACCATCTTCTCAGGATCTTATCGCACACTGACGGTCACCCCTTCTACTTGAGCTCTTCAACAAAACTATATTTTTTTCACCACACATTGCACAGTCTTGCATGCACAATCATACTGTTCATGCGTCCATGTATTAATTTGTCGGTCTTCGACTTGAAAAGATTCCATAAGGAAGGACTTAAAATATTTCTACTCAAATGTTGTTTGGGCCCTCGTGTATGTCACGAAAGGATCATACAGGATCAAAGAAGTTTCACTTCAAAGACAGCATTTTGAAGAAAAAGAGAAGCCCTTGGAACTTCCCCTGTACATTTTTTCGCGCACAGAACCTAATCCTTCAATTTGGTGTTCCAACGTCATCCTTCCTTATCACTTTTAGAAAATCTGTAAACAAAAACACCAAACCAATTTCGAAAGGATAACTCCTTCGCTTAGACAAATCAAATCTCCATCGGCACATCAATTTGAACATCATGCAGAACTCTCTAAATTGCCTCGTCAATTCGTTACACATCCCATTGGTATCTCTTTATCTCGAAGAGAAAAAAAAACTCTCATTTAAGTTCAGAAACCCCTTTTCGAAAATCTCAGGGTACTTGTGTCCTGTCCTGTGGCATTCATTTAGATTTGCGACCAGCGATAGTACTCCACTTCGTTCCTGGTATTGATTTAGTTCAATGTGTGTTATCTGGCCAACATTTGGTCGAAAATCTCCATAGAAATGCTCGTGTTGTCTTTTACAAAACACAAATGCATAACGGTTACATTACAAACCACCCAACCTTCTTCCACCACAAAACAAAAAAAAAAAAGGACGAAAGCCGCTCCTCAAAAGTCACACACTGCGAATTTTGAGAGTTGACTATCCCCGACACTGGCATTTCGAAGTTTTTCTCTTTCCATTTATCCCTGGGCCCGGGCACACTCACCAAAATTTACGATGAGGACCTTCCTCGTGGTTGTGCCACTCTGCCTAACGGTTTCGCTTTGGAATACAAACGATAGGATTATCGGCACAAAATGTATGTGGAACATGTGCGAATGGGAAAATTTCACAAAACGAGAACCATTTTATCTGCGTATCTATTTTACGAGCGGAATGGTGCTCTTAATGTACTGATTTTTAACAGTCACATACTGTTATTGGTCCGCACTTATACGTATTGGACGTATGTAAGTGCAACAAGCACGAGGATACCGTTTACCCGCCGCCAACGCTTTTGGGGAGATGTACGAACGCGATAAGCGATAATAAATTAATTAGAGATATTGAAATGGTGAAGAAATTGCATTTTAATGGGTATGATTTGTGGCATGGAGTCCTTAGACTCCGGGTGTGTGCGGTGGTTGACCAGTTTACAGAGCATAAACTGTTAAACTGCTTTAGGGGTACATTTTGAAGTAGATTCAACGTTAAAGGGTTATCATTGCGCGGTGAATATGAGTACATAAATGTTTTTTTCGGATATTTAGCTTCAATGAGGCTGAAATATTGAATAGATGGCGCTGCAGTGAAACTGGGCCTCAACCTATAAGTCTTTATATTAAGCCTGCTCCTTAACTGCCTTTAGTTGCGCACTTCAAGTTGAGGGGATCTCCCTTTTATTTGCGTGAGCTACCTAAGACGAGGTCTTTTTATACGTTGTCCTTTCGGGTTGGATTCGAGGACTCGGTGAATCGTAGCATTGGTGCGTTTGTTTAACAAGTCCAATACGTAATTTACTGATTAAAACTACGAAAACTGAGCGTAGGAAACTACTTCGGTTTGACGAAATAAGTGTGTTCAAAACTCCTTACGCGGAAGGCGAAACAAAGGGTATTTCATTAAGCGCTTCCTATCTTTAAATTTAAATAAAACAAAGTGTGTGTGAGATATTATCGAAATTTTGTATTCGTTTGAAAGGCCTATCGATGCCATTATGTATGGAATATAACATCGTTCTCTGGGTGGCGCGTATCCAAAATGTCCATGACTCTGGCGCTTGAATCAGGCTGAATTTGACCGATGGCATGGGCTATGTTGGCTTTGAGTGCCGCTGTGGTTTGTGGCTTATTCGCATGGACTTGCGACTTCAGAAAACCCCACAAGAAAAAGTCTAACGAGGTCAAATCGCACGATCTCGGTGGCCAGTACACATCACCTCCACGTGAGATGACCATGCCCTCGAATTGCTCGTGCAGAATTTCTAATGTGGCGTGAACTGTGTGGCACGTAGCGCACGCCGTCCTGTTGAAACCATATGTCATTGGTGTCCATATCATCCAATTCATCCCAAATTCGACAATTTTGTTTGTTGACGAACCCATTCATCCAGAAATGGGCCTCATCGCTGAAGATCATTTTTCGATGAAACTTAGGGTCAGTTTCCAACTGCTCCAAAGCCCATTCAGCGAACACACGTCGTTATCTATGGTCGTTTACCCTTAGCTCCTGGGTCAGTTGAATTTTGTACGGGTACAGGCCAAGTTGTAGTGTGCGAAAGGCCGAGTTCTTGTGAGTTCTATGTTTTATTCCGCATTTTTTCTTCACCATTGATTCCATATGGGGAATTCATCCGCTGTCCCGTTTATAGTGCTGCTTTTTTGAATGCTCGTCAGCAGCGCTTATAAGTTTAAGGCTGAGAATACTTTCCAAAAATAGTCTTGACTTGAATAGTCATACTTAGGTCGTAAATTGCTTTCAGTCCTTGTTGTGGAACACATGAAAGGAAAAGAATGGTTAAATATAAATTTAAAGGGTAAAGTACTACAAGGTTCCATTTTTCGACCTGCACTCCTCGTTCTTTAAAAACTTTCACCAACAATAGTTACTGCATATGAATACTGATAAACAACTTATAACTAAACAGACGTCCTATTTACCCTTGTTGGTCTTAGGGCCTCCAAGATGCCTACGCGCCATCGTGTTCGGTTTCTAGAAATATACCTCTTCGAGTGTTCTTCGCCATGTTTGTCTTGGTCGACCTGCTCTCCTTCCGTCCCGGGTTAGTGGATTCCAGTGCATCGCTTGGCAAGCAATGGAGCTATCGCCTTTTCAAAAAGTATGTCCAATCTACTGCCAATCGTCTTTGAATTATAACGTCTAGGTGGGATTCTGACCCGTTTTCTCACGGACCCTTTATAGACATTGACTCAAGCTTTACCCATGTAGTAGCACGGATTCAGCCGTAGCTTGGTCTTTAAGCTAATAGCATTGATTCTCCTCACTTTGGACATCAAATGCAGTTTTATCCTTGTTAATTCGGTTGACTATGTCTTGTTCGGTCACGAACCTCCAGTCAAGACGATACTCCCGAGATATTGTAAACACTCTCTACTGGTTGTCCTGCAATGCAAGTTTGTGAGGTTGAGCCAACTTCAAAGATTGATGATTTAAATTTTGGCGGGTTCGATCTTCAGCCTGACGAGATGGTTGCTTCCTTTTCCACGTCAGCTGTCATTTGGTCGAGGTCCACCGAGTTCCTCTAGTTCCCGTTGATAGAGTAGTGCTGGGCACATCACTCATCACCAATAACAACAATATCGGTGAAAGGATGCATTATTGTCGCATGCCACTAGACTGCATGCAACTTTTGCCAGAAATACGTCCAAAAATTCCTCTGTCAAGCTCTGCTGCATGATCTTCAGACCTACAAGACACAAGGTTATTGTACCCGAAATTCAATACCATTTATGTCTAAATAAATATCTTGACATTAGTTCAGATGTCAATTTTCACAGAAATCCACTCAAGGTTCCTAAACACTCTTAATAAATACACTCGTATGCCAATCAAATGAATAATAAAAAAAAAAACGTCCTTCTACATAAAGTAGGGTTAAAACATTTGTCAAATAGCAACATTAACCTCTAGAGTAGTGGGGCACATCAAAAAAAATTTGTAACACTCGATTGAGTTGAACGTATAGTACGACACATTTCTTGAGGATCTATTGCACTTATATTTATTTACTTTTCATCCCTTTAGTCCTGCACACTAAACGTTCCAAAAGAGGGTGACAACAACACGCATAAAAACAAGTGCATTTTTCATCACACAAATTGAATGAATAGATTTGTTTGTGCCGAACGAGGGTAGGAAAAGAGGAATAGTGTAGCAGGACTCATCAAAGTGAAAAATATAAGTGCTCGTCATAAATCATCACCACCATCTAAAGATTGTGTCCCGCTTTTGAAAAAAAAAAGAAGGGATTTCTCCCCTCAGCCCTCTTAGTTGACAATTCTTTTTTCTTTTTGTTGTTGTTGTTGTTTAATACTTTTAGCCACCACATCTAATGATGCCAATTTAATTCGCTAATGTAATGTAATGTCACCCAATATTCATTGTAGGCCTGAAATCCCCTTTATCTGGCCTAGAAAGCCTATCAGTCTTGGGAGAATTGGTAAACTGCGAGCCACGTACATAAATAACAACTGTGCGAAAAATGTTTGTGATTCTATTTAGCGAAAAGGAACTTGTAAGGCTAAATTAATTAGCACAAATGCAGCAAGGACGAAGAGATATTTAAAGGGTGTTAACAGTTTAGGATAAAGGATCCTCTGGATTCGAAGCACTCATCTAATCAGCTATCAATCAATAGATATTCATACTTTTCAGGGATTGCTGAGGCTGTTGGTCCATTTAACACAGATGGGTCGACAGCCTGCTAACATAGACGAGTAGGAAAGGTATTGTGCTTGCATAGTCTTCCAAAACAGATAATGGGCATAAGCTCTGCAAAAGATCTGCACTCAGATTCTAGGGAAGCAACAGCAAAAATTATAAGTAAATGTTTCATGTGCCCGACCATCAAGCGACCCTCAAGAAACGAGTGGCCCAGCGGGAAGGCTGTAAACCCGACAAATTTCAATTTTCACAGAACGGGTCAAAAACTGAAAAAGGAATACGCTCTGGGATCTACTCACCAGAACCTTACATAAAGCGGTCAATAAAACTTCCGAACCATAGAAGTGTGTTCCAGGCGGAAGTCCTAGCCATCGCTGAGACAGCCCGTGAACTATCAATGAAGCTAGTCCCTAAGAAAACCATCGACATTTACATAGACAGTCAGGCCACTATCAAAGCCATTTCATCTACGTAGTCAAGTCAAAAATTGTGAAATGTTGTCGTGATGAGCTCTAAGCCCCCACCGTGTAACACTCTGGTGGATCCCGGGAAACAAAGGTATCCATGGAATGAAATGGTGGATGAAGTACCCAGAAAAGACTCGGAATAGGACCTATCGCTGGTCGACCACTCAGTACTGCCCCCTAGTTTTCCCTCTCGTAAAATTTAGCATTGCACTAGACTTCCATAGACAAGCTGATGCGATATCGAGCGCACTCTCGTCATGCCGCATCTCCAGGAAACTCTGGACAATTTCAAAAAGCAAAAATACGTGGGCTTCATGACGCACGAACAGGAATACCGAACCTTTGTTTTGAGGACCAACCTATCGCAGATTCTAGAGCGCTTGGTCGGCATAACTGGAAACAATGTACTAGGGTTGAAGGGGATGAAAGGCTGCTGTACAGAAAATTTGATTTGGCTCGATTACCCGTGAAAATAATCCTTAAAGCCATTTGCTATTGTCTGCAAGTCGGCTGACTATGTTTTCTTCTCTATCTAGAAGAGCCTACATTCTAAGATTGAAACCTGCAGCGAGGTGCTTGGTTCTCTTATAAAACTTTCCGATGTTTATCGTATCGTAAGACTCTTTGATTCTCTTAAGCTGGGATAGACTACTAAGCGAGCTTGGGTAGGTACGAGTTTCAACAAAACTACGATGCAATTGCTCGCAAAACCTCTTCTAGGTAGGCAATGACAGACCCCCGAAAGTATAGGTTAGGTTAGGTATGAGTGGCAGGCTGCAAGTGCAACCTCATTTAGACCAGATAAGGTCCTTTGTGTTACCACCAGGAACTGTATTTCACCAGAAATACTACCCGCAGAACCAGCCGGAGCTTGCTATGAAGCGCTGGAGACTGCCTATGTTGATGGCAGCTAGTTCACTAAGGTTGTTGAAGAAGCTGGCTTCTAATTATGCTCTTCTGAAAGGGCCGGGCATGTACAGAAAAGATGGAGAATCGTCTCCTACTCTTCCTCATCCATGCAGCTTCTGCGAAAGTATAACTTCTCATGAAAAGCTTCTTAATCCGCCCGTAGGCAAACAAAACTGTAGGCCCCTTACATTCATAAAAAAAAATATAACACGCACAACACGGATGGTTAGAAGAAGGTAGGCCTGCGATAAATATTTGTTTTAAGATGGCTTAAGGCCTATTCTTCCCATTCATGCTTTTTTTTTTCTTCGAATCTTTTGGCCCGGTAGTCTACTAAATTGTGAAAAATTTAGTTCGGACGGAGTATCTACGTCTGTAGCGACAGTCAGGCTTCGCTTTAGGCCTTGCTCAATCCTCTTACTAGATCCAAAATAGGTCTAGTTTGAATTCGGTTGGAAGACTTAATTTGTTAAGACTTGTCTGGGTCCCTGGACACAGCGGAATTACCCTATATGAGGTCTCCGATGAGCTTGCCAGGTAAGGTTCGGAGAAGAACTTCTCCCATGATAGGTTTGCCCGTATCTTCGGTTAGGGCTTCTATCGATGGTTGGGTTTCTACCAATCACAACCCTAGATGGCATGACTCTCCAGGATGCAGGCAGACTTAACAAATCCTTCCCAATGTCTGAAAAAAATCCTCGGCATTCTTGCTGTCTCTCAGCAGAAAAGACTGCAGACAACTTTTTGGCATTATTACGGAAAGGGCGACGACACTGCCGAACAGTTCCAATGTCCTGTCTTTGGTGGCAGATTTTTAGGGCGGATGTGATGAGCGCTGGTAACCTAAGCTCCTTATCACTGAAGCTCTTACTCGACTTTCTTAGAAAGACGAAGAAAACACAGTAAAAGGAGGGTTGTACCTGCTAGGAGTACAATGGACCTGTTTTTGTGTCTGAGTACTCCAGCGTGGTGTTCCAACAACAGAAAAAAAAAATTCCTTTTTTGGAGTCTATGTCTTGAATAATGGTCCTCACATGGCCATTTCTGTTTCAAGGACAGGTTACGGGATAACGTAAGTCAGTTAGAAAATATCGAATATCCGAATCGGTCTCAGGGACTTTTCGAGGGAACTAGGTAAAAGTAAAAGGAAAGAAGTTGGTCTTGAAATGGAAGATCTTTTGGGATTTCAAGAAGACGTTCTTTTTTTAAGCTCTTCCCTTCATCAGGTTGCAATTGAAGCATTTCATAGTCAAGATATTTACATTTTCCCCCCCTCCAATGCATTTATCTCACTTAAACATACCGGTGGCTTTCGTTATTAAGAAATAAATCATCCCTCACATTTTTATTTTTTTCCTTTCAAGTGCTGCACTCGCATGTGGTTTCATAAGGGCTCGTATCTCGTCTCGGTCCTAAATTACCTCTGCAGTACCGTCATTCAATTCACATCAATTTAAGTTGATGATCACCTTAATTGATTCCGTAGCTGGGCATACTGTGATCGACAAAAAAGAACAAACTTCCCAATAAGGTTTACGACTCTACTGTTGCTGTTGCTGCTGCAGATGATGGTATAGTGGTGCTTTTGGTGAATCTTTTTGAATCCGAATGTGCCTTCTTCTTTTGTGTTGTTGCGTTGAATTCGCTATCATTATTCTCAATTAAGCGGGTTTACGTTTCGAGGAATTCTTTATTTATAAAAATTAATTCTGAAACCTGCTACCGTTCTCCACGTTTCCACGATGAAACAAACAACCAATTGTTGCGCTGATGAAATCTTTCACGCTGCACGGCAATGCTACCGGTCGCCGGTCATTACGTTTGCTGCTGCTGCTGCTGTTGCAGTGGTCCAACCAACCGACTCCGTCTCCGTCAGACGGATGGTTCATCAAATTCAATTAAAATCAATTAAAAGAATGGAATGGAGTTTGGAAGCATTTGTGTTTCGTTTTTTTGAAAACGCTTTTAGGGAAACGACAAAACCTGGACTTGGACTCTTCACATTGAAACCATTTTTGTATGGGTGGAATTTTAGGGAGTGTTCTCTTGGTTTTAATTCTTCTAACTGTTGCTCTTGAATTAATTTCCCAATTTACCTTAATTGCATTTGAGAAGTTATGTGTAGAGAAACAGTGGTTACCATGCGGGTGGATTGAGGAGAAGATGACTCAGTGCAGGGCGTTTCCTTTAACATTATGTTTTGCACACACAGACATGCCGTGAACAATGTAGGATTGTGGTGTAGCTTACCCTTATTTCGAAATAGATTGTATCTTGTACGGAATCTTTTACATATTAGAGAGAGAAGCAGGATTGATTGATTTGCATCTTCAACTAAACCCCGACCAATACAAATTGCAAGCGTTCTTTTCACTTTGATCTCTCTGACGTTGCTCTCAATTCGATCAGCCAAACGATGAATTGTTGATACTTGTCCAGAACTGGAAGAAGACTGAACCTTCGTTTTAAGAACCAGGATTTTGCGGTTACCAGAGCGCCTGGTCTGGACAACTCGAAACATTGAAGAGGTTGGATAGGTAAAAAGACTCAGGCAGAGACCTTCCACGGGTCAGTTGCCAGGTGGTTTTTCTTTCCAACTGGTTGATGTCATCATCATCACTTAGTACGAGCCATTCAAAGCTGCAGGTGAGAATGGCATCTTTCCAGCACTTGTGCAGGAGGGAGCTGACATTATAGCACCCAGCTTAGCTCTTAGACATCTGCCAGAAACATGGAAACGGATAATAGTGAAATATCAACCCAATGCGTGCAGGAATCTAGACAATAACTCGAAATCCTTCCGTCCTATAAGTCTCATGTCTTCCATACTCAAAAGCATGGAGAAAATCGGGGATAAATACATACGAGGAAATGCTCTTTTCGCGTTATCCGAACCGTAATTCTTGGGAAATCGGAGATCCGTTGCTGAACATTACAGACTCTGGTGTTGGTTCCGGTATCTATGACCCTAATTATAAAGTCTCAAAGGCACTTAGAATGTGTCCCAGTGTCGTTTAGGCAGAACTACATGCCATTGATACCTGCGCCAACATTATTCTTGACTCCGGTATAAAGGGAGTAATCATCAATATATTCACCGATAGTCCAGAAGCGCTCAAAGCACAGAGTTCCCTTTACTGTAACTCAAAGGGCGTTTCAAGCTGCTTTAATGCTCTCCAAGACCTCTCAAAGTGGAACAAAGTTCAGCTTTGGTGGGTTCCAGGACACAGAGGCATTGTAGGCAATGAAATTGCAGATCAACTTGTCAGAAAAGGCATCCCTACTTCCGCGTTCAGAACGCGTCTGGACAGTTGGGAAGAACGAAACTTCTTATCCTACTGGAACAACATCCAGGGACTCAGACAGGCTAAAAGGGCCATCCGACCCCAGAACAAAACTACAAGAAACATTCTCAACCACAAAAGGGACGATATTAGTAGAAGGCTTGCCGGCTTCCTTACCTTCAGGAATCTGAAGGCAGACTCTCTTTAGAGGAAAACGAATCAGCGGAACATGTATTTTGTGAGTGTGTAGCTGTCTGCAGAGTCAGGAAACGCTTTCTCTATAAAGAATTCCCAACACCGGAGGACATTCGTAATGTCTCGACTGGAGATATCCTCAACTTCATTAGGAAGATAGAGGATTTCCTTGTCTAACTGGCTTCAGGCACAATAGATCTTTTAGGTCGCAGTGCCATTTGCGTCTGTTGTAGAGCCTAACTTATTATAATAACAAAGTGACTATCCTTACTCTTCTTGGAGTCTTGGGCGTCCAACAAAATAAGAGTCATTACACCATTTAGGGAAAAATGGAGTTTTATATTTTCTAGACAAGGGAACCAGTTGCATTTTGGTAGGGATCCAGACCAAGACTACACCGATCTTGCATATGCCCTACGATCATATCTAATCCTTACACCCCAAACTGGAAAGAATTTCAACTCATATCCGGCCTTTTTGACCGGGGCTTAGCTCAGTTTATTCCTATATTCCAAAGCAGTCTTTAAGTGGTTTAAAGGGGTTTTAAGCGCCCTTAGTGAGCTTCTCCTGAAAATGACAACATGGCTTATGTTGTTGATACCGTAGTCTAGTCCTTATATCTTAGCTCGCACTTCATTTCAATCAAAAAACAGCTAGGAGGGTGCAAATCTGACATGTAATTTGAAAGAAACTTAAATTCCGTGAAGGCTTTCAGTCTTCTCTCAGTGCCTTAAAATAAGTTTCAATTGATCTTATCTGTTGAAAGTATAGTGAACATTTTATTTACGAAACTAAATTTATCTTTCTTCGAAAGGCCTACCTTTTGAAAGACTCTTTTACAACCCAAACTTGTATCTGATCTTCCAAAATACAATTTATTTCCGTTAAATGAAATGAAAATATAATGAAGCGTTCCACTATCTTTTACAATTTTCACAATTATGCACTCGTATATGAAAAGTAAACTTTGAAAATAAATCTTCAACAAGCCTCCACCCGTCGCGTCGCCGACTTTGTCTTAAAAAACACACGCTCTTCGAAAATCCTATGAGTTTTCTGAAAAATAAATATCACACACACACACACAGTTGTCGTATATCAGAAACTATACAATCCTAATCCGAAATAATATTTTCACACACGAGTGATTAGTTACGCTGAATCTAGTACCACCAGAGAAAAGTATCTACGAAATGAATAGTGTTTTTAGTTCTATGGCCGGGATTACAATTGAAAATATCTTCGAGGAGTGTTTTGAACTTTTCTCAACCAAAATTTTCAGGAAGACATAGAACCTTTTCTTGTCCTTGCACACATATGTACATACGTTCCCCGGCAATGAATATGAAATACTTTTGTGGCAGGAAATTTATCTTTGCTACTCATACGTGTTTTTGAAAGTAATTTCCGCAAAATCTCTCTTGCGGTTGGATCAGGGTGGTTAGGGAAAATGTTATTCGAAATGAGATTAGAAGTCCTTGTTTTCCATGTGAAACGAAACCCAGTTGGTGTAACTTGAGTCTCAAGTGTGGGCGAGAGTGTAATAGTTTACTTTTTGGAAGTTTCAATTTAAATTATAGGTTTAGGCAATTTATGGGATCGTCTTTCATGCGAGGGATGTCATATTTCGCATGTGATAAGGACTAGAAATTCAATTTTAGTCACTCATCCTGAAACCAAAGAGCCAATACCAAACACTTTTAATAAGTTAATTCCATTCTGTTGTGGATCACAGATTCAAGTTGCACATCGTCCTTAGGTATTTGAATTAATTAACCTTTCACCGTGGTAAGTCATTATTCTTCTACAAGAACTTTCTGTTTGTTTTTATCGTAGGGAAAAAAAAAATCTTCTTTAAGTTAATTACAATCCTTCCAATAACCACAAATCCTTGCAACGTAGTCTATTGCACGACGTTACCCTCACAAATGAATGGAATTAAAATTCCACCGGAAAAGTTTTTCAATTCGTTTTCGAAGTCAATTAAGTATATAAAGCTTTAGGACGGGACGAAGACTGGAAGAGACACTAAAATTTCGAAGGATTCCTTCGGAGTGAGAAGTGGGAAGGAGTTGATTCTGTTTGTTTACTTTTAAAATGAAGATTCTCTTTGTTGAAATATGCAAAACATGAGTAAGTATATTTTACGAAGAAGCAAATGGGTTTTACGGCAGCATACGGTTAGGATATTGGTAAGGTAAATGAGAGTCTATAGATGACGTCTTTTTGCCTTCAACAAAAATATGTAAGAAGTGATGAGAGAAACTTAGAGAAGGCCTTAACGATATCCTCCTTTGTAAAATCCCCAGCGAAGATGGGGGAGATAACCTCAGCAAGATCTCGTCAAGAAGTTTGAACGTAAGAGTTCAAAAGGGGTATCCTATGGTGGGGAAAGAAAAATTCTTTGAATACTAAGTTCTAAGTACATAGACCTTTCTACAAGGCCAAGCTCTGTGAAAATTGACAAAAATACACCGAAGGACTATGAGAGTATGGCAAAGTAGTTTCAATATCTCGATCTAAGCCTCCACGACCAACCAAGCCTGACAAACTGGTAAGGAAGGCGAAGCAAGGTAGTTTTAGAGCATTTGGTGAGAAGTGTAATCTTGCGGCATCTAGGCTACACATGACCCTGTCACGGTACAAGTCAGATGCGGTATGGTTACTGAAAAGGTATGATGGAATCATATTGCGGATGATAGACGAAGAGGTCTCCATTTGTAGAAACGTCCAGAAGACCCATGTGGGAAGGGGAAGATGTAGCAGCGAGCATTAGACATTTAAACCATTTCGGCTTTTAAAAGCACCAGGAGCTGACGCTATATTCTCTGTTCAATAAACAATAATGCCCAGCCTTGTTAAGGAAATATGAAGCAGGTTAGATCTCGAGTACATACCAAGAACTTGGAGAAGATCTAAAGCAATTTTCATACCAAAGTTGAGGACAAAAGGCCTCACTGATTTCATTTACATTCAAAATAATCGACAACAGTGCTAGAAAGGATACCTCTCCACCATATTGAACACGTGTTTCAAGCTAAGATAACCTAAGATAAATTGAACACTCAAGAGACAGTCATCTGTTCTTTCTTATACATTTAAGGAGCCTTGGACAACACCTTTAAGAAACAATAAGAGAAACCTTGAAAACCAATTAAGGTGCGACAAAGAACCATTATGATGAAATGAATAGGTAAAGCCAGAAGGCATAGAAGTTGAGAAGAACTAAAAAAAGGAAGAAAGAGATTCAAGGCCAGATTCGGCGACAGGAAGATACAGACCAGAAGTTTAACGAGTTGTTGCAGATTCAAAGAATGTTTAAGGAGACTAGCTGAGATGATCCCGGTACACTTTTATATCCATATTAGCTTTTATAAACGGAAGTTCTAGAAGCAGCTGGACTGGAGATGGCAATATAATTTGTTAATCCCATCGACTAGGATTAAACCAGTTTCCGTCTTCCAAATTATTGTAGCGTGTTCCAGGAGGAAATATTGACGACCAAAGAAGCCAAGCAGCGATCAGGTCCCTGCAATCAGTCTCTTTAAATTCGTAAGAAGCTCTAGATTGCCGGTCATCTCTTGTAGAGATGGCGGAGCAGTTCAATATTAACCTTTGTTGGGTGCCGGGGCATAGAGATATTCCAGGGAACTGCAAGCCTGATGAACACACCAGATATGGAACAACCGTACCCATGCTCACAGAAAGAGACACCCTGGGTATACCGATCGCTGCATGTAAACTTGAGCTCAAGCTGGATGATATCGAGAAAACAAATTCTAGGTGGACATATGGTATAACGCGGCAGATTTGTCCGCGGCTGGATTTGAAACGCTCTAAGAATTTAATTTCTCTCAACAGATCGCATATCAGATCCGTAATAGGTGTCATCACGGGACACTTTCTAATAGGCAAGCATGCAACAAGGCTTGGCGTCCATTCAAATGATTTCTGTAGAAGCTGCATAGACGAAGAAGAGGAAGAAACAATTCCCCACCTTCTTTGTAACTGCCCAGCTCTGTCCCGTAAAAGAAGACGCCATTTAGAGGAAATCTACTTTAACGACTTAGGCGATCTGATAAACAGGGATATCGCTTCATTAAAAGCTCCAATTGGTTGAATGAGTAGGTATGGAGATCTCTTCAGATTCATGCGGTATCACAATGGACCAATCACTGGTCTAAGTGTGCTGGCTATAGCTGGCAGCCACTTCAACCTAACCTAACCTAACCTAAGATGAAATCAGGGGATGAAGACTTTGCATAGACCATTGGGGTTTGAAAAGACAGAAAGAAAGAGTGCTTTCAGTCGTACCATGTAAAGGTAGGTTAACAACTTTCTCCATCACAGAGGACTCCACTTGGACCTTAGCTATGACAGAAAGGTTGTTAAATGCATAGTCTATGTCCATCATCTTTAGCCCTCCTTTGGTCTTGTGAAAGCAGATGCTATGTGGACGTTTC
This sequence comes from Criorhina ranunculi, assembly GCA_951813785.1. Taxonomy (NCBI): domain Eukaryota; kingdom Metazoa; phylum Arthropoda; class Insecta; order Diptera; family Syrphidae; genus Criorhina; species Criorhina ranunculi. Next base: position 9,132,932 of record OX638381.1, read on the forward strand.
TCGCAGTTTCTAGCTTCAATGCTAAATTTCTTGATCTTATGGGTCACAACTTATTTTGTTAAAGTGTTGGTCCACTTTGCCTTATTGTTTAAGGCGACACAATTTAAAAGGTGTAGTTTAGACGGTTAAGGGTAATTTAATCGACAGTGGTTTCCGTTAAAATTGCAGCAAGATACTCTATGCCTTGCCTAGCATGTGATGATAAGTGCCAAACTCCTGAAAAGAAGTCTAAATAGTCGAACCTCAATCAGAAAGTCCCCTTGAATTCATTAAAAATCATTGATATCTTCCACAAATAATTGGAATGCCTAAGAACTCCTTGCTCGACATACCTCTATACAAGAAAAGACCGATTTTTATAAGAATAAATCCCTAGAGTACGATTGACAACAAATCACTCGAAAATAGCCTCATCTAAGTCCCATTAAGCCTACCTATTAGGTGAACATTTTTACGTTGACCTCTTCTACTCCTTCTGGTCTATAACAATGATTGTGATATATAATTCACAACGTACAAGCCTATTACAAGGCAATCAATCTTCCACACGAGACTGAGAATGAACTGAAATTGTTTGAGGTTGCAGTATCAGTATATCAGTGTATCAGAAAAAGCAATCTCTCATCGATAGATAGATAGATACATACTCGTACTCATAGATGAGAGAAGAATTGCCAAAGAGACAATTGGTATTGATGGTGATGGGTATATTGACTAAGGGTGGCAGAGATACAACTTACAGTGGAACGGGTAGCACATATTTTAGATCGTTTTTAAGGAAGATTCTCGTGTTCAGATATTTTTAGGTTATAAATCGTTCTAAAATGTCAAAGCGAATCGGACAGACAGTAGGGTACACCAAAATATCCATCATTTGAAGGTCTAAACCCTTGTATATTATATTTCTAATTTCTGATCAGAAAAATGCAACCTTTGGTCCACTGTAAGGCGCCCGCACGTCCTGGACGGTATAAATCTTAGCTCAAGTGGCATTTCAAGGTATTTTCATTATTTATCTTCGAAAAAAAAAAAATCCCTGATAAGTGGCGTCCCGGGAATACACTGATACTTGAAGCACCTGCGACAGAGAAAGGTTTTTTTTTTGAACTTTAATGATGTCCCTACACATACATTTAAATTTATTTTTATTTTTTAGCCACCTAATCAAGAAATGCCCGATTAATTGTTCATATCCGTCTTGTGAATGACTTCCATTGTCTTAAGTGAAAAGTCCTAATGAAAACTTCCGATTACTTTCATGGAGACACACATACATACATATGTCATCTACCACTTTCAAAATTCGAACAATGGTGGCAGTTTGGATGATTTCGCACGGAATGAATTTACTACCCTTAAGGCATCCAGTTGAGGTAAAGTAATGAAGAGGAATTGCTCTTAGAATGGATACGTTAAAAGAAGGACTATGAAGGATTGCAAGGTTGTGAAAGATGAAAGATAATTTCGTGTTAGCATGTGATAGCCTCTGGCACGACAGTGTTACTTATTTTTTCAGTTTCGAACAATACCTTGAGTTTTAATGAAAGTGTTAAGTGAGCTTCTGCTATACGTATCTGGAGCGTATCTGCGATGGAGTTTTGAACAAGGGAATACTGGAAGATAATTGTTGAATGGGTGTTCTGACATGGATTTATCTTGCTCCTACTTATGGTGGAATTATCTTTCGGACTTTCACTCTGGATTAGAGAAGATTGTCCATCTTTGAAGACGGCCATACGGCGGCATATTAGCGAATCAACTTTCGAGCACTTCCAGTATGCCTACAGACTTGAAATTTGGTGTATAGGTAGGTCAAACGAAAAGTTGTGACGTTAGCCCCTTTTAGCTCCCAAAAGGGGTCAAATTGAAGATTTTTGAGTCATGTTCTCATAACTGCATAGTCATAACACTGGCAGTAGGGTGGTCATATGGCTTGAAAGTGTTGACCGTACTAATACCATTGGGATGTTCGAAAGAAATACTGTGAATTATAAGCAATGGCAAGAGTACCAATAATTCTCCCCAGTCATTCTGGACACCGACCTCGGGTCAAAAAACTGAAATCTCATAAAAGTATTCATAACACCGTTAGCGCTAGTGAATTATTAAAAAAAAAATTACATCACAAGGATTTCTTTTGTGCTAAATTTCAAGTGCCTAGGTCCACTAGTGGTCACCGTGGCTAAGTGGTCTGTGCATTGGACTTCTAAGCGAGAGGACAAAGGTTTAAGTCTCAAAGCAACAAAACGTTTCTTTGCTGCACCACCTCTTCGCAGGCATGACAAACTTGCAAGAGTATAATCTGTCATGAAAAAGGTTCTCAAGCCGCCGTTCGGAGTCGGCAATAAAAATGTAGGTCCCTTCCTTTTATGCGAATAATATAACATGCACAACATGAATGGTTGTGAGAAGCTAGGTCTTGGCTCCCTATATGAGCTGTCGCGCCAAATATTTGCCTTTGTGTTTGTAGGTCCACTCGAAGGTCCACTGTAATCAAAACCTATTTCGGTATGGCGAACTTGTGTCTCCAGGATACGACCTTCGTGTTGTTTGATAGTCAAATCCACCGATAGACTTTGTGGGGTTTTCGATCGGGACGAGGCTTTTAGCTCAGTGACTCGCCCAATGTTCTGATCATGCGTTATCCACTTCGAAATCGGTTGACGTTAATATTGCGGCTGGTCCTTAAGGTCGGTCTTTTAATGGCTCCAAAGGTCTGAATCTCTTTTAACATGCTCTTGAAGAATTGTATTTCTTTCACGATGCTATGTGGGCATCTCTTTTCCACGAGTCGTTGAGCTTTCCTTCAATCTTTTTCGCAGTTTAGTCATTAAATATGGTTCTGGGATATCCACGTGCTTGTATTTGTCGAGGTAATCACGGAAGCATCCATATCCCTATAGGAACCGATTCAGATAAAAACTTACTTCTCCGTGTTTTCTTCTAATCAACCCCTCTTTCCGCCCTTTGGTTATAGTGTTCTTCACTTGTTTTGCCATTCGGCTTGTATAGCTTCTTTGTCAGTTCTCCTACCAACTAGCTCATTCTAACCTAAAACCCCAGACTTTTTTATTAAGAGGTCCATCGGTACTCGGCCTGCGATTTTGCAAATCGCTTGTGCTAACACTCTTCTAAAGACGAGGCACACTTTCAATGTAAGAGCGGTTAACTGATAGATCTGACACTGTAAACGAAGCCAACTCAACTCAACTCATGTCAGCACCAAGTGGAGTTCTCAAGGTGGAACTCAACTACTGGACCTCGTAAATCGAAAATGTCAATTTACCCCTCAAACAGTAAAAGATGCTTAGAGCCAAGCTTCTAACGGTCTTCCCCACTGGACATAGCTAACTCAACTACCATCTCAATAAACATAAGTCTCACGGACGTGTGCCGACACTGTTGGGAGGACAAAGAAACTAAGAAAATTGTGCGAATGTCTTATCATAGCTTGATGCCTCATAGCCTCAGCATGACTGTTCCCCCCTAAAACTGATTACACCCTTCACATCACCTGCCACCATGCACCACCTCGAGCTTCACCTATTATAACTAAAGATAAATATGGTCATCAACATCCTAAGGCAAACAAAAAAACAAAAAAAAAAAGTAATTTGGCTCCGTCAAGGCACGCTGACGTCAAGCAATCACAATTGATTCTTCTTAAGATTGATGAAATGAAATTCTCGCTGCGAAATTAAACGAATTCCTTGAGGACTACTCCTATACTCCTTGCTTCTGACACGCCAAGGTACGAATAGTATTACATCATGTGTAGCACATATGCCGCAGAGTAGACAACAGAAAACCCTTAGCCTAGGATCAATGAATTACCTTGCGGCCGTAAGAATCTTTATGAGCCTTTCGTCATTTGAGCGATTTTATGAAAATGAGATGTGATGCTTGCTGCTCCTGATGTGATGTTGATGATGAAACACACAATGAAGAATGTTTTGTACATAAACGTGAATACCATGCAAACAAAAGGAAAATATTAATATGACGGCATACTCGTAGTCAGGTTGGCAAGAACTTGTGACTTACATCCTTGTGGGGCCATAATGCCTTTTTCCAAAAAAGACTTTAAGGATTGTCTACCTTAAACGATTGGAGTCTTCACGACGTTTCTTTCAATGTTCTCCATAAATCTTGTTATCCAAAGAAAAGATACAAAATTTAGATAAATAAACGTCAATCAATTGACAGAAGCCTTTCACTTAAAAGGACCTACAACACACATCCTTGTATGAAATGAAAAAAAAAAACTTGATTGTAAGTAATTTCTGTCACTCAACCCCCCCAATATATGGAAATACCTTTCGCAGAAAAAAAGTAACGTGCTCTAAGAGGGGTGGTTGAGAAAAAAGAGAGCAAAAAGAAAAAAGTCCTTGATGTAATATTTTGCAATATACGGGCACATGGTAAACAAATGATTGATTACCGTTACTTCAGTGAATGGCAAATGTAATCAAATGTGCTCATATGTTTTTGAAGGTGCTTACACAATGAAAAGGACCTATAAGGAGTACAACGAGAACGATGATGATAATGATGATGATGATGATGATGAAGAAAGTCTCTTCCCACTGTCACTCATTCACCGGGGATTTGAATTGAGGATTAAATTCTCTTGTCTGTCGAATCAGGCAATATATGAGGGCACACAAGGAATTGGTTGGTTGGTATTGGTATCTTCTTCAATTTAACAACCGCCAATGGGGCTCTTAAAGGAATCATTCCCTGCTGCGGAACGGTGTGTTTTTTTTTGAGTAAAAGGTTACTGTTGTACGGTGATTTTTATAGCTTTGAAAGCTTGTCAAACTTCCATTACCAACATCAGGCATCCGAGCGATTTTTATGACAAAAATGAGTGTTTTCGTGTTTTCGTGTTTCCATCAGTCCTTAAGGCGAAAAGTGATCGGCGAATGGTCATAAAACAAAAAAAAAAAAAAAAAACCAATAAAACTCTCAAAGTTCAAATCAGGTATACAACACAATTCCTGACTGTGAGCCATGATGGAAGCGGATAGGCATGATGACGGTTAAAAACAAATGAAAACTCATGAGAATTGGTAAAAGGCATAAAAATCATGGAGCAGGGGCTGAACTGTATCACACCAATTGGCAGGCGTGTTGACGTCGTAAAAATGTATCTCACCGCAGTTGGTATGGCTGCAAAATGTTTGGCACACGTTGAAAGTAAAACTCGTTTTTGTTCATGTTTAATGGTGTATCAAAGCGGAATAAAGGACACATACTACCACGGAGGGTTTGTTTTGCCCAAAAGTCAGTTTGTTTATGGTTTAGTGGTTTTAAAGTCTTGAAATTCTATAACGAAGCTGAATAGGTACACTCATGACCGACAAAAAGTATTTTTCAAACCCTTAAAGAAGGGTTCCAGTAGGTAATAATCAAAACAATGTCAAGACAGTGATTAGTTAAGGTCGCATGAGGGTGTATACTACTTTAAGTAGTTACGTGAGAGCGCTTAATGGAAAAATACTTTCCCAAAAGTGAGAGACTGGGGGCCCAACCAGTCGTTGCCTTATTCCTTAAGACGAATTTTAAATTTTCTTTATAATTCACTAGTGCTAAAGGGGTTATGAATACCCTTATGTAGTAATTTTGAAACTCAGATGTTATTGGGCTTCAGTCTTTTTGCTCCGAGGTTGGTGTCCAGAATAACTGGGGCGAATTATTGGTACTGTTGCCATTGCTTATAATTCCCAGTATTTCTTTCGATCATCCCGATATCATTAGTACGATCATCACTTTCGAGCCATATGATCACCCTACTTTCATATGCCTATGCAGTAGAGTTGACATCAGCTTTTTTCGCAGTTGATCGACTTTTTTTGACATCGGGGTTCGAAGCTGGAACCTTCAGCGTGACAAGCGATGATGCAACCACTAGACCATGGCCACAGCCTTGTTTCCGTATGTAGGCTCCACCGGATTTGATCCTTTAATCACTAATACACTCGTTACTATAAATGAATCGAGCTTGAAGGCATCTTGGTGACATCTTGTTAGAAATGTATTAGACGCGAACGGCTGCTAGAACCTTGCACCTAGTCAGCGCTAGGTAGGTAGGCTGAAGAGGTAGCTGCATTCACTCGGATGTCTGCGGATCTATTGTTGTCCTCTGACGTGGAATTTCCAGTCTGAAAAGACAAAAAAAGAAGGGAAGGGTCTGCTTGCGAGTGCAATTACGATCGTTCGGCCTCCCTGAACCATCCTGAATTCATAATAAATTTTAGAACGACTTTTGGTGGCTTCTTAGACAGGTCGCCCAGGTTGAAATAGTATTCACCGAGGGCCGTTTTTCTTGTTCTGTGTAAGCTGGGACATTCGCATAGGAAGTGGGTAGTGTTCTCTTCCGCGACTGTATTCCCATAGCCTCTGCATTACTCGTCTGTACTTAAACGCATTCTTTTAAGGTGGGTCGCCAGAAGGTTGTGGCCTATAATGAACCCTATGAAGAGTGCTAAGTTTAAGCCAGAAAGTCAGCGCTAACATTTGTTCGAAAAATATGTATTTGGTCAATCCTCCATAGGCAGCCTTACTAGCCTGTGCCACATACCCACTCGGGATATGTGCAGCTATCTCCTCGTCCTCTAGACATAACCTGCAGGTATTATCTCCTAGAAGACGCATCTTTTTCAGACGATACCTGATGTTTCTCTGTCCTCTGTCCTCTGTCCCAGAGGTTCTGTCGCAGAGACAGAAAAAGAGAGAAGTTCTTGGTGCAGCCTTTATACTCACTTTTCCTCCTTTTCAAATGTTCATTTTTGATTCAATTTATCTATTATTTCCTTTACGATTCCTCTGGCTACGGTAGCGAATGGTTCAGGACCCCTGAGTTGTCTGTATTTTCGTTTCCCGCTATTTCTGCGTGTCATTTAACAGTGTTAAGTCTTTCTGGTGCTAAGGTTAGGTTGAGGGGCTGTCCCCACTAAGTAGGGACCCACTTAGGCCAAAACGAAGGCTCATTGTGATACCGCGTGTAGAAACCAGAAACCAGCCTTAGAAACCTCTCCTATGGAATTCCCTTTCTGATGCTTGCTAAGTAGTGCAATGAAATTAGGAGATGAAGCAAATGGTCCAACACGTGTCGCAGTGCGAACATTCCGCCTTGGTATGTTGAAGTTTTTGTAGGTTAGATCTGGATCTAGATTCTTCAAAATATTCGTATACCTCAACCCGCTCTATAATCCATCTTGGATGCATCCGTTAAGATGGTCAAGTTTCCCATCTTTTTATCTGGAAGTGAGCCATCCCCGATAAGGGCTATGTGGTACATTTCGGCAGACCTTCGGCACTGTGCCCGTTTTCCACAAGACTCAGGGTCTCCCTATAACCATAGATTGGTCTGTTGAGCCACGACAGTGTCATTTGGCATCGCTGTATAAGCAAACGGCAGCATTTCTAGAATCGCTTCCATCACACATGTTGACATCGTGTACCCTTTCTGAAACGCTAGTTGAAAAGTTAAGGCATGACGACTGTATTAGCGCGGTTTTTAATTACAAGAAAGGCGGAATTTTAGTTTCAAAAGCTTGTTTGCTACCGTCGAAGACAAAAGACGGAAGTATCTCCCTACAAAGAGCTTCTTCAAAACCAATGCTCTGCCCAAAATTTACTAATTATATTCGCATATCTCGTCGACAGCATATTTAATTCACAAACCCACTGTTGATGCACTCTAATGTCCATAAAAATAATTACCCTGCCACTTGACATACACCAGGCCTAATGTCGGACATAAAACAGTTTACCTTCCACAAAAAGAAAACAGACCCTTTTTTCCTGGGCATGTATATGTCGCCCCCAAGTTGACTGATTGATTACATATCTGCGCAAGAAGAAAGTCAATTACAATTCCGGATACAGTCAATATGTCAGCCCACAGGACGATTTTCTTCTCTCTCAAAGTCGAGGGTATAACCGAAAGCCCAGTGATAGAGTTTGGGTAGTTTTCAATTAAGGTGTGACAGGAATACGTTTTGCAGACGCAAGTCTACATTATGGGAAACATTCACATTGGGTTGCCTAGCTAGACAATATATTTTATCCTCTCGATGCGTGAATGTATGCTGTGTGTGTGTGTATGCGCGCTCAAGGAAACGAAGAAAAATTACATATGTCCAGTTGATAAATTGCTCAAGTGAAGATTACGTAATTTGACAATTTTCTACTTTCTGCTTCCAAGAAGAAGTGGCCCTAAATCATACCGGATATAGGCTAATCCAGCATTTCGGACGGAAGTCAGTAGGGCACAACATAAGGTAAGCCCACAATACTGATGCAATTAATCAGCATTTTGCCTTTTTGCTTCAGTAAATCCTTTTTGGTTTAAATCAATTTTAATCTGAAAATCGTTGTCGTTGGTTTTGGTGAATGTCGTCTACTACCTTAGGGTTATCGGAGATTTTGCTGAAAGTGAAAACGCAGTGATTGGAAGGATATCGATGGAAGATCATATATTTTCTATTATTTAGCGTATGGGTTGAATCATTGAATGGGTGTAGGTAGATGACATGATGTTCAATAATTTCCTATGGCATGCTTGTTGAATCAGACCTTCGCAATGTAAATTTCGAACTTTTCCAAGATAAAAGGTTAATATTGACCTTACGTATGATTCAAGTTACACTAGGAACCTGGGGATCATTCGGAACAAGATTGGTTCTCTAGTAGAGACGGAGTTGGACAACATTGGAATTAAGGCAGTCGCGTACGCGGACGACGTGGTTTTTTTTTAATACCAAGGATGCTCCTCTCAGTGCTTAGTGAAATCACAGAGAGGGCTCTGACTAAGCTAAGCGCTTGGGCCTTAAATTGTGGTCTTGGCATTAATCCGAGCACAACTGAACTGATGCTATTCACCAACAAGTCAAAATACCGACTCTCAAGCTTCCATGTCTTCACAACCAAATACTTATTCTATCCCTCAGTGTAAGGTACCTTGGCTTCATGCTTGATTCTAAGCTCAACTGGAAACTACACATAGAACACAGGATAAAAAAAGCACGAGTCACTTTCTATGCCTGCAGCAAGACAAGGTAGGGCTTTCAGCCCAAGACGCTCCTGTGAATGTACACTGCTGTAGTTCGTGCTATCCTTACTTATGGATCCGGCCCGCCTTAAGCCTACAACATCATTATGCATAGCAGCGTCCAACCAACAGTTGGTATTGAGACCTCAGGAGCATTACCTTCGAGCCCGACAGATTCTCTTAACGTGCTCCTCTATACCATGCCCACGGACTTGCACATCAAATACATCATCTCGTGTAGTACTATCAGACTCAGAGAATCTTGGTTCTGGTCACCGAAGCCCTATGGTCACAGCAAAGCTCGTGATCAGTTGCCCAGGGACTTGGCCTTGACGATAACTGACTACACTAAGCCTTTACCCAAATTCAATAGTAATATTCATGTCCTCTTTCCGGATAGGACGGAATGGAACAATAACCCACTTTTATCGAAGTACCAAGTACCGATCTTCATTGACAGCTACAAGATGGAGTGTGGCGTTGAAGCAGGTGTCTTTTCAGCGGAATTGACCGTATCCAAATCGTACCAACTTGCAGACTGCTCAAGCGGATTAGAGAGGCCTGCAACATACTTAGCCGTAGCCCTACTACCATAAACAACATATCTTCATTGACAACCAGTTTTCCATCGAAGTGTTTCACTCTCAACGTGTAAGGAAACTCTTACGCAGGCTTATGCTCGGCTCAATATCATTTTCCTTTGGATTCCCGGTCTTAGTAACATAGAGGGGAATGAGAGAGCCAACGCGTTAGCCAAATGTTGTTCAAACCTTGATGACTCTCTTGCGGAGTCAGTCTGCTCTCTGATTGGACTCATCAAGGGTAAAATTTTCCAACACTTCCTCTCCCTTGCCAACTCTAGGTGGAAAAGTCTAGAAACCTGTGCCATGTCCAGACAGATATACCCCGGCTACAATAAAAACAGGGGGAATGACGTCATCCAAAGAACCCGGACCAAGACAGCAAGAATCACAGCAAACGGTGCCAAGTTAGGCATTCCGTTCATCCCTCACTGCTTTAGGCGGTAAGTTTTGAGAAGGCTGCTTAAAGTTCTGTAAGAGATGAACTTCTATAGGTCTACGTGCTAAATTTTTCCAAAGTACACAAAGGACTTGTAGAGGTTCAATGTTAGCTGTTGGACACAAGGCAGTCTCTACATTCGCTGATACTAAAGTGAGCCTGACGCCAGTCTTTGTAATGGATTCAAAGCTATAGCTGTGAAAATTTTAGGGGAGTTGTTGTGCCCTAAACTTAGAAAGCATTGTAAGCCATTGTTGAACAAATGTGGGAAGTACAGTAATGAAGAACATCACGCCGGTCCAAAGGGTCGTCTAAAGGATTTAACTGGCGTTGCGCAACGGTTTTTTTAATTCATTGGTCTTATCCGTCAAAGTCTCTTCTCTAAAGTCCTTAGTTAAATCAGGGATAAAGTCCTTACTCATTTGTTGCTTTATTGTAAATCTGTTGAAGTTCTCTGAAGGGAATTTTCATTGCAACCAATCGACCTTGGATGACCATTTTCTGGAAACAATCTTCAGTATAGTACCTAATAGCTTTTTGCTAGTGACTCTCTCAAAAGTCTGACACCCTTCTGCAGCACATTATTCGAATTGTTACTGTGTGGCTTGCCAGATCGACGGAAAATTATTGAAAAGTGCAACGAATTTCAAGTCAAGACTCACCACCTTTTCATCGACTTCAAGGCCGCTGAACCCTGGCAAAACTGGTTTAGCTGTGAAACGTGACGCCGAAAAAAAAAATGTGCAATTTCGAAACAGCTGCACTGAAATTTCTCAAACATGCAAGGAGATGTGATTTCTTCAATCTCAAATCGGTCCAGCTGCTGGGGTGAGCAAACGACATCGATAACATCGGTCGCTTCAGCGTACAGTCATAGCGGCCTTTACGTCAATCAAAGAACAGACTGAACGAGTTGTCGTTGAAGTTATTGAGAACAAAACCAAGTTCATGTTGTCAAAAAACCGTAACCAAAACAGCATCTGTCAACTGCCTAGGACAAAACCTCACTTTTGGCAACAGCAACTTCGATGTAGTTAAGGAGTTTACCTACATGTGTACCTCGGAGTAAACATCAACTCCACGAATGACAACCTAGTCGAGATTCGACGAAGACAAACGTTTGGAAACCGCTGTTACTCTACCAATGACGCTAAACAAAGGTTTCACGACCTTTGGCATGCAAACTTTCTTCTCATTCGTAAAATTCTTCTCATCCACTGAATCAGAATGAAGTGCGTACAGATTTATTTAATTGTTACATACTTCCTGTTCAAGTCCTGTTTGTTATTCCACTCTCCGACGTCCGGAAGTTGACAATTTTCAACACAGTGCGTGTGTGCACAATTGAGCAATTTCGCACACCAAAACTGTATGTACAGTGTACACAGCCATCACGGTAAGTTCCATTAACAACACGCTTAGATACTCTTATCGAGACAATGAAATGCATTCAAGCGCAAAGATCTTTTCACAAGATCCTGGATGCTGCTGAGCTGGTTCCGCTTGAAAATTTTGTTGTTGGCTCGATTCCGTGAACAAATTTGAAATTGTCTTTCAACACGTGCCAGGTCATCGATGATGTCTCAAGTGAACGAGATTTTGTCGTACAATCCTCGGGTACAAGAGGTGAAGAACTATTGCGAATCGAAGGGGTGCGTTCGCACAGATGAGAACGCAATGTTTCTATGTATCGACGATTGATGGATGTGAAATATTATCCTTTTAGGTGGTGAATTGTTCCCCTGCTGTTGTAGTTTTTATTTATTGTAATTGTTTATTATTCATAATGGATTCGGAACAATTGAATTTTATGAATGATTCGTTCCTCGGAGGCGGTTTAGATGCGATTATTCATTGGAAAGATTGTACGTTTATTCGGTTTCACCGGAATATGATAGTGGGTTGGTGTGATTGTGGGAAAAACCATGGGAATTCCTTTTTGTGACCAATCTGTCATAGAAAGTGAAAATGATTTTAGTACAAGATTGAAGATGTTGGATTACGGGACAACAAATTACATGCTGTCAACAAGAGAGGACTTTAAACATCGACGAATAGATTGTTATAGAAGACTGACGTAGGTACTGGTTGTTAGGTATTTTGCCTTATGATGACGAAACAATCCGGGCCGGATCTGTGCCTTTATAAACAAGGAATTTAAGCTAAATTAATCGTTAGCTAGCTGTTTTGAAACTTACATCTCAAGTCGGTATGTATCTCCGTTTTTATTAAGTCAACACACACCAGTGAAGAAAAATTGGGCTAAGAATACAAGACAATATAACCCCCTTGGTTGCCCCAGTATGTAGATGGCGCAGAGGCATGGATTGCGCCCTCATATATCCTTATCCTTTTCAGTGAGTCATGTAGGTAGGTAGGTGGAGGTGGGGGTTCAACATGAACCCAAGTGGCACTAGGTGTGCCTTTTTGTTACCATGACTTATGTGACTTGGTTGATGATGTGTGTTGATCCAGCCTCTGGAGTTAAAAAAAGAGGATTAAATCCCGTATCCCTTTACACGAGATGTCATTAAGGTCCTCGAAGAAAGGTTGGTTTAGTGCATGCAGTTTAGCTCTTGCTAGCGCCGGACATTTACAGAGGAAATGGGGAAGAGTTTCCTTCTCATTTTCGTTCCTGCAACTGCGGCAGTGGGGGTTGTAAAGGATACCTAGTTTGGCCGCATGGTCTCCGATTGGCCAATTCCCCGTGACTATCGCCGTGATTCTGGCGATGTCTATGGCGGGTTCTGTTTATTTCGTCTTTTGTTCTTCTCTTATCGTAGGTCGGCCACATCTTCCTTGATATGGCATAGTTGGTTAACGCCCTCTATTGACGGTTTGCATTCTGTAGGAAGTGTGAGTGGATTTGTCTTTAACCGCTTCAAGCGAGATATGGACTCTTACCGCGAGTGAGCCATGTAGGGCTAAGCCTTGCCTGGCCTTCTATGTCACTGTGCTCTGGAACCCGGCGTAGTATGACCCTGAGGCGTTCACTCAAGCGGGCAAGCTCGTTCCGGTACTCCTGTACCAGTTTGGAGGATATGGTAAACGAGTCAATGGCTTTGATATCGGCTTGGCTATCTACAAGGATATCAATGTTTTGTTCGGGTTGTATCCGAGTTGCGTACAAGCCTCTTGAATTGCCAGTTGCTCCGCCTGGAAACCAGTGAGTCATATACTCTGACTAAACCTTGGCAAGAATAGTTGGCCTTGGAGCACTGTCTCCAGACCAGTTTTGCAGAGGAATTTGAGTCTGAAAATCCGGTCTATGGTTGCTATAGATTGGCCGTGCTGACAGTGTTCCTATTTAGATCTTTAAAGATGTCGTCTTAGGTGGTTTTACCTAGCTAGGTTGCAGTGCTCTTTTAGGACGTTAGGGAGTTTCAAGAGCTAGTATCTTTTTTAGTAATTTTAGGACCAACTTCGTTTTAGAGGGATTGGCACTTAGGCTACAGCTGTTTGTCTAAGCGGTTAACTTGTTAAGAGCAAAGATACTTACTCAGTTGAGAGATGGCAACATCGTTGGCGTACACAACTGTGTCACACCCCGCATCTTCTAGTACTGCATTTCATAGAAGAGGACATAATACACCTTCTTGAGATGTACATCAGTGTGACTTCTTCTTAGTATCAAAAATAAAGAACATGAAGACCACCTTTTTGTAGGTAGTCTCTATGTATTCGACAAAGCAATCGATTTGACTATATTAGGTCATAAGTTCGTCTGAAGAAAAACGTAATTTACACACTTTGCTTGACCATCTAATACACACACCAATCCCCAACATATCTATATTTTTTTTTTTCACATAAGAAAATGTACATCCATCTGTATGCCTATACAAAACAATATCATCTATCTACGTGTCCAAATCCCCTATCTATTACCTCTGCTTCGTACACGTCCGCCAGTCTGGAGCCACTTGACACTCCATTAGTAGTAGGGGAGGCTCACGCAGGAATGAACATCACAAAAGAGTAGTCTGCTACTGCTACCCCACCACCAATACTGTTCAACCTGATTCTTTTTCTTTTCCACTACCCCAAATCACCTTTTGTATCTGAACCATAACTGAATCTACGCTCCAGATTGCTGCAAAGGGAATGAAATTTCGAACAATTTTCCTCGGTGAGTATCATATTCCTTCAGTTTTATGGCCAACAACTGCCGTGATTTTTGTTACAACAAAGAGCTATACAGGGGAGGATAAGTTCAAGAGTTCGAATTGGTTTCGGGGTGGGAGAAAGTCAAGGATGACTCCGCTTCAAGTGGTATAGTTTGGGATTTATGAATATTTTTCCTGCGTTGAAGATGATTATTGGTTATGGCAACAACGACTGTAAGGAAGAAAGATTCAATAAGTGATATGCTCCATGCATAGGTGTGGTAGACCGATGTCAAATCAGAAAGGAGAAAGTCATGTTTGATGCCAAACAGGGCTAAACGGTCCATCCTCTGTGTCCTTAAGGACTTAAAGTTCTTAAATTCCACTTTGAAACTAATCACAATCTTACCATCAAATCATTTTAATTTTTGACATAATAATTTTTTTTTATTATTATACTCGTAAACATAATTTGAGCAAAGAAAAATGGCTGATGGGAAAAGAGACACTGGATCTAGTAGCTCCACAAAAAAATCTGCCAAGCCTGGCGAATCGGAATCAGTGAAAATATGTGACAAGATTAGTAACTATGATACCGTTCTTGAACAAATGAAACAGACATTTCTCTCCAAATGGGACGTACATGTTCGCGCAATTCAAGGTGGATTGGAATCATATGAACAGATGTCCATTTTAGGAGTAGGCTCTTTCGGAAGAGTGGTAAAGTAAACAAGGCAGCCCAGTTAAATAGTTTTTTTTGGTTTTATTTGTGTTTTTTTTTTTTTTTCTTTCTATAGAAACTTTGCAAAGATCCAGATACTAATGAACTGTATGCTGTTAAAATGATGCTCAAGGAATACATTGTCAAGCATAAGCAAGTAAAACATGTTCACAATGAGAAGCATGTTATGCAATCGATTTTATTTCCTTTTCATATGAATTTGAAATTTGCCCGAAAGGATAACGATTATATATATTTGGCGATGCCATTTATAAATGGCGGTGAGCTGTTCACTGTTCATCGAAAGTAAGTTCTACTTTGCGAATAAGCTTATGTGCTCTCTTTGTTTGGACTCTCTTATTGTAGGATGAAAAAATTTAATGAAAAACAAGCAAAGTTTTATGGTTCCCAAGTGTTCCTTGCGTTGGAGTATCTACATCATCTTCAGTTGATTTACAGAGATCTAAAGCCAGAGAATATTTTGGTCGATTGTAAGGGATACATACGAGTAACCGACTTTGGATTCACAAAGGTATACATAGGTCTCTCTCTCTCTATAATGAGGAAATTTTAATTAATTATGCGTGCATTTAGAGAGTTCCTGATAGAACGCTGACCCTTTGCGGCACACCCGAGTACCTTGCACCGGAATTGATTCAATCGAAACCATATGGAACCAGTGTCGATTGGTGGGCCTTCGGAATTCTACTCTATGAATTTGTATCTGGTAATTCACCATTTTCGTTGCACAGTAAGGAACCAATGAAAATGTACGCAAAGATATGCGAATGCGATTATAAGATGCCAATTCATTTTAGTCGACATTTAAGGGATTTAGTCGACAACCTGCTGCAAGTTGATCTATCAAGAAGGTTTTTTTTTTTGATTTAAGTTGAGTTCATTCGCAATCTTGTCTTACGTTGTACGTCTACTTAGGTTTGGGAACATGATGAATGGGAACAAGGATATTAAAAACCACGATTGGTTTAAATCAACCGATTGGTGTGCAATTTTAAATCAAGAAGTTGAACCTCCATATCTACCAATTTCAAAAGCCCCAGATGACACGTCAAATTTTGATAAGTATCCAAATATTCCTATGACGCATTCGAATGTTAATAAATATGAAGAACATTTTCTTGATTTTTAAAGCTAGCTAAGTCGTGTTTTGCCTTTGGCCTGCAACAGTTTAACCATGCCATGCTTTCGGAGGAACAACACAGTGTCACCAGGCCTAAGAATCAGTTTTTTTCTTTTTCTTGAAATGAATAGCAAATCTGGGAATTTGTGTATTTACATGAGATGTTCGAGCCACAGCACTATACAGTTATTCTGTAGCTATCATGGTACTGGTAGCTTTCTAAAGTGCACAAATTGTTTGCTGTTTTCATTGCGATTGCCTAGTCCTTGCTTTCCAATTGCACGAATTTGAGCGCTTCGTCTTCGATTGGTATTCCTGTTTTTTATTTTTTATTTTTGTAATCAGCGGGCGCTAAAGGGTTTATAACTACGCTTCAACAAGAGCCAGGGTTGTGATGTGCCCTCCTGTGCAAAATTTCCCGAAGTGGCGCCCATGATATTCACGTATAAGAACCGAGCAGCTCTGGGTGCCGCCCGAAGCTGCCGCTGCCAATTCAAAGAGAATACAAAAAAAAAAAAAAAAAGATATCGCTCGTTCCAAATAGCGCTCTCAGACTGTGCCGCCCTGTGTAGCTTGCGCGGATGTACATAGGCAAATCGCGACGCTGATTAGAGAGCGGATATTAGGGAAATTAGAGGTTGGTTGGTTTAAAATTGGTTGGTTTTAAATGCTTTTTTTTATAATTCACTAGCGCTTAAGGGGTTATGAATACCCTTATGATGGTATTCACACAGCGCTAGTGTTGGTGTAGTGATTTTTGAAACTCAGTGGGTATTAGGTTTCAGTCTTTTTGGTCCGAGGTTGTTGTCCAGAATGACTGGGGAGAATTATTGGTACTGTTGCCATTGCTTATAATTCACAATATTTCTTTCGAAACTCCCGATGTTATTAGCACGATCAACACTTTCTAGCTATATGACCACCCTTCTGTCAGTGTTGAAGAAGTCATCAGACAAGAGCTCCATTTGGGACGTAAAACTGTTTAATGGTGATGTGTCGTATTCTCGTTCCGAATTTGGCCGTCAAAATTATATCTCCAAACGGCCGCGAGGCACTAAACAATTTGCTCGACGTTGGTGATCCCTTCGTATCTCAACGCCTCAAATCGCCCATATCGTAGAAATTCTTACTCAAGTTTTAGAAATCTACGGTTTTGACGTTGCATTAAGGACGTAATCCATATACTATGTCACTCTAACTGTCTCATAAGAACACGTCATCGCTTTCTAGGTGAATACTACCTCGTGGCGGAAGATATAACTACCAGCTCACCCAAAGACATAGCTGGTTTCATCGCGAACTCCGACATCCTGGAGGAGCTCTAATGAAAAGGACATCACAATAGGCACCCTTGCGGCCGCAGTGATAAGAGACTAAGAACCACCTCAATTCATAATCTTATCTAATCTAAGGATGTAATCTGAGACCTTGTTCACCTTTATCTAGCTTCTAAAGGCAAATGGAAAGAGGAATGTACTTCTTGCCAAGTTAAGGAAAATGTTTGCTATACATTAGCTTATTGTCAAGTGTGAGTCTCAAAAATGGTGGCATTATCGATGCAGGTTGCAAAGAGGTATCCCTTGTTCTAAGCCAGATAAAGAGTGTAGCAACCTTGCTCTATATTTGAGTACGTTTCGATAAAATCAAGTGCCACAACAAAGAGGAGAACACATACACGCAACCCAATATTCTTTCTAGCTGGTCTGAGATTCCTTGGATGTGCGTATGGAAAAAACAAAACTATTCTCTTCTCATCACCAATTTTCAACATAATATCGAGAGCCACATAACTTGTTGAAGCCCCATTCTAAAGAGCATAATGCTAGTCTTGCAGACCTGGCATCTAAACAATCTTTCACCAACAACTCCTTTATTCCAGACCCATCCTACTTCAATTACTTACGGAATTTCTCTACTGGCCCACTTCTCTTTCACACCTTGGACCCGTCTTTTATCGAATATTAGTTACACCAACTTAATGATGAATACATACCCGGTCCTGATGGTCTCCCTGCCATATTTCTTAGAAAATGTTCTTCCACTCTTTCCCTCGCCCTTTCTAATCTCTTTCGTCTATCCCTTTCACAAGGAGAATTTTCTCAGGCTTGGAAACCTCCTTCACAACACCGATCCACAAGAAAGGACAAACGAGTGAAATAACCAACTATCGTCTCATCGCTAAGCTCTCCTATATACCCAAACTCTTTGAAAGTATTCTGTATGAAGCTCTAAGCCTCCAATGCAAATCACTTATTTCCCCTAGACAACATGACTTCCTGAAGGGTAGATCAACCACCACAAATCTCGTTAAATTTGTATCCTTTGCCCTCTCAGCCCTAGAGAATGGTTATTGAAGTCGATGTAGTTGCAACCGATTTTAGCAAGGCCTTTGATAAAATCTCCCATCGGTTTATACTTTTCAAATTGTCTGCCCTTGGATTTGAACCCATATTGTTAAAATGATTATCTTCTTACCTGGATAACTGTTCTTACAGCGTTCGTTTTAGGTCAGCCCACTCGGCTCCTTTTTTGGCCACCTCTGGAGTTCCACAAGGCAGCCATCTAGGTCCCCTTCTCTTCATATTAACCATTAATGATCTCGATAGGATAATCAAACACTCGTCTGTCTCCCTTTACGCCGACGATACTAAATTTTTCAAAACCATGTCCTTATCCCAAGACTCTATCTTCAACAAGACCTCGATAGTTTTTCGATTTGGTGCGTCAAAAATTGTTTGGAACTTAATATGGCCAAATGCCAATCCATAACCTTTTCTCATTAGCGGCACCAATCCGGCAAAACGGCACCCCGACTCTACCTTCTGCACAACCAACCTATCTTCTCCGTTCAATCTCTCCGCAATCTCGGCATTCTGAGCTCAAATAATCCTAAAGGCCAACTCTGTGCTAGGTTTTGTAAAGCTGTTGTCCAAAAAATTCACCAACCCATACGTGACCAGGTCCCTCTACGTTACCTTTGTCCGCCCCCTCCTAGAGTACGCCAGTCAAGTGTGGTCCCCATATCATCGGGTTCATATCTTAAGAATTGAAAGCATCCATTGCCGTTTTTTGCGATTTGCACTTCGAGGTCTGCCCTAGGCCGACCGTTTTATTTTGCCCCCCTATCAAAACCGTCTTAATCTTATTAGCTTAAACACCCTTGAGGTACGCAAAGATGCAGCGGACATTCTCTTCATTCATCGACTCCTTTCAGGTCACGTTGAATGTGCGTCACTTCACAACTCTATCTCCCTTAACACTTATCCACGCAATCTGCGAACCCCTCGTCTCTTCTATTTACCAATCCACAACACTTCCTATATCGCGAATGAACCGATCTCTCGTATGCTGCAGAAGATTAAGTCAAACCCCTCTGTCTTTGACTTTAACCGCACAACTCCCTGTCTCAAATATGATCTCCTTCGCCACTCCAACCAACCTTAGTTCTAAGTTATAGCTTAATGATTGTTTAGCTTGCATTAAGCCGAGTAAATGGCGGCTTCCGTTCCCAATCTTCAACAAAGTTTAGAAAAACAATTTTTTTTTGTTGATCCATCCTCTATGTGGGCTTACATGGGTTTAAGTGCTAAAGTCAACGGCTACACTTTTAAAAATCATCAAAATGATCAGAAAATTTATTAATATCCGATCTGACAATGTCAAAATCTTGATATTTCTCAAAATTTGATGTGTCATGAAATCCACTCGTTTTAGGTACAAACGGTGGTTCAACTTCCTGATTCAGTATCGCAAACCAATTGACAGAATCAAACCATTCATGATTCTGGATGTCCTTGTTGCCATTTAGCAACATGCCATATCTAAAAGTGAAACCACATTAGAGACCGTACAATTAGAAATTGTTCAATTCTTAACCTCTTTGAAATATTAACTTCCAAAAGATTTCTTATCAAGTTTTGCAAGTTGGTTGTAAAATTCTGTGGCATTTTATATTTACCCTCGCATATCTTTGTGTACATTTTCATCGGATCATTCTTGAATTTCGAAAACGGTGAGCTGCCAGCAACCAGTTCGTAGACGAAAATGCCAAACGTCCACCAATCTACACTAACTGCGTAGGGTGTTGCTTGAATCAATTCGGGTGCAAAATATTCTGGAGTACCACATAATGTCATCGTTCGTCCTCGAACTTTCTAAAATAAGGTAAAACGATAAAAAAAAAGCGGAAAAAATATTTTTAAAATGTAAATCACCTTTGTGAAGCCAAAGTCTGCTATTCGAATGTATCCCCTCCGATCGATCAGTATATTTTCGGGTTTCAAATCCCGATAGATGAGGTCGTTACTGTGCATGTATTGTAGTCCTAGAAACACTTGAGAAGCGTAGAATTTTGCATGAGATTCGGAGAGTGTTTTCTGTCTGAAAACAATATTTAGTAGGTTATACATAGTTGGGTCTGCACGTATTCCCTTAGAAGTTCATGGATTTCATAGATCAGGGATGTTAAATAAATCAATTCAAAGTTTTTGTTGTAGAAGAAGAAAAACAGTCTTGATTCCGACGAGGACAGGAGTCGTGCAAAGGAAGTCTGACTGGTAGAAGGTATTAGCAGAAGAATCCCTCATCAATTTTGTCATTGGTATTTGCACGGTATTGGGTTCATGTAGTTCAGGTTGAACTCACTCACGCCATTAATGAGCATCTGTAAGCTATGGAACAGAGTTTGTGGTCAGTTATTTACCAACGATATCAGAAATAGAAAAAAGGACAAGCAAAAGGGACGATGTCAGGATCCGCAATCAAACGACCAACAAGCCGGGTGGAGAAATGATTAGGAAGCATGCACATCGATACACCTAAATAATAAAGATTCTCTTTTTTGATGACGTCATTTGTGTCTCCCTACAAGTTTTCATTGTCAAATTATTTGAGTTCAATGTCAAAAATTTGAAATCAGTTTTTCTGAACAAAAAAATGACATAAAATTGAGCTGTACCGGACAGTGTCAGAATCGGCAATCACGGGAGTAATACCGATTGATCTTCTAGCGGCAGAAAGGGCATGTACACATTGGAAACATCACGGATTAAAGGAAGCAGGGGTATAAGGAAGTGAACTTTGTCCTTACACAATTCCTTACCGGATATGGGTGCTTCGACTAACTAAATGGAAAGCTCACCATTCCGTTTTAAAGTGACTCGACTGACTAGAAACGAAGGTAGGGGGAATCATACCCAACAACATAGTTACGGTGAAGAATAGAATAGAAGATGGCAGCCCAATAAAAACTTAGAAAAGTGCAACCACATTGAAGCAATGTAAGAAGTAGCTGCAGGATTAGATTGTCTTAAAATGGAGAGGGTTAAATCAGTCAAATTTCGGAATACATATGTGAAGGTTACATATGAATCCTCGAAGGGATGTTATTACTTATTAATTTTTACTTACTTTCGATGGTATGAAAACAGCTCTCCACCATTATAGAACGGCATGGCTAGATATAGATAATCGTTGTCCTTCCGGGAGAATTCTAACGAAACTAAAAACGGAAAGTTTGTCGAATACAAGACTCGTTTCTCATTGAAGACATGTTGCACTTGTTTATGCTTGACAACGTGTTCCTTGTACAAAAACTTTACAGCGGTATAGCGTTTGCTTGTTTTATGCTTGCATAGCCTCTAAAAGAGAGTCCTGGGTACGTTTTTTTTGATTTAAACAATTTTTATTTTTTATAAAATTATACCACTTTCCCATATGAGCCAACACCAAGCAGGGCCACCAATTCGTATTCGTCTAGTGTACCGAATGATGAAGGTTTCGAATCGTCCCATTTTGTTTCGAAGTCTTCCTTTAAGACCTGCAAGATATCATCGTAATTGAGGGCAGTGTCGAAATGCTCAATTTGTTCCTCGTTTACGTCCTTTAGCGTTGACGTTCGTACGAGCAGTTCAAATTCTTTTTGTAAATCTGAATCCATGTTTTGTTTTTTTTTTTTTAATTTTTTTTTTTTTTTGAAACAATATCTCTTGCTACCTTAGGGTGTACATTTTAGTTTTTTAGAATTACAGTGCCATCGCGGAACTCAAATCACATACATGAGCGTGCAAAATTATATGTTCAAGGAAAAACTATTACGGATTTTTACGATCCTGACCATCGTGATCCGTATGCGAACTTTTACGAGTGCAACTAAGTTGCACTTCTATGCATTGCGACGCGGCTAATTGGCAAAGATTTTACGAGCGAAACACAAGTTTTTAGAGACTATTCCGTGCGTTAAGCTAATTGAAATGAATTTCGAAATATTGACCGAAATACTTAAGGCCAAATGGGTGGTAAAACTGAATTTGTTTTTGTTTTTTTTTTGTTTGTTAAAAGATTCAAGTGAAAGCTACATTTGCAAATGTAGGTCGGCTTTTAGTGATTTGGAAAAGTGGCACTAAAATTTGTGGCTATTCTATTTAAGTTTATAGCGGCAGACTTACTGTACATCACCTGCTAGCTTTAAGTAAATTAGCAGGTCTTCCGACGGGTGAGAACTTCTTTTTGGATTTATGTGCGAATAGGAATCACAGGTGAGTCTTATGATTTGAAGACCTTGTAGGGAGAGGGCTTTGAAGTATGTATTTCTTTGAATTTTGTTAACTACAATGGATTATATAATTCCACAATTAGGGGGTGTGGACAACCCTTTGGGTATGAATAATTGGACTGCCCTTAGGAGGGAGAACGGATTGAAAAACTTTCACCCAGTAAACAACACTTCTTGGTCGCAGCTAAATTCAGAAATCAAAAAAGTTGTACGCATTAAAAGACCTGCTAAGTCCACACATTGGACTCAGTATCGCAACATCATCAAAGAGGTATCGCAATGTGGATACCAGATTTGGGGGTATTTTGTGGAGCTCGTGGTATGATAATGTTTAGAAATACCGGAACTGGCACTGCATCGCGGGAGGAGTATTGAGCCAATAGTAGAGAGAGGTGAGGCGTACACCGGAACGCAGGTTCTTCGAAATAGTGAAGATAACCTAGTCAAAGATGCGTGGATACCAGATACCTCAAAAAGGAGCCCGTGGTATGATAATGTTTGGAAATAGCGGAAAGAGGATACCCTATGGCATGGCGTCGCGGGATGAGTATCAAGCCAGAAGAAGAGAGAAGAGGTGTACGCCGAAACGCAGATTCTTCGAAATAGTGAAGATCACCTAGTCACAGATGCACAGGGAATTGTAAATGTGTTAAAGTAGCACTTTCAGTTGTTCTTGAGTGGTAAATGGAAGTGATGTTTTGGTAGGATACATGCACCAAATTATTAATCAAGTTTTGGTGGACGATGACTGGACAATCAGCTCCATATATGCTGCTTATATTTAGAACAAATATATCTTTTTAAGGACTTCGAAGCCACACATTATACAATAGCATTTATCATCTTAAGCCATATAGGACGATGGTTGAATTCAGAATTCCGGCAAAGCTGATCGAATTGTGCCGCATGATGCTGTGCCCGACATCGAAGAGGATGGAAGGCTGCATTGTTTCAGGCAAAGACCCTCCAACATTCTAGATCAAGGAAAGCCTACTTTCGGACGTTCTGTCAAATATAGGGACAGATATATGTACATACATATAAGCTCTGTGTTCCCTCATTACTACAACCCGTAAGCATTTAAAACCAACGTGCATCGGTATCTCCTTCATCTCCCTTCTAATTTCTCTAATACTTGTGCTCTAGTTTGTCGTAAACCTTTTAGGGCTCCAAATGTATATAAAAAGAGAAAGAACCAACCTTAGCTTCATTCAGGACTTAGATCTTGCTCCACATCACACCAATCTTAAGTTGTAAGAGACCTGTGCTTAGGAGACCAAGACTTAGGACTCATATGTTGAAAGTAGAATCCACTTATGCTGCTGCCAAACTGAAAGACAAGATTCTTTTCGCTCTCAAGTCGAAAAGATAGTCGAAAGCCCAAGGAAAATGATACCGAACGACCTAGAGGTGCCATACTGTAAGGAAAAAGTGACTCGCCCCATTGTCCCTAGACTCATTTTCTCTGTACAAAGTTTCGAGACCTACAAATGTAAAAGTTAACTTTGTCTTTATTTAAGATTGATAGACACTCACAATTACTCATAAATAAACTCAATGGACATCGTCCCAGCCCAGCGCGCTTACGTAAAAAGTCAATCGAAACCACACTGCACCAGACACTGTTCATCATGAAGAATTCGCTTTCACAGCTTTCTTTCAGCTTAAAGAAGCCTTAAACAGGCTTTGTACTCAATAAGAATCGAATTGTCATTCGCTGATTGGATGGAATGCAAACTTAGATCAAGACGCATCACTGCAGAGTTGGGAGAACACAATACAAGGGACAGGATCTTCAGAGGTATTCCTTAAGGAAATAGGACATCCTAATGAATCTTGAGGTAGCTTACCTTACCTTTGGATCTGAACGTTTTTTTCAGAAAGACCTAGGGTCTTACTACACAATACCGAAACCAGAGCTCGCGCTTTGTAGAGCTGTGTACCTACATCCCCCGTCGATAGAAGCGGTGGTTCTCAAGTCCTCATTGACTGTCATTCTGTCAGACAGCTAAGGCTCTGCAGCTAGAGTAAGAAAGTTTTGAATTGAGAAACGGGACGACATCTAGTAAGTCACAACGGATGTTTACATGATGCCTTAACAATGAGTTAGACCCTTTAGGTGTGCACATGTCACACAACGACTAAAGAAAGAAAGAAAATTAAAGGAAGCTTTACAGTTTTGTGATCTTCGAGACGAAGCATTCATAAGTCATTCTGAGTAATTCAGGAGAGCGGGCGACAAGTATGTGCATGCGATAGCTGAAGGCATGAAGACAAATCACTGGGATTTTAGAGAATGTAATTGGGCGTAGATCTTGTTGAGGTCCTTAGACCTACAAGTTGAAATGTGGTGAAAATGGAATTTATAGGTTAAGCAGGCTTCAGACCACATAAACGAAGATTTCAAGCCTCGTTGACCAAGTTCATTTGGAATTTCGTGGCTCTTCAGGTTTCTATGTTCAATAATTCTAAGCCCTGAGATAGGAGCTAAGAATGTAGAGTGCTCTGTGCTTAGAGTGATGGTTATTGGATGGAACAAAAAAAAAAAAAACTTTTCCCAATCAAAACACTGTTTCGCTCGATAAAATGCTTTTCGTTGTGAGAAAAAAAAACCACACACGTCCCCTCCATCTATGGGACCTTGTGGCGACAAAAAACATCAGTTGTTATGCCACAACTCACTACAATAGTTTTCCCATATGGAGACGCCTCTATCACTGTATGTCTCTTTCACTGATCACACTGTTCTTCTGATTAGTTCAAGTGCGCCACTAATTTCATCGCACATGAAAGTCAACATGTATCTCAACAGTTCAATAAATAAAATTGTTACATGTGTTGTGTCACTTAATCTCGCTGCCAACTGGTGGATGTCCCTCCTCGACTTGTCGATGAAGCCCCAACAGTGTAGGCAAGGGAAATGGATCTGGGGTCTGGACATATTTTTCTTTTGATAAGAATTGACTAAGATGAAGTGAATTTGTTTTGGGGAGTGTTCTACAACTTGTGACAAGTTGTTTTTTGGGAACTTGGGCATATGTGTTTGCTGCTCCAGCTGTGTGTGGCAATGTTCCGATTCGGTTTTCATCAATTATACTCAATGAGCGATGAAAATTAATTCTAAATGCCAAATGTCTAGCAGAACACCACACACTGATCTGTCAACCTGACTCCTAGAACATCCTCTAGCGCCATGTCACTTTCAATTCGAATTCTTTCGATTGAATTTGTCTGGCGATGTGATGCATTGTGTCCGCCAACGCGGTCGCATCTAGTCGACGTCAATCACAGTCACACTTTTCCCAACATCAACTTTGACCTTAACAATTGGCATAGGACCTCGCAAAGTGCAGAATCTAGGTCGTCACCACACTAAAACCTCAACTCTCCCCACCCGCTACACCCCCAAAATCTCATCCAAAAACAAACATCGCACATTCATCTTCAGGTATCCAGAGGAGAAGATGGATCATTTGATGTGTGTTGCGTTTGTTATTTTTAGATGCGCTGCACAAACCGATTGAACAATTTGCTCAAATGCCCGATTCATCATTTATCACGAGCGAGTGGGAGCTATTTGTCAAAATATTTACTTATCGACTGTGTGTGTGGAAAATATTTACTCGCAGATTTTGCCTGTCAGTTAGAATGTACTCGGCGCGGATATTTTCCTTCCTTGCGATCGCTTATGAGGACGATGAGTGTTTGGATACCGTTTTAACATCTCGTGAACTCTTTCGGCGGCTTCTCGGAGGCAAAGTTTGTTTATGATCTATCTTCTATTTGGCGGTGTGATGGGAGATTTGTGTGGACGGTGCGCGCAATACCCCACCTAGTCTATACATTGATGGGGTGTTTACATTTCATGTGGTGATGGTACTAGTGTGGTGGGGACCGGTGTACTCTTTATTATGATGACGATCACGATTGATGGGATCAAAGCGAAAACGCTGCAGCGTACAATAAAAACCAAGAATCGAATGTTAAATAAACATTCCTACGATGAATATTGCTGTAGAGAGGTGAAAAGATGGCATCAAATAAACCTAAGGAACTAGAATTCTAAAATCCAGCTGAACGGAGCTGAAACAACTATTGAATCTTGTTAAGGTGTCGCGACAGTTTGAGGTGAGTCCCCATCTTCTTAACCAACAAGCTTCTTGCAAGCTGCATTTAGCGTACACATACGCGCCCCTTCTAAAGGTAGATCTTCTTCTATGATGTTGTCCCTTCGCGAGATACCCTCTCAAACGTCCAATGCGCCGATTTCGCTGTACACGGTTTGTCGTTGAATCTTTTCTGCCAAAGTACCTCAACGCAAACGGGTTTTTCACTCGAAATGATCAAGTATATTCTGTTCACCTTCGATAGAATCTAGGCGTCAACACCATAAAGTAGGATGATTAAGGTCTTATTCAGAGTTTACTGTTGTTCAGGATACCTTGCCTTGTCAGTCTAAAAAAAAAAAACAGCGATTGCCAAGAGTTATTCTTCGTTTGATGAGATATTCTTGTCAGAAGTGGAATCAGAGTCAGGGTTGACAGAGTCCCTTACAACTTCGAAGTTATAGTTGTCTCTTGTGGTATTCTGCGTGATTTGTCGATAATGGATGTGCCTTCTTCCTGCTTTTACTTTAATACTGGCGACCGCACCGGTGACAGTTCGACGAGTTTTGTCAATTATGTCAATATCGTCTGCTGGACTTTTCTGTGGACTCTTGTGGCCTAAAATCACACTGATGGAGGTCAAATGAGCTGTTGGCGTACGCGATACCAATGGACTAGGTAAGAATTCGACTTACTATGACTGTTTACCTACATTCGTAAAGTTATAGAATGCCAAGATGAATGCACTGCAGGACAGTGACACCCACAGATATCCGAATTTAGGCTTTGGAAGCGTTCCTTGTCGATTTTTTAATGGATGTGTCATTCTTCTTTCTTCACAGACACGAAAAACCTGCAAGAGTGTAATCTGTCATGAAAAAGCTTCTGAATCCGCCGTAAAATTGTAGGTCCCTTCCATTCGTGCGAAAAATATAAAACGCACAACATGAATGGTTGTGGGAAGCTAGGCTTTGGCTCAACAAGTTACGCAGAGTTTGTCAAAACCTTATACGACGCGTTAAAACCACCGTTTAAGCTTTGGATAGTCTTACTTGGCTTCAGTTAATGAATCCTTAGTTGATTCAATCTGTAAATAGCTGCTTGAATAATAAATGTAACGTAACGAATGACGATATCATCAAGAAACTTTTGTTGCATTTCATGAACTCAAAGGAATCTTCCAGACCAGGGAACAATTTTCTTGGATCGCGCCGGTGAATTTGTTGACGACAGAATTCATCGCTGACATATTCTTCAATGAACTCTGTTACAATTGACGTTAGAGCAACTTCACCTTGTAAAAATGTATGATCCTTAGCAACGTTAACGATGGCGTGTTGCTGCTAACGCCAAAAGGATTCTTACCTTCTCAACTGAGTCTCTTTGCAGGAACAGATGATTCAAACCATTTTAGTTTTCAATTTTAATTTAATTTTGGTGGAGACGAAAGCTCCCATTTATTCGGCTTACAAGCTAAACAGTCTTAAACTAACTTAAAATTAGACTAAAACTTAGACTTGAAACTTAGATTAATTGGGGCGGTGAAGGAGATCGGATTTAAGGCAAGGAGTGGTGCGGTTGAAGTCAAAGAAGGTAAGGTTCGAGTTAATCTTTCGAAGCATACGGGAGATCGGTTCGAGCCATAGGATGTGTGGTGGGTGGGTAGATAGAAGAGACGAGGGGTTCGTAAGTTACGAGGGCTAGTGTTGAAGTAAACAGTTGTGACGCACATTCAATGTAACCTGAAAGGAGTCGATGCATGAAGAGAATGTCGGTGTTAAAGTTAATGAGGTTGAGGCGGCTTTGATAGGGAGGGAGAATTAAAGAGTCGTTCCAGGGCAGACCTCGGAGAGCAAATCAAACGGCGTTGGATGCTTTTGATTCTCTAGATATGCGCACAATGATACGGGAACCACACTTGACTGGCATACTCTAGGAGGTGGCGAACAAAGGTAATGTAGAGAGGCCTATGGGTTGGTGAATTCTCCGGACCACCGTTTAACAAAGCCTAATACAGAACTGGACTTCTATCACACAAAATGCAAAGGTCGCGAAGAGATTGAACGGAGAAGACAGCTTGATTGTGCTGAAGGTAGAGTCGGGGAGGAGATCGGTGCCACTATTGAGAAAAGATGATGGATTGGCGTTTGGCTATATTTAATTTCAGGCAATAAGATCGATAAACGATCGAGGCCTTGTTGCAGGAAGATAGAGTCTTGGGATGAGGAAATTTTGTATCGGCGGCATAAAGAGAGCCGGACGAGTGTTGACGATCCTATCGAGATCATCAATGGTTAGTATGAAAAGAAGGGGACCTAGATGGCTGCCTTGTGGTCCACCAGGGGTGCCTTAAAAAGGAGTAGAGCGGGTGGAAGACTGTAAAAACGGTTTTCCAGGTAAGGAGATATCCATTTCAACAGTATGGGTTCGAAGCCGATGGCAGACAGTTTGAAAAGTATTAATTGATGGGAGCTTTAATCAAAAGCCTTGCTAAAATCGATTGCAACTACATCGACTTCGTTACCATTCTCGAGGGCTGAGAGGACAAAGGATATAAATTCGACAAGGTTTGTGGTAGTTGACCTTTCAGAAGACAATGTTGTCTAGGGGAAATAAAAAATTTGCACTGAAAGCTTAGAGCTTCATACCAGAGGCTTTCAAGACTGCTTCAGCCTAAGTAAACATTGTCTATAAATATTTAAATATTTCCTCCTACCTCATTTGCAGAATTGATTGATAGTCGAATTAAAACGATCACGTCCAGCACCTTCATAAACAATTTTATTGCGATTGATTTTGAAAATTACCAAAATACACAGATTCTCTGATGTGTGTGTGCGTGATTATATTGACTTCGAAACGATCAATCGTGTTGAGATATATTTTTAGAAAATGATTTGCCACGCAAAACGCAAGCAATCTTCAAATGTCCATAAATCATCTTCGAATAATCATTAACCTGGTTGTAGCACACACTAACAAATGAAGTGGTCACACATTATGATGATTGGCCGTATGGAATTAATGGAAATGTGTTTCATAGAAGAAAGAAAAGGAATCGAAGTGCTAATAGAGTTTGAGCTTGGATACTTGTGTTAACATCATCTTGGATGAAGCTCTGAGAATGCTGTCATCTTCTGGTTGACCAATAATTTGAAAAATTTGAATTGGTTGAGTTTTTCCGTGCTGTTTTGGGTCACTTTCGAGCCCAGAACTTGTAAAAGTCGGTGAGGCGGAGACTGGGATCTCCGATCTAGGAAAATTTTCACTCACTGCGCGTTGATACGTCGCATCATAATTTTCATCACGTTGAATAAAATCGAACGTCCGATAGACCCAATTCTCCCTTTAACTCAAGGTTTTAGGGCAGGTTTTGCCTTGTTATGGGAAGATGGGGTTGTTCGTTGGATAATCTTACGAGGTTTCCTATTTTTATGTGGCAGATTCTCTCCAGTACACAACTTGGACTTCTCTGGAGTCAAGTTGCTCTTTGCGTCCAGCTGAAGAAAGATCACTTTTAAGTAAATCTAGAAATGAGTCCTTGAGTCCCGCTCCGTTTGGTGCGTATCAATGTTATCTAAATATTCGATTAAAAAACGTTGGAAGAGTGACGCAGTCCCTTGTTTAATCAGGCTAGGGGGAAAGTACCAAGAAAACAAGTCACTGCATCTCACAGAGTTACACGTTCAGAAATTCCCTTGATTCCCTTCGTCGTTCGGAGTGTGCTGTCGACTGTTCACACTCCTTCTTAGAGTTGCATCTAATCAGGTAGGTTGGGTACCTACCATACCATCGTCGTTAAAACACTAGGCACCATCGTGAATCCTAGACGACATTCAGAGGTTATAAGAAACCAAAACACTGTCCTCTCCCTAGTTTATCTGCGGTCTAGCGTTAGCCAAAAGGCCTTAGATACCCTATGTTCTGCTATAGTCTGCCTTTTAATGTTTTTTTTTTTGTTGTAGTCCTCTTAATGACGTACAAAAGGGGTCTGATGTCCACAGACTCATCTCGTTGTGGCAAAGCTACTCCACTTCTTCTAAAAGATATGTATGTCGGCCAATTATATTCCCTCTATTCCGCAGTATCCAAGCACACGGTTCTGGATACATAAAGCCTCATTGCCTTCAGTCCAAACGGAAAATTTCTTTTGCAATTCGAACTCTATCTTTTTGATTCCCACACATCTATTCTACGTCGTTGCATTATTCTTACAACACTCTTCAAGTGCACGCCTGAACCCCATAAATATCTTTGCACTCAATTCAAAAACTGTGACAACACTTTCCACATGACACCATCAATAACATGTGAGAGTGTGCAATGAAAATGCGTATGACAATACAATGGCGCCGTTCTTCTAATGCCCAATTCCACAATTGGGGTTCTATAGTTCAACCAGTTCTATAAATCCTTTTCACTTTTCTCTTGGGACTCCCTGGACTGGTTTACCTTTTGATTCGTTCCTCAAAAGACAAGCCTTCCGTTTTAGGGTTGAAATTCAATTTGTTTTTGTGACTTACACTTGAAAATGAAGTCTCTTCCATAAAAAGGTATAAGAAACAATCGATAGACCCACAAAAGGACACACTGGGGACTTGTTTGATGATAGTATTACATTGACAATGTTTGACATCATTGAAATTGGTGGTTACCTTTGATAGTGCCTTTGGGTATTTAAATGAAGGTACGAGTCAATGTGATTGTCCTCACATCCCTTAGATGATTCGTAGTGTCCTCAACAGACCGGATGTATTTAGAAAACTTCCAATAAATAATCAAAAGGACATGAAATCGCCACCCTTCCAATGGAAAACTAAATCTAAGTCCTTCAAGATGATCACGGTGGAGATACGTTTTAATTCCTTAAAGCAAAAGACGGCACATGTCCTCTTAACTTGGAGAAACACATCACTTATGGAATCAGCTCGGTAACCGTCTGTCTGCGTATCTGTCTATAGGCAGGTCATTCGCCGAGGAAGGTGGAAATCTTCATAGATACTTAGAGACGGTACTCATAGTAAGTGAGATTTCTACTCACTAAAACCACCTCCCTAGCACTGAATCACTTATCACTAATCACCGGGGACTGACTTCATGAACGGGTGTGTTGGTAATTACCTCCTCCAAACATTTCTCTGGAGTATATGTACATATACTGCTCCCAGGCTTTGTCTCCTTTCAGGGTTGTTCCTGCTTGCTTTTTTCCGACATCGTGTCCATTGAAACCATACGTGCTTTTGCGTGTTCTTTGTAGAAGATGCATTCCACCTACATTTCATATCATTCCTTTGCTCCTCCTGTTGGAATATCCTCTTTTTTTGCAACGGTCTATCTACCTTTTATAGCATTTTTTTTTAAGGACCCTTAGAGAGCTGAAATATGATTAATAAACCGATGGTACCATAAATGCTGAAGAAAGTTGAATCACTACAATAAACTTGCTGCCAATAGACATTTATGGCAAGCAGCACGCCACTAACGTGGCCTTTAGGCTGAGAGACAAAGAATGCAGGGCAGGCCCGAATTCTATAACCACACCATAGCTGAGGTTGAGCTACACATACATACAATGCAGGAGGTATCCATCTCTATCTACACCGATGACATCGGTGCCGGCATATCTACGAAAGACCTCGACATTCACCATCGCTCCTGAAGCCTCCCTAGTCAAAGTAAAGACTATAAGGGCTTAGGTCGCACAGCTTAACGAAAAGTCATCGTATGGAAGGAGACAGTATCAAGTACAGAAATTGTGATTTACAACGACAGCCAGGATGCACAATGAAATCTAGGACGTGTCTGTCTAAAGTCTAAACGAAGGCCCAAGGGAAGGAAGTTGGAATGAGGGGGAGGAAAAAAGGTTTTGAGGAAAAGGACTTAGGCTTTCAGAGGAAAAGACACATATTTTGCCATAAAAAAAAGACTTGGGTGTGGGCTTTTCAGGGGCAAGGGCTTACCTAAAATATTAGGGGACAATATTGTATATTTAAGGGGCAATAGAATGTATTTAAAAAGCAATATAGTCAATATAACACCACAAAACTCACCAGGTATGACGTTTTGTCTGCAGCAGGCAAGTTGCATGGTGGACTTGA
The DNA here is from genome assembly GCA_951813785.1 of Criorhina ranunculi. Lineage (NCBI taxonomy): Eukaryota > Metazoa > Arthropoda > Insecta > Diptera > Syrphidae > Criorhina > Criorhina ranunculi. The sequence goes on from OX638381.1 coordinate 9,165,735, forward strand.
ACTGATGTGATGAGTAGGTGTGGACGAAAGCACTGATTTGACGTTAAAAAGGCTTGAAGGCTCCCTTAGTGGATCTGCTAATGGCTTTGTCAAAGGAAAAACACTGATTTTACTGCAAAATAAAAGACTTAAGGCCTTGAGGATCTAGGTGCGCTTTCAGAAGGAAAGGCATTTATTTTTTCGTAGAAAGAGCTCAAAGGGTGTTCTTTGCAAAGGTTTTCAGAAGGAAAAAGTTATTGGAGGCCTTCATGTGAAAAAAAAAAAATATTGAGGAAAGCGTTATGGATACTATACCTGGGCACCAGTAAGCAAGCGCCATGGACAACTTGAGATGATGGTGCATCGATAGATGATGATGATCGCAATGATGTGGAAATGATAGTCTAAGGACATTCTGTCCGATGATTGTGTATGGACATTGAGTCCGACGATGATGTGTAGGTTGTTCTGTTACTCCCTTTGCTTCACAGAGAATCAAACATTGGGCAATGTACAAACCCTTCACATTGAAGAAATACATTTACGGTTTGGGATGCGTTATGTTAAAATAAAGAAAGATTCGAAGTCACAGACTGACATTTCTAAAGTGCCTTACCTAGGTCCATCTCCACAAACGGGAATCGAATGAAGATCATCCCCTTGAAAGTGAGTCTAGACCATCTTTCGGGCTGTAGACGGAGATTTTCATTCGTCGTTCGTTCAGGACTAAACAAGTTGGTGTGGTTTGCAGATCATCAATTTCGTTCACAGCTGAATTTTCAAACTGCTCCCTACAGCTTTTCAGTGTCATGTCACTGTCTCAGTTGGTTCTTAATAAGCATGTCAGTGGCCAACCAATTTCTATGAAATATCGCTCATAGGAAACACCTGAAAGAATGACAGACGTATGCGTAGTCCAGAAGCAACAAAGATTTCCTCCGTTAACAGCTGCCGTAGGCACGAGATTGAGTATAAACTGGGATCCATTTCAGGACCTGTCTTGACTATAAATGCTAACGTAAAGGTTCTCTAAGCTAATTATGAAATTTATTGGGCCTTTTTCTTCTGACATCACTCCGAAAGCCAGTACCGTCCCCAACAGAGCTTTTATATTAGTCTAGTCATAAAACTGAATGTTGCATGTTTGAGATGGCTAGGGCATGTAGGCCAAATGAACATTAAAGCGCTGTCCTCCCACAGAGTCTTCGAAGCTGACCCGAAGGGACTACACAGTAGAGGAAGAGCTTAGTTTATGAGTAGTCTGCTAAGGACTGGGTTAATTAATGAGGTTTGAAGGTGTCTAGGTTTAGCCCAAACTGTTTCGCCACCGAAGTCCGATTCCTAAGGACGAATCTAGTACTTAAATATTTTTTTGAAATTTTCAAGAATTTACTACACAGTCCATCATGAAATGTTTATTCCGCTTAGAATCCTGACGATTCTGCATCTCGCGGTTAAGGATTGAAGCCTAAAACTAGTCTATGAGCGACGACAATCCGCTGGAGAAACATTACAAAGTGCTCAATATATATCCCACGCCACTTCCTCAAAATTCCAATTAAAGTCGTTCGTCTAACCAAAATATACGACGACATTTGCATGCCTTTGACGCAAAGTTTCTAAGTAAACCGACAAAAATGTCTGAAAAATTAATTACCATCTCTAGAAAGGAATACATTCGTTATTACTAGAGCCTTCCATCTTCAGAGCAGCCAACTGTTGACACAGTCCCAATCGATTTTTCATCTTTCAAAATTAGAAATCAATCCCCAATCTCTCACTGAATTTGTTTCCATCTTGCCACAGCAGCGGAGAAGGAATAAAATTGAACGACAAGTCAACGCATCACTCTGACATCATTAGTCATTTTTAATGATTGAATGATTTTTACAGAGCGAAGAGCATCCCTCATGTCGGGGTAAATCATTACAAATGACCGCACGTACGTAAACACACCTTCTACATGGAGGCAGCAGAAATAGATAGCAGACTGTGCTGTGCATGCATCCTGTGCCTCAAGGACTTATTTTAGTCAATGTAGACCGCGATCTGAACATCACATGTTGGAATGAGGTTACTGCGGTAAGAAAAAATAAAGAAAGTCCTTGGTGTTGTCCCATTCATCAACGACTGTGTACTCAACATTTCCTACGTGCGTCCTGTCAAAAAAAGAAAAAAAAAAAACCAATTAATATTTATTTTCTCCGAGGACACAATTCATAATTTAATTTACCTTGAAAGGAATCCATTGAACGGAGTGTGTGCCGCAGGAGCAACGTAACTCAAAAAATCACTGAAGGATGAAAGAGAAATTATCTTTTGCAGGAAGAGACATCAGCACATCCAATTTCCCATTTCCATAAATTTTGATTTCTCTTAGCAAACGCATGCCACACAAGGACTCGTCGGCAAAAAAGGAAAAGGCGCATGCTGCGGATGTGAATTATTCGACACGTGTCGAACTGTCACTAGTGTAGAACACTAAGGGTGACAGAAAATTGATAGAAAAGGTGAGGATGCTCGAGAGACAAATATAAGGTTTGTTTTCATTCAGTGATTCATTGCTCGAAAGGATATTATTTTATTTGCAGTCTCTGGGGTTAAGATTCGCTTAATGGTTGGAAACGGTTTTTTTTTAAAAGATTATTTGTGTGTAATACATGAGCAGAACTCGAGTGTTGTACAAATTAAGTTTAGCAGTTTTGGAGGCTTGTCAGGAAGATCTACCACCGCGATACTCCTTTTTTATAATTTCTTCGGAAATGCAAACGGGATACAACAAGCCGAAAGCTTTCTGTAAAAAACAGAATGAGTTGCATGGGTTGGTACCGTAACGTTAAGCTTTCGCAAAACGACATAAGGCCATCTGTTGAAATATGATCTTATGTCACATGGCCTTATATCCTTCGCAAAGCGACATAAGACTGTGTTTTAAAAGGGTTTTGTGCCACATGGCCTTATGTCACGGCACCCATTAGCCTTAAAGACTAAGGACAAGCCCAATAGAAAGGGTGGATACTTCGATCAATGAAACTACTTGCCAATCCAATGGAATAGAATGCAAAAGACTAATATTTTAGACGTCCTTTGGTGTCCGCATGTTTACACCAGATCTCGCCGAAACCGTTCACGAGAAAGAAGTTCAAAAAAACAAGTGTTCAGGGGTGCCTTTGAAGGGATAACTAGCTGCTTTTGTCGAGGCTATCGATCAACAGTGGGTATTTGTTGGTAAACAAGAGGAACAATCTGCGCTTGACTAAATGCGAAGCTATAACTTCGAGGTAAAAAGAGACTAAGGGCCAAACTCTGTCAAATGCTTTCGAAATCTTACTTTCACCACAGTGATGGAGAGATTAGGTTGTAGAGATGGCTGCACCGAATAATGAACAGCCTCCACTCGGATCTTTAAGGTTTCATTGTGTTTCTCGGTGTGGGATACCTGAAATAATGGAACCGAACAGAGTTCCGGAGGAATTGTAGGATGATTTTTCGGTGGCTTGTTTGACTTCGCCCAGATTATTGTAGAAGTATTCTTCGAGGGCTGACTTTATATTTCTGCTAAGCCTTTGGCATTCAGATCGGAGGTGGATTGTGTCCTCCTTTGCATAAGTCGCATTCTCTTTAGGTGGCCCGCTGGAAGGTTGTGTTGTGATCGATCATTTGTTTTGTTTTCCTTTTATTTAGTTCTGCTCAGAGCATCCTGAATTCCATCTCTCATTCGCGAGTTTTTTGGAATTTCACGGTGATGCTAGAATTTTGAAGTTCTAGTGGTGTTAGGAATGAGTTATCGCCTTTCATCAGATCCATCTCAGAACCTATTCTCATCCCCATGGATGCCTTTATATTCCGGGATGATGGAGAGATTTGTTTCAGTTCTTGGTGAGATATGCTTTCAAATCACGAGTGGACCTGTGGCTGCGAAACCGTATTTCCGGTCATTGGGAAGTTTTCGTGGATCGAGATAGTTCGTTGACAATTTATCAGTGACTGCAGGACCTTGGAAAGAATGGGCGTAAGAGCAATCTGTCGGCTATTGGAGGGAGAAGATAAATGAATTGTTCCATCTACTTGGAAATGGAGCCTTGTTCTTCTGGATTCACTTGGCAAAGTAAAGGAAAATGCAAAAATGGATCCTTAAAATTACGTCGAAGGATCATTTCTGGGATTGACGAGTCTTGAGAGCTTTGAAAATAGTAAATTTTCATATTTTAGAATTTTAAACGTTTTTTTTTTTTTGTAAATTTTCATAAAAAAAAAAAACAATCTTGAAACCGAAACCACTGCAATTATTTTCTTTTATTCTAAGTTAAGATTAATTTCCTAGCTAGATGAATACCTACATTCCACTTTAGACAGACCTATTCAAACATCATCATTAATTTTTCAAAATGAAAGTCGTTTGTTCTATACGGTGTTGGGTTTGCTTAAAACCTTACAAAAAAAAAAAAAGCAGCCAACAAGGATTTTCTTACTAACAAAGTATCCCTAAGTTTCTCGCCGCTAGCTCACTGATTAATAACTCAGTGAAATTAGAAATATCTTCCTTTCCGCAGAGTTCGATGTTGGTTTTCTTGTTTTTTTTTTTTCAGTTGCAATTCGGTTTTTTTTGAAAAATCACAACCTTTTCTCTTGGTAAAGGAAAAGAATTAGAGCGCGTAAAGAATGAAAAAGGAAAGAAGGAAAAAATAAAAAAAAAATTTTAAAGAACAAATTTCATGTAATTTTTCACTTTTTCTTCTTCGCAACCGAAGGGATGTACTCGTACCTTTTTTTTCGAAAATTCTTAATTTTCCACTTAATTGCTTCAGCGTGATTAGTAATGTTAAACTTTTGAGGATTTTTCCATGACTTTTCCCTTTTTGTGTTTTTGTAGATGGAGAGGGGTGTGGGAAACGGTTTGATGTGGCCAAAAAGAGAAACTGTTAACGATTTTAATAACAGCAATTACAGAGATTGATATTCTGTTTTCTTTCTGTTTTGTCAATGGACTGTGGGGTTCTTGTATTTAAAAAATGGTGGGAGGAGGTGAGGAATATTTAACGGTTCTAAAGGTTGTTTGTTTGTCAAAAAAAAACAGAGTGTAGAGCCGTGTTTAGTGTCATTAAACAGCTGATTGGTGGAGGTGGTCACAGCTTACGAAAACAGTCGAAGCAGGGTTTAGATGTTTCTTTGTTCGGTTCAGATGAGGATCACCTTAGAGGATTTTTTTTTGCGTTGGGAAGTGGGAATCTTTTAAAGTAACAGTGTGGAATTTCCACCCACTTAACCCACCTCCTCTTCTTTGCCCTTTTTCCCCACGGTACCGCCGCCTTGGCATTTCGTCGAGGGGGTTGGGCAGCACAACGTGCTCACAATCTTGTTGGGACTTCTTCTTCGAGGTGTTTCAGCTGTGTCATAATCTGTTTTGCACAGTTGCTTACAACGTTCCATGTCTCCTGTGATTGAGTCATACATCGTACTAAGTTTTTGGGGGTTAGTATTTCCCCAAGTTCATTCCTCAACGTTTGTCTCTCGATTTCAAATCGTGGACAGTGGAAGAACATATGCTCCACATCCTCGGAGAGTTGTCGTGCTTAAATCTGTATAGATACGCGTGGAAACATCCCCATGTCCTCTTAGAAGCTGCGTTATGTAGAAGTCAACTTCGCCATGCTTGCGGCTTGTCCATGTCTCAATAAGTGGTATTAGTCGATAGGTCCATCAGCCTTTGCTCGATACGTTCCATCGCTGCTGCCATTTCGCCATGCTGTTTGCTCTCTGATGAGATTATTTCGCTGTCGGTTGACTCCGGTTCCTGGTTTCTCATTTCAAGGAGGATGGAGGATGGAGAAAATCATAGATGGAGGTATGTATTCCTCCAAGTCCGAAACAAACAAAAACATCACCGCCGTTCGCAAAGTGTGCATGAGAGCTCAAATCCTCGTCGTGCCCTAAAAATGTGCATTTTGCTGGTCTCGATCTGGAGATTTAAGCTTAAGATCAGGAGCAGATGGGTAGAAGGCTCCCCAGAGTCTAGTTCCGAAAGCCTCAAGATAGGTGCCTTCCACGAAGAAAACTTCCACTCAGATTAGACAGTAGATTTAAGAAGACTGCCTCATCTAAACCTTTCTATTTAATCAAGAGTTTCTATAAAGCATGGGGACGTATCGACTTGATCCTGGGCGGTCATTGTGAAGATGCACCGAGATTCACAAAACCAATACGTCATGGATGTCCGGTGACTTTTTTAAAGCAGCTTCACGTCTAAATATCACTTCCAAGAGACAACCCTAGACAGTATTAAACCGTTTAAATTTCTCTTATTTATACGAGCCGTTGAAGGCATTTACAACCCCCAATTGCTGCAGGGTAACTCCCCTTGCACTGTCATAAATTATTCCAATCAATTGCAACGGTTATTGTATCAATTAGTTAGAAGTGCTGTCCAAACTGAGATTCCATAAAATATTATGAAGCACCAGGATTTAGGGTGAGTTATCCTCTGCCACCAAATTCATGCATCACAGATAAGCTTTCATATTTTGTCTGACGCACACGCACACGCACATGCACACGCACACAAGACACGTCAAATCGTATACGAAACCGTTTGATTGTAATTCAATAATTAGTCACGGATGACTTTTATTTCCGGAAATTCAGAATTCACTTCGTTCTCGATGACAACAAAACAAAATCGCAAAGGACGACGCACGTTCGATAGTCGATGTTCACAGATTTGCAAAATGATAATAATTTTTGCAATTTGGGGGAAGAATAGGCGAAACAGGATGTAAATCTAGTGCATTAGCTTGTGGCCTCTAGTGAAGCGTGCAACACCGGAATAGTACAATGCTCGGGCCAAAATCAAATCAAATTTATTCCTCTTGAATTTTATGGGACGCACTTTCAATCCATTACATTAGAAATCTTCGTCCAGCAGCCACAAAGGGGATAGTGGAATCAGTTTTGTGTGGCAGAAGGATACGCTATGACATATCGGTGTGTATGACGATACATTTTTGACATGTCAATATCTGTCGATATTTATTTCCAGGTCATTACGTTTATGGCGGAAATTCACATGCGCGTTACAAAATGACAGAAAGTCATATTTTTATCGGTTATTTCTTTCTTTTCCTGTTTCCGTTTGTTGATGGTGATATGAGTTATACCTCAAAGGAGGGTGTTGTGAGATGTTTTTTTTAATGACTGACTAAAAAGTCATAGACTACGCAAGCTTCCTTGGCAATAATTTGATCAGCGTTGTGTAGAGTATCAATTCTATCAGTTGACTAAGGGGATTTGAACCTAGTTGCTTTCCCAAAGCAAGATAGGACCGGTTTTTTTAGAATTATTCTTCTAATCTCCGAGACTGTGCCATCCTTTGAGTTGATGTTTGCTGTAAGGTTGATTCACAGGGCATCGCGGAGAAGTTTTGACGCAATCACAATTTAAGTCATCGTTCGTGTAAAACTCAAGGATTTTCCAGGATTTCATTTCATTTAGTCTGTGATCGAGCTACTGGGCCGGAAGCCACATTTTTTAATTGGCGATTGGTGTGCTACAGAGAGGCTACAATTGTTTGCCCCATACATAGCATCTTATATGAACCCTACGGTTAGCAGGGAAATGTCTCAGTAGTTGTTGCAAGACAAAGAAGATGGGGTCTATATATGCCTCTGATAGTCAACTCAAACATGGTTGATGGTGAACAAGCCACCGACCACTTCGATCGGAATAGTTATAAGGATACCTAATGTAACAAAATATCAAGTTGATTATTTAGACCAGCTTCTATTCACCGCACTAGCTACCTAAAGACGACTTAATTAGGTCATGAGACGCGATACAAAATAAATGGCAGCGGTACAGCAAAGTGCAGCTCTACGATCAGCGATTTTCTACCAAACCAGCCATTCTCGTTGTTATAGGGGCAATCCCCCTCGATCTCCTAGCAGTTGAGAGAAAGTTTATTTACAAGGGAAAACCAAAAGCTGGGAAGGAAAAGGAAATAGCAGACTCGAAGGATGGGACGCTGACAAGAACATTGGATCAGAGGAACTAGAAGATAATGGACTGCAAGGCTGACCGGAAATATCGCGAAATGGAGTGGAAATTTGAAGAATTCCACACAATTCCTTACCACACACGGGTACCTTAACAACTATCTTCACAGGATGGGAAAAATAGCGAGTCGACCACGCCAGTATGGCGATTCGACTCAAGACAACGCCACACACAGGTTCTTCGAATGCTTCAGGTGGCTTGCAAAGAGACGAAGACTAGTAGACGGAATCACACTGGACAATATCGTTACGGTTATCCACATGAGTGAGGACAACTGGAACCAAGTATGGAAGACGGAACAGGGCATAAATTGGTCTAGGCCAATTAGGATTGAAGCCTCATAGAGGCTATAAGAAAAGTGGCTTCAAAGCAGGTTGACTTTAAACCAAAAACCCTGATCGGCGAGCTCCTTTCTGTTGGTAGGTAGGTAGAGGTGGCAGTTCAAAATAAACCCAAGTGGCACTAGGTGTGCCTTTTTGTTACCACGACTCGTGTGACCTGGTTGTTGTGTGTTGAGCCTGTGGAGATAAGAAAGTGGATGAGATCCCGTATCCTTTAACCCGAGATGTTACTACGATCGTCGAAGAATGGTTGGTTGAGTGCATGCAGTCTTGTTCTTGCTAGCGCCGGACATTTGCAGAGGAAATCGAAGAGAGTTTCCTTCTCATTTTCGTTCCCGCAACCGCAGCAGAGGAGGTTGTATGGGATACCTAGTTTGGTCGCATGGTCTCCGATTGACCAAAACCTCGTGACTATCGCCGTGATTCGGCTTATATCTGTGCGGATTCAGTTTATTAGGTCTTTTGTTCTGCTCTTATCGTAGAACGGCTATATCTTCCTTGATATGGCGCAGATGGTTTGCTTTTAGCAGGATTTGTGAGTAAAAGTGTGTGCGAAGGTTTCCTTTGTAGAGTAGCTGATTCCATGGCCTTGATAGCACCTTGACTGTCATTGTTAATATATACGTATGTTAAGTTTGGTAATAGTGCTGACTTTGACTTTCCTTCTGGATTATCAGCAACTCTGTCTGAGAGTCGATAGGATTAAGATATATTTTTTTGGCTTCTGAGAAGATTTCCACACCAACCCTGAGGTTGATCTTGAAGATGAAGGTGATCTAAAAAAAGAAGAAGAACCTCTCAATATGCACGGCCTTTAAAAGATAAGAGTCCTCAATTTAGGGTACAACATCTCGCACTGTTGGATCTCTGGACAACAAAATTGTAAATTTTGCTTCCCTACACTTGTACGTCAAATACATTTAAAAATCCCGTTTTCCTTACTGACAAATACTATAAACTTCGTGGAATATAAAACAAATGCAGGACATCTATAGTACACCCCACCCCACTGTTCACAGATTTCCTCGTAACTTAGGGTTGAAGACTTAAATATTTTACGAGTAAAAGCAAATATTTGCACTCACTTTTGTCCACTTCCTTGATAGAGCGCGCACAAGAACGATTAGAAAGGAGTGTGCAACGGTGAACAGTTGCAGGTTATTTGAACCCACTCAATCGTGTAACAGAATCCGTTTAATCAAATGATTGATTGCTTCCTTCGTTATCCATGAGTTTAAGCCATTTAGAGCTCTGATTGGTATGCTTCACATTTTGGAAGATGATATTTGTAAATACTCGTATGTGTTTTCATTTAATGCACGTGGATCAATCCTTAAAGCCTGCCATTGTCACATTTCAATGATGTATGGATTGACTGTAATTAAATGCCGTGTCTGTTGTAAGTTTTGGTTTTGAAATATCAAGTTTCCATGGAAGCTTTGCTATTTGGTTTAACTGTCACCGATATTCTTGAAAGGAAGAAGTTCCGACACCGAACCGAATTTTGATTAAAAACACATCGCCGTTGAGGTTCCTGGAAAAAAAATGCCTTTATTCGGAACACATTCGGACACGAGGAGATGTAGAAACATCTCCCCTATCACAAACTGATGAAACCACACATGGAACTCATATTAAAGTGCTCATGGTTCATGTTAGTGTCATTCATTCGCTTCGATGCTTCATTCGATAATTTGTCTCCAAACGCAGAAGAGCGAGGCCGCTTTCTTTTGAAATTCCTCGGTGACACTTTTCAGATTCGTCCCACCCTCATTCGGTGACAAGTAGACGCGTAGTGGTTTCATTTGAATAACCCCACCAAGTGACTAGAATACCACCATCGGCCATAAAAATCTATTGATGCGAGGCTAGGAATGTCGATGATTTTTTTTTTTTTTTGAATCAAAGTGAACTCCTAGGCACTTGGACAAGTGGAAACAAAACTAAATGTATGGGGGACGAACAGATGCAAAGTCGATTGCGTGCTTAGAAAACCACAAATTGGAAAAAGTGTCAAACATCGAGAGGGGAAGACTGGATATTATTCTTGTGGAGAAGAGCAAGTGGAACGGAACTCCTCCCGAGGGACAAAAGAGATGATGAAACACTTGAGCGACACATATACCAACAAAAAACATTTTAGCCCATTCGGTCGGGTGTATCTTTGGGAGTACAATTTTGCACCTTGGTCTAAAAATATCCACGTCTGGATAGTGTTTTGCTAAAGGTAGACAGTGTCGCCAAAGTTACAGCAGCTGCAAGTTAGCATTCATCTCAGGGATCACTGAGGTGCGAACGAACATGCATGCGATCGTGTACAACGTCACATGCATGGTACTCAAAGGTATTAATTAAGGCGTTAGTTGGCGAATAATTTTCTAAAAATAATTCATTTCTATGGATCAGTGCAAGTACCTAGAGGTGGGTTGGCAATTAAAATATAGGGTGCCGTCGTCTTGAATTGATGGTGTACCGAGCTGCCTTAAAAAAAAAGAGATAAGAGTTCTATCGTTGGTTAAGCCGTTTGAATCAACCATTCGAAATTAAATTTGAGTTTAAGAATGACATTTGATAGCTTGGTTGACAATTTGCAAAGATCGTTGAAGAATGGTTCGCCAAGAGCTTCTTTTATGGTTCTCCTGAGGCAGGCTGTCCTGAAAAGTTCAGTTTTAGAGGAGTTGGCTTCAGCAAATTCCTCAAAATCTCAATTGAGATTCTAGTACACCTACAGTGATAAAAGTTGAATGATTGACCATTCTTTAGCTGAGTTCTGGTGCTACCTTGACTTATTTCTTGGCCTTATCTTACAGATCTTAGTTTGATTATCTTTGCGATAGATCAAGCCTCACAAAGAAGAGACCGGGCTGTTTCGGAGTTGCTCGAGATGATTCCGAAATCTCAGCAATTTGTACACTGTCTGGGAAGACGTATAACTTGGTACGTGTACTTGGACTACATTTTTGTCCATCTGCGAAACAGCAACCTTCTGAGCCCTTTTTTCAGAAGCTGGGTACTAGGAGGCGAAGTAGTTTTTTGAAGTTACTCCGCGATAGTTAGTGATAAACATTGTTGCTTGGGGGGCTGTGTCGAAATATTTTACTATGGCTTCCGGCTGCCTTCCTAAGAGAAGCCTAACGACTGCAAAATTCTTTGTCGAATATTTTCAGAAGGGCGAATGGAGTAGAAGATACATCACGAACTCTCTGAGTTGTGTCAAGACGTGGATGTTGTCCATAAAGCTAAAACACTGGCTCCACAACATCGAGCGAATAAACAACAATGCTCCAGCCAAGCAGTTCTTCGAATTACAGCTTCCAGTTTCGAGGCGGCGAGGAACACCGATCCTCCTCTTTAAGGACCAAGCTACTGCGGATGCCAGAGCTCTTGGTCTGGGGTTGTTTGACACTTTTTCCAATTTGGAGTTTTCTAAGTACGCAATCGACCTTACATTTGGTTTAGTTTCCACTTGTCCAAGTACCTAAGAGAAGGGGTTCACTTTGGTTAAAAAAAAAAGAAAAATCATCGACACCTTATTTTATCGAAGCTCAACCAGTACAGATCCCTAATGCAAAGACCAACTAAAGTCACCATACCCTATGTTCTTACAAAAGTTACAATCACATGCCAGTGCAACACCACAAACTTCATCTGCGCACCCCAAGTAGGTACTGCACCTGTCTACATTTTTCGGATTCTCAAAGTAGTCTTCTTGTCAACTAGCAGCCGTTTTGGCGTCCAAGAAACTCCTTCATCGGCCCGACCATGGCCTCACTTCATAAATACAAAACTTGATGTTATGACAATCTTGTAAAATGTTCTCCACAACGACAGGGCCTTAGTAGGTATCCTAGCGTAGCAACATTGCGAGGTGCCACAGGTAGAGTGCGAGTACGTTGTCACGATGTCTCGTCCAAGTGGAGCGTGGAATTTCTTACAATTGTGAGGATCATATATAATGAGAAATGATGCTGAGTGAGTGCGCCACGGTAGGAGTAAACGTATGGCGGACACATTTATTTCTAGCTCATTATAGGAGTGAGACACACGCTAGAGTTGCACGGGATTCATTAAATTTAATTACCGCGTGTCCACGCACTTGTAATTTTAATGGCGATTTATTGTACACCATGTGCATTAGTCAAGTCTGGTAAGAGGGTGTGTGATGTCCTTTTTTTTTGCGTGCCAATCGGAGGAGGTATTCGTGGATGTTAACATATTTTGGAATGTGAAGTAAGAACTGAAGAAGATAAATTTTCGAAAGGTGTTTCGCTTAGAAAGTCAGTCCTTTGATCTTTCTTCAAAAAAAAAAAAAAAGAAGTGAAGCAGGAAAGTGTTGATGAGGTTAATGATGAAAACAGCACTTAAACCAAGCTGCACACGGTATCTTTCACCCAGTTGGACAGAAGAGTGGGTCGCTGAAGATAAACATGGCACAGAACAGATGAGGATCAATCAAGGTTATTGGGGAGAGCTGGAGGGAGTTCAAATGAATTGCAGAACTTCGAAAACGATGGTGCGGGGACGTTGTTGACGCCCTTGGACTTAAGTAAGTCCATGAGTCCAAGCAATATTTTAGACAGAAAAAGATACAAGTGAAAGGTGAAGATGATGTTTGCTCTAGTGATCTCGCAATTTTCCAGAGTTTCAAAAGAAGATCAGCATCCATGTTAGTTTCCTTAACTGTGCATTCATTACCGGATGTAGCTGAAGATAATCCTTGATAGAGCTGGACGCTGGACAAATTACAAAACGTGCCTAATAACGAGAACATTATGAAGAAGGTCCTTTCTCTTATTAAAGTCAATAGTAAAGAAGCACAAGTCGTACTTGGCACTGTGCAATAGGCATCACGCGAATCTGCTTCGGTCACCTGACAATGACTTTCAAAGGAGCTTCAGGGAGAAAGAATACATTGAATCTATTCGGCACTTACGTTGTGAGTAGTAAAAGAATGAGAACTCTTGGCAGTCACTTCTTCAACGAGTTGGAGGACTTCGTACACCCTACGTGCGCAACTGATTCAACCAACTGTGCTCAATTTTGTATTCAACTCAACGAACTTTAGAACCTCGTGCACTAGTGCACAAACTTACGTTGCTTGCGTTGAACAACGCAGTTCGACTAAAAATTAAACTTCTTCGCGTTGAAAGTGTTGCGAGCCCCCTAGTTTATCAACTCATTCAACTGTTGAATGCTTTCGTACACCTGGTTGATCAATTTTTCTGTTGCTCAAGTTGGTCAACGGTGAGGTTGGTGAACGAGTTGATACATACGTTGCTACCCTAGTACGACATTGAGCAACGAGTTGAATGCTCCCGTCAGACTGTTCTACTCTTCTGTGGCCGATATCAAATCCATCGTCATCTCAGTTCTCCATTTTTGACTTTCATCCCTTAAATAAAGCGCAATGCAAATCGATTCCAAAATGTCAGGTTTCCATCATAACCTCCAAAGATGACATCAACAGTCGACGTCATTGCCGCCATTAGTCATAAACATTTTAATGCGACAATACACCCCCACTATGCAGACAGTTAACGCTATTTAAATCTTTTCTATACGGTATCGTAAGAATTTCCTAAGGACAGGACACGCCATGTGTATCCTATTTTTACTCCTTTATGAGAAAAAAAAGGAAAAGTCACAGGAAAAACTCAAGATGAACGACGTTGGTCTTAAAATTGAAATTAATGAAGCCATAAAATTAACCGAGAGTCAATTAATTAAAAGGAAACCAATCGTGAGTGTTTGATGATTATTGAAATGAGATATGTATGTACATATACGTCCTGCGGCAGTGTTGTTAGAATGGGACTTCTTTCGTCTCGTAACAAGGATGTTTCTTTCGATCGTAATGGACCAGAACGATACATGTCGCCGTTGCTAATGACTGGCGACACTTTTACAACTATGGTTTCAGTTTTCCAGATGCTTGAATGGAAATCAATCAGAAAGTCAGGAGAACTGGATGTTTTCATGGCCATGGTTGGGAAATTTTTGTTTTTCGCTAGATCTGCTTTCTTATCGTTCAGGATTTAGCTCTATTTTCAATCAGAGTTTCGTAGAACATAATTTTGGTCCTTCGAGTTAGAAATTTGGACCGCAGCTGTTTGAAAAAACCGCTTCGAATCTCCATCAGGGTGTCATTTGTGGATTTTAAATTTGCTTCGAGGAAGATGAGCTCCTTCACTATCCCATGTCTTCTGCAAATGTCCGGCACCAGCAAGACCCAGACTGCTTGCACTAAACCAACGATTCTTCGACGACCTTAATGACATCCGGGTAAAGGGATAAGAGACTTAATCCGCTTTCTTAATTCCACAGGCTGGATCTGGGCACCGTCTGTCCCATATCCTCACCAACACACATCACTAACCAGGTCACACGAGTCGTGGTAACAAAAAGGCACATTCTAGTGCTACTTGGGTTCATGTTGAACCGCCACCTCTACCTACCTGCCCTGTTCCAAAATTTAGTTGTCGATTGCCATATTCGGTCCTAGATGGTGTTGGTAGACCAAGGGGCTATCTTATGCACCATCACCCATGAGAGATAGCGTAGATTGTGTCGTAAGACATGAAGGAAGAGCTGGTCAAACTTTTCCAACATTATTTGGCATGTCTCGGGCTCTTGACGAACCTTATCCCGGAGATATTGTGGAAAAAAGGAAAGGGTGTAGGGTTAAGTATGGGATAGTTTAAGTTGGTTTAGGCCAAGGTAAGGGCAGGCTCTGGGTGTTAGTTTAGTTTAGGCTAGTTAGGTTAGATCCGTGAAACACTTTTTCTCATCTTTCTCCTAGGTATTGGCATCGGTCCTATACCTAGGAGAAAGAGAGGATTTTCTTCCTCTCCCTTCTTTCTTTCATTGTCCATCTGATGTCTATTAAGGGTATCTTGGAACTTTCTTCTTCTATTAGCGAGCTCGATTGGAACGAGATTTTGTGTGCTGAGCAGGTGGAGTAAGGTGGGGTTGACTGACAAGAATCACCCCCATCTGTCAAGCTGAGCCGATTAACTATAACCCTGCCGCCATCCTCCTCCGTGGTTCTGCCCTGGCTCACAACAATGGCCTTTGGTCGACATCATCGTAAGACCAACTCGGCTTGTTCTTCAAACACTGTAAAAGCTTCAAAAAAGGCCCGCCGGGAACGTTCTTGTATCTGTGCGCTAGCAACATGACGGATTTGTTAAATATGGTGCCTTCTGTATTTATGCCGGTCTTTCAAATCAGCTACTCCATGCTCAAGAATCCGGTGCATCCTTGGTATAGTCCGGAGGTTCTGTTTTCAAGCTGCAGGGTGCACTCCAAATTCTCGAGCGTGGCGGGACACAACCGAAATAGTTCTCTCGGGATTCCGTGCGATGAATGCTGTCGTATGCGGTTTTGAAGTCGATAAAGGGATGGTGAATATCGACTTGAAACTCGTTGGTCCTTTCCAGGATTTGCTGTGAAGAGTGAAGATTTGGTTAATCGTCACTGGTAGGTGCCGATGTGTGTGGTGCAAAACGGTTTTAGCAGTTCAAACAGTACACTGAATCTTGTAAGCTACAGTAAGCAGGGATATACCCTGGAAGTTTTTGCAAGACATATGATCACCTATCTTGAAGATGGGACAGATAGACCTGATATGCTACACCCGGTTCCGAGTATTTTAATAACCAATTCAACTACTATATCCACTATTCGTTAACAATATTGACATCAATAGCAGCACATTACTTCTTCCCCACCGAACTGCAGTTTGACAAATCTTTTCTGTCCAATTTAAGGTTAAGCACCACACATGTGCTCCCGTTAAGTGAACCATCATAAATCTACTCTCGGGGCCATAAAAATGTTTCTTCATTCTTAAAGTAACTGAATCAATAAGAAAAACAAATCATTTCAGCTCCCATAGATCACTTCAATGATGGCTAGGTATTTAATGTTTTCAAACCCTGAAACATCTTCTACCCACGCTACACCCTTCTTTCAGACACTAACCCGTGATTTCCATGTCAACATCGTCGGCCCCCAATGAATTTCCGAACTCATATTCGAAATTTAAATCGTTTCCCATGACACTTTTATAGTTCATCTCACTTAGGACCGATTTCAGTCGCCATAGTGAAGATCAACCAACCCCCAGTGAACCATACAACCATTGGAAATATCATTTATAGCTTCAAAGCAGGAACCAGACACCCCTTTCTCACTCATTGCATGGCACTAAAACAGTTCAATTCGGGCAAATGGGCTTAGCTACAGCACAGCATCACCATCACCGCGACAACGGAATGCTAATCTAATTAAAACCATATGTGTGTATAGATGTGGCGCGTTGAATGTCTTACGAACATCGAACTAACAAATGAGCATTATGCAACAATAAAAGATGAAGATGAAGTAATAAAAATATTCGTGTTAAATTTTAGTCGTTTGTCAGTTTAAAAAAAAATCTTTTGAAGCTGTAAAGGGTGAGTCGTTCTGACGTTCCAAAGTCATATGAAGTATCCAGCCTAACATCAATGTCAGAATTTTCCAATATAATTACCCTTATGACCTTCCACAAATGGCATTGGATCTATTCAATCACCTTTGCTTGAACTTTTTCAAAGTACACTGTGCATTAAAAGTCATCCCTTTGTATACTAGTGTCAGGTCTTCATCCTTCATCGGCATTTTGGTGTTCACTTCAGCTGTCAAAGTCATTTAACGTCAGAAACATGTTGCATTGAACACTTGAAAATTCAAAAAAAAAAAAACGACACACATCTTCCCATGGATCCCGCGAGTCATTGAAAAATACTGTCATCCGGTACCGAACAGCATTTTTGGGGATCAAAAGCATGAGAGCCGTATTGTATAGTTTCGGGTCGAGTGTTTTCGATTAGCGTAATTGAACCCTTTCGGTGGCTGTATTGCGACTTTGATCGTGCGCCTGTCAAAAATGACGTGTGTTTATGAGGAAAACATTTTATGTTTCGCTTGCATGAGTGAAAATTTCAAAAAAAAAAATTGTTTTTGTTTCCAGATTGTACGTGAGAGTGTATCTTGGTTATTTTAAGTGATGAACAGACGGTTTTATCGGGCTAACTGAGTGATGAACTAATTGTCTTGTCTTACAAACAGGACACTTGTTCAGTTTTCTTGTGAACATCTTGATTCGCTTTCATCCGGTTGCAAAATTTCGACAGAGATGAAAACGTTCTAAGTGGGGCTAGGAATCCTTAAAAGTTGTAATCATATTCGACAATAGCCTTAGAACACAATCACTTTGACACCATCAAAGCTGTGGTTTATATAATGCAGTGGACTAAAGTAGAGAAACGAAGAGCAGAGTGAAGAGATTTAACCTATGTGCCTAGTCTTAAGCCTGCCACGCTTAACAGATCTCGTAAATGAAGCAGATCAGAGCCCCAAGAAGAGCAAGTCATATCTAGTAGGTGTAAAAAGTCTGAAGAACCTCATAAGGCATGAGTAGCGTTACTACAAAGCATATGGGCCTCTTCACACATCAAGGCATAACCAAGAAAATACCACTAAACCCCTTTTTCCTTTGGTAGAAGTAATTGTAACCTGAGGAAGCTTTGACAACTTGGATTGCCCAATATGGCCCACATAAGTATATGTATTTCCAGACTTCCACAGCTCCAAATACAAAGCCAAGGAAACAACCTTACGAACTTGGTCTAACTAAAAAGATTGAACCTTTGTTCAAAAAGTCAAACAGAGGCTTTGAGTCTTGACAAGCTACACAAAGCAAGCTGCTTTATGGCGCTAAGGCATGGACTTCTTCAAAAATGGATGAGGTTGCCCTCGATTATTTTGAGAGAAAAATTCTCCGAGTAGCCTATGGTTCCGTAGATGGAATATGTAGGAGATACAATGACATATGGGTTCTTCAGCGACATCGACCTAGTTAGGAGATTCCAGATATAACGACTAAGATGGCTGGGACAGGTAGAACTGATGCACACCAGCTTTGGCCCAAAAAGTCTTCGAGTCCACTTAGGAGGACGGTGAAGTAGAGCCAGACCACATCTCAGGTGGTCCGGACAAGATGAAAAGGATTTAAACCAACTTGGCGTGCGAAACTTTCTGAAGACGCTTGTTAGTTAAGGCCCAGGTCCACCCCGAACTGTAGCGCCATCATCAGTTAGTAAGTTAGTAGTTCCGCGCTTTTAGATCAATTTCCAGTCAGTCTGCATCTAGATTTTCAAAAATTACACTTGGATATAGTTCGAAAGCCTTATTTTTATAATATCAACAGCCAATGGATATTGTTTATCCTTTTTTCGCTATGAATCATGTTGACGTTGCAATTTTACTGCAAATTACTTACACAAGATGCCCACCAGTCCTTCCATTGCAATTTGTCATTTATTAAGAAATGAGCTCAGAAGAACTGAAATCGCAAGGACATCATATACTCGTACGCAAAGCAAATGAAAATATCTGCCAACAACAGAGTATTCATGCATCAGTTGATAACGCTCACGCACAAAGGATCTACTGTATCAAGTTTGCCAATTTTAATTGAATTTATCATCGCAGGACATGAAGGAGACTAATTTTCCGAAATTTTACACTCCAATTGCTTTCAAATTTATTTACGACTTGTAGGAGTAAGTTAGCTTACGAGCCAGACGAAAATGTACACTCTTGCTTATGATGTGGGTGGACTTTCCTTTTTAAGAGGTTCTTAAGCCGCCCCCAACTGTTTTTTTTTTTATAAACTTAATGCATCTCACGTAAATCAAACAATTTAAGATCTAACGACCGACAAAGTCATATGTGTACAGGCCACCCTGTTTCAAAATTCAATCTAAAGTAACCACCAGTAAAAAAACTCAAAATGCACAAGTCTACCAACACCCATCCATAGTCAAACGTGTATTTTGAATCGAGATGGATGTGAAGTGAAGCGTACAACTACCCACTTAAATCCATGTGTGCACTTTTGCCATCCTGTTCGACACAATCGCAAGGTTAATTGCATTCACTGCCCTTAATCGTTGAAAAAAAAATCGAAGGTGCACGCACCACAACCACCCCTAATGCAGGAGCTCTGAATGGCTGTTCCCTGAATACAAAGGATATTACAGCAAATTTAATCCAAGCATTCAACCCTCAGATTCGCAATCCTTGTCCACGGGACGACACAAGGTGAATGAGGAATCTGCCAATGCATAATGTAGACAGCATGGCGAACACACATGCTAGCAAAAGTGTACAAAAAGGATGCACGGACTGATTTGAATTTTCTTTGGATCTCATGTGGCAGGACATTCGGGTTTGCCAGGCCTTTCATTTAGATTGGATTAAGTGGCCATTTTCACAATTTTCACCCGTGTCTCTCAGTGTCGACTTTCCTTAATAGCTGAATGAGTGGTGTTCCTAATGGAAAAGGAATTTAGAAGGTCGCACTTCCTGTCAGGGTTGGAAAAAAAAAGAAAAAAAAAATCCACCAGGTCTGCCAGTTGATTCAGATGTGAACGTGGTGTGTTGATGGGTGTCCTTAATGACGGCGAAATCTCAGCTTGAACATCTGGCAAGATTTTGATGGTGAAATTTTCTTTGATGCAAGGACTATATCCAAAAAACCACAGGGTGCGTAAGGACACATTAGTGTTTCAAATGGCTTGATTGTAATTCAACTTCATTGCAACAGTTTTGGATTCGTTGAAGGTGGTGAGAGGGACTTTTTTTATTTAACTTGGTAATTAAAGGACGAAAGATTGGCTGCAGTACATAATATTGTGGTTTATTTTTTTAATTTCAATTTCAATTCAATTTCCATTTTCATTTAAGCAAGGGATGGCTTGGAGCAAGAGCAAACTACGACTTAAAAGATATGTCCCTATTGTGCCGTATCGGTAGGTAGTCAAATTAAACTTCGACTCAAGTACCTAAACTTCTAAAATTTGACTTATGAAATTAAGTTAGGGTCTGAAGAAAAAGTCGGTTACACAAGACCGAAAGTGCGAAAGATCAGCCTATCTTGATTGTCAACTTCCGAAGGAAATTTTCGGAGAAAGCTCGTTATGATTTGAAGCGTTCGGTCCTGGTCCTGGCTCTCTATGAGCTGTCGTGCTAAATATTTTTTTGTTTTGTTTTTGTATTCGTAGATCACTGGCATTTGGAAGACGGTTTCCTAACCACTCAACATGAATGTGAAACAGCTGCCCTACTTAGGATTTTCCAAAACCTTCCCTACCTTACGAAGCTTCAATATAAGCACGCATTGCCTCTTCATCGTCATTCCTCACTTTTATACCCTTAACTTTCTCTCTGGGACATCCATAAGGTTGGGACTGTCCCAGTCGGTCGTACGAAGTTGGCAACGAAAACTGTAGGTCCACGTGTGAAAATGTACATAAATAGTTGCTATATGCTAGGCCTTGGCACTTTAGGGGCTGTCGCGCAGAATATTGATTTGTTTGTCATTATACCACGATTATTTCAAGGCACACGTTTTTGTTTCAACTGTAGCTCTGCAAAGCACTTTCAATTCGACGTAAATGAAGACAGTCTTGTCACGGCTATAAGAGTACCTGTCATAGTGAAAGTTTTATGGGTTCTCAAATATTCAAGATGCACTCTCTACCCCGGTCGTTCTTCGACTAGGCTTCTCAGTCATCACTGGAGAGAATGTTAAGAAAGTTCTCATGTTTCAACGAAGGGTATGGAAAACTGGTTCCCTGTAGACTAGATACACATTATTATTAAAGTGTTCGGGAGGTTTGCTCACAACCCTAGGTGCTTGTTTAGACGGCAGTGTTCGTTGAGAAATCCAATTAGTACTCTAAGGTTGCTTCTATCGAGGTTCACAGTGAAGATAGATTTCCTTTGTGACGGAACAGGGTATAGCAGTTTTGAGCTTATGAGCTTGCCCTTGCGTGTCTTGCGAAGAGTGATTTGGTTACCCTACAAAAAGGTTCGGGTCCAAGGAATTTTGTTGACGCGCCATCTTTTGCCAGTGATTTGCCCTTTTCATTGCCCGCAAATCCACTATGTGCAGGAATCCAGTGTAGGACGACCATGTTGTTCCTAGCTACGTCCGCTTATATATTTTGGGTTTCTAGGACTGGTTTGGATTTGATGACATGCGAGTTGAGCGCTTTTAGGACTGAGAATAGAAATATGATTTTCCTCATGATGTGACTGGACTGATTGAGTTGAGTCTCACACATTGATTGATGGCAAAGACCTCGGCTTGGAATATGGCTGACTGACAAGTTCACACGGAATGATTCTCTAAAGTTTCCGAAATCAGTTCCTGTTTCCATTTTAGATCCGTCCATTGGGATTTGTGGTTCTGCCAGTCCTCCCTTGGCAGGATAACTATTGAGAAGTTTTTATTGAAGCAGTATTCGGGTAGCATGTCGTCTGGAGGCATGCTGTAGATCGTGTCTTGCTCCAGTGTTTCAAGCAGGGATAAGTGGCCTTCTCTATAGGAACTTGAGTCGAAGTTACTTGAATGAAAGAGTCGATGGATGCCTAGTTTAGCTTCCAATCGTATGAAGTTTTGCAGTGGTGGTAAACCCAAAATGATATTGAGTGCAGCAGCTGGAGTTGTGCGAAGGCATCCTGACATGCAGTTTTCGGCTAGGTGTTGGATTCGTCGTCATTATTGTGTTATACAGTCGCTTCCATTTTTCTCATTTGTCAACTGGTTATTGTACTTTTTTCCCTAAGCCTTCGGATCCTGTCAAATTTTCTATTATTTTTCTCCCTAATCGTCAGTTCCTCTCCGAAAAAATTCGTCGTCTAGCTTTTTCATATTCACGCAGCCGCTGATGAAGGCTCTTCCGTGGAGAATAGGCCTTATCCTTGTGGGTCTCATCAGCCGCTGCGTTCCTTACTAAAATTTGTATTGCTCCTGACGTTTCGGACTCCCCGAGACAAGGTTGGGTGTTGACGGCTTGGTCCCGGTCGTTCCGCCAACTCTTCTCCTTCCCTGACATGCTTCGCAATTGAAAGACACACTTCCCTGTCCACAGCTGAAGCAAGTCAGGGTGTGGAACGTTGATGGACACGGATGAGCTGTTGCCCTATCGTTCACGTTTGTTCTGTTCGGATTCGTTGGGCTGCAGTGCTGCCACTTCAATCTCTTCCTCATCCGTGTCTCCTAACCTCTCTCTCTCATCGTCGTCGAATCGCTCTCTCCTCACTTCACTGACGTTGCGTCTGAATTAGTTGTTCAATGCTGCTGAGCGCGTCTACATACTTCCCTAAGATCTTAGATGGTATGAATGTTGCATCCGAAGATCAGCGTCGCTATTCGTTCTCTAATGTTTTGCCCTAGAATTTCCACTAGGTCGTCTCCATTCGGTCGTAGGTACTCTCATTGTTAACGTCAGTGCCCTTATGTCCGCGTAGAACTCGTCAAAAGTCTCTTGGGGTTGCTGTTTCCTGTCTATAATGCTGCGCAGAATTTCGTGGTCCCTCCCTTGATCCTTAAACTCCCTGACTAATTCGGTCTTCAGGTCGTAGTAGTTGAGGAACTCGTCTGCCTCATTCTCCTCCAAGTACTGCCAGTAGCATCAAAACGGCGCATCCGCGCTACTTGTGTCTCTGGCAGGTTTCGCCAGATTCAACCACTTCTACCTACTGCCAGTACCACCTTTCTGCGGGACCGGAGGTGGTGAAAGTTGGCAAACAAGTCCTCACTACTCAGATCGTTTTTCTGCTGTAGCGTCTCGATGCGGAAAAAGAAGCTGTCTACAGACATGGATTTCGATGTCCCATCAAACTTCACCCCCCATTTATGGACGTCAACTTTCCTCCCCAGGCGGCGAGGAGAAAGTTGCTCGCGCTATCTTCCAAGTATTGGAATTGCATTGGACTCTTGGTTTCGACCCATCGGAGTGGATTGTGTCGTCAGGTTTACGTAGTCAGTGCGGTTGGTCCGTCGAGGTGGCTCTCTGCGGCGACCTCCGAAAACCTCTAGTTCGTAGACCTTCTCCTGGAGTGCCTTCATATTCGGCTGGAAATTTTGTATCACTTCCGTCATGCTGTCGGTACAGGCCGACATGATTTCTTTCTGTTCCTGATAATCAGGTGGGGGGGGAATAAATATGATTCTTAACATATTCCTCGTCCTACGTGTCCATAGTGATATGGTAGCTCTGCTGCTCTGTAGACTAAGCCCAGCATCTATGAAAAGACAGTTAGAAACTCGACCTAGATGTTGATGTAGTTTGGGTTTCTGCACTCAGGCTCAGAACAGACCTTAGTTCCTTGAAATCAAATTGAATATATCTGTGACAATGTCGAACGTTTTTTATGAAAGCTATAGAATTCAGCTTATGGTTGACCTAACCTTGACTGCCTTTTGTCTACATATTCTACAACAGTCCTCCTACATCCACCTGATCTGACCCCATTCAGTGGTTTCACATGTGACTGCCATATGGTTTTTCTAAAATCTAAACATTTCTAGGCCAATTGGGAAAGTATCTAAAAAATTTCCAATCAATTTCAAACGCAGTGGCACAGATTCCGTTCAAATGACACGTGGGACGTACATTCAATTAAATTCCATTTCCGTATCCTAAAAATATTTTAATTAGATTCCATCGTCTTGCAGAATTTTTATTTTTATTTCTCCATCCGAGGGCGGAGCAAGAAGAACGCAATAAATTACTCTAACTAGATGACTTATGCGGTGAAGCTACATATGGCTCTGTTCGTGCTGTGACCCTGTCCTCCTAAAGATCTTATATTTGATCTCATTTGACTCATCTGAGTGTGTTTCAGTTATTTTGAAGATTTATTTTCACAAAAGTATTTGAAATTCTTCCACCACCATCGGTGGTCTTGTTTTTGACTCCCTCTTTCTAATTTTCACAGGATTACAACATTTTACTTTAGCAATCGTAAAAGTGAAGATAATTAACAAAAAAAAAAGTTGCAGTAAAGGATTAAAGCTAATCAAGCCACAAGCACAAAATAATTTACTTTTATTGACGCAAAAGGAATACGTAGGCTTGGCGGGCTTAATCTAGTGGAATATTTTAATGCGATGTTGTTTTAATTAAACGATTTTTCGTAAACCTTCAAGGATTTCAGGATCAGGGCAAATTGTGGGAAAAGTATTTCAAATTGTATTCCTATTTTTTTTTTTTGAAAAAGTTTTTTATGTCACTTTTGGTAAGGCAAAATCCTGAAATGCCATCTACATGCCAATGCGCACAATTCGAAAAGACATTAAAAATTTGCCTGAATAAATTTCGATTTAAAAGAGATTAAGGACGAAAGCGTTTAAGTGGTTTGGTGGGGTGTGAATTAATTTCCTTATCCAGTGAATTCGGGATAAAATACTTGAAAGAGGAAAGTCTTGAAGATTTTAAGAAATGACTTATCCTATCTAGAGTACTGAGATTGTTTTGCTCTTAAAATCGAATCTTAGCAAGGGAATCTTTGCAAGCCGTTTGTTTCCTAGTGTTTTTTTGCTGCAAAACACGGCTACGAAAAATGTACAGTTCTCCTAACAGACAGTGATGAGTGAAGAGTAGCTACTTCTAAGAAGACAGTTAGTTCATTAGATGGGAGTTTATAGTCGTGTAGCTGAAAGTTCAGGTAGTCTCACTTGAGGTAAAATGTTCTTTGAATTCAAAACCACGTCTCAAAGTTATGAAGAACATTCTTTGTCTACGTCTAGAGAAGAACACCTGCAGAAGGACCTACTAAATCCGTATAATATGCATGACATTTACAGAGAAAGATATTTGAAAGTATTCCTTTTCAAGTTGAATGCAAATCTACCGAACTCTCTCTAGATAAGCCCGAGTGCATCTGTGTAGTAAGCTGTTTGTGAAATAACTGAATTCTTTATCTGTCGCCTTAACTCATTTACAGGCCGAAAAGCTCATGCCAGGACTGTCAATTTTAAGAAACAAACCCCATTTAAATCGACAGCAGTAGCCTGATTCTCCACAAAAGAATCAACACGCCAACCAGGCTTTCTCAGAAGACAGCCAAGCTATCAAACAAATCAATGACGTGCCTATTGATGACCAATATGCATCAAACATTCTCGATAAACGGGCTTTGGTGGCCCTTTTGAGAAGAAGCTGTATTCTAAGCACTCCTAGAGTAACCAGGGACTTCAACGACACCACCATTCACAAATGCCAACGATCAGTGGATTCAGTATAGCACTATCATGAAGGAAGCAGCTAAACTGATACTAGCCTAGTACTCAAAACCTAACAAATTTTATGGAGTGGGCGCAACTAAAGAAACAAGAGCACTTTGAGTAGAGCGCCGAGCCAAAATATTGAAGAAAAAGCAAAAAAAAAAAATCGTGAGAAAAAAAGAAGAAGGTCACGCGGCTTCCCAGCTCAAGCGTATCATCCGGAATTTTTACAAGAAAACGAAGCAACTTCCTCGACCACAAGTGTAATTAGAACAACAACAACTGCAGCATTCGAGGTCATGCTGGGGCTAATACCTTTTCATAAAGGATGATGTCGCGAAAAGTGCGCTTCGCCTACAATAATCCAACTTGTGGAAAAAAGGTCTAATAGATCACCAGGCAATCACCTTGTGGGCGAACATTAAAGCCAAAACTGACTATATAACACCAATTCTTGAATTCAACCTAAATCTCGAACTCAAAATTCCCTCCAGAGAGACTTTGACAGACGGAAGGATCCATTTTTAGGGATGGGTCAAAGTAAGTGACGGCGTTGGTTCCTGGATCTATGGAAGAGAAATAAGCATTGCATTGTTGATAAGACTTCCGAATCACAGCCGTGTGTTTCTGGCGGAAGTTCTAGTAATCGCCGAGGCCTCGCGAGAACCATCACAACAGACACTCCCAAGAAGTTACATCGACATCTACGCAGACAGACAAGCTGCCATCAAAGCCATCATATCGACAACAATCAGATCCAGAACTGTGAAACGTTGCAACGATGAGCTCAAGGCACTCAGCGCTAACTTAGAAGTCACAGTCATTTGGGTCCCGGGACATAAGGGCGTCCATGCGAATGAAAAGTCATAAGTACACCCTTCCAACCTAATCTAATCTAAACTTTAAGCATTCGCGCCGATAGTGAATGGGGAATAAACTTACTAACTTATCAGGCCAGCGACCCTTTTAGGGTCTGAGCCTGAACTAATGCTGCTTTCCATCCTTCACGCTGCTTCCAGTTTGCTACACTATGGTTTCTGGCGTCCTCGATTGCCTTATCTTTAAATCGAAGGTTCGGTCTTCCTTTTCTTCATGAACCAGAAAGAGTGATTGGGTAGGAAAAAAGCCCAAATTTAAGTCTTTCCTTCCAGTTTGAAAGAGGTTGGCATACAGAACAATAAAGTCACTGGTTTCGATAGCTTTAATAAAGTTTGAGTGGACGAAAGCATGTCCGACGAGAAAGTGTTTAAACTAAGTTGAGTCCTAGAAGAGATAAACGAGTTTCAGGTCGAAACCTATCACCACTTTATTGACTTTAAAGCCATAGAACGTTTGAGCTTAATCATGTGATGATTGAATTCGGCATCTCGACAAAACTCATCCAAAGGACATAGTCTATAATCTTTTAATCTACATACAGCTGGAACACATCATGCTTGTTGCTGAAGTTAACTTATCACACTCTTAGTTACAACGACTTCAAAGATAAGCATGTCTCGGCGTCATCGAAGCTATGCGAACCTGTCTTATGGGTAGCCTTTGATGCACTTATTGGACTTACTCCTTTGCACAACTTTGTCAAAAAAGTGGCAATACGCAGTGCAGTTAACCTCCAACGCTCTAGAGGAATTCAGCCAAGCAGACTAATGGGTGACATGGCTATCCTCTCTGACTTTCCTGAGCTTGAAATGCCCAGCACGGTATCCGACTCTTTTGCTCTGTTTCGGCAGAAAGTTCAAGTTTGAGATCCCGATCCTAAGAAACTGGCGAACCGTTGCTGAACATAAAAGGACAAGTGTGGTATACTGATGGATCAAAGATGGACTCCGGAGTTGGTGCCGGCATCACAAAGTCTCAAAGGCACCTGGAATGTGTCGTAGCGTCTTTCAGGTAGAACTACATGCCATTGATACCTGCACTAACATTATTCTCGACTCCGGTATAAAGGGGCTTACCATCAATATATTCACCGATGGTCAAGAAGCTCTTAAAGCACTGAGATTTCATTACTGTAACTCAAAGGCTGTTTCAGGCTGCTTCAACTCTCTCCAAAACCTCTCAAAGCGGAACAAAGTTAAGCTCTGATGGGTATCAGGGCACAGAGGCGTTGAATGTTATGAAATTGAAGATCAACATGCCAGAAAAGGTTCTTCAAAAAGATACACACCTAGGTGCTGAACCCTTTTGCGGCATCCCTACTTCCGCATTCAGAACGGGTCTGGACAGTTGGGAAAAACGGAACTTCTTATCCTATTGGAACAACATCCAAGGACTCAGACAGGCTATAAGATCCATCCGACCCCTGAACAAAACCACTAAAAATATTCTCAACCATAAAAAGGACGATATCAGAAGACTTGCCGGCTTCCTCACCGGTCACTGCAGCCTCAGATATCACTTACATAAACTTAATATAGTTCAGGAATCTGAATACCAACTCTGTTTGGAGGAAGAAGAATCAGCGGAACACGTACTATGTGAGTGCGTAGCTATCTGCAGAGTCAGGATACGCTTTCTTCACAAGGAATTCCTAAAACCGTTATGTTTCGAAATGTCTCGACTGGAGATATCCTCAACTTCGTTAGGAAGATAGAGGATCTCCTTGTCTAACTGGCTTCATCCACAATACATCTTTCAGGTGGCAGAGCCTAAACAATAGCAATAAATTTATCGCATCCTTCGTAGCCTCTAAGTATAACAATTGAAGAAAAAACAAACTACGTCGGGCGAGTAATGGAAGTTACTCTCAATGATGATCAGGGAATGAGAATGCTGATGAATTGGCTAGAGAGGGCTAGTCACTAAGTCTAGAGCACGCCGATCTCGCGGTGAATATCCCGCCTTCCTCATTGAAGCTCGAAGCAGGGAACAAAGCTCAAAGAGAGGCAAATAACAGATGGTCCTCATTAGACACTTGTGCCATCAAAAAGAAGTTATGGCCTGTATTTGATAAGGCTAGGACCACCAGACTTATACAAAATGATAGAAAACCCCTCTCTATCCTTGTAGGTGTGATTATGGGTCATAACACTCTGCGGTACCACATGAAAAAGCTCCGTGTTACAACAGAAGACCTATGTAGAGAAAGTCCATGAGGACATAACCCACTGCCTCTACCACTGCCCCGGCCTGTATCATCAAAAACTCAAATTCCTCGGGCGACATTTCTTCCGAGATCTCGAGGAACTATCTGGTAAACCGGTGAACGATCTGAACAGCTTTATCAAATCCACAGGATGGTTTGTACCACCGATGCAGTAAGTAGTTACCAGTACATTTTTTATCCGGGTAACGTCTTGAGTCTTAGAGACCTAAGTGTGGCGCAGAGAAACTCCTCTTCGCCGGCTCACATTCCTAACCTAACCTACGCTCAATGATAACAAAATTCCAAAGTTGCATACTGCTCGGAAGTAGTCCAAATCCGGCGCTGAGTAACCACCAAAAATACTTAACCAAACTAAATCTAAAAAAAAAAACAACAAAAAACTTTTTCTAAATCAGTCCAAGCCATACCCACCACGTAATGCAAATCTAGTCTAATCCAGACAAAAACCATCACACCATATGCTTCCGCTAAGTGTTAAACATAAAAAAATATAAATTACGAGATTTTTTAAACAAATTGAAATATTTACGATAATACACTCTGCACATAGATTAGCTGCTAACACCTTTTATCTATAAATCATAAATTTACAAATTCCGAAAATCGTGCTGCTGACAGGTTTAATATCACGCGCCCATAAAAGTCATCCTCAGTCGTATGTGGATAGAGCGGGATCGCGGACAGGCGCCCGCATGTGAGGTGATAACTAATGCGTAATTGCTTTGACCAAGAAAACAGGTGCATGCGATAAATTTTAGCCTAAAATTGCCAGAATAGTTCATTAATTGTACGTTGCGGTGGACCAGGGAATATATAATTTCTAAACTCATGAGGTAAACATGGTGTCGTAAATTACAATACGAGTGGGTGTTCGATGCCACATTAGATGGTTCGGCTTAAGTGCAAAATAATAAAGGACACTTTATGAAGTGGTTATTCTCTCAGAGGATTGTTGGTGGAATGATGCTTTGCTTAAAAAGGTGTTTCAAATTATTCAAAAGCATGCGAATAAAAAAGTTAAATCTACAGATAGAGGAGTCTTCCAAATCATTGTAGCGTGTTCCAGGCGGAAATAGGTGCGTTTTTTTGCAAGCGTATATACGCTTAATTTTGAATTTGCATGTAAAATACACTAACACCAAAACCTATATCCGTCTAATTAGACGGGGATAATTATCGCCGCTTGTGAAATAGGCGCGGATAAAAACAATGCTTCCAACCCTTATTTTCTATGTGTTATCGATGATTTGCTAAGAAACGTCATAAAATTCATCCATAAATTCATTTTATTTGACAATTGAAACAAAAAAAAAAACAACAAATTGAAAATTGTCAAAACTTTGGTATGAGCCTGGCAAAAAATTAAACGGCTGAGAACAAAAAATGGAAAATTTTAATTTTTGTATGAACATACACAAAGGTTCAAGAAAAACAAAAATACACACTTATTAGGTGTGCGTATTCTCTGTATTTTCCATTCTTATTTGTATTTTATCCAAATTATGTTCAATTCAAATTATTTTCAATTTTTTAACAGCTGACTATCACAAATGTCATAAATGTCATCTGTGCTGCCAAGTTTTTTAAGATGAATTATTAAGCGCCGATGATCGTTTTTTTGTGCACTTATAATTTAAGCGTATATACGCTTGCAAAAAAACGCACCTAATATTGGCGATCAAAGAAGTCTTATCTTGGTTGAAGAAAAACGTGATATCTTCCAAAGATATACGTATCTTTTCAGACAGTCAAGCAGCGATTAGGTCCCTGGAATCAGTCTCTTCAAATTCGTTAGTAGCTCTAGATTGCTGGTCATCACTTAAAGAGACGGCGGACCAGTTCAATATTCACCTTTGTTGGGGGCCCGGGGCACAGAGATATTTCAGGGAACTGCAAGGCTGATGAACTCGCCAGAATGAAACAACCGTACCCGTGCTCACAGAAAGAGACACTCTGGGTATACCGATCGCTACATGTAAACTTATACTCAAGCTGGATGCTATCGAGAAAACAAATTCTAGGTGGACAAATGGCATAACGTGTCCACTGCACAAAGCGGATTTGGCCAGGGCTGGATCTGAATTAAATTTCTCTCAACAGATCGCATATCAGTTCTATAAAAGGAGTCATCATGGGACACTGTCTAATAGGCAAGCATGCAACAAGGCTTGGCGTCCATTCAAAGGATTTCTGTAGAAGTTGTATGGACGAAGAGGAGGAGGAATCTATTCCCCATCTTCTTTGTAGCTGTCCAGATTTCTCCCGTAAAATAAGACTCCATTAAGGGGAATTCCACTTCAACGACTAAGGCAATCTGATATCCATTATCAGAAACCTCCTTCGCTTTATAAAAAGCTCCAATTGGTTTAACGAGTAGGTAAGGAGATCTCTTCAGATCCATGTGGTATCATAATGAACCTATCACTAGTTTAAGTGTGCTGGCTATAGCTGGCAGCCATATTAACCTAACCTTACCTAGAGGAAAGATGACAAACTGAAATAGGGATGACCCCGCAACATAACCGGGATATGGTAGCAGGCTTTATTTTATAATTGCTACTAAAGACAACTTTAAAAGCAATAAAACGATGGGTCTTAGCCTAGTCGGGTTGTTTTCAATTATTTTAGGCTTGTTAAGGACTTGAGTCCAATAAAGCTGCAGGTGCTGATGACTTAATAGCTGACGGTTAAAGCAATGGCAGATGACTTTGTAAGACGCATGCACCTAAGACCTTCTTAACTGCAATGACTATAGAGGTACAAGTCTCCTCAGCATCACTTACAGGATTCTATGTGCAACCTAAGGCCTTTCGTCAACAAACAAGCAAGGAAAGTCCACCACCGACCGATATTTCATATTATTTGTCTACTTCAAGGATATGAAGACGAAGGACAACGAAGATCTGATTGATTGACTTATGATGGTACTACAGTTTTGAGTGGACCTGGACCTCAACCAATAAGCTGCGTCTTCACCTAGTTGCCTCCAGTTTTACACACCAAATTGGTTTAGGTCCCTTTTCACTTGTGATGGCCACTTGAATCGCGGTCTTCCTTTACTGCGCCGTCCCTCTAAGAAAGAAAAGAAGACTCTCCAGGCCGGATTGTCCCACCTTTCTTATTCATTGTATCTGAATTCTTCCGACTAGATCGATGTCGCTCCAGAGCCCATACAGTTCGTCGTTGTACCTCTTCCTACACTGTCAATCTTCTGGACCGTAAGACACTCGAAGGATTTTTCTCTCAAAACAACCGAGAGCAACTTAATCAATTTTTGAAAAAGTCCATGCCTCCATGCCCTACAGCAAGACTGGGATGATCAGGATCTAGTACACAATCACTTAAGTTGTTCAAGGGAGAGCCTTGCTGTTCAGTCGCCTTCTTAGCCCAAAGAAACAACGTTTCTTCGATTGATTTCAGTGCCGGTGTCGTTGTGTCATAGCGGAACCTAACTACCTCAAAGTCTAGGATGCGCCTTCTGTCTGAGATGTCGGTGTGAACATAATTTTTCTTAATTTTTCGCTCATTGACCGTTAAACTAGACGGTTTCGCATCAGTACTCATGAACTGTGTTCTCCTGATTACGTCAGCGAATAGTTCCACGGACTTTTGGAAGATTGCACCTCTGTGTTATGCATACGATGTTGAAGAAACCGCATGACAGCGCATGGCCTTATCTAAATCCTTTTTGGACATCGAAGGTCTCGGTACAAATTCTCCATTGTCATCCAGCACACACGGAAGGGGTTGACAGGAATGCCAAAACTGGACATTGCTCTGCATAGCTCGTCTCTATAAAGGCTATCATACGCGGGCTTAGAATAGATAAAAAGGTGGTGATTGTGTACTAGATCCTGATCATCCCAGTCTTGCTGTAGGGCATGGAGGCATGGACTTTTTCAAAAATTGATTAAGTTGCTCTCGGTTGTTTTGAGAGAAAAATCCTTCGAGTGTCTTACGGTCCAGAAGATTGACAGTGTAGGAAGAGGTACAACGACGAACTGTATGGGCTCTGGAGCGACATCGATCTAGTCGGAAGAATTCAGATACAATGAATAAGAAAGGTGGGACAATCCGGCCTGGAGAGTCTTCTTTTCTTTCTAAGAGGGACGGCGCAGTAAAGGAAGACCGCGATTCAAGTGGCCATCACAAGTGAAAAGGGACCTAAACCAATTTGGTGTGTAAAACTGGAGGCAACTAGGTGAAGACGCAGCTTATTGGTTGAGGTCCAGGTCCACTCAAAACTGTAGTACCATCATAAGTCAATCAATCAGATCTTCGTTGTCCTTCGTCTTCATATCCTTGAAGTAGACAAATAAAAGTACATAGGTCTAAGACTAGCGCCTTTTCGCTTTGTACATGGCTTTCCAAGACGCACACAAGATCTTGCTTCTTTCACAACAAATTTTCTTTACGCATCACTCAAAGCAACCACCAACCCAACCTAAAGGATCAAGAAATCCCCACTGCAACTATTTCTTACGATAGTATGTTAACAGAATTTAAATTGCTTACTCCTGGAAGCTGAAACAGGACAATTTATTCAAATTATTCACTTGACCAGCATTCGGTAGCAAACGAGGGTGGTTATATAACGTAAGTAACGTATCCTTGAGTTGATTTTCATGATAAGATCTTTATGGCATAGTGGACATTTTTGTTTTTGTTTTTTTTTCTTTTTTGGGACCGTATTTGATACGTGCAGGATGCTTATCCTGTTTTATTAATTAATGAAGAAATTCGAGAGGGGCCAGTGCCAATTAAAGGAATTCCTGTTGTATCTGGATGAGTAGACCTCCTTTTGACTTAATTGTTATCCTTCTTTACATATTCAGATCGAGTGTCTTTTGACAATGAATTTTCGGCTTTTTAAATTTATGTGAAGGATACCAGCAATTACTACGGTTATGAGTATGTTAATATGCGACTCGTGTGGTAATATCTTGAAATTGGAACTCAAATTGGTCCAGTAGTGGTCAAGTTTTCCGAACGTGTTAGTTAGGGGGTGGCGTCGGGGGATGAGATGGAACTCTGAAGCTCATTACTTATGTAAAGTTGGTAAAAGTGGATGGATTTTCTTTTTTGGGATGGTATTTCTTAAGGAAGGGATAATTAAGTTATATGCATGCTCTCAGGACATTGGTTACGATAAAGTTAATTTTTATTTTTGGGGAAATTTCCCAAAATTTCCAAAGGACTTGTGAGGCATGTATTTTCAATTAACATTTCGTTCACGAAATCAGGGTTGATGTAAGATGTGCAATTAAGTGAAACGTAAAATTAGATGAAACCCTATACGATAGACGTAGAATTTTCCTATCGAAATGTAGAGAATGTAATTGAGTGTTGGAATATGAACGGTATTTTGAATTTATCGGGGGCATGGAGAGGAATCAACTCCTGAATTCTCCCTTTTTACAGCCATTTGTTCTTCTTCTTTTTATGTGTCCCAGGGGCGAATCAATGGTCCATGTCAAGGATCAGCCAAGCTGAGGGTCCAGTTTGAAAAAAAATTGTTCAATATGGAACGGTGTATTACGATACCTGGTGACCTCTGGTTTAACAAAACCAAATTGCACAACGCGGAGCTGTATGCAGACTGATCACACTATTCCATAGTTTACACTTTAAAAAAAAAAACAGACCTTAAGGCGGGTTGGGTACCCGAACCCCAAAGCCAAAACCCCCAAACTAAAATCCCCAATCCAAAACAAAACACAAAATCCTTAAGCAGATCCTCCACACATTGGGAATCTGAACTGTACCGCTTCGCTCCGCTGCTGGTCTTAGTCCTTTTATGTCCAAAATCGGTTAGGAGCAACATGTTTTGGTAATATTCCGAGTTATGGTCTTGTATCGCTCTCACCAACCAAGAAATACAGCAGAAAAGCGGAGTCGTAATCGCAGAACAATGTGTGCAATTGGGGATTTTGGATTTGGGAATATTTCAAAAGTTGGGGATTTCAGACTTTTTGGGACTTTGCGCTTGGGTATTATGTGTATCTCTCCCTTGAGGTAAGAGGTGAAGAAATTCAGAAAACTTTGCTGTCCCAGACGCTCTACGCATCGAAGATCATCTGTTCTGCTCAACAATCTTGGATGAGCGCACCGAAACTCCTATTTTTCCCACTGCTGCTGGTCTGAAAATACCTAATCTGACCTAAGTTCATTAGGCTGCCAAAAGAAATCAAAGCAAGCATGCGGATTCTCAAATTTCTAGGTACGAAGACGGAATGTCATAGCGGGAATGCTACCAGCAGATACCTTGGCTAGCGAATAACAGAGGACCTACGATGCAAAAATTCGGGAACCTCAAGCCTCTGTCCAAGGTATCAAGCTAGGTGAAAGACAGGGAAGCATGAGAGCATGGCAGGAGAGATGGAACCAATCTTCAAAGGGAAGGTGGACTCACCGACTTATACCGGATGTCAACAAATGGGTAGACCGGCACCACGGAGAAGTAGATTTCTACCTCAGCCAGCACCTATCCGAGCGTACCGGCATAAGTTTAGACTCAAAGATTCGCCTATCTGCTTAAATTGCGGAGATGCAAGAGAATATTTTTTCAGTGCCCTTGTTTTCCTTCAGAGCGCATAGAATTGGAGGAACAAATTGGAGAAACACCAACTTCCGAGAACATCGTGAACCTCATGATAACGTCAAGCGCAATATGGGATGCTGTGAAGCAGGTTGCAGCGACTATCATAAAGGAACTTCGACTGGAAAGAGTTAGGGAGAGCACCATTGAAAACCAAGCCGAGACGGCACATCTGCATCAAAGAACGGTAAACACCGAAACAGATAAAGCATAAACTGCTAACCAGCCCCATGAAGTAATGCCTAGTGGTAGTCCCGCGGGGAGAGTGGCTGAAGAGAGTAGGCGTAGGGTATGGGTTAGTACGTAGGCACACTTCTGTAATCGAGTAAGGCGGAAAAGGATTTGAGTAAGTCTGAGAGCAATTCGTACAAATGGGTTAATGCAGTGTGCAAAAGCACAAAAACACACAGAAACGTACCTCTGTAACTGTCTCCCCAAGGACCCGTCAAAATCCTTCATTGGTTTTAGGTCCCATTTGTGTTGATGGAGGCAACGATATAACGACGATCTTTATGGGCTGTATATGAGCGACATCGACCTAACTAGAAAAATTCCAATCTATCGGCTTGCATTGATGCTCTAGATATTTAGAGCAAATGGACATACACGCTCCGCCCCGGAGAGTCTTTGAATCCAATCCAATCTAGACGGACAACGTAGTAAAATATGAATTTACGTACAGTGGCGCTCGCAAGTAGAAAGGGATCTCAAATAGATTATAATGAGTAGGTGAAGATAGCTAACTAAGGATCGAGTTGGCTGAAAAGAGGCTACAAGCCATGGAAAGTATATGTTTAGAGATTCCAGCCAAGACCATCAGATCAGCAGACTTTTCGCTAATCACCGTCTGGCTAAACAAAAATTTGAGCACAAGTCAAAACCCCAAAACGTCTTGAATACCACTGAACTAAACCCTTTAAGACTGCTTAAGATGATCTCCATGGCTTAATGCATGCATAGCACACACTTTCATTTCTTTTGAATTGAATTATTTCCTTATTTTTCCAACGGATTAGGACGTTAGATAAGATTTATTTTGTACAAATTGAAGATGAAAATTTTTGTCAAAGAAATTTATCACATCACTCGGTGTGACATCAATCTTTTCACACATGCAACAGCAACAAAAAATAAATAAATCTCCTCTATGCATTTTGGGTGGCTTGCATTTTGTCCCAACTTACCCGTTTGGACTTCATTATCCGTGCAATTTTGCTAATGTTGTGACAAATTTACCCCAACGATGACAATCAAGGTGGTCTGCTCAGAATCTCCAGTCGAATTGCATGTTCCATTAATTCGTTGAGAAGATTACACGTCTAGCATCCAATTGCCGCGCTACAAGAATACCCACTGCATCCACTGCCCCATACTTAACCGCAAAAATAAATTATTAGATTTCTGTGGAAAGTCTAAAGTAAAATTATAATATTTTTGCAAATGACTTTTCTGGCCAAAAGCCAGCCTCAGCGTCTCGCTGGGTGCATGGACGACATCGCACAGGAAATCGCTATGGGGATGTGTTGACTTCATTTAAACAGGTATATTCGAGTGTGTGATTGTCGAGCATTTAATTTGCATAAATTGTTGATCTTATGGGGGTTATTCGTTAAGGAGGAAATTCAAAAACAAACGTTAAGTGGTTTTGTTGGATATACTATATACATATATTTTTTAAAATATTTGTGAGTACATATAGGAGTGGGGCTCTAGTTTATTTCAGTACTTAAGTGATGGTTAACTCACGACTGATTAGATGGATGTATTCAAGTCTTTGGGATGCGTTGCGATGCGATGCGCTGTCATGTGACTTTTTTAACATCATTCTTGAAAGAATAGTGCAAAACTCACGTCCCAAAACAAGAGGCATAATCTTTTAAAAGTCCGTCTAGTTTCTCCTCGCATACGCCGATGATATTGAAGAAAGCAGCGAGTATTGCAACGGAAGTGGCGAAGGTGGATTAAGGGGTAAACGAGGGCAACATCAAGTATATGCTGTCAACAAAAAAGGATAGAACGTCTCCCTTGACAGATATAACTTTAAGGTAGTTAAGGACTTTTTCTACCTAGACTCCGCTATCAATTCAGACAACGACACCAGCGCTGAGATCAGAAGAAGAACCCTTCCCAGTCGCTGCTTCTTTGGGCTAAGAAGGCAATTGACTAGCAAAGCCCTCTCTCGGACAACAAAAGTGACCCTATATAAGACCTTAATAATCCCAGTCCTGCTCTACGGCGCAGAGAGAGGCATGGCCTTTATCAAAATTGGATGAGGGTGCTCGAGAGGAAAATTCTTCTGGTGATTTTTCCGTCCCGTCTGAAAAGACGGAGAGTGGAGGAGGAGATACAACGACGAACTGTACGGGCAGTACAGCGACATCGACTTAGCCAGAAGAGTGAAGTTCCAACGACTGAGGTGGCTGGGTCATGTAGAGCGGATGGACACCAATGCTCTGGTTCAAAAATCTTCGAACCCGCTCCTGAGGGACAGCGCAGTAGAGGAAGACCGCGACTCAGGGAACCTCAACCAACTTGGCGTGCGAAACTGGAGGCAGCGAGCTGGTTGGAGACGCTTGTTGGTTGAGGCCCAGGTCTAACCCGGACTGTAGCGCCACCTTTAGTAAGTAAGTAAGTATTCAGGTCTTTGTTCATTCATCTGCTTATGTCAAGATCTTGGGTGATGCTCTGATTTGTCAATAAGATCATGTCGATCGGCGGAATGCTTTTAATGAAAGTAGGAGAAGAAGGTTCTACCGTAGACGGGTAAAAGAAGCAGAGCACTACCAAAGCTCGCTTTATGTCGAAAACTTCCTAACTTCGTGATACAGCTGCTTTTCAAATAGAATTTTTATATTTTGTTTGGATGCTTGACAACAAGGAACTTTTGGTCATGGTCTACGAATTTTATGTGAGAGAAACTATTTTCTCAATTGTCCAACCCAACGATCTATGAAACTCTCACAATCGTACAGGGTCTCATCCTTCTTAAACGCTGCCAAGTTAGGCATCCCGTTCAACCCCCACTGTCGTAGTTGCGACGATTCACAAGAAAAGGAAACGCTATTCCACTTTATCTGTGACTGCCCGGCACTTGCCAGAGCCAGGCAACGCACTCTCGGAAAACCCTTTTTTAAGGAACTATCTGAGATTTCAAACATAAAATTTTGCAACATTATCAATTTTCTTAACTCCACAGGATGGATTTGAAAACCGACACTCTTAGCTAAGCCCATCAACACCCAAGTCACGTGAGTTGTGGTATCAAAACGGTGCATCCACGCTACTTGTATCTCTGGCAGGCTTACCAGTTTCAGCCACTTCTACCTACCTACCTACCCTCATCCTTCTTCCTCATTTTCAACACAGATTGCATGTTGTATAACGGTGGCCTATTTCGTTTCTCCTGTCCCATACTCCACTTAAAAGTCTTTTCCTTCTTTCTCCTTCTACTCACAGCTTTACTATACCTTTTCTGGATATAAAGTTGAGCAGGATGCTCTTCACTTAGGCTCCAAACGGGTCAGCCACTTTCCGCCACTTTTTCCGTCCGAACTATAGAAATAGGGCAGGTTTAGGGGATGTGTGTTGGGAAGGATGTAAGAAAAGTTGATGCAATTAGTTGTCGCCGTGGCTTAGTGGTTAGTGCGTTGGACTGCTAAGCGAGAGACATAGGTTCGATTCTCAAAAACCACCAAAAGTTGTATCGCGGCACCACCTCTTTGCAGGCATGACAAAGCTGCTTCTCAATTCCCCGTTTGGAGTCGGCAAAAAAATTGTAGGTCCCTTCCATTCGTGCGAAGAATATAACACGCACAATATTAATGGTCGTGAGAAGGCCTTGGCTCTCTTTGAGCTGCCGTGCCAAGTATGCAAACAGATGCAATTATAGAGTTGACTGTGACCATGTCATGGCCGATTCCTTCATGCATAAGGTGCCTTAGGTTCTTGTACTTCCTCACAGCTCTCACAAATTGCGGCGTCAATGATTCCCAGTAAATGCAAATTTTTGGTGAGATGAATGTGTCCTGTAATAAGTCGCACCATCAGCCTTGATTGCTTCAGCT
Organism: Criorhina ranunculi; assembly: GCA_951813785.1. Lineage (NCBI taxonomy): Eukaryota > Metazoa > Arthropoda > Insecta > Diptera > Syrphidae > Criorhina > Criorhina ranunculi. Next base: position 9,204,997 of record OX638381.1, read on the forward strand.
TGAGTCAATTTTTCAACTTCCTCATGTCATTACTCAGTTTTTTGGCATCTTTACGAATGATCTCATACTGGGTCCTCCAATGAAGTTTTTGTAAGACCTACGCTGACCAAAACTCTGCAATGACACCGGATTGCAAGTAAGAGCTCGATGGAAAGACTGTATTTATACCATCTGACTTCGCCTTGGAGTCAGCCTTCGATGAAAATCAACATAAAGTTTCAGGCCTTTTGTGAAAATTTGAAGCAGAGAGCTTCTCAAAATGTCTTATCACTTAACTTGTTCGCTGCGATCACTTTTTTTTTGGTTGACTGGTCACGGCGATTACGCACTCGACTTCCAAAAGCCGTACCCAACATAGTTTTACAAAAACTTTTTAAAAATATTTCCTTAAAAGTTTCACCATAATTTTAACGCTGTCAACTGCGTGACGGATTATTTGTTTTTTCCAGCCGTGTAAAAACCTTTGATTTTTTCAATTTCGAACCTGTCAGTCCAAAGCATTGGCGTTCAATAGAAATTGTGGAACACCCTTTATGTGCAATTTAAATGTTTCCTCTCTCATGAATCGTTCAGCTCTGTAAACGAGCAATTCAAAAACACCTTAATCCTTTAGATATTTTCGAAAAAGATTTATCTAAGTAAATGAGACGCTTTAGCACTCCTCGTTGGTTTTTCTAACAATAGAGCATGTAGAATCATGTGAAAACCAGCAATTACTCTTCTTAAGTGCATTTCTCTTTATTGCAGATATTCTCAACCATCTATGAGAATTGTAGAACATTGTATGTAACTAATTACCTTACGTAGATAATATTAATTAGGTGGAACTGCCAAATTGCTTCAAATACAATGTGGAAAACATTTATCTTCATGGCGTGGTTCAGTCATGCACTTATAGATTCAGGTGGATAATTAGTGATGAAACTTAGGTGGCATCATCAACAGCTCACTAATACATGAACTCCTTCAGCCACAGTAGTGTAATTTTGTTTGTAAGGAAATCAGATCGTAACAAAAGACTGAAACATTTATTTTTTGCAACATATTCGTAGGCGCAAACTAGGCTTGTGTGAAAATAAAAATTGACGATGTATTGCGTGAGCGAATTTTATAGTTTGCACAGCAAGATTGTATAGTGGCGTGTGTAGTGTCTATATGAAGCATTTATGCTGCGGTGGATATGAATAATTTTTGAGACAGGTCAAATCGTCAAAAACTTCAAAACAGGGGTCGAATTATGACATCAGTGATCGAGTAACTCGTCACGTAAACGATCATTGTGACGTAATAATGCTCGTTTTTACGTGACGAGTTACTCGATCACTGATGCCGTAAGTCGACCCCAGTTTTCTTCTCCATAGAGTAGTAGGTTTGAACTAACAAAATAAGAGACCTTGACGGGGTATCTATACACGGACGACACGATATCAAAATCGTAGGCAACTCGGCTGCAACAACCAAAGTAGACGTCTGCGATTTTAGGGGAAGTCGGAGTTCTCTTGAAACCTCTAATCCACGTTTCGGGCACTTAACCAGCACTTTACTAACTAACTTATCAGGCCAGCGACCCTTGGACGGTCTGAGCCTAAACTAATGCCGCTTTTTATCCCTCACGCTGCTTCCAATTTACTAGACTAAGGCTTCTGGCATCCGCGATTGCCTGATCTTTAAACCAGATGCTCGATCTTCCTCTGTGAACCAGGTGGTTGGGATTCAAAGATTCTCTTAGAGCATTCTCGTCCATTCGCTCGATGTGGTCGAGCCAGTACAGTCGACGGGTTTCTGCCTTTTGGACTACATCCACATCTTTATACAGCTCGTAGAGTTCGCGGTTATATCTTCTTCTCCATTCGCTCTCCTCGCAGACAGGACCAAATATTCGACGTAGAATTTTTCTTTCGAAGGATCCCAAGTTGTGCTCCTCTGCCTTGCTTATCATCCAGCATTCAGCTCCATAAAGCAAGATTCTGGACTTTCCAGTAAGGAGTCTGGACCCTAGTTGTTTGGAGAAACCAAAGTAGCAGCGGTTGCCTAAGATTATCCTTCGTCGAATCTCCACTAGGGTGTCATTTGTAGAGCACCACTTTCAGCCATCATAAATCCAACATCCAGATTACATGTAGTCAGAGAATGTGCTTGTCAGTCATAAAGACGTCCGACTTGCCTTGTTTTTGAGTCACGAAGGTGTCAAGGGCAAATACAAAGCGGAGAAACTGGCAACTGCTGGACCGCTGAAAACAGAGTAAGAATCACACTGACAATGCTACCAATTATCTAGTAGTTAATAGTCTTTTATGCACCTTCGAAGGACCTTCAATTATTCGATACTTTTCTCCCTTAACTCGTCGAAACTCCAGCCTTTCAGAGCTAATCTACGTAATTTTCGTCTACCGAACGCTAGCACTGCTTGTTGAATCCCCATCAGGCACACACCTTCTGTTTGAACTCGATTTTCGGAAAATGTTCAAACTAGTGTTCTCCATGAGGAAATTCACCATCTTAGCGATGGAAATTCCAAAAATAATTTTTAAATGGTCGCCAACGTCATCAAAATTTTCAAAATTGATAGCAAAGGCCGATGCAAATAAAAATTCCATCCACTCTCCAAAAATGAAATGTCCTGCAACCACTAAAAGTTGTCCTGCATCTCCATACAGCAATTACACTCGAAACGTTCATTCATTCAAAGTTAACCCAACCAATCTGTTTCTACAGAAAAAAACTGACATTCACGTTCACCTTTCATTCTAGAGGACACATCCCAATAAAAATTGCTTACTCACGTCTCACAGGCATTACCGAAGCAGCTGCTCTAACCAAAGCTCTTTCCTATGACAGTTGATCCTGTATAGTCGATATTGCCTGCAAATCCCCCACAGTTCCTATCTGTCAAACGCTGAACCTATAGCTGGATGCAGTTAATGGATCTTTTAAAGTGGACTTCCTCGATAAATTAGTTTTCCATGGCTAGTTAATTGCTCCTCGAAGAATACCATCTCACACCGTTCAATCTGAAGGCAACCCTATCAGTGGAATGGCATCCTAACCACAGTTGCATCCACTGGACATGCTTTCTTTCGTTCGACTTCAGTGTCATCTGTCACACTTTAAAAAGGCATCTGTTACACCCAAAAGGATTCTGCTGGTGCTAGTGCTACTGCTAGTGGTAGTGCCTCTACCTCTGGATTTTCTAAAAATGAATTTAACGCCACTCGAAGTTTGTTGCTTAGAGAAATGCTGAGCATCTCCTCCACCAGCCTGGGGGAGTAATTGGTGTGTTTTTGTTTCTTTGGGGCCCAAAAGGCGAATAATTGGATCGAAAGTTTGCTCCTTCTGCAATGTGTGTGTACTCTATCGGTTCGTGTTCGTTTGCACCGAAATGGGTGTCTCTCAATTGTGAAAATTGACGTGGAAAACTGTTGTCACGTTACGAATCTGTCGTTTTGCTGTTTGGAACGCTACAGCTATCGGAGAATGTGATGATGATGACTTTATTTCTTTTTTTTTCTGACAAAGACTTAGATGGTAAAATCTCATGTGGGACATTGGATGAAAATGGAACATGTGTCGATTGGGTGTCCACTGTATCAACCTATACTTGGCTTTTGTTGACAAAGAAAAAGATGCACAGATATACCAGAGCTGCATGTAGGTACTCAGAAAGATGCCGGACTCAACCTGTGTCCTAAGTCTTTCTTACTTAAGGTGGCGCTCCAGTCCGGAGTGGACCTGGGCCTCAACCAACAAGCGTCTCCAACCAGCTCGATCTTTAGGTAGCTGCCTCCAGTTTCGCACTCGAAGTTGGTTGAGGTCCCTTTCAAGTTGTGTGCGCAACCTGAGTCGCGGTCTTCCTCTACTGCGCTGTCCCTCGGGGGCGGATCGTCGATCCTAAAGAATTGTGGGTATATTGAAGGTTTAAAAATGGACAAAAAATGTCTTAGGCACTACGAGTGAATGCAAGTTAACTTTCGGTTGAGGTCGATGTCATAAAAATCTAAGCCGACATGGACTTGAACATTAGCATTGAGCGCCCACCCACATGTCAAATCACGTAGCCAAGGAGCATGTGTAGTATTTGGTTGCTAAGTAAAAATGGTTTCTGGTGCGTTGTGGACGTTACGTACGTTGCTTATGGGCTACTTCTCGTAAGCAAGTTTGTATTAAATTGAGCGTCAGGTCTTTTAGTGAAAAATGTTTCAATCCGGCACATCACATGACTTTTAAATTCGAAGTACATACAAGAAACCGTGCAATTTGAATACAGGTCAAGCATATAAAGGGTCTTTCATTTAGCGCTTCCTATCTTTAAATTTAAATAGAAAAAACTGTAAGTGAGATATCATAGACATATTTTATTCATTTGAAAGGCTTATCGATGCCATTATGTATAGAATATAACATCGTTCAAATGTCTGCCGCGGCTTCTCTGGGTGGCGCGCATCCGAAATGTCCAATTTTCCATGAACCAGGCTGAATTTGACCGATGGCATGGGTTATTTTGGCTTTGAGGGCCGCTGTGGGTTGTGACTTATTCGCATAGACCTGCAGCTTCAGAAAACCCCACAAGAAAAAGTCTAACGGGGTCAAATCGCACGATCTCGATGGCCAGTTCACATCACCTCCACATGAGATGACCATGCCCTCGATTCGCTCGTGCAGAATTTCCAATGTGGCACCTAGCGCCATCCTGTTGAAACCACATGTCGTTGGTGTCCATATCATTCAATTCAGGCCAAAAGAAGTTGGAAATCATTGACCTATAGGCCTGGCCAACGTCGTTCTCAGATAAATATGGACCGATGACGCCGCCAGCCCAAAATCCACACCAAACAGTGACTTTTTCGGGATGCATTGGACGTTCTTGGATCTCATGTGGATTGATATCGTCCCAAATTCGACAATTTTGTTTGTTGACGTACCCATTTATCCAGATATGGGCCTCATCGCTGAAGATGATTTTTCGAACGGAACGTTGCCCGAACAGAACACCAATTTTGATAAAACAATTTTATTATTTGCACGTGTTGTTGAACGCTATATCCATCCATGGTGATTTGGCAAAACAAACTGAATAAATGACAGCCAATTTGACAGATGTAGCTTAAACAATATGGCCGCTATCAACTGTCAAAATTCAGAAGTCCCTTTTGGAAGACCCTTTAGTAACAAAAGGAATTCAATTGACTTGATGTTCAAAACTAGAGCTAGCTAGAGTCAGTTGAAGATTAAGGCCTTGATCTATCTCAAGTACTCTCAAGTAGCACTTATTTCATTACGTTGTTAGAGCAGCTCATGGTTTGGGGATAGCCCACCCTTTTTGTATCTGGAAATTCAACACTGTTGGTCGACATTTAAATCCAATTTGTTATAACGGCGCCGTGTCGAACTCCCCTCCAAAACACAGATCGACAACACGTGAATATAATTATCCCTTCAATTATATTGAGAAGAAATAAAGTACCTACATTACGGTACCAACCGGACTTACTTTGGAAAACATAAAAAAGGTGTTTAAAGTCTCATAAATCCCTGACCCCTTGCTATGACACGATAAATTCAAATTCATCGGCCTTGCGGAAAATGCTTTAATCTTTTTCAATTCAATTATTTCAAATCGGAGGGTATAATGGGCAGGGAAGCTAATTCACTTACAAAAGGACCATTCAAAGAAAAAAAAGAAGGAAGAAATAAAAAGGAGAAAAAAACTTGAAAAGGTCGTTAAAAAATGCCAAAGTTTCCTTCCGGGTAATTCCATCAAAGGTATTTACACCATTGTGGGACGATGAATCTGAATGAGCCACTGTGGCGATAATAACGAATGACTTTTCCATTTGGTGGCAGACGGTGTCCTATTTTCTTTCTCAATTCCCTTTTGTAACAAGAATCCTTTTAGAGTGAATTTATAAGATTCAAATTGATTGGGAATTTTCATTTTTATAAAACTTCTAAAGCATTTTTTTCGTTTTTTTTTGTGCTCTTCCTTTCTTTTTGTGTTCATTTAATTACCCGCAATGCAATTAACGGTATAAATTAAGGTCAAGGGTTTGGTTTTGGATAATAAGAGATTTGTTTGAGCAAGGATAGAAAAGAGAAAGGGTTAAGTGCAATATGAATATTTGAAGGTCTTCATTTCTATAGAATGAGTTTTTGACGCCTTTATAATCCTTTAAAGCTGAAACAAGATAAATTCTGTAGAGCCTAGGCTATAGTTGCAAGAATTAAGTGTCAATCCTTCCATTTACATGCTTAGCTCACTGGGAACCAATTCAAACCGACACTGAGAAGCTGAGGAAGAAATTGATGCTCTGCAAACCACATCAGTCTTTCAAGTGTTGAACGAGCAGTGGCGAAGGACTATTGCTGGCGAAAAGCTTCGTCTATAGTCTGAAAGGTGACTTAGACTCACTTTCAAGGGTATCTTCATTTGACTTTTTGAATTCCTTTTGTTTGATGGCACGAACGCACCTATAGGTTCCCGTTTGTGGAGATGGGCTAGGAAAGGTTATTTCGTTGATGGAAGACACTTTTAAAATGTAAAATGTAAGGAACTCGATGGGACAAGAGTAAAATAGAGCGGAGATGGATGGAAATCGTAGAGAACAAAAGGAGAAAGTAAAAAAAAAAACAATGGTTGTTGTTGTTTTCGGTATAAAAGGAGATGCGAAGCCGGAAAAATTTCAGCCTTTCGCCGGCCGTCGGGGTGTTTACATCGGGGAGGGTTGAGTTCGGGTGAACTATTAAGTTTTTATGTGAGTATCCGAGCCTATGAATGTACATATGCTAGTGAGAGTAGGTTTTGACGAGAGTGAGAGAGAGAAAACATGGATACTCTCATTATTAAATTTTTTTTTTTTTCAGTTTCAAGGCGCCATATACACACGCATGCTTCCCCTATGCACCTTTCTCCATTCACTCACGACCCTTAACTCGTATGCCTGTGTACTCTCCCACATAGGTAGTACCCGTACATATACATTTCGAATCTTTATTACCATAATGAATCCCAAACCGTGTCTGTAGTTCCTCAAGTCAGTGTGAAGGATTTGGGCATTGCCCAGCTAGTGTGAGGATAAGGGTAACTGACCACTCCAAACGCACTGTCAGAGAAACCATCATTGGACAGATAATCCATACACCATCACTGCACATCATTGCAACCATCCATCCATCCATCTAAACACCATCATTACAAGTTGTCCATGACGCTTGCTTGCTGATGCCCAGGTTAGTTCTATATTTTATTATATTACGCCCTTAAACCTTTTGTACATTGAAATTTGGGCCTTTCCCTCTGAAACCCCTTTACAAACCAACCCAAGTCTGTCCTTCCTTCGACAATCCATTTACAAATCAACCCAAGCCTGTCTTTATTTCTTAAAGCCCATAACAAGCCCTGCTAAGTCTGTCTTTCCTTCTGAAAGCCCTTTACAACCTGACCAAGTCTGCAACTCCAATTGATTTTCATACAGAAAACACCCTTGAAGAGTCCTGTAATAAAATAAGTGCCTTTCCTTCCTTAAGTACATAGCACTTCAAGACCTTAAGCCTTTTTTTTCAGTAAAATCAGAACTTCTCCTTGCAAAAGCCATTTATAGGGGGTACTTCCGTGGTGGATGATGCATTGATGCATGTACCCTATCAAATCGTCTTTTGCAGCCTTGAACGGCATTGATTGATTTAAGTTTAGCTGTGGTTGTTTTAACTACGTTTCGGTCGGGTTGTAGAGATTGGTTGTCTTTCAAGTAGAGACTATTAGACTGCCTGAGTCCGTAAAAACAGTCTTTCCATATGTTCAACACCAACTGCTTCTCTATTATAGTATTCCTGTTTCTGGAGGCTTGAGTTTGGGCAGCGAAGCCATGGATTGCTCTCTTTACCCTTTTATATGAATTTTGGATCTCTTTCGTAGAGCTGATGACTGGCCCTCGTTCATTTTTGCAACGTCGCTGTATAAACACATTTTGTCTTTACTTGCCTGTGTATTATTAAGTATCAAACCAGCGATTTCTCGCAGGTGGAAGGGTGAAACCTAACACAACAGTTGGAGCATTCCTGAAGCCTTGCTGGCAATGCTGCCACCGATATTTTGCTGCTGCTGCAGAGAAACTTGATCAGCAAAGGCTTTCAACGTTGAACTTCCTCACATTGGTGGTTCTGGTCGTGGAACTCTTCGACGACCGCAATCGTACCTTTGCTAACACAAGGTCGATGTTTGCACCTCGCAAAGTACGAACATCCAATGCATTAGAGGAGCGCCTTCCGTCGATTGCGAAATGGTCCTTTTTGTTGGCGGCAGTTTGATTAGGTGACTACCAAGTTGTCTTGTGAATGTTGAGATGAGAGAATTTCGTGCTACACAGTGTCCAGAAACCGCAAAAGAAAAGGAAGACCTGATTAATGCGGCAAAGTTGTCTAGACATTACTCCTTCTGGCTATTTTTCTAGAGAGTAAAGAAGGATATTGGTCAATTTTCACCACCTTTGAACATTCACTTTCCTTACGGTACACCTTTTCCCCTTATTTCAAAAAAACAAAATGACAATTTCACTAACGTACGATTTAACAACACCATTTAGTTGAAAGGACATGTCTTCACTGTCATGAAGGTGGGAAAAGGATTTTTATGAGAAAAGTTTCTCCATCTTCTCGTTGTCAAACATTACGTGGTTACCACGTGTAACCATTAAAACTTTTGTAATTTTTACGATTTTATCACAAAAGTTTTTATTATTTCAAAAAATAAATGCTTTATATCCTTTCGACTGTCTTTGAAGTGTTTAATGTTAAAAATAAATGCAATTGACTTGCATATCCATGCAACGGTCACAAAAAAAGGAATTTTCAATTTTCATACCATAAAGTAATAATTCAATGAAATTCACTCGATCAAACAAAAGAGTGCAATCCATGGATAAAGGTGTCGATAAAGAGTGCTCTTGATCAATTGGGATTCCAACAATAGTCGGAAAAAAAAAACCATAATTTTGGAAAGCCATTCAATTAGCACGGAAACAATGGATGAAATATTGTTCGACGTTAGCCAAAAATGGATTATTACACACCAAAATAGATTAATGGACAAATTGTAGAGGAGCAGTACGAATGTACATTGCCGTATGGGAGTCCTTTCTTTTCATCCATGTTGCACAGGAATACAATGAGAGGAGTGCTATAAAAATGCGGTATTTCACGAAGTGAATGAATATCCCAAATGTATTGTATAATTTCGTTTCATGAAAGTCCTTTTTTTCTCAGTTGCTGTTGGTAATTGTAAAAGTGTAGGTATGTTCCAATTTAGTTATGGAATGCGGACCGAAGTAAAGCTTTTCAAAAAATAAACCTCGTAAATGCTCCTACACTCCACAAGCATTAAGAACCAAAGTGCATCTGTATCTCCCTTGTTTCTCCTCTTATAACCGTAATGCCCGTGCTTTAGGTTAAAGGTAGTCATAGACTCCTTAGCGCGAGTTAATTATGAAAAAAAAAAAAACAACAAAAAGAGTGTTGGACGCTTGCGTACGCGTAACCTAAGGCCTGACTTTCGAAATCACATTTGATGACTATACGCTCTACGTTATTGAAGGCAACTTCTACATCTAGAAGAGCCTTACTTACTTACTTCAGGTGGCGCTACGGTCCGGGGTGGACCTGGGCCTCAACCAATAAGCGTCTCCAGTCAGCTCAATCTTTAGCTAACTGCCTCCAGTTTCGCACGCGAAGTTGGTTGAGGTCCCCTTCAACTTGCGTGCGCCACCTGAGTCGCGGTCTTCCTCTACTGCGCTGTCCCTGGGGGGCAGATTCGAAGATTTTCCAGACCGGTGCATTGGTGTCCATCCGTTTTACATGATCCAGCCACCTCAGTCGTTGGACCTTCACTCTTCTGGCTAAGTCGATGTCGCTGTACAGCCCGTACAGTTCGTCGTTGTATCTCGTCCTCCAATCACCGTCTATGCTGACGGGACCGAAAATCACCCAAAGAATTTTCCTCTCAAAGCCCCTAAGACCGCCCTCATCCATTTTTGATAAAGTCCATGCCTCTGCGCCGTAGAGCAAGACTGGGATTATTAAGGTCTTATATAAGGTCACCGTTGTTGTTGAAGAGAGGGCTTTGCCTTCTTAGCCCAAAGAAGCAACGATTGGCAAGGGTTATTCTTCGTTTGATCGCAGCGCTAGTGTTGTTGTCTGAATTGATAGCGGAGACTAGGTAGACAAAGTCTTTAACTACCTCAAAGTTATATCTGTCAAGGGAGATGTTCTGTCCGGGACGTCGGGGTTGGGTGTTCTCTCTTGTTGACAGCATCTTTGAGTTCTTTACGGACCTTGATGGAGCAGCGTGTATTCTCCATCGTCATCCTGCACAAACGGACGACTTTGGCAGGGATGCCAAAACTAGACATTGCTCTGTGTAGCTCGTTTCTATAGATGCTATCATACGCAGTCTTAAAATCGATGAATAAATGGCGCGTATCGATTTTGAGCTCCTGAGTTTTTTCCAAGGTCGGCCGAAGTGTGAAGATTTGATGAACTTCTTGGGCTAAATCCACACTGATATGGACCAATCAGGTTGTTAGTGAATCTTGTAGGCGATGTTAAGAAGACTTATACCTCTGTAGTTGGCTCAGTTCAGAGGGTCTCCTTTCTTGAGGATCGGAGAAACAATACTGAGGATCCATTCATGGGGCATACTTTCTTCCGATCATATTTTACAGATGAGTTGGTATGTGCCCCTTACCGAGTCATGCCGCCTTGAAGAGCTCGGCAATCAGCCCATCCGCTCCAACAGCTTTGTTGGACTTCAGCTTAGATATGGCTATCTTCACTTCATCCAGGTCGGGTGGACGGAATTGTTGGTTTACATCGTCCAGGTTGAAAGGTTCATTCTGCCTGACTAGGAAAGTCGCTAGAAAAAGATCAACCGCAATCTTATTTACACAGTTTTTCCGAGTGTTTTTGAGGAGAAATGACAAAAGGCTGATATATCTAGAACCTTTTGTCGTACGACGACCTCATTTCCTTGGGTATGAATATTGCATTCAATTTCCTTCGAGCAGGACAGTGCGCAAAGATTTCCTTATGTCCTTATGTTTTTTGCAGCATACCTGAGTACACCCTTGTGGAACCCCTACTTTTTATTTGTTCTCTTGTGATTCTTCAAATAATGAAGCCTATTAACAAAAAATTTGCTACAGAAACCCAAGAATTTTTCAGAGACATACCTAAGTTTTCATTGCCTACAATGACAATGTCACTTTTCCTTCAATCACATCGTCAAGACAACACTCTATTTTGTTAGAGGTCTTCAGAATTTTTCCTCTTGAATATCAAAACCAACAGTAAATGCTTAACAAAATATTTTTCCTTTCTTTTTATCTAAATCTTCTTTATCTCAAATTTGCGTTGATAATTTTCTTTTAACACTCTTAAGCCGGCAAAAATGATTTATCGTAATCTTAGTACATCCACACAAGAGGTCCACAATTTTCTTCTTGTTTTATCTTGGATGCGATTTACATAATAAGTACCGCTGAGGGATTGACTCTAACCAACTTCGATGGACTTTGGTAAATCTTCTTTTAGCGGCGAATAAAATGCCATCGGTTAATTTATTGCGTTAATCTTTTAAAAGCTTTGTGGTTTTGTATGAAAACGCTCACGGAATTATAGTCCTTAAAGTTAAATTCGTTAAATTTTCTAACACGGATTAATAGAGAAACAAGTTGAAAATATGTTCTCTGTATAGGCTGTTACAATATTGTCTTGAAACTTAAAGATATAACTTCAGCATTGAAGCTTGAAGAGTGAAAAGAATTCTGTTGCATCGTCCTAGTTCCATCAAGGAAATCAATTTCTTTCGATTGGCTATACAAAATTACTGACCACTGTTCTGTAACGAATCATCAGCATCAGTGCTATTAAGCTTCAAATTGTTTACGCCAGCGCTGCCGGATGGTTAGGAGATCTTTAAACTTCGAATGACGCCCTTTAAAAAGGACAATTCCGATGCTTTTACTCATCTTCCCGACAAGAAGTATAAAGCCCGAGACTAACTATAGTTTAAGCGACCGACAGGAGCCCATTCTTAAGGTGGCAATACATTCCGGCGTGGACCTGGGCCTCAACCAACAAGCTCGATTAGTTGGTTGCCTCCAGTTTCGCACGCAAAGTTGATTGAGGTCCCCTTCAACTTGCGTGCGCCACCTGAGTTGCGGTCTTCCTCTACTGCGCTGTCGCTCGGGGGCAGATTCGAAGATTTCTCCGACCGGAGCATTGGTTAGGATAGGTACCCTTAATCGATAAAACCTTAACTGTATCGTAGGCAGTGGTGAGGAAATAGGTCAATCAGCGTTAAAACTTCGTCTGGTCAGGGTCACAAGACTCCTTGTTTGATAGGTATAACTGCATCGATAGTTGGCTCAAGTTTATTGTAAATTGTCACAAAATACTGGAAACAAGAAGTATTTATCCGTATTTCAAAAAAGGAATGAAGAGTAGACTTGGGAATCTTCAACGCGACTCTGAAGACTTTAAAATCCTACAGATAACGAAACTTTGACAGCATTTCGAGGAAAAATTGCTTGCAATCCTTGACACCTACGGTACGTTGAGAGCTGAGACTTTTTTTTTTCTTTTTATACAAAAAAGGAAATATCTAAATCCCAGGAGCACCCAAACTCGTTCCAGTCCATTGTACTCCTAGGCAGAAAGCCCTTTTTGATGCAGTGGTTTGAGAAACTCAGATTTTGTTCGTTTCTCTTTTTATTTTGTGTGGCTGTTGCTGTTTCCCGACCGGGCGAACACACTATCCACCGCACCAACGCCACCAGCTGAGACTTAGTTGGACCAATACCCATGGATTGCCATAAGAAGGCTACATGGAAACTAGCAATTTAAAGGTCTTTCGCCATAACAAAGAAACTACGACCCAGACTTCTCAATCTTCTCATGAGTTTTACAAGACAACCGCAAAGGCGATTCTATTTTATTTCGTCCCTGCAGCAGTCGTTGTATGCCCAAATTCAGTAGCGTAGTGGTGTCCTAGGGGGGCACATGAAAAGGTTCATATTTCCCTCCGACTTAGTTTTAAAATATTGTTGCAAGTCTTCTTATTGAAGGCTGGCCATCGGTCTCTTTCTATTCCATGGCTTTCATGTCGGCAATTTTATTTTCCAAGTTGGTAGTGTTAAATTGAACTTGATCCCCTTAGAAATTGACACCGAAATATAGCATACCTTGGAGCAGTAATGCCGCAACTAATTCTTGAAGTAAAAACCTACGGAATATGCTTCAGCCAGCTCCAAGCTAAGGGAGCGCTTGTTCGACTTTCTCCATACTAAATAGGCGAATTTGCAGAGCGAGGCTTTACGGTTCTAATGTGAAAAATGGGTCTTTTCGTTGCATGCTTTGTCAAGAGATTGGTCTCAAACATTATTCGTTTTCTTTATGGTGAAGAGCCGCATTCCGCTTCATCAAACTTAAGTTTGCAACATGATTGAACGTAAACTTGTCCTAAAAGGTCGTAAGGATATTATCTTATCGTGGAAATTAGTGTGCAGATATTTAGGCTTGTACGGCGGGACAGCTCATAGAGACCTAGCTTCTCACAACCGTTCATGTTGTGCGTGTTATATTCTTCACACGAATGGAAGGACCTACAGTTTTACTGCCGACTCTGAACTGTGGATTGGGAAGCTTTTTCATGACAGATGATACTCTTGCAATATTGACATGTCTGCGAAGGGGTGGCGCCTCGATAAAGCGTTTGGTGGAAAATGTCTCTAGCGTTGACGAATCTGAAGTTGGAATTCAAGTCTCTTCTTGAACAAGAAATTGCTTGCGTCTTTGGAAACAAATACGTGGTCTATTTGTATCATTTCCACCTTACCCGATCGAATTTTTGACGGTCCGTAAAGTATATTGTTTTTCAGAGTTATAGTTGTTGAATATTGATAATGCGTTTTTTTTTACACATTAATGATGTCTGTCCTCGTTTTGTAGGTCTAACTTTGCATTTTGTCTCATTAAAGCTTCCTTGAATCAGTTTCTAAAGTTCCCACCCAACCTATTTCCAGAATACGTATTCAAAACTGACACATCCCTCCTACTCGCATGCCAAACTTCAACTACCTTGTGGAAACTTTTGTGCTTATCATTCTCCAAAAAAAAAATCCTTTGTCCCAAAACAACTTCTTTCCCAGTAGATGATAGAGCAATTTGTGTTGAATAATCCCATCCTAAGCTTTGTGTATTCAAAAGTAGTTCAGGTTACCATGTCGTCAACGTTCTGATTTCCGATTAAGACATTCCATCCACCGAGTGACTCCATGGCGCCGAAAAGTATCTCATGACTTTATTAAGATTAATGAGACCGAAAATGCAAATTACCTTGTCATTGTATATTGCTAAAGTGAAAACCGTGATTTCCACCCAACTTGGGGAAGTGTAGAGTTTATTTTCTTTGTCATCGTCATCATTAGTTTGGCATTGAAGGACGTCAAATAGCTCCACCCCCGCTGATTCAGGTAGTGAACGGTGGTAATTTAATTAGTGACAGTAATTTGAAAGTTTGCAACTTACCCATGGAGATGCTGATGGAAAAGAGTGAAATTGATTTGATGACGAGCACTATTTCATCTCAATCCATCTATCTATCATTGTTGCAAATTAACGTCGGGATTCAGTTTGCTTATAAAATTTTTCATTGGCTTCTCATCACGTAGGACTGCCCAAGTGGGAAGGATGTACTTATCGTTTTCAACGAATCGATAATCACCTTTAAAAGGGTTCCACCAGCTTGGATTCGTTATAATATTAAATGCGTGGTTAAGTGGGTATTTCCATTGCATTACTCCCGTGGGACACACGAGAGGGAAGTATAAAAAAATGTAACGAGGCTTCAAAAGGTCGAAGGAGTAATGAAAAATACATGACACTTGGTAATATGTGAATTTCTGATTACATACGTTCGTGCTTATGAAGATAGAACTTGTGAAGACCACTGTTGATGCTTAAGGTTCGCCTCCCTTTTCCATTGAGATGCAGATACTTTCAAAGGGAAACTTTGAAACATCTCCATCCGTCAACTGATCGATATCGTAAGAACCCCCTCCATTCCAAGAAATTAACTTTGAATGAATTATTTCACAGGATATTTTCCTAAGAATAAATCAGAGTAAACAAAACACACACACACACGCATAATCAAAACGTAGACATTGGTCTCGAAACGGGAATAACTGCGAATGATTGAATGTTTTTCTTTCCTGTTATCTACTCTGGTCATTCCGGACTAAATCAAGAGGAGGGGGGTAGCGTAGGCAGTTCCTAATGTTATTCTAATGTAGTGACCCTAACATGAGAATAAAGATTGTTTGTTTCTGAAAAGAGGAAAAAACAAATTTCCTCAAGGGTCATTCAGGGAGGATAACATCTCTATTGATAGTCTTGAACTGAAGGTTTTGGACACACAAACACATTTCCAATGGATGGGGAGTGGATTCTTCAATCAAAATACTGTTCACATGCTAGAGAAACATGATGGAATAATAGTTTGGTGATTGTTATTTTAGAGGAACTAGGAACGGAATGGGGAGAATTGAAATTAGAAAATTTGAATTCTCCTTAGGGCATCAAAAACGGAAGTTAATGATTTGATGGCATTGTGGTTGTCAGACTTGATGATATCCACACTAGTTAGTAATAATTTCACTTTAAAGCTGGAAATGCTGATTCGAAAACTGCTAAGACAATGTCTCTCTTCCTTGCATTCAGTTACTTTCTTTTAGAAACAGTCAACAGTGGTATCTTCTGTTAACAAAAAGGCACATCTAGTGCTAATTGGGTTCATGTTTGAACCGCCACCTCAACGTATCTTCAGTTTCCATTACGCTCAGCTACTTAGCAAACGCCCTCAAACACGTATGTAGCTACTTTAACGAATTCTGACCTCAGGACTATCTCCGGTGTCCCACAGGGCAGCCATCTTGGTCCCCTTCTTTTTATGCCAACCTTTAACGACATGGATAAGGTCTCCCTTTACGCCGGCGATTCTAAATTTTTTTAAATTATTTCCTCACCCCAAGACTACATTCTCTTTCAACAAGACCTCGATAGTTTTTTATTCTGGTGCCTCGAATCCACTTTTCAAATAAGCGTCACCTCCCCGACTCAACCTTTTGGACAATCAACCTGTCTCCCCTGTTCAATCTTTTTGCGACCTCGGAATTTTGTGTGACAGGGAACTCAATTTCCGGTCACACATGAACGAGATAATCCTTTAAGCCAACTCTTTTCTTGGTTTTGGAAAATGGTGGTCCAAAGAATAAATCAACCCAAACGTGACCAGGTAGCTCTACATTACATTTGTCCGCCCCCTCCTAGAGTACGCCAGTCAAGTATGGTCTCCGTATTATCGTGTTCATGTTTTGAGAATCGAGACTATCCAGCGCCGTTTTCTTCTATTCGTTTTTCAAGGTCTGCCTTGGAATGACTGTCTTATCTTGCCTACATATCAAAACCGCCTCAACCTCATTAACTTAAATATCCTTGAGGAACCGCAGAGATGCAGCCGACACTCCTTTTATTCATCGATTGCTCTTAGGTCACGTTGAAAGCGCTACCCTTCACAACTTTATTTTCCTCAACACTTACTAACTTACTTATCAGGCCAGCGACCTTTGGAGGGTCTGAGCCTGAACTTATTCCGCTTTCTATCCTTCATGCTGCTTCCAGTTAACTAGACCAAGGTTTCTGCCGTCCACGATTGCCTGATATTTAAACCGGAGGAGGTTCGATCTTCCCCTTCTATGTGAACCAGGTGACTGGGATTCATAGATTCTCTTAGCTGGAACATTCCCGTCCATTCGCTTGATGTGGCCGAGCCTGCGCAGTCGACAGATTTTTACCTTCCGGATTACATTCACATCTTAATATAGCTCGTAGAGTTCACGGTTACATCTTCTTCTTCATTCGCCCTCCTCCCAGACAGGACCAAATATTCGACGTGGAATTTTTCTTTCGAAGGATCCCAAGATGTGCTGCGTTATCTTACTTATGGTTCAGCATTCAGTTCCATAAACCAAGACTGACAAGATCAGGGTTTTTGTAGAGCATGATTTTGGTCCTTTGAGTTTCCAGCGGTTGCCTAAGGAACAAAAAGGCACACCTAGTGCTACTTGGGTTCATGTTGAACCGCCACCTCTACCTACCTAAGGTTCACCTTCGTCGAATCTCCACTAGGGTGTAATTTGTGGAGTTTCTATTTGCCCCGAAGTAGATAAACTCCTTCACAACCTCAGAATTAAAGCTGTCAATTGTTAGGTGTTCGACGGATCGGTTTTTGGTCGACAGCATGTACTTTGTTATATCCTCGTTCATCATGAGACCAACTCGCTTGGCCGTAAAAGCCTCAATAATGGGGCGCTGGGAACGAGCGATTATGTCGAAATCGTCTGTGTATTCCAGCAGCTGGATGGATTTGTTGAATATAGTGCCTTTTGTGTTTACGCCGGCCTTTCGCACTATCTACTCCAGCACAAGATTAAAGAAGTCACACGAAAGCGCGTTTCCTTGCCGAAAACCGGTGCATGTTTGGAATAATTCGAAGGCTCTGTTTCCAAGCTGCACAGTGCATTGCGAGTTCTCTAACGTGGCGTGACACAACCGCATCAGTTTTCTCGGGATCCTCTGAATTCGGCCATCGCGTTACATAGTTCGGTGCGATGAATATTGTCGTATGCGGCTTTGAAGTCGATGAAAAGATGGTGAGTATCGACTTGGAACTCGTTGTTCTTTTCTATGATTTGCCGCAGTGTGAAGATTTGGTCTATCGTCAATTCGCCGGGCTGGAATCCACACTGCTAGGTACTGATGAGCGTGGTGCAAAACGGCTTTAGTCGTTCACACAGTAAAACAGGCTTAGGAAGTCATTGAACACTTAAATAAAATTGCATGTAGTTAGGAAGATCTCAGAAGACTCTAGTAGTCTAGGGCATGGCCACTGCCAATTAAAAAACAAAAAAAAAAAAACAAATCGGATAAGATGTGAGTTACTCTGTGTTTTACCAGGAGGCATGTCGGTTCTGACTGTAGATAGTAAAAATGTTTTCTACTACTTCCAGTTAAAAATCTAGAGATGGTTGAAGCGTTAAGAGCCTTCTTTGCTTGCCTATCAACAGACACTGAACGATTCACATACCTCGTGATTATAACTTTCACACATCAGCTGGTTGTTGTCAATCTCTACCTTCTACAGACTTTGAGCTTTCTAGAAAGCAATCCAAAGGGTATACACCCCTCCTACTATTTCATCAAAACCACAGACAAATATCTTTGTAATTTAATTCGATTTGGAAGTATCCAAAAAAGCACATACACACACACGAGTATATTCATATAGAATGTCCTAAACTTATATTTTAACTATCCACATGCATCTTTAAGAAGTTCTTCTTCTTGTTACATTCACGACTACTATCCGAACTTACATAGGCAGTTGCACATGAAAATGCTTCTTAAAACTTGTATTGGAAATGAAATACAGAAGTTTTGGGTTAACCGCGATAAGTTGTTGCACATTTTCCGAACCGAATGCCTTTCGAATGGGCAATCCAACTAAAAGCCACTTTGATCCTGCACACAAGTGAAATTGTATAAAGCGCAGCGGTAGGAGGTTTCTTATGAAATTACTTTTGCCTCAGAACAAAGTTTTCCCATTAAGGATTTTCTGCACCAATAGAAGGATATTTTTCTTTTCTTCGTTTGTGGTTTTATGGAATTGAGGATATATTACAAAATTCGATAACATTTATCAGATAGCTTTGTTTTTAGTCTTAAATGCTTTAAGTAGTTTAGAAAAAGAAAAAGAAAACAGGGTATATGAACAAGGATACATTCACAATGTGTACCTTTAAATGTTTTAGTTGTGAAGCTTGAAGTGCAATTCTTTTAGAATAAGTTTTGAATTTTCTGCAAATTATCTCATGTGGTTTTGAAAATAAATTTCAAATTCACACTCCGGAACAACATCTGCTGCGACAGTTTTTCTGCGGAAGAAGTGGTGAAAAGGCTTGATATGAGTACGACAGATTTTTGGATTGCCACACCCAAGGCAAGAAGGTTGATTATAGCTTGAAAGGTTAAACTTATGTTTTGGGGAAATGCTCTGATCTCTAAAGTTTTTTGCAGTTTGTTTTGTTGTTCAGTTTGAGATACCGATGCACATTCGTTTCAAAACTTTGTTATGATGAGAAAACGCAGAGATACTCGTATATTGCTACTCGTACGCAGATCACGGTTTTGTAAGACTTAAGAAAGGTGTTTCTCGTGTACCAGACCAGATGTAAGCGTTGTGCTCGAGCTTTAGGCGAATGAATGCCTCTTGGATTAAAGCTTGATAAGAAGAGGTTAAGTAGGTATTGTATGCGTCGTTTAAGAAACATTTCGCAGCATTTCTTGCGACTTTGATTATGTTGTCGTTGAATGGAAAATCTTTAAGTTTTGACGAATCCTTTCCATGTTCGAGGCTTGGATTTCGCCTATAAGGTGAGGTTAGGTTAGGCTAGGTTTGATAGGAGAGTTGACAGGGGAAGGCAGTCCTTTCCCCGTCACACTTAGGTCAATGTAGACCCATTGTGGTGTCCTACGGGTTGCAGCCCTCTTAATAGGAACCAGAGCCGGCCCGAGGCGCTAATAAATCTGTGTATGTCAAACCCAAACTTGTCGGACAGTTCTTCTAGATCCTGAAAAAGTTGTTTTCCTAGAATCTTAAATCTTTTATGGCAGAGTGCTGGTCAGTGGCAGAGAAAGTGTGGAGTGTTCTCATCTACTTCTTCGTCACCGCATCCCCTGCATAGATCATCCGTGTTCAATCTCAGTCTTCTTGCATCGGAGTCTAGCATGTTATACCCGGTGATGATACCTATTAGGAAAGATATGGATTTTTTTATCCATTTGCAGGATTCGTTCGGTTCTCCGTTTTTTGTAGAATGGCCATAGTTTCCTGGGTATAAGATAGAAGTTCAGCGCATTCTATCTGTCGTAAGCAGTCCTTTGAACTTCGCTTCCAATTTCCTGTTTGAGGTTACAGGGTGGGATTTTGGCGGTTGTATCGGCTTGATTGGGATCTAATGAGGATCCGTTCGTTGCCATCCCATCAGCTGTCTTGTTTCAGGCATCCTTTTGTGGCCGGAGCCAAAAGCATTCAATTTTATTCCATTTGCAGAACCTCATTTTATTATGCTGTCAAGCTGGGAATATAACGAGTTCATCTTTCCGATCCGAAAAGCAGGGACGTGACTTAGGGAACGAATATGATAGATCCAGGGTACTGTCATGAACGAAGGAATGGATGGGGTTAGCAGTTGCAGACAAGAAATCATTTATAAAAATGAGGAAGAGAGTCGAAGACAAAACGAAGCTGGTAAAAGACCACAAGAAACATAAGGCTGACGCGACTTAGTGTCGGTGGTCCTTAAGCCACCGTATATCTACTGAATAATGTGGAGAAAAGCTAATGCGCATGAGAAACAGTCCCGCTCTGTTTCAAGTAGTGTGGGACTTGTTGCTACTCACTAAAAAACCTCCTTTGACCCCTTTTTTCACTTTGATACCATCCATCCATCCGAGACCGTTTTTCGTATTATTTCAGATTTTTTTTGTCTCCTGTTGCGTGTTAACTCCCGGCAAGAAGGAGTTAGGCTTTAGGAGTTGAGGCTTTTCATCAGGTTTGTATAGTTACGTGAGGGTATGTTTGGGCCTCCTCTCTTTATTTTGTTTTGAGTACCTTTTCCATGAAGGCGCATACTCGTTTCCAATTCTGGTCACTCGCTAACTTTTTTGCGGCTATGTTGTCCAGTCCGGGGCTATGATGCCAACCATTGATTTTAGAGCTCTTCTTTCAGCTTCCCATCTACTGCAGGAGAAGAGCGTGTGGTTTGTGTCGTTCATTTGAGAGTCGCCACACTGGCAAGCTGCAATGTTTATTTTGCCCATCTTGTGAAGGTACGCGTTGAAGTACCCCAGTAAACCTCACCATGTTTCCGTCCCTTCCATTCAGCAGCGTTTGGGATCAGCCTCGCCATCCATTGTCCTCTGTTTTCTGCGCTTCATCTCTTTTGCTACTGCTGTTTTGTAAGTTCTTTGCCTCTTCTATAACCGCCTCTACTCCAATTTCCGTCTCTTTGCCGTAGACGTATTTTCTCTCTGTCACCAGAAGATCGATAGGGGTCACTCCTGCTACTACGTGGATGGCTGGTTCCGAGACCGTTCGGTATGAACTAGGACTCCGCGTCTCATTATTACCGCCATTTGCTTCCTGTATTCCTCTTGTCGTAGTGCATCAGTCCATATCTAACACTCATATGCGAGGATGGCGTGACAAATTGTCATTAGGAGCCTTCGTCTGCCGGCTGTAGATCCACCTACGTTTGCCATTAATCGGCTCAGCGATATTGTGACCTTCACAGCTCGTTAACATGCCCCAGCCCCAGGTACTTTACAGCTTCCATGCTGGTTATCACCTCAAATCCAACTTGAAAGTCGACGACAGTCGGGATCCTCTTTCTAGTACGACTTTTCTGTGGCCAGACGAAGACCATGTTCTTCCATTCAAAGAAGTACCCGTCTCATGACCTGGTTGAGTTTTCTTCGCGCACTAAGAGTGTCTCTTGCCGTAATCACCGCGACAATATCATCTGCACACCCGACCAGGAAAGTGTCCTCGGACATCTTCATGCGTAGGATGCCATCGTAGGAAATGTTCCAGAGGTCAGGTCCCAGGATCGAGCCCTGTGCTGCCCCAGCAGTGACTTCCTTTCTAGATTGTCGTTGTAACAGACTTTAGTAAGACTTTTGACCTTTAAAGTTCTAACTTTCCACTACCCTCATTCGTTGTTGCTCACATGTTTGGCTCTCAATAAAAATGTCTATCAACAAATGCATGATCGTTTTATTACATAGTTAAGTATCAAAACCCCGCTCCGCCTTAAAATTCTGATCTTAAAGGTCATTGCAACAAATTATTCAGTTTAAAGGTAAAGTGACACATTTGGCTATCAAGTCGTTTAATAAAATATACATATAGGTTGCACCGTTGGGAATTCGTTACATTAACCCCAAGTTTACCACCATCGTCACCTACACAACTGACGAATTCTGATTGACTAATAAAACAGTACGTGATCTGAAATTCGTTTCACCTTATTCCTGACCAGAAGAAGGAAGCAAAAGGAGTTTGAATTCTGAATAACAAGCAACCATCTCTCCGAAACAATGGGACAATACCAAAAGCTATTCTTCGAGGTGTTCTAACGTTAGACAAAAACGAATATATTTTGCTCATATTTACTATTAACGCAGTACCTACACCTACACATACTATACATCCTGTCCATCTGTTGTCACCCTCACGTTCGACCCCTTGGGATGTTGATTTTTGTCGCAAAATAATA
This sequence comes from Criorhina ranunculi, assembly GCA_951813785.1. Classification (NCBI taxonomy): domain Eukaryota; kingdom Metazoa; phylum Arthropoda; class Insecta; order Diptera; family Syrphidae; genus Criorhina; species Criorhina ranunculi. The sequence goes on from OX638381.1 coordinate 9,227,442, forward strand.
ATAAACTTACATGTGGCCCCATCATGCGGATAAGTGCCTTTTGCCTTTTTTTTTTGCTATCTCTCCACCTTTGGCCACTTGGCAGAGGTTTACTTCCGTTCGTCGTTTACCTTTCTCGGACACCTAAGGGGTCAGGCAAAGAAATACTTAGGTTTGCGTGTCCATATGCGTTAATGTTATGAACATGTGTGTGAGTAGCCGTTTGGTTTGTTCAAGGATATCACATCGGTCTCGATATCGTTGGAGAAATTCATAAATTTTAACGAAAATTATTGGCTAGGGCTGTAAGTAGAATTTCATTATGATACAGACAGGGGTTGCATAACAATGTTGGAGGTGGAATTACGAGTAGATGTGTTAAAAGGAAGACGGAACAGGCTTCGTTTCGATTTAATAAGTTTCATGGTACATATTCGATTTTTGTTTGTATAAAGATGTTTGGATGGTGGTACTTGAAACTGTTGACGTAATGATGAAGAAAATTAAATGAAAATATGCCTACTGAAGCATGTGGTCGTCTTGGCTTAGTGGTAAGTGCGTTGGACTGCTAAGCGAGAGGATACGAATTCGAGCCTCAAAACCCACTAAACGTTTTTTGGCGGTATCACCTCTTCGCAGGTATCACAAACCTGCAAAGGGCTTTTTTTTTCTGTCGAGGTGTTGGAACCCCACGCTGGAGCACTCAGACACAAAAACAGATCCATTGTACTACCAGTGGGTACAACCCTTTTATTGTGTTTTCTTCGTCTTTCTAAAAAAGTCGAGTACGAGCTTCAGTGATAAAGAGCTTAGGTTACCAGCACTCACCACATCAGCCCCAAAAATCTGCCACCTGATACGAGCAAAGGCAGGACAATCACATAGGGAATGTTCCGCAGTGTCGTCGCCCTCGCCACAAGCGTCACAGACAGTGGTGTCACTTAAACCTAACACCTTGCCTCTGAACTCTGCCTGGCAAGCTCATCGGAGACCTCATTTCTGGTAAATCTGGTCTTAGCAAACGTCTTCCAACCGAATTCAAACTAGACCTGCATTCCCGAACTATTTTGGATCTTGTAAGAGGATTGAGCAAGGCCTCAAGCCCAGTCTGACTGTCGCTACAGACGCAGAAACTCCATCCCCTCCACTGGTTCGCACAATACAGTTCGCAGCCATAAGTTTTGCAAAAGTCTCCGCTTGGCAGACAGATGCACAAATACATAGGGGAAAGTGGAGTCCTATGTTGTCGCTTTCCACTAAGACTCCAGCACCTGAGCCTTCACTGGTCTTGAAGCCATCTATGAAAATTCGACTTCATTCCTTACCCGGCCCCCGTTTCAGAAAGCGGTGAAAGCCACTCCTGTTCATAGGGAACAATTGCGTCGGATGGCATATCCATAAGATTTGAGTCAAACGATCTTCCTCACGTAAGGTCCTCAAAACGCCAGTGCGCTTTTTAAACGGAAGATGGCTCTGATCGTTTCGCCCATGATGTAAACATCAAGGAGTGGTAAATTGAGCATTGCATCTTGAGCAGAGCCAGACGTGCTGGGAAAAGCCCCGGTACAGCCGATCTTATTCCACCATACAACCGACGCATATGCTAAAGAAGATCTTGCAATCGCTTTATAAAGCCATAGGACTCTTTTCGGTGATAGACCCCATGTCTTGCCGAAAGCGCTCTTACACCTTCAGATAGCTGATAATGCTCGAACCGCTTCAGACTTGACGTGTTTCGACCAAAGAAGTTTCCTATCCAAGATTACTCCTAGATGTTTCGCTTCGTTGGCGAGTCGGATTCTGATGCCTTTGAGCACTGGTAGAGTCAGTCCAATCAGCTTCCTCTTCCCAGTGAAGAGAACGGATACATCTACTTTGTAACATTTGACCAACTCCACAACACGTCCTTAAATCTTAAGTTAGCTCTTGGTAGGCGCTCTTAATAAAGTTTCTTATGATATCTCTAGACACATACGTGTGTATGTATGCATGTTTCTATTTAGGTCACAAAATCACAACCCAAATACCAAAGAACTACAATTGACTGAAGCCCTCAAACATCGTTTGCTAAGATTATCACAATTAATAAGGATCAATATAAGTCGGACTCCTTCTCTTTCAATTTACTTTGGCCTACTTCCAAAACAACTGACATACAACTACAATGAGCATAATAAAACTAATATGTGTACCGAATTGGCACCATCATATCTTAGACTAACACCAACGGACACCTATCTCCAAGGATATGTTAATATGTACTCTCTAAGAAAATATCAATATTTATGCTAATCGGCAGTAATTCGGCGTGGAATATGCCACCGTGACTGTGCAAACAGATATCCGTTTGCGGTTGATTTCCTACATAATAAAATTGGATTTTTGCGACCGTTTCACCGCTTTCAAAGTAAATCCACTTGCTAAAGTGTGCTTTTTTACAACTTCAAGTAAATGGTCCTCCTCCCGTCAGCGAGCAGATTGCTATGGTATCCGCCAACCACCGATGCCCGACCGGTGGGTTATTTCTGCATACAAAAAAAAATATTTTAATAGAAATCGTGTCACAGAATTTTTATGCGAGGATAAGGTTTTTTGAAAAATGCGTACGGGTATGATGTGTCCAAGGCTGTACCTCAAATTTAAATATTATATTTCTGAGAAAAAAAAAATTTTATATAGTACTTGTAAATGGATTCAGTCTATTCATGTGTGTTTACTGAACGTTTTGTCGTTTTGTCCTGAAGCGTGTTGTAGGTTTCTCACATGGTTTTTAACAACTTGTAAGATATTCCGAAGAAGGTTTTTTCAAAGATACTTACTTCATTTTTTTTCTCAACTTTACTTTGAAGGTGTTCATTTGACGTTTTCTTCTTCTTCCTTAAAAGAGGCTTATGTACTTTGCTTTGCATTAGCATCGCCTTCAGTTTCCCTTAGAGGAGAGGCGAAGGAGATATCGTTGCAAGTGGGTTTTAAATGCTTGCGAGGAGAAAACCCATAGCTACAAGTCGATTGATTTCTCAAAACCTCTGTCACCAATCGGCTTTAACGCACTTTTTTGAATTTTACCTAAAGTTCGGTCTAACATCATACCCCGGACAGGCTTCTTGATATGGTCTTCAGCCCCATCGGTAGAAGCGTGTGCATATATTGGGTTAATGTTGTAAAATGTGGCTCTGACGTGGTTTACAGCCAGGCCACCTCCTCTTGGCTTAAAGTCAATAAATACCTTAGCCCAATTCCAATGACGAGTCTGCATTTGGCTACGGCTGAATCTAAAATGCTCTAAGAATTTAATTTCTCTGAACAGATTGCATATCAGATCCGTAATAGGTGTCATCACGGGACACTGTCTAAAAGGCAAGCACGCAACAAGGCTTGGAGTTTACTCAAACGATTTTGGTAAAAGTTGCATGAACGAAGACGAGAAGTAACAAATTTTCCCCACTTTCTATGTAACTGCCCAGCTTTGTCCCACAAAAGAAGGCTTCATTTAGGAGCCACTTTGACCTCACCTAACCTAACCTATCCTTACATGTGCAGGCTTTTCTGAAGCTCCAACTGGTTCAACGAGTAGGTAGTGGACCTATCACTGGTCTAAGTGTGCTCGTAGCAACTGGCGGCCATTTCGACCTAACCGAACCTAACCTATCCTTCACATGCAGGCTTTTGTGCAGCTGTTATATGCGTATGTGTAGCAACGGCATATTTGATCCAATAGCTATAAAATCTGCCCCTGATGTCAGTAACTCACTACAAGGATGAGAGCGCTGCTGTTTCCCCCATGAAGGGCTCATTGGCCACCATCTCTTTTCCAAGACCCTGACTAATTCCTGGAAATCCTTATCGGCCTAAGTTCCGAATATTTTGGTTCTGAAAGTTTTGATGTCAACTTTGTTTCCATCTGGGGAATTTGTCTGCTGTCGTGTTGCCAATGCTGCTATTTTTGTCTAGTGGTTAACACTCGCGCTTATAAGATGTTCGAAAGAAATTCTGTGAATTATAAGCAATAACAACAGTACCAATAATTCTCCCCAGTTATTCTGGACACCACCCTCGGAGTAAAAAGACTGAAACCTAATACCACCTCAGTTTTAAAATCACTACACCAACACTAGCGCTGTGTGAATAGCATCATAAGGGTATTCATAACCGCTTTAGCGCTAGTGAATTATATAAACAAAAAAAATAAGTTCAGGAAGTTGACTACCACTTGGAGAGACAGTATTTACAGGTATCAACATATCCAATCACCGAACCCTTAAAGAAGTTTTTATTGTGTTTGGTCTATCAATGCAGGTCAAGCTTCCTGGAGGCAACTTTTTACCGAGAAGATTTCAATTAATCTTTTTTCTAAGCTCAAAAGTCTGCTGTTTTCTCAAGTCTAGGAGTCTTATAAAAAGTTTAAAGTGAAGCTGTTTAATTTGACATTTTGTCTTCTGTGACCACCCGTTTAAAGAATTTAAACTTGCGCTGACCAAAGAACTAACTATCAAATTAAAATTTTGCAGAATAATTTTCCCTTTCTTCACCCCAAAACTACAAAAGCTTATTTTCATAAAAAAATAAATAAAAGAAACTACGTTTCATTCAAAACTATCTTCGCGATGAAGGGATGAAATGAAATTTTAAGCAAATCCTTTCCGTTGAAACCTTTCTTCTATCCTTTTCACGCCGTGATTCCATTTAAAATGCTCAAAAATGCTTTTTGCAATAAGAAATTAGATTATCCCTTTAGTATTTTCGTTTAATTTCAAAATTGTTTTCGTTTTATTAATTTTATGATTTGTTTTTACGCAGCCGGTTGTCTGCTGCTAAGGATTGCAGAGGGGGAAGTTTCTTGTGAAAGTTATTAAAATTAATTTTCTTTTTTTATTTTGTGTAAGGTAATGCCAGGAAATCTGGGGGAATGGAAAATCTAAAGAAAAAAGAAGGCGTATGTATGCAGTTGGACGTGGTCATCAAAGAGCAATCTTGGAAGGATCATTGTGTTTTGGCAGACCATTTACCGAATGAAGTTGAGTACCGTCGAAGAAGTTAAATCCAAAGAAAATGTATTTCTTTTCAATGATAGGGATTACCTTGTGTAGAAGAAGAGGGCACATTTTAAAATCGCTCAATCCTGAACAGGACATCGATAACAATATACTCATGGCCTACAAACAAAATTAACATCAATTCTATTGCATAGGCATAACACTGGCGGCAGAAGGGTGGTCAAATGGAAGTTCAAAAGAAATACTGTGAACTATAAGCTATGGCAAAAAAACCAATTATTTTCCTCTGTTGTTCTGGACACCAACCTCGGAGCAAAGATTGAAACCTTATACCACCTGAGTTTCAAAATCACTACACTAACACTAGCGCTGTGTAAAAAGTATCATAAGGGTTATGTGAGACTGGGTAGCATGTTGAAAAACACAGCAAAAGTTAGGAGAACATAAGGCGGCTGATTCTATTCAAAAAGTTTGAAGTGAAGTATTTAAACTTGAATAGAATGAAGCTTCTAATTATATTTCCTTTTGGAAATGCGAATTGCATGCGTAAATACTTAGTGGACGACTAAAGCCATTTTGCACCACGCTCATCGTCACCTATCAGTGTGGCTTTCGGGCCGGCAAATCGATGATAGACCAAATCTTTACACTGCGGTAAATCCGCGAAAAGACCAACGAGACTCACCATCTTTTCTTCGAGCTATATAACGCGATGGCTGAATTCAGGATCCCGCGAAATACGATTGTGTGGGGTGCCGCTCGATGATTCGCAATGCATAGTATAGATTGGAAATAGTTGCTCTGAATGAATCCAAACAAGTCCCGGATTCCGACAAAGAGACGCGCTGTCGTCTGATTTCTTTAGTCTTGTGCTGGAGCAGATAGTGCGAAAGGCCGGCGTAAACACATATTCAACAAATCCATCAAGCTACTGGGGTACGCAGACGATATCGACCTCATTGCCAATTCCCAGCGTGCTATTATTGGAGCTGGTCTTATGATGAATGAGGAAAAGAGAAAGTAGATACATGCTGAATGTGACAACCGACTGCCATTATCTTTACAAATGACATCCTGGTGGAGATTTAACGAAGGATAACCTTAGGCAACCGTTGCTACTTCAATTTGTTTAGACAGCAATGATCCAATCTCCAAACAAAACAAAACTATGACCTTACCAGTCTGCCTTATGAAGTTAAATCTTGGACAATAAGTATGACAGCGAAGCAGATCTTGGGATCCTTAGAATGCGAAATATTTGGTCCTGTCTGGGCAATTGGAGGGATACAACTGCGAACTCTATGAGCTGCATAAAGATGTGGATATAGTCCGGGAAGCAAAAATTCGGTCCACTTCATTAACTCAGCCATATCGAGCGAATGGACGAGAATGCTCCAGCTAAGAGGCTCTTCAAATACCAGCCCTCTTAGTTCACGAAGAAAAGGGAGACCGAACCTTTGGGTTAGAGATCAAACAATCGCGGCTGCTAATAACCTTAGTCTAGTAAACTAAAAGCAACGTAATCGAGACCGTAAAAGGTGGAAGGCAGCCTTAGTTCAGACTCTGACCCTTCAAAGGTCGTTGGCCCGACAAGTAACAAAGCAATTACATGTTGAGCCCCATTGTTTCTGAGAAAATATTTCATAGCACGCCCCTAACCTTTGTAAGACATCTTTGAGAAACTTGGAATTGAATACCTTTTCTTTTTTGTAGTTAGATCCTGCCCTTCGTTCTCGTACAACGTACACGCCAATGACCTGTATCAAACCAAAAGACGTAATAAAAAAAAAAAACACGCAAATCTTGTATCCACACGGTGAATACACATTTTCCTGATCCCAATTTATTGGTTGCAAAAGGACGATTTCCTTTCGTTCCTGTTACGATTTTACATATTCTTCTTCGCTACCAATTCAATAAACACCTCTCGCAGACTTAAGTCGACTTTAACGGCCAATAAAAGGCAAATTTGTGTACAATTCCAATCGGATAATCCTTTTGATTTTAAAATATTTTTCAATATCAACGAGAGAAAGGAAAGAAAATCCTTTTGGTTGATTGTGTCCATGCTTAGTGGCAAATCCTTTGCCCATACGTAAATTGAATTGGCAAATCGTAACAAATTTGTTTGTTGACAATAATTTTACGCCTTAAGGAGTGCCAGGGAAAAGGATAAATGAGTCTCGCAAGGAAGAAACAAGAAAAATGTCGTCCTTTTTGAATACGATTGCAACCAGACAAGACCATATCTTTAGTGGATTATATTGAAACTGTTGTGAAAGGAAACGTACTGAAGGAAATGTCATTTCAAATCAACAATGTATCCATGTCCCTAACTTTGAAATAAATACATTCCCTCGGAGAAGATACACACCATACTTGCCAAGGAAGCAAGCACACTTATGTCTCATTTAATGGCCGCAGGAATGCAGTCCAAACATAAATAAATATTTGCAACACTTAAAGTGTCACAATTTAGAATCTGTCTCGAGGTGAAAGCAGCGAACGAGTCGAGTAAGGGTATACGTCTTCCAAAACGAACACCTACACTGGGGAACACTGACAATCAAGTGACGGCAGTGATATTCCGTGTGCGAAGAATGATTGATGGTATTACAAAATGGCTAATTACAAAGTGTCTCTCGCCCATGATGTACGAGTACGAGTATGAGTATGAGTATGCATGCAATAGTGCAACTGTACACGGGAGTTTGTGGACCTGAACATCTGCTAAGTTTACGGGTATGTTTCGTGGAAATACGTTTTGACGTGGAATTTTCCTTTGATGAATATGTTCAGGGAAATTTGTTTGTTTTACATATTTTCTTTTAATCTGTTTTCCATTGCCAAAACGAAGATTATGTTGATGCAGGCAGAGATACCTGGGTCTTTAACTTGCAAATTATCCTTTAAGATGCATGCAAATGGACTCGTATTTATAGAGGAACAGCAGACCGAGTTGGCTGCTTGAGACAAAAACCTTCGTGTCATTTAATTAAATGTTGACTTTTTTAAGGTTAGATAAGGGTGACAGGTCATTATCTACTTGTAGCCTATTTGGAAAGTATAAACGACCTCTGCAAAGGCTGTGAAGATGTAGACGCCGAAGAGTTGCAGAGGAGACAGCCCAAGTCTCAGCTGAACCAGCTCTCGGTGCACACTTCTTCAGCAACTTAGGCGAACTGCCAACTACGCTATCAAAGGCCATTTTAAAATGTACACTGGATTTGGGATGGTTTCTAGAGGCAAACCATACGTTCTCAAACGGATCCAAGAAGATTCAACTAAATCCTAATTAACCTAATCTAACTCAGGATGGCCGAAGGCTTATCCGATTGCGGAATACATGGCTCGGAGTTATTGGTTGGACTCAAAGACTTTTTCCAGAAATGGTCCTAGATCACTCATAAGCTTGGTGGAAGCCCAGAAATCCATGGAACAGCCAGCCGTAATACGTTAAGTAAGGTTGGAGTGGCAGGCGGCAAGTTGCAGCCTCACTTAGACTAGATAAGGTTCTTTGTGTTACTACATGGATCTACACTTCATCCATAAATACTAACCGGAGCTTGCTATGAGTATGAAGCGCTGGAGACTACCTTTGTCAATGTCAGACAATTCGTTTAAGTTGTGGAAGAAGCTGGCACCGAAGTATGCTCTTCTACGAGCTCATAGGGCCGGACATGTACAAAGAAGTTGGGGAATTTTCTCCTCCTCCTCCTCGTACATGCAGCTTCTACAAAATTCATTGTAAAGGAGGCCCAGCCTGTGCAGTGACACGTTAATAGACCTACCACAGTGCTGATAAGCAGTCTTTTCTGTCTAATGAGACAGTTGGAGCGTTTGAGATCCAGCTTAGGCCAAATCTGCTTGGTAATGAGGCAAGTATTACCTTCCGTCCATTTGTGATTGGCGATGTCGATCGCGTTTCTTTTAAGTACGAACTCGCAGGTGGCAAGAGGGATGCTTAAATTCCCCTTTTCCGGTAGAATTATTAGAAGTGTGCCCTCTCTGGCGAGTTCGTCAGCCATGCAGTTCCCTCGAATGTCCCTTTTTCCCGGTGAATTTCAAATTGCTCAGCCATCTCTCTAAGTGGCAGGCGGCAATTTAGGGCTGTTTCTGAGTTAAAGGCGACAGATTCCAGGGACTTTATCGCGGCCCGACTGTCAGTCTAAATTGTGATATCCAGAGTAGATAGTACATTATACCTCAGCAACGATAGAACCTCTTTAATTGCCTTAATCTCGGCTTGGAAGATACAGTACAATGGTCAGGCAGACGGAAAGAGATGCTTACGTTCAGATCCTTGAAGAACACAACGCCACCCATCCCTGATTCTGTTTTAGAACCATCCATGTAGAAGCAGATGGATCCCTCTCGTTGTAGCTCAAAATCATCCCTCCAGTCAAGTCTGGAAGGGATAATGGTAACAAAGTTATTATCGAATAAGAGTCATTGAAGGGTGTAATCGGTGCTTTGCGGAATGGGGTTGGGTTCCCAAGCCGCAGCTATGACTGCGCTAGCTGCCACTTGTTTGTTGTAGATATCTAAGGGCAATAGATGGAACAGTGTGTCTAGAGCCGCCGTTGGGGTAGTTTTGAATGCGCCACTGATACATATGCAGATCGATCATTGGACTTTTACGATGGATGGCTTTCCACCAGACAATCACGATTGGCCTGATGACAGATACATAAAGCCGTGTTAAGGATTAAAGCAATAGGGTGGACTTGATCGCATTAAGAGAATGACCCATGCTTTCGAAAAGTATCAAGAAGGCTTGTCCTCTTTCCCTTACAAATTGTAATAATATTACAACCCTTTCTTTCAGCACTCACGCCAGATAATCTCTTCTTATCTTGTTAACGATTTTGTTAGGGTATCGTTACCTATACAACAACAGTTCGGCTTATAAGAAACTTTCACCTCTCTAATTCAATTTGTAACACTTTTGCCAAACTAACCATATGGATGAATCCTTATCTCTCTCTGCATTTGGAAGACGATTCGACCGCAAGTCCATTAACACATGCACAACACCGCCATATGGTGTATCATGTGGTCGCCTGCGAATTAAATGTGATACCTCCTTGAACCACTTGGAGTACGAGTTGTATATTGGAAAAGTGGTTAGCAGCTCCTGCTGTGTCTTTTCTCTTTTGACCGGAAAACATGTTTTGTTTTCCTCTTCACAGTTAGGAGTAACTTTACAATAAGGGTCAGCACACACATATTCCTCTCTCTCTGTGGGTGCTAAAGTCATTAGGTGATAAAAGCATAGGTGAAAAGGAATATTAAATTACGAACGAACAATACTATTGTTTTGGAGAACTAAAGTTACTGGTGTCCGCCTATTTGCCGAAATGGCTTAGGAGGACTTAAACTTTGGCCAACAGAGTGATAAGTTGCAGAAAGTTGAATGAATTTAGTACCGAAGTTGAGAAAATTAGATTTATATCTTTGCACTCTGCAGGGTTTCTGGAAAAAGACTGGATAGACAGGTAGATAAGATTCGTAGGAGTCGTATAAGATAAAATTTGCTGCAAAATAACTTCAAATTCAATTTGCAGAAAACAAGGCCTCCTTCTGTCTATAAATTCCGTGACATAATTAAATCCTCACGGTGTGATAGGGTTTTTTAAAGACCCATTCGTTCCTTTCGGCCAACCTTAATTGCAGGGTCTACTTGATAATCTTCTGGACACTCATTACGAGTGTCCATCGTCGTCGTTGTAATAAACAAATTTATAGTGTAGTGAGAGAATGTCGCCATCAGCAAAAGGACCCTTTTATCCTTACACACCGGTGGTCAAATTCCATACGGCGTTTGCGTATCAAAAGGTGGATTTATACAAGGCACTCTCTATTGGGCTTCGTTCGTACAATTTATTTGCTTCAGATTAATTTTGAAATTTTCTGGAAAATTAATTTTTGGGATTTCGGAGAATGTCCCTTCTCCGTTTCGGTCAATCCTAATGAAATGTGAATTTACCCAAAATAAGGTGTTCATAGTTCTCACATCTGGGGTACGGTGAGAAGACTTTGAATAATGTGATGTCAAGAAGGGTTAAACGTGTGTCCCGGGGAGGTATATTAGTGTACCGGTATTAAAATATTTTTGGTTGAACAAATGAGTTAGGGGAAGGTTTTTGAGAAATGTCAAGGTTTGGTCCAGAAGGTGGTAGTTTGGTGTGAGATGTCACTGTTGTGCTGGGCAATTTTAAAGATGATGCACATATTTGAGGAAGGCAGTAGCGGTAATGAAATATGAACGGAAAATTTAAGTCTTCGTTAAAACCGTAGCTTCAATAGATTGTTTGGACGACGGTGAGGAATCTCACTGGATATACAATGTTTGGGGGACCCATTATGTCATATGTATCCGCGGTATTGTAGCAGAAAATATCACAATCAACTACCAAGAAGCGTTTGGATAGGCGACAAGGACTGACATGTGTTGGAATTATGCACGATACCAACGTGTGCGATGGAAGTGATTCTGGGTATCCTGCCACTTGACTTACATATTTGTAAAGAAAGAAGAAGTAGAAACGTCTTTCGAGGTGCCAAATGGAACAGGCCCGCCTCGTTCTATGAACATACTTAGAAAGATCCTGGTGGGGAAAGAGTCGGTGTTAGCGAAAGGTATGGGGGATGGTTAGGAGACTAAACAACTTTTTACGGATGAACCCACACAAGATGGTAGAGCGGAAGCAGGTATCTTTTCAAAAAATCTGGCTTAAGTCTGTCTTCCCAGTCTGGGGACAAGACCTCAGTATATTAAGATGTGATGTTGGCACTGCTACCAGAGGGTGGGTCAAGTGCGAGGTAGAGAAATCTAAATCGCAATTGTTGTGCATAGACTTTATCAAAAATGGCTGCTTCGAGAGGAAAATTCTTCGGAATTCGGTGATTGGAGGAGGAGATACAACGACGAACTGTACGGGCTGTACAGCGACATCGACTAAACCAGAAGATTGAAGATCCAACGACTGAGGTGGCTGGGTAATGAAGAGCGAATAGACACTAATGCTCCGGTCTGAATAATCTTCGAATCCACCCCCGAGGGATAGCGCAGTAGAAGAAGACCGCGACTCAGGTGGCGCACGCATTTGAAGGGGACCTCAACCAACTTAGCGTGCGAAACTGGAGGCAGCTAGCTAAAGATCGAGCTGGCTGGAGACGCTTGTTGGTTGAGGCCCTGGTCGACCCCGGGCTGTAGCGCCACCTTAAGTAAGACTGTGCTATTCAAAATGACTTAGTGCTGGTTTGAGTCGTCCAAAATTTGGGCTTAAGCCATGAAGCAGAAATCCTATAAAAGGCGAATTGGAACGTTTAAATGCAGCAAAAGTAAGCAATGTCTTCCGGATGGCGTTCTTTGATACAGCCTCTCTGGTTACAGGTAAGATGCAAGATGTAAGATGATCGAAAGAAAAGTCAGAAGCAGTCAGCACCTTTGGTTTGTGTATTATGAAGGAACAGCGCCTCTAGGAGCGACAGCGAAACACCAAGAAGCAGAACTCCAAGAGATAAATACCTACGGCTGGAGTCCTCTTCGCGATGAAATGCTTCCTGGCCGTCTCGCTGAAAGAAAAGTTAAGGAATTGGGCCGTAACTTTGGTGGGTCCGAATCTCCCACTAAATGATTTAAGCCTTGGGGTCCAAGACGTCCAGGCATCGAAGGAATAGCTGTAGAAAGTGTCAGAATTTCTGAGCCCAAGACCATACGCTGGCCTAAGTATATGAATGGTTAACTATATGTTCGTTAAGTGGGTTTCGAAAAAAATCCTGCGAAGCTAGGAATGCAGGCAAGTTAAAATGGCGCCGGCTGCACCAAGAGAGAAGTTGTAAACATGACGCAAGGAACTCTTATGTGGGTACAAGCGCTATCAACAGCGAAGGGAAACGATATGACCATCATCAAACTGGCTACGCTTCTGAGCAGACAGCCACTTTAATCTAACCTAACTTTAGCTACAGCAGATGTAAATACCAAAAGGCATTGAAACAAGGCCAAGGAATATGACATTCATTCTGGCTTTGCGAGTACTCGTATGTGTCTGTCAGCCAGAAAGGTAACATAGAAAATAGGGTGAGTACAGGGACTTTCTCTGACCAAAACATGTCGAAACTCCCTCTATTTGCCAAAAAGACTTAAATCTGTAACGATTATTTTATTCAAGACGCTGTCTCTGACTTCCCTTGCGTAAGACAAAAATTAACCGCACCGGCGCGGAGTCGGTACAATTTACATTTTTAAATGCACAGCAATGGACAGGGCACAAGATACTTCAACGAATTGGAATGTGCAATACAGAAACTCGCCACGGATATCCACACAATCACATATCTTTCTTAATTTCGTCTTCTATTTTTTTTTGCAGCAAAAACCCTATAAGTTTGGCGAGCGCGGTGTTCTTTTGAATCATGTCCAAGTTTTTCCCTTGCTCGTCTTGCTAAATGTACACACTATCACTCACCTTTCGTATACTCGTTGTGTAATATGTCTCTGTAGCTACATGCATTGTTCGGTCCTGTCCTATGAAGACCGACCACCATGTTCTGGCATGTAGACTCATTGTCGTACTTCAGAAACTGACAGTGGCGACGATATATCTCTTGCGATTAGCCTCATTCACGTTGAAGGTATCCGACGCCAATTGTTGGTCATAGGTAGATTGTAATTGCAGCAATTAGACTGAAGGGGGAAGTAGTCTTGTCGGACGACTCGTGTAGACGTTGTGTCTGCTCCAAATACCATGCCAAATGGCGTGAAAATCACCTTTCAGGTGACAATTAGATGAAATTTCTTGGTATGTTATTGTTTTGGACGTCGGTCGGTTCGGATTGCTACAACATTTGTTGGCTCGTGGTTTTTCTAAGTTGTTTGTCATCAATCTGTCGGTTAGGTGTTAGGAAAGTTGCAAGTATGTTTGCTTGAGGTGTGATTGATTAAACGGGAACGTGTTGACAGATGGAATTTACAAAATATATATTGATTTCCTTGTTAGTGGAGCTGTCTACTACTGATTTCGTGGAATGTTGGTGTTTTTTGCTTACTTATTTCGAATTGCATTCCTTCTTTCAAAGGACATGGAAACGCTGATAAATAGTCGACTTATGAAGCATTTGGTTAGAAACTACATTTGGGACTGTTCAATTCAGGCTTCAACCGGTTTCAAGTGTGCAAGACACCTGCATCGCTGCAGCTGAAGGACTTTTCATCTTCGGTGTGTGTGTCAACGACGTCCTTCGTTGGAACGACTACATCCTCGAAGTGACATACAAAGCAGCGAATTGTGTAGTGCGAAATGTACCCCTTTTGATCTGGCTTTCATCTGTAAGACGTTCATTCGCTCAAAGCTCGAGTAACGATCTTCACATGCGGTCTGGTGTACCAAAAACTTTCCTGCGCACTTAGACTTTAAGGTGACAGTGACATTGCGAAGCCAATTGATTTGCTTAAACACCGAAGACATGATTCCTGTTTCTCTCTGTTCGTCAGATAACCACAAGGGTGTCTTTCAAGGAGTTGATGTTTACTTACTAACTTAAGGTGGCGCTGTAGTCCGGGGTGGACCTGGGCCTCAACCAACAAGCGTCTCCAGCCTGCTCGATCTTTAGCTAGCTATCTCCAGTTTCGCATGCTAAGTTGGTTGAGGTCCCCTTCAACTTGCGTGCGCCGTCTGAGTCGCGGTCTTCCTCTACTGCACTGTCCCTCGGAGGTGGATTCGAAAATTTATTGGACCGGAGCATTGGTGTCCATCCGCTCTACATGGTCCAGCCACCTTAGTCGTTGGACCTTCAATCTTCTGGTTAAGTCGAAGTCGCTGTACAGCCCGTATAGTTCGTCGTTGTATCTCCTCCTCCACTCACCGTGTATGCAGACGGGACCGAAAACCACCCGAAGAATTTTCCTCTCGAAGCAGCCAAGAGCACCCTCATCCATTTTTGATAAAGTCCATGCCTTTGCGCCGTAGAGCAGGACTGGGATTATTAAGGTCTTATATAGGGTCACTTTTGTTGTTCGAGACAGGGCTTTGCTAGTCAATAGCCTTCTTAGTCCAAAGAACCAGCGGTTGGCAAGGGTTATTCTTCATTTGATCCCAGCGCTGGCGTCGTTGTCTGACTTGATAACTAGGCTAGTTGATGTTTACTCCAAGATTTTTAAACTCCTCGATTGCCTTAAAGTTACTGTTCTCAACCGTGACGCTTCTTGAGGTTTTGTTCTTCGATTGTCACAGAAGCCTCTATGACGGCACGCTAAGATCAACCGATTATAGCGATATTGCCTGTACCTTGTTGAATATAGTACCTTCCATGTAAAAACTTGTCTATTCTAGCACAAGATTGAAGAAATCACATGACAGTGGAACTCCTTGCTGAAATCCGTACCACGTTTCAAAAAGTTCAGAAGAGCTGCTTTCATCGTCGCACGGCACAGCTGGATCAGTTTTGCTCAGATCCATAGCCTTACAGAGCTCAAGACGGTAAAATATTATGGATCTCGACTTGAGTTATCTCTCTTTGTAATGAAATAAAACTATCGACATTCACTTATGGGACACCCTTCTATAAGTTTTTCCTAAGTCTGTAAGTTCAGTTTCAAACTTTTTTCCAAACTTACCATGCACCTGTTACCACTAAAACTTTTCCCCAAACTAATACAAAAAGTCTCACCCACCATCCGAACCGTGTCACGTCAAAGTGCGAAGAAAATTGTAAAACTCTAATTTCCTTTCAACCATTACGAAGGACATAAGCACGTGCAACATTTCCCCATTTAACAGCTATCATCTGCTACATCAGCAATAAATGATTTGAAATTGATGCTGTACAGCATCGTTAGCTTTGATCATAGCTGACCAAACGTGTGCTGCACCTTTGGCAGGGTGGCAGTGACGGTGAACGGTGAACCCCAAGTAAGAGTGAAAGGCATCTGGTCAAAATCAATAATCGATTAGCTCTGGACTCTAAAGTGCGAGGTAAGGAAAACCCGTGTTAGGGCAATAAATCAACAGCCAACCACTTTTGACTTTTGGTTAAAGATTTTTTTTTTTGTTTTATTTTATGTTTTCATTACTTTTTAACATTTTTTTTGTGGGGTTTATCGGTAAAAGGATGTGTGGACGGTCGTAAACAGTTGGTTATATGACATCCTGTAGATATACGAGCAGGATATGCTGAATCTTTTTTACTACTTCGAAATACATGAATTAAAAGGAGATATCGATAGGTAATATTGGACACGTTTAGCCATGGAGACTGTTTGTCGAGGGTGAACATGTTTTCGATATCCGGTGAGGAAAACATATCTGAACATCAGACGCTATATGGCATGGTGGAGAAGCAAACATTTTTATGAATAATTAAAAAAAAAATTAGACTCCTAAGTCTTTAAAATGTCAACCCTCTTAAAGTAATTTAAACTCGTCTCCTATTATCACACCCTGAAGGTGATGCCATTGTTATTAACAACGTAAAAGTCACCTCATTGTAAAACCTTAATCTCTTCATTGTACCCATGCCCCCATACATATGGATATGTGGAAGCAATTTCGACTGACGTCCCTTCCGAGGAAGATGAAGTTTGTTTTTTTTTGTTTGAGATGAAACTTTTTCCTAAAGTTGCTGATTGTTCACATATCAGACGTCGAAGTTTTCGGGAACAGGGAAATACACCATTCCTTAAATTTAAGAAAGTTTTTCTTTGCCTTCCTATATGTATGATGGGTTACAGGCAAAATTTAAGTAAAGTAATAAGGGTTTTTACCACAGCACAGCTATTCCTCTCAGTTATAGAATGAAGTTGCGGCTTTAATGGTATAACATCAAGTACTACAAGTAAATTGTCGTCATCCGAAGTCCTACCTAAATGGAGACTGTCCATATATTTAGCGGCACAGTCAGCAATAAAATTAATGACATGTTCAAATTTGTTAAAATTAACAAATGCCTCAGAAAGGAGTTCATCTAGGACATCTGGAAAGAAGAAGAGGCACATTTGCATTTTTATCTATTCAACAATGACAGGAGGTTGTGCGGACATTGTTGGTCAATAGACCTTACCTATCTTCAGCTAGTGAGCTACAACTCTGGGTACATTTGCCGAAATCAGTTTTTTTAATAATTCACTAGCGCTAAAGGGGTTATGAATACCCTTATGTTGCTATTCGCACAGCGCTAGTGGTGGTGTAGTGATTTTGAAACTCAGGTGGTATTAGGTTTCAGTCTTTTACTGTTCCATTGCTTATAATTCACAGTATTTCTTTCGAACAACCCGATGTCATAAGTACGATCAACACTTTCAAGCCATATGACCACCCTACTTCCTTAGACGTGGAGGGTCGTTAGATTCTTCGACAAGGATTTGACTACTAAGGTTCTGGCAGAACACAAAACGGACGCAGTCCTCATTAGTATCCGCAGAACAAGAGAGACCATCAAAGTCAAGGTGGGGAGCTATACAATACACTCCAAAACGTGTATTAAATTTCTCGGTGTCATGATAGATGACAGGCTAAACTCTGGAAACCACATGGAGTATATTTTAAAGAAGGCTTCTAATGTACACTCGGCGCTTTCAAGAATGTTGCCAAATATTGGGGGGCCAAGAAGCACCAGAAGTCAATTACTGGCCTAGAGTAGTCAGCTCAACAATGCTCTACGCATATCCAATCTGGGCAGATGGGTTAAAAGTAAAGAAATATCGGACGCTGCTGAACAGAGTCTATAGATTAACCGCACTAAAAGTTATATCTGCCTACAGGACAATCTCGGACGAGGCAGCGTACGTCAGACATCCTAGCTGATTAAGCAAAAAGTGTTCGTGATGGGAGAAACGAAAACATTGCAGCTAAAGAACTTAGAAGACAAGAGAGGACAATATCTTTAAGAATGTGGTAACGGCGATGGGATACCTCACGCAAGGGTAGGTGGACATATAAACTTATCCCCATGATAGAACCATGGATATGTAGAAGACATGGGGAAGTAAACTACCAATTGACGCAATTTCTGTCGGGCCACACCGGCTTTCGCCGATACCACCATCGCTTTAGACTCGACGACTCGCCGGAATGCCCAGCAAGTCTGGGATACGACGATGACCTGGAACTTGTCGTTTTTAACTGCCCAAGGTTCCTCGAAGAAAAACAATGATTGAAATGCTCGAAATAAAATAACAGAGATGCTTAAACTGAGTTCAGATAGGCAGAAAGTCGAAGAAGACAACGACGGCCATGTTAATCAGAAAGCCCGCCTCGCGAAGTTATACCTGGCAGTGGTCAAGTGGGGTGAGGAACTGAGCTAGCGGAGGTAGGGTTTAATCGGTGAGAATCTGAGACTATGGTGCAACCTGGAGCGTGGTGCTTATGCAAGGATTTTACTAGGCTTTATACTTTAGAATTCAATGGATTAACAGTGACCCAGTCAAGCTTGGTCTATGACATCAGGGATGACTTGTTCTGCGAAGAAGGTTTAAGGTCAACTTTATCGAATGAGTATATTCAGCAGTTAACAGGATCATTGTAAAAAGCTTGTCCTGAACCAGCGCCTAACTCTAAAATGATAAGTAAAAGGCCACAAGCATGACCACCAGTGGTTTGGATATTGGACATTTTATACGAAACTATTCCCATCTGAGACCTTTGTTCCATTTAAATAGAACTGATTTCTGGAACAACTCAAATATACTACGAAGGACCAATGCCTCATGGATATGCCGCCTGATACAATGGCAGCAGATTCCCCTCGTCTTCAGGAGTGATTGTCCGGAAACTAAACCTGAATCTGAATCGAAGTCATTTTCTTATAGAAGTTTTCAAAACTTGACAGGAATCATTTATTTGTGTCCATAGTCGACAGGTTTTAATGTGATCTTCATTCACAGAGACAGATAGGTTAGAAAAGGTTAGGTTGGGTGGCTATCCGCACTGAGCAGGGACCCACTTAGGCCAGAACAAAGGCCCATTGTAATACCAAGTGTAGAAAACCGAAAAATCAGCTTCAGAAACCTCACATGTGGAATTTCTTTAGAGAAAAGAAGGAGTATAAGCTCAGGGTAACCATATCCTGTGTCGCACTAAGTGCAGCCCAGTTAAGCCATGAAACTCTTCATTTTAAAGATGTCGAGCCTGGCTTAGTCGTTGAGGTCATTGAAAAAGTACTCTCCTAGTGTTTTCCTCCTCAGCTTTGATAGGGCTGGGGATGTGTAAAGAAGGTGTGTAGACGTTTCTTCCGTTTCCTCGTCTCTGCAGCTCCTACAGAAATCGTTAAAAGGGACACCCATTCAAAGAGATAGTCTAGCTTAATTCTTTCGATCAAGACATCATACGACAAACATGGAAACAATTGAAGTTCTAATGCACAAATAGTAGATCAAATAGTATGTATACCCTCAGTGTCCTGCTTCCGCCAATGGACCCTTCCATATAAGTACTCTTTATAACTTTAATTCTCATGCAAAGTATTTTTTGAACACCATTAATAGTATTCCCCAAACACAACATTCTGAGAAAAGCCAAAACCAAAACCAACACCAAGGTGTAAGGTGTCCCAAAATGGAACTCATTCCCGATGATAAATGACAACTCCAACCCCCACGTTTTCGAGAATTTGAATCATTTTCCTTAAGATTTATTGTGAAATCGGTTAACCGAAGCTCTTACTTTCACATATTCTAGGTGTTGAGCGTATCTGGTGGTTTGGCACAACTATTTTCAACACACACACACACATATATCCTTTTGGGGATTCCATCATATATGCGAAATATGTGAAGTCATTAATTTTAATTTTCCATTCGTAGACAACTACAATTTGTATTCCGTTGAAGTAGTGTGGTGGGCGGTGGAATCCTTTTGGGAAAATAAGTTAGATACTTTGGAGTCATATGTTTTGTTTCCGAATAGTAGGTAATTGCGTCTCTTCATCACTTTCTGATTGTGGAATGGGAAATCATTTCATAAAAATCTAATCAACTTTTTGGTAGACCACTCGTTAGCAAGTCTTTATTTCGCCTTCTGCAGACCATCAGTGCTCTGCGTCCTTCGGTTTTATGAACGTATTTCCATGCCATTTTTTGCCGTTGTTGTTGTTCTGAACTAATTGATATTTCTACGTGAACAGCTGACGTCAAAAATTACCTACGCCAAACCTTCCAATATTTCCACCGAATCAGGGAGCACATCTCGTTATAATAGCACTCCCAGCAGCGTAATCCTTTTTCACATCAATTGCTCCAGCCAAACGAGGTGTTGCCCACTTTAAACGGCCGTAACGTCAGACAGCGGTTATTAGTCGTTAGGTGAAATCATTTTCGTATCAATTTGCAATTTACCCGGAACAGCGGAGAATGTACGTTTTTTTTTATAGTCCTTGAGGGAACCAACAACTGGCAGGTTTTCCTGATTCTAAATTAAGCAGTCAAAGGGGTTGGTTGGCAGTTAGGTAGGGGTTGTTGGTATAATTTAGAAGTTTTCCTTAACGCCCATTTCTAATTCTTTCTTAATTGGAACGATTTTTTGGATTTTTTTTTGTAAGGATTTGTGCATTTGCATTTGATGGACATTAGTTGTTCATTCCTTGCTTCATCTAATCAGAATCCGATTCAGCATGTCTTCAACTGTTGTAAGGATGTGTTTTATTTTTCTTCGGGGGAAAAATTTGTCTGCATGAGTGGAAGCACGTAAATTGTGATATGCTAGAGTAAATATCCATGCTCGTGTGTACGTGAACTTTGCTTGGTTTACCTTTCAAGGAAGAAAAAGGAATGCGATACGAAATCCTAATGGACTAAGAATTTACCGGCATCACTATCGGATGTGGAGAGGACGTACAACGTAGGTAATGAATAAAAGGATGAAGTCGTAAACACGATAAAGTGAATTCGCATCATGTGTTAGTTTTCACAAGGAACTTTGGTTTTTTTTTCCAGGGGAATTTGTATTGTCCTTTAAGAAGTGGATGTTGAGCGTGAAGAGATGGTTCCTTTCTTCTGTTTAAGTTTTTACTATCTTAATGAAAAACCCGTTTCTCTGACTGCATTATTCAAGGACTTGCAGACTGTATAGGACAGCAAAAAGTGTCTGATTCCAAACGACTTTCCTCAGCATAGTCTTAGCGTTTTTTCTATTGCCATCCCCTTTGGCACTTCGGGCTTTGTTTCTAGTTTTCCAGACCACGCATTCTGGCATCTGTTACCACCTGCTCTTTGCAACAGATGACTTTGTCGTCTTAAACCTGGAGATAAGGATTTAGGTTTTGGCTTTTTGGACAACATCCACATCTTGATCAAAATTTGCAGTTTAATCTTCTTCTCACGGGGCCTTTTACTGATGAAGGAGTTCAATATCTGCTCTGCTTTCTTCCTTACCGGCGGGAATATCGTAAGACTGGTATGATTAGGGTGGTCGTCCTGGCTAAGTGCTGAATGCTTTGAACTGCTAAGTGAGCGGATGTATCTAGGGTCGGATCTAAGCAAAACAAGCAACAATGGCAAAACTCCAAGAGTAAAATCTATCAAGGAAAAGCTTCTCAATCCGCAGTTTCTTAAGGTTATTCTTCGGCGGATCTTTTAAGGCATTTTTCATGGGGTTTATGTAAACCCCGAGTTAGGTGAACTTCTTGATGACTTCGTCAGTTTTGACGGGATCTCGAGTTCATTTTTGACCGAGATTAGGATGATGAATCAATTAAAGTCGATCAGGAGGTGGTCAATTTCAAATATTTTTGGTCTATGCTCGATCAGTCGGACAGGAAGAAGCACTGGTGCTTGGAGATGTGGCATTTACCAGGAATATGCCGTGATTCGCCTTTTTTGAAACAATGCTTATAAAGCTGTTGGTGTACGGACATGCTTTCATCGATCCATACTTGGTTGATAAGTTTATTCATGCACCTTACCGCTACATCCTTTTTGTATTTGAAAAGCTCCCCTGGCAAGCCATAAGAGCCACCGAATTTTTGTTTTTTTTTAGCTTTTTTACAATTTAACCAGCTTCTTCCAAGCTATGAGGGGGTTTGGGTTATCTTCATTCCTTATCACTCTTTCTATCTGACGCCATTTAAGTGGCTGCTAAAAGTGCTGCCAAAACTAATTTACAATTCTCTACGTTTTGGCTACTTAATTCCTTCGCTTTGTCGAAGATTGGTGTTCGGGTTTTGAAGCCAGCTGCTTGTCTTTCCTGTAAAAATGTGGATGTTGTTGCACTCACGAAGCTCTTTGACTTTCTTGAGTCTGAAGACCACTGGGGCTACTTCCTTCTGCGCCGAAAGTCGTCTGGTCCCCTTTTTCTGAGTGAAAACTCATCTCGCTGCTTTTGTTTAAAGCTGCAGCCGTTGTTCGTGTGCATATTTTTTCACCTTCTTCTAACCTGGTGCCTTGTCTTCAGATGCTTAATTCGTGTCTAGCGCTGTGCGAATAGCATCATAAGGGTATCCATAACCCCTTTAGCACAAGTGAGTTAAAAAAAAGAAAAATGTGTGTTGCAGATCTGGTGGTCAATTTATTGATCCACAACGAGCAAAAGGCTATTGCGAAGGACTAAGGATGCATCACAAACTGTAATATGGTCGGATCATGAGAGTCTTCTTTTACAATATTAGCCTTCCGGATTGAAAAAAAAAATACAATTTAACCTTGTCGATATCAAAATGTCCGTGTAAAGCATAAACGTGTCTAAACTATTCCGAAAAGTCCTTTGCACGAGGTCGTGGTGTTGGAGTGTGTTTTTTGTTGACGATTCTATACTAAGGTGGGGACAACAAGTTCTCCACTCGACTTGAGTCGAGTTATTGCAAAAACGACTTGACTTGAACGGATGGACTAATGAAGTCCATGCTGTTATAAGGCTAGAAAAGGAATCTAATCCTAATATATCTTTAAATATCATTCTAGATCCCTTTTCGACACATCAAATTTATATTGAAAGCTAGATGGTGCTGCTTTCACTCTACATAATCTTGCTTAACTTTATGTGGCAAAAGAACATGATCTCGTATGGCACTATTATGAACTGAGATTTGTTTAAGAAACAACTTGTAGGATCAACAACAGTCTAGCAAGGGATATCTCCATAGCTTACAGATATCTTTCCTTTGACCTTTTCCAGAGAATATGCTTTTACACCGATGACTCTTCTCATTCAACAGTCACAGGGAAGTAGGTGATACCCTGGTAATGCATTTTCTATTACATTTTTGAACTCTGTCTGGATAACACTTTGCACATCTATTGAAAACTCCGATTGTTTCCTTTTAACTGTGAGATATAGCTTTGGCATTCTTTCTCTTAAAGCCTTCAAACTGCCCTTTCTTTCCTTTCATTCTTTCTTCAATTTTTATTTTCAACGCTATTCGTATTTAAGGATGTCCTTATACTCATAACTCATTTCCTCCAATTCAAACAATCTTTCACTTTTGTTTTATTACAAACTGATTGTTTATTAGAGATATACTTATACATAATGTGTGCACAAAATCCTTTAAAAGATTTTCCATCTAAAACACGTTTCAGTTAATTATTTATTTAATTCATACAGTTCATCATGTAAATACATGCTGTCGTACACTTTAGGTCCTGTATATGCGTCATTTAACAAAAACCAACCTTATGTAAAGTAAATGTAAATAATCAACCATTGGTTGAAATAAATTCATCACATACAAGTCTCAGAATGTATCCCTAGGAAAATGTACCTGTTTCAGCACCTGAATAGGTGGAGTCTGCGAATAATCTTCTACCTTTCCGGTTACGTTTTAAAGTAAATACATTCCTGGGAATGGGGAAAATCGGGGAACCCTTAGTATAGAAAAAAGTTGTGCGCACGTACAATTGACAAGGCGTATGATGGAATAAGGAAGAGAATCCTTGAGAAAAGGAACTTTTCTGAAAAGCTTCCTTTTTTTTGGCATGTAAGAGTAAGAGCACATCGGAACCTTTCATTAAACTACGCAGCGGTAGGGATAATTAAAACTTTATAATTAACAGCGTATTTGGGCAGTATGATGATGATTTCTAACACTTGTATGTATGTACTACATTTTTGAATAAGTAGATACATGCTAATGTATATTTTTCATGACTTAAATTTTGTAACAGAATGAAGGATTCATGTGATAGTGGTGTCGATTTTAGTGTCGTGGCATTTAAATGGAAATAGCTTGAAGAAGGAAGCTTCCTTTAAAACGTTTAGCCAAGTCACAAGTTCAATTGTTGGTTTGTTATCAAATATTTGGATCTAGTGTACCCAGCTTTCGTCCTGCTAAAATGCTTCGAAATCTAAGACAAGTAAGAAGACGAAGCTATTTCTTTGAGCAAGATAATGCTGCACTGTTTGACAATTCGTTCTGGTTGGAACATGATTTAGCAAATTTAGTCTTTCGACCGAATTCAGACTAGTCCTGCAAACTGGAACTTTGGACTTTGAATACAGGAAGACAATTAAACAAGGTTTTAAGCACAGTCTGACTACAGGTCCAGACAAAGATATTCAATAGTTTAACTTTGTTAGCCAAAATATGCTAAACTACCATGCAAGAAGACTGGGATTGACCCCAGATGACCTATGCAGAGGATGCGGTGACGAGGAAGTAGATGAGGACAATCCACACTTTCTCTGTCACTGTCCGGCACTCTGCCATACAAGATTTAAGATCTTAGGAAGGCACCTTTTCCAGGATCTAGAAGAACTGTCCAGCAAGTCGGTGCTTGACATACACAGATTAATCAGTACTGCGTGCTTGCTTGATTGAACTTAGGCTTATGGTTCCTAGTAAGGGGGCTATAACCCCTAGAGCATCACAATGGGTCTACATTGACCTAAGTGTGATGGGGAAAGGATTTCCTTCTCAGTCAATCCTCCTACCCACCCTAACCAAACCTAGCCACAACCTTTAAATATGGTTAATTCTTACATAAATATTACGAGTAGAATCGGTTTGGTGGTAGTAAGATTCAAATGATTCGATGTTGGTTCCAAGATTTAGTGAAACGAGAGAGCTTACGATGGAGGGTAAGAATTAACGTCAAGTTGAGTAAAATACCTGTATGCGTTTTCTCTAAAAAGTTGGATTAGGCAATGTTTTGAATTGTAAGAACAAGCTTTTTATAAATTTTGTCATCGAAGATTATTTTCTTAAAATCGCCTTCCCAAGTTCGTGGAAATACCTACTTCAAAATTATTTCTGAAGATTGACTGTGTCACGTGAAATAAACACCCATCCAAAGTTTATAGGAGAGCTATGTCAGAAAAATCTTAGTCTTCCAGAGTCAGCATTTACTTTGTACCACTGTTAAGGGTTAAGAGTTACTAATCAATTTTCTGTCCCAGTTCAGTCTGCGTTCTGAATACTATTTAGACACTTCTTTTTCGGCCAACTTGAAAAGTCTACTACAGAGGCATAACACTTCCAGTAGAGTGGTCATAAAGCTTGATGAGGTGATCGTGCTGAGCAAATATGATGACAAAGAAATTGGAAAGATATACTGTGAATTATAAGCAATGGCAACAATACCAATAGTTCTATACTGGACACCACCCTCGGAGACTCGTGCTGTGTGAACAACGCACCAGTAAATTATTAAAAAATGTGTTATTCTGAGCACTTGTAGTCCCTGTGGATAGTGCGTTGCGTACACAGATACAACTCAGTAAAAACAAACAAAAGGTATCGCCCCTTCAACAAACTTTTTTTTTTTTATAATTCACTAGCTCTATAAGGGTTATGAATATCCTTATGATGCTATTCACACAGCTCTAGTGTTAGTGTAGTGATTTTGAAACTCAAGTGGTATTATGTTTCAGTCTTTTTGCTCCGAGGGTGATGTCCAGAATAACTGGGGAGAATTATTGGTACTATTGCCATTGCTTATGATTCACAGTATTTCTTTCGAAACTCCCACTGTCATAAGTACGATCAACACTTTCAACCGAAACACAAATGATTGCGAGGCCTTGGTTCTCTTCAAATTTGGTCAACTTTGTCGACCTAAACGTAATGTATATATATAATTTTCTATTTTTCCTTGAGACTAAAGGAAGCAGAAGTTTTCCTGTGGTTTTCCTAAACATATGTACACTTTTCATTACTGAGAAAAAAAAGAAGAATATTTCACTAGCTATTTCTAATCATACAAATTACTAATTGCGAGGTCAATAAATTTGCTTTGTAAAATAAATAAAAATAAACAAATCTCCTCCACTTGCTTTGATAGGAAAAACTACATAAACACACTCTACACTATTTTATCTAAATATCACTTAAGATTTTCTGAAATAAATCATTATGATTGAACACTTTCCAATATAAACAACAGCAATGAAATTAATTTGTACATTTTACATATTCCTTCATTCAAGTTTAAAAAAAAAAATATTAATTTTAGTTGGAAATATAAATATTTTTCTTGAAAACATATTTTTCCGCTTATCTAGTTGATGGTGCTTCGAAAACATACTCAATTATACTGGCGATGTTGTGGATATTTTATAAAAGCTGTTTGTATACTCTCACTTTTATCTTACAATGTTGAGTGTTTGAGTATTTAGTTTGAAATGGGAAAAAGTTTTCCCATAAGCTGTGGCAGATGATGTTGACAGAGAGAAAGCTTGAGCTTAGTATATAACTTTCTCCACTTTTATCAAATGAAAACAGAATCTGTTGACTCTTTAAGGGGATGATGGGTATGTTTTTATGTTGTATCCCCGAGTGGGTTCGTGTTCTCGGAGACTTTTCTCTGAATATTCACTCTTCAGTGTCTCCAAGAGTTTTAGTTCTTAGTATTGGGGAGCACAGTAGAGCATTCTCTCATCTAATAGAAACTTTTTCAGTGTTCATTTTCTAACATCATTTTACAGAACAATGCTATTTAAAGTCTAATCAATTGCATGGTTCAATGTTTGGAAAAGGAATGGTGTTTATATTGTAAAATTCCTTGGCTTATGTCAATGTATAGGTGGTGTAAGTCCTTCAACGAGAGCATTGGATCTTATCTGCTCTACTTGGCCTAGCTCCCAAGCGAGATCGAGCGAGTGATCGAATATTTAAGTGAATAACTGATACAAAAGCCGTGTTTTTTTTGATAATTGTAGTCACTTCAGTCAAAAAAACGATCTATACTCACTTCATCCACAGTAGCAGCCGCACCAACCAATTGGTTTGCGGGTCGATTTCTTTTTCTTCGTTTGACAGTTTGCAAATGTCAAAACCGAGGAAAAGCAACAAATACGATCGGCTAAGAGCTAATTTATGAGATTTTTCGCGCTCTGGTGGTCAACTTATGTAGTTATATCTTCACTTGCTGCTACTGGGAAATTTATCCCCACTTAGTGTGTTGTTATTGCTTTGTGTGTAAAATCTTACTGGGCTGGGTATTCAGTTATCAAAAAAACACGGCTAAAGTTGTATTACCTGCAACAAATAGGTAGGTTCATATATTTTTTTTTATATTTCCATCGTTTACATTAAACTTTACGTGTATTACAAAGATCGACGAACTCTTAACGGTTAGCTCCCTGAAATAATGAGAAAAAAATCTTGATAACTACAAACTCAAAGAGTTACAAAAAATCTACTTTCCAACTATTGCCTTAGTACTTATGATGGGGCTACATTCCGGGGTGACCCTGGGCATCAGCGAGCTGAAACCTTGAAAAAAAGAACATTTTGCCGCGAGTAAGTACTTACTTATGTGTTTAGTTTGAGGGAAACCTTTATATCAATCAACAAGCCTTTACCAGTAAGCCCGGTCTTTAGCTAACTGCCTCTTATTTTGTACTGCAAGTTGCCTTGAATTCTTTTTCTACTTGTGCATCACCTTAGGCGAGGTCTATATCTACTACGTTCTCCCTCCGAGTTAGATTCGAAGACTCTCCGGACTTTAGGCGAGGTCTTTATCCACTGCGTTCTCCCTCCGAGTTAGATTCGAAGACTCTCCGGGCCGGAGCGTTGGTGGTAGCAATCTCAAACTACAAGTGCGCAAGTTTAGACAAGGATGATGTCGTTATACAGCTCGTACTATTCCACGTTAAATCCCCCCCTTCAGAGTCTATCAACGCAAGCGGGACCGAATATTGTATGAACATTTTTCGTTCGAAGCGACCAAGAATATTTTCATCAGCCTTCAGTTGAGCCCATGCTTCAGCGCTATGTAAAAAGGACCTTCCGGCACCAGCCGCAAGAGGTAGGTGGATTTCTTTCGTATGCAACTTTTAAATCGTATTAAAGTAATTCAAAATGGTGGATCCAAGACTGAAATTATAATAAGTACACATAAACGAGTACACATTTTCAATTTCAACGAAATCGGAGCAATTTTAAAGAATTTCAAGATGGCGGATTCAATATGGCGGACATTTTTTAGCAAATAATACTTATGATTATTACCGTTGTCATACTATTAAAAAAAGATGCAAAATTTGAATTTGAATTTGTCAATGCGTAATTTAAAAATAGAAAGGGGCGTGGCACGCCCCCCGCTCAACAGATCACGCCCATCTACGAACTCAGCCGAGCTATTTTTCATCTGAATATGTGTACAAAGTTTCAATCAATTCGGTTAAGAACTGCGGCCCCTATCGTGCGGACAAGATTTCGTTATATTACATAAATGGGCGTGACACACCCTCCTCTCAACCGATCTCGCCCATCTACGAACTCGTCTGTGCTATTCACCATATCAACATGTGTACCAAGTTTCGTTCAATTCGGTTAAGAACTGCGGGCCCTATCGTGGTGTTTACTATAGAGGTCTTGAAAAGTTGCCTTCAAATTTTTTGAAAGTTGCGTCATGAGGACCTCTGCAATAGGTAGTATTTCTTCGAAATCCACCTAAAAGACTGCTCTTGTTCAATATCACGAGTATCAATATCGTCCGAGCATGCATCTAGTTGCAATCTTTTAAAAGATTTTTGGGACTTTCGCATAATCTTTTTGAGTATGATGTTTAGGAAGCCACATGACGGCACGTCAAACTGTCTAAATCCTTTTTTGAAGTTCAATAAGTGCATCGAGCATTCTTCATGGTCATCCTAGCCTAGACAGATGGACGAGTTTGCCAGGAATGCCAAAACTCGACATAGTTTTGAACTGTTCGTCACTAATGAGTGATAGTTATTGCTTTTTGAAATTCTAGGGTGCTTTCCAGTAGAAGTAGACTGAAGTTTTGGTCGTCAGTGGACTATCCTGGTCTAAAACCGTACTGATAAGGACCGATCAGGTCGTTGATAAAATGTTTCAGATCTTTACACAAAACGGCATCAAAGGTCTTACTATTATTAAATTTACTCTGCCACTATTTCAAAAGGCACTGTGACCTATAGGATCTATTATGTTGGAAGCCTGTTAAACTAGGAGGTCGTCGACTGTTCAAAGAGGCACTGCGACCTATAGGATTTATTGTGCTGAAAGCCTGTTAAACTAGGAGGTCGTCGATCTTTCTAATGAATTTGAGGATGTCTTCAGTCGATGCGTTTCTAATCCTTTCAGATGTTACGATTCCAGCGCCACGTACTTACACAGTAAGTGTTCGGCTGATTTATCTTCCTAAAAGTTGACATTCAGTTTCGTGCACAATATTTAGGTTATGCAAGCGATATCTGAGGACTGGCGAGCCTTCTGATATAGTCCCTTTTGTGATCAAGAATGTTTGTTGTGGGTCTGTTCAGGGGTAGGATGACCTTTTTGGCCTGTCTGAGCCCCTGAATGTTATCGCGGATAAGTCGTTTCGTTTTTCCTAGTTCTCTAGACTTGCTCTAAACGCGGAATTGTGGGTGCCCTAGAATTGTTCAGCACCTATGCGCCTTTCAAAAGAACCTCCTAGCTAGAAGGTAAATGATTTCGTTGCCTCTCATTGAATGACGTCTGCGCGATATTTAGGCGACTAAAGCTTGCGTTGTTGGCGCAGTTTAGAGGATCTTTTTTTTGCTCAACCGCCTAAATATTGTTACATGCCTCGACTCATTGATTTAATATTGCATTTTGGACGTGACAAGTCCCCATCTTTCACAATTATAAGCTGAAACAGTAGTCCGTTTTTCTCAGAAACATCGAGCTCAACAGTCCTACGCAATAGTAACTCTAGCCACAGAGAGTCCATTATACTTACATAATTAACAAAAAAAATCGTCAATATTGGTACTTAAACCTTAATCAGATTAAGTCCTTGATAACTCCCTCGAGCTCAATAAAACCTGAGTGCCATTAAAAAATTATTTAAAAAAACTTAAAAGAAATCATACCCTTATACACTTACTTGCTTCAATTCCAAAAAGAAGATAATGTTACAGAAAAAAAAAACGCCGATATCACAACTTGGTTACATTAACCTGCTGTTCTATTTCACAATTGTACCCGTCTTAGTCAAAAAAAAAGAGAACTTAATAGAGTTAATTTTCCGGCAGAGATAATTCTCTATAAAAAGAGTATTAAAGTATACACCACAGTAAACCACCGAAAATAATTAACCATTTGGGAAACATAAAACATACGCAATAGCTTAGATGTACACACAATCGTAGCATCCATCTTTGAGTATCCCACTACCACTGTCGTCAAATAATTAAAATTCTAATTTAAATGGTTGGCCATAAAAAAGTATGTGTACTCTCATCCCCTAGTATTGTCAGTTTTTTTTTCATTCTGTGCCCTCTGTGTGGAATGGACATAGATGAAGTCATTAAAACATAAAAAAAAAAAAAACAATCAGAATCACAATAATGGTGTTTACTAAGGGAATCCCCCTCCCTTTGTTAAGACATTTACTCACGCATTCGACAGATGGATAGATGGAATGGAAAGTTTAAAATTTTGGTATAAGCATTCAAATATTGTCAATTTTTTGGTTTATTTTAACAGTCTCAGCTTGTTTCGTTTTTTTTTAGTTTTAATGATTTCATAACCCCAAATGTAAGCCTGCTTAACCAACCATGACGTGAACAATAAGAGAGGGTTTCTTAAAGAGGATGAACGCAAAATGATTTTTGTTACTTTCGTTCAATTTTAATTCGGAAAATGATTTTGATAACAAGTGAAGCTTCTGTTTTAGAAAATTATACCTTTAGAGGTCCATTCAAGTTCTAAAATTTTGAATGTGATAGCTTCAGCAGTCAAATATATAGGTAAGTTTAGGTGGAAGTGGCTGCCAGCTATTGCCAGCGCACTTAGAGCAGTGATAGGTCCATTGTGATACCACATGGATCTGAAGAGATCTCCATACCAACTCTTTAAACCAATTTCATTAAAAGAAGCGAAGGAGGTTTCTGATATCTGCGCTCATCAGATCCTTAAAGTAGAATTTCCCTAAATGGAGTCTTCTTTTACGAGAGAGAGCTGGACAGTTAGAAAGAAGGTAGGGAATAGTTTCCTCCTCCTCTTCGTCCATGCAGCTTCTACAGAAATCGTTTGAATGGACAAGGACAATTATTTTTGGTCCGGAGATGGATATCTCGACCTATGGGGCGTGTTTCAGATTCAGCCGTGGCCAAATCCGCTTTGTCGCTGGACATGTTATACCATTTGTCCATCCAGAATTTGTTTTCGCGCTAGCATCCAGCTTGAGTTAAAGTTTACATGTAGCCAGGATGTCGTTTTCTGTAAGCACGGGTACGGTTGTTCCATATTTGGCGAGTTCATCAGCCCCTTGAATGTCTCTATGCCCCGGCACCCAACAAAGGTGAATATTGAACTGCTCCGCCATCTCTATAGGAGCTGATCGGCAATCTAGAGCTACTAACGAGTTTTAAGAGACTGATTCCAGGGACTTGATCGCTGCTTGAATGTCTGAAAAGATACGTATATCTGTGGAAGATATCACGTTTTTCTTAAGCCGAGATAAGACTTCTTTGATCGCAAATATTTCTGCCTGGAACACACTACAATGATTTAGAAGACGGAAAGAGAGGCTGAGATTAAGCCTGTCGGAGAAAACACCACTACCTACATCCTCATTGGTTTTAGATCCGTCGGTGTAAATGTGGATCGAATTGTCTTGAAGAAATGACTCATTCTCCCAGAATGACTCGTGTCGAATTCTGAAGGCGAATTCATTGTTGAATATTGAAATATCAAGCTATTTGCTGTAGCCACTGTCTACGTGATAAAGAAGTTGAAATGTATGGCCTAATAATTTGGACCCAAAAACTTTAGTCAAAATTGCGTGCATTTGGCATCGATGTATCTCTTCTTTAATGGAGTAGAACCTTCCTTCGGTGCTGTTCAGTTTAAGTTATTTTGGATGGCTTGGAACCTGCAGATCACCATACAAATGCTGTTTTGTTTCCGTGTCTCTTCTTCATTTTAATGAATGACCTCTTGTTTGCAGCTTCTAACAGACAGAATCCTAAGTTTACCATATATGTGTTCCTTAATTCACATTCTTGCTTTTGAGACGTAGAAGGGAAATTGCAACAAAAGGGATTTCCAGAAATAGAGTGGAACTTAATGCTTCCGCATGA
Source organism: Criorhina ranunculi (assembly GCA_951813785.1). Taxonomy (NCBI): domain Eukaryota; kingdom Metazoa; phylum Arthropoda; class Insecta; order Diptera; family Syrphidae; genus Criorhina; species Criorhina ranunculi. The sequence continues at coordinate 9,259,867 of OX638381.1, forward strand.
CCTAATGACCCAATCACTAGGAACCGCATCGAAATAGCATGAATCACAGCAATAAGTATAGGCCACTGGTCAATTGCTCCTCACACTGCCAAGTTAGGCATCCCGTTCAACCCCCACTGCCGTAACGAAAAGGAAGCCATATTCCACTTCCTCGGTGACTGCCCAGCAATAGCCAGAGCCAGGCAGCGCATACTCGAAAAACCATTTTTCAAGGAACTATCTGAGATTTCTAACTTAAAATTCTGCAACATTATCAATTTTCTTAATTCCACAGGGTGGATCTGAAAACTACACTCCAGCTCACGTGAGTTGTGATATCAAAACGATGCACCCGCGCTATTTATGTCTCTGGCAGGCTTACCAGTTTCAACCACTTCTACCTACCTACCTAATGCTTCCGCAACCCAATTCTGTCTTCTGCCACTTAAGCGAAAGCCAAGCTTCGAACCATTATCCATGAATGGTATCGGCATCGCCGAAGCTGAAAATCTTTTCATCCACCGTATGTGTACTAGCTTCGACCTTCGTTGGAACGAACACTTATTCGAAGTCGCCAAAACTGATGCATAAAATACTTTCCCACTGCTTCAATCTATGCGGCATTCATAAGCCCAAAGCTCGAGTACAACTCTCATATCTGGACGGGTGCACCAAAATTTCAATATCGATAGAATTCAAAAACGCGCGTTAAGACTTAGGGATATTGCAAAGTCAATCGCTTCACGGTGTTATCGATTCCTCTACAATCAGTGCTTTAGGGCAACAAAGCTCCAGAGCTGCTAAATATCCCAAATATATTTGTCACAATGGGGCTCAAAACGAAGAATATAAAACATATTTTATACGATCAAACTCAAACGCAGCGTATTATGTGAACTACCTGACTTGTTCTCACTTTTTTCAAGCACACAGCACCCTCCTTTCCACTAAATTGTTGGACCTTAATCATTTTTAAAAGTTCTGTGGTACGTGACACATGAGTGGTACGCGAACAAAAAAGTTTGAGAACCGTTGCTCTAAGGGAATAGCCAGATGAATTCCGCTCCTTCAACATTTCACCCGTAAGATGCATAATGCTTCGAATGTACATCTATTACAGTTGCCTTAAGATACGAATGTGGAATGATCTACGTAGTTCTGGGTTTCCTCATCACTACAACCCGCAATCATTCAAAAGCAACGTGCATCGTCATCTCCTTCTTCTCTTCTTTGATTTCCCTAATGCCAGTGCTGTAGTTTAAAGGCAGTGATGAACCGTAAAGCGCACTCGAAGTAAAGACATAAACTATACAAATGAAGCCTTAGTCGAAAGCCGACCGTGCCTGACCCTTGATAGTTATTTTGACCAATTTGGTTCAGGACTGGGATTAAGAGAGTCGTTCAATTTGTCTTCGTGATTCCTGTTTGACGTTTACAAATTCTTTGTTTCTTCTATATCTAGTATTTTAGACTGCAGTTTGACCCTCAAGTCGAGTGGATGTAAGAATGCCTTCATCGCAGTCCACAGTCGTGATGTCATTGTCGATATTGTCAATCGCTAATTCAATGCCTTGCTTATGAAGTTCAATTGCTGTAAATATCACACATCCGAAATCAACATCGTTTGCACTAAAAAATTATATGCACATACAAACAGGATAACAACAAGGATTTTATTTTACGATTGGCATTCAGATAAAAACAGGAAATGCTTTCAGGAAGCTCATGAAGGCGCGTGCCTTCGCAATCCTGCTTTGGGTGATAATTACAAAAAAAAAAAATCAACTGCGTCTGTCCATTATCCGGATGCAAGTGTCCGAAATACAGGAAATGTATCCCATTACTGTGTCCAGCGGAAGGAGGGGCCAATAGCAAAATTCATTTAACATTCTTCAACGTGAATATTTTCTTGCTGCTGCGCTGTGTCCTGTATTCCTGTGTGGCAACATTTTTTAATGAATTCCTAAAAGTTAAAGCTTAATTCCAACTACAAAGCCGGCAGGACATTGAGCCAAAAAATGCTGCTGGATAACAAAAGTATGGAAAACATTAATTCATCCCCTGGCGTGACGAAAACCGTAAACTTTTTTTTTATTATTATTTTTTGTTGCTTCCACCAGAGGCAGTATGACATCTCTGTAATGTTTTCATTACTTAGTCTGGACAAGAAAGAAAAAAAAAAGTTTAATAATGTACATTAACGCAATAACCTGCGATTATAGGGAGGAAGGTGCTTGTAATCCTGCGAATTGCCTCTGGAGAAGAAAGTTTTTTCATGTTGTGCTTTATTGAAAATGACCTCTCCCTCGTTGGATGATTCGCCCCCTTGGAGAGGTAATGGAAGCTTAGGGCATATTGAAAATTATTAGCACCAAGGTGGGATGCTGTTGCGCCGCAGGGGTGAGATCGTGGGTTAAGTGTTTATTGTTTCAAATTGAAACAATTTTTTTTTTTTTTTTGGGAAAATAAATTTAATTGAACCCACCTTGAGGTCGTTGCTGACTAATAAGCTGAAAGAGAATTTTTGGAAATCTATACAAAAGAAGTTCTGAAGAAAGTAGATCCATTGTGTTGAATGCCTACTTTGAGCAGTGGCGCAAGAGATAAATATGGTCTTCTAGATTCATCGCTGGGAAATCATTAGGGTCTTCAAAGGACAAAAGCAGAATAAGACTCTAACACGCCTTGGAGATCCGAGTGAAGGCTTTCCTCCGCATAGGACGAACACCTACCTACCTATGAGTGAAGAATGAGGCTCTCTCCTGAATGGCACTTCTAGTAACCCCGTTTTCTAAGTTGTCGTAGATGATATCAACCGGAAAGCTATTAGCTAACAGACGCACTATGAGCATTGTCTCCTCCACCATAAGTCTGTCATAAGATGTCCTTCAAAATCTATAAATCAAAAGAAAAGAATCTAAAACCAAACGTTATATCCAAACTAACATGTACAAAGACTTATTCAAATGCCTACGTAAGAATTCCTTTTTGAATTCTAAAACAACATTGCGCCAAATTTTTCTTAGAAAAATCGGGTCAAGGACCACAGAACACACACATGTCATTCTTTAACCGTCATTAATTTTATTTAAACTGAAAAATGTTATAGTCTTCTGCGGAAATAAATCTTCCAAGTTACGCAATGACATCACTTCGGATAGGGTCACACTTATCAAACGCACCCCCATGTAGGATGATCGCGCACACATTGCATTCAAAATCACACACGGCACCGGGGACCATTTAAAATAATTTATTAGTAGAAGTCTTCTTCTGTCCTTGTTGTCTTTGTTTGCAGATATAGTATCTAATTAAATATTCACATTTGGGATACTTCGTACTGAAAGTCCAATTGAATAATCGTCCCACGTGCCATTCGAATGGAATCTGTTCCACTGATGCGATAGCAATTAGAATTGATTGGAAATTCTTGAGATACTTTTCCATGTCTTTGAATGTTTTGGGTGATGTAAGTAGACATTGAGATGAGTAGATAAATGGATGCGTATGGTAAGAGGCGTTATATGACGTCCACCCTAACTGAGGTTTGAATTCCCTTTTGGATTTTCGATAATTTATTGTGTTAATTGATAGAAACTTTTGTAGAGGCCGCGATAGGCAATTTTGTAGCTATGCAAGTGGTGTATCATGGATAACTTAGATTTTTGGGGATAGATAGCAAAATTCAAGGAAGGAACTCTTCAAGGTAATCGTTCAGTCGTATTCAAATGAAAGTAGAGCTATTTACTTCTGCTTATCCAACAGATTCTTTAGGCAGAAGATTAAAAATGAATTCAACGATGGAAAGTCAATCAAGTATGGGGTTCCACAGGGTTGAAATCTCAGACCGATGCTTTTTATGTTGAAGGCGAACGAATTTCTCTCTGTTGAGGAAGAGTTCGCAAACGCAGGTTATACTGTGAAAGTTGTCCATCACAGATCAATCTGTACTGTGGCCGTCACTGCGTTTTTGTAGAAGGTCTTAGGTTAGGTTAGGTAGGAGTGGCAGGCCGCAGGTGCAACCTCACTCAGACCAGATAAGGTCATTTGTGTTACCGCCAGGTTCTGTATTTCACCAGAAATACTACCTGGACACTGCCTATGTTGATGTCAGCTAATTCACTTAGGATGTTGAAGAAGCTGGCTTCTAAGTACGCTCTTCTTCGTGCTGAAAGGGCCGGGCATGTACAGAGAAGGTGGCGAATCGTTTCCCCCTCTCCCTCATCCATGCAGCTTCTGCAGTAGTCGTTGTAAAGGAGGCCCAGCCTATATGCATGCGTGCCGATATTGCAGTGTCCCGTAATGACACCCACTAAGGTGCTTATTAGCAATCGTTGAGACAGTGGGAGCGTTTGAGATCCATCTTTGGCCAAATCTGCTCTGACAGGTGCTACCTACTGTCCATCTATGAATGGCGGTATTGATCGCCGGAAAGAAGGTCATAGGACACCTTATTTTAGGTTGGCTTAACCCTTAGTGGTCAGCGTGGCTTACTGGTTACTGCATTGGACTGCTTAGCGAGAGACACAGGCATTAAAACTCAAGGTTCCTTCCATTCGTGCCAAGAATATAACACGCACAACATGAATGGTTGTAAGAAGCTAAGCCTTGGTTCTCTATGAGCTGTCGTACCAAATGTACATACATACATATCCATGAGACTGGTATGTTGAGACCAAATTTTGAGAATGTTGGGTCGCTCTAAGAGCACTTGCCGGATCTGTCTACAAAAGCTCATGGCGTTGCATTGGAAGTCCTCTAAGATAAAGAGAAATTCGTTAAGAACAAACGACAACAGTAGGTGGCGTAGTGTACTTCCGTGAACTAGAGTCATGGGAGAGTTGCCTTCACAAGAAGCATTTAAGAATGTGTTTTCGATTCAAGGCCCTTGCAAATGGGCCACCCACAGAGAATAAGGTGGTTGTTGAGACCCTGGAATCAGAAGTCAAAGCTAGTAAATATTTACAGGAAATTTGTAAACGGAATAGCACTGACGAAGACATAGATTAAGCTGAGTGGATATTTGCAAGGAAAGCTTACGTACTTACTTAAGGTAGCGCTACAGTCCGGGGTGGACCTGGGCCTCAACCAACAAGCGTCTCTAGCCAGCTCGATTTTTAGCTAGCTGTCTCCAGTTTCGCACGCTAAGTTGGTTGAGAACCCCTTCAACTCGCGTGCGCCACCTGAGTCTCGGTTTTCCTGTACTGCGCTATTCCTCGGGGGTGGATTCAAAGATTTTTCGGACACTGCTGTCAATCCGCTCTACATGACCCAGCCACCTCAGTCGTTGGACCTTCACTCTTCTGGCTAAGTCGATGGCGCTGTAAAGTCCGTACAGTTCGTCGTTGTATCTCCTCCTCCACTCAGCGTCTATGCAGACGGGACCGAAAATCACCCGAAGAACTTATCCGTTTTTAAGGGTCACGTTTAGTTCTGTTGACAAGAGAATCGAAAATTAGACTATTGGACGCCTGCGCAACTACCACAAACCTATGATCGAGCGAATGGACAAACAAATCTTCGAATCTTAAGACTAAGGTTCAAGACCACCAGGAAGACCGAAACTCTATTATAAGGACAAAGTTATCGTGGATGCCAGGATGTTTGACCTGACAAACTGGAAACAACATTCCCCGAATGAAAGGGAGAAAGAGAATGTACTGCTTCGGTGCTTCTTTTCTTCGGGACTGGAGCTCTTAAGCAAGAAGTACGAACACGTTTTAAAAAACAAGCTTTCCTTATACAAATTTAATGAAGTCTGGCTAAACTTACCAAGACATGTCTACATCAATCTACTTTCTAGTGAGAACTTCTGAGATAAAATCAAGTTTTTAATGAACTTAAAGACAAACGATCTTTGAAACCTTTAAAAGTCTCGTCCTATAGTGTTCACTTTCTTTGAGAATAACGAAACCTGTTCCCTACTTCTAAGCGTCTTTCGAAAGTAAAGCTAACATCCAATCGATGAAACTATGTGACTTTTTTCATCAGACAAGTTCCGGTGAGAAAAACTTACTCTAGCGATCAGAGAAGCAAGGCTAGACTTCTAAGAGAAACAAAAGTTCCGGAGCTGTTCAAAAAGATTTTAACAACGCAATAGACTACAATTTGCATTCAAATTGACAGATCACAGTTGTCAGATCCGCGGCGTTCTTTCACGTTCTTCTAAAACTCAAGTCACGTATAGTATCACGATCAAGTTACAAGTGGCAATGATCCATGTGACTTCGACATTTCTCAACTCTTTACCCACTTGTATGCACACTTGTACATCGTGGTCTAACGCATGTGGCTGTCAAAAAAAAAAATATCCTCAACATCAACAAGTACATCACGAAGCACGAGTGACAGCCGATGGATATGGTGCCATTGGAATTTTTTTTTTTTAGAAACATGCTCCGATCCGCTTTTATTCGATTACCATACTTTAGAGAGGGAGACCAAATAACACATGCGGTTGTTGTTATTATTTCTTAGCTCCTCCAGTCCAATTGGACATCTTAACATACTCGATTGTGTTGTGTTTACTTAACAAGACGAACAGACGGTTTCCCCATCACCATCTGAAGGATGATCTAATTTGGTTATTTTTTTGTTCCTTTTGGTGGTGGTAAATAAAACTCTTGCTTCCATTTGCTCAATTCGTCACTCATTCGGTGTGAAGTACTTGAAAACTGTAATAAATCCTTAGGCACTCATGCATCAAATAAAGATGACAAAGAAGCGAAACGAAAACAAAGAGCACAGACAAAGATTGTGAGCAATGAGGAATCTTCATTAATTCTGATCGATGACCGTGAATCCTTTTTCGGTGTATTTTGGATGTGTTACGACATAATATCGATTGAGTCCAACGGAAAAAAAAAGAAAAGAAAGAGAATAAAGGATATCCTATGGGAATCCATTTTCTTTTAGTTTGTTTACTTTGCTGTTCTCTTCTTTCAGTGATGCAAGTGGAAATATTTTCAGTGACTTTTATCAATCCACCTGCAAGTAGTTTAGCAAGAAGATTAAAAGGCGGTAGTCCCTAGATCAGGCTCGTCTCACTGTTGTCCTTAACGAAAGTTTTTTTTTTTATAATTCGCTAGCGCTAAAGGGGTTATGAATACCCATATGATGCTATTCCCACAGCGCTGGTGTTGGGGTAGTGATTTTGAAACTCAGGTGGTATTCGGTTTCATTCTTTTTGCTCCGAGGGTGGTGTCCAGAATGACTGGGGAGAATTATTGGTACTGTTGCCATTGCTTATAATTCACAGTATTTTTTTCGAACATCCCGATGTCATTAGTACGATCAACACTTTCAAGCCATATGACCACCCCTACTGCCAGTGTTATGCCTATGCAGTAGAGTTGACGTCAGCTATTTTCGCTGTTCATCGACTTTTTTCACATCAGGATTCGAACCTGGAACCTTCAGTGTGACAAGCGATGATGCAACCACTACACCATGTACGTAATCACCCACTGATTCCTTTTTTAGAAATCAAAATTCTTGAACTCATCGTCCTCAAAAGCTTGCACGCAATTGGTAAGTATTGTTCCCTGGAGCCTACACTGCGTTTGGAATAATCTCTAAGGAAATCACTAAAAATTGGATTGACCTCCTTCACCACCATCTGCTCATTATACTCAAACGTAGCTTCCTCCTCATTTTCACACGACTTTTCTAACGCTCATTTATTCGTGACATCACATATGGCAAGAGATTGTGACATCACACAAGCATGGAGATTATAATGTTTTAATTTAGGGTAAAGTACTTAACGAGTTGCATACAGAAAATGTTTCTTGTTTACCCCTTAAAAGGAGTATGGGACTGCATTCGTACTCTGATCATATGCGCTATACATCGTAGTGATCTATTTCGGAAGTGTGGAATATGTGTGTGTGTGAATTAGAGAAGACACGATCGGATTGCAAAGCTACAAGCATGTAAGTATCTCTTCCCTTACTCTGTCATTGTAGACATTCTATGCGACTAATAGTAGAAAATTAATGGGAATCCGGAATTGAGAAGGCACTTGTTGGGAATGGATTGAGTCACATGCACATGTGTACAGTTTTTAAACAGGGAATTAATGATCCCAGTGGAGTTAATCAAGTGAAAGGGTTGAGTAACACATGGGTACGTGGTTTTATTACGCATTAAATATATTTCAAGAAAACTAACATTTTAATTCGGTTTAGGAAGTGACGTGCTAAAAGTTTTTAAGGTTCCTTAGAAATCAAGCTAAAAAAATCAGAAAAATAAGCTGAACAACTACCCAAATCTACTTTAAAGTAAATCCAAGGAACATCTTATTACGATCCTTCCATATCCTTCGCAATTAATGTGATTCTACAACTATGTATGTGCACGCGATCATTGCAGCCTTCAGTTCAGGTTTTCGTAGCCTTGACATGTTCTTTTTACCCTTCAGTAAAATTTCCGAACCTCATTCCTGCAGAAGTTGCTCTTTATTTCTTTCTAAAGATCGCTTCTCGTGCTCTTGGCATCCTTTTTCGGCTTCTAGACGTTCGTTTTTCAAATTCGAAAACAGTTGAACAAGAATCAATTGCCCTGTTGAGAGTCTATTAAAATTGTTAAGGACTTGAGTGCGATGGTCCAGTTTCCCAATTGGACTTCGGTGGAACCTGAGATGTTTTGTCCTCCTCAGTCCCCGGGGTTGCTCCTATGTGATGAAATACCAAAATTTTGGGGTGGAAGCGCTGCCAGTATTTTAGCGTTTCACATGACCTAAGATGGACCGAGGCCTAATTATTAAAAACCAATTTCGTTGTGAAACCTGTGTTTGATTTGCCTGAAAATAACCTTGGCCAAGTTGGTACTTTAGGACAAATGGCTAAAGGATTTTGAAGTTCTAGCCACTTTCCGCTCTGGGTAGGCATTTGATAGCAATTTTTGTCATACAGTCAGAATGTAACCGAAAGTATCTACAGTTTTATGCTGCAGTTAACACTTCGAAAAATGAAAGTACATATTGTTCATGCCAGAGGCATGCCAGCTACATACTTCCATCGCGGTTTTACAGTCTTTCCGATGTTTTTTTAAAAACTAAATTGTTCCAGGATCTTGTTTTAGTCGAGCTTCCTTTTATTTTTGGCGAATCTGCTCAAGGATATAGATCTGTCAGAGGCAGGAACTTTGAGGGGGGAGCAGTAGAAAGGAATCCCGAAGAAGCATCCATAGAAAGTATTTCTAAGCACTTCTTACATCTATATAATTTTGCGGAACATGAGACCAGGACATTTTTTTTTTTATAATTCACTAGTGCTAAAGGGGTTATGAATACCCTTATGATGCTATTTATTCATTCTCTTTCTGCTGCGCTTCACTCTATTGAAAAGACGACAAGTTATCACTCGAGTTAATCAGCATGAAGTACTAAATCGATGCAACTAATACACATACTCGTACTAACGTACATTTTCCTGTCCAACCACCCTTCCAAAATCCTTACCCACTTCCAACCGTTGGAAATTTTCCTGATTAATAACACACTGAAATTAGTGTTTCTCTAACGATGATTTTTCAGTTTGCGTTTCTTCTTTTTAACTTTTCCTTTTTTGTTCACTATACTTGTACCATTTTTGAAAAATTACCACCTTTTTTCAGTTTCAAGAAAAAAACGAATGTTTTACGTGTAACACGAAGCACTCCAAAGGAATCGAGAGAAACAAAAAAAAAAAAATGTAAAGTACAAATTTCTTGTAATTTTTTATTTTCTACTTCTCTCTGGAAAAAGGATATCTCCCTTGTCTTTGGACTTGTATAAATGTTATGCAATGGCACCTTGGTGGCGAACTACCAAGAACAACATGAAGAAAGCAAACATGGAACTTTCCTGTCTGGAAGGATATTTTGTAAAAAAAAAATTTCTTCATTTTCCACTTAATTGCTTCACTGTGATTAGCTATATAAAACTTTTCGCAGGACTTTTCGAGAAAAAAAAAAACTAAATCTTATCTAATTTGTTAGTCTGTCAAGAAGGTGGGTGGGTTGGTTGATGCTGTCTTTAGACCAGTCGAACCGTTAACGTTAATAACAACTGGCAATTACAGAGATGGATACATTTTTCCATGCTTTTTGACTTTAGTTGTTCGAAAAAATCCTTTAGGTCAACCGAATGGAAATAATCTTTTGCTAAGGTCGATCGATATTCAAGACTTTATGAAATATTTATGAAACTTTGTATAGCCGATGAAATAAATATAGGAGGATGTAGGTAAGGTATGTCCTAGGTTTTCTAGTTTAGATACTTGGTTTTCTTTTAAAAATGTTTAGTTTTGTTCGACTTCATCAAGCTGGAAGATCTAGAACCCCTTTTTCTAACCATGATGCATTTGTTTCAATGTTTAATGTGGCGCAACAAATCCGATGCTACAAAGGCATCATACATTCTTTGTGCGCCTTCGGTGTGTGGCCGTTTTTCTTACCTATTTTGGTATTTTGAAGTTCTCTTTAAGAGGGCCGTGCGGACTTAGTAAGCTATTGTTGTTGAATGTGACTTTGATGCGGATCACAGTTAGCTGAACAAGATCATGACAAGATCGCATTGTAACGTGTGCGCTGTGAGAGCTTTATACTACAGGATCTTGTTATTCCCATCTATGGTAAGAATATCTCCTAAAATACTTTAAAGTTTGACTTATATGTAGATACTACGAGGATTATTGTTATGTAAAGGGACTTTCATTAAGCACTTCCTAACTTAATAAAACAAAGTGTGTATGAGACATCATCGAAATTTTACATTGTTCAAATATCCGCCGCGGCCTCTCTGGGTGGCGCGTATCGGAAATGTCCAATTTTCCATGACTCTGGTGCATAAATCAGCCTGAATTTGACCGATGGCATGGGTTATGTTGGCTTTGAGGACCGCTGTGGTTTGTGGGTTATTCGCATGGACCTGCGACTTCAGAAAACCCCACAAGAAAAAGTCTAACGGGGTCAAATCGCACGATTTCGGTGGCCAGTTCACATCACCTCCACGTAAGATGACCATGCCCTCGAATCGCTGGTGCAGAATTTCCAATGTGGCGCCGTCCTGTTGAAACCACATGTCGTAGGTGTCCATATCATCCAATTCAGGCCAAAAGAAGTTGGTAATCATCGACCTATAGGCCTGGCCAACGTCGTTCTCAAAGAAATATGGATCAATGACGCCGTCAGCCCAAAATCCACACCAAACAGTGACATTTTCGGGATGCATTGGACGCTCTCGGATCTCATATGGATTGGTATCATCCCAAATTCGACAATTTTGTTTGTTGACATACCCATTCGTCCAGAAATGGGCTTCATCGCTGAAGATGATTTTTCAAACGGTTTGTTGCCCGAACAGAACACCCATTTTGATAAAACAGTTTTATCATTTGCACGTGTTGTTGAACGCTATATCTGTCCATGATGATTTGGCAAAACAGACTGAATAAATGACAGCCAATTTGACAAATGTAGCTTCAACAATATGGTCGCTATCAACTGTCAAAGCTCGGAAGTCCCTATTGGAAGACCCTTTATGTACGTATGTTTTCAATACCAACAATTTTTGGTTCCCTTTTGTCTCCTTTTTGTCGGTAGTGTCGAGAAAAACTTTGGTTTTTCTGGGACTCGAATTTTTATCAGATTTGCAAGGATACAGGTTGAACTTTTTGAATAGCACAAGAAGGGTGTAGCCTGTGTACGTTATAGGTTTCATGCTCGAAGTAGGTTATAGTCCGTCGATGTTCCGGGTCGTGTCGTTGTCTATAACTATCGCACGCTGATGTCAACCTCGTAATTACAATATGTGATACTGTGATCAAGAAAAACCTATAAAAAGGAGCCAATTGTAAAACCGATGTCATAATGACCCACTTTCAGAATACAAACCCATTCAAGGTTCATGTTACTCTATCTCTTTTCCAGACCAATGTCCAACGCTATGATGATTCCGCCAAACTTCAATAATTTTGCATTCATTAGATAATTTACGAACTTCATTAAAATTGTTATCGTAGGTAAATATAGCATGCACTTATTCTTCCTCCATAACGGTAATTAATACCTGATTGGCAGAATCTTTTTCACCATAACGTTGTAGAATATTAAGACCTTTCAATTTCGATGCTAAAATAACACATTTTAATTAAGAAAATCATAGAACAGATGCAAAGGATCTGCCTCATCTGGATAGGATGACGCCAATGTTGTCGTAAAACCTAAACGAATCTATAGAGCTTATATATACGAGATCTCGAATGGAAACTGGGGTTTGCTATATGTAATGTTTTTATAAGTTAACTACCGCTTAAAGAGATCATAAAACCAGAGCTCTCATTCCCATCACTTGCACGAGTATCTCACTCCTTTTTTTTTCCCTCAACATAAAGTACTAGGGAAATTTCAAGACATACTCGTACTCGTACGTTCTTTAAATTGAAATTTAGGAAGTCATAAAATTAACCGAGTCAATTAATTATATCGAAAGCAGCCACTTGTGTTTTGAACGCAATACTCGAAGTCGATGTGCACCACTAGGACAAGTCAAATGTTTTATGGGATTTTGAGTCGTTTTGTGATGACGACGAAGCACGGTGTGACTTTTAAATTGAAAGCGACTGCACAATACATTGCTTGTGCTAATGGTGGACGACACTTTTACGGGTCCATTTTCTGTGAGCTGTTTTGAAAAGCAATCAATGAGACTTTAGTGGTTTCAATAAACTATGATGTCATAAATGAACTGTCGACTTGCATACATATTTATGAGAACTTGATGTTATATACCCGATACCTACCTTGTACATAATATGTATGTTTTTATCATTTAAATACTCTGTATACTTATGTGACATTAACTTCCCGTGGGTTATAAATCTTTTTGTCAATAGCAACAGGACAACATCAATAAATCACTATCAGCTATTGATTCTATTGAAGGATGTAAAAAAGCTTTAAAATGTGGATGGGGTGCAGAAACGCGTACCTACTTGTTGTATGTATCATCTCTTGATGTGAGCTAGGTGATTAACACCCTGGATTAACGAACTCACGCGAGGAAAGAAGGGGCTGAAAAGGAAACTGCAACAGCAGAAGCTAGAAAGATCACCACACAACGCTGGAACAGACAAACTAGTGTAAGATGAACTGCAAGACTGATGGGAAATATTGCAGACTGGACGGGGTACGGGGAAATGAATTTCTTCCTCACTCAATTTCTCACTGGACAAGTGTGCCTTATCGAGCATCTGCACAGAATAGAGAAAGAAAGTTCAGCATTCCAATAAGGCAATTCGACTTAAGAAAGCGCTGAGCACACATTCTTCAACTGCACCAGATGGTTTGCTGAGGGACGAAGATAAGAAACGGAGGTAGGCGGAATCATACCCCGAATAATGTTGTTACGGCAATGCGCACGAGTGAGGGAAATTGGAACCGTGTTCCTACATCGAGGAAGTGCAGAGATAAATAAAAGAGAAGAGGACGTTAGTCTGCGAAGACCATGGAATATAAGAGCCCCTAAAGCACAAAAAAAGTGTCACCACACTGGTCATCGCTGACGATGCATAAAGCATTCAATCTTAAAAAAGAAGAAGAAGGATAACAGCTCTAGAGGTATTATCGATTCCCTGGAAGTCCTAGTTGATTGCCCACCACATTTGACATCCACTTCGATACCGGCATTAAAGATGAGTCAACAAGATAGTTTTTAGGCAGTAGGTTCTGTAAGGTTAAAGAGGGGAAGCGAAAATAAGGGAACGCCTCACTCGAATCTTTATGAATCCTTTGTCTTCCCCGTGTAGCATCCTACATACCACCTTAAGTACTAAGTGCCCTAAAACTCTAGAAAAAAAAATTACCTGCGAAGTTATATTTCGTCATCGGAAGCTTATAAATCTGCAAGTCCGAATCGAAAATAAGACCTATAGGTTCTATTTGTTTGAAAAAGTAAAATATGAGAAGCTTATAAGCTGCAGCTTCAAACTTTTTATCAAACACAAATACTTAAGTTTGTAGTCTCTAAATTATGAAGCTCTTAAGTTTATATAACTTTCTTCGTGATATCGTCGGAAAAAAAATGCTCGTATACCCGATGAATGGAACCTCAGCATTGTTTGTCCGATCCTAAAGAAAGGAGACCCTCTGAACTGCGCCAACTACAGAGACATAAGTCTTCTTAACATCTTCGACAAGATTCTATTGGCCGTATTGAATGAGTGCCTGAAGCGGTTCATCAACAACCTGAGTGGTTCATATCAATGTGGCCTTCGGGCAGGAAGGGGCACCATCGACCAAATATTCACACTACAGCCGATCTTGGAAAAAACCCCGGAACTCCAAATCGATACACACCATCTACTCATCGAATTTAAGGCCGCGTGTGACAGTATCTATAGAGACGAGCTATACAGAGCAATGTCTAGTTTTGGAAACCCTGCCAAAGTCGTCCGTTTATGCAGGATGACGATGGAGAATGCACGTTGCTGCATCAAGGTCGGTAAAGAACTCATCGAGACCTTTGATGTCAAAAAAGGATTTAGACAAGGCGATGCATTGCCATGAGATTTTTTTAACATCATTCTTGAAAGAATTGTGCAAAACTCACGCGCTAACACAAGAGGCACAATCTTTCAAAAATTCGTCCAATTACTCGCATACGCCGATGATATTGACATAATCGGAAGAAAGCAGCGTGATGTCAGTGGCGCTTTCGCGAAGCGGCGAAGATGGGTCGGTAAATGAGGGGAAGACCAAGTACATGCTGTCAACAAGAAAGGACACTCAACACCGACGTCTCGGACAGAATGTCTCCCTTGACAGGTATAACTTTGAGGTGGCTAAGGACTTTGTCTACCCAGGCTCCGCTATCAATTCAGACAACGACACCAGCGCTGAGATCAAACGAAGAATAACTCTTGCCAATCGTTGCTTCTTTGGGCTAAGAAGGCAATTTTCTAGCAAAGCCCTCTCTTGAACTACAAAAGTGACCCTATATAAGACGTTAATAATCCCTGGCGCAGAGGCTTGAACTTTATCACAAATGGATGTGGGTGCTCTTGGCTGCTTCGAGAGCAAAATTCTTCGGGTGATTTTCGGTCCCGTCTGAGGTGAGTGGAGGAAGAGATACAACGACGAACTGTACGGGCTGTACAACGAGCAGATGGACATCAATGCTCCGGTACGAAAAATCTTCGATTTCGTCCCCGACTGACAGCGCAGTAGAGGAAGACCGCGACTCAGGTGGCGAACGTAAGTTGAAGGGGATCTCAACCAACTTATTGTGCGAACCGGAGGCAGCTAGCTAAAGATCGAGCTCGTTGGTTGAGGTCCAGGTCCACCCCGAACTGTAGCTCCACCTTAAGTAAATAAGTGACTTTCTTCGTGGTAAAGGTTACATTACATTTATATCTCGTCACGCCGAAAATTCCAAAAATGAACTACAATTTTCATGGGTCGCATCTCAGTATGAAAAACATAAGAACATAATCCAATCGCTAGGTGAATACACTCGTAAAAAGCGTTCTCATAACCATTAATTTTCATAATTTATACAATCACACACACTTTTATACTCGAGCGCACGTTATGGCAAAGCAGCCAGTAGAAATAAATTAATCGACACGTGTCGAACCCATTCCATAGGGTGTGACAACTTTCAAAAAAGGACAAAAATCCTTAAGGGTGATCACCATAAACACTGCAGTGTTTGTTTTCATTACGATTGGTTAAGTGAATATTATTTTAATTGTATCCACGTTTATTACCCGTATGCGCTGTGTCCTAAATAACTAGATACACGTTCAATTCCTTTGAGATACTCACAGTTAGGTGTCACTTGCACTAAAAATAATAATAAAAGCGAAACTTATTCTGATGTGAACACGTGCCCAGGACGTTCGTCCTGCAAACACGTCTCTGTAATTCTTAACACCACAACATAATTATACACCACTTTTGTTTATTTAACTTAAAATCATCTCCTTCTTATGACTATCAGTGGTTCCTTTGATCCTCTGCCAGGTTAATCGTACAAAAACAAACGAAATACTCATGAAGGTGTTCAAGAATTCCACCTCAACGTGAACTTAATTATAAACAAACGTCAGGAAGAATGCTACTCAAGGAGCGCACATCATCATCTTCTGTGATCATTACCATTACTCGGTGTTTGATCGTGAGATTCATTAGTAGAAGTTCATTAGTAAATATTTTGACAATCATTATCCACTAGCATGCAAATCTCGAATATTAGCACAAAATATCTAAAAATACTAATACTCTCCCACCTGAAGATGGAAGCGGGTGTGTGTCTGCGTGTGTGTTTATTTTTTTCATTTCGCATTTCGTAGATATTTGCTATTGGCTGTGAACTAAATTCTCCAACCGAGCTGACGCCAATTTTACAGGTCTCGAAAGGTCACAACGCCTAGGTATGTAAGCGCGTCGGTGGAAGTATCTCGAGTGCTTGAACTAAATTCCATGGCGTCGTGTGGTTGTCGGACGTCTCCTAATGTTTGCATTAGGATGAGGACGATTTCGGTTTGTTGATTGCAGAATTCCTAACATGACACGAGGTGGAGGCGCGATGAAAGATTCACACCACGTAGGGATGTGATTGATGGGTTGTGCATAGTAATTGATAGACAAATGTGATTCAAAGAATGCGCCTCGAAAGAATCTTGGCGCTACAGATAGGCGTGATTAGCCGACCTGGCAGCGATATTTGGCGTATCACTAGAAGGTATTTCCACCCTGACATGCCTGATGGTATTTTGAATGACAGATAATTGAAAAGTAAACGTTGACGAAATGTATCTTATTGGCCTTAGAAAATGTTTTTGTCTGACAAGATTGGTCTATTTTTTTCGGTTGAGGTTTATAATGTCGGTTTTAAGTGTGAAACATCTTGCAAAACATCAATGTTTTCCCATATGGGAAGAACATCCTCCCTCTACATTTATTTTGATAAAAATTCATCGCGCGACTAATTTCAACGTATGGATACAGTATTTTTCAACATTTCAATAAATTAAATTGTTACACATGCCGTGTCACTTAATCTTGCCAAGATACAAAAACACAAAAAATTCAGATGTTTATTTTTCTTCATTACAAGTGTCTAAGATTACTTTCAATTGGGGGACTCTATAGTTGGGACAGTTGGGAATTTTGTGTTTTTTTTTTTTGGAAAAAACTATTTGAGGGTGAACACTCTGAA
The DNA here is from genome assembly GCA_951813785.1 of Criorhina ranunculi. NCBI lineage: Eukaryota > Metazoa > Arthropoda > Insecta > Diptera > Syrphidae > Criorhina > Criorhina ranunculi. Next base: position 9,277,052 of record OX638381.1, read on the forward strand.
TACACATTACTTTTACCAGCTGCGGTGCGTGTTAATGTTTCGATTTGGTTTTCATCAATTATATCTTCTTTGCAATTTGTCTACATGTCGAAGTTAATGAGAGACGATACAATATATATTTTTGTTTCGAATTGATTCTGAAGTTGTCACCAAGATGTGAGGGATAAATGAAGAAAATGCTTCACTTTGAGAGTCACGCCATCTTCAGTTGTGTTTGCTAGAAACCCAACCGTCAACTATAGCTTTACCTCAAGATACTGGCAAACTCGACGTCTATTCAAGTCTGGAGAAGTTCTCCTTTGAACCTTGTCTAACAAGCTAATGACTTCTATTCCTTTAACAAGTTTGTTTTTCTGATGAAAATGCTAGTTTATTGTGAAAAAAATGGTTACGATTCATTCATTCAAAGTATTGCCCATCGCTAGATACAACTTTTTCCCATCTTTCTGGCAGAGCTCGAATACCGTTATGGTAAAAGTGTTCATCTTTTGAGGCTATCCACGAATCAAGCCATTTTTTGATGTCTTCATATGAGCGGAACTGCTGATCAGCCAGACCATGTGCCATCGAACGGAATAAGTAATAATCGGACGGCGCGGGTGGGGTAGGACTTCCCATTTGAGCGTTTGAACGGGTTTGGAAACGTGAGGCCGAGCGTTGTCATGCTGAAGAATCACTTCTCACCTCTGCTCGTATTGTGGCCGTTTTTCGCGCAGTGCTCGGCTCAATCTCATCAATTGAAGTCGATATCGTTCCTAAGTGATGGTTTTGTTGGAAAATAACACCGACCTGGTCCCACCAAATACACAGCATAACCTTCGCAGCATGAATATTCGGAAAAGAAGCATGACCGGGCAGTCCCCATGACTTTATTTTCTTTGGGTTGCTGTAATGAATCCATTTTTCATCACCCGTCACAATGCGATGAAGAAAACCTTTCCTTTTTTGCCGCTGGAGCACTTGTTCACAGGCGAAAAAACGACGCTCACCGTCCCTTGGCTTCAAATCATAAGGAACCTAAGATCCTTGTTTTTTGAATCATTCCCAAAACGCATGCAATCGCTTGGAAATAGCTTAGCGGGTAACTCCTAATGGAGAAGAATGCGTCTAAGTAAGGAAGAGAATACAAACCACTTCCTATGCGAATGTCCCAGCCTATATAGAACAAGGAAGACGGCCCTCTGTGAATATAATTTCAACGACCTGGGCGTGATGTCCAACAAGCCACCAAAAGCCATTTTAAAATTCGCAACGAATTCGGGATGGTTCAGGGAGGCTGCACGTTCGTAGCTGCACTTATCTAGACCCTTCCTTTCTTTCTTATCATTTCAGAATGGACACTCCACGACAGAGGAACACAATGGATCCATTAGAGATTCGAGTGAAGGCTGCACATCTTTAACCTAACCTAACTCCTAATGCTGAAGCAAGCTGTTTTTTTGTTTGGCATGGATACTCTTTGAGTAATGCCTCCAATTCAGCGTCTTCGAAGGATTTTGGCCTTCCTCCACGCGGACGGTCGTCAAAATCGAAATCACCGTCTTTGAAGAGACGGAACCAATCACGGCACGTTGTTTCACCTCGGGTAGCATCTTCGTAAACTTTTTGGAGCTCTCGATGCGTTTCAGCCGCCGTTTTCTTCGAATGAAAGAAAAAAAAACTAACACTTCCCGCAAATGACGATTATTTGGCACAAAATCAGACATTTTCACACAACCAAAAGTAGCTAAACGACGCCAAAACAAAATCACAAATGTGTCAAAACGGTTTGTTTACCATATGTCTAAGCTCGGTTTAAGACGTTTTGGATATGTCAAAATCGACCAGCACTTACTGCTAAAGCCATCTATTGACTAACAGCGAGAACTTACTTGCGCACCTAATACATATAACAATTTTAAAATGTCCTTCAGGGCACTAAGACATAAGTCATATAGCTCCGTTGAGAACTTTATAGCCATCTCTGGCAATTAGTGTTCCTTAGAGTCTTAAGAAATCCATTTTTCGTGTGCAAACAAACATCATACACTCTACTGTCACCACCCTCTCTCTAACCGCTAATTATGTTTGCCACTTAATTTAATTGAGGCGCACATTACACGTCATCTTATTACGTTAGCAGAATGTGCAAGGATATACTCGTATCGTATACAGTAGCTAAGTTGAATGGGATTAAATCCACAAGATATTTTATGAATCATTTCCTAAGCTCTTTCGCATCTTAACCTCTCTCTGTTTCTACACCATCATCCCTTAGCACTGAGTATCCACCTCAGTATAGCACGCGTATACTTCTACATTGTCTCCTTAGCACAAAACTAAATCCCCATCGGTGGTGATATCCCACGTATACCATACCATACCAATGTGTATCCTTAATTAAGCTGTATCAATTAGAGTAATAAGCAATATGCTCCATCTTTCTACGTTAAGACAGTGAGCCAGAGTGGCAAAAGGAAAACACTAAAGACGGATGAAATTCCATGGAAAAGAAAAGGCAACGTAATTAATTTGATTCCAAGCCATCTGTAGGTTGATTCGATTCTTTCTTTTCATGTTGGTCGCATTCTTTATCAATTTAGATAAAGGTAGGAATATAAGGGTGGATCGAAATGACTGAACTGAATTAAGTTATCGCTGTATGAGGTCTCTCCTCGTACACCACTAAGGTAATGTTTTGTTAAAGACGGTTGAAGTCAGGAAAGCGATTTTTTTTCTTTGCCTTTACCACCGAAGAAGCATTTTTAATTTGAATTATTATTAAAATACCTCTGGAAAAGAATCTATCGATATTACATTGAATCGGAATTTCAGTGGTCAACGAAGATATTTAATATTCAACTAGCTCCAGGGCGGATAGCTTTCTTTTTCCCTTTCTTCGGAGTTATTTCTTGGCAAAAGTGCGGATAAAAAGTGGCAAGAGCGAAAACTAAATTGAATTCAAGTACCTAACCGGCGTAACTAAGAAGCAAGAAGAAAGTTTTCGAGTTTTCAATTTGAAATTGTTTGTGATTTTTCAATACGGTATTGAAAGGTAGTCATAGATACACACCGCACAGCTTGAAGCACGATAAAAAAAAATAAAAAATTCCGACCGCGGAAAGTATTCTACATCCTAGACTAAGGAATGAACTTCGCCCGTAGGGCTATTATGCTGATTACCATAGGATATCCCCACGAAGGCGTTTTGTCCAACTTGCTATCTGTTGCTTATCTGAGTACAACGTTATGGAGAGCGGAGAGGTACCAAGCGTGCACACAGTGACAATTTACACACATATTTACATGGGCATGCCTTCCGGGATTTTCTCTGAATCGATGACGTCTGGACGGCTGACATTTAGCAACTTCAAACCAAGTCCAGTGTACCTAATTCCAGTCGTTTATCACCACTTAACCCTTACCTGGATGAAAGTGGCATCTTAAGGGTTGGTGGTCGCCTCAACAAGGCATCCGTACCACATGATCATCGGTTTCCAATCATTCTACTAAAGACTGGTGTCTTAACATGGCTTCTCATCAAGGACACTCAGCTCGCAGCTCATGCTCCAAACCCTTCGCATCCATTTTTGGATTCTTCAAGGCAGACAAGATGTGAGAAGTTATCTGCATAACTGCGTCGTTTGCCGGCATCACCGAGGGACTATGCTTGCTCAATAGAAGGTTTCGCTACGTAGGCAACGGGTAGTTCCCTTTTGACCGTTTTTTGCATCAGGGGTCGACTACTGCGGTCCATTTACACTACGTATGCGAACTAATCCGAACTAGATCCAGGGCCAGGGCTGAAGAAAAGCAAGGAAGCGCTCGACATTGAACCCAATGACATCCTCCAAAACCATTTACCGAATCTAACCTAAAAATGATAAGCCTTACCAGGGGTAATGCACAAGGCTTAACAACTATGTCGAGCTTGCTTTGTGGTCCAAGTCTCTAGAATATATCTTGGTGAGATAGCTTATAGAGAACCAGGGCCTAGCTTCTCATAACCACTCATGTTGTGCGTGTTTTATTTTTCTTACGAATGGTAGGGACTTACAGCTTCATCGCCGACTCCGAACAGCGGATTGAGAAGCTTTTTCATGACAGACTATATTCTTGCAGATTTGTCATGTCTGCGAAGAGGTGGTGTCGCGGAAAAACGTTTGGTTGAGACTCAAGCCTCTGTCCTCTCGCTTAGCAGTCCAACACACTATTTACTAAGCCGCAGCGAAATCGGCCAGGCCTGTTATCCGTCTTGAAAGAACACAAACCTTGGCAATTGCATTGAAGATTCAAAACTACAAAATACGAAAGCACAGGACACAGGGCACTCTCTTATACGCACACACACCATCATCCATTTTTTTTTTTTATATTTTCATTAACTCACGTGACAAAGGACTATTCAAGAAAAACCTTTCATGAAAGTCATACCCTTCCTGTCTTGTCTACCGTCACTTTGCCTTCCGTGTTACTTGTTCAAAGAGATACTTTTTGGTTGCACCATCTGGTGTCATTCGTCGCCGTCTCATGTCTTTTTTGCGGCATTAAACCACTGCTCTTGCTCTACCACTTTACCTATGTCAGTCCGCATGTCAACCTTCTTGCATACTACCTACTGTTGACACGTCTACAATATAATCTTGTGCAATTTCAAATCTCTCGTTTCAAATTTTGATTTTCTGTACTTGTGCACAGGAGGAGCACAGGACTGTTTTCACCAGGCATTACAATTCCAACCGAAAGGAGGAGAATTTTGTTAAACAAGATGAGATGCACGCCGCACCTGTGTCCAAAATAGGATTTGCATTCAGGTTTTTACGAGAGAGGTTAGATGACATCATGTGGTTGTGTGGGACACACAATAGGAATGGCATGGAATTTATTTATATTTGAATGTCTCCAAAGATTGTGAAGTTGAAGTGAGACAGCAGCATAAATTGCGAAAGTTAATTGAAAAATATTCACATCTAAGGAAGGAAAGGACACATTAATTTCACAAAGGAAATACAGTCCGTGTTTGAAGAAATTGCTTGACTAGCATTTATGCCAAGTGTTACGAAAGAATTTCTTGTTTCCTTTAAGTAATTGGACCGGCATTGTGATTGCCATTCCATCCGCCCTCGTTCGAAGGATATGCGGCATAAAGTTTTTTTTTTTTTTTTGACAAATTGTGTCAGTACTTTATTTTAGTGAAAAATTCCAATGCGAGATGAATACGAATGTAAGTGCGAGTGTATCCTTCGAAACGATGACATGTGACTTAATCTCTTGGTTTGAAGCTTAAGCAGCTCGAATGGGACATGCTTCGGTAATAGAAACACTTTGGAGGTATGGTTTGCTTTTCACATATCCGTGTGGGGGAGACTGGAGAGGAACAAAACTTCCAAATGATCCTTTGAAATGGGATTGTTTTAAGAAATTGCAAAAGTAGTTGTGATGGGTCTTTGGTATGAATAAATCGGGACTAGGAGTAAATTACTGTAACCTTAGTGGCAATTTACTTATTTTTAAAAGGACGAGATTATGCGCGTGTGTTTATTTTTTCTGTACGTGAGCTTTGTCAGCATGATTATAATCTTGTTCTTATCACTTTAGATTTGGATTGTTGGAGACGACTTTGTGTCGCCCGAAACTGATTGCTTTTTTTTGAAAGGATTATTAGGTGAAATAAAATTTTACAGGATGAACGTTAACGGAAAATTATTTATGAATATGAGATGGTAAACAAGAAAGCTTGATATGATGAACTTCTTAAGAAGGGTATAACACTTCAGTCAGTTGAATGAGGGAAATTCAAGGGCATGGATGACATGTCGCTTCCCTTGTTAGCCCCAGCCCTATGCACAGTATGTTACAACACGAGATTGACTATGGACAACGAAGTGGGAGAATAGCACAGTTCTACTACTACAACTGGAAAGGGTTGTGATCTCAAGCTAGAATGGAGGTTTGTTTTGCGGATGAATTGTAGACTGTCTCTAGGAAGATGAATCCCCTGACGAAGGTTTTGCCTGCTTCGAGGTGTGTTGAGGCATTCACTCCGTAGTTTCTTGATCTTCCAAGCATAGTTAGTATAAGTATGCCTGTGGGACTTACGTCTAACTTCTTAAGATGAAAGTTAGTTGAGTAAACAACTTCCAGTGAGGAGGCTTTTGAGAAGGCTCTCAAGCGTGATTTGTGTGATGAATTCTTGAATTCTTTAATTATGTAAAGAGTTAATGAATTTACGAGAGTGTTAAGAGAATTCCAGGCAAACTTTAAGTCGCTGCCCGGCTATCAGAAAAGATGAAAAGCATTCTCTGGCGCACAACTTGCTTACATATACCCGGGAAATGGAGCGCACTCTCATCATGCCCCACCTCCAGGAAACTCTGACAAATATCGACAAGATAAAAACTGGGCACATTCTTGCGCTAAACAGATCAAACTTAGCTCGATTCACTGGGACCATCACAGGCCACAACCTACTGATGGCCTCGTCTAAGTACAGACGAGTTATGCAGAGGCTGCGGTAGTACTGATGCGGAAGAGAATACAACCCACTTCCTATCCGAATGTCCCAGCCTATATAGGACAAGGAAGACGGCCCACGGTAAATACCACTTCAACGAGCTGGGCGAGCTGTCCAACAAGCCACCAAAAGCCATTCTAAAATTCACGATGAATTCGGGATGGTTCAGGGAGGCCGAACGTTCGTAACTGGACTCATCCAGACCCTTCCACTCTTTCTTATCTTTTCAGAATGGACATTCCACGTCAGAGGAACGCAATGGATCCGTTAGAGGTCCAAGTGAAGGCTACATCACACAATGCATCCACCTCTTTAACCTACCTACCTACCTACCTGCATATGTACCTTAGCCTAAAAAAGGATGTAAAGCAGCCAGTAGAGACTTTCAACTTTCGTTCGTAAAGAGGAAGATTCAAGCAAGCTTCCAAGGTTGCTGGTATAGGCAGGACTATATAACCATATGAGCGATGCATAGATGATAAGAGGGACGATTATTGCGAGGTAGGTAAAGAGTATCATTTTCGGCCTTAGGTCAAACTTGCTCCTAAATAGTCTTAATATGCTTATAAGGCTGTGCTAGCTTTGGAGATTTTACATGAGCCTTTTGTCTAGAACTACTTTTAGATGTTTGACTTCTTTTGAGAATCAGATCTAAGCATCGTTCAGCGAAAGAGTTGAGGAAAGTGGTAAGAATGATGGTTAAGCTGGAGCTTGAACATTTTTAACAATTTTATACAGCGATATTTGCTGTTATTAAGGAGCTGAACATGGCGATTCGTAAACATTTTAAATTGTGAACTTATGAACTCGTTGTCACTAAGCTTTTTGAATTACAGTGGAACCCGTTTAGTACGACTTTGCTTATAACGAATAACCGCCTTTAGCGACGTAGACGCAACAAAATGTTAGGTTTGCAAACAATAAAAAAGTTGTCCGGTTAGATCGACTTAATGTCGCCGGTCCCTTGATCGTCGCTTTATGCGGATTCTACTGTATATTCGAATACATCCCGAAGGTCGTTTCTTTCGGATGCGCACGTTATTTGCAACTGCTCTGGTGCCATTCAACAAAATATATAGATTTCGCAAAATGATTGTTCTATCTCAAGTGTCATTTTGGTCCTTCTGATACCAAGTGGACATTCCACAGCCAGCTAAACCGCAATTAAGACGAAAAAAACTACTTTAGAGGAAGAAGCAACATTGGTGTATGGTAATTGCAATGATTCTCAAGGCCAGAGGGGAGCTCTTTAAACTCCATTAGAGAGATGATCTACCAATAATTTTCCAGTCTTGAAGTGCGAGTATTAGTTCGCCCTATATTCGTTGGCAACATAAATGAAAATCGCTAGTTTCTACTGCAGTTTGGTTGAACTTCTCTATTGAAACTCATGAATGCAATCGAATTCAATAGCAGTTCTCACAACAAACATATACACACTGTGCAAGTCCTTCTGTGAAAAATCAAAACAAAAAAATTTCCAAATGAATTATCACATCCTTCACCATTATACTCGCATATAGGGTTAAAAAAAAAAAAAGAAACGAACAAACTCTTTCATAAAAATCAATTGTTTGAAATCCATTACGATTAATAACAATAACAATAAATAACAACTACAACAAGGGTGCAAGTAGACGACATCATCCACCTAAAATGGATGATGTTACATCCTGTGACGGTAAACGTTGTTCAACAACGTTTCACATAAATGCATCCTTAAACAATTTTTATTTTATTTTCAATAATTGCTCATCTGGAAATCAAAGGCTTTATGCTACGAGATAAACCTCATCCACTTGAGAAAAGCAACCCCGGCACGTGTCAAAACTCACTTTTGCCAATGACAAACGATGTCAATTTTTCACTTTTATGTCAAAATTCATTCGAAGCGGAACCAAAGTAGATGTTGGATACGCATGATCATTATCCTTGCATGGGTTACTAGTACGTATGTCTATGACAATGGTTACCTTTTGCGTGCAAAAGTGCTCAATGTGTGTGTCATACGCAGAATAGAACGTGATGACTTTGGAGGAAATTGCTTACTTCCGGTTATAATAGTGGAGGGAGCGCGTGTGTTATTTTTTGTCATTAAGGGCAGCAGTTGAATTGTGTCAAAGAATGCTTTTTGCATTATGGGAACAAAACTAAGCTGAGCGATTGGAAGAAAGGAACATTTCGCAGACAAAAAAGTAAGAAGGAAAGAAGATAACCTTTCAGCCAATTTGTAAGAAGTCAGCACAACAATAAAAAAGCTGAAGAACAGACTGCTGAAAAGGATGGCTTGCATGTGAGGGGTCTGAAGTATCAACTCCATGTGTCCTATCTACAAAAAAAAAAAAGGTGTTACGTCTTATAACCAGTGTATACAAGGGTACAGGATACCGCATCTGCTCTACACTAATCATCACATACCGGATTGACAAATACACCATTTTTATTTTTATTTTTTATAATTCACTAGCGCTTAAGGGGTTATGAATACCCTTTTGATGCTATTCACACAGCGATAGTGTTGGTGTAGTGATTTTGAAACTCAGTTGGTATTAGGTTTAAATTTTTTTGCTCCGGAGATGGTATCCAGAATGACTGGGAAGAATTATTAGTACTGTTGTCATTGCTAACAATTCACAGTATTTCTTTCGAACATCCCGATGTCGTTAGTACGATCAACACTTTCATATGACCACTCTACTGCTAGAGTTATGCCTGTGTAGCGGAGATCTTTCTCTACAAAACCCTGATCTTGCCAGTCCTGCTTTATGGAGCTGAATGCTGGACGATAAGTAAGACAGCGGATCAGATCTTGGGATCCTTCGAAAGAAAAGTCCTAGGTCGAATTTTTGGTCCAGTCTGCGAGGAGGGTGAATGGAGGAGAAGATATAATCGCAAACTCTACGAGCTGTACAAAGATGTGGATGTAGTCCAGAAGGCAAAAATCCGTCGAATGCAATGGTTCGGCCACATCGAGCGAATGGACGAGAATGCTCCAGCTAAGAGGATCTTCGAATCCCAGCCACCTGGTTCGCGAAGAAGAGGAAGACCGAACCTCCGGTCTAAACATCAGGCAATCGCGGACGCCAGAAGCCTTGGTTACGTAAATGGGAAGCAGCGTGCCCGGGACCGTAAAGGATGTAAAGCGGCATTAGTTCAGGCTCAGACCCTCCAAGAGTCGCTGGCCTGATAGGTAAGTAGTAAGTAAGCGGAGTTGACAACAGTTTTTTTTCGCATTTGATCAACTTTCTTGGCATCAGAAGTTGACACTTGAACCACTGTACCACAGCCATCCTGTGACAAGCCTGGATAAAAAAAGACTTTGTGAAACAACGATTTTTACAAACGTTGATTTCATTGTGTTACCCACTTTAAGTATCACAAAAGGTTTCTTCCATAACTAAATTTCATGTTAATTGCTTCGGGCTATTGTCAATCCCTCTAGTCCTTAAATCATCAAACACCGTCTTTGTGTTATTGCTCATAAATTGTTTCCTTTCCAAAATATATCGATAAAATCCGCAACGAGAATAGGTGTACAAAGAACGAACTTTATGTCATAAAAGCAATATCTTTGTTAGCATCTTCCCTTAAAGTAAAATACCAATATTCATAGATACTGTAAGAAGGGGAGGTAAAATATACTCATGTACCTCTATATTCATGATTTAATATCATCGACTAGAACGCCTGAATCCTCAAATTATTACACACGGTTGAATGGATAATCCTATTTGAGTGGAAGACAAAAGGTTATTACAATCATGCTTCATGCCTTGAGGTAAAATAATATTCGATAATTTTTGCTTTATACGCCAGTCTGGTGGTCTAGGTTTTTCAATGGGAATTTTCAAAAAGCTTTGCTTGAAGGAATTTTTAACCTGTGGATTTGTAGAAGACGAAAACCATTAGTTAATGGAATATATTTGCATGTGTTGGTAAAAGATTATCGAATGTTTTATAGGGACATTTTGTGAGACTTCAGTCGTTCTATAAAGCCAGGCTTTGTGGTTTCAATGATGCATTTGAAGATGGTGTGGCTAAAATTAAGAACATAAGGGTAAGCTACTCCAACTTGGTTTCGAAACCAAAAATAGGCGTTTCCTTATTCCCTTTGTCAACTTAAATGCCCCTTTCCACTTTAATCATCCCAACCCCACTTGAAGGCTTCAAATCTCAATGCATTCTATCATCAACTAACATCCCCGACCAGTCTGCTTACCTTGGTAAACCCAGCTGAAAAGATCCATAATTCTCTTCTCAAACAAAATATCCTTCATTCTGTCCACCGGTCACTTTAGAATGCTATGCATGATAAATATATAAATCATCACATAACCACTAACCAAAAAAAAGCGAAGAAAATGTATCAAAATGAGAATTTATATTCTAGGGTGGTCTTTTGTCAATTTTTGCACAAGTTAAGCTTTCAACCCACACCCCAGGACCTCCCAAAACACACAAAAGTTCTCATTATTGTGTTGTGTTGTCGACGAGAGAATATCCGTTTTGCGACGATATCCATAACCATCTTCCTTCTTTGTCATACTGTGTCGTCCAACGTGTCTTTCAGGGGATTTTTGTTCAACTTGTATTTTGACAACCTAAAAGGATTTTCTTATTTATATGAAAGATGTTAAATTTTGATTTATGTCAGCTACGTGGAGAACTTTACAATCGAAGAAGTTTTTTTTTTTTCTCTCTGCCAGGAATGAGAAAAGTCAAGTCAGGATAACACGGGATTTTCGAGATTTTGAATAGCTTCGTTTTTTAGGTGACGAATTATCATGGATATTGAGATGATTATATTGAGTTGGGTATTTGCATATTTATTCAGATAAAGGACCTGCCCTAGATTGAAATATAAATGTTGAAAGAAACACCTTGGAAAAAAAACTTGAGGAAAGGAATTAGTATTGAAATACATACACACATACTTACTTGTACTTTAGTGGAAGTAGTCCGATGGTTTTCACCACTTTCTAAGCCGGGTAAGGAATGTTGTCGAATTTTCACAGATGGCTTCAAGACCTGTGATGGCTCCGGCGCTGGAGTCTTTGTGGAAAGCGACAACATTAGACTGCACTTTCCCCTAGGTATTAATGCATCTGTCTTCCAAGCGGGGATTTTTACCAAACCTATGACTGCGAACTATTTAGTGAAAAACCAGTGGAGGGGACGGAGTATCTGCGTCTGTAGCAACAGTCAGGCTGCGCTTAAGGCCTGTCTCAATCTTCTTACTAGATCCAAAATAGTTCGGGAATGCAGGTCTAGTTTGAATTCGGTTGGAAGACTGAATTTGCTAAGACTTGTATGGGTCCCTGGGCACAGCGGGATTACCGGAAATGAGGTCTCCGATGAGCTTGCCAGGCAAGGCTCAGAGGAAAACTTCTCCGGCCCTGAACCCACGTTAGGTTTGTCCGTATCTTCGGTTAGGGCTTCTATCGATGGTTGGGTTTCTAGCAAACACAACTGTAGATGACATTACTCTCCACGATGCAGGCAGACTAAACAGATCCTTCCCGACGTCTGTAAGAAATCCGCGGCATTCTTGTTGTCTCTCAGCAGAAAAGACTGCAGACAACTTATTGGCGTTATTACGAGACATTTGTCCTTTGCCAAACATCTCAACGTGTTAGGTTTAAGTGACACCACTGTCTGTGACACTTGTGGAGAGGGCGACGACACTGCGGAACATTTCCTATGTGATTGTCCTGCCTTTGCTCGTATCAAGTGGCAAAGTTGTGGGGCTGATGTGATGAATGCTGGTAACTTAAGCTCCTTATCCTTGAAGCTCTTGCTCGACTTCGTCTTTTAGAAAGACGAAGAAAACACAGTAAATGGGTTGTACCTGCTGGTAGTACAATGGACCTGTTTTTGCCTCTGAGTGCTCCAGCGTGGTGTTCCAACACCCCGACAGAAAAAAAACAAAACAAAGACCTATGGGAGGGACTTTCATCAACAAAGACTTGCTTTGATACAGCACCTCAGCATTCTCATTGGAATATATGGTGCAAATTCGTTGCTTAATCTTATTTGTATCTCTTAAGGAAGAATAATTCTCAAAACCTTCCTTTTTGTTCAACACACTGAGTCTATCACACTCTCAACACAGTTCATATCAAAGATTCTACCCTGTTCACAGATGTCATCAGCCACAAGCTGTTCTTCCATCTAGACTTTACGATGAAAACATTCCTATACATTCACACACTTTTTCATGATAATTTATGTGATGAGTTGCAACAACCAACCCATCCAATCCACCCTGTTAATACGTTTTTCTTGATGTTTTCAACAACATTCTCCTGCTCTCCTGAATCTACTTCATTCGGATCACCTAGAATGGAATTTATAGCTTACTTGCCTTTGGAATAGGCAAAAGCACCTTCTGAAATACACATGAAACTTAGAAGGTATCCTTTGGAGACTCTGAAAAGATACATGGGTACACATGCGATACTAAACGAAAAGTGTATTTTATGTAGGGTTGCAGGAAACAACATCTGGCCGTTATGGACTATTGTCTTACACCGTATCCCCTTGACCCATATGTCCGGGCCAATAAAATCTGAATTTTGATTGTGTACTCCATGTAGTCAGAACACATGTGGAAAAGGTATACAATGTTAGATTTTGTGAGGTAAGAGTAAACGGTAGGAAAAGGATACAAGGAAGCAAAACGAAATTAATATCATGTGCGGACTTAATTGCAAACGATTTCACCTTTTTCCGGTTTTTGCTTGAGTAGGAGATGCAGTACGAGTATGTTAAATTGAAATTTCTCAAACGAAATTAGTTGGGATTTCATTATTTTAGGGATAATTCCATTACCAAATGGGACATTCAATTCCAAAAGATAGTAACTCATTCTTCAAATATGAGTTTTCCACTAAAAGAGTTCTTATACTAATAGACAGACCTTTAGCACTACAAACCTTATAATCTAAATTGTGTCCCATTAGGAAAGCGCAAAAAAGCGGTGCTGTCAAGAATAGGGAATCTCACGGCACTATATTTCACCAATTGACGTCGGATCTTTGCGAGAAGACACAGCACAGTTTTTTTTTTTTTTTTGAGAGCATGAGAGATCCCACCGGCATAAAAGAAGTTCAATTGTGGTGCTTAAGTTGGTTTGCATTGACTGAGATACATTTTTACTGGTACCTGCCGATTGGTCTGCTGCAGAAAGGCTTAATGCGTTTTCTTATATGTGAAATTAAGCAGATACATGCCTTAGTAGTGTCAGTAGACCGTTTAAATGAAACACAAACTCTTTTAAAAACAACGCACTTATTTATTTATATTTATCCTCAAAGCGACTGTAACAGCCGACGTGCTAATAACAACTGATCTTTAAGTTTGGGAGAAGTATAAAGGAAAGGAAGGGATCGATAATGTGATGATGAGGGATGAGTGTATCTGGTTGTGTGTTGATACACTCACACATAGCATGTGTTGGTGACAACTCGGCCTTTCCTGACAGAACTCGTCCCGAGTTACTCTGCTTGGTCTTCAGCTTCAGAATTTGCGTCATCATCACTGTCGTAGTCTTCGTCGATTTCTGGATACAGCTCACACCATGGTTTCAATTTATCACTGCTAGCAATGGTGCTGAACTTTCGTTGATTAAGTTGAAACTCGCTGACATCCTCAACCACGTATCGATCATAGCGTAAGACTCTAGCTATGACATACGGTCCTCGGTACTTCACTTCTAATTTCCGTGATTCGCCCGTACTAGGGATAGCACTCTCCACTAAAACAAGATCGCCTTCTTTGTATTGGCGTGGTCTTACGTGCTTAGCATCGAACCTAGCTTTCCAAGCTCTGTGTGCTGCTAGCATTGGCAGAACTCCTTCGACAGTAGGCATCGACCATGGTTGCTTTTCTGTTACGGCGTTTAATTCTCGGTAATCTACACATAAACGTTCTTCACCATTTTGTTTGCGAACAAGTACGATAGGCGAAGAATATGCAGATGTCGGCGGCTGAATTATATCTAACGCTAACAACTCCGCGATGATCCGTTCTACTGTTTGTCTTTTCGGGATCGGAATCGGGTATAGTTTTTTCACTATTGGTTTGTTATTAGTCACTGAAATTTGCATTTTAACCGTTGAACACTTTGAAAAATACACGGCTGACAATGTCCTTCTAAGTCCATCGTCATTAATACCGTTCACGAAATATCGAATGATTGAATTGTCATCCAGGCTACCGCGGCGACCCAACGACAAAATACGATAATAAAATTCGATCAGCGACTCATTCTTATCCATTCGAGTTTTCATCATCTGCATATGGATATCCGCGGTGTTTATCACACACGGGAAGTCATTCAGAAACGCAGACACAAACTCAACCCACTCATGAAAAATCGGATTTGCGTCTATCCACAATTTAGCGGCTCCTTCGAGTTTGCTAAAAATCGCGAAAAGTAATAATTTTTCGTCCCAGAGATACACATGTTTGAGTTGTTCTACGCGATCAATAAACTGCATACATAGATGTTACACCACCACCGCACGGGTCAAATTCGGGTAAAACCATCACAATGTCGCGCACATTATATTGCCGATATTCGCAATGCATGTTATTGTTTTCGTTTTGTTTTGTTTGCACTAATTCACTTGGGGTATTATTCACATGCGCAGATCCAGATGAACTATTTGGTTTTATTGCGGTCGGCGCCGTTGTAACAGCCGTGGTTGTTATTGTCTGGGTGCCTGGCACTAACGATGCGGCACTGTCTGCTAGGTAGAAAGGATAGTCTCGTCCTATTTGCGCAGATGTCTGTGATAACGACACAGATGGCGATGGTAAAACCATAAATGAAGAAGGATTGTCCGTCTGCATTCCTACAGTTTGCGGCGTCGTCGTCGTCGTTTGATTTTGAGTTGGGACTATACCTGAGTCCTGTGCAAGTTCAGAATTCCTTCCAGTCGTCAAATGAATTACCGTTTCTAGCTGTTTGGCGATCATCTCCATTGTGCGTTGGAGAGTGGTAACATCGTCCCGAAGCTTCTCGACAGTTCCGTCATTTGCTGGCACATTCTGTTCATCTTGCACCTCAAGTTCCTTGTCCACACACTCCTCTACGGCTGGAAATGTAACTCTACTCAAGTCACATTCCCTCAAACGCGAAATTAGTTCTCCCCTCGTTCCTGACGTTTTCGCCCCTGTTTGACGAAGCATGTCCTTCAGCTGTCCCAGTTTAAACTTGGATAAATTCTGCGTATCCATCTCACTTCTGATAAATGTCAGTAGACCGTTTAAATGAAACACAAACTCTTTTAAAAACAACGCACTTATTTATTTATATTTATCCTCAAAGCGACTGTAACAGCCGACGTGCTAATAACAACTGATCTTTAAGTTTGGGAGAAGGATAAAGGAAAGAAAGGGATCGAAAATGTGATGATGAGGGATGAGTGTTTCTGGTTGTGTGTTGATACACTCACACATAGCATGTGTTGGTGACAGTAGTTCCTTCAAGCGTAGGATCGACTTTTTTCCATTTTTTTTTTAAGATGACGAATTTAGACACTTGTTGGACGACATGGTGCATGCATCCTATCAAGACCTCACCTCTGTATTTGAAAAGCCACGCTGGAAAGCTATCAGAACCTGAATGCGTCCCTATCATCCCCAAGCGCAGACCTGAAGAAACTCAGTTAAACTAAAGATAGAAGCATTCGAAGTCCCTCACCTTAGTCCACTGCCGACGTAACGAAGTTCAACGCAATCCACGACGTTATTGGCGGAACAAGCCAAAAAGGATTGAAGAGTTTCATGCCTCCATCGATGCCCTTCGTCTGGAGTCAGCTTCTAACAAATCGTCAATCGAAGTGTTCATGGAAGAACTTAAGATGATATCTAGTAAATTCGAACTTTTGCCGTGCAAGGGACACCCAGCGAATAACAAATCCCTTCTTGACGAACTTCGCATGGTCTTTGCTTCACCTGAGAAGGATAATTTGTCTAATGCTAATGCCTCCTTCGAAATTAATGATACACCCCACAATATTCCCAAGAAGGACAATACAAAACCTAAGATTGTCGCCCAGCTTCTCAAAAGAACATTCGGATACCTGGAGACAGCACTGGACCCTAAACCTCTTTCAACTCCAACACAGCCTACCTCATCGAAGACCTTCCCCTCTGCATCGACGAACAATGGATGCAAAATTGGTTTGATTTCTCCACAACCAACTTTGAAATCTTCTCACGTGATGACACCGAGTTTCGTCGTTGGAACTACCCCACCCCATCAACCCGTAATATAACTAATTTGAGATGTTCCTTAGCTCCTTTATGGCTGCCCCAACCTCTTCTAAACTGTGGAGTGAACTGAGTCTTTATTTACATGACTTGGGCTTGGGGACTCGTCTTGTCATATCACTCTTTTTATCTTATGCCAATTAACCAGCTGCTGGACATACTGCTGTGTATTACCTACCCCTTATCGAGTGTTCAATTAAACGCAATGCACCGCTAAAGGTGAAGATGATTTTCTGTAGGAATAATCACTTATCTAGGATATTGGCAAAATATAAGTTTATGTGACAAAAATCAGCATCCTTTGGGGGGGAAGCACGTAAGGGTGACAACAGATGGGCGGAATGTGAGCAAATATTCCATTCTGTCCACCAAATTTACGAATAACAGAAATAGCCTTTATACACCCTCTTTGACTCAAAAAGGACTATTGTCTCTAGGGGTGGACAATTTTCTTGCTTTTTTCCACTTAAGGTGGGCTGCGTATTAAAGGCAGAAACGAAAAAAGCGAGGTCTACTTCAGTGAATACACATTCAAGGCACGCCCTTCTTTATTAGTCAATCAGACCGAGCCTGATAATGATGAAGATAATCATGTTAATCCCAATGGTCATACCTATGTGGTTATTTAATTTCTCTTGGTTACTTTCCGGACTGCGACGTGATTCTATGTCATCTTCAACTTCAAATCCCTGTTGAAACTCTTACCCACAACGTCAATATACCCCCTCCCACTTCGATTATTTAAATCTAAATTGAAAATAACTTCTCACATTCCTCATTCAAATTCGTGAATTCATCACACCCTCAAGTCTCCACGTTTTATCGTTTCAAAAAAAAAAACAAATATTCCCATATCTACTCTTTCGACTTCGATTTTGACTTTTAACGTGTTAGTTCGACGATATACATAAGCCAAAGGAAACATCCATGGATTTCAATAAACACCTCGTCGTCTAAGTCGACCTTAATGGCCAATAAAAGGCGAATCTATGCACAATTCCATTCGGATAATCCTTTCGATTTTAAAATATTTTTTTCAATTTTCACCCTCGAAGATCGTACGGATGGATGGTGGGATTTTCTTTTTCGTGAAACGTGCTTGTTTATGTGTGTTTGTTACAAATCCTCTATCGCACTTAAATCGAATTCCACAATTGTGACAAATTTGTTTGTTTGGAAATAACTCTTCGACTTTAAACGACAAGGGTGATGCGATGCTATAGTGTGGAAGAGGCATTTAAGCGTCACGTGGTTGAATGTGACTTTTCGATTTATTTGCAAGCTGGTGATAAAAATAAGTTTTAACTTATTTATTGGAACGAAGTGAAAACATTTACTTTGGAAATTAATACTTTGCACACTTAAAATCGATGTAGATACCCCATTACTCTGCGTCTTGATATTGGTAGCCGAATAAAAACACGTTTTGTAGCTAGAGCTTTGTACCTTACATTCATCCTTGTTTCAATCAATTAGGTGCCAATTAATCATTTCATTCATAAGGAGTTTATTTATCTGCCTAAATATTTCTACTGTCTTTCCTAGTTTGTTGCAGAAGATTGTGTATTTCGATAAAAGTGGGGGAACCACGAGGACATTAGATTGATTACCTCATGAAATGTCATGTAATTTATCGACAGCTGTTAAAATACTCATGAGGATTTCTTTCAAAGAATTCCAGTGGTTCTTAAGCAGATTTCTAGAACGCAGGTGGTTTCCAAATGTGTTGCTATCAATAAATCAATAAACGGCCCCATCTAGTGGCTTGTATGCAAGATACACATTTTTAAATGATATTGTGATACACAACGCTCAACCCATTGCACTTACGTCCCTTCTTTCCAAGGTCATGGAAACGCTTATCAATCGTCAGCTTATGATCTTGACTCACGAAAACTGCTCAATGACCGGCAGTACGGTTTCCGTAGCAACAGGTCCACTGGTGATTTGATGTCTTATCTCACCGAGAAGTGGAACGAATCTCTACATCACTTTGATGAAAGGTAGATTGTTGCGCTTGATATTTCAAAAGTATTTAACAGAGTTCGGCACCAAGCTCTTTTGTCAAAAATGTCTTTCAATGAATTAGAAACAACCTTTCGGGCCGTTCAATTCCAGTTGTTTTGGACGGTCTTAAGTCTGCAATCGACCATTTAAATGCTGATGTCACCAGAGGCTCCTTCCTATCTTCGACTCTCTTTCTCATTTTTATAAATGATCTTTTGTTTGCAACTTCTTATCCAATTCACTCCTGCGCCGATGACAGTATCCTCATATTCGTTCCCTAACTCATGTCCCTCCTCTTCGGACTTAGTAGTAGAAAGCAAAGTATGTTACAACTCATTAAGTTCAGACCTTGACAGCATATTAAAATGGGGTTCTACAAATAGAGTGGAGTTTACTGCTTCCAAAACTCAATGCTGCCTTCTGTCTCTCAAGTGAAACCCAAGCCTCCAACCAATATCCATGAATGGTACCTACATCACCGAAGCTGAAAAACTTTCCATCCTCGGTATGTGTATTAACTACGATCTTCGTTGGAACGACGAAGTCACCAAAAATGATTCAAAAAATACTTTACCCCTTCCGGTCTGGCTTCAATTTACTAAGCGTTTATTCGCCCAAAGCTCGAGCACAACGCTCACATCTGGTCTGGTGCACAAAAAACCGTCCTGCACATTCTAGATAGAATTTAAAAACGCGCGATAAAACAGCGCGCGACAGAAACATTGCGAAGTCAATCGACACGCTTGAACACCGAAGATATGTTTCCTGTCTTTCACTGTTTTATCGATTCTTCTACAAAATGTGCTCCGTCGTAGTAGCCAGCTGCCAGCCGCCTTTGCAACATTTCACTGACAATACTCGTCATACTTTGAATACACATCAGTTTACCATTAAGCCTGCTTTAGGACGTACTGTCAAATATAGAGATTCTTTCTTTAGCCGTACCACACGAATGTGGAATAATCTACATAGCTCTGTGTTTCCTCATCACTACAACCCACAAGCATTTAAAACCAACTTGCATTGATACCTCCTTCGTCTCTCCTCTAATTTCTCTAATGCCCGTGCTCTAGTTTATGGGTAGTCATATCCTTTTTAGCGTGCGCTAATTATACAAAAAAAAAAACAAAGAGTGACCAACTTTTTCTAAGCACCATATTGCCACTTTTCTAATATTCCAAGTGGAAGCTTACGCTATCGCCAGGTGTGCTCAACTCAATCCGTCAACCTTGTCCTGGAAGAAAGACATTACAAATATTTGGTGAGAAAGCAAAATACACCAGTTTTCTTGCCCTGTTCGTCTAAGTCGAGCATCAGAAGTGCTACTATTAGAGTTTAATGAGGTCAATATAATGTGATGCATCGTCTTCTAAGCGCATTTAACCCCTCGAAATGCCCAAAGGTGCGACGTATCCTCTTGTGAACGTTTCGTGCGTTGTCGGTGTAAAAGTGGATTCATTTATCTTCTTATACGACCTAGAAGTAATGGATACATGAATATCTACCCTTTATATACAAGGTAGCGGAAAATTAGTCACCCGATGTTCTTTGCCTGCAATTTTTTTTGTGAATGAAAAACGTTGGTTCTGCTTTTGGATTATGTCTATTTAATGTCTAAAATTTTGTCCATTAAGTCGAAAAAATTATATCGGCTTAGTGACCGCCGCCAGAATTGATGACCATTCGGGCCCGATTTATGGCATTTTCCATCACTTTTGCCAGAACTTCCGGCGATAGGTCCTCGCATTCTTGACGGATATTCTTTTTGAGGGCTTCAAGAATCTGAGGCTTGTTGACATAGACTCGTGACTTCAAAAAATCCCACAAAAAGAAGTCTGGAACGGTTAAATCACTCATGATGGTTTTCGATGAAAATTTGTCCCCCTTGTGGTCGAGATTCAGGAAAGCTTGAGCGTAGGTAACACGCGCTTGGCGGTCAACAGCTATCAGCTAATGCCCTGTCTGCACTTTGTAAGGGAACATCTTATGGTCTTTCACTGAAATTCTCTGTAAAGACAGCCTATTGATGCCCAATTACGTGGCACGTGTCGTCTGGTCGATACTCCGGGGTCCTCTGCGACATCTTCTCCGTGACTGACCCGACCTGACAGCATCTCGTGTTGTCCCATACTCTTTTAGGCGAGCGGCTAAATGTCGTAGTGTTTGCCCAGTTGGTGCCAGACGACCGGGAAATCTATGCCGAAATTCACGCTGCGCCAACAGCACCGACGAATTATTCCGTAAAAAAAATTGAGCACTTATTCCGCGTTCTTTAGTAGTATAGCGATTCATGTCTTTTTGACGTGTATTTTGTATCTGTTTACCTCACCACAAATGTCAAAGTAGAATTGACATTTACCGCCATTTGCAAAAATTATAGCATCTTCCGATAGGGTGATTAATTTTGCGCCACCTTGTACATTGAAAAAGTCCAATTCAGTTTTTGGACAACCTTGCACTACATAAAAAGTAATATTAAAATATTTAACATACTCGACAGACTAAATTGCTAAATAATTCTGAGATATGAGCTGTGGTACATTTACATATATGTAGATCCACATATTTCAATTTTAACCTACTCTATCCTCTTTCCCATCAACATGAGTATGTTACAAAAGGGGATGACTCTGTTATAGATGCGAAAACTGTTTTTCAATTCATAAAATCCTTGTTATTCGATAATTTCATTAAATTCGAGTTAACTGCTGTGCGTAGCGATGTGTGGTCGAAAATACGTTTATACATGATGATGTTTAATTGGTTTAACGATAAATTCAATTATTACATTCATTGAGACAGAAAATTGATACAGCCACGTGTGCATGAGCACATGATTTAGGTGGACAATCATGTGGTTAAATACCTGAGTGAATTTTAAATTATAAGATACATAAATAAATATTTAAATTTATAATTTAACAAATATTTAGGAAAGATTACTATCTGAATTTAAGTGAGTCAGTTTAAGCAATACAGGACTATTGGGGATGCAAGACAGAGTGATAGATCATGAAGATCACTTAAGGACATGACTTGCAATAACATATTTCTAAATAGCTTTCGAGACGAGTTTCATCCAAAACCTTAGGTATAAACTTTCAATGCCTCAATTGGAAAAATTTAAATAAAGTGTGATGTGTTCTGACACCGAACTTCAACTTCAAAGAAAAATCTTTGCATTCACTTTAACTAAAAGTTTGTACACGACGTATTCGTGCCATCATTTAAATTTTGTTAATATGACTTCTTCAAAATAAATACATATTCCTATGTGTTTTGATCTGAGCATAACTCTCATCGTTCCTCTCATTTATTGTAATGATGCTTGTCGTAAATCCTTTGACTTTCCTTTTTTTTTTAAACGAATATGCAGCGTGCATTCTTTTTCGTAAAAGATTAGCGAAAAGAGGAATAGATCACGAGAAGAATTCAAATAAATGGTTTGATTCATCTGTGCTTTTGATGGTGAGTTCTTTAAAAATTTGAATAAAGTAAGGTAAGGGTGCATTTAGAGGATTCACCAGCTACCTCAGTGTCATAAGAAATAAATTTACCCGACATTTTAGCATATAAATCAAACGGGTACTATCAATAACCTAATAAGAGAAAAAAGGGCAAAATGAGCCTTAATCAGGACTCAATCTGCGCTTTACTTTTGAAACTTTTCGAAGAGTTACTCGTTACATTGACGGTCAGGTCGAGAAAGGTGGAACTAATTATTATACAATTTTACATACATACGCAATCTTCTGTACGACGAGTCAAAACTATCGATTGTAGCACGACCTATTCCGCGATTTTTGAATGTCTGTTTAACGTTAAATAGTTTGCACCAAATGCAAAAATTTAGTCGTCAATGTCCTTCATTAGACAACACTTCTGCCCACCACTTAGGCAACTTTTGAATGTGGTCACTAAGTTCGTTTGTCTTTGACGAAAAAAACACCCCAAGAACCTCTTGGACATCATCCCGAGATCTAAAATTTTGTCCATCAATGAAGATCTGCAGACTTCGAAACAAGTGAAAATCTGACGGTCCTAAATCTGAAGAATAAGGCGGATGCACAGTTTTTTCCCAATCGAACTCCTGTAACTGTATGCAGGTGGTCCTAGCTGTATGAGGGCGAGCGTTACTCTGATGGACTAAAACACCCCTTCGATAAACCATTTGACAGTAGACTTCTGCGGTGATAGTCTGGTTATGAGGCAATAGCTCGAAACCATTCCACCATACACTCAGTGACACCTTGACTGGGTGAAGTCCATATCTGGGATGTTGCGCTCCGCGGTCTTCTGGACTAAGCCATTGGTGGCGACGCTTAATGTTATTGTAAATAACCAATTTTTTTTCTTCCGTAACGATCCGGTTCAAAAACGGCGCTTGATTGTGACACGATAGAAGCGCAGTGCAAGCTTGATTTTTGCTGAAGATTATTTTGCGATTGGTGGTATGGTACCCATTTTCCTAGCATTATGAATTTTCCCATTTTTGTTAGGTGTCGATGGATGGTTATATGGCTTACGTTGAGTTCGCTTGCGAGTTCCCTTACCGTAACAGTGGGATTTCTTTCGACGGTGGACTTCAGGAGCTCATCGTCTAGCTCTTTTGGTCTACTCGAACGAGGTTCATCCTTTAGATCAAAATTGCCATTTCTTAACTTTGCAAACCAACACTTGGACTTGCTGAGAATACCCTCTCCAGTGGTCACGATAGAGCATAGTTCCACAGTGATGGTAAGTTTCCGATTCTGGAAATTCGCCGTTTTAAGCAGAATATCCGAAAAATGACCAGCGAAAACCCTTAGATTCTTTCTTATGCTTTTGGGGAGCTTTAGTTTAGTTGCCGATGGCCATAGGTAAAACCATTTGAAACATGCCCTGACTTCATTTGCTCGTGTTCCTCTTAGTATTATTGGAAAATCGCCTGCCAACAACACTGTGGCTTCAGCCATCATTTTATTGTTGTCTCTGATGTCTTGAAGGGTCATTTTTAAAGCGTCGAAACCCTATTTTAAGTGATCTCATCTCTAAACAATTTGTAAGTCGGATCACTTCCACCATGTTACTTGCTATCTGATTCTACGTGTATTAGGTTGAGGGGCTCCTTAAAAGCAGAGTGGCAGGTTTTGCCTTCTACCAAAATCGATTTCATGCGTAATCCTAAACTTGTAAAGAGCTATCAATTATATGTCCTCTCTAAAGCAACTGTACCGTAATTGGTTTCTCTAGGATAATCCCTGTTCGAAACTAAACACCTCTTCATCGACTTTAAAGCTGCATATGGCGGCAGCTGAATTAGCGAAAATACGCGTTGCTCCATATTCTTTTCTAGTCTTATGCAAGCTTTGCTCATGCCCTTGTTAAGCTATTAAGCTCTCTTAATTCTTCCATTTAATGTTTTTTGTACCTAAAAATAAAGCCTCTCTTTGTAAACATTGGCAAAACGAATCAAATACTTGTTCGAAATATTCATAAATTTAAATCATAGCCCACTTTACCCTGCACCCATATCTAACAGCATGTGGGGTTAAAGTGTCAATGCAGATTTTCCGCATGGTTGGCGAAAAGTCCCCATGACAAAGGTCCACAAATTCTCTACCTCCATACCCTGGGTAGCAGGTGTGCGTTCATCTCTGAAATTGTTGTCATTTACTTTTACTTCGGTGCCATTGGAGAATGCCTACCGTTTGGTTGTAATTTATGAACGGCACAATGCCTTGACACTTTTGCCGTGTGTTTTATACTGTGCCGTATAGTGTAGGCGTACGTGTGTGTGTAGGTGGAAAAACCCTTTTGTGAAATCATTCATGGCCGAAACAGATAAAAACATGGTCAGCACAATTTTCTTTCAATTGTTGTTGCTGAGCGGTGGATTTGTGGAAATATGGTTAAGGTTAAATTGGAAAAAGGATAGAGGGATATTAGGAAACGTTAAGTATTCGGTTTGGCTTTAAGAAATGATTTTTAAGGGAATTTTTGACATGTGGGGTTTTCTACGTATGCAAAGGTAGACAATGGAAGGGAAGCGTTGACAAAAATGCTAAGAGACCATGGTTTCGACATAAATGACAACAGAGACAAGTTTCAACATTGAAAATATTGAAAAGAAAAGAGATCACAACTTTTCACAGACGTTTGAAGTGCAGCCGGGGATCGCTCGGTATGGCAACAGCTTAGGGGCCACCCTCTTCAAAGAGTAAGATAATCCGCGGTTCCCAGGGCAGAAAATCTTGTTCTGAGAAACTTGAAGAAGAACGGAAGTAACTTTAAGTATATATTGCAACCACCAATGAGGAAGCAATGAGCGGGCTTTCTGAATACAGTATACTGAAAAGGACAGTCCAGCGTATAGTGTGCCATCTAGAAAAAAGAAACCTGATTAACTTTCTGGCAGCCAAACACGCTACAGCAGAACTGTGTAAGAAACATAGGCCACAGATAGCGTCAACATTCTTTGTTGGTTTCGGGTCAGATGACTCAAAAGTCAGAATAAGCTACCTAATATATGAACAATTGCCTCTAATTTGCAATGTAGTCCCAGTTAGGATACGTAGGCCTTGATGGCATTCTCGCCGAGCCCTATACATTTTCACCAACAATATCGATCGAACCACTGTAGCATTTCATCAGACTCCTTTTTGAATGATCAGAGGTTGCAGTGACCGTTTATGTCACTTTGAATAGTAGCCGCACAACCTTTATACCAATAAAATATGTACATTGAATAGTCTCTCTATGAATTTGTTAACTTAATTAAAAACTTAGAAACAGTAGCTACTCTAAGCCTTTCTACAACACATTTCTTACTGTAAACTGGTTGAAGATACATATTTGTTTATTTTCGTATTAAAATGCAAATTAAAAGAACTTGTCCTGTGTTGTACAAAATATTCAAGACACGGTAAAGTACAAATACCCCGGAAGCAGTAGGTAAACATACATATGCAGAAAAGTACATACGTAACTCATGCTTTCAAAACGTTAGGGAAGTAAACATGAAAACTCCCTTGGAAGTTATAAGAAATAATTTGTACTTCCTTTGTGAATACTTGAATTTATTTGTAAAAGTGACTAATTAACAGCTCTGCAATGAAGTAAACAAAGGTACTTGAAGGAAATATTTATAAAAGAAGCTTAAAACAGTCTTTAAAACAGATGGAAAGTGCACTTATTTAAAAGATGACATCTGCAGTTATTGCGACTCCAGAGAGCAAGTGAAGCGTCATCATAACGAAAGTAGCTGAAACTACACTGGATTGACAGCCACCTTCGATATTAAAACCGTGATATGATGATGACCGCCCAAAACTGAAAAATATGAGCTAAGTGGGCCTATAGACAAACGCTGCAGTGAAAAACAAAAGCTGCCCGGAAAATGTACAGAAAATATTAAAAGAAAAGAAAACATTCCCTATGCGACATTACAGTTCAAGAAAATCGAAAACATCCGCGATAGGAACAACATCTCGAAGTTTTATAAGAAAGCCAAGCAATTCGGCTTCAATCCCGAAACGCAAGCTTTTCGCAATAGTCAACGAAGCCTAGTCATCGGGAATAGTAAATGTGATGGAGAAGGCGAAAAATCAAAATCTTGTCCAAGTTTGGAAGAGATCGGCTTAGCTAAAGAGCTGTTAAGCTGCCAGTCCTGAAGGCTTGCCATCGAAAGTGCTCAAATAAGAAGAGCCTGCACGAAACCATAAACCAAGTGGTCATACAGCTTGAAAGTGTTGATCGTACTAATGACATCGGATGTTCGAAAGAAATTCTGTGAATTATAAGCAATGGCACAAAAATTATAATTCTCCCCAGTCATTCTGGACACCGAAGCAAAAAAAAAGAAAAGTTGAGACCTAATACCTCATGAGTTTCAAAATCACTACACCAATACTAGCGCTGTGTGAATATCATCATAAGGGTATTCATAACCCCTTTAGCGCTAGTGAATTAAAAAAAAAAAGCATGAGTGGACGAAGGCATATCCGACAACCGGATAATCAGCCCCATTTACAAAAATATCCTATGTCTGGCATCAACTACAGGGTATATACCCGCTTAATGTTGTATGCAATATCCTGTCCATCCGCTTTGCAACGCACTAATCGGCAAGTAGCAGTATGGCTTCCAGTCCGGCAAAATGACTGTATAGACACACCATTGAAAAGACTAAGAAATTTCAAATCGACTTGAAGGCCGAGTATGACAGCATCCATAGCTTGGAACTCTACAAGGCGATGGCTGAGTTCAGGATCCTAAGAAAACCGATCGTTGTATTCCGTTTTATTCGAAAACGTTTTCTGAGAATTAATCCAGATATATATCGGATTACAGCAAGGTGATGGATTCCTTCGAAAGAAAAGTATTTCCTCGAAAGCTTAATCATGTCGATCACAATGGCTCGGCCACATCGAACGGGTGGGGAGCAATGCTCTAGCTGAGGGAATCTTTCCAATTTATCACTCGATGTTAGAATAATTGACTTGGTGCCTGGAATTTCTAGAGATCATCTCGCAATTGGCCCAGGTTGAGCAATTTGATGCCATGTGCCTTCTTTTCATTAGGTTTTGTGGAATCTCTAGTAAAAATACCGGCAAATTGCCAACAATCCCTAAGCTCGTTGCCGGATCCTATAAGTAGTGATTGGTGAGATTGTACCGCATCTCGGCACTAATGCCGTCGAAAATCGCAATAAAAGAACAGACATGTGCGACAAGAGCTTTGGAAGATGTTTAGTAGTCATTTAGTCTAAAAATTAATCGCGGCTTAATGCATTTTATTTAAAACAAATGTCCTAATGGGACACCCTTAATAAAAATGCGAAACGTGTCTAAAAAGGAATTAACCATCAAAGTAACCTCTCAAAGTATGTACATGAATAGGATATGTACGTAGTTGGGTGTGTACGTTGTATATACAATAAAAGTTTTTGGGATTTATCCTAACCTTTTATCGAAAACGTGAATACTACGTTTTACACGTACATTGTCGACCTTTGCAACAGATGTCATCTTTGCCAGGAACAATGAATGGTTCCAAATAACCACTATAGAAGTTTTTGGTTTAAATGCCCAAGAATGTACACCTCGCAGGTTTTGTGATCATCCCTTGCGATAATAACCGGAAGCAAACAACAGTTTAGTGACAGCTGTGAATATTATTAATCGATTGACATGCGGGTGCACGAAGGCAATCTTGAGAAGTTTTACCAAAATTTGACAATAAATCAAAACTATTGCAATAAATAGAGATTGGGATAGTAACTCTTGGTGTTTATCGAAAATATTATAGAATCAGTTGTCTACTCCATCTTGGTGTGCAGAAAAAAAAAACACACACTTTTGCAATTGACGAGGAATTGTAAAGGATTACAAATGTTTAATTAGAAAGTCAATTTGGCCTTAGCTTCTTGCGTTTGAAATCATCATTATTTTTCATTAATTCAATTTGTAACCCCAAGAGAATATGTCAAAGTATACTGACGTTAATTGTGAAGGAAAGAAATCCAACAGTATCTTAATTCAAAAGATAAAATTACTGCGACATGCAGTAAATTAAAAATTCACAAAAGAACAAAATTAAATATTGTACTTTTCAATATTCCGTTTGAATTTTAAAATTTTGTTAGCTTTTGTCAAACGTTAAACAAAGAAGTTGTGTCTTCTTAAGGGAAAAAGGGGAGTTATTGAAGAAAGTATCTTTGAGTTACGCATAAACTCTTTCGAGAATTTCTTAAGAAAAAGAGTTTTTTTTTATTTACCTTTTGTCTTTGCCATCTTACCGTACATGAAAGATTTTTTGAAGCGAATTTATTTACTTCCTTTTGTTTGTTTTCAGGTTGAGGTATATCAAGGACAAAGTTAACGTAACTCTGAACTTGAGGAGTTCGCAAGTTATTAAGGAGATTAGCCTTTCACATTGGTACACTCATTTTAGTATGCACAACACACATGTATACATGGCTTTATGTACTTTTTCTTTAACATTGTAAAACGAAATGGTGAAGCGAGATTCATAAAACAATCAATTCAGAGTTCCAGTAAAGAGCGTCCAACTCAACTTAAATTTGTGTTAATCCACATTTTCTACAACACTGCCATTGACTAATACAAGCAACACCTAAGTGCCCAAAATAGTTGACATTTTCGGAGATATCTATCAAAGCACGTGCAATTGGAATAGTTTTGACAAGTAAGGCATTTTCAGGTTAGGTTAGGTAAGGTATGTGGGCCGGCGAAGAGGAGTTCCTCTGCGCCACACTCAGGTCTTTAAGACCTTTTGTGCTACCCATGAGGGGAAATCTTACCTTCAAACGCTACCCGCATAAAAAGTGCACTAGTAACTACTTAATGCGTCAGTGGTATGTACAAACCATCCTGTGGATTTAATAAAGCTGTTTAGGTCGTTCGCCGGCTTGCCAGATTATTCCTCGAGATCCCGAAAGAAATGACGCCCGAGGAATTTGAGTCTTAGATGGTAAAGACCGGGGCAGTGGCAGAGGAAGTGGGTTGTGTGCTCATGGACTTATTATTATTATAAAGGCTCTGCGACTGACGCTTATGGCACTGCGACCTAAAAGATCTATTGTGCCTGGAGCCAGTTATGCAAGGAGAACCTCTATCTTCCTAATGAAGTTGAGAATGTCTTCAGTCGAGGCGATACGAAGATCCTCCGGTATTAGGAATTCCTTATGGAGAAAGCGCTTCCTGATTCTGCAGACAGCCACGCACTCGCATAGTACGTGTTCTGTTGATTCTGTTACTGATAGTTACTGAACTATATTAAGTTTGTGTAAGTGATATCTGAGGCTGCAGTGACCGGTGAGGAAGCCGGCAAGTCTTCTGATATCGTCCCTCTTATGATTGAGGATATTTTTTGTGGTTTTGTTCAGGGGTTGGATGGCTCTTTAGCCTGTCTAAATCCCTGAATACTGTTCCAGTACGATAGAAGGTTCCGTTTTTCCCAGCTGTCCAGACTCATTCTGAACGCGGAAGTAGGGATGTTGTTCTAGACTTAGTGACGAGCCCTCTTTAACCTATTCGTCAGCATTCTCATTCCCTGGTATGCCCTCATGCACAGGGACCCAGCAGAGCGTTACTTTGTGCTGTGTTCCAAGAAACCTGAGCTCTTCTCGACAGCACTTCACAAGCTTCGATTTTATTTCCTTAGCAGAAATTGCTTTTATTTCAGGTTAAAGTTTAACATTTTTCGAACGATCGTCACATTTGCATATGAACCCAGTATTAGAAGGTTACTTCAAGTATAAGTCGTAAATCTTTCACATTACGAAGCAAAGACTTCGATGCAAAATATGTAATGCAATACGTATAAAAAATAATCGCATTTACATATGTTTGACCATTACAAATGGTGCTTCATACCATACCGCATTATCCTTTTCGAGGTGTTAACTTAGACACGAACTTTTTCGCACACGCATTTTCCAAAATATAATCCTCAAATAAAAATTCAATGGCACGATTTCTATTAACGGGTTTTATACGACGGGATCACGGTTTTGCAAATGGTTATTATTTTTAAGGATATTTTGCACATATGCAAGGAACCTACTTTTGTACTTAACACTTACCATAAGAAGTAAGTACTTTATTTTGTAAATTATTATTGAAAGACAGTTGGGTGACTATAAAATCTAACGTTGGAAGATGACTAATGTAAGTTTCTTGAAAGTTTATTGAATTTTAAAATAAATATACACAACATATTAATGTTTACAAACAGATTCCTAACTAACTTGTGACAATAGTACTGTCGGAAATGGATGAGTGCAAACCAGATAAGTGCATAAACCGTCTTAGTGGAATGCCTTCAAAAACCCCTTGGCAATTCGCAAATCGTTCATACAATAATGTCTGGATAAGTGCAAAACGTATAAGTGCAAATTTCTTGTAAGTGCACGTAATTTTGAGCACCCAACATATTTTACTTACCAATTAACACTCGGATAAGTTCAATTTGTACATTAGAAAAGTTGTTCTCTTTTAAGGAAAAATCCACAATCTTAAAGTTACAAAGACTTCAAAGATAAGCATATCTCGGCATTTCTGGACACCACCCTCGGAGCAAAAAGACTGAAACCTAATACTATATGAGTTTCAAAATCACTACACCAACACTAGCGTTGTGCGAATAGCATCATAAGGGTATTCATAACCCTTTTAGGGCTAGTGAATTATTAAAAAAAAAAAGCCGGGGCTGTGAGAACCTACCTTACGGCAGCCCTAGAGGCAACGATTGGCCTTACTCCATTGCACATCTTTATTAAAAAGGCAATACGCAGTGTAGTTAACCTCCAACACTCTACATGTATCCAGCCAAACAGACTTGCGGGTGACATGACTATCCTTTCTGACTTTCCTGAGCTTAAAACCATCAATACAGTATCCGACTTTATGCCCAATAAACTCTATTTTGGCTGAAAGTTCGAGATTGAGATCCCGAACTATAATTCTTAGTATGGTATACTGATGGATGAAAATTGAACTCCGGTGTTGGAGTTGATATATATGGAGCTAATCACAAAGTCCCCAAGGCACTTGGAATGTGCCCTAGTGTCTTTCAGGTAGAACTACATGCCATTGATACCTGCGCCAATATTATTCCAGACTCCGACATAAAAGGGACAACTATACACAGATGCACCGATAGTCAAGCAACGCTCAATACTTTGAGCTCCCATTATGGCAACTCAAAAGCCGTTTCAGGCTGCTTCAATGCTCTCCAAGACCTCTCAAAGGGGAATAAAGTCAAGCTCTGGTGGGTACCAGGAAACAGAGGCATTAAAGGCAATGAAATTGCAGACCAACTTGCCAGAAAAAATTGCTTCAGAAACCTTCCCTACTTTCGCGTTCAGAGCGAATCTGGACAGTTGAGAAAAACGTACCATTTTATCCTATTGGAACAACGTTCCGAGACTTATTTGGGTAACGCTTTCTTCACAAGGAATTCATTACACCGGAGGAATTTCGTAATGCCTCGACTGGAGATATTCTCAACTTCATTAGCAAGATAGAGGATCTCCTTGTCTAACTGGCTCCAGGCACAATAGATCTTTCAGGTCGCAGTCCATATGCGTCAGTCTTTCTTTTTTTCTTTTCTTAAAAAAGACGAATTAAGTCCAAGTCCGAAAATAAGTCCAAGGTTTGCACTTATGGATCAGTGCACAAAACGGATAAGTACACACAAAATGGAGTCCGATGGGTTGTGCACTTATCCATTTGCGGAGAACTACTGAACTAAAATATGACACGTGCCGATTTATACGGTTCTAGATGGCTTAAGACGTAATGGAGCAAACAGAACTTTTGCACACCCAAATCTTGCTGCGTTGGTCCTAACAAAACATCAACTGCAAAGAGGTCGCCTTGGCTTAGTGATTATTCCATTAGACTGCTAAGCTAGGGTACACAGGTTCGAGCCTCAGCAAACAACTAAACCGTTTTTTCCGCCGTCATTCACCTCGTAGCAGGCAATTTACATACCTACAAAAGTATAATTTGTCATGAAAAACTTCTCAATCCGCCTGTCGGAGTCGGCAATAAAAATGTAGGTCCCTTCCATTCCATTCTGCATATATTTACATCAACAATCATTCTCTGCCTGTGGAAAGATAAATCTTTAGTCTTATTGATACTTCACGCGGAAACAATGCCTCCGGCCATAATCCAAAAATCAACAGTACTTAATGAGCTTCGCTCGTAAACATTTCTTTTTTTTTTTTTGCAAATATCACATGACAGACCTCTCGGAAACCCATAATTTCCATCTATTGAGCTCATAAAGTGAAATTATGAATATTTCGTCTCTCTTAAGGTGAAATCAAATCTCCCACATGGACCCCAAAATAATAATAATAATTTAACATTTTCATTTATATGATTATGGATATAAAACCGTTAATTATCTTCGACATTATACGTCCGCATATTGTCTGAACGTTTGAGTCCTATAAAAATATTCATTAGTAGACATATTATAGCTGAGCCAGCACTTTGGCATAAGGCATCGTGTGATTAAAGTTGTAAATATTGCCAGGGCGCTGTCGTATTTTTCTTAAATAAATATACAACTTAACCATCACCGTTAAGTCTCGGATAGATGATGATGAAAAGTAATGTGTTTTAACGTGCGCGCTCGGCAACAAAATATTTCCGTTAAAATGTGAGAAAGCATTGACGTATTCAATTTCGTAATGGAAACAAATAAAATGTTCATGGGATATTTTGAGTACATTAATTGAGTGTTATGGAATATTAATGACCTGTCGGAATATGCAGGAAAGCGTTACGGTCGGCTCTACGCTATGAAGTCAAATTTAAGCCATTGGAGCTGGGAAGAAACAATGAGGTATAGATGTAGAATAAATATCGTGGCTTTCTATAATGATACTATAACCGAGCTCAGTCGAATCTGAAATCTGTTGCTCCCCCTTAATCATAGAGACAACTGCAAGGACCGCTTGATGGTGTATACCTAAGAGAAGACGCAAATTCACTCCGATCTATCTATATCTAGCCATCACCTTGGATCGAACCCTGACTTATAAGCCTCGTCTAACTAAAGCCTCATAAAAAATAAAGGCAAAGAATATTACTATCCAAAAACCAGCAGGTATCTCTGTAAGCTGCCTAAGCAACTCTGTAGGAGGCTCAGGTGCCCGTGTCTTTATGGAAAGCGACAACTTTAGACTGCACTTTCCCCTAAGTATTTTTGCATCTGTCTTCCAAGCGGGGATTTTTGCAATACCTATGACTGCGAACTATTTTGTGAAAAACCAGTGGAGGGGACGAAGTATCTGCGTCTGTAGAGACAGTCAGGCTTCGCTTAAAGTCTTGCTCAATCCTCTTACTAGATCCAAAATACTTCGACAATGCAGGTCTAGTTTGAATTCGGTTGGAAGACTGAATTTGCTAAGACTTGTATGGGTCCCTGGGCACAGCGGGATTACCGGAAATGAGGTCTCCGATGAGGTTGCCAGGCAAGGCTCAGAGGAAAACTTCTCCGGCTCTGAACCCACTTTAGGTTTGCCCGTATCTTCGGTTAGGGCTTCTGTCGATGGTTGGGTTTCTAGCAAACACAACTGTAGATGACATGACTCTCCAGAATGCGGGCAGACTAAACAGATCCTTCCTGACGTCTGTAAGAAATCCGCGGCATTCTTGCTCTCTCTCAACAGAAAAGACTGCAGACAAATTATTAGCGTTATTACGGGACATTTCTCCTTTGCCAAACATCTCAACGTGTTAGGTTTAAGTGACACCACTGTCTGTGATGCTTGTGGAGAGGGCGACGACACTTCGGAACATTTCCTATGAGATTGTCCGGCCTTTCCTCGTATCAAATGGCGGCAGATCTTTGGGGCTGATGTGATGAGTGCTGGTAACCTATGTTCTTTTTCATTCAAGCTCTTACTCGACTTTCTTAGAAAGACGAAGTAAACACAGTAAAGGGAGTGTAGTATCTGCCGGTAGTACAAGGGGCCTTTTTTGCGTCTGAATGCTCCAGCGTGGAGTTCCAACACCTTGACAGAAAAAAAATAAAGCAACCTGCTCTTTCGCTAGTCTATTCAACTGCAGAATATGATGCTCCAGTTTGGCTGAACAGTCGCTTAAAATCGATCCCCAACTGAACACCACCATGACTCTAATATCTGGTGCTCTAAGAGCCAGTTAAATGGCTTCACATGCTTTGCAAGATAATCCCACGCTACCTTAAAAGGAAGCAGGCCCTGACAAAAAAAAATTCAACAAAATCTAAATGTTGAATGAAATGTAAAAATCTCACTTTGGGCAGATCTAAGAAACATTGTCACCAGGAGACTGCGCTTAAGATACCCTCGATACGCAACTCACCAAAAAGTTGTTCACTTAAAACTTTTTGTTGAAAAATCTCTACGATCTTCATGAGCCAATTCCGGCAAGTTGAGTCCAATATTCAGAAACGAAGAACAGAGAATCTAAATTTAGTTTCTGGCAACAATCACGAAAACTTAAGAAAAAAGTCGCAGAATGTAAATCAACTCTCAATCAACATTGAACGTTGAGTCCTGAAAGGTTCTACTAGATTTTTCAGAAGCAAGCCATAAAATTCCTTCTTGATATCTTGGATACCTATCAGCCTGATATTATAGAAAGTAACCATGATGCTGATGCTAATCACAGCCAGTCGTTCGCTTATCGCCTTAAAGTCAATTAATATTGACCGCAACCAATTTCCTCCGACGTTTTACCCCGAACTTGAAAGACCGGGTCATAATCGTTACCCACTGGATAAAAACCAATCCTTCCTAACCGGAGCTTCAAGTTAACTAACTAGGTCCACTCGTCACTGTTTTGATTCAATCTTGGAAGTTTTTCCACCGTCACTTAGGTCGAATGGAAAGCGACTTAGCAAAAACACTCACCTATCATCCGTGGTTAACTTCAACTTATTGCTTATAAAAATCAAAATTCCTAGACTGTACAGCAGGTCATTTGTCTAAAGACAATTCTTTAAATGGTTCTCTATGAATATCTTAAATGCAAATCTATCTAAAAATACTTAAACGAGTTTTTAATCGTTTGGAATAAGGGAAAGTCAAAAGCTTAAAATAGCACACACACAATGTGTCTGAGGTTTAAATTACTTGCGTTCAATGACAATGTTGCAGTATCTCATTTACGGATGGATAAACCTAACACAGGCGTGATTAATGCGCTTAGAAACATTGTATTTCATTGTGTCAGTGGTGTAGGTCTGGAAGAATCATTTAGTTCTTGGTCTTTGGATTTAAAAGACCTAAACATGGAATTCGCCGATGCAAAAATGGAGTATCTTTTGAATTTTGTACGCCTTGAGATGGTAATGCTGATATTTTATGGTTGAAGCTATTTGTGTTGCGTTCCAGTGGTTTCCCCCTTTAAGTTGGAATGAGTTTCTTAGCTAAACTTTATATGCAAGTTTATAGCTTCACGCAACTTGTTGGTGGTATTAAACAGAACAAATCTTTAAATCTAAATGTGTCTAGAAAGATGCCTGGAAAGATGTTTTGAATGGTGACTTATAAGTTTAAATCACCATTCATTTTGAAATCATTGAATGAGCATTCAATTCTTGCATTCAATGAATGGCAGGCAATATTTCCATTCATTTGCATTCTTTTGCATTCATTTCCATTATTTGCTTTAGCAGAATTTAGATAAGTTTCTTCAAGGGTTTCTGATAAACTTCCAGAGAGCAAGGATCAGTGCTCAATAGTTTTGGAGGAGGTAGTTCGGAGTCTTACTCGTTTTTCTATGGAATCTGCAAGTAACGTTGTTTTCTAGGCTCAGATCCTTAAGATGTATGGAGTAACCTGATGTGGCATAGTGTGTGATTTCTAGAGCAAGCTCAACACTTTCAGGACAACTTTTCTTTAGCAAAAATTAAAAATGACTGCAAATTAATGAAAATGAATGCAAATGAATGGGAATGGCAATTAAATGCAAAAGACTTCAAATGAATGCAAAAGAATGCAAATGAATGGAAATATTGACTGCCATTCATTGAATGCAAAAATTGAATGCTCATTCAATGATTTCAAAATGAATGGTGATTTAAACTTATAAGTCACCATTCAAAAATGAAGTCAATGAATGAATTCATTTCGCATAAATTCATTTGGGTGCATTCAGTGAATGCATTTCCAAATGAATGCTTGCTTTTACATCTCTGCTCTGTGGCTTAGCCTTTTTTGAGTCTCATGATATTGTGGAAAATGAAATTCCCTATTAAATTTCAAACACTAATCATCTGTGTCGTTTGAAAGGACCTTTTCGAATCATTTGTATGGACGCACGGAGTCCATATTCCTCTTCCAAACTTATTTATATCAACAAAGGCTTTCAAGCCTTCAACCTTTTGTGTTATTTTAAGCAAAGCTAAGAAGTGATTGCACTTTCGTTATCTACTTTAATTTAACTGTCACGCTCACATTAAATTTATCCAATATCCTCTTACTCTACCCCGAATTACTACATCTTGCACTAAATTTATGTACGAGTATGTGAATTGTGAATAAGTTTTATGACTCTCAACGTAGTGGGTTGGGAAATTGCACAATCGTTTCGTGTCACCACATCATATGATGTACTTATTAAGTATCTTCCGGTGTTTTATGGATTTTTCTCAAGTCAATTGAATCATTAAATTCTGCCTTTATTATCTGCATCCGTGTTTAGTACACTCTTAAGGACATTTCTCATCTATCTCTGGTTTGCTTATATCTTTAACTGAACATTGACAAACATGAGACTGACTCATTCAATCAAAAGATGTTTTTAACATTTTTATGAAGAAAAAAAAAATGTAATTAACTCTCTTTGTAGAAGGTTTTAGTCCTTGTGGAAGGCGTAAAGCGTAAAATGAGTTTTTTTTCTTTTTTTCTTCATTCAAAGTGTACATGAATATTTTTGCAAAAGTTGTTGGATTTCTTTTTTTTTTCATTTTCCGTTCGCGACCAAAGCTGACTCTATTCGTGGTTCGTATTAGCTTTGTTTGGTAAACCTAATTAAGAGTGGCAACAAAAATAGGAATTCCTGTTAAAGTTTTTTTTTTGTTTTTAATTAGATATCCTGTTTTGAATATTATTATTATTTTAAAGTAACATTTTAATGAAAAGGATTTGTTGAAAGGATCATAATTTTTAATGAGAAATATTTTTTACTTTCCACTAGAAGTTTAAAATGTTTGCAAAGGATTTAGTGAAGGAAGTCAGACATTATTTATAATGGATGGTACAATCATTTTTAAAGAATTTTGGGAAGTTGTAAGAAGAGCAAACGTAACAACATTACTGGACTTACTCCAAAGGATCATTTTGAAAACTTGTTGAATGTTACTTTGACATCGAAGCTATTCCAATTTTACGATGATCGAGCTCAAGCCTGTTTTAAAGAATTCTAAATTGAAAAATTAGTACCTACATGCACCAGATATGAATCTTATGTGTCGTCGTCGCTTTCAATTGTCCAGCTACAACACAGTGAAAAGGTTGTACCTGCTGGTAGTACGATGGACCTGTTTTTGTGTCTGAGTGCTCCAGTCTGGTGTTCCAACACCCTGACAGAAAAAAAAAGAACGTCCTACGACACTCGCAATATAACAGTCGCCCATTTCGTTTCAACTAAAGTATTCCCCGCTTAATTGAACCGACCATTTTGTCCGATTTTTTCGACCAATTATCCGAGTGTTCAATTAAAGAAAACCCGCTTAATTGCTTCTATAGTGCAATTAAACGAGATTTGCTTTGAGCCAGTAAGTCAATGAAACGATATTATATTCGAAAACTGTGATGAAAATGGGTCCGTTCCGATTTCTAGACCATCTGAAGTTTCAAGTAAAGAGAGCATTCTGATTCGACAACAGCCTGAAATTTAATAGATGAGCAAGACAGCTTTTGTGAAGTAGTGGACTGGAAAAATTCTTGTCTTAACTCATTTGAAATTTTAAAATATCCTGTCAGTTGAAAATTATCACAAAACAGCTGTTATGCCTAACGTATTTCTGCAAGATTGCTGAACTTTGAAAGACATTTTTTATTTTTTTGTACTTGGACGAATATTGGTTTAAATTAATAGTTTAATTTTCACATAGTATTATTATATAATATAATTCATCGATTTTATGTTCTTCAGCATATTGTTGAGCTCAAATGATTACACTTAATCTGTGATATAAGTAAACCTGTGAAAAAGCGCATAAGTGTATTACTTTCATAATGTTACCTTCAGAGCAGTTCGTGTTTTATTAGGTGTGTTTTTTTTGGTATCCCGTATGGGATTGGCGAAAAAAACGACATCGAGGATAAGCAATTTGCGTGTTAAATGCAACAACAACTTATCCCACATAGCATTAGCTAAGACCACAACATTTTCTGGGCTTAACTTTATCCCAGATAAAAACGGTGCTACCAGACTCAAGTTTCTATGGAAATGTAACAACTGACGCGCGTTGATGTCAGTCGAGCGATTCTTTGTTATGAAAAAATGGCTGAGCAAGACAGAAAGTCCGTAAAAGCAGAAATGCA
Organism: Criorhina ranunculi; assembly: GCA_951813785.1. Lineage (NCBI taxonomy): Eukaryota > Metazoa > Arthropoda > Insecta > Diptera > Syrphidae > Criorhina > Criorhina ranunculi. The sequence goes on from OX638381.1 coordinate 9,315,895, forward strand.
ATATGCAAAATAATTCGATAAATCTATATTTATTGTTAACATACGTAAAAAGTGGTCAAGACCTGAGGAATTGGGGCTGTTGAGATGTTATTTAGCTTTTGTTTTGGTTGTCAGTCTCACAGCTGTTGAGATGAAATGTCAGTCCATACGCAGTGCTGCCAATTTTTTTGTGATGACATTATTAGTCCCCTTGAACGAGCACAATGAGTTTAGTTGTCAAATGAATCGCGCTACCAGAATTGAAATATGACAAACTACAACTCGCTGCCATCTATTGTACAGTGCTGTCAACTTCAATGTGAGAACAGGGCTCCGGAATTACTAGAATTTGTCCATCTTTTTGTTATAATTTTTTGTTTTTCGCCGATCAATTAACCGAAATATTTGGGTGCATTTAATTTGTTTGGTAAACATTTTTAAGACCAATTGAGCGGGTAAATCAATTATACGGGACTCAATTAACCGTGCAAATACGTGTATAACTTATATAGGATATATTCGAGCCAACTTTTTTCGTTCAATTAAACGGGAAAATCAATTAAGCGAGGTTCAATTAAGCGGGGATCACTGTATATCTCTTATTTTCCTTCTCTATCTATTCATTCCTTAACCCTTTGTAGATATAGGAGATATGATATGAAGGTGAGGGAGCATGATGCTCCTCCATTAGGCTCCAGCCATACCCGTTGTGTTCCCCTCTCTTTCCGATGAAATTGTAGGAACAGGTCAGATTTGGAATGTGTGTTAGGAAGGATCTAAGAATAGTGAATGCATTTATGGAGTTTGCGTCTGCTATGTGCTTGGGAGAATCTTTCAGTTTCCTGAAAGTCAGGAAGTCACGGATTTTTTTTATACATGAGGTGCTTCATAGACTCCATGATCTTTTGTCGCATTCTCGCTGGGCAGTGACACGAGAAGTGTTCGATGTCGTTTCCTCTTTTCTCGCAGTTTTTAAAAATTCCTCTATCAGTGAGACCCAGAATATGCATGAGTTTGTTGAGGCTAAAGTGTACTGCAAATTGTCGCACCATCAGTCTTAATATGCGATTTCTGAAACAAGAGAAGACTCAATTCATTTCATAGAAACATTTATTATTCTGCAAAAGCTACCACACAGAGTGCCTACGGCCTTATCAATGGTTCGAATTGAAAAGATTTGTTCACTTTCTTAATATAAATCCTAATTATAAATGAAGAGTTTTAGTCGTATAAATCCAAAATCTTTTTATCAAGTTTCAATTTGAACACCTTGTTCTTTTTTCTATCTGACAGACGGTTCGTAACTCCGTTCGATTGAGCTCCAAACTTGTATAAGAAAAAATTTTTTTTTCTCCGAGTTTCTCCATCTCAGCACGGGTCCGCACGTACCAAATATAACACATCCCAGGTGACGAAACCCAGAGATTATACTCGGCTGGTGCGCAGACCAAGTTCTACGGCCGTGGGGAGAGATCCTTCCATGCTACTTCTACCTATTCACTGGGACTAATAAGCAATTATTGTTCGTTCGCTTTTGTGAAAGAGTTCCACCCACTGGCGTGTCTCGTGAGCTCACAAGAAAGAAGTTAGGCACATATATCACTAGGCGAGTGGAATATAAGCGGGATTTAAACCACTCAGGACGTTCGGGGATAGAATTCACTCCGAGCGCCCCAACGCTCTTTGTTGTCGTTCCATAACGCTCATATGAATATGCATATACAAAATTACATCTAATTTTTACATTTTCAGAGCTGTGCTTATTCGAATGGTTTTCATCTTCTTAATCTCCTGACTAGGTTTGTGCGGTCCAGAAGCTGGAGGGCCTCAGGGTTCGTGTAATGTCGCAGCCGCTCTCCATGTTTTTTTGGCATGTCTTTTGACTGGTTCCATACCCAAATCTTTGTAGAGGTCCTCTTTCCGAACTTACCAGGGTGCATTGGCAATGTTTCTCACTACTTTGTTTTGGAATCTTTGGATTATGTCCATGTTGGCCTGTATAGTACAACCCCAGAGTTGAATTCCGTATGACCATACGGGTTTGATTACTTGTCCATAAAGTAGGAGTTTGTTAAAAGTTTATACGCAGGAATGCCTTCCCATTAGCCAGTAGAAGTTTTGCATTCAATGTCTTTCCGAGATATTTAGCTGTGTTCACGTATGGAACTACTTGGTTATTCATATAGGTATATTGGTATGTGCTAAATCTTTTTGTTTTATAAAATCGACATGAATAGGTTTAGACTCGTTTAATTTTATGCGCCATTTCCTTGTCCAATTTTGGACGGAGCCAGCTTCCTAAATCTCATCTTGCAATTTTTCTGTGGAATGTATATTGTTTCTGCAACTGACACTATCTTCCAGTGTTGGGATATTGCAAATGTATAAAAGAAATTTAAATATGAAGCTTAAAATAAAAACAATCTTTAAAAAGTCAATCAATCACAACCAGAAGGAAATCGGAGGTGGTAATTAACAACTAAAAAGGAAAGAAAAATACTCATTTACCACCCACAAGTCAGAGCATATATTTTAATTGATGTTCCTCTCATGCTCCTCTACATAGAAATTGTAAAAGTATTTCTAGTTTTTACGGCACCTACTCTTGTAATCATTATTTTATGACTGCAACTATGTAATATTTACAGAACGGTGAAAATGTAAATATTTTTACGAGCTATAATAAAATGTAATTCCTAGAATACTGTAATGGGAGCACTTACATGTTCTTTAATTTAAAATTGTGCATGACGATGCATGAATCTTAATGGGACGGTTAATTTGTTGTAAAAATTAAATTCAAAATTTAAGAAGCAGGAACTTTGTAAAGGCTTTAAAAAAATGTTTAAAAAATGCAAAAAATAAAAAAGAGTAAATAAAATGTTTGTATTTAGTCTTCGTTTAACTAACTGCATATATTTGTAAAAGAATTACAAAGTTCAGATAGGTAGGTAGGTAGGTAGAAGTGGTCGAATATGGTAAACCTGCCAGAGACACAAGTTTGATACCACAATTCACGTCACCTAGATGTTGATAGGCGTAGCTAAGAGTGTGGTTTTCAAATCCATCCTGTGGAGTTAAGAAAATTAAAATTTTTTGCAGAATTTGATGTGAGCCTTACTATGGCCATAGGGTTTAGAGGACCAAAGCCCAGATTCTCTGAGTCTGATAGCACTACACGAGACGATGTATTTGATGTGCAAGTCCAGGGGCAGGATATGGAGGAGCACGTGAAGAGTTTCTGACGGGCTCGAACGAATCGCTCCTGTGGTTGCAATACCAGCTGTTCGTTGGACTCTACTAAGTTTTGTGATGTTGTAAGTTTTACTTGAGGCGGGCCACCACACGAGCGAAACATAAGTTAGGATTGGACCAACTACGGCAGTGTACATCCAGAGGACTATCTTAAATTTAAGTCCCTACCTTTTGCCAAAGGTCTTACTACAGGCGTAGAAAACGACGCATGCCTTCTTTATTCTGTGTTCTATGTTGAGTTTCCAGTTGAGCTTGGAGTCAAGTATGACGCCAACATGCCCAAGACGTGGAAGCTTGAAAGTCGGTGTTTTGTACTTGGTGGTAAAAAGTCCACAGCTTGTGGCCCAACCGCTTAGCTAAGTGAGAGCCCTCTCTGTGATTTCACTAACCACTGAGGGGAACATCCCTGATACTAAAATAACCATGTCGTTTGCATACTCGACTGCCTTGATTCCAATGTTGTCGAACTCCGTCAAGATATTGTTAATGACGTGGAGCCAAAGAAGAGGTGAAGTTCAGATAACTTTCTGGTAAAATTATATTCAACGCATCCACTTCTGCCCCGGCGAATCGACTATAGACCAAAATGTTCCCACTAAAGTTAATCATAGAAAACACCAATGAATTTCAAGTCCACTTCATTGACTTCAAAGGATAAAAGCATTCATAGTTTCAAGCTCTAAACGACGATGATTGAATTTGAGATTCGGTTAAAACTGATCTGGTTATGTCGTCCAACGCTGGAAAATACGTGACGTGCAGTTTGGAAACAGCTCGTCTGAACTTTTCCAAACATGCACCGGATTTAAGCAAATGGATGCCTTGTCATATGACTTCGAAGAAGATAGAAGGCTGCAGTGTTAGGAGTTGGCACAGGTTCGATTCAGCGTAACAAATAATCTCGACATAACCTCACGGTAGGCAATGACTAGGTAGGTTGAAGGGGTGGTTGCATGATGCGTGATGCAGTCTTCACCAAGGATCTCTATGGATCCATTGTGTTCCTCTGACGTGAAATGTCCAGTCTGAAAAGACAAAAAAGAAGGGAAAGGTCTGGGTGGGTGCAATTACGATCGTTCGGCCTCCCATAACCATTCTGAATTCGTATTAATTTTAGAATGACGTTTGGAAGCTTCTTAGACAGGCCGTCCAAGTATTGAAATAGTATTGACCGCAAGCCGTCTTTCTTGTTGTGTGTTGGCTGGGATATTCGCATAGGAAGTGGGTTGTATTCTCTTCCTCGTCTGTATTCCCACAGTCTCTGTATAACTCGTCGCATTCGCATTCTTCTAAGGTGGGCCGCCAGTAGGTTGTGGTCTGTGATAATCCCTATGAACAGGGGTCAGTTGGATCTGTTTAGCGCAAGAATGTGTCCCGTTTTAACTTGTTAATATTTGTCCAGAGTTTCCTGGATATGCGGCATGATGAGAGTGGGCGCCATCCCCAATCACCTTGTCTTTGGAAATCTAGTGAAATGCTAGATTTGATGAGAGCTAGGGGGACAGTACTAAGTGGTTGATCAGTGATAGGTCCTGTTCCGAGACCTTCTTTGCTAACTCATCCGCCATTTCATTCCTGTGGATTCCTTTGTATCCCGTCATCCACCAGAGTGTAACCCTATGGTTCGCGGTGAGGGATTTGAGCTCGTCACGACAACGTGATGACTAACCTCCGAGAAATCAGCATTGAAAAAGGAAAAGTAGATCCTTTTCATTCCTGCGAAATATGTAACGCGCACAACATGAGTGGTTCCGAGAAGCTAGACCTTGGCCATCTACGGTTTGTCGCTCAAAATATTTGTAATTTTTTTTTTTTGTCTTAGGCAGAGACTTGTCACCGTTTGGGAGTCTCATACCTCACCTTTTGTAAGACTGAAGGCACAAAAAAATAATTATTAGACCCTCTTAATTTGGGTGTACCAAGTTGGATAAAGTCCTTTTCGGCGAAGGCTTTTTCGACAGGCTGATTCCACATTTGTTTTCATCAGCTATCTGTATTTTCTGCCCGCTTTGCGTCTTCAAGTCTATTTTGCTACTGAAATCTTATTGAAACAATTTTTGTCGTCATCGTTTACCCTGAATGTAAGTAATGCATGGGGTTTTTTAAAGTGGCATTGAATAAGACACCACAAAACAATTACCTATCTACCATGTAGGAACATTTACAAGAAAAAAAAACCCTATATGACCGCTCACTATGTACCAGATTCAATAACAGAAATGAACAAGGAATTCAATCATTCATCGAAAAGCGAAATTCTCCAAAAACGGACATCGAAAAGTAAACATGTCAATGTATCGTTTAACTTAAATGTCATAAACATGAAGCAAGGACAACCCACGTAATCGTTGCCTACGCCTAATGCTATTTCCTCACCGCTGCTATTCCTGAGCACACATTCTGAAACTCCTGTTTGAAATTCGAAACCCTAAATTCTGTGGTTTGTCAAGTGCAGTATCAATCAAAGTTCCTTAAGACTTGAGGAATAAAAAAAAAAAAAAAAAGTGAGCAGCCTTCCCCACTAGAAGTACGTATAATTACATTACGTGTAGACGAAGAAGAAAAAATGTCCAACCACTAAGGAGAATGTGGTTTTTCGGCCCATTACCCTGTGTTTACTTTTAAGATTTGATTCATGTCTTAAACTTGGGGAGAGTGCAAGGTTCAAAAACAAGAAAACCTAAGGAGCACAACAAATATTTGTTTTCACTTTGTTCGAAAAAGGGACGAAAATGTTCAGGAGTTCCTTTTTTTTTTTAACTTCCTGAGCTACATTGTGTTTATTTATATGATTGATGGTTGGGTTAAAGTTATAGAGGATCAAAAAGTACGTGAAACGTGCAAGGTTATCAAGTCTTACCTTCAAGGCACGCTATAATTGTTAAGCCTAACTTTTATAGAAGCTTACAGTGACCAAAACTATGCAAAAAAAAACTAAGAGGGCTGAGAGAGCAATTGAGTAGAAAGGCCCTTTACCGAAGAACTAAGGAAACTCTGTACAATACCTTAATCATCCCAGTCCTGCTCTATGGAGCTGAAGCATGGACTTTATCAAAGGCGGATGAAGATACCCTTGGTCGCTTCGAGCGAAAAATTCTTCGTAAGATATTCGGTCCCGTGTGCATTGACGGGTTATGCAGGAGGAGGTTCAACAACGAATTATACCAGCTGTACAGCGACATCGACCTAGTCAAAAAAAAACTACGCATTGGTCATTTAAGATGGCTAGGACATGTAGAGCGAATGGACACCAACGCTCTGGACCGAAGAGTCTTCGAATCCAACCCGGAGGGACAATGCAGTAGAGGAAGACCTCACCTAAGGTTGCGTGCACAAATAGAAGGGAACCTGAACCAACTTGGAGTGCGTAACTGGAGGCGGTTAGCTAAGGATCGGGCTTATTGGAGAAGCTTGCTGGTTGAGGCCCAGGTTCACTCCGAACTGTAGCGCCAGCTATGTAAGTAAGTAAGTAAGTTAAAAAAAAAGGCATATTCGGCGTGATAGGGAACTTGACGCATTTTAACATTTGACTTGACGAACTGATGGAAAGCCTTCGAGAGCAACTAAGCTTTTATAAAGTGAATTGCAAACTTGAAACTGCAATACTACAGGCCGCAAGTTGAATTGCACCGTTTGGGCGCCGTCGGCAAGATGGTCTCTAAATGATAGGCCCACAAAAAGTTCCTCTTTCGGTTATGTGCATGACTGTTAGAAGTGCCTAACAGATGCTTCTACAAGTTAAGATATGTAAGAGCGACCAGATTGACTATCGACAAGTCTTCATCGACTTGCTCTGCATAAGGAGAATTGCTATAAGCTGTTCACCGTACAAGTTCAGCCGTGAAAATATAGACTAAAGACGTCCCAAGATGGCCTGCTTAGATATCTCTTTGGAGACATCTCTAGGTATATGCAAGCCTAGTTCCAATGTAATGATCAATTTCTGTGACGAAAAAAAACCAAATCAAAGGCGGAATCAATGAATTTGCCAATTCCAACCGAGTGAAGGTCTCTCACGACGACGTTTAATCCTTTTTCAGTTGTTAAACTTTCTAATAAATATGTGTACGCCTTTGACTGCCGTTTAAAAGCAATACACGTCCACGTCATCACACTTACTAAACTAAATCGCAAAGGTATGTAAATTTCATTTTTATGATTATCCCTGTGATATCCCATTAACGGTGTCTCTACGCAATAAAAACGAAAGTAATGAAGTACCAAAAATATTTTTACGAGCGTAGAATTAGAAAAAAAGAAAAAAATTTCTTCATATACGCCTACGAGGACATCTACTCGTCCTGAAACTAAACATTTAAGTAAATGACTGTAGTGCAATGTCACGAAAAAGTCATAAATTTTCAACGATATTGGCATTCCTGACAAAGGACTTGCACTTTCATTTAAGATTGACATCCTTTTTCTCGTTTGTCAGAGAAGGGTGTGTGTAAGAATATTTGCAATTTAGATATGTTAAGCTGGAATCGTTTAAGTAAATATGAATATTAAATGGAAAAAGGAGCGAAGGCTTAATGACAAACATAAATATATCTAAAAATTATACTTTACTCCCTTCACAAGCAATAACTTATTGATTTCATATTTATTTGGCTTAAATTACAAAAAATAAAAATAAAGAATTCGAAACGGTAACATTAACATCCTGTCGTAGATTACTCGAATATAATCAAAATTAATTCAATGGAACGAAAATATTTTGTATCTTAACCATTCATGGGAAAAAATTCATTTATTCAACTCCATTCATTCGATTCAGTTCGATTGGATTCATTTGTTATGGAAATTATAATTCAGAGTCGCCATGCAAGTAGCCCGTCCTGTAAAGTCTTGTCCAAACAATGGAGTCGGAGAAAAAAGAAATACGCACAATAATTTTGCACAGCAACCGGCAAAAGGGGGACCTTGAGACAGGAAGTGCTTTCATCAAGGCTGTGTAGTAGGCGCGTGCCTTTTTTTGTACATAAAATAAAAGTATATTGTACTTCGTCTTAATAACAAAAGACTACGACTGTCCGTTATTCGGATGGAAATGTCCGAAATGCAGGAACGTTTTATCAATATCCATTATACATACAGTAAAGGAATCAGAATGATTATTATTTATTTATTTCTTTTGAATTTTCACCGAGAATGCTTTTGGGGAGTTTGTAGAATGAGTAGATCGGACTTCAACGAAATGCCTGCTTTTGAGTTGTCACTTAAACGAGTTCGTTGATGCAAAAAGGCTGGCATATGTCCGTCTAAACACGATCTTTTCTTCAGGGTTTCTAAAATATAAGACAATCTCATCTTTTTAGTTATTTAACGGTCTTCCAACCTGGTAAGTTATTTCAGTCCGAGATTTCATTGAAGGTAATCGTATTTTTTTAACTTCGTGCGATCAAGCCTAATGGCTTTTACTATAGCTTGATGCCTCTCTTGTGGAGTCGGTCTGCTCCCCCCATTAAGGGCCACATTTTCTTTCTATTGCCAACTCTAGGTGGAAAAGTTTAGAAACCTGTGTCATATCCAGACAGATATGGCCCGCCTACAATAAAACGGGACGAATGACTTAATCAACAGAACCCGCACTGAGAGAGCAAGAATTACAGCAAATAGTACGGGTCACTGACCAACCGGTCCACACGCTGCCAAGTTAGACATTCTGTTTAACCCCCATTCTGTGATTGGCACTAGCCAGAGCCTGGCCTAGTGAACCCTTTTTTAAAGAACTGTCAGAAATTTCTGACATAAAATTCAACATAATGAACTTTCTGAACTCCGCAGGATGGATCTGGAAAATCACGCTCTTGCTATACCAATCAACATCCAAGTCACGTAAGTTGTGGTATCAAAACGGCGCACCTGCGTTACTTGTGTCTTGGGATGACCTTATGAGACAACCTCTTCTACCCATCTACCCATGGCTCAATTTTTAAGCTTCCTTATCGTCATGAAGCTACGGTCTGAAATTCTAAGACTCTTTCACTTAGATAATGTTGCCCCACGGGAACATAGGGCATACACGAAGCCTGTGAGTTGTCTTGTCCAGATTTCTGCAACGCAATTGAGTTGGTTTGGGATACATACAATGCGACGAAAAAATCCTGAGCATGTTGTGGCATTTATCGACAAAAGACAACAGCTTTGTAATGAAGTGGTTATCACTTTCCAGGTGCATCACTTTTAGAATCATACCTGTCCGGCATATGAGCCGAACAGTCACAGCTTCGGTTCTGTGTTAACAACATTGCTTTTCTATATTTGATACAGCATTCCGAATGCATCCTTTGCGTTTTCAATTATGCTGCACACTTTTAGTTTGCTCCCGCTGCCATCTGCCGAGATAATGCTTCCTAAGAAGAAAAGGCTTTCAACTTTCTCGACTTAGGGCTTTTGTCGGCTTTATGCTCTTCCGATTTCATATTTCGTACCATTTGGGACAAAAAGCAAATGTTCTTAGAGAAAGCAAATGCCATCTTCCCTGGCTAGATATTCTCTATCAAGGCTGAACGTAGTGCACGTAGAACATCACTGATATATAATGAAAATAATATGCAGGATTGACACACTTCAGACTTCAAAGTCCTCATACCCGAAAAGCTACTTCTACCTTCTTAGTAGAAAAATGGTTATGACTATCCTTTAACTCGGTCCCTGGAATCAGTCTCTTCAAATTCCTTAGTAGCTCTAGATTGCCGATCATCTTTTATAGAGATGGCTAAGCAGTTCAATATTCACCTTTCTTGGATGCCGGAGCATAGAGATATTCCAGGAAACTGCAAGGCTGATGAACTCGTCAGATATGGAACAACCGTACCTGTGCTTACAAAAAGTGACACCCTGGGTATACCGATCGCTACATGTAAAATTAAACTCAAGCTGGATGCTTTCGAGAAAACCAATTCTAGGTGGACAAATGGTATAACGTGTCTAGCGACAAAGCAGATTTTGTCACGGCTGGCTCTAAGAATCTAATTTCTCTTAACAGATCGCATATCAGATCTTTAAAAGGTGTCATCGTAGGACACTTTCTAATAGGTAAGCATGCAACAAGGCAAGGAAACTATTTCCCGACTTCTTTGTAACTGTCCGGCTCTCTCCCGTAAAAGAAGACTCCATTTAGGGGTATTCTACTTTAACGACTAAGGCGATCTCATAAACACGGATATCAGAGACCTCCTTCGCTTCATAAAAAGCTCCAATTGGTCTAACGAGTCGGTATGGAGATCTCTTCAGATCCATGTGGTATCACAATGGATCTATCACTGGTCTAAGTGTGCTGGCAATAGCTGGCAGCCACTTCAACCTTACCTAACCTAACCTATTCTTAAACTAGAGTACGAGCATAAAGGAAATTAAAGGTGGCACGTATGGTATATAGGCTCTGGGCAATGAAGTGATCAGGAATTACAGGGCTTATATGTATGTCCATCATTCCATATTCATGTAGCTCGAGCCTCGAGGAAGATGAAAATTCGTCTACATTAGGGACGGGCAGTTTTCCATCCACTCGGAAAGAGACCTGAGGATCAGATGGAAAAGCACTGCTATTTCCAGTTTAGAAGAACGAATTTGTGAATGTTGAGGCCTCTTACTACGAGCGAGAAAGTAGATTTGTCTCAGGGAGAATTCCATGCACCTGAATTCTATATTTGATTTCGAGTTGAGGAAGTGTTTGGTTATTACGAAGTGAAAGCTTAAAAGACATGGTTTTGGTTTTATTCGGATTAAACCCAAATCCACAATTTGTGGCGCGAATCCTTAGCTTAGCTAGAGCCCTTTCTATGATTTTACTTATCACCGAGGGAAACATCCCTGATACTAGAATATCCTCGATTCCAATGCTATCAAACTCCGTCAGGATATTGTTGATGACCATGAGCCAAACAAAAGGCATGATAACTCCCCTCTGGTTGTGTTGACGAAAAAACTGACATTGAATTGAACACGTCACCGGTGTTTTCTTTTCTTTCGTTTTTGTTTTTTTTTTTTTAATTCTTCTTTTCATTTGTTCGCACCCAAACATTCCTCGAAGCAAAGCAAAAGGAATTACAATGAAAACCACTTATATCCGTTTGGTTGTTAAAAAAAATTTTTTTTTTATTGTCACACTTTATTGCCACCTCTCAGGTAATGAAAACTTTGACAACTTTAAAAACCAATAAAAAGATTATCCGTACATTTACGTTAGAGAAAATGTGAAGTTTATTACCTTAACTTTCAGCTCGGTAAATATATCTATTCCCCAGGGAGTTCTACAAATAAGTCGAATAAATGTCTCGAGAGTCCTTTCAATTTACTAACCTTTTTCGACAACAAAACATGTATCCTGCTGTAGCTTTGCATTTGCAGGACGAATCAACCACAATTTCCATTCACACGTATACACAACACCCACACACATGATGATATGGTATCATGTGGCCAACTTCAGATTAAATGCGATGTCTTCTCGAATCTCCTATGGGATTGCTGCGGTGAACTCCTGCTGGTAGTGTTGAAGGTAGATATAGGTAGAATGGACGAAAGTTTTACCCACGTCTCCCTGTGCATGGGTGTTTCAAACTTTTTACTCACAAAACAAATAAGGGTCAGGATGTATGTACGTTTCGTTCCTGTTAAAGTCATTAAGTGATAAAAGCATAGGTGAAAGGAGAAAATTAAATTACGAACGATAGTATTATTTGTGTTGTTTCTGGGGAGCAAGCGGCTTGCCTATAGGAGTTCATTCATTTGTAAGGTAATGGCTCAGGAGGATTTGCACTTTTTGGCCCAAAAAAAAGTTGTAAGTTGAGAAAGTTTAATGAATTTAGGACCGAAGTTTAGAAAATTGTATTTATATCCTTTAAGATGGAAAAGGTATGCAATCGAGGAAAAGTTTTTCAATTGGAAAACATAGCAAACAACAGAAAAATGTGAAAAGGATACAGGTGAACGTTTAAGGGGGTTTGGTGGTGAATAACTGAGTTTTCATACACTTTAATGGGAATGTTAGAGTTATGAACGTTTGTTTTCTTACATTGTTCCAAACCAAACGGGAACGTATTTTAACACAGTCTGCGTAGTATTTGTCAAGCGAATCTAAACCAAAGGGATCCTGTAGTAGAGGATGACCTCACCTTAACCTCAACTTACTTAAATTTAACTGGAGGTTTTTAGCTAAGGACCAAGTTCACTGGACAGGCTTTTTGGATAGGCCTTCGTTCATTGCGAACTGTAGCTCCACTTAAATGAGTAGGTCACTCTGGGAGAATGGGACATTTCTACAGGACAATTCGATCCACTTTTACACCAATGGATCTAACACAAAGGAGGGTGTAGGTGGTGGTGTTTTCTCTGATGGGCTTAACCTCAGCCTCTCTTTCCGTCTTTCAAATCATTGTTGCGTGTTCCAGGCGGAAATATTGTCAAAGAAGTCTTAACTTGGCTGAAGAAAAACGTGATATCTTCCACCGATATACGTATCTTTTTAGACAGTCCAGCAGCGATCAGGTCCCTGGAATTAGTCTCTTTAAATTCGTAAGTAGCTCTAGATTGCCGATCAGCTCTTATAGAGATGGCGGAGCAGTTCAATATTCACCTTTGTTGAGTGCCGGGGCATAGAGACATTTCTGGGCACTGCAAAGCTGATGAACTCGCCAGATATGGAACAACCTTATCCGTGCTTACAGAAAGAGACACCCTGGGCATACTGATCGCTACTTGTTAACTTAAACTCAAGCTGGATGCTATCGAGAAAACAAATTCTAGGTGGACAAATGGTATAACGCGGCAGATTTGGCCACGGCTGGATCAGAAACGCTCTAAGAATCTAATTTCTCTCAACAGATCGCATATCAGATCCGTAATAGGTAAGCATGCAACAAGGCTTGGCATACATTCAAACGATTTCTGTAGAAGCTTTATAGCCTTCTTTGTAGCTATCCAGATCTCTCCTGAAAAAGAAGACTCCATTTAGGGGAATTCTACTTGAACGACTCATACGATCTCATAAACACGGATATCAGAAACCTCCGTCGCTTCAAAAAAAGCTATAATTGGTTTAATGCGTAAGGAAGGAGATCTCTTCAGATCCATGTGGTATCACAATGGACCTATCACCGGTCTAAGTGTGCTGACAATAGCTGGCAGCCACTTCAACCTAACCTAACATAACCTAAGTGAGTAGGTGAGCTCCACTAAAGTTGTACGTTATTCAATGGTTTCATGCATACCCTTTCTTAGACATCCCTTATTTCATTGCTATTTGCAATCGAACCCTGACTACTGTGACTTCATTCTATAATAACAACCATCACAGTGTATGATAACCTTAGCTTCTCTAAAAGAAATTCCAAACAATCCATATCAACAAAAGGCCATAACTTAAAAAAAAGAAATAACATTTCCAAGGCCATGGATAGGTAATGTGCCTCCCCATAGACCAATTGGCAACAAATCACTTGTATACAGTCCAATTTAAGTCCAATTAAGCTCACCTATTAGGTGAACATTGTACATGTTACTTACAAGTTGGTCTCTGAGTGTTATTTGCCCTCATCATTCCGTACCAATAAATAATTCACAACATACAAGCCTATTACAAGGCAATCAATCTCTCCGGACCAATTCCGGAAAAGTTCGATGGAGTGCCCCATACAAAGAAAAGTAAACCAGACAAGAGGTGAACAAACAGAAAACTGGAATTGATTGTGATGGGCCAATTCGCAAGTATAGTCATGAAACTGTACATACACGTATCGGCGGGCATAAATCTTTTCCAAGTGACAGAAAGTACCTTGTGTGGGGCTTATGGCTTCAAAGTATTGTTTTTATTTTCTTCTGTTTTCTCAAGAAGCCATTAAAGTAGCGCATTGGGAATATATTTTTGGGGGTGATTTGAACACCTGATGCATTAAGGTGCGTATATGTAAGCATCATGAAAAAAATAAGTCGTTTACGTATTATTTCTAGGAAAGGTCAATCACTTTGTGTGTGATACTGACGGCCCTTAGCTAAAGATCATTTTGAGTGCTTTGTTGATTGAGGTTTGGGTACGAATTTTACTTTTTCAGTTGAGGTTATGGAATGTCCTTGTAAAAACTCTTCACTTTACTCGTTACAGTTTACATAACGGGGGAAATATTGGATTCATGAAGGTCCGAGTGAGGTGGCACCTTACCTCACGCTACAACCTCTCTAACCTAACCTGACCTGCTTCGTGGTGAGGGTCGAGGAAGTGGTGATTCTCACTTTTGCCACTGGGGCAACGAGTATTGTTTGGGATAACTGGGTTGCCCCTAATTGGTGAATGCCTCGTGATTCTGACGACTTCTGCCCGAGATCTTTTAAGGGGGTTGGTTGTTTTTATCTTATGGCTATGGGTGACTCTTTTTGGTAGAGAGTCCTGTAGACTTGATATACCAGGTGAAGCTGAACTCTTAGGACTCGTGGAGTGCATGGCTATAGTTAAAACTGCAAAACTACTGGAAGTCTGTGTATTGCAAGAATGCAAGAATGAACAAGATTAGATTAAATTAGCAATTTAGGTGGTACTTGGTCCCTTATCACTGCGGCCGCAAGGGGGCCTATTGTGATCTCCTCTTCATTAGAGCTCCTCCATGATGCCGGAGTGCGCGATGAAATCGACGATGTCTTTGGGTGAGCTGGTGGTTATATCCACCACGAGGTAGTATTTACCTAGAAAACGATGACGTGTTCTTGTGAGGCAGTTACAGTGACAAAGTATGTGTTCTGCTGATTCTTCGTCCTCGTTGCACATTCTACAAATGTTGTCTTGTGCTATTCCCATAGTCGTGAGGTGTTTTTTAACCCGACAGTGGCTGGTTAGAAATCTTGTGACGATTCGAATCTGACTTCTCGTTAATCGTAGAAGTTGTTAATGTCTGAATGAATGAGTCCGGAATTAGAATCATCTTCTGTGATGAGCATATAGGCGTTCACTATTGCTTCTTTCTTTATGAGAAGGTGAAGAGGTGGGAGATTTAGTAATGTTTCTAATGCTGTGGTTGGAGCAGTTTTCATAGCCTCTATTGTGCACACACAGGCTAGTCTTTGCAGTTTGTTGGTCTTTTGTTTGGTCTTTTCCCACCAGACCAGTGCAGCATAAGTGGGGACAGGTCTGACGATGGCTGAACACAGCCATAGCGTCATTTTGGGGTTGAGGCTCTGATTCCTTCCTAGGAGACATTTGCTGGTACATAGTGAGATCTTAGCTTTGTCTATGACCTTTTTGAGGTGGGTATTCCATGTTAGTTTTGGGTCGAGAGTTACCCCTAGGTATTTGACATCCTTCGTGAATTCTATTGATTCACCGAAGAGTGCTGGTTTTCTTAGTTTTTCCAGTTTTCTTCTCTTGGTGAAGGCACTTATGGTGCTTTTTTTCGGGTTGATGTTTAGCCCTTCGTTAATGCACCCTCTTGCCACAAGATTTGGGGCCCTCTGGAAGCGATCCGAGATTATTTCTTCAAATTTACCTCCGATTAGGATTGCTATTTCGTCTGCGTATCCTTGGACATAGAAACCTTCATTGTTTAGAATAACTAGCAGCTCATTCCCTACGATGGACCACATAAAGGGGGAGAAAACACCTCCTTGAGGGCAACCTTTCGCAGCTGTGATGCTGCGCTTCCTGGCGCTATTTTGATTTTCCTAGCTTCTAGCATGCTTTTGATCCATCTACAGGTTGTGTCATCATCTTCTCCTGTATTTCGGATGCATCTAAATATCTGGAAGTGCTCTGTGTTGTCGAAGGCACCTTATATATCCAGGAAACAACCCACCGCAATCTCTTTTTCTCTGAGCGATGTTGCAATTCTTGAGGTGAGATTTTGCAACGCACGGGTAGTTGATCTTCCTGGTTGATAGGCATATTGATTTTTATGAAGGGGGTTAAAATGCAGGGCCCCATCTCTGATATGCCGGGCTATTATTTTTCCATCGTTTTTAGGAAAAAGAAGGTAAGGCTGATGGGTCTGAAGGACTTTGATAGATTGGAGGGTCTACGTCCAGCTTTCGGGATAAATTTTACTACGACCTCTTTCCAGCTCTTAGGTAGATGTCCCCACGCGAAGCTTGTTCTGAAGATATTGATCATTGTTTTCATCATGTAAGGGCAGTTCTTTTAAAGGAGAGCGGGGAATATACCATCTTCTTCTGGAACTTTGAAGGGGAGGAATTAACAAGGCTTCTTGTATCTTATATTTTTAGGCACCAGTTGGGCTTAAATGTGCATTTATTCGGTTTAGTCATGTATTTTGGTTTTAGTAGTGAATAGAATCAGTTCAGTGTTGCTTTGATTGACCCCAGGTTCATAACTGCTCACTTTATCCAGAGCAAGGTTAGGGCAGGTTGATGAGGAGATTTCATGGATTTTTTCTCAAGGTTTGCATGCTTTCACTTGGACAGGGTTTTGCTCCTGGGTTCAAAGTATAAAAGAGGTTAAGCTTATCGCGGACTTATGTCCCGGTTTGCGGGTTTCCAAGAAGAGGGCTGCACTTCCTGTGCTCCATCGCCTCTGTTTCCACTGTTCGATTCATTTTGCTACTCTCCAATACCAGATCATACCGCAAACATTACCCTAACGCTGTTCAAAGTGCAGAGACTACTTAAGATATTGTTTTCCACTAAAAATAATTATGCATACACTATTAACATCTAAATCATAAATTTATACACTTTCCAAATTACGTCGCTGACAGGTTAAGCACTACATGGCCATTAAAACTACCCAACCGTATATACTGTGAATAGCCAATCTACAGTCTCACATATGAGGTGTGATATACTAATAGCATCTGACCAAGAAAACAGGTGCATGCGATAAATTTCAACCCGAAATTGCCTGATTAGTTCATTAATTGCACGTTGTGTAGCCAAATGGGTTAATTAACGTTTTCGAAAATTTGGCGCCATTAGATGACACATCCGGTCGGTAGCGAGAGTAGAGGAAATATCTGATGGAAGTGATACCGTAATTAACCATTTTGGGTGGGTGTTAGGTGACACACTGTAAGTGTGTACATGACATAGCATAAATTATAGATACACAGTCCATTAATGGTTTGGTAGACGATAGAATTATGCATCTCCATCGATAGAAGGATCATTTTGCACGTAGGAGTTTATTTATATTAATTTTTTTTGTTCCTCTGAGATCTAAAGAGCTTAGGTACGACTCAAATATCTATCTTTACACCCACCCATTTTATTAAATGAAAAATAAATTACGTTATATTCAGAGAGTCTCTGTTATTCTAAAGAAGTAAACCTTCCACCCTAAGGTTAAATAAAATATGTAACTAACACAAACTTAGTGAAATAAATATTTTTTATGGAGCCAACAAAATTCAGGATACAAGATGTCGATGCCATAATTATTGGTTTTATTTCAATAAAAATTAATGTTTATTCCAAATTATTACCGCTATTAATATTGGATACTTAATTAATTTTATTTCACAATAAAAGAGCGTCTAAGGACATTTTGTTTTGTAAATCTTTTCGGATTTCATATCCCAGAAGTAAATATTTTATTTGTAAACTAAATTCATTTGTAGATGGAGTGCTGTAAATGTGTAAATAAGGGTTAACGATGACTACCCTTAGACTAGAGCACGGTTTTTAGTGAAATTAGAAGCGAGTCGAAGGATATACCGATGAAGGTTGGTTTTGAATGCTTGTTGGTTGTAGTTATGATGAAACTCATTTCTCATTCCACTCTAAGCTACTCTCATCAACATCCAGGTCACGTGAGTTGTGGTATCAAACGGCGCATCCGCGCTACTTGTGTCTCTGGCAGGTTCAACAGTTTCAACCACTTCTACCTACCTACCTACCTACTATTACCCATTCGTATTATATGACTGAGGACAGCTTGTACATCCGAAAGTAGGCTTCAGGGTAAACTGATGTGCTTATCTTCGTAGCTGCCAAAGCTTTAGTCCCAGAATTCTGTTAAAATGAAACTAAAACATATACATCGTTACAATTTTTTGTCGAAATCAGACTGGAACCAGGGACAGTTCTGTAAATTACAAAACAAATTGAGTTTGAAAATGTTGCATGTTGCAGATTTGCATAGACTCGTGGCTTTCACCACCGAAATAAGAGTGATATCATGTGGCTCCGAAAGGCTGGGCTTTTTCATCTGTCACGATGGCATGCAGTCTAGACAGTAGTACAAGGAATCAGCTTCTGAACTGAAGACTGATATCTGACCTCACCATCAGCAATATAGGCTGTCAGATTATTTTTGTTGTGTTTAGAAGGCGAAATGTCATTGACTAAGGGTTATGCTGGAGGTGTTTCTTTAAGATACATTCTCATAACCCAGCACCCAGAACCCTTAGGTGTTTTTTGACAACACTAAGCAGATACCACTTATATCGCTGCTTGGCTGTCGATGAGGAAGGTGGTATCTACTTGTGATTTTACCGAATTAAAGTCCCACTGATGGTTACTGTGGCAGCTAGAACCTCTGTTGAAGACTCTACTGTGGACTGGAAGTCTATCTGACGTGGATAAGCCCAACGCATCAAAGAAAACATCCGCATCCAATTCCATGTAAATGGGTATGGATTGCGAGCTTGATACCTCTGCGCTCTCCCATACCCAGATAATGGCTTGAAAATTATCCTGCAAAGTCCATGTTTGGTGCTGTATGCAATTGCAACTTTTCGACGTAGTTGGCCTCCAGATACCTGGGTCTACGTTGGGAGCAGTTTGGAAAAAGCTTCGAGTCCTACTATTGGTTTTGTTCTCGTTGCAGCTCCAATGCATGCTAGCCTTTCTATAGTCTTTATTCGACTGGTGGTTTTGCTGGCGACCTGCTACTGGACATGACTATATTGGTCTTACGATGCACAACCACTGGACATTTTTGGGACTTTAGTGACGAGCTTTACCGCTAATACTTTGATTAAAGTTAAGTCGCCAGTTCAGCTTCTTGACGATTATAAGTCCCAGGCATTTTGCACTGTTCGCGACTAGAGCACATCCTAACAGAATGTGTTCCAAAAGCTTGTATCTTTCTCTTGTTTCAAAACAGCACCAACTCCATTTTCTGGGAGTTGACCACTAGTCTGCATATCCTTGTCCTAATATTTAAGGTCTTTAAGGTACGAAGCCCTAATGCATATGCCTGCCTCCTGTCGACAGATTTATGTGAGTCTGTGCGTCTGGGGACGTTTGTTTATTGCACGAAAGGTCGTTTTAAGTCTATAAGACTGCGTGCTGCTTTGTGCGCATGTATGTTCGTATATCATGTCTATCTGTGCGTCTCTGTAAGTCTGTGCGTTTCTGTAGGGATGCGCAATTCTGCAAATAAGTGTCGGCTCGTGTTCTGTACGCTGTTTCTTGCGTGTTCCTCACTCTCTCTTCTTTCTCGCTCTAGTCGTCTCAACTCTTGGCATATATCTTTGGTGTAGGAACTCACTGCGCTACACTTATTTTCCGAGTCTAGCATGTGCTGCACAATGCTCCAAGAGCTGGTGTTTCTTCCAAAACAATTCGTAGTGCTTCTCTTGGGCAGTGGAAGAATGCATGCTCCACGTCCTCGGGAGTATCACTGCAAGATGGACAAGTGGGGGAGTTGTCATTTTTAAACCGGTGTAAATATGACCGGAAACAACAATGTCCCGTTTCTAATGCATATGCGTAAACTTTTATCCAAGCCCATCTATCACGATAAGGGTTCATTTTTTTTCTATCGTCACACAAGATGAGGATGACATAAACTCTTACAGCTATTTTCTGGCAGAGAGTACCATAAAGGGATGTTCTTCTGATGTAAAATAACTTTTTACTCAGAAGGGTTTGCATTTTGAATACAAATTGCTTTATTTTAAACGGAACGGTACCTTGTAGGTACCTTCTTCTACAATATTTGTTGTATTTTCCCTTTTTTGTTGAAATACAATGAGATGCGAAGGTAACAAATTGCTCCCTTGGTAGCTTAACCAGGTTTTTATTTGAAAATAAGTACACAAGTGACTTAAAATATACGCCCCTCTTGTTGGATGTTCGAAACTTGAAATGCACAGTATCTCCAAGCCCTATGTAAGTCAAAATTTACAAAACGAAAATAATTTTGGTTTTGCTCATTTTATACACTCGCAAGATGTCAGCGTTCCTAGCAAATAAAAGGGTATTGCATTACAATCAATTTGTGGTCATTATGGTCAATAAGGTTCTACCCATCAATATTTATATTGAAGAGTGAAGAGAGTTACTTGGGGAGGGGCATCTTTTTATTTTCAACTCAATAGTACAAGTACTACAGCTTAAATAGCTTCAGTGGCATCTGGTAATGATGACTCAATGCGATACAACACAATAGGATATAATAATCATTATTTGGCATATAGAACAGTATAAAATGATGATTTTGATCAAATTGCAATTTTGTGGCTTATTTGCAAATCAAAGTACTAGATGGACATTGTCATAAAAATATATTAAAAATGAAGCGAGTGTTTAGAATGGGATACAATGAATTTTGTAAGTATTTCTGTTTAGAGGTTTCAAGCTTAACTGAGAAATGGTTTCATTAAATTTTATTTCCCTAGTACAATCTGTTGTCGAAATGTTAGGATAAATGTTCAAATTGACAAAAAATGTAATAGATGAATTAAGCCTAAGCATTTTAAATCGAGATCTGCTCCTCTGAGGGTGTATAAAGATACTTGCAAACACCAAAAATATGAAACACATTTTTAGCATAGAATAGCTAACCTTTTTGCCAATCCATAGGCTCGCCTTCATATAAGACTAGGCTTTGGCACTGTATTTTTCGGATTTAATACCCCCTTACAATTGTTTCGTCTATTAAGGTACAATTCCATTAAACCCTCAATAGTCCTTACGAACATTCTGTTTTCTTTCCTTCAAAAGAGGGAATTTCTTTCTCATAATTTCATTATTTACACCATAGACTAATTCAATCACTACACAAAAGAAAAATGTCCTGTGGCGTCAAAATATAAGGCAAATTTAATATCCGACACACGTTAGCGTGGAATTGATTTTTTTTTCCCTGATATTTCTTTTAATAATAATTTAAGTGCAACTGACACATTCCCGCGCCGACCAGACACTCTCAAAGGAATTGAATCTAAGGATAATGTACAGTCATAGGACACCTTCGGGAAATAAAATTAAAATCATATTCAATCAGCACGATAAGAGGGTGCACTTTTATGAAAACAAACATTTAGGATTTATTTCGTCCTTTTTTTTTTTTTTTTTCCTCAGCTGTAAGCAACACCACCCTTGGATTAATTACGCTTTGACACGTGTCGATTCCATCAGGTCACTGCTATGCTATGCTAAGTGTCAAGTGAACTATGCTGAGAGTTATAAAAATGTAAATTGAACGCGTACTAATGCAAAGGACATGTCCATTTTGAAGCTCCTTCGGGGTTTTTATTATTTTGCCTTTGTTCGAGCACACTTCAAACTCGAGAATGGATTTCAAGGTAAATTAAATTATGAAATTTATGAGAGTAAAAAGTGAATATTAGTTTTTATCGACGAGAGGTTGATTCTGAGTGTTGAGTGGGTCGTGGAAATGAGTTCCGCTGAGTTGTAAATAAGTGGGTTTTTTCTGTTTATTGCATAACAGCACTAATCCAAGCACTACAATTAAGAAATAATGCCGTTTTCCACTTTTCTTATAAAGGGTCTTCCAATAGGGACTTCCAAACTTTGACAGTTGATAGCGGCCATATTGCTGAAGCTACATCTGTCAAATTGGCTGTCATTTATTCAGTCTGTTCTGCCAAATCACGATGGACGGAAAGAGCGTTCAACAACGCGTACAAATAATAAAATTGTTTTATCAAAATGGGTGTTCTGTTCGCGAACGTTGCGGGGGCTTCGTCCATTTTATGGTCGCCATAATCGTCTTTCCGAGAGGACTATTCGCAGTGTGGTGGATCAATTTGAGTCCACTGGTTCGATAACGATCAACAAACACCCGTATGTCGACGAAACGCAAGATCTGCTGTCCGTGAGAGTGTGCAGGAGAATCCGCGGCAGTCGATTTCGCGTCGCTCACAAGAACTCAGCATTTCGCAGACCACATTTTGGCGAATTTCGCGTCACGACTTGGGCCTGCACCCGTGCAAAATTCAACTGACCCAGGAGCTGAAAGTAAACGACCATAGACTACGAATGGGCTCTGGAGCAGTTGGAAACTGACCCTAATTTTCATCGAAAAATCATCTTCAGCGATGAGGCCCATTTCTGGATGAATGGGTACGTCAACAAAGAAAATTGTCGAATTTGGGACGACACCAATCCACATGATATCCAACAGCGTCCAATGCATCCCGAAAAAGTCACTGTCTGGTGTGGATTTTGGGCTGGCGGCGTCATCGGTCCATATTTCTTTGAGAACGACGTTAGCCAGGCCATCACCGTCAACGGCGAGCGCTATAAGTCGAAGATTACAAACTTCTTTTGGCTTGAATTTGGATGGCATGGACATCAACAACATGTGGTTTCAACAGGACGGCGCTATGTGCCACACAGCTCACGCTACATTGGAAATTCTGCACGAGTGATTCGAGGGCATGGTCATCTCACGTGGAGGTGATGTGAACTGGCCATCGAGATCGTGCGATTTGAGCCCGTTAGATTTTTCCTTGTGGGTTTTTCTGAAGTCGCAGATCTATGCGAATAAGCCACAAACCACAGCGGCCCTCAAAGCCAACATAACCCATTCCATCGGTCAAATTCAGGATAATTTATGCGCCAGAGTAATGGAAAATTGGACATTTTGGATATACGCCACCCAGAGAAGCCGCGGCTGACATTTGAACGATGTTATATTGCATACATAATGGCATCGATAGGCCTTTCAAACGAATAAAAAATGTCGATGATATCTCACACAAACTTTGTTTTATTTAAATTTAAAGATAAGAAGCGCTTAATGAAAGACCCTTTGCAAACAAACAACAATTTATCCTGGGTAGTAAGCTTAAAGACTCTCAAGAGTTGAGACTTTAACCAATCCACTCTTACTTCAATCCATTTTCCAAGCAATCAACGTTCAAAGTTAAAAAATCAGCTGAAATTGTTGCCATAGACTGGCTAGAACGGATTCAACACCACTCCATCAAACTCTGTTTTTTTCCAGGACGCAGTGGAATCGAAGGCAAAGCACAAGCGGATGAATTGGCAAAGCTAAACAGAATATGCGACAAATGAGTTTTTTAATACTCATTCTCCGTTAGGGGTGAGAAACAGGCCAATGGCAGGCATAATTTATAAATTTAGGTGCATCTCAACCCTATGACAAGTTCTGTTCAAGAATAGGTTTAAGGAGACCGAATTTTAAAGATTGGCATAAAAAACTCGTTGCAGAAAGATAAAAGTCGGTTGATTATTTGTTTTGAGATCGTCCAGTTTATCGAGCTTGTCATCATCTCAAAACGTGGTTCTTTGAGGATATAGACAGTCTAATGGATTAACCCCTTTTGTTTACTGAGGATCCCCATCGAACCTGATGAAATAATTCTAAACGCATCATCGTAGGCCATTCTTTTCTCCCAATAAACCTGCATCTTCAATCTTATTAGGTCTACAAACTAATCCTCTTATGTAAGGTGCAATATAACTCACCACGTCCTCATTACCTTCCATCCCCCACTAACCACACAACCACAAACGACAGAAACATTCACCTCCAAAGGAAAAAGCTTTTCCACTTGAGAAAACTTTTAAAAGAACGATTTTTCAGATTTTCCAACACATAAGAGGACATAAGAAACAACACACGACATCCTGAATCTTAAGCAGTAAAATCATTTGTTCGTTGTACCTACCTACACGTGTTCATAACAGAAATGTTTCGGAAATACTTGTGACAATACTTAAGCTAAATGTCTCGTACAATCACAAAAGTTATACGGTCGTTAAATTTTGTATAAAATATTGCAATGGTTGTATTGTTGTCTTTGGAGGCGTGGGTTTGTGGAAAAAGGTGAGACGAGGTCTGAACTCGAGCGGAAAATTTTAAAAGATTTTCATTTGTTGAACAAGCTGTAAAGGAAGACCTTCTGTTTTGTTGACAATTTATCGTGTGAACCTTTAAGTTTAAGGACTCTCCTTTGAGCTTGATTTTGCCTCGACTGCATCTGCATCAATCTATCATATTTCAATTCAGAAACACCATGCGGTCCACATCTTCCGCCATCGCCACGGTCACATTTATCTTCGGTTTCCTTATCTCTAATTGATTTATGATATCCTAGTGAATTTTCCAAACAAAAACTCCGTGTATGTCACTTTACAAGGCTTCCGCCCTCCACTCCATCGTCAGACATTATTCACCTTTTCGTTGGGAGCTCCATTGCACCGCAAACTTCACAATGCTCGTTTTCCCAGGACCGCTCCTTAGTATGTTGATGAGCCTGAAAGGACACAAGAATGGTTTGAAAAAAAAAAACAAGAATATCCACAGACACATGGAACAATAATCCAGGGATACTGAAGGCGGTTTAAAATCGTTACGCAGATAATGTCATAAGTAACCGTTGAAAATCTAAATTCTTCATCTCGATGATGGCTGTGACATTGCTGCTGTTCGGCCTGCCATAGCCATTGCCTCTGTAGCAAGCTGAGCATGAGTATCAACAAATCAAAGCATTTAACACCCCACGAGGCCAACGAAATTCCCAGTGATTTATGACAAGGACATGTTGGTCCTACGATTTGTTCACGCAACAGGATTGCGGCAACAACTACCGAACTCTGTAGATCGAGAATGGTGAGAGAGGGAGTGTTAAAAAGTGGAAAAGTAAAGAAAATAGAAAACGCAAATAGATTGCGGAATAGGAATACTGCAGTGGTAGACAGAACGGAATCAAGTTTTCATACATTCCTAGTAGAAAATGAAGGTGTTAAAAATTCCAGACAACTGTAACACCTTCATGGATGATTTATTTCTGGCAAACATAGCGCATATGTTACGATGACTTCATCAGGAGGTGAAATCAGTGGAAGGATCCACTTGTTAAAATCGATTCTCTCAGGCATGGGAGTTCTATATGTTCGTAGGATACGTGCCGCGAATTCTTAGTTGTTGCACTCAGTTAGAGATGGAAACAGAGGGTGAAAAGTGTGAAATCCAATGAAGTCCGATATGTTACTTGTGGGTACTTGTTGGCATTGGATAAGGATAAGCAGGGATTCACTTTTTTATGCGGTTGAAGAGGATAGACTTACCTATAGAGCGAAGTTGTAGCTTTTTTTTTTGCCGGGGTAGGTGCTTCGTCCTGTGATTGTTAGCGTTTCGATGTTAAGTCCCGATCACTTGAGCCATGAAGAGCTATTCTCGATTAGTCTTCCAGATACAGACAAATGACGTATTCCGTCTCTTTGATCTCCTTCAGAGAACTGCCAAAGATGTTGAATCTCCTTGAAGATGGACCCGATCCTAAGAGTGTAATTTTGAGACTCGCTTCTAGAAGGATCTAAGCCGAAAAGCCGGTAGTCTCTAAAGAATCAGATAACGTTTGGAAGTGAGCCCAATGCATCTCTTACACGTATATTGAACCAAGCTTCGATACCAATAACCTATCCTTCGATCTATCCGATGCTTGTATGATATCCTTGACAAATGAGAATTTGCTTATCAAGGCTCTAGAAGTTACGACCCTCCGCCGAGTCTAAGCCCAACGGTTGAAAGTCCCTCAATAGTTAGATAAGGTTTGACGGTCTACATTAAGAATACGACCAGGTTCTGTAATCAATGTCTTCTCCGCCGGCTAAATAAATGCTTTTCAGCATTCTCGAATATGAGACATAGCTAGGCGTGGACACCAATGTGTTAAATAAGTGCACTGCAGCAGCGTAGACAGACGCTAGAAGTTTGGTTTTACTTGAGAACCTTTTCAGTCCTTTTCAAAAATTAAAAGTCGCGTTCGAAAGAAATACTGTGAATTATAAGCAATTGCAACATTCTCCCCAGTTATTCTGGACACCAACCTCGGAGCAAAAAGACTGAAACCTAAGTTTCAAAATCACTACACCACTGTGCGAGTAGCATCGTAAGGGTATTCATAACCCCTTTAGCCCTAGTGAATTATATAAGAAAAAAGGTGGCGTTGTACATCTGTATCATACAGGTAAGGTGGGTTAATCCGGCGGTTGCCTGGTTTCCGAATGCTTTTTTCCCAACTGAGCTTGGTCTGACTGCGTGCTGTCTATCTATAGACCAAAGAATATTTGACTGTACTTTGCTCCTTCACCACGGCAAGGTAGGGACAGTGGGGGCCCCTTATTGAAGTGCCTTAACCATATCATTCAAATTCAGCGCACAAATTTTCCTCACAGGATACCTTAATTAAAGTTAAATTTCTAACAAAAGAATTCAATAGGCAAAAATATGTCTACCAATCAAATTACAAAGGGTTTCCTTGTAAAATGAAATTGTTACACAGATGACAAAAGCCAGGCAATTATTGTGAAAACTTCTATAATAGTCCTCTCTCTCTCCCTGTACAGACTTCGGAAGCAAGTGTTAAAATTTCCAATAGGAAGTGATGCAGAATTTAATTAAATTTCTCACAGTGGACGTTCTTGAACCCCAAAAATGAAAAGATGAAGGGTATGCTTTTGGTCAAGATTTGTTTCTTTGAGAAGTCAAATAGCTTGAGGGAAGAAAATCCTTTTTCGTATGTGCGGTCAAAGCAAATTGATGTCTTAGAGTGGAAGGAAACTTACGCCAGAGTTGTGTATATCATAAGGCACAACGCATCAACAACAAAGTGTATATTCATGCCAAAGGACATTGCAAATTAAAGTGCAGTACATATACATACATACACTTTGTTAATAAATAAGAAACCCTTAGGGATGATGTACTGAATATTGACGCTCAATAAAGTTTCAAGATAATAATATGAAGCTGAATTTCTTCAAAACGTCTTTGACAAAAACCGGAAATGAAGTCCATTTCAAAGATGGAGCAAAGGATGTGAGCATATATTTAGGGGGAAAAAAATACTAAAACGCTATCCTTCGGTTTCTTCAAAGTCGTGCTGGAACAGATTGTGTGCCGGGGAGATGTTATCACGGAAAGCACTATATTCAACAAATCTATCCAGCTGCTGAAATACGCTTACGATATCGACATCATTGGTCGCTTCTAGCATGCTGTCCTATAGCCTTTTACGACAATCACAGGACTGGTGAAACAAGCCGACTTTAAAGCAAATGAAGACATAACCAAGTACATGCTGTCAACAAACAAAGAAACATTTGTTGGCTGCCTGAGAAAAAATCGTCAGTCAAATAGTAACTTCGAAGTAGTTAAGGACTTTTGTCGTGATTCGACGGAGACTTACACTAGAAAACCGCTGCTACTTCGGTTTTGACGAGAAAAAATGCATGCCCTACTAAAAACAGATCCTGCCAGTTCTGTTATATAATGCCGAGTGCTGGACAATAATGCTCCAGCCAAGAGGATCTTTGAATCATAACCTTGTGCGGAGACGAGAAAGACCGAACCTCCGTTTTAAGGGCGAAGCTATCGCGGATGCCAGAGCTAATCCGAAGAAGTGCAAGCAGCGTGTTCGGGGATCAACAAGGATGGAAGACTGCAGGGGGGTGAGAGAAAGAGAAATACGTTACAGATAGTTTTTTTTTATAATTCACTAGTGCTAAAGGGGTTATGAATACCCTTATGGTGCTATTCGCACAGCGCAAGTGTTGGTGTAGTGATTTTTAAAACTTATGTAGTATTAGATTTCAATCTTTTGCTCCGAGGCATAGGGAAATTTATTGAGAATTACCTAACAAACTTTACCTGTTTCCTACTTGTAAAAGCATAGTGTGTCTGTGTGTGTAGTATAAAATACACTGTCTCTCGATCAAATCCCTTATGGAACGTTCGTACTAGTAATTCTACGATAAAATTATATCTTCCTGGTTTGCACTTTTCCAGACGCATCAGTGGAGAACGGGGACTCGAATGCATAAGGTATCTTACACATAAAAAATCCTTTTAAAAGAAAAGCAAGTTGATAGTGAGTGAGAATAGCTGTTTCCTGTTGATGCGCTTACCTGTTAAGTACTTTTGGGATTATCCGGTATTTTCCACTTCACTGGTGAGTGAATCGCGGCACATAAGTAGTTTAGAGTAGAAGAGAATCGGTAGCTAAGATTATGTCGTAGGAATTTGTGGTTAGGTTTTATAACGTGTAGATTTTGACATTTAAAGGCGTTTAAAAAACTTCAAAGAAATTGAGCTTTTGAGTATTAGTCAGAAAAGTTCTGAACTTTGAACGTCAGTACAGAAAATGGGAAATGTCTATCAGAAGTTTCGGATAACGAATACGGAGGAGCAAGAAAATAATCTACGAAGTAGCTTCCAATTGGACTCTGAAGATGCCTTTGCCTTAAAAATTATATCGGCCTCTACTTTTTCGACGATAAGAGTGATTTGTGATTTCTTTTGCCCCTTTTACTCAATATGGACTTCCCGTCCAGGAAAGTTCGTCAGGAAGTTCGAAAAATATTCTGTGAATTGTAAGCAACGATAACAATGCCAATAATTCTACTGAGTTATTCTGGACACCACCCTCATAGCAAAGACTAAAACCCAGTACTATCTATCTGAGTTTCAAAATCACTTCATCAACACTTGCGCTGTGTGAAAAACATCATAAGAGTACATACTTATAAGATTTTTGAAGAAATGTTTTCAAAAAAGGTGTGTCGAGACACCACAAGGACATTGTGGTGTATATTGGGAACAATTTTCGCCGTGATATTACGCAATACGAGTTGGGAAGTCCAAGACTGGCTCCACTGTCGAATTTTGTTTGTAACTAGTTTCCGTTTCTTAAAAACTTTAAAAACTTGAAAAACAAAAAGAATAAATGGCCAAAATCATCAGAAATAATTCAGAACACCTTGGGTTATCGGTTAATTATTCCTGTGGTTACAAGATGGAACTTGCTTTACGATGCTGTTTCTAGAATTTTGCTTTATGGAGAAAACTTCGCAGATTTATCCACCAAGCTATCAATCTCAAAAGTGTCTCATATCTTCAAGAATATTGCACTCTTATAGAACCGATATCAGCGATGCTAGACATTCTACATCTCTCTAGTGTCTTTGAAGGCAAAACTTCAAAAAATTCAAAAAGTAAAAGCTTCAAACTGGCGGACACTTACTATTTTGGTCAATATTCATTCTAACCAGGCAGATGGTTCCACTCTTCTTCACCAGTGGCTCAAAAAATTCAGAAATCACTAATCAATAGAATCGCCATAAAGGTCTTCATGGATGCTTAGTCAGAGGTATTGTTTAAGTGATTCTTGGAGGAATCGACCTACCCAGAACCATGTAAAAAGCGAAGTGGAGTTTAAATACGAAAATGAAGCTCTAGTTTTTCGCAACCATTCATATTGTTTTTTCTATTTAAATTGATGCACCCATCATGCTTAGCATCAGAAAATTAATTTTCCATGACACATAGATCCAGTGTTACTAACTGTTTGTTGAAATAATCATTGCGACTCTACCTGTAGTCAAAACTTCGATGACGCATTCCTTTTACCTAACCTTTTACACCAAGGAGTAAGTACCTTTTGGGAAATTTTGTTTGTCACTTTTAAAACTTTACTTTGAACATCCATCCCCAGTTGCAAACTCAGAATCATGAAATTTTCCCAAGTATAATCATTCAACACAACAGGGGGAGATGATGAAGATGACTGTTTCACTAGGTGTACACGTACATAGTTTCATCGTTCAAACCACATCATTATTTTAGATTGAGACATTCATCTCATAGCTGACTTGATGGCACCGAAAAGTATTTCGTGACTTTATTAAGATTAATGAGATCAAAAGTGCAAATTACCACCTAGTCATGGTATATGTTGCTGAGGTGACAGTTGTAATTTTACGAAGAGAAAATGAGTCAAGCTGATGCTTTAACCATGACGAGGGTAATTATTATGCTTTTGTTAGGAAATTAGAGGCATATTTGGAAATTCAAGTTGACATAGTCTTTTAAGGTGAATTTTCTGAACTATAGAAGCGCTGGTATATGATCCCTTTCCACAAATATATTTCCAAGAGTGTGAACCGAACCCTATTGGGTAATCCAATCATCGGATTCAATCATTCCAAATTATGTTTACAGAAGCTGCAAAGATGAAGACAAAAAAGCGGAAAAAAAGACTATGCTATCAAGCTCTGACTAAAAGAATAATGCTCAATTTGGGCCCTCTTTTCTCCGATGACCTCGGCAAGTATGGACGGCAGAAGTATCCTTCGCTTTAGAAATAACTCTACTTGGTTCTATAAGTCAACTGAATGGTTTCTGGATGAGTGATAGATACTGTGGACTTATTCCGGGCTAAATGTGCTTGCATCCAGGTGACATCCTTATCCAAAGTATGTACTTACATTTTATAAAACTGAGGGACACTGACTGACTGTCATTCCAAAATAAAAACTGACCAGCATTCGGGCGGAGAATAGTAGAGCTTTAAGGCCGCAGATCATTTATCCAGCTCAATCTTGCTTCTATCAGTTTTCATCAAGACTCTCTATGTATCGGGATGTTCGAAAGAAATACTGTGAATTATAAGCAATGTCAACAGTACCAATAATTCTCGCCAGTAATTCTGGACACCACCCTTGAAGCAAAAGACTGAACCAGCTGAGTTTCAAAATCACTACACCAACCCTAGTGAATAGCATCATAAGGGTATTCATAACCCCTTTAGCGCTAAGGAATTATGTTTATAAAAAAAAAAGTAACTTCTTGTGGAAATATGAACACTTGAATATTTAAAAGCAAACGGAGTACCTAATCTAATGCTACACAACACTTTAAAGCGTTGCTCCTCTCGAATACTAGTGTGTCATTAGTTTTCATTCGCTTGATTTGCTCCTGAAAGGATTTATCTTTTTTTATTCTGTTCTCACAGTAATTTGTCCAATCGATGGAGATAAAAGAGTAATAAAAGTATAAAAGTATCCATTCCAAGAAAAGTGTAATAAAAAAGGACGACAGTTCACCCTAAAAGTTACGTTGTAATTTTAAAGACAATTTTTCAGATTTCCCAGCCCCTTTTCTATGGATATCTGTCAATCGAATTGAATGTGGAATGTCCTTTTAGTGTGTGCAGAGCAATGTGGCGCCATTTGAAATGCTTTGCGTAGGAATTTTTAAATTGCGTCTCTACGCACATCACCTCAGTTGAAAGTATGGAATTAACTTGAATGCGTCCTTGAGGCAAAAAAAAAAAAGTTTCCTCTTTTTTTTTTTCTTTCTAAATTTGTATCCGTAAGATTTTTTATGCGAATAGTAAAGTATTTCATGGTGCTTTGAGGGAGTTTTATGTGAATTGCTTTAACCCAGATTAAAATTCAGGAATAGGTACTTTTTGTAAGACCGAGATAAAGAGATTTGTTACGATGAATGATTGAGTTGATATTCGACATTTTTACATTAATGTATAGATGGTTTTTTTCTGATTTATATCTTTTACAGTAATGCTTAACCGCTTCAATAAAGGAAGGAGTTTTCAGATATTAAGTTCAGAACTTGATTTTAGTGTTGTGATTTAGGCATCACTTATTTTTTCAATTACTGTTGCTTTATCTTGCTAATCTTGTCACCGACCCGCAGGGAATTTTGGATGTATTTAAGCAGCATTTTCAGCAGCTACTTAATGGGCATGACCAGGAGAGTGATAAGGTATGAAGAAAACTCAACTTGAGTCGATGAAGTAGTTCTCCCATCCAGCCTAGAGGAAGTCGGCACGAGCCGCGGCTCGGACGGATTACCGTCAGAGCTCTTCAAAGCTGGTGGCGATGTTTTGGTAGGGAGTATGGACCGGATCATCTGCAAAGTATGGGAAGGCGAAAGCATGCCCGACGACTGGACTATCAGCTCTATCTGTCCATCTTCAAGAAAAGCGATCCTATGTCTTGTAAGAACTACCTAGGCATATCCCTGCTTAATGAAGCCTACAAGATCCTATCTAGTGTACTCTGTGAACGACTAAAACCGTTTTGCACCACACTCATGGGCACCTATCGGTGTGGCTTCTGGCCTGGCAAATTGACGATAGACCAAATCTTCACACTGCGGCAAATCCTGGAAAAGACCAACGAGTTCCAAGTCGTTACTCATTATCTTTTCATCGACTCCAAAGCCATACACAACAGCATTCATCGCACCGAACTATATAACGCGAGGGCCGAATTCGGGTTCCCGAGAAAACTGATCCGGTTGTGTCGCGCCACGCTACAGAACTCGCAATGCATCGTGCAGCTTGGAAACAAAACCTCCGAATTATTCCAAACATGCACCGGATTTCGGCAAGGAGACGCGCTGTCGTGTGACTTCTTTATTCTTGTGCTGGAGCAAATAGTGCGAAAAGCCGGCGTAAACATAGAAGGCACTGTATTCAACAAATACATCCAGCTGCTGGAATATGCAGACGTTATCGACATCATCTTCCGTTCCCAGCGTGCCAAACGAGTTGATCTCATGATTAACGAGGATAAAACAAAGTACATGCTGTCCACCAAAAACCGATCCGTCAAACAACGTCTAGCTCAAAACCTATCAATTGACAGCTACAATTTTGAGGTAGTGAAGGAGTTTATCTACCTCGGGACACATATAAACTCCACAAATGACACCCTGGTGGAGATTCGACGAAGGCTTACCTTAGGCAACCGCTGCTACTTTGGTTTGTTCGAACATCTAGGGTCCAAACTCCTAGCTCGAAGGTTCAAAACCATGTTCTACAAAACCCTGATCTTTCCAGTCGTGCTTTATGGAGCTGAATGCTGGACGATAAGTAAGACAACGGAGTAGATCTTGGGATCCTTCGAAAGAAAAATTCTACGTCGAATATTTGGTCCAATCTGCGAGGAAGGCGAATGGAGGAGAAGATATAACCACAAACTCTACTAGCTGTATAAAGATGTGAATGAAGTCCGGAAGTCAAAAATCCGTCGATTGCAATGACTCGGCCCATCGGAGTTTTCCATGGCTTTGCAACAGAGCTTTGATAGTGTTTCGATCATCATTCCAGGTCATGGAAACTTTAAAAACTAACTTACAAATAATCTAACTGTTGACTTACTTACATTCCAACATACTAAGCTCCTGTCGTCCTGTGTGTCATGCTGTTCGGTTGCAATTGTCTCCAGAGACGGCACATATTCGAACAAATTATGTCCAACTTTTTGGGAAGGTATTTCTTGTGAACAATGTCTGTTGAGGAAGTCCGTTAATACAAGGAAGACAATTCCTAAAAAAAAATGGATAAGAGTATTTATTATCACCTTCATCGCATCGCATTATCCTCTCAAAAGTATCCAAACGACACGCGACAGATGAAAAGAAACTCAAAAAAAAAAAAAAAAACACAAAGTAGGGGGTTTCCATTAAGGTAATTGAGGCTTAGACATTGCACTACCCGTCAACGAGAGAAAAAAAAGGATAAAAGGACAAATAAGGTTACGTGACAATTTCAAGTAGTGACACAGTCTGCTTCAATCTAAGTAAATTCTCCTGAACTTGTTGGTTGTAACATTTTCTTCACGTCTCAATCCTTTGAGCAAAAAAAAAAGAAGGAAAAACAGGTCAGCTGCTCAGCATTAACACCCCCCACCATCTGTTTGCGAATGGAAATTAGGGGTTCTAGGGCTCAGGGCTGTAAAAAATAAGTATTTACTACAACTTTGCCGTTGAAATTGTTTTATGTCCGGAAGGTGTTATGACGTTAAAGTGAAATCTGACGGTATTAAGTGTCAAACTGACGGGTTTGACAGGTTTTTTTTTTAAGTGAATAGGGTTGTGAAGGAAGGTGTTTGAAAAATTTCAATACGGGTTTCCAAGGTAACATTGAGTGTTGAACAGTCAAAATGGTACTTAATCCTCGTGGGTATTCCATCAGGTGGATGACATTTAAGGACTCTTTTTTTCTACAGAATTAGGTTTGAGAAGAAAAAAAAAAGGTCAAAAGGATCTTATTTGAGATGATTAATTGCTGTGTAATTAATTAGTCTGGTATCACATAATGGGACTTAACCCGGGGGGCTATTGAGACTAAATTGAGTTATGTGGACAAAACTTTATCTGCATCCAATAATCTCTTAAAAAATCATAGGTAGAAGGGAAAGCATATACACACACCTTATCGCCTTTTTCAAGAGCTTATCAACAAAACCTACTTATACCCCACAATTTCAACCGCAGTTAATTACCACCGCGCATATTTTACCACCCAATTGGGTATACCAAACATATACAGTTACTGAAAATTTCTTGTTATTTTAAGATTATCCTCTTAAGGGCTTTGTAATTGTTTTGCACTTAATCAACACGTCGCTCAATCCCCCCCAGAGCTTCTCATATGCATATGCTTATTCAGGTTGTCTTTATTCCAACACCCGTCACGTCTAAGGACGTGTAAAAATAATTACCTACAGCGATGCCGCCGAACTTAATTACTTTTCGTTTTTGAAAGGAATCGTAAGTTTCCTTGTCTATTCTCTTGCAGGCATATAGGCAGGCTTTCGTATATTTTGTAGGAAATAGAGTGAAGAAAGGTAATTTAACCTTTTGTGGAAGATTAAGACTGTTGATAGCGACACAAAGTGACAGAATAGATGGATCACCCGTTTGGAGAAATTGGTGCGAGTATTCTCAAGAGGTGATGATTAATAGAATCTTCTTGTTGTCGGTAACAGGCTGACTGCCGTCTTTGAGGTAATGGAATTCAGTAAGGAATATTTTGCTGAGTGTGTACATGTACAATGTACATATGTATGTTGATGAAAAGCAATTATTTATTCAACTTTGAGGTGAAGTTAATGCAAGACAAAACTGATAGATGTATAATACATAGTTTTTAGTGAACTTAATGGGAACAGCATAAGATTCGGGACCAATGTAATCAGTAGTCAAGCTGTCCTGCTATAGTTCTGGGTAAGTCTGAGTCTCAACTACCAAGCTTCTCCAGTGTGTCCGGTCATTAGATACCTGCCTTCAGATGCACATTTTAAGTTGGTTTACGTTTTCTTCAACTTATGCTTGACTCATTGATAGAAGCTTTCCTCTGTCTCTTCAAGTTAGATTCAAAGCCTCTGTGTCATATGACATAGCCATTCTTAGCGTCGAATACCTACGGAGTTTCTTGACTCGCTATTCAGCCCGTATCCTTGGTAACTGAATCTCCTTCTCCGAAGCAAACATTTTTCGCTCGAAACAATCATTCATTCACCTTCGATGGAGTAAGTCCTTATAGGTCTTTCAGATGCGGCTTAACTACCCATGTGCCTTCTCAGTCAAGCGAATGATCGGAGTTACATATATATATTCGTCGATGTTGGGACAAAGTGGAGGTTTCTGATAAAATTAAAAAGCCGAATCAAGATACTGACGAAGTGAAACGGGAGAAGACAGCCGAGAATGCAGCGAAATTGACTTTTACGGCCTCATAGCCATTGAGTTCTCGGGCAGCTGACATCGACATGCAATACTTAGGTAAGGTTAGGTTAGGTTGAGTGGCTGTCCCTACTAAGCAGGGACACACTTAGGCCAGAACAAGGCCCGGGTGACCGGGTGACCAGCATCAGAGGCCTGTGTAATTTCCTTGGGGAAGAAGAATACAGTTGAAGTTGGAGTTCTGGGTAACCGTAGCGGTGTAAGCCCGTCTTCTGTGCCACACTGAGTGCAGAACTAATTAGACCCACATACGATTTTCTTAATTTTAAAATTGTCGGGCCTAGCTAGGTCAGTGAAGTCAACGAAGAAGTAATCTCCTAGCGTTTTCCTCCTTAGCCTTGATAGGACAGGGCAGAAGCAAAGAAGGTGTGTGGTCGTTTCCTCCTCCTCTTTGTCTTTGCAGCTTCTACAAAAATCGTTAAAGGGAACACCTCATCTGCTGGCATGTCTGCCAATTAGACAATGCCCCGTAAGGGCTACTACTATATTCCTTATATGTGCCCTATTCACGGACAGATGTCTTCCCGTTCTCCTCAGATCCAGGTTGGGCCAGATCTGTTTCGACAGAAGACAAGTGTTGTTGTTGTCCATCTGCTATTAGCCATTCTTTTAGCTTCAGTATCAAGGTAAGATTTTATCGATTCTATGGGGCAGGCGGTTCCCCTCCATTATCAGAAGGGATCCGACCTGCGCCTTCCTTTGCTCGTTGATCGAAACGTCCCTGTGCCAAGGAACCCAGCACAGGGAAACGTTGCATCTGTCAGCGATCTCATTCAGAGACCTGCGGCATTGCTTTTCCAACTTGGATCGTAATTTCAAGCCTTTTATCGCTGCCTGACTATCTATGTATAGTAAAATAGCGCTATCATCTACCACATTAATCGAAAGCTAAGCCGCAGCTTCTCGAACTGCTGTAATTTCCGCCTGAAATACACTGCAGTGATCCGGCAGTCGTTTCGCAATATTTAAGCCAGGTGCACTGGAGAAAACTCCTAGCCCCGTACTATACTCTGTTTTAGATCTATCTGTATATATTGTTAAATCTATACGTCACCTTATATAAACATCGAAAACAATTCGTCACCGCTGAACACTTTTATGTCATAATCTGAAGGTGGTGAGAAAAAAAAAAAAAAAAAACTCCCACAGCAACTCACATTGAATCCTTAAAAAACCTTCGTACATCCCATCTTTCGTGTAAAACAGTGAAAACCACTCCGTCACACCTTTAATCGGATTTCTGGATGGCTGCGAAATAATCCTGCCAGTCGAATCGGAATCCATTGTTTAAAAGTACCTCCCCTACCACCGATGCTGACAAAATAAATTATTTCACAATTGCAAAGATACCGGTGTGGAATCGAGCTATCGTCAGTAGGTACTGTCCTTTTTTACACACACACACAGCCTCAGTCAGCATCACAATTGGATTAAATTTACAATTGGCCAATATGCCTGAACGAACAAATAACAAAACAATTGAAAATTGAATAAAGCTTTTTACTGACCACCACAGGACGGACGTTGGTACAGGCATGCGACAAAAGGACAGACGGACATTCATTCATTCGATACAACCGTGGTCGATTCCACAGGGAAGGTGGATAAATCTGGTGACTAAATCCTCCAAATAAAATCCCGAATAAATAGAGACAAATTTATTTTGGCCATCATTATTTATGTGGCTTTCGCGTGTAGACAATGTTGAAGCGATTTGTGGTGCAAAGGAAATTTGTGGTGAGTACCGCCAGCTTTCAGTTTTTTTTTTTTTTCGAAAATATGTAGTTGAATTCTTTGTTTTTAGATCAATGGCGATTACGTGGGATATTTTAAAAGGATTATGTACTCAATCGAACGATTTCGTATTGTTTTATTTATTTTAATGGAATTTATTATGATTACGATGTTCTCGTATGGTTTAGAATGATATAATGTGGACGGTAAGCGTAGACTAAGGACATGACGTAGCCCCAGAGAAAATAATCGAATGGTGTCAAGTCGCATGATCGCGGCGGCGAGATGACCCAGTCGCCAAATTTCTCCTTCAAAACTTCGAGAGTTGCGTCGCTTGTATGGCATGTAGCGCCGTCTTGTTTTAACCACAGCTCGGATATATTGATGTTGTGGAGCTCTGGCCATTGACGGTAACGGTGCCTCCTTCCTCATATCGAAAGAAATATGGTCTGATGATGCCGTCAATATTTGGATGCATCTTGGATGCATTGAAGCTTCTTCGAACACTTGTGGATTGTGTTCGCTTCAATAACTGCAATTTTGCTAGTTGAAATAGCCGCTGAGCCAAAAATGGGCCTCGTCCGAGAAGATGATTTCCGGATAATAAATTCGGATCTCTGGTCAACATTTCCAGCACCCAATTAACGAACTCACGCCGTTCTATGGTCGTTCGGCTTCAATTCTTGCGACAGCACAATCTTAACCGCAAAACAAGCCGGGTTGACTCTCTGGCGAAACCCAATTCAGCTGTTCGGCGCCGAATAGACATTTCTGGATCTTCCTCGATACTGGCCGCTACGCCACGGCTATGTTTTCTTCATTTCGCACCAATCTCTGTCTGGTTGGTGGTATAAGATTCAAAAGAGTGTACAAACGCTCAAACTTTTCCACGGTGCGACGAATTGCCTGCATACTGAAGCCATGATGACGGCCGACCTTACGACGAAATTCACGTTGCGTATTTACAACTGAGCCGGAAATTCAAGCGTAAAACG
The DNA here is from genome assembly GCA_951813785.1 of Criorhina ranunculi. Classification (NCBI taxonomy): domain Eukaryota; kingdom Metazoa; phylum Arthropoda; class Insecta; order Diptera; family Syrphidae; genus Criorhina; species Criorhina ranunculi. The sequence goes on from OX638381.1 coordinate 9,354,364, forward strand.
ATGCATGATAAAATGGCAAACCTTACCGAATAATTTGACAGCTGGATGTCAGTGGCAACTTTGACAGATGCTGAAACAACAATTGGAAAAAGTATCATTGCTATCTAATAACCCTTTAGAATCGTGAGAAAAAATGCCAAAACAGTGAGCAGTTCGTGTTGCTTTTTGATTTACAGCAACAATGTTTTTACCAGTGTCTGGTGGACACCACTGAACAAGAAGAGTAACACTCATTTCCTGGAAAGACTTCAAAGGTTGCCATGCGTCTTTCTAATGGATACTTTAAGAACAACTCTTACTGATGCGCTGAAGACAATGTTCCACTTGTTTCCTCTTGATATCTATTGGAAGTAAATAGCAACTTAAGCACTCCAGGATCCAGTATGACAATAAAACATCCCTTACATTCACTCTAATGTCAAATACAAAACCAGAACTCCATGCAAAAGTGTTCCCAATGCATCCATTCAATGTGAAGATCACCACACGGATGTAGTGTATTTTCGGAAAAAATACGGCAATCCGAGAAGCTGTGGCCTAGTATCAATTAACGCGGTAAATGGTAGCGCTATCTTACTATACCTATACACATGTTGGTGTCTTGGCAGTGATGAAAACCTTAGAATCAATGACAATACAGGATACAAGTTGGTAAAGCAATGGCTCAGATCTCTTAACAAGATCGCTAAAAGAGGCGACATTTCCCTATGCTGCGTTTCAGGACTCAGGGACGGTCTGAGCAATTGCAGAGCGGACGAGCTGGCAAACCTAAAGCCAGATAAGATCTATTCTAAAAATAAAAAGGAACCATCTGGTTCTATGGAATCTATAAAGTTATGCCTTCATACTGAAGCCAGAAGAATGGCAAATAGCAGGTGGCCTAAGCTGGAAGAGAACGGGAAGATTTTTGTCGATTAATAGGAAATGCCTTAGCTTCTTAGGAGGGGTCCTCAAAGGGCATTCTACTGAAATGGATGTCCTATCCAATAATTTTTGCAGAAGCTCTAGAAACGGAGAACAGCAGAAACAATAACCGACATTCTTAACATCTATCCCTCTTGGGGGTTTTTAGAAGGATCATTCTGTGATCAGAATCTCTGAAAAGTCGGATTTTTCCTGAATACAGAGATCCTTCCCGTTCCATTACCTTTAAACTGTTAATGGCTTGCCCACTACGGTCTGGGTGTTCTCTATTTTATTGCGCTGGAAAGAGAGATCTGACTTTGACTTGAAAGATACAGTGACTAAAGCTTGAAGTTCGGCTGTTGGAGAAGTTTCCGAATAGTCACCAACCCCAATAAGGAAGAATCAGAGGAACAGTTTCAAAAAAAAAAAGGAAAGTTCCAGATTTAAATTTTTCGCCTAAGTGATGTCTTAAACCAGAGTCCTTTTTCGAACCATCACCATTTCAAATCGTTCTCTTAAATTTGAAGATCCCTTTAGACCCCTATTGGTCCTAATGGCACGGTATAAAATATCCACCTCTAAACGTTACCTTCGATTGTTCACAAGTCACAACTACGAATACCGCAACACTCAGTCTAATCGTCCTTCCCATATCCTGCCGTCGATATTTATCGTATGTTCGTATGTTTCCAACCGCAAAAACATCGAAAGTTTGACTAAAAGATGTACTTCGCGATTGTAAAGTTTAACTGACTTCCAGCCACGTTTAACTGATTGTGCCCTCCGGATGGTTTCTCCATTTAGGAATTCCCAGCACGTTAGGATATTTTTGCCTCCAGTAGTACAAAGCGTTGTTCTTGCTCTCACTTAAGGACATCCAACTGGTGAATAGGATTTTGGATTATTTTTTTTTCCGATTTTTGACTTGTAACAGTTGGTTCATATCGACCACCTTGTTTTTGTTTGACAGTAGCGTATGTGTGGGTAGCCAATCGGTAAATAAATCATTTGTGAGTGTTTTTCAAAAGGTTCACCATAAATTAACGGTAGGATATTTTAAATTTCATACAGTTATGGGGGCTGGTGAATAAACGCTGTTCTAAGTACCTAGGACTAGTGGAAGGTTGTTAACCAACTTATAAAGGAAGCAATGTAAAGGAAATTGCTCACATGCAATGAGCCTTAAAGGAGGAGAACTTATAAACAGCGTAAACGGACAAGCCTGTGGAAACTTGAACAAAGCCATTGTTTGGGCTATTTTCTGACATTCAGTGTTTCAACTTTCCGACGTTCTAGGATGAAGTCACCAAGGCTTTCAACAGTAAAGTTACTAGCTGTCAAGACCCATCGATACATCAAAAAGCACGGCTGCACAGAGTCTTTTCTTAGTCGGCTAAACTTTGAATTCGCTAAGGATGTCTTTAAGGTTTTGGAAATCAAATAGCCATTTCAAAAAGGCTTTAAAAAATCCCTTCAACGTTTTGTGATTGCTTCCCGGTTCTCTATAGATCGAACTCTGTTAGCTTTTTATCGAAACAAGTTACTAAAAATCCAGTAAGCCTGGCGGAAACGTTCATTACAACTAATATTGACTTAAGGGTCCTTAGAATCAGTTCGTTACAATCTTTATTTAATGGAACTTACTTATGCTTGAATCTTAAAGTCTTATTTCAAAAACAAAATTTAGCACATTTAACTTATGCTCGAGTTCAACAAAAACAGACGAATCCACAAGAAAATCTTTCAAAAAAAAATTCCCTAAATCACAATCCCACTGTAATGTTTGTAAATTATTATGTAGACATATAAATAAGCCAAAGGACATCCCACATATAGTCGGGAATTGTTCTAACGCCAAGACAAATAAATTGTCTTCTTGTTAAATTTTTGGCTAGATGATTGTTTGGTCATAAATAAAATGGAAAATAGTTCAAATGGAAAATTCAAGAAAATTAGTTTCTTTATCCTTTCGATGACAAATTAACTATAGACAAGAGTGTCCTTGCAATTTTGTGGGAACGATACTTATTACCAAGTGATGCATGAGTTTGTTGTGCTTACAAATACATATGGACAAATGTTTATCATCTGTCCACTGAATGAATTCAGATTGCTACGTCGAGTCTTTTGGACCATATATTTATGTGTGACATGTTATTAGTTTGGTTCAAAACAATGGAGTGGGCTTTTTGGCTAGCGTTAGGAAATTTGTCTGAATTGAGAGAAAATCGAACTCATGCAGACATACACACATTTTCAATGACCCGCTTATCCTTCATGACGGTCCGGGGGTAAGATGCTCAGGTGATGCTCCACATCCTTCCCGATCCTCCCCGACTCGATCCCTATATTGTTGTTATTATTATTATTGTTTCGGGAGAGCTGATCAGCCCTACAGTTTCTAACGAATCCTATTGTGCCTCCCCTAATGTGCCTTGATGAATTGTTTAACTCCAAAAGTTATCAGGAAGTTAATGAACTTCTCTGGATGAATGGCAGAAAGCTGTTCCGTAGGGACAACTTCACCACCGAGGATTCTCTTTCCAAGTTGGAAGCGAGTTGAGTATTCCATTAGGATGTGTATAGAGGTCTCTTCACCCTCAAGGCAGAATCTACAAGTTGAATCTGTTACAAGGTGCATGCGATGTAGGTGCTTGTTCAGATGTCAGTGTACGCTGAGAAGTCCAATTAGTGCTCCTCTAAGGTTGCTCCTATAGAGGTTCACAATAAAGTTTGATTTTCTTTGTGACGGTACTGGGAACAGCAGTTTTGAACATGCTTGCCCTGGTGTATTGAGCCAGGCTTCCCTTAATTCTTGCATGGAAAGACCTTTTGCGTCTCGCGAAGAGTGATTTATCTATCCCACAGAAGGTTTCGGGTCCAAAGAATTTTGTTGAAGCGACGTCTTTCCACTAAGTGTAGGAATCCAATGAAGGATGACCATGTTGTTGCTGTCAAGGTCCGAAATTACTTTGCGGGTTTCTAGAACTTGTTTGGATTTAATGTCGAGCGCTTTAAGGGCAGCTTGGCTGTCTAAGAAGAGCAATATGATGTTCCCCATGATGTGAGAGGATTGATTAATGGCAAAGACCTCGGCTTGGAATATGGTCCAAGGTTGACTGAGAAGTTAGCACCAGATGATTCTCTAAAGATTCCGAACGAGTTCCTGTTTCCATTTCGGATCCGTCCGTATACCAGACGAGGTCGGAAGGTTATGGTTGGGGTTTGAGTGCTCTCTTGACGGGATAACTATCAAAAAATTCTTGTTGAACCAGTTTTCGGGTAGTACGTCGTCTGGAGGCATGCTGAAGATCGTGGCTTGCTTCAATGTTTCAAACAGGGATAAGTGTCCTTCTCTATAGGATTTCGGGTCCAGTTTGCTTGAGTGGAAAAGTCGGTGGATGCCTGATTTGGCTTCCACTCGTATGAAATTTCATACTACACTGTAACATCCCGTTTCTAATTAGGCTCAACGTCCACAGTGGAAGGTCTTGATTTAATGCCTTTTACATGAACACAACTTCTGAATTTCGTATGTAAAGGTCGTGTATGGGACCCGATCATATGCCTTCTCCAAATCCACAAAATAATCCAACGTAACTAAAAGAGATCACAACAACTACTTTTTTAAAGGGTGCCCCATTGGAACACCAAATCTCAAAATGAAGGAACCGTCAGTGGCATTTGTTTACGCAAAATGCTAACCGAGATTTTGTTGCCCCATCTGATCGGTACAAACCTTGAAGACACGCGGTTTCAGCAGGTATGCTCGCTGTCACGCTGAAGGTTCCAGGTTCGAATCCAGATGTCAAACTCTACTGCATAACACTGTCATATGGGGTGGACATATGGCTTGAAAGTGTTGATCATACGCGTCATCGGGATGTTCGAAATAAATACTGTGAATTATAAGCAATTCTCCTTAGTTATTCTGATCACCACCCTCAGAGCAAAAAAACTGAAACCTAATACCACCTGAGTTTCAAAATCATTACACCAACACTAGCGTTGTATGAATAGCATCATAAGGGTATTAATAACCCCTTTAGCGTTAGTGAATTATAAAAAAAAAAAAATGGATTCGTTGCGGCAACACTTCTCCTTCCGAGTCATCTTGCAACCAGCTCGATAATTAACCAGCAAGATCTTGCTGTTTGACCTTGTGCTTCAGGGCCTTCCTCGACTTCTACGGCGATTACACAAAATATTCAAATCAATTTGAATGGCTCTTGCTGCAATTAGTTATGTTTGTCATGTCGTCCATTGTTAAATCCATTCATAAGCCGGATCGAGACCATGTTGTACATCAGAGACGATTCAAACTAATTCAACTATCGATTTGGTTTTCATTTTCGTATAATTGAACTTAAGCACGCTCAGGGGGATGCATTAAATCAAATGTCTAAATGTTTGATTTCAATTCAGTCACTACGAACGGATAGACTTGTGTTTTTGGATCAGTGTCGTGTCGAAATCGACGACAACCAATGACAACGTTGGACAGTTCTGCGATTGTATTTGTATTTTCTGAAATAATAATAATTTCATGTAGTGAATTAAGAGCGGAAATACAGGAAATGAATCTATTGAATTAGTCAGTGGAGCGTAGGACAACACAGGAAAGGACCTTCTCTCGTATCGTGGAACACACTACGGCTGCAATAAAATACAATAAAATCGAAAGCTAAATGTGTGGGGTTCATGTCGATATGTTTGACAATAAATTTTGATATGTCAATATCTGTCGATGTTTATCCACAAGTCATTAAGTTTATAGCAAAATTTCAGACGCACTCTAAAATCGAAGAGAGGTAATATTTTAGCACAAGTGGAGGGTGCATTAATAAGATTGGAAATTGTTATGTAGTGCTAAGGGTGACATCTTTAAGTGGAGGAAGTTGTGCATTTTGAAATGAATAAAAATTAAGGCAGTTTAAAAGGAGACGTGGTGAAATTGTATAATATTTTCAGTTCAGTTATATGAAGAGGATGTAGTTAAGTTTTAAGTCTAGTGACTTGCAAACCTTGTCCGATCACAAAGTATCTACCTTTCTATAAGATCTTTTGCAAGAATGGGGTGGCCAATGTGAAGTGATAAGCATCATCGCTTGTCACGTTTATCAACTGCAAAAAAGTTAATGTCAATTCGACTCCATAGGTATAACACTGTCAGTAGGGTAGTTCTATGACTTGAAGATTTGTTAAAAGCCTTCAAGATACAAGTTTCCAAACCTTAATTGTTGTTATAAACATTTTCAAAAATTGGCATTTCCCCTGTCTCAATTGTTTATCATTTTCTTAAATGTTCTATGTCGATTGAACCAACCACCCTAAGCATGTCAAGGTAAAAACATATGTACATCTTCATCCTGTAGACCAATAAGAAGATTCCTAAGTCGAGGGAAGTACATTGGGCATACATAAACAGGTAGATTGGGTAGGAGCTTTTTACCTACCTTTCGTATTTGTGTATTTATGGGAGGAGAAACAACCCATGTGATGTCATGCGCATGAAACACCTTCGCACACCTGAATATTTTCGTCTTACGAAAATGAGTTGAGTTTCTATTGGTATGGTACAGTGGGATATACATATGTACATTAAACTGGAATGAATTTGTTTTGGAATGTTTGAAGCAAGTTACTAGAAGCAGAAACGTCCTATTGAATTATTTTGACTGGGTGAGTATCATGTCGACTTTTTTACAACAGTCTCTAGCTTCCGTAAAAATCGTGTACAAATTTATTTCTATAAAGCAATTTCTGAAGCAGTCGAAAGGTGTGGTAAAACTGGGGTCGAATTACGGCATCCGTGATCGAGTAACTCGTCACGAAAAAATGAACATTATTACGTATAAACGATCATTCCGACGTAATAATGCTCATTTTTTCGTGACGAGTTACTCGATCACGGATGCCGTAATTCGACCCCTGGTTTTTATTTTAGCCAAACTAAGCCGCATAACCGCAGAAGACTTTGGGCCCCCCAAAGGCGATTTTGGTATCTTATGTTAAGACTGGCCTCTTCTACCTTACCAAATCATTAGACCGTTCTGTAGGCTTTTGCCAGTTTTTTCTTTTCCTGTGAAAGCTTTCTCCTCCGACCCTGGATATCTGCCTCGTCTTGGGGCCTGGTTTCCACCGGGCGGAGGACTTTTGCTGCCCTGGATGTAGTGGCCTCACTATGGGCTACAATCTCTGGATTGGGCATTGGAAGTCGAAGTGGCTCATTTTTGGGTCCTTATCGGTGTGGCGGCAGCGACCTCACTGTATGTCGGTCATCTTGCGATGGCATTGTCATCGGCTTCGGTGCTTGAGCATGACATGTAGTCATCCTTCTCCAGTACTCATCTCTCTTCGCTGGAGTCGATGCTGTTGGAGTTGAAAGGTCTGTAGAAGCTCAAGGCCCATTTTCCCGCAACCATACGTTTTGTGCATGCTATATTTGTACGCATAAATTAGTAGAAGGAATTTCTTAAAGTAACTTTTGGTCGGCTTAAAGTGGCTTTAATAAGCGGGAATTTCGCCGTTTTTGCAAAAATCGTAGGCCAAAAGCTGAGCTTGTCTTGTAAGGTGCAGTTCACTTTTTGAATCTAAGTTAGTCTTTTCTTAGTGAAATTCATGCTTATAATCTCTTGGAATCTTGAGTAGGATAAATTAGCCTCGCCTGCTGTGGATCATTATGCTTTTTTAAGGACTTTGGCGCTTTGACCTACAATTTTAACTTGATAGCCTGGTCAGGTTAGTTCTTTGTATGCATAATTTCTTGGAGATCTCGTTCAAATTCGCAACAGTCCTTCACTGCCCTAGATTTTATTGTGCCCATTCGCCATAAATCTGTTCGTGATATTGGGGTAATCTTCACCCATGCATCGGCTTGACATAAGCTGTGACTTCAGATTAGTATTTCAAAAAAAAACCAAAATGTACTCCCACGGCTGCTTTAGAGCTTTCCATAATGATCGTGGCTTGCTGCATATCATAAACGTATATTGACAGCTAGTGTAGCACGGTTTATATCGCGGCTATTTAAGAAGTTCTCAGAGCACCCTTGAAGCTGGGGCAAATCATTTGTCTGGCTTTCTTTGTATTCAAAAATCGGCCACCAAATTATTGAGCTAGAAGTGAGGATCGTTCTTACGATCACAGTGTACACAGCGTCTGAGATCTACTGAGGTTTTGCACCTACCTACCTACTTTTATGTATTTCCTAGCCAGGAAAACACCTTTTTGAGACGAATTGACATTTATACCACAAAAACGATCTTCCAAATTTTTGACACAGCGTGCTATCTCTCTACCCATTGTCGGTCACAACTCAAACTTTCGTTCCTGGTTCGTTTGTAGCCTTTAGCACACTAGTCACGCTCGACTGGTTGGTCAACTTCGTTAAAGAAGTGGGGGCGATCGATTTTTGTCCCCCCACTGCCCCTTATTTACGTCATGTAAGGGCGTTGCTTCTCCACCTCCTCTGATTAACGTCAAGTATTTTCATTTCAATTTTCATTTTAATCAACACATCGCGTGCTCTTACTTTCTGCCTTAAATGGGTGTTTCACTTTTCGTTACGCTACAGTGACGAAAGAAGTTTCACTTTAAAAATTTGATTTTTTTAACTGAGGTTCGAACTTAAGTTAATTGAAAGCACATGAGTCACGGTGTCCCCTTCTGTATATGTATATGGATTACATATGTACAAACATACATATTTCGACATAAATTTAAAAAAAAGAAAAAGAAATGCATGACTGTAGCAGGTTTAACTTTTATGAAATACAGGCTTTAACCCGCGGCTTCACCTACCTATTATTTGCGAAGATACACTTTAATAACCAAGAGAAGCCTATACTGTGTCCCGAGGTACAGCCACTCTGTGTTCAAAATTTGAAGTTGATTGGTTTCGTAGTTTTCGTGTTACAGGGGAACAAACAAACAAACGGACAACGTTTCACTTTTATAATATTAGTAGGATTATTTCCTGGCATTTTCTTTTTTTTTTCGTATTTGTATGACCTGTGACCGCCGTCTAACCCCTCACACTCTCGTCACATCTTGTCACAGGACATTCAGATACCAATGTTCCTGTTCTTAAAATAAAAGGATCTCTTTTACTTTGTAAATTTTATTTTCGCTCCACCTGTTATAAGGTAATTCAATTTTATGCAGATCCGAACATGTAGTCAATTTTATTACTTTGTTCACCCCATTTATACCTGAACACATCTGTGCAACAGTATCTGGATGTAATGTATTTCGAAACAATGAACGTTGCAGATGTTACTATTGTCACCACCACTGAAGGTGGCATCTAGACTTTTTTATTTTATTTTATAGCTGAATTTGAATTTTGTGTGTGCAATTTTGTAGTATGCTTATTTACTTGTGTTATGTTGAAATTCTAATATCAAATGACAAGACATGTATGTATGAACCTAAGAGTATGCACATATGTAGGTAATCCTTTTAGTGTGGGGAAAGTAGCTTAGGTTTAGAGATTCGATTTAGTTTCAACTCAACAATGTTAAAAGTGGTTCCGATGATTGTTATGAATGTCAAAGACCGAATCTGGTAAACCATTTCCAAGAATTCCCGTATTTCACAGGCTTAAGGGTAAACTGGTGTTTATTACTGGAACAGTTTCGAATGGTTGGAATGCTATTTTTTTTTTTTTTTTTAGTTTGAGCAATGTGAAAACTGAAGTTGTTCTTTTCACTTACTGACTCTGCCATGCTCAAAGGCATCAGAAACCCACTCGCCAATGAAGCGAAATATCTAGGAGTAATCTTGGATAGGAAACTTCTTTGGTCGAAACACGTCGAGTCTAAAGCGGCCCGAACATTATCAGCTTTCTGGGAGTGAAAGGGCGCTTTTGGCAAGACATGGGTTCTATCACCGAAAAGAGTCCTATGGCTCTATATAGCAATTGTCAGACTTTCCTAAGCATATGCGTCGGTTGTATGGTGGAATAAGCTTTCACGCGAAAACGTGACTGCTATTTTCAATAAACTCCAAAGAACGATTTGTCTCGGCTGCACCGGGGCTTTCCCCAGCACGCCTGGCTCGGCTCTGGATGCAATGCTCAATTTACCACCCCTTGATATCTACATCATGGGCGAAACGATCAGAGCCATCTTCCGTTTAAAAAGAATTAGTTTTTCTTTAAACACGGACTTGAGTTTTTAAGACCTTGCGCGAGGAATATGTTTTGACTCAAATCTTATGGATATGCCATCTGACGCAATGGTTCCGGAATTTTGACTACTGTGTAGATTTACGGGCGATTTTCCCTGTGCACAGGAGTAGTTTTCACCACTTTTTGAGCCGGGTTAGGAATGTAGTCGAATTTTCACTTTTCACAGATGGCTCCAAGACCAGTGAAGGCTCAGGTGCTGTAGTCTTTGTGGAAAGCGACAACATAAGACTGCACTTTCCCATCTGCATCTGTCTTCCAAGCGGAGATTTTTGCAATACTTATGGCTGCGAACTATATTGTGAAAAACCAGTGGAGGGGAAGGAGTATCTGCGTCTGTAGCGACATTCAGGCCGGCTTAAGACCTTGTTCAATCCTCTTAAAAGATCCAAAATAGCTTGAGAATGCAGGTCTAATTTGAATTCGGTTGGAAGACTAAATTTGCTAAGACTTGTCTGGGTCCCTGGGCACAGCGGGATTACCGGAAATGAGGTATCCGATGAGCTTGTCAGGCAAGGTTCAGAGGAATTACTCCGGCCCTGAACCCACGTTAGGTTTGTCCGTATTTTCGGTTAGGGCTTCTATCGATGGTTGGATTCCTAGAAAACACAACTGTCGATGGCATGACTCTCCAGGATGCAGCCAACTTAAACAAATCCTTCCCGACGTCTGTAAGAAATCCTCGGCATTCTTGCTGTTTCTCAGCTAAAAAGACTGCTGACAACTTATTTTCGTTATTACGGGACATTTTTCCTTTGCTATAGGTACATCTCAAACTCAATGTGTTAGGTTTAAGTCTTTTCCTTTTTTAGCAGTAATACGTAGTCTTATTTTTATATCTGTACATAATTTCTTACGAAGATTTTAAAACCATTAAAATAGAACACAATATAACGACTATCTCCTTGAAGTTCTCTACAGCTTATACATACCTACATTTACAAATTCCGACTAATTTAATATTTACACATAATTTACTAATTTAATCTTTTCGTTAAACATAAAAGTCGTTACAGTCGGTAACCTTCAACCTTAAGACTTTTCGAACCAATAATTTACCTCAAAAAATATTCGCATTTCCACAAGACAAAACGAGGGAAAAAAATAAATCCGCACACAAAATTGTATTTTTGCTTTTTTTTTCACCGTTCCTTTTGTTTCTGAATATTTAATATCCATAACTTTTATTCTACACGCGTTTTTATCTACAAAAGATGAAGCATCATTATCATCGTCGCCATCTCTCCTTTCTTACCTATAACACGTTTCACATTGGTGAGCGAGTCCGACTGTCTGGCGCCGCCAATGTTCATTTCCATTTCCACTAGTGTTTCGTTCTAATATCCTGCAGTGTATAGTTTTTATGTTATAAGAAAAAGTCACACACAAAGACGAGGAACTATGTGTGTATCCTGAGAGAAAGGATGGATGCAAGCGATGAAGAAAAAAAAAAAAAAAGCAAACCAATGACTCCCACTCCTTTGCTCACAGGTTGGATTGGAGCACATTTGTTGGGGGTAAAATTGAGTTATGATACGTGAAATGATGTGGAAAGGTTGAGATTCTTGAGATTCTTTTGTTGTGAATGAAGGTGACATTTGAAATTCAAATTCATTTTGGCAAGGAAGCTCAGATTGACCGTGTTTATGATTATATCAATCCAAGAAACAAATCAGTAAATGTCAAGAATTTTCAAGTGTGGTCAAGGATTTATTGATGATATTTCATTCAACACACACTGGATAGGTGGGAAATCTTCTCACCACACTAATTCAAATTTTCCAGATTACACACACGCATCTTAAGCGGATATTTCGTTTTTTGTCTTACATCTTCGAAAGTATACTTTACACGTTTTCAAGGCACTTTTGATGGTGATTCGAAACGAGGAGTTCGTTGATAGAAAACGTGACCTGGAATCCATTTTTCTAGATTACCGATTGAAGGATGCATATGAGGACAGAGAAAGGACTTTAAAGATGTGTTCCCTAAGAATATAAAACTCGGAAAAGATACGAGTATATTGAAGCTTTCCTTTTTCTGTGTACATATCGAATAGATGTATGCTATGCATAGGTTGCTATCTTAATGGAATTTATGAACCCTTTACCTTGAGGTATTGTATCAAACAAAGATAAATGTAGTTTTACGGCATATTTATGGCAATGTTATCGAAATATGAAAAATGTCTTATTAAAACTTGTTCTCCTTATAGTTTAAGAATCAATTCTAAGAATCAGCTCCTAATGGCCTTCTAACCTATGTTGACAAATGGTGTAGCTTTAATGCTGCTTGACTATTTGAGAAGATGTGAACAATCTTGCCCTTTAAGCCTCTGTCAGTGCATATTTTGGCCCAGATGTCCATGCAAAGATCCTGGAAGGCACTAGACATAGATTAACCAACGGTGGTACTGGATCCAAGGACTTTTGCACTTGTGTCGATGCTCATCTTTAATACGTCCATATACCAACTTTTGCTCTTTGAATGTCGGCATCATTTCAGTTCGTGCCAATATCCACAGCGTTGAAGACGTAGCAGTTCTGTCGTTTCACGCTCGTGAACCGAAGAGCAGCAGTTTATAGAAGGTTGGGGGCCAGTAAAAACGGCTACTGAGCTTTTCCTGCCAAGAGCATCAGCTCTTTCAATCCCCTGAATCTCTACATGACCAATGAAGGATTGTTTGGTCCGAACATTCTTAGGGTACAGTCCGTCCCCAGATCCATCTATGCATAGGATAGCATTCGAATGATCTGGAAAAAACAGCACGCAATGTCGAATCCCCCTTCTGATAGCCCATTTTGTTCTAAGAAGACCTTCCAGCTTTCCACCTCCATGTTACTCGCTGATATTAGCCGTGTTTTTTTGATAATTATACTCACTTCAGTCAAAAAAACGATCTATACTCACTTCATCCACAGTAGCAGCCGCACCAACCAATTGGTTTGCGGCTCGATTTCTTTTTCTTCGTTTGACAGTTTGCAAATGTCAAAACCGAGGAAAAGCAACAAATACGATCGGCTAAGAGCTAATTTATGAGATTTTTCGCGCTCTGGTGGTCAACTTATGTAGTTCTATCCTCACTTGCTGCTACTGGGAAATTTATCCCCACTTGGTGTGTTGTTATTGCTTTGTGTGTAAAATCTTAATGGGCTGGGTATACAGCTATCAAAAAAACACGGCTATTGATTCGCTGAACAAGCACTGGGCGTATGCGGTATTGAGTCTTTTTGGCTTTACTTTCAACAAAAAAAATGCAGATGGCATTGTGTATGGAATATATCATCGTTCAAATGTCCACCGCAGCTTCTCTAGGTGGCGTGCATCCGAAATGTCCGATTTTCCATGACTCTGGCGCATAAGTCAGACTCAATTTGACCGATGGCATGGGTTATGTTGGCTTTGAGGGCCGCTGTGGTTTGTGGCTTATTCGCATAGACTTGCGACTTCAGAAAACCCCACCAGAAAAAGTCGAACTGGGTCAAATCGCACGATCTTGGCTGCCAGTTCACATCACCTCGTCGTGAGATGACCATGCCGTCGAATCGCTAGTGCAGAATTTCCAATGTGGCGTGAGCTGTGTGGCACGTAGCGCCACTCTGTTGAAACCACATGTCGTTGGTGTCCATATCATCCAATTCAGGCCAAAAGAACTTGGTAATCATTGTTGGACAATTTAAATAAAAAGACGACCGACTTCAAGGAAGTTAAGAAAGAGACTAATTTTAATAGGATAAATACAGAGTAAGTACAGAGTATATGTTTCAGTTTCCAGTGAGAGCCGGTGTTGCCAAACTTAATTATTCATAAACTAATTCATTATTTCCAACACTCCCACTTTTGAATAATTTTACAATAGTTCAACCAAGAGTATTTATATACAGAAAAACAAACAGCATTAATTCAATCTATATGTAAAATATTCAAATATTAGTTACTCCAATCAGAGAACGAAAATTTTCAAACTTTTCTTTGCCAAGTGCTTTTGTAAAAATATCTGCCTTTTGAAGATCAGACGGAACATAATTTATTAAAAAATCGCCTCTCTCGTATCTCTCACGAATAAAATGGTAGCGGACATCTATGTGCTTCGTTCGTTTGTGAAACTCCGGATTTTTAACTAATCTGATCGTTCCTTGGTTGTCCATATTCAGATTCACCTCGCCGATACCAGTCGGAATCAACTCCAGAAGAAGCTGTCGAAGCCACACCATTTCTTTTACTGCTTGCGACGCCGCTACATACTCCGATTCAGTGGTAGATAAGGACACACATTTCTGCCTCTGCGATGCCCAAGACACTGGTCCATTCCCAATTGTAAAAATGAAACCAGTGGTAGAACGTCTTGTTGTAGGATCGCCCGCATAGTCAGCGTCACTGTAACAAACTAAAGAAATATATTTACTTTTTTCAAAGAGTATACCCATACTCCCGGAGAGGTACTTGAGTATTCTTTTGACCCCATTGACTTGAGCTTTAGTCGGTGCATCCAAAAACCGAGAAACTATTCCCACAGCGAATGCTATGTCTGGACGAGTTGCAACTGCCAAATACATCAGACATCCAACTGCCTCTCTGTAAGGAAACCTGATGTCTTCTGGACACAATGATTCTGCATAAGAACAGGTTTCAGCTGGAGTTGATACTGGCTTGCAGCAGTTCATATTAAATCTTTTTAAAATACACTCCGAATATCGTGATTGACTGATGTAAATTCCACCACTAGCACTTCTAGCTATCTCCATACCAAGAAACCATTCAGCATGCAATGCTGTTATCTCGAACTGCGTTTTTAAAAACTTGATTAACTTCATAGCATCTTCTTTATCCTGGGCTGCGACCAATCCATCGTCGATGTATATTGCGAGAATCATACGCCTCTTAACATCCTCTGAGATAAAAACACATGGGTCCATTTCACTTGGTTTTAAGTTGAACTGCTTTAGAACTGTTGTAAACTTCTTGTTACAACATCGAGACGCCTGCTTTAACCCATAAAGACTTTTCTGGAGTTTACAAACTCGTCCGGAACCATCATCAAAGCCTTGGGGCTGCTGCATATAGATTTCTTCACTCAGATCTCCATTTAAAAAGGCCGTCTTTACATCAAATTGGGTGAGAATCAGTCCTTCATTTGCCGCAATTGCAAAAATGCAACGTATGGACGTAAACTTTGCTACTGGACTAAATGTCTCACCATAGTCTATGCCCTGCTGTTGACTGAAGCCCCGAATCACTAATCTGGCCTTGTATTTCTGCCGTCCGTTGGCATCTAAGGTTTTTAGTTTAAATACCCACTTGTTGCTTATGGGATTCCTGTTCAGTGGACACCGCATCAGGTCCCATGTATGGTTTTGATGAAGACTATTCATCTCCTCTGCCATTGCTTCTTTCCAATGAGCTGCATCTTTACTCGACATTGCTTCTTTGTAAGTCTGTGGCTCTCCTAACATTATAAAGGCATGCTTTTCTATGAAATTGCAAGTGCCTGAAGCAGCTGCATTTTTCTGACTGCGCAATCGTTCTTTCAGTGGAATGTCTAAAGGCTCATCATCATCCTCACTGCTTCCACCTTCGGTTAATGCGTCTTCTGTTCCATCGATTGCTTCCATTTCTTCGTTGGCTGACTGAAAACCGTCCCCTGCTTGTTCCTCCTCCTCACATTCATTCGTGGTTTCCCTCGGCGGCTCATTATTCGTTATGAGTTGAAAATCAGCTGGTTCCTCGCAGTTATTCAAAACCTTCTGGTGCTGATTCTGTTGCTCAATTTCTTTGAACGCAACATCCCTTACAATTTCCACCTTTCGTCTAGCTGGTATCCAGATACGGTATCCCTTGGTGTTTTCTGCATAACCCATGAACAGTCCCTTTTCCGCCTTTTTGTCCCATTTCCTACGTTTCTGCTTTGGTATGTGCATAAATGCTTCAGTGCCAAAAACTTTGAAGTCCTTTATGTTTGGCTTTTTGCCACACCACATCTCGTATGGAGTCTTACCTTTGAAAGTACTGATACCAATCTGATTTAGGACATAAACCGCTGTATTTATAGCTTCAGCTCAAAATCTCTTAGATAAATTCCTCGAATGTTACATGGTTCGAGCAGCTTCAATAACGGTACGGTTTTCCCGCTCAACACTGCCATTCTGCTCTGGAGTATATGCCACGGTAGTTTCATGACGGATAGAGTATTTGGTAAGAAGCGCCTTAACCTCTGCATTGACGAACTCTGATCCATTGTCAGTACGCAACGTTTTGACAGAATGTTGACTCTCACAGCTAGCACGTGAAATAAAATATTCGATTGAAGAGCAAACCTCTGTCTTGTTCTTCAAAAAATACACTACTTTGAAGTGCGAAAAGTGATCCTTAAAAAGAACAAAATACCTGGACCCACCGACAGAAATTTCCTCCATAGGCCCACATACATCCGCATGAATAAGCTCACCTGGCTGATTCGCTTGGTACGTGCTCCTTGGAAATGGTAACCTATGTTGTTTCCCATAGATGCAAGCATCGCAAGAAAAATCTTTAACGTCTATAAAACGGATACCTTCTCGTTGCAGCTGGGCGCGTACGTGTGCAATGTTTTGGTGACCCATTCTTTCATGCCATATTTTTAATGGCAAAGCCTTAGTAGTCGCTAAGTTTGCTCTTTGCCCCATTGGAACCTGTACGTCAAAACACATTTTGAAAAGCTGTTCCTGCCGCTCTCCCACTGCCACAACCGTTCCATCCTTTGTCATAAACTCACATTGCAATCTGTCAGAAGTAAATTTCAATCCTTTGTCTAAGGCACGGCTTTGCGAAAAAAGATGCACAGAAATCTTCGGTACGTACAAAACATTGGATAAATGCTTTTCAAACCATTTTTTCCCATTAAAGGATAAAATATTTATATCACCTATTCCTAGCGCTAGAATTTTTTCTCCACTTCCAACTTTGATGTCGATCGGATCCGAAAAATCTTCATATCGCACAAACCAGTCTTTTCTCCACGTCATGTGGTCGCTGGCTCCTGAGTCAAGGTACCAATTTTCATTCGCCTGCCCATCATTTACCATCAATGCGTTGCATGTCCGAACATTCGCCCTTTGTACCTGTCTTCTACTGCCAGACCATAACCGATTGTCATCAGCCACATAATTCCTTCCCTCTTTCGCCACACTTCTACTTCCAGTCCTCAGTCGATCATAACCAGCCAAAATCATCTTCTCCGCTTTTACCACACTTCCACTTCCAGTCCTCAGTTGATAATTTCTAGCCAAAGTCATCTTCTCCGCTTTTACCTCACTTCCACTTCCAGTCCTCAGTTGATCATTACCAGCCAAAGTCATTTTCTCCACATTTACCTCACCTCCACTTCCAGTCCAAGATCCACTACACATCAGTGCGTCTCCCCTTTGTGCTCCACTTCGGTTTCCAGTCTTCCTTGGATCGGAAAACTTTCTCGGACACTCTCTTTCTAATGACCAGGCTCATTGCATCTAAAGCACTTTCCAGGTTTGGAGACTTTTGATTGTTGCTGCTTTCGATGTTTGTGCTTTGCGAGCAAAGCTGTGGTGGTACTACCTGTAACAGACGAATGTGAAAGCACACGTGTCTCTTCCATTACCAGTCGTGACGTCAGATTCTCCAAAGTCTGCTGATCCTTAGCTGTCGATTCCCATGCACAAAAGAAATGCTGAAAGCTTTCTGGAAGAGTCATTAAGATCTTTGTAATTACCATACTGTCTGAAATCTCCTCCCCAATATCTCTGAGTTGTCTAACTATATTTTCCAACTTTGAGATATGGGTTGCAACATCATCGTCTGGCTCCTTCTCAAAACCATAAAAGCGTTGCAGCAACAGGTGAACATTTGCACTGGAGGTTCGTTCATAAACCGCCTTTAGCTTCGTCCACATATCTTTTGCAGTGCTGCAGTTAACGATGTGGCGAAGCGGAGTTAAACCCACACTTGTGACGATTATTCGCTGAGCCTTACTGTCGGTTTTCATCCATGCTATTAATCGATTTTCATATGCAGCCTGATTTTCACTTTCCATCTTAACTGGCTGTTTACTCAGGCCATTTACCTGGTTGAACAAGCCCGACGCATTAAGTAAAATGCTTACTTGAAATTTCCAGACTGCATATTGCTCTGAATTTTGTAGTTTGTCTACTTTAAAAATTTCAGAATCCATTTTCTTACGCGGAAAATTAAAGTCTCTAACTAATATTAATTTTATACCAGACTACCAAAAGACTTCGTTATAAGGAAATGTTCGTTTTTCTAAATTTACTTTAACCTTCAAATGACCGCGAAATCTGGGCCCATAACCTGTTGGACAATTTAAATAAAACGACGACCGACTTCAAGGAAGTTAAGAAAGAGACTAATTTTAATAGGATAAATACAGAGTATATGTTTCAGTTTCCAGTGAGAGCCGGTGTTGCCAAACTTAATTATTCATAAACTAATTCATTATTTCCAACAATCATCGACCTATAGGCCTGGCCAAAGAAATATGGACCGATGACGTCGCCAGACCAAAACTTTTTCGGCATGCATTGGACGCTCTTGGATCTCATGTGGATTGGTATCGTCCCAAATTCGACAATTCGGTTTGTTGACGTACCCATTCATCCAGAAATGGGCCTTATCGCTGAAGATGATTCTTCGAACGGAACGTTGCCCGAACAGAACACCCATTTTGATAAAACAATTTTATTATTTGTACGTGTTGTTGAACACTTTATCCATCCATGGTGATTTGGCAAAACAGACTGAATAAATGACAGCCAATTTGACAGATGTAGCTTCAACAATATGGCCGCTATCAACTGTCAAAGCTCGGAAGTCCCTATTGGTAGACAGTGTAAGTATCTGAAACCGAGTCTCCAGGTTTTGCTTAATATCCCACTTCCAGAGAATGTTTGTGACCAAAGGTTCTACTCTCAGTCGGAGGAGGGGAAATCCATGACCCAACTTCTCAAGAAGTAACTTACTTACTTACTTATTAGGCCAGCGACCCTAGGAGGGACTGAGCCTGAACTAATTCGACTTTCCATCTTTCACGGTTCCGGGGCACGCTTCTGCTTCCAGTTTATTAGACCAAGGTTTCTGACGCCCGCGATTGCCTGACCTTAAACCGGAGTTTCCTTCTTCCTTTTCTTCATGAACCAGGCGGTTGCGATTCAAACATCCTCTTAGCTTGAGCATTCTCGTCCATTTGCTCGATGTGGCCGAGCCAGTGTAGTCGACGGATTTTTGCCTTCCGGACAACATCCACATCTGTTGTGAGCCAGGGTTCGGTGTGCCGAAGAGATACCGGAAAAGATATTGCGTTTAGGGTTAAGTTAAGGACAGTCGTAACTTAGATAGGTTTAGTATCGGTTTAGCTTTAAGTGTTAGCATAGTTTAGGTTTAGTTAAGGCTAGTTAGGTTAGTTCGCGAGTTTCTTTTCCTGTCTTTCTCTTGGAAATTGGCATAGGTCCTTGGACGAATGATCATTTCTTCCATTTCTTTCTTCTCTGTCCGTCTGACGTCAATTTAGGGTATTAGGGAACTTCTTCTTCTTCTAGCTAGCATGAAAGGCACGAAATTTTGTGTGTTGAGCAGGTGGTGCAAGGTGGGGTTGACAAGAACTATCCCCGTCCGACGAGCTGTGCCGAGCAACGACAAGCGTGGGGCCGTCTTCCTCTACCTTGGCTCACAACACATCTTTGTACAGCTCGTAGAGTTCGAGGTTACTTCTCAAGAAGTAACACTTCAGCTAAGCGTCTTGAAGGCGAGGATATTGTGTTTCTATTACGGTTGTGCTGAGAGTTATTCCGAGACCGAAAAAGTGAGGCTGTAACAATTTGAAGTTTTCGGGTAAAGAGCTTATAAGTAGGTGATTTGGGTTTTTAACGCGCATGTGTACTGTATTGAAGAATAGGAGAAAATATGGGGTGCAAGGAGTTCTTTAACGAAAAGACAGGATACACAGAGCGCTGGAAATTGCTGCTGAAGAGGGATTTCAAAAAAGGAAACCAAACACATTTAAAGTGCGGTGTTCAAGTTCAAAGCTACTACCCCAGTGTCCATTTAAATTTTATGTTTACTCCGCAACAATAAATGATGTCCTGTGCCAACATGCACGTAAAACACCGCGATTATATTATAAAAAGCTGAATATTTATTATTGTCCTTTCTTTGGTTTCGCGGTAATTAGCATTCGCGGTTTATTCCAATAGAACTTCAACTACTGACTGGTTCATGTACCAGGCTGCCGCCAGGATGGTTTACCGCCATCGAAAAGGTATGCAAGGACATAATTCTATTTTATGACTACAGTATGACTGGAATAGAAAATCGCGCATCCAGCTTCTCGCACAGCCCCATAAAATATGCCCAACTATTCTGCATTCTACCGGATGGCAGTGAATACGATCACGTAGCAATCGGACAAACGGCAGAAAGTCAGGACTCGCGTCTAGCAAAACCATAAAAACAGGTGTCGGTGAAATTTATTTAGAACGTTATGCGACATCCGTTGCAAGGAATACCAAGTGTGGCAAGTGGCACATCCACAGCGAAGGGAACTTAGAATTTTTTAATGTAGTGTAAAATTCGCCGCAGCAACACCTCAATGCACATAATGGAGGTACATAAATCTGCTGGCAACGAAGTGCAAAATCTGCTGAGAGAAAGTTGACTTTTACCACCCAATGAAATATAATCCTAATGGAGTTCTCGGGTTCCGTCAGTCGATATCATGTTGCAAGGGAGTAGAGTGTCAATGGTGCACAAGGTGCATCCGTTAAGTAAATCCACTTTGCAGTGTTGTACTAGATGATGGTGATATATTTATGGTGTCGTCAAGTATATCCCATGAGATTGAATTACGTGAAGATTGAGGTAAGATGCTCTAGTGAGGAGATCTTAAACCGCATTCACTTCAGGGAACAAAGCAAGTTAGATGAAATTGAAAAATTCTACTCGACTCGGTTCTTAAGTTATGTTGGCTTGGATTATGTTAAGGGGGTGACAATGGGGTACCTAATCATGCACCACTTGCGTACACCGTCGCGGGACTCTCATGATCAATGATGCCTCAAGTTTTCTAACCTTTTCTATGACTTGTCTTTAAATTCATCAGAGAAGGCTCTGTCTAGAGGAGAGTTCGTTGCGGAAATTAAGTAGAGTAAAACGTTGGTAGCCATAACTCTCTTGACATAACCTATATGTTACTCTAAAGCGAAGTTCCCAATACGCTGATTATAAGGATTTCATGTCTTATGAGACTACAGGGAGGTGGACTGAAATGCGATGACTGAAGAAGAGTAAGGACTACTTGAACGAAGGATTCGGCAGAAATTTAAATTTTACAGGTGTCCTTTTAAAGCCAAAAATTTCTCCTTGAAATAACCGACCAATGAGTTGACAGAAATTATCACAGCTGTTGGAGAGGTAGAATCTAAGAGATGGTTTCAAACTGAAGTATATCCTAGAGTTCGGTCAAAGCTAGAGAATTTATTATCATTACTCGTTAGGCTCTGCGACAAACGCATATGGCACTGCGACTTAAAAGATCTATTATGCCTGGAACCAGTAAGACAAGGAGATTCTCTATCTTCCTATTGAAGTTAAGGATATCCCCAGTCGAGGCATTAGGAATGTCGTCCGGTGTTAGGAATTCTTTGTAGAGAAAGCGTTTCCTGACTCTGCGATCAGCCACGCACTCACATAGTGCGTGTTCCGCTGATTCGTCTTCCTCTACGCAGAGTCTGCATTCAGATTTTGGAACCATATTTAGTTTATTTAAGTGATATCTGAGGCTGCAGTGACCGGTGAGGAAGCCGGCAAGCCTTCTGATATCGTCCCTTTTATGGTTGGGAATATTTTTAGTGGTTTCGTTCAGGGGTCGGATTTTTTTTAAGTCCCTCAAAGTTGTTCCAGTAGGATAAGGAGTTTCGTTTTTCCAAGCTGTCCAGACTCATTCTGAACGCGGAAGTAGGGATGCCGCAGAAGGGTTCGGCAACTATGTACCTTTTTGAAGAGCCTATCCTGGCAAGTTGATCTGCAATTTCATTGCCTTCAATTCCTCTGTGTCCTAGTACTCACCAAAGCTTGACTTTAATTCGGTTTGAGAGGTCTTGGAGAGTATTGAAGCAGCCTAGAACGGCCTTTGCGTTAAAGTAATGAGAACTCAGTGCTTTAAGCGCTACTTGGCTATCGGTGAATATATTGATGGCTACCCCCTTTATCCCGAAGTCGAGAATAAAAGTGGCGCAGGTATCAATGGCATGTAGCTTCGCCTGAAAGGCGCTAAAACACATTCCGAGTGCCTTTGAGACATTGTGATTAGGGCTATAGATACCGGCACCAACATCGGAGTCCATCTATGAACCAGTAGTATACTACACTACTCCTTTTATGTTCAGCAACGGGTCTCCGGTATCCCAGGAGCTACATTTCGGGATCTCAATCTCGAACTTCCTACCAAAGCAGAGTAACTTGGGCATAAAGTCCGATTCCGTGCTGATCATTTCAAGCTCGGGGAAGTCAGATAGGATAGCCATATGACCCGTAGGTCTGCTTAAGTTAGAGAATAGGAAGAAAGACAAACTTGATGAAAAATGATCACAGCTTATGGAGAGGTAGAATCTAGGAGATGGTTTCAAACTAACTTTTATCCTCGAGTCCTGTCAAAGCAAGAGAATAGGAAGAAAGCAATGTTTAGAAAATTCAAGCTGGAGGTCAAATCGAATAAAAGGCGATAATGAGGGGAAAGATTGAAGACAAACCTCACTGTAAGGAGCCAGTCAACCAAAATTACAAAATATTGCTAAAAACCAAGCAGTTGGACAAAACAAAACTTAACGTTAGGTAAGGACAGGTAACTGATGCTGGTAATGGATTTCAACAATGACCTCCATGTGTCCATAGAACTGCCTTGCACGGTACCTATACTTATTCGCAATTCAATTCATCATTTCCGGCACTCCTAATGGAAGTCTCCTCTCATCAAATAGTTAAAGGACAGATGAGGGATTAGAAGTGAATTAACATACAATACGAGCACTTCCCTTCCAGAACAGTTCCAGGGATTCCATCCAATGCAACTCAACTATGAATTAAGAGTAAGTACCCAACATTAACCATTACATTGATCAAACTCTCATTAAAGATAATAAAACTTTCACAAGCATCACTAAATGGACAGAAATTTCTGTTAATAAGCTCCATTAGGGAACACATTTGAATGAAAGGACATAAAGGACACTTTTATAGGTATTTTTAGTGTTCGCCAAGAATAATCAATTATCCTCGATTGCTACGAAAAAGAATTTCAGCAATAAACTTAAGATTAACGGTAATGAACGGTATAAAATCTTATAGATATTTATCCATTAACAAAATTACGGCAACTAGAAATCAATAAAAATGTCCTAAGTGACGGTATACGGAAGTCGTAGAGAACGTATGTCTTCTTACAAGGAACACTATTGAATTATGTATTTTCGTTGTAAACTAAAACATATTTTAGTGTCTTATTTCGTTTTGTGTAAGTGAACACATATTTTATTACTATCATCTCTATCTATATGTATGTGTAATTCAACAATTTTTTCAAGGAGTTGACACTGCCTACCCTTCCAGCCAAACGATAACCTTAAGGTAAACGAGTGTCAATGCATATTTTCCGCTTCGTTTGCCAAAATTATCTCCACCCACAAAGGTCTGGAAACTTCACAGAGGACAGCAGATGGCCACGACTCTTAAATTATTGCCATTTGGTTTTACTCCTAGGGCTAGTGATGGAGGAGCACCCCATCTGCTTGCCCAACTTGATTTAATTTATGAACGGTTCAATGCTGTGGCGGCTAAGGGTAGTGTAATATAAAATACGGTAAGTTTTCTCTCTGTCGCCAATTGAATGCCGTAAGGTAGGACATAGGTAAGGTAACCCTTTGTATGAAAATCACTCATGGTTGAAATAGATAAAAACATGGTCAGCAGTATTGTAGCTTTTCATTCAAGACGAACGATAAATTTTCGAATTCAGTCGAAAGGATTGAAAGGAAAGTGAGTGGAATGATTTAAGGTGAACGGATATGCGTGAAAAGAACTTTGAAGAATCTTGTTGTGACATTTTTGAATCGATTCCGAGACGATTGGTACTGATGATAGCCATTCTAGGGTGAATTAACTTCAGGATTTTCTCAAAACCCAGGTTTCTGCGGAGCTTTACGCGCAGATACTATTTTTATGAAGACTTCAGCGATGTGACTAAGGGGTCGATACTTAGAAAATAAGGAGCTTTGTCTTTGAGTTAATATGGTCCTACACGTAGTGCGGAGCAGAAAAGGGTTTGCACCAGTTTCTTCTTTAAGAAATCAAGGAAATTCGCCATCGCCGTAGTCCGGTACTCTACATGGTATCACAATCAACCTACATTCTGGTCTGGTGCGTTCCTTCCTAAGCGGAAATAGCCATCTTTGTAACCTAACCCCTTCTTTACCTAAGGATATCAGCTGTTGGAGTATTTCGCTTTTGATTAATGCCATATGCAGAGTGATTCCTTAATTCCTTAGAAAAAGTAAGCAATGCGTTTTTCCATACGGACATATTTAAATACATACGCAGCCATAAACTTTTTTTACGATCTGTTAGTGTCAAAACGTCAGTCAGTCAAGGTTTACGTTTTTTATCGTGGTGAAGTTCATGAACGAGCAAAATTACAACCGAATTTCTAAATCCGAGGTCGCAACTTCAACTCCAAATTTCTTTCGTAATATTCGTCCCATCAGACTACAGTGGATAAATTCGAGTCAACATATTCACTATTGAATGTTCCTGCATCAGTGAGACAAAGCACCGGTCGAAGGACCGCAGCCGTAAGTGATTTAGTTCAAAATCAGTCGATTTCACGACGTTCACAGGAATTGGGATCCCTTAGTCCACATTGTGGCCTCTTGATCATTCGAAACTTCTCCGATTGGGCTCTGCAAAAGTTTGAAAGTTCCTGAATTTCGTCGAAAAATCGTCTTCAGCGATGAAGATCATTTTTGGCTTAATGGCTTTGTCAACGCCATTGTGCTTCAAGAGACTCTATCGCTTCGCCAAAAAGTGACCGTGTGGAATGGATTTCATGCCGCAGGTGTGATTGGACCCTATTTTTTCGTCGATGTAAATGGTCGCCATGTTACGGTCAATGGAGTTTGCTATCGTGTCATGTTGGAAAATCATTTTTGGGTAGATTGGATGGACTTGACAACAGTTATATGTGGTTCTAACAAAATGGTGCCACATGCTACACAGCTGGTCTATCGAAGGGAAAGTTTGGTAATCGGTCGAATGGTCACCTCGCTGCGATTTAACGCCGTTGGATTTCTTTTTATGGGTTAACGTTAAGTCGTTGGTTTATGGTTACAACGTTAAAGGAGCTCAGGAACAATATCGAACGCGAAATTGCCAACTTTCCGGCCGATATGTGTGGAATAGTGTTGGAAAATTGACTTCAAAGAATCGATCGCTGCAAACTCGCTCGCGGTCGTCATGTGATCGAATTTCATACTTAAATTTAACATGTTTAGGTACTACACCTGAAATACATTTCAGCCCGTTATCTCAACTATTCTGTGCTTTATTTAAATTAAAAATTGTTATGTCCCTATTGAATGTTTGGATGTTTGGATGTTTGGATGTTTGGATGTTTGTTCCTCCGTAACGCCTAAACGGCTGGACGGATTTTGATGAAACTTTGTGAGTAGATAGTCTATGTCCAGGAGAAGCGCATAGACTAATTTTTATTTCTTAATTTGTATTTCTAAAAATTCATATTTCTTAGGTAAACATCCATTTAGTGACCTGCGCAGCACTCAGTCAGTGGCACATCGTAGGGATCGTAAATCATGATCGTGTGCACGACAAGGGTGGTTTTTTCTTTTTCCTTTTTTTGTTGCTTCTTTTTATTTGTGGTGGGTATGTGTATCTTTGCATCTAATAATGATCGGAACTCACTCGCTATTCACAGGGAAAGGGTTTTTATGATGGTGTAGCAGATATTCAGTTTTTCGAGTAGGTAAAAAAGAAGTATCCCACTGCAGGAATAAAAAATGACGTAGGGTATGTAAATAAAGAGCAAATTACTAATCTTTTCTTTTTTGACTATGTTAGGTATTTGAAATTTGAATGGATCTCATGGTGTTCCCCGCTATGGGAGGAATTCGTAAGGACATGAAAATAATGAAAGTGTGATGAGGAGGTGGGTAAGTTTCAGCTTGGTTTTGTTTAAGACCCATTGAAACACCCCAAGTTTAGGATCTTAGCCGAATATTGGCGAGTATTATTCGAGAGTCATCCTCCGATTTTACAATTGAGGCGAGGTATTATATTTTTTTCTGCTCCAAGTATGAACATCTGACAACGCTTCGAGAATATGAAGTAGATCATGTCCGCAAACGACGCTGCGACCTAAATAGCAGGGTTTTTAAACTTCTTAGAGATATCCGGAGTTCCGTCTCATAAACTGATGCTTTTGTTTTGCTGATACGTAACCTTCATGCTCCAAGGCTATACAATAGTACCAGGCTGTGCATCGTAGAAATGTGATCAAGGCTACAATTCTCACCAGAAAGGCCAAAGGAGAGAGTGCACTAATTCCTCACATTCCTATAACACTTAACAATTTGCCCTTTCAATTTAAAAGACGCAATTTTGTGATAGACCTGGAAGGAAGGTGAACTAGCGCACGACGAAACAACAAGGAGCCAGCAGAGTTGGAACCTGTCAACCAAAGGCCGATGGACATATCGTCTTATCCTTATTACTGAAACTTGGACAAGGCACAAGGACGGAGAAGTACACTTCTACATTACACGGGTCTTCACGGGACATTGCTATTTCCAATCAAATCGATCGGTTCAATAACGCTGACTCTCCACTTTACCCGTGCTGCGCAGACACAGTAGAGGCAGGTAAATAGAATTGATTGCCTGGTAAAGTTCTATCAAGACACAATTAGCGCGGGTGCGCTGTTTTGATATCACAACTCGCGTGACCTTGATGTTGATGGGAGTGGTAGGAAGACACAGATGAAGACGTGGGTATGTGTTCTTCCAGTGACCACGGTTCTATACTCAACGGGAGATATAGAAAAAGTGGAGTGCAGTTTGCATTTTTGCCAAAAGCATGTACGAAGAGCTGACACGCCTGGAAAGGGAAAGGGAATAGGTATTGGCAGAGGTGGTCTTAGTTCGGGTTGAAATCCCGTACTCAGACTTTCGATGCTTTCCACCTTTCTTAAAAAAAAAACAATCTTCACATCACATAATCTGTAAGCTATGCCACATCAACGTATTCGCGAGTCAAGCTTAACGGCAAGAAATTTTAGGCCAACGCGGACGAAGTCGCGGGTACAGCTAGTCATTTATAAAGAGAATCGACAGTACGTGTAATGAATTTCAATCGACCAGAAAAGTATCTTCGCCTTCGATTTCATCACCCTTACCTATAAAATCGACATCCTTTACAGATGGGCTACTTGATTTGATACCTGTTCAGACAAAGAAGGAAGCAATTACCGAATGACTGTCAATATCAAAGCAGGGTTCAATTGGAATGCTGTGAAATGGGGGTTGATTGTGTTATGTGACTTGACTGGTGCTTAAAATAAGGTTGTCAGTTAAAAGGAGGCAATTGAAGAACAAATTGAGTTGTACATACACTTGGGACGTGGAAGTATATAGTTATTTCTATTCGCGAATTAATTTAGCAAATACGACGGTTAGGGAGAAAACTTTTAACCCAAATTCTAACAAATCAAGGAAAATCTTGAATGCACAGTCGATCCTGTACAAACAAGATTTAGATTGAGAATCATTCTGTGAAGCACCATCGAGAAGTGTGGAGAATATTGCTCACTAATTCACCTGCTTTTCATCGATTTCGACAAAGTATAAGACACTGTCCATAGAGAGTTTATTTGGCTTACTTAAGTTGGACCTAAATCTTTACATAGGGGAAGAGTTTGAGATATGAGGTGGAGTCATTTATTTTTATTGGTGAACAGTGGTATGCATTGTCAAAAAAAAAAGTGTTAAGTTCCATCGACTCTTGCATCTTACCTGAAATACCTACAGTCACATGAGGAGTAACCGGAACCAATTATTTCAATTGTCTCTGATTCAGCCATGACAGTAGTATCAACTCTTCAATTTTCCTGGACCCCTTTTAGAAAAGAACCGCCTATAACTTTATTAAAAAAAAAAACTGCAAACGTTTGTGAATCGGGTTCAGAATATTAACTGAAGCTTGCCTCTAACGAACTTATCAACTAGAGCAATGGGCTGTTCATCCCCAAACTGTTCATCCGCAAGTGTTGGTTTTTCTTCAGCATTCCCAACGAAATCCAAGCAGAAAAACCTCAGATATTTTGGTTCAATCAAAGCCTCAACTAAACTTCAAAAAAAAACTTCCACGTAGGATATCCTACCAGAGCTCAGTGGAAGGACACGATCATCTACACCGACGGATCAAAGATGGACTGTGGGCTGTGGGGGCCGGTTTCTACTCAGAATCACTGAAAATATCAATGTCATACCGTTCAATTGTCAAACGTTTTCCAGGCTTACACGCAACTCGGGCGTGACACAACGTACAAACGAAACATTGTTATCCTCATAGATAGTCAAGTCGCTATCAAAGCCATTGATTTGGTTACCATAACCTCTAAACTGGTACAGGAGTACCGGAATGAGCTTGCCCGCTTGGGTGATCGCTTCAGGGTCAGATTGCTCTGGGTTTCAGGGCACAGTGACATAGAAAGAAACGAGCGTGCTGATGAACTGGCCAGGCAGGGCGCAGCTCTACACCTCTCATTCGCGGCAAGGGTCCACATTCTGATAGGAGCGGTCAAATTACAAATCCACCCTCATTTCCTGCATAAGGCTAGGCTAACCAGCTGCGCCATATTAAGGACGATTTGGCCTACCTACTAACAAAAGACCAAATAAACAGAACCCGCCCAAATATCGCCAGAATCACGGCGATAATCACGGGGCATTGGCTAGTTGGAGACCATGCGGTCAAACAAGGCATCCCATCCAACCCCAATGCAGTTGCGAAAATGAAAATTAAAGAAAACTGCAAATGTCCGGCACTAACAAGAGTCAGACTGCGTGCACTAAACCAACCATTCTTCGACGACCTTAACGACATCTCGGGTAAAGGGATACGCGATCTAATCCACTTTCTTAACTCCAAAGACTGGCACCGACTGTTTCACATCCTCAACAACACACATCATCAACCAAGTTACATGAGTCGGGGTAAAAAAAGGGTACACCTAGCGCTATTTGGGTTCATGTTGAACTGCCACCTCTAGCTTTCTACCTTACCCTACTTAAAGCCTTCCAGGCTCGCCTGACGTTACTAATTCAGTTTAGGTAAATACATATACGTATGTTTCTACTCACCGAATCGTAGGCTTAAAATTGTCAAATAGAAATTGCGAGGTAATTCAATTGATAGGTAATTCGAGGCTTTCAAAGTGGACGATTATCGTTAACAAAGGAACGAATCCTTTGACATTTTGAAATAACAACGTTTGCATTCCCCTGAAATTGCATCACATACAGGTTGCTGTTGCAAATTGAACAAAGCCTTGAGGTCCATCAAATAATCGAATAGCTTTGATTGCAATTAAATAATGATTGATATGATGGGAAGTCCGGTTTTGATTGAAACATGTTTAGGGGTGGTTTATGCCTAACAATCAGAAAAAAGGAGTAATGCATTGCTATCCTAATGGAATTTTAAACAGCATTAGCTATGACTTTTTTTTTCATTTAACTAAAGGTTCATACATACGTGTGTATTCACAATATATTTGCAACACAGGACAATAATAAAACAAAAATCGGAGCAAATACAAAATTATCATATCCCCCGACTCTCAACCTGAAGTCTCGTAAATCATTCCAAGTATAACAATGCAAGAGAGCCACTCCATTGAGTAACTGCAACACAATGCACACTGCTCCAATTGAAAATAAAATGGTCAATATATTCGATGGCAAAGAGAGTCCTTGAACAATGTTTCAACAAAAAAAAAAAAGGAAGTGAGTCAAACCAAAAAC
Organism: Criorhina ranunculi; assembly: GCA_951813785.1. Taxonomy (NCBI): domain Eukaryota; kingdom Metazoa; phylum Arthropoda; class Insecta; order Diptera; family Syrphidae; genus Criorhina; species Criorhina ranunculi. Next base: position 9,384,568 of record OX638381.1, read on the forward strand.
AATAAAGTGAAGGGCACTAGGGAAACATTTTAATTTTTTTTTTGTTTTTTTCATCGAACTAAAAAGTAAATTGTACTTCCGCACGTTGGCGTTACTTTCCCAATGCAGGAGCGAAGGACTCTAGAGGTAGTGAATTCGCTTTATCTCAGAAGCGATTAATTTATATTGTGTAATAATCCGTTTTGTGCTTCATCAACCAATATTGGTGCTCCATTGTTTCCGCGTTAATTGTACGGCTTTTGACCAATTTTCAGGACTCTCTTTGGTTTTTTGTTTTTTTTTTTTACTGACGAACAATTCATTCGATGCACTGCAGTTATTGTTAGGCTCACAGGAGAGTTTCGTAGGTGAAATATGGCTTTTATCTCGAACAATTGGTCAATAAAATTATGGAGGAAGTAAGAGAGAAAGAGAGGAAGAGTTTCCTGAACTCATACAAACATAGTTCTTGTGTTATATGATTTATCATACTTTTTGTTTTACTCTTACCAATGTTCCAATTGAATTAAATTTTTTGAGGGTTTTGGTCTTTTGGGGCCTGAACTTACTTAGTAACTTAAGGTGGCGCTACAGTCCAGGGTGGACCTGGGTCTCAACGAACAAGAGTCTCCAGCCAGGTCGATCTTTAGCTAGCTGCCTCCAGTTTCGCACGCTAAGTTGGTTGAGATCCCCTTCAACTTGCGTGCGCCACCGGAGTCGCGGTCTTCCTCTACGGCGCTGTCCCTCGGGGGAGGATTCGATGATTTTTCGGACCGCAGCATTGATGTCCATCCGCTTTACATGACCCAGCCACCTCAGTCGTTGGACCTCCACACTTCTGGCTAAGCCGATGTCGCTGTACAGTTTGTCGTTGTATCTCGTCTTCTACTCACCGTTTATGGAGACGGGACCGAAAATCACTAGAAGAATTTTCCTCTGGAAGCAGCCAAGAGCACCCTCATCCATTTTTGATAAAGTCCATGCCTCTGCGCCATGGAGGAGGACTGGAATTATTAAGCTCTTATATATAGGGTCACTTTTGTTGTTCAAGAGAGGGCTTTGCTAGTCAATTGCCTTCTTAGCCCAAAGAAGCAAGAATTGGCAAGAGTTATTCTTCGTCTTATCTCAGCGCTGGTGTCGTTAACTGAATTGATAACGAAGCCCAGGTAGACAAAGTCCTTTACTACCTCAAAGTTATATCTGTTGAGGGAGACGTTCTGTCCGAGACGTCGGTGTTGAGTGCACTTTCTTGTTGACAGCTTGTCTTGCTTTAATTTACCGACCCATAGTCGCCGCTTAGCGAAAGCGCCACTGACATCACGCTGCTTTCTTCCGATTATGTCAATATCATCGACGGTAATTGGATGGACTTTTGAAAGATTGTGCCTCTTGTGTTGGCGCATGAGTTTTGCACTACTCTTTCAAGAATGATGTTAAGAAAGTCGCATGACAACGCATCGGCTTGTCTAAATTCCTTTTTGACATCAAAGGTCTCGGTGAGTTCCTTACCGACCTTGATGGAGCAGCGTGCATTCTCCATCGCCATCCTGCTCAAACGGACGAGTTTGGCAGGGATGCCAAAACTAGACATAGCCCTGTTTAGCTCGTCTCTATAGATGCTGTCATACGCGGCCTTAAAATCCATGAATAGATGGTATCGATTTGGAGCTCCTGGGTTTTTTCCAAGATCTACCGTAGTGTGAATATTTGGTCGATGATGGACTTTCTTGGCTAAGATCCACACTAATATGGACCAATCAGGTTGTTGAAGAACGGCTTCAGGCACTCATACAATCCGGTAGATAGGATCTTGTACGCGATGTTAAGAAGACTAATAACTCTGTAGCTGGTGCAGTTCATAGGGTCTCCTTTCTTGAGGATCGGACAAATAATCCTGAGGTTCCATTCATCGGGCATACTTTCTTCCGACCATATTTTACAGATGAGTTGGTGTATGCTCCTTACCAAGTCATCGCCTGCCACTTTGAAGAGCTCGGCAGTCAGGCCATCTGCTTCAGCAGCTTTGTTGGACTTCAGCTTAGATATGGCTATCTTCACTTCATCCAGGTCAGGTGGACGCAATTGTTGGTCTATATCGTCCAGGTTTAAAGGTTCATTCTGCCTGCGATATTTGGTTCGTCATCGCCGTTACACAGTCTACAGAAATACTCCTTCCAAATTCTCACCATCGACTGCGACTCTACTTTTATGTTCCTTTTGCTCGTCTCTATAGGCTTCGGTTCGGGGTTTGTGTCGTTAGCATGTATTTTTTACCCTCCGAATCTCATTCCTGGAGTAGCATCTTTCAATTTCCTCGGCCGCGCGCCTCTCATACTCCTTTCTTTTCCTCCTGAGAAGCCGGTGCTCGTCTCTCCTCTTCTGCTCGTAGAGCTTGTGAGTAGCGCCGGCACTCGTCTTCATACCAAGGGTTTCGTTTTGGTGGCCAACTGAAACCCAACACATCAGGGGCGGCATCTCTGTTGCCATAGGACCTTTTGAGAGATTGAGGGAGACTCGATCGGAAAAGGGTTTGGCAATCTGTTGCGATTGTAGCCGTCCGACGTCAAACTTCTTCGCAGTATTAGCTTGTCTTTGCGGTGCTCGGGATCGTTTCAAGGTCAGTGGCATTACATAACAAAGAATACGAAGATGATCAGAATAAGCTGCTTTCAATGCCTTGGAGTTTCACGGTTTTAAAATAGAACTTCGACCTGCCCCGGAAGCTCTTAATTCTTCAATCGTAGGTGTCCTTTTCAAAGGAATGGTTCCGTTTAGTAATAGAAACAGAAAAGTCTGGTGGGACCACAAGCGAAAAATGTATGTATGCTCTCGTATGTGCAAACCCTTCAAGTCACAAAAAGGGCATTTCTTTTTCTGGTGTAGGTTTTAATCACTGGAACTCATGCCAACTGCTGTATAAATGTGACAAACAAGGAATAGTACTAGATCAGCGATCTTTACAAATTTCCAGCTTAAAACGACCTAACTGCTGACGGAGGCGAGGATATAACTTACTTTACACCGAACTTATCTAGCTCACTTACGCCCATTCACTATTTTTTCACTAAAATTATTAGTTTCTCCTCATCCTTTACAAATAACCCTATGGGTTCTCAGAAGCCCATACGTATAGGGCAAGTGGAAGAGCAAAACGTTAACGAATTCTTTAAAAGAAATTTGCATTAGACTTCACATCATAGTTCCTTTTTCTATTCGTTCAGTTCCTTTATGGGTCCTCTAGCCGACTTGAGGATATTTGTAAGTGACTGACAAGGTAGTAAGTGTAAACAGTCCAAACGATAAACGTTTTGAAGGTTTTCAAATATTTTTCATTCTTCGGACACTTCCATGACTAAAATAAGGACTCCCTGTCGGTTTTTCATGCAAAATTTCATTATTAAAAAACTTTTTCCCACTGTGTACTCTCCTATAACCTCGTGTATATTATTAATTTCTTTGAGTGGTTCGATTTCATTTCCTTTTATTCTTGAGGACATTTTCATTCACTGTAACCGAATTTCATAGATAAAGTGTCAAAGAATTTTCGAAGCATTGTCATACGCCCTGACACATCGTCTATCGTGCATTTTCTTTTTACGAGTCCTTTGGCAAAGGAAGTTCTCTTGGAGCAATCTTAAGATGGATGGACATATCAAAGAAGGAGTGCATAGACGACCCTGTATGCTCTATATGCTATATAATGTTAATTTTGAAAGTCCACTATACAATAGGAAGTGGGTCGTTTGCCTTTGGCTATTGGAATATCTACCAAAAAGAGGGTTTTGTGTGAAATTCAATTTTTGGTCGATGGTACTCTAATTACTGACTAAGGAAGTTAATTTAAAGTTTAATTTTGGCTCGAGTTGGTTTCTATTTTCTGTGGTTAGGTTAACCATTGAGTGTGCTTCTTTGAGGAAAGGCTTGACAAGCTTTGGTACGATGCATTTTCCAGTCATCGAGTCCACCCAGTGGTTGAAACTGGTGACTCTGCCAGAGACACAAGTAGCCGATTTGATACCACAACTCAGGTCACCTGGATGTTGAGAGCGCGGTTTTTTAGATGCATCCTGTGGAGTTCAGAAAATTAATAATGTTACAGAGTTTTATGTCAGAAATCTCTGGTAGTTCCTCAGAAAAGGGGTCTCCGAGTGTTAGGGAAAGTGGAATAGAGTTTCCTTTTCGTATACATTTTCGCAACTATACGGCAGTGTGGGTTGAACGGATTGTCTAACTAGGAGGCGTGTGGACCAATTGGCCACTGGCCCGTACTAATTGCTGTGATTTTTGGTGTTTCGGTACGGGTTCTATGGATTAAGTCATTCGTTCTGTTTTTATTGTAGGTGGGGCATATCTGTCTGGATATGGCACAGGTTCGTAGACTTATTTACCTAGAATTGGCAATAGCGAGGAAGTGTTAGAAAAGCTTACCCTCGATGAGTCTCATCGGGGAGCAGACTGACTCCGCAAGAGAGGCATCAAGGTTTGAACCACATCTGACTAGCGCGTCGGCTCTCTTATTTCCCTCTACGTTGCTATGACCGGGAACCCAGAGGAGAGTGACGTTTGCCTGCCTTATAGTTTCCTCACACTGTTCTACTTATTTAGAGGACGGAGTAGGTGAGTGAAGCGCTTTAATGGCAGCCTGGCTGTCAATAAAGATTCCTTTGCTGTTTGAGGTAAGAGCTGAAGACAAGTATCTTGCGAGCTCTCTAATCGCTATTACCTCCGCCTGGAAAGCACTAGAGTAGTCTGGAAGCCGGTACGATAGGTTCAGTTCCGCTGAGAAGATATCTGCTTCAACGACACACTCTATCTTGGAGCCGTCGGTGAAAGGCTGAGGCCAAGACTCGAGAAGTTTGACAGCCGGTACGATTTGAATACGTTCAGTTCAGTTCCACTGAGAAGATACCTGCTTCAACGACACACTCTATCGTGGAGCCGTTGGTGAAGGTCGATACTTGGTACTTCGATAGGAGTGGGTTATTGTTCCATTCCGTCCTATCCGGAAAGGGGACTTGAATATTATTATTGAATTTGAGTATAGAAGTCGTGTAGTCAGTAATGATCGAGGCCAAATCCGTAGGCAGCAGGTCAAGAGGGGTCAGCAGGGGACCAAAACCCTGATTCTCCGAGTCTGATAGCATTACACGAAACGATCTATTTGATGTGAAACTCCAGGAGCAGGGTATGAAGGAGCACGTTTAGAGCTTCTGTCGGGCTCGATCGTATCGCTCCTATGGTCCCGATGCCAGCTGTTTGTTGGATTCTGCTAAGTTTTGTGAGGGTGCAGCTTTGTGGGTGCCAAAGATTCGTCCTCCCATATTTGCTGGATGACTTGTTGCATGCGGCCTACCAACACATCACCTTTGTATTTGAAAAGCCATCAGAGCCGGCGCCTTTGCTGTTCTTCAGCTTTTCGATAGAACCAGCTTCTTCTTTACTGAGAGGAGGGATTACCTTCGTCATTGCAGGTGGCAACTCTTTTTACCCCTTCACTCTCTGAAAGCGTTACTTAAATACAAATTCAATTCCCCATGCATCCCTTCACTGTTTTGAAGGACCTGCATCTCACCTTGTTATAGAACAGCCGCTTGTTTTTCCTGTCGCGCGACTCTTCGATTTCTTTTATCTTTGAAGACTGCGCACTCCCTATTCTTCCTACGTAAAATGTTCTCCTCCTCTCTTCTTCTGGCTCGATACTCGACCCTTAAGTATAATCACACAAAATTTGTTCCATCATTCAGTAAAAGGATCTTGAAACTTTCTGTAGTTGTTGTTTAAGTTTTCAATATTGCATTCACAGATTCGTTGGAAAATCCATAAACTTTATCAAGTTTCTTAATTTTAATGTAATATATGTTGATCAAGTTAACTTCCATTTGTATTTAGCATGAAATATGTGTTAGTTGTTAAGGTTTCAACACAAGTTACCTACATGTCCTTAGGGCATCAACCGTAGAGATATTTTCAAATTAAGAGAAATACTCGTACTACGGAAGTAAGAAAGTTTTCTCGGTAGACTTTTGGGAGTAATTACAAGTTTACGAAAAGTAAAAGTTATGTCCTTCATAAGGACTAATAAAAGTCGTATATATTCGTTTCAATTGTTTAAGATTTTTTTTTGAGGAATTTATGTGTACATTCAGACAATTCTGTACTCGTAAATAAAATATGGAAATATGGATTTTTGAAAAAGAAAATCAGTTAGTTTGTCATATACACCCCTAACCTTCAATCGTCTCCATACTCGAACCTGAGAAGGATACGATTTGTCAATTTGTTAGATGTTTCCCAGCCAATTTAGTCGACGTGATTTAGCTTTTCGAATTACATACACTCATGGCGTCATCCATTCTAATGCCTTTAACTTTATTGGCAATTAAGGTTTCTAGCTTTCAAATGCCTTATTACAAATATGTTTCCCTTTTCAAGCTTATACTATAATCATCGACTTCTAACAGTATATTATCATTCTCATATTTATTAACCAAAAAGTTGACAAACTGCCCGATAAATCAGCGGAATTGTACCTTTTTATTACTTTTTCTCCCTAATATCGCGAATTAATAACATTATTGCTGAGTTGGCATAATAGAATAAAAAAACGGCAATAAAAAACAAAACAACATGATAGTGATGTTAAAGATGGAGTTCAACTAAATATACTGAAAGGACGGAACCAAAATCAAAAGCATAAATCATTTTTGGGACCTCTGTTAGAAAGAAAATGAAATCATTGAAAGATTTTTGCTTTATTGGTTGAGCTACGGAATGAGATTTTATAAGGGCTATAGCGATGGTGATGAAGTCAAGTTGTCATTTGTTAGGAAGTGTGCACGGAAACATTTAGCTGCGCAGAAAACTTCAAAGCTGACGTCAAGCGACAGATTGCTGGCTTCAAGATTGGACGAAAGGGAAGATATCTTTTCACGGATAAGCATCAAGATTTTGCAGAACTTCCAATAGCTTATATAGAGAAAGAAGCCAGTGTATTATTAGCCCTTGGCACTACGTTTTTTAAAGAATCCTATTGTGCCTTCCCTAGTGTTTCTAGATGAATTGTTTCACTCCAGACGTTGTCAGGAAGTTAAGAAACTTCCAAACTATTCCGTAGAGACAACTTCGTCGCTGAAGATTCTCTTTCTAAGTTGAAAGAGAGCTGGGCATTCCATTAGGATGCGTACAGAGGTCTCTTCACTGTCAAGGCAGAGTATACAGCTTGAATCTGTTGCAAGGTTCATGCGGTGTATATGCTTTGTGCAGTGACCGCTAAGAAATCCAAATAGTGCTCTAAGGTTGCTCCTACCGAGGTTCACAGTGAAGCTAGATTTTCTTTGTGACAGTACAGGGAATAGCAGTTTTGAGCATCCTTGCCCCGGAGTAGTGAGCCAAGGTTCTCTGGATTCCTTTGCGTGTCTTGCGAAGAGTGATTTACTTACCCCACAGAAGGGTTCACGTCCAATGACTTTGGTTGACGCGCCGTCGCTTGCCAGTGAGTCAGTTTTTTCATTACCCGCAAATCCACTATGTGAAGGGTGACCATGTTGTTCCTAGCAAGGTCCAAAATTACTTTGCGGGTTCCTAGGACTAGTTTGGATTTAATGACAGAGGAGTTGAGCGCTTTTAGGGCAGTTTGACTGTCTGAGAAAATGAATATGATTTTTCCCAAGGCGTGAGAGAACTGATTTATGGCAAAGACCTCGGTTTGGAATATGGACGAAAATTTACCAAGGCTGACTGAGAAGCTCGCACCTAATGAGGCTCCAAATCCAGTTACGTTTTTTTCCGAGAAATGCATGCACATCTTATATATTATTTGCCCATCATCGTCGTAAAACAGGCTTATCTCAATTTTAAAATTGCATCTAAGCCTTATACACATACGTTCTGGATTTCACTAACCTCGATTCTATGTGTTATTGCTAGGTTCGCCGGCTTCGAAAATTGAAATTCAAATGTAAAGGCTCAGTTCAGCTCAGTTTACACAGCGCTAGTGTTAGTGTAGTGATTTTCGAAACTTAGGTTTAAGTCTTTGCTCGGATGGTGGTGTCTAGAATAACTGAGGAGAATTATTGGTATTGTTATCGTAGCTTATAATTCACAGAATATCTTTCGATCCTACTGATTTCATTATTACTACTCAGTACAATCAACACTTCAGTCCATATGACCACCTTTCTGTCAGTGTGAGCAGTTAATCGACTCTCTTGACATCACGAGTTGAACCTGGAACATTCAGCGTTTCAAGCAATAATGCTGACTACTCCATCATCCCCAAGGGATACTCTGGGCAAAAATGGAAACATGCCTGGCGAGGACAATTCGGCCAGTCCAGAAGGCCCTTTTTTTGATCGGACTCAATCTTAGAGATGCATGTTGCCATTCTTACTGGACACTTTGGAATTATAACCTAAAAGACCGATTAGTCTCTTTCATAAGGAATTTAGCAGGAATGATGGATAGTTCAAGAAAATCAGTGTTGACTCTGCCCTAGAAGAGGATTCAATTCCTGAGCACAGTGAGTCCTTTCGCTGGGATTATTTTCATCATCCTGTTTCAAACTGGTTTTTAAACGCTGTCCTATAGATCGTCTAAGTCGCTGTAGCAATTGCATCTTATTAAAACAAAAAAATGTTTAACGTTAAATTTATGCAATTTCAGGTAGATAACTCATATGCGCCGTAGAGCTACGTAGCCTACATGGAACTCCCCAACAATTCCACATTAACCGCAACAGTATTTGCATGATGTTTGTGGTTAATAAGCATATTTCCGGAATGTCTGTTGTTTGGGGTTATGCTCTTGTTGCTACAGGGGGTAGTAAGTCATAAATTTTAACAGTGGTTGATTTTTCAGGTTATCACAATAAAACAGGTGTTATTTATTATTTACTGTATTTAATTGAATTTTGTTTCGTTCATGCCGAAAGCTTGAATTGATTGCGACCAATAGCTGATTTGGGTTCGATGTCAGAAACGGGCGAATAGACGAACGGATATGTATAAACGCGAAATTTATGAATCGTACTGGGGTGAGGGCGTAGTTCTTAAAGTTCGGATATGTCGGGCGAATGAACAACAACGCTGGAACCAAAAGAATCTTCGAATCGCAGCCCTGAGTTTCGAGATGATCAGAAATCATCTTCGCTATAAAGATCAAGACTTTGCAGATAGCAGGATGCTTGGCATGACAAACTGGCAGCAACATGCTCCGCATCGAATAGGATGAGATTCTTAAAGGGTCTGGAGACCATTATACTAGATTATATTTGATTCAATGTGAAAGAGCTTTGCACGTCTTCGGTTCCTTCAGAATCCCTTTATACCGTCCAATTGGTTGTTGTTGTGCCATTAGGTCTCACACAGTGATATTTGCTTGGAATTACAGACGAGTGATTGCCCTAGAAAGTTCCTACAATGTGATTTCCCAAAAATACTGGATCCAGTTCGTGTCATCATGTCAAGGTCGAATAATGATGTCTTGGGGTTTTGTGCTTCTCCCAGTCTTCCTTGGGTAGGGATACTATTCAGAAGTTTCTGCAGAAGCAAAATTGTTCGAGAATACGGACAATTTTTTGTCAAGAAAGTGAAGTGATTCTAAACATAGCCTCTCGTTACGCGTGTAAGCATAGCCTCTATAAAACGAAGGCAGGTTGGTGTTGGTGTCTTAACTTCGATTGGTCAAAGAAAAGATGCATTCATGTGGTATATTTGGTATGACATCACGTTATTTAACTAATTTTCCCTCGCAGAGGTCAACCCATAGATATTGGCATGCGAAACATTCGTATTTTCTGACAGGATACTGTATACATATATAAGTGTTACATTTGCCATTTAAAGCTTGTTGTAATTAAAGTTCACTACCAAGAATTATTTTCAAAAAGTACACTCGCAAAGTTCAAATTCTATGGAATCATAAAACTCTTGCAGTTATATTCACTCGTAATCCCCAGAGAATACCTAACACCGCCCACATTTTTAATTACTGCACAACACAAAACTGAAGCACTTCCATCAATCTACGTCTTTTAGATTGTCTTACAACCACCTCTGCTGGGGGCGAGGACACGTCCGCCAGTCTGGAGCCAGATAGTTACTCCATTAGTAGTTGGGGCGCTCTCACGTAAGAATAAACATCAGAAGTCATCCGACATCAACCTCGTCCCCTCTAAAAAGTCACCTTTTGTACTTTAGATACAAATATGTAGTCTTCCCCTTAAATTGTTGCTACGACTAGTATTTTTTTTTTTTGTGGCGGTAGAAGATACGTAGACATTCTATAAATTTTGTTTATGAGTCTGACTCCCCTGTCTCGGTCTTAAGTACGTATAACAATAATGACTGTGATTTTGTCATAAAAGCTTTTGTTTCGTTCGTTTTGGAGAGGATTGACTTGATATCTTGATTGGGGGATCAAATTTGAAGGGTGAAATGATGATTTTCTTTTTTTCGAGTGCTTGATTGTGTTAGTTAAATTTATGAATACCTTACCGTTGATGAGTAGGTGGAAATAATTTGTTTTGATGCGTAGATATAGGCTAATGACATGACGGGCAATTTATAAGCGTATAACGTAGACTTCACTTGTTTGCAGAGGTTACTTTCGAACTCACTTTTGACCTATCAGGCATCGTGAGACATTCGATGGCAACAATACCTCACCCCATCGCATTCAAAGTCTTGCAACGCATTTAAGTATACCAGAAGAAAATTCGTGATTTTTCGTCAACTGGTCGACTCCACTTCATTTTAGAGCGACACACTTTTCTGGCCACAAATTGCCCTGCTACTATTAGGTAGGAACACACTTCTGAAATGGTTATTAAACATTTCCTGTTAATGGACAACAATTTTACCGTTCATTTCAATCCAGATTAAGCCAGATCTGGTTCGACGGAAGTGTTGATTTTACTCCAACTACAGTATGAGGGTGAAACTTTATCTATTCTGGAGAAGCAGATGTACACTCCACAAATGACACCCTCGTGGAGATTCGACGATGGATAACCTTAGGCAACCGCTGCTACTTCGGCTTGTCCAAACAACTAAAGTCCAAACTCCTAACTCGAAGGTCCAAAATCATGCACCGCAAAACCCTGATCTTGTCAGTCTTGCTTTATGGAGCTGAATGCTGGACGATAAGTAAGACAGCAGAGCAGATCTTGGGATCCTTGGAAAGAAAAATTCTAAATCAAATATTTGGTCCTGTCTGCGAGGAGGGCGAATGCAGAAGAAGATATAACCGTGGACTCTACGAGCTGTACAAAGATGTGGATGTAGTCCGGAAGGCACAAATCCGTCGACAGCACTGGCTCGGCCACATCGAGCGAATGGACGGGAATGCTCCAGCTAAGAGAATCTTTGAATCCCAGCCACCTCGTTCACGAAGAAAATGAAGACCGAACCTCCGGTTTAAAGACCAGGCAATCGCGAACGCCAGAAACCTTGGTCTAGTCAACTGGAAGCAGCGTGAAGGATGGAACGTGGCATTAGCTCAGGCTCAGACCCTCCAAGGGTCACTGGCCTGATAAGTAAGTAAGTGAGAGAAGCAGATGGTTCCTATCTATTTTGAGAAAGGTTCTGACCTTCCCCTTCCTCAGCCACCTCCCAGGCGCTGCAGTTGACCCGAACGTCCCTGTTTTTCCGGGACCCCAGCATAGACAAACTTCGCATCTGTTAGCGATCTCATTTAAAGACCAGCGGAACTGCTTTACCAACGATTCCGAGGCTTTTATGACTGCCTGACTATCTATGTGTATGTAATACAATAACGCTACCCTCTATGACATTAATTGAAAGCCAGGCCGCAGCTTCTAGGACTGCCATCATGCCTGAAATACACTTAGTCGTCTTGAGATCAACATATATAGGGTGCACTCGCAGAACTTATCATTCTTTATCCCTATTCCCACAACCACAGCTACCTCAAGTAGCTTTTCTTTCTTTCTCTCTATGAACCTATTTATTTTAAAGATTTTATGAAATACTAGCAGTCCTCCCGCGGCTTCGCACGCGCACCATACATACTAAAGGTTATACTTAGTTGTAAGAAATCGTCTGTTCCTATTGAACTTTCAAAGGTTAAAGATAGCAAAAATTGTCACCATTTCAGTATTGAATTTTTGAAATCAGGTCAGTAGTCTCATAGATACTTAAAGATCGATCCAACCAAATCATACACACACCCGTTCCCCGTCGAATTGCTACGAACTGCGAATGCACCCTGTATCTCATCTTTTGGAGCTGAATTTCGAAAAAAAATTTCATAGTGGATGTCTGCGTCACAAAATTAAACTACTGTCCATATTTCAATTTTCTAGCATCAGCCAATCAGTCAGGACTTATGCTTTTATTTGCGAACTTTAACACCCTGTATCTTGGCCCGTTGACATAAATTTGAAAAACGGTGAAGCACGTGTTTCTTTATTTTTGTTGTAGAGTTTACCTACCAAATTTGAAATCTTAATTCCAATTTAAATTTTTAATTCCATACAAACTGGAACACCCTGTATCTCCCATTTGGAGCAAAAATTTAAAAAAGTGCCCCCATTGTTTTCCTCTATGCCACAAAAGGAAACTACTGTCCAAATTTCAACTTTCTAGCGTTAGCCGTTAAGGCTCGGCGATGATGAACAGTCAGGACTTACTGCTCTATATATATAGATTTACTCGCAGGTAACTAACCGACCTCTACATGTTCATAAACAGAAGTAACATATTTTTAAATTGAAAGTAGATTTCAAAGTCTCTTAAGCGACATTTCTTTTCAGCTACCAAATATATGTACCTACCTACATACATAATATCAAATTACAAAACGAGGAAATACCACAAGTATGCACATAGTTCAGGTTAAATTGTCAAAAGAACTGGATCTACCACGATGCCAGCCCATCCAATTGCAAAATGTCTGCGAAGGACAAGACAAGACACTAAATTTAAAAAAAAATACACCTTTCAACGCTCTCGTGGATTTCAACGTGAATTTATTTCACCCAGAAGGTATAAATTCAAAAATCCTTGTCACAGGAACAAGCATAAGAAATGTAACAAAAAAATTGTAACATCCACGAGGCAAGTTAAATTTCTATTTTTCCTAAGGATCTGAGTAAAATTTATCTCATTTCTCGTGCATTGATGTGTATGCGTACTGAAAGTAATTTGATTCGCATCAAAGAAACGACTAACTGAATAGAGGTGTAGGAACCACAAGTCAGATTGGCCGAGCGGTCTAAGGCGCCAGATTTAAGCTCTGGTTCCCGAGAGGGAGCGTGGGTTCGAACCCCACATCTGACAATTTGTGAAATTTTTTTTTTCTTTTTTTTTTACAAATAATGACAGATGAAGATTGAAGGTGCCACGATTGTGGTTGATTCTTGAAAGTTAATAATTTTCTTGATACTTGTCACTGTCACCTGGAAAATACTTTATTCATGTGAGTCTGCTCTTTTACTCTTCTTCATCACGGGAGGGCCATTTTTTTGAGAAGACCCAATGGGAAATGATTTTACTGGCGAGAGCCAGGAAGATAATTGTCGACGAGAACTATTTCCAAAACCAATCACTGAGTTAAATCGAACCAACAAATTTCAAAAGTGGCAGTAGCCAATGACGCCACTCTAAGGCTTTAATTTCACTATAAATGTTGCAGATTTATTAGTTCACGAAACATTTTAAAGAAGACGCTGTATTTTTTTTTTTTTTTTGACGCGGATCATCATCACTCGCTTACTCACCGTTCCATTGCTTAAATCTCCCATGTACCCAAACTCTTTGAAATTTTCTTGTATGAAGCTCAAATCTTTTATTTCCTCTAGACAACATTGTTTCCTGAAAGGTAGATCAACTACCACAAACCTTATCGAATTTATATCTTTTGCCCTCTCAGCCTACGAGAATGGTAACGAAGTCGACGTTGTAGCTACCGATTTTAGTAAGGCTTTGGAAAAAATCTCCCGTCTGCCATCGGCTGCGAACCCATACTGCTGAACTGGTTACTTCTTACCTGGAAAACGGTTTTAACAATGTTCGATTTAGGTCGACCCACTCTGCTCCTTTTTTTAGCCACCTCTGCTTTTCCACAAGGCAGCCATCTAGGTCCCCTTCTTTTCATACTAACTTTTAACGATCTCGATAGGATCATCAAACACTCGTCCGTCTCCCTTTACACCGACGATACAAACATTTTCAAAACCATTTCCTCATCCCAAGACTTTATCCTCCTTCAACAAGACCTCGATAGTTTTTCTATCTGGTGTCTCAGAATTTGCCTGGAATTAAATATAGCCAGATGCCAATCCATCACCTTTTCGCATAAGCGGCACCGATCTCCTCTCCGACTCTACCTCTTGCACAATCAACCTGTCTCTTCCGTTCAAACTCTTCGCGACCTCGCCATTTTGTGTGATAGGGAGCTCAATTTCCGTTTACATATGGATAAGCCTTAAGGCTAGTTCTGTATAAGGCTTTGTAAAACGATGGTCCAAAGAATTCACCAACCCTTTGGTCTCTCTACATTACCTTTGTTCGACCCCTCTTAGAGTATGCCAGTCAAGTGTTGTCCCCGTACCATCGGGGGCATATCTCGAGAATCGAAAACATCCAGCAACGTTTTCTTTGATTTGCTCTACGAGGTCTGTCCTGGAACGACCCTTTTATTGCCCTTCCCTATCAAAACTGTCTCAACCTCATTAACTTAAACGTTCTTGAGGAACGCAGAGATACAGCCGACATTCTCTTCATTCATCGACTACTTGCAGGTCACATTGAATGTTCGTCACTTCACAACTCTGTTTACTTTAACATTAACCCTCTTTATCTATGAACCCCTTGTCTCTTCTATCTACTAACCCACCTATGGCTCGAGTGAGTCGATCGAGAATTCAACGTGCAGATGTCGTTGTCTTTTCTTTTTTTGCTGGAATTGTCAACAGTCCCTCAATTCGCGACGCAGGTTGTCTTCATCAGTTGGTAGTGTCCCTATCTTGACGTGCATTGAAACTTAAGCCGGTTCTTCGTAAGGGCTCTTTGCCTGGTCTCCTACTTCCCGAAGAGAAAGCTTAGGTAATTCGTTTAGCGGGCCATATTAGCCCAACTCTCATCGTAAATTCACCTTCCGGTTTACCCAGTGGGCACTGCGTGGAAGTGACGAGATGTTTTCGCCTCCTGTTGTCTTACAGCATAGCGCAATGCATTGACCCTTTGGTGGGAACAGTAGCCTTGCTTCGCGATTACCATTTTTAATCAAATTCTCATCGAGCAGCATCTCCAAATCTTCCCATCATATGTACACAGAACCTTCTGATCTTTAGAACAAAGTCCAAAAAATGCATTGAAAACAATTTTTCAATTACAGGAAACCAATAAAAAAAACCTTAGCTCTCTTTCAAAACTTCAATCAACAGTGACTTCTGGCTTCGATAGATTATGTCGAAGCACTGGTAAAGGCTTGTCATGGTTACTTAGCGTATTTGAATGCCCACACATAATTTATTGTGAACCCTTGTGCATTTATTTTGTGTCGATGTTCCGTCCGAAGCAGAAAGGTGTAACTAATCTGCAACTGAAAAGGTATTGGCTGCAGCATGCACAGATATAACGGCTAGGGGTTGGTGGCTTTTGTTCGTTTCCACTGGGATTTTATTTAGGGGAAAAATTCAAACAAAACGTGTACAACGATCGTCACCCTTTGCCAGACAATATTCACAATAAATTTGTCATAAATCTGACTTTCCCATCTCGAACAAGAAAAAAAAAAAAGACAGGACCAAGCAGAAGACTCGGGGTTATGAAGGTGGTTTTTGAAGTGTGCATAAAGACCATGATGATTATTACGAGAAAGGGGCGATTCTGCATAC
Source organism: Criorhina ranunculi (assembly GCA_951813785.1). Classification (NCBI taxonomy): domain Eukaryota; kingdom Metazoa; phylum Arthropoda; class Insecta; order Diptera; family Syrphidae; genus Criorhina; species Criorhina ranunculi. The sequence continues at coordinate 9,400,406 of OX638381.1, forward strand.
AGTGAAGGTGAATAAGGATATTAAAGCTTTGCTTTCGTGCTGTGAGGACGTATGCCGCTCCCTGATATTACTGTATGCTTGCAACAAAAACAGTTGATTTCATTCAAAATGATTCCCTTTTTTGTAACATTTTATTGTGCACAAAAGGACAACGACGGAGTGTTATGTATTGTTTCTATTACCGCCTGTTGCGACGCACACAACACAATGTAATGTACGATAAAATTTGACTTTGATTGCAATTTGGCGTGTGAGAGTTGAGATAGGATTCGTTGATATTTTGTGGGTTGAAAGCATCGATGAAAATTATGTTATAAGTGTTTGCATTCACTGTAGGTAGGCGTTATGCTTAGTATGTCAGTTGGTTTGCACTAAACGCATGCAAGAGATGCACTGTCCTGAATTCCTTGGATTTGCATTCAACCTACTACAGACAAACTCATTCCTTCCAATCTTAAGTCCTCACATCTTACAAAGATAAAGGGTCTTTCATTAAGCGCTTCCTATCTTTTAATTTAAATAAAACAGAGTGTGTGTGAGATATCATCGAAAGGCCTATCGATGCCATTATGTATGGAATATAACATCGTTCAAATGTCATTCGCGGCTTCTCTGGGTAGCACGCATCCAAAATGTCCAATTTTCCATGACTCTGGCTGAATTTGACCGATGGCATTGGCCGTTGGCTTTGAGGGCTGCTGTGTTTTGTGGCTTATTCGCATAGACCTGCGACTTCGGAAAACCACACAAGAAAATGTCTAACGGGGTCAAATCGCACGATCTCGGTGGCCAGTTCACATCACCTCCACGTGAGATGACCATGCCCTCAAATCGCTCGTGCAGAATTTCCAATGTGGCGCCGGCCGTCCTGTTGGAACCACATGTCGTTGGTGTCCATATCATCCAATTCAGGCCAAAAGAAGTTAGAAATCATCGACCTTTAGACCTGGCCAATGTCGTTCTCAAAGAAATATGAACCGATGACGCCGCCAGCCCAAAGTCCACACCAAACAGTGACTTTTTTGGGATGCATTGGACGCTCTTGGATCTCATAAGGATCGACAATTTTGTTTGTTGACGTACCCATTCATCCAGAAATGGGCCTCATCGTTGAAGAGGATTTTTCGATGAAAATAAGGGTCAGTTTCCAACTGCTCCAGAGCCCATTCAGCGACAGTGGCGATGTTTTTGGCAGATCATGCGTTTCTTCGACGAACCAGTGGACTCAAGTTTATCCACCAAACTGCGAATAGTCCTCTCGGAAGGACGATTATGGCTACCGTAAAATGGACGAGGCGCGCGGAACGTTGCCCGAACAGAACACCCATTTTGATAAAACAATTTTATTGTTTGCACGTGTTGTTGAATGCTGTATCCTTCCATGGTGATTTGGCAAAACAGACTGAATAAATGACAGCCAATTTGACGGATGTATCTTTAACAATATGGCCGCTATCAACTGTCGAAGTTCGGAAGTCCCTATTGGAAGACCCTTTATAAGGTGACGCTACAGTCCGGGGTGAACCTGGGCCTCAAACAAAAAGCGTCTCCAGCCAGCTCGATCTTTAGCTAGCTGCATCCAGTTTTGCACGCTAAGTTGGTTGAGGTCCCCTTCCACTTGCGTACTCCAACTAAGTCGCGGTCTTCCCCAAATGCGCCGTCTCTCGGGGGCGGATACGAAGATTTTCCAAACCGGACCATTAATGTCCACCCGTTCTACATGACCCAGCAACCTCAGTTGTTGAACCTTCACTCTTCTGGCTCAAGAATCTCATCAGTTAAAGAGTGCAATGGACATGGATGTTCTGGCTTATCGACTGCGAGAAGATTTTTTTGCGTTTACATAGCCTTTCGGACTTGAGTGACGCATATCTTTGCATATCCACACCTGTTAACAAGTAAAAACTTGCATACTGACTGTGTTTGTCATTAATGCTCACGTTATCCAGCTTCGACTATCGTAATCTACGATGACAAGACAATTCATTTTCGCCTGCAACAAGGTATGCGTGCCAGTTTTTTGAATTTTCAGACTCCTAAATGTGTCATTTTGGGTTCTTTCAACATTGTCCCCAACTTTTGACTTTTTAATTATCGAAACTTTTGCAAACAAATACTATAACATCCTTTATATCCTTGACATGCGAAAAATCAATAACACAGACAATATAAAGCCCCTCCCATACCCATACACATGTAGTTAACCCTCAAGGGCAAAAGTTCTATGATTAATTTTTGTTCTCCTCTTCACTTTCTGCAGATCAAGCAAAATTACTTACCTCTACGCACATTCAGATGATTTATGATGTCAACCAGATGTCAGAAAGGTAATACCCCTCCTGAAGCCCCATAATCTTTGTCATACTTTCATTTTGTCCTTCTTTCGACTCTCGGCGATGACAATTCTACCTCTTTTCTGTTCCATCGACCCTGCCTCCATATACTCTTGTCTAATCTTATGAATGAAACTTCCACCTAAGGTTAAAAGGATAATCGTCATACGATGACGTGACACATATGCAGCTTTTGAGATTGTTATTATATTGAATTTCATAAACAGAACACACAATCTAGATTAATCATCAACTATTATGAACGGATAAGTCAAAGTGAAGAGGGCCGTCGCATTGACATGAAAAAGGTTCTTGTGGAGGACACGTGTATGTGAAGTAGTTTGTGGGTTGTTGGAGCTATCCTTCAAAGTTTTTTGAAAATTCTTACTTTTACTAATTGAAATCACTAGTGTAACTAAGAATAATTAAGTCATAATGAAAAAATTGCTAAATTTTTTGAAAGGAACTCGTGCATATCCTTGTTCTCATCCCTCTGCAAACAGTTTGCTAGAGTTAAATTAAAATGCAAATTAAAGCGTTGGTTGGCAGGAGAATTCTTTTACAGAAGCCAAATACGGTAAAAAAAAAAAGAAAAAAGAACAAGAAAAACAAACAGAAGAATAGAGAGCATCGTTGAGCGGAACTCCCTTATCCCTTTGCTGCTGCTGTGTTGTACTCCTTTGGGAAGTTTGTTCTTGTGTTTACCTTATGCTCTCTGTGAATATTTTAAAATACATGTTTTTTTCTTTTCTACTGTTCAGTGAAACAGCATCATCCTCTGTGTTCGCTGTGTTAGTCAGCCAAGCCAACAGTTGGTAATCCGTTTTGCGGCAAAGGTAAATAATGAAATGAGTTTCATGTTATCCCTCTTGTGAGCAATCACTTGCGACGCTCTTAAGTAGATTGGGGATTTTGTTCGCGGAAAAAAAAAAAATTAATATAATAATGCTATTATCTACTTTGACTGGGCTTAGACGGGGGTTTACCTGTCCTTTACACTTGAAAAGGATTTATGGAATCCATGTTGTAGTGTCTGTAGATGGCCGTGAAGTTTTTGAAGGAAATTCATTGAAAAATTTGAGTTTCGGCATGCGTGTCAATAATAATTCTGAAGGAGGCACTGAGACCTTTTAAAACTATTGTGCCGGCAACCAATTACGCAAGGATATCTGGATGATGTCACCTGGATGTTTCTTTATGAAAAACGCGTCTCCTGAGAAGTCACGTAATCACATACATACTATAAGGCATACAATTCGGCCTTGAAGGCACCATTAGACATTCCAAGTGTGGGGGATAAGAGGAAGAAAAACGCACCGGACCTCTGTTCAATCCCATATTTATTCGGTATCTCACCCCTGTAACATGAGTTGTATAGTACTAGTAGTAAAGACTTTCTTAGCTGGAGGATTCTCGCCCATGTTTCATGTGGCCGAAACAGTGTAGTCGACGGATATCTTCAATGACAGTCAACTGAACTATCTTCCAAATTGGTAGCACAGTTCAGGTCGGAGCTGTTATTTCAAGGTTATTCTCCTCAGGGATCCAGGTCACAACAGGCCTTCGATGTCGATGGATAATGCCATCAGGTAGTTAGAAGGAAATACTGTGAATTATAATGTTTTACAAGCGATATATGCAGATTCTTTGATATGGTCGGCGTGGCTTAAGGGCTAGTGCTTTGCGCTTCTAGGTGAACTGACAAAGCAGTTCCACTTGGCAGGCGGTAATGAACCTTCGAGAGTAAAGCTTCTTAATCCGTCGTTTTGAGTCGGCAATAAAATCTGTAGACCCCTTCTATTTCTGCGACAAATAAAGCAAGCACTACATAAATGGTTGCGATTAGCCATATCTTGGTACTCTTCTGTAGCTTGTGTTTGCATCTAATAAAGTCATTTCTAGTGCGCAATTTGTTTAGAAAGGCTGCTGTGGTGGAATAAACTAAACACTAGGCCCGAGCTAGATCTAAAGTACAAGTGCTTACAAATCACTACAATCAATCGACTTGTTCACCTTTTCGTAAAAATAAAACCAAAAAGATTGCCTATAAACTTTTCTTTTCCTCTCATTTTCAATTCAATTAAGTAACAAAGGACCTACAGGAAGTGATCTGTGATTATCGCTTTCCATCGCAATGTTTACTCCGGGTGCTTATTTCACTTTACTTGCCCTTGGGGGTGAAGATACCTTTCCTTATAATAATTATCACAGGCAAGTAATTGTTTACGACTCTTTCAATTTGCTGATTAGGCTATTTTTCGTCCTTTCTGTTGTCCTGTGTAATTGAATGAAATCCCCGGTCAATTTGCTCGTGAATTTGAAGTAGGTAATGGATTTGAACAAGATTAGGACAAATCAAAATCAATGAATTCAATTACAGTCATAGCACCTAAGTGACACCAAAAGGCTTTAGATTTACGGTTTTCGTAAAATTCTGTCTGAAAATTCCTTTAATATCTGATGTCAAGGACATCAAATCCAAATAATACTGAAAAATTATGTGTATGTACATCAGTGATGCAATATCAGTTGTAGGTGAACCATAAATTCAACCGAAATGAGGTTGCTTTGGGATTGGCTACCGGGTATGGAAACTCAATTTGCATACATTTCAGAATTACGGTTGAAAATCTTTACAAAGTCCTAAAGCGACACAATGTTCAGATTGAAAGGTGGCTGTCAACACTATTTACGCTAGTGAACATTGGTCGGTTGGACAAGGACGAATATGTGAGATAATAGCTCTGTGTTCCCTCATCACAAAAACTCACAAGCATTTAAAGCCAACGTGCATCGGTACCTCCTTCGTCTCTCCTCTAATTTCCCGAATGCTTGTGCTCTAGTCTAAGGGTAGTCATAATCCTGTTAGCACGCGCTAATTATTGAAAAAAAAGATGTTATTTGCACGAATAAAATGATGAAGTGAATACTTTCTGGTTGCCCTCCAGTTTCATCTTATTCCAAGTTATAGGCCTTTGGATGTAGATCTATTATTATGAGCGCTGGAAGGCAGACATCGTCACTGTATTCAACATGTTTGTGATAACTTTTCATTGATGTGGTCGTCGTGGTTCAGTTAGGTTGAGTTATGTTAGACCAGAATTAGAAGTAGATCATGGTGATATCACAAAGATCCAGGTATATCTGAGACAAACTACCGGCAGAGCCAAATGGAGCTCCGTACAAGGCATTGAAGGAATCTGATATCTATATTTGCACGAGGGCCCAAGATTATCGAAGGAAGATCTGATGTTTCATTCTAATGGAGAGCGCTGAAGAACTACAGAAAAGATGAAGACTTGTCTTTTCCTCTTCTATGTCCCTAAAGTTCCTACAGAAACCATTACAGAAGACACCAAGCCTTTTGGCGTGCCTTCCGATGAGGCAGTGACCGGTTATGATGGCTATTGTATTGCTATTAGAGCGTTTGTAATCCAGTACGGGCCAAATCTGGTAATCTGCCCAAAAATGGTTAGTTTTGGTAATCAAATCCAGCTTAAGAAATTGTTTACAAGTCGAGCATCATGTTGAGATTCCTCTTCTTCCCTAGAATCCTTAAATTTATACCACGCGTAACGAGTTCCTTACCTATACAGAGTAGGTGAACCCGTCGAGAGACAGGCACCATTATAGCCTCGATTTAGAGTTGAAAGATAGCAATTCCTGGAACTTACTTACAGCTTGACTGTCGTTTATAGATCCTTCGTAACCGACATAGTCTCTACCTATAAAACACCAAAATGATCTCTGGGAGGGGAAAGGAGGTATTGACTCTACCGTACACCCCGATTTTGGCTTCAATACTAAACCATCTTCTCATCCTTCCTGAATCGGGTGGTAGCAGCAAATTTCCTTGTGAAAATAAGTACTTGCAGCGCGCATTGTCCCTGTTTCTTTTAGGCGAACACGCAACAAGTTCTGTATAAGCTATGGAGATGAGCAGAAGGACGAGAGCATCTTTCCCCTCCTACGGACATGTTCTTCCCCGTCCATTCGGGAGAATTCTTTTGGCGCATACTTATATTTATTTCAACGAGTAGGTAAGGGAATCCTGACCAAAATCATGGTATAGCAATGGACCTTCTAAGTGAGTTGTTGCACGCGGGCTGTCACTACTACCTAACCTAGCTTTGTTACTTGAGTCTCTCAATATCTCTGATATCAAATGCCTTTTAATGAGTCGGAAAGAAAACCTATTCGGTGCAAATGAATGAATTCCTTAGTCCAGTGTCTTTAAAGGCCACCCTCGCACATAACAAAACTAACCCCATTGCTCCCGAAATCCCTCAAAAGATTGATTGCCTTTTAATAGGCTTGTACGTTGTGAATGAATTATTTATTGCAATCAAAGATGAACTGAAATATAAAGAACGACCAACTTAAGTATAACAATGTTCACCTAATAGGTGAGCTTAATTACGCTTAAATGGGCTTATATTCGAGTGATTTGTAGCCACATGGACCCCGGGGATTTGTCCTAGTAAAAGTTAAATATTTCCCCCTGAGTGTATCTACCTGATACTATATATTCGAATTGTAGATAATTCTTACACAAACATCCTGTGACAGCAATAAATTTCTATGGATTTTGTCGGTACTTTTGTTGGCAATTATCTTCGGTTATTATACAATAAATTGAATTATATTGATGTTTGTCGGTATTCAGCATCATTTAATTGAAGTTAAAAACTCACCCGCCAGGATATACATAATTAATTATTCCGTTTCTACATATTTTTATTTCTCCTTAAGGTATTTGCATTAATTAACCTTTAGTCAGGAGTAGGTATGCACATCATCAACGATTTTAACTCCCACAGCTCAATTCCTTTATCAGTTGTGGTTTCATCGGTACAAAAAAAAAAAATAAAAAAAACTTTCTGTTTATTTTATCACAAAAAAAGAGAGCGTCTTCAAGTTAATTACAATCCCCTGCAAGTAACCACAAATCCTTGGAATGCCATCCTCTGCACGGTACCGCAACCATGAAAACATGTCAGGAAATTGAAATTCACCGGAGAAGTTTTTCAATTCGCTGCCAAACTCAATTAAAGACGTTCCGCAAAAAAAAAGACAACAATCCACTCGTCTACTTATCCTTATTCAGTTCCTTGGTACCGGCAGACAGTCAGGAACTTTCCGAAGTTACTTCTATTTGTTTACCTTTAAATTAAAATGCAAATTAAAAGATGTTGTTTTCTTTGGCTTAAAAGGAAAGAGGTGGGTGAATGGAATTCTTGTAAAGGAGTAAGGATATTCAGTGTAATTGTGTTGTATTGAATGGATGTAAAATTCACTTTCGTATTCTTAGGTTAAGTTAGCACGAATTGGTTTGCAATCGTAGTCTATTCACTTTATACCACTTACTATGCCTTATGCTGATACAGTATGTCTTATTTGTGTTGGTGTTGAGAGATATCATTTATTTATAATGGGCGCCGGGACATAGAGGTATTTCAAGGCTGATGAACTGACCAGATATGGAGCAACCCGAACCCGTGCTTACAGAAAGAGACACCCTGAGTTTACCAATCGCTACATGTAAACTTAAACTCAAGTTGGATGCTATCGGCAGAAATCAGCGAGCCGTCACCGGTGCGTTCGCGAGTATTGGGACAGAAGCGGCCACAGTGGGACTAGCGATCAACGAGGGCAAAGCTGAGTACTTGCTGTCGACGAGAAGGGACACTCAACATCGACGAATAGGACAGAACGCTATAACTTCGAGGTAGTAAGGGACTTTGTCTACCTTGGCTCTGGTATCACTTCTGAAAATCGATTACTCATGTGGAATCAAACGAAGAATAGCTCTTGCCAATCGCTGTTTCTTTGGGCTGAGAGGGCAATTGAGTAGTAAGGCCCTCTCCCGAAGAATTAAGGAAACTCTATACAAGACCTTAATCATCCCAGTCCTGATCTATGGCGCTGAAGCATGGACTTTATCAAAGGCGGATGAAGATACTCTTGGTCGTTTAAGATGGCTAGGACATGTAGACCGAATGGAGAGCAACGCTTCGGCCCGAAGAGTCTTCGAATCCAAACCGGAGGGACAACGCAGTAGAGGAAGACCTCGCCTAAGGTGGCGCGCACAAGTAGAAGGGGACCTCAACCAACTTGGAGTGCGTAACTGGAGGCGGCTAGTAAAGGAACGGGCTAATTGGAGAAGCTTGTTGGTTGAGGCCCAGGTTCATACCGAAATTTAGCGCCACCTAAGTAAGTAAGTAAGGATGCTGTCGAGAATACAAATTCTAGGTGAACAAATGGTATAACGTGTCTAGCGACAAAACAGATTTGGCCACGGCTGGCTCTAAGAATTTAGATCGCATATGAGATCCGTAAAAGGTGTCATCACGGCGTGGCGTCCATTGAAACGATTTCTGCAGAAGTTGCAGAGGAGGAGGAAACTATTCCCCACCTTCTTTGTAACTGTCCAGCTCTTTCCCGATTTAGGGGAATTTTACTTTAACGATTTAGGCGACCTGATAAACGCGGATATCAGAAACCTCTTTCGCTGAATAAAATGCACCAATTGGTCTTACGAATAGGCAAGGGGATATCTTCAAATCCATGTAGTATCACAATGGACCTATCGCTGGTCTTAGTGTGCTGGCAGTAGCTGGTAGCTACTTCAACCTTACCTTCCCTATAAACGCGTCTCAGATTGAAGGTTAGAAAAGTAAAGCATCCATTGAGGCCTTTCAACGACCCTGGAGCTATGCTTCCCTCGCATAAACTTTGTGTCGTTTCCAAATGATCGTGTAAATTTGCAAGGATCACAAAAGTAAAAAGGATTCGGTTGCAACAAATTCGTCCACATACCTTATACATTTTTTTTTGGTTCATTTACTAAAAGCGATTGAGATGTGATTTTGAATCTTATTCCTGAGCTAAATGACCACATTTCAAAGATTTACTTCGTGTTCGCAATACCTTCCACATTCCAAGTCCTTATTCGTGGTGAATTGTCCTGTTCCTCTTCAAGAACATATCTTAGGTACTTTAAGCAAATTGCAGAATATTTTAACAGCTTGTTATCCCCTTACCAACAAGTTCACCCCAATCTTCAAGTAACTTCCGCTTTATCTTTCTTCAAGAAAACCTGCTTCTACCTTTTTAACTCAACCCCAATGGCAATGTTATAAGCTAATAAGGGTCCCATTAAAAAAAACAAAGAGGATAATCCAAAAGATAACTTTTATGGCCACGAAATTTCCTGAAAAAAAAAACTTGAAAGAGAATATTACAGCGACAATTTTTAACTACCCCCAAAGAGTGGGTGCGGTTAGGATACTGTGTTATACACGGTAGAAGGTGGAAGACCTTAAAGTAAATTTCTTCTTAAGTGTTTTTGGCAGACAAGCCACCGAGAAGAACAAGAAGAAAGTTCTACCTAATTAACTCGTCAGCCTGTAAATGTTAGGCTTTTTTGGATGTTTGCCGAAAATGCAAACATATTTAGACAAATTTTTGCTTTAATGATGTGCTCGAGGGTAGGATGAGATTAGAGGTAAGACTTAATGAGGTGAATCCTTTTATTCATTCAATGTATGTTTGTATGAACATGAATGTTAAGTATGACGTGATGTTATAAGTTTTTTAGATTCTAGAAGTCTTTAAAAATGTCAGCTTTCCATTGAACTATAAACCATTTTTGCAACATTTGACAAGTTCCGACAGAATATACCAAAAAACAAAATTTACATACACTGATGCCAACGTGTTGATCACAACTCATACCCACAACATAGTTAAATCCTCTAGCCACATTCGTTTGCGTTGGTGTCGACGACAAGGCATACCCGCAGATTCCAATTATACGCCAATTGCAAAATAATTGATAGGAACTTTGCGAAGCGTAAAAAAATACACCCCCACGCCTTTGAAGTTAAAAGGGTGGACGAATTGCTTTATTTTAAACGTGTGAAATCGATTATACATACATATGTGTGCATGCATGTTATTTTAAAATTGTTGCACTTTTTGTCGATATAGCCGGTGTATAGGACTTTGAAGACCCATTCTTTCAGACGAAGGCTACACTACGCCTGTCAAATTGTTTGGTCAAACTAGATGACGAACAATATTTAGACATAGTCAAGCTGGAGTCATATAAAGTCTATATGTCCAATACGGTGTGAAAACTAAGATAATCGCGCATTATAATGATGGTTAAGCCCCTGACCAATGGTTCCTATATGATGCCGATGTCGGTGCCATTCTTCTCAAAGAATGCAGTCAGATTAGCCCTTAATTTTGTTGGAATTTCCTTAGTCAGAATAGGCTTAAGTTTTGAGCCATTTCTAATCTTAGCCACGCAAGGACTAGCATACTTGGACACTGGTCCTCACATTTGATAGGTTGGGTTAGGTAAGATTGAGTGCCTCAAGAGGGACATACTAAAGGCAAGGCAAGGCCCATTATGATCCCACATTCACATGCGGAATTTCCTAAGAGGAAGTGGGAGTCAAAAGCTCCTGATAGCCGTACCGGTGTGAACCCTACTTTATCCCACACTAAGTGCGGAACCAATAAGACCCACATACAAAACTCTTGATTTGAAAGATGTCCAGCCTGGCTAGGTTATTGAGGTCATAGAAGAAGTACGCTCCTAGATTTTTCCTCCTAAGCCTTGATAGGGCAAGGCAGGTGCAAAGATGGTGTGAGTTCGTTTCTTCTTCCTTTTCGTCTCTGCAGCTTCTACAGATGGCATGCCTGCCTTGTAAGGGCTCCTATTATTTTCCTATTTACGAACGCAAACAATTGATAAATCGTATACCTTTTCACAACCTTTTCACAATATCCTCGATCAGAAGATAAGGATATGATCCAATGAATGTTCTGAGACCTTGATTTAAATGACGCTCACTTTGTAACTTTGTTTTTATGACCTCACTTTGTACCTTGCCTGTACTGCCTTCAACTCGAAGTTGGTTAAGGTCTCCTTTGACGGGTGCCAAGTTGGTTGTCACTTTTCGTTGACAGCAAGTACCTATTTTGGGAGCTTCTGTTTCAACACTCGTAAAGGCACTGGTGACATATATAAAGTCAATATCGTCGGTACACGCTAGTTGTTAAGTTGTAGTTGCACAGACTTTTGCAAAATTATGCGTTTGGTGTTTGCTTGTTAAGTACGCACAATGCATCATGCATTAACTTGTTAAAATCCTTTTTGATAATGATCTCGTTACCGATCCATTTGGACTTCTTGAGTTTTCTCCAGGATCCGACAGATTTATGAAAAATTGATCGATTCTGAACTTGTCTGGCCTAAAACCCCTCTAATAGGTTCCAATCAGATTATTGAAAGAGATTTTAGGGATTCGCAAAATATGACAGCTGAGATCTTGAATGCGATACTGAGAAGACTGATGCCTCTGTAGTTTCCATGAACTTCCTATTATTAATGAAGGCCTCACCAACTTAGCATACAGCAAGGTGGACCCTGACCACCAAGCGCAGGATACATTAAAGTAGTTGTAACTGAAAAGCATCTAGCAAGGTGTGGAGCTTTGTAAGCTACCTTTGATATGAATACCATCCCTGTCCACTGGTATATGTCATGCCTCCCAAACTTTTTAAATGGTCTGAAAAATGTATCCAGATAGACTGCAGTCAGAGAAAGGTAGTGAAAACTTTGTTCCTAAAAGGTTCTGAGGAAATTATGTCCACGAAAATGCATGAATTTGACAGGTTTCCTCAGGATTACCGTCTTTTTCCTACGGGTAGTATGTAGATGACGAAAATCTATCAACCCTAAAAGTTAGAACTTGATTGTTGACAAATAACTTGTTTGGCTTTACCTTAAATTTCAAAAGCTGTTCCGAAGGCAAATTCCCTGTCAATTCGCATCACGTTTATTTCTATAAACAACCAAAGTCCTATTTATACACTCAACCATCATAGGTCCTCAGTGCACAAGCACACATTTGTTCCCTTTCTCTTGGCGCAAAATTTAGCGAGAAATTTATAAAATTGGAATTTTCCGCTGAAACCATTAAAGATCAAGAGTTCTGCATGCTCCTGCCAGGAGCAACCGTTGTTAATTGCCCGAGAGGCAGTGCTTTGATGCCAGTTTTTGCAAAATGCAAAATTGATAAATTGCCTTTTGGATTATCCGATGGCTAATTGCAATTTATCGCATTAGCCAAGGTGTGAGATCATTTTGATGATGATGGAGTGAGGGCCTTGCAATTACTAGAACTAGAAGCGACTTTCTCATAGGAAACTCCAACTTTAAAAGGTCCCCTAACTTTTTATGGATAAATCGTTGAGGTATGTTTAACATTCGACTTAAGGTTGACAGTTCAGCATCAGTCGAAAACCATTGCACCCCACCAATCCTTGTACAAAATGCCATCCTTACCATGTTATCCTTCCGCTTGAGTTGTATTTCAAATTACATCATCTTGCATGTGGCACAACCTCCTCTCGATACCAGTTGTTGGCGTTGTATCATTGAGTAGTGAAAAGAAGAAATTGCAGGACAATGATTGCAGACATGAATGGGGTGAGGGTTGAATCACCAAATGTCAACTTCCAGGAAGTGCTTCTGAAGCAAGAAATTATAAATTTCCGTTATAATAACGTGTAACTGCTTCTCCTGATTGTACAGGAGAACGAACAAGCAGGACACTTTAGATTCGGTTATTTAATTCAATTGAGCCTTTCATGCCACACGGTAACCGTCATAGGATCTGTTTCTAAAACCATTCACACTATCAAAGAACACATTAGTGTGCGGGCAACGACAGGACCAGGACCATAGAGCATAGAGATTGTATGGAAAGTTTTAGTTTTAAGATATACACATGTATTCTACAAACTAATGGAAGGGTGTAGAACCAAACCGACTGGAATGCAACAAGAGAAGAGATAAAACTGGATATGACATACAAGGGGATTTCGCCTACCTCACTTCGTTCACCTACAGTGTGTGAGCTTAGATGTCATTGAATCTGAGCCCGATGGTGATGGTGGTGGCTATTGTACCGATATGCTTAGACATCCAGCATGTTAGCTGTCGGAAGCAGAAGTAACAGTTTGGCAAATTGCTAGATTTTCCAGAACCAAAACGCCATGAAAAATCTAAACGGACAGCGATACATAGTTAATGGATACATACCCATAGATACAGTCTTCAATTGGTGATGCTAATGATTATGTTGGTTTAGGCAAGGTATGAGGTAAAAGGAACGAGAGTTTTAGAAAAAAAGTAAATATAAAGGGTCTTCCAATAGGGACTTCCGAACTTTGACAGTTGATAGCGGCCATATTGTTGAAGCTACATCTGTCAAATTGGCTGTCATTTATTTAGTCTGTTTTGCCAAATCATCATGGAAAGATATAGCGTTCAACAACAAGTGCAAATAATAAAATTGTTTTATCAAAATAAGTGTTCTGTTCGGGCAACGTTCCGTTCGAAAAATCATCTTCAACGATGAGGCCCATTTCTGGATGAATGGGTACGTCAACAAAGAAAATTTTCGAATTTGGGACGAAACCAATCCACTTGAGATCCAAGAACGTCCAATGCAGCCCGAAAAAGTCACTGTTTGGTGTGGATTTAGGGCTGGCGGCGTCATCGGTCCATATTTCTTTGAGAACGACGTTAGCCAGGTCTATAGGTCGATGATTACCAACTTCTTTTGGCCTTAATTGGACGATATGGACACCAACGACATGTGGTTTCAACAGGACGACGCTACGTGTCACACAGCTCACGCCACATTGGAAATTCTGCACGAGCGATTCGTGGGCATGGTCATCTCACGTGAAGGTGATGTGAACTGGCCACCGAGATCGTGCGATCTGACCCCGTTCGAGTTTTTCTGGTGGGGTTTTCTGAAGTCGCAGGTCTATGCGAATAAGCCAAAAACCACAGCGGCCCTCAAAGCCAACATACCTTACCCATGCCATCAGTCAAAATCAGTCAAAATTTTCGGATGCGCACCACCCAGAGAAGCCGCGGCTGACATTTGAACGATGATATATTTCATATATAATGGCATCGATAGGCCTTTTACACGAATAAAAAATGTCGATGATATCTCACACGCACTTGGTTTTATTTAAATTTGAAGATAGGAAGCGCTTAATGAAAGACCCTTTATATGCTGTAACTTAACGTAGCAATATGATGAACGTCAACTTCCTACGGCGCTTCCTGGGTAGCTTATGCCAAAGCCCAGCTTCTCCCAATATTCATGTTGTGCGACTCATTCTTTTTGCACAATTTTTACTGCTGACTCTAAACGGTGCACTGGTGAAGAAGGTTCTTTTTATGACAAATTATCTTCATTTTTCTACTTTGTGGACTATAAAGGCGACTTAGTGTCCTAGTCCTATCCCAACGACAAAGTTTCCCCGACACTCAAAGTTAGAAATAGACTTTATGTCTCAAAAAAATAATGAAAATTTGACAGTACACCTGCTAAGTGCTATTAACATGCATCTATGCGCGCCGCCTCCACTTGTTGCAATTAATCACGTTACTCCTGTCGCCAGGTTGCACATTCAAAAATGTAATTCCATAATTTATCACGTCAATCCGGCACACGACATTGAATCTTACATACGAATACTTGTGTCTGACAAGTAGTGTAGGCCCTGGAAGATCTCTTAAAGATTTCACTTCAACATGAAAGTGAATTTTTGTGCTGACGTTTACCTTATCCACATCCCGTATATCTCCTTTGCCGCAATGATTGATACACTGCACCAGAAAGGTAAAAAAAAAAAACAATTGGCTCGAGGCCAATTTCGCAGTCAAAGAACGTGAAATGTATTTTAATTGACCAGACACGAGGAGGAGGATGTACTTTTTGTAAAACTTAACCAACCCTCTGTGTGTGTGTCATCCCTAGAAGTACCTGTGATGTGAAATGGAAATATGGACTCTCCCCAAATCAAATTTATTACACAACTTCCTTTAACAGCCTTCTCTCAATAGCCACCAGGTGTTACCAGATGGAGAGAAATTACCTCAATTTGGCACTTGAATTTTGCAACATTAGGAGCAATGAATCCTACAAGAGTATTCCAATTACTAGAAGTACCATCTCAACACAAGGACCTTTTTCGAAAGGACACCGGGATAAATAAGATTTAACGTTTTGCACGACAAAAGGACTTAAGGGGGTAATAAGAAAGTAAAGTTCCTTTTTGTGAATTTCAATCCCAAAGTAAGAAGTCTAATTGAAAGTGAAAAGGGAAAACCACCCCTTGCCACCTTGCCACAGTACAAATTAGAAATACAGGCGATGCTATGGGCATGCCGAGAAGAAAGAACGAACAAAAAAAGGACGAAATCAAGTTACGTGGCAATTTAAAACATCATGAGTCCCTCAGACTGTGGAAATTCAAAAGAGAGGACATTTTCTCCCTAAGGTAACAAACATCAATTCAAGCATCTGTTTGGAATGGAGTCCCGATACAAACAACCTTATGACCTGAAGGTGTTTCAACTGGAAATGGCTAATCAAGAATTGAATTTGAATACGGGTCCGGGTATGGTCTCCGTGTTGAAGCGTAAACTTAGTCTATAATACCCGTGTGTATTGTGACAGGTGACGCGATACTTTCAGCAAAACTGTGGGTGTGTCCTTTTTTGTATAAACTTTGTCTGGGCAACGACAACAGAAAGCCCAGGATTGATGAATAAGTTGAAAGAAATCCTTCGATGATTAATTGCTAATTAATTAATTGGAAAAGTAAACGCTATTGTTGCCTTGAGCTTTGGTCGAGATGAGGGCCAGCAATTAGGATTCGATTTTGGACATAGAACGTAATTGATGGGGAATTTGCTTAAAAAAGGATAAATCGTGGGGGAAATTTTATGAAATGACATGGTTTATAAAAAGGACTTTGTATATTAAAGGGAAACTTGTCCACATGGTATTCTTAAAGACAAAAGGTGGTGTGTTTTTATACTTTTGTCTCGGTTTCATTTTCAAACTTGTCTTGTTATTGCAAAAGAACGAATAAAACAAAATTGGATGTGTTCCAACAAATAACTTAGTTTCGGTCAAGTGAAGAACAAACTTGGCAAGGTAACGAAATCTTGACCCAACCACATAAGGTAGGAAAGCCAAAAAAAAAAACAACAAAAAAGTGGAACTCAAGCGAAAATATGTTTATGTTCTCTGCTCGTATGTTTTCCTTTTTTGGAAATTTATTTATTGTCGAGTTCTTTGAAACGCATTTGAATTGCAAATTTTTAGTGCTTTGTGGTTAATTTGGGAGAAACCTCAATGCATTGACAACATCTTGCATCAAATTAGAGGTTGTTTGAGTGAATGAAGATTTCCTAATTCACATCTGAAAGTGGGCACATAGATAGAAAAGGTTAGGGTGGACCAATGGAACTTTCTTTTAACGCAATCACAATGTGCGTCGAAGAATAAAACCATCGGATGAGCTGATGGGCTTAAATGCGTCTCAAAAATCGCCACTAACCACCCTTTAAATGATGAAGTTCTCTAGATAGAATCAACGGTGTCATCGATTACCTTATGGGCGGGCATACTCATGCTTCAGGTTCACAAGGAGACTCCAAAGCTGCATTTGGGTTTTGTTTACGAGAGATGACGACGGAAAAATTGGGGTTACTGACGCTGATATTACCGGTTTATTTTGTACGAAAGGGAATAACATTGCGTGAGCTTAGACGACAACCTAAAATCACATAAGACTACAATGGGGATAGCATGTGCAGCTCCGCCTAAAACAGGAGTAGGAGGATGGTGCACTTTCTGTTGCACACTCAATAATTCGAACGTCTATACTCAGGCAGATGCTACAGTGCTCCCCGGATAGCTACCTTGCGAGTTTTTCTGTTTTATTTGGGCCCTTAAGAAAGGAAGCTACCTATCCGTACCCGCTTACATTGCTGAATATTTTTGAAGACTAACATTTTTGGTTAGCAGTGCGAGCTACGCAGCTAAGCGAGGGAGCACCTACATATCCGGGTATTACTGTATTACCATTCTGTTTGTCTGATCGTGCCTCGAAATGACTGTCTTCGGTAAGTTGCAGACAAACGCGATCGACAGAGGTTTCAGTTTGTCCTCCTTAATCAGGTTGCTTACTTTACAATAAGATCGCTCTCCAGCTCTCCAAGGGAGCTAAGTATTAAATAGTTATCCTAGATAGTAAACTTTTTTGGACAAAAAGAGTCGAGCTTAAGGTAAAGGTGTTTTCGCCAAGATGTGTGGCTTGTGTTATCCACCCAGGTGGGTCAAAAGTCCACAACATTTCAGGTCATTATTCTACAACGTTAAAAAGGAAGTGCGCCATAAGTGCACAATACTGTCGCGAGTTCGTTGAAACACTTTGAAATATTGGGAATATGTATTGTATCGCTTTGCTCCGCTACCGTTCCGCTTCCCTGCTACGGTCCTTTTATGTCCAAAATCGGTGAGAAGCAACAAGTTTTTGTTGTTATATTCATTTGGTGTTATAAACTTTTACTACTTATGGACTTATGACCCACCCCAGTGAGCCATAAAGCCACAATCGATGAGTCAATAGTCCACAGAAATTTCATGTGGACTTTTGACCCCCCTGGGTGGTTGAATCAATTTTGAACTTATGACCCACCATTGTGGACTTGTGGCCTGTGGACTTATGACCCTGCGCAGCCTTTGTTGTTCACAGCCCTTGGCACTGCGGTTTCTAACGAGTCCTATTGTTCCTTCCCCAATGTATCCTAGATGAATTGTTTCACCTCAGAGGATATCAGGAAGTTAAGGAACTTCTCTGGGTGGATGGCAGTAAGCTGTTCCGTAGGGATAACTTCACCACCTAGAATTCTCTAGTTGGAAGACAGCTGAGTATTCTGTTAGGATGTGTAAAGAGGTCTCTTCACTCTCAAGGCAGAGTCTACACCTTGAATCTGTTACAAGGTTTATGCGATGAAGGTGCTTGTTCAGACAGCAGTGTCCTCTGAAAAAGTGGCTTTAGGTTACTCCTATCGAGGTTCACAATTAAATTAGATTTTCTTTGTAACGGTATAGGGAATAGCAGTTTTGAATAAGCTTGTCCTGGTGTGTTGAGTCGCCGAGAACTTAGTTTGTCAAAGTCCTCAATTAGGCCATAACTCTCCAGTAACACAAACTACCCAAGTTAATGTGCTTCAAAGTCTATAGCAAATCCGCATCGTTCTTCCCATCCCTTAACAGAAAATATTGAAGACTTCTTACTGTTCTTCTTGCGGGCAATGCGCTTTCGCCAACCACATCAGTTCGTGTCTACGATGCTTGTGGAGAAGGCGACGAAACACTTCTGATTGTCTTGCCTATGCACGGATCCGGTGGCGGATCTTTGATACTGATGTGGTGAGTACTAGCAAGTTAAGCTCTTTATCATTGAAATGTGTACTCGTTCTTCTAAGAAAAACTTTAAAAAACGTCGTGGAAACGTTTTCTTTTAGCATCGAGTGGGTCCTCATTTGGCTATTGTCTTACTAACTGATCACGCGCCAAGTCGGTCTCTATTCTCCTAAGGAAATCCACGACAGAATTTCCGAAACGTCGACCGATCGCCAAATGATCAATCTTTTTGGAGATTGATCGCGTGCTAGTAGATACCCAGCTTCGTCTGCTCAAATATGTTGAACCTATTTCTAAATGATTGACGTTACAGTAATCCACAAAACGTTCGCTGTGTTTGTCGATAACTTGACTTCGTCACATTCAACTCAAGTATTCAAAGAATCGTCAAGACATAAAAATTATATGACATAAGCTATCCGCTTTTTCAACCTTTAAACACCGTACTCCTCTCCCATCTTCCAGCCGAAAAATAGTGAAAACATTTTCCAGCAAAAATCGCAGCTTCATTATTAACAATCACCCACACAAAGGGTTCATGTGAATGTCCTTAAAATCCTAAAAATTAATTCTCTAGAAAATTTCGCAATTACTCCGAAAACGGTATAAAATTCAACAGCAGACCTAAAAACCGACCGGTAGACCGACACCATAAATCCACCTTCGCATTATGCAAACCACATACGGATGCGAAGTAGTCCTGTGTGGGCATATGCCCCTCTTGTGTCATCATCATCATCTCGAACCAACAGTTGGCGCCACATAATAAATGTCCAAGAGATTATCAAATGAACCCGGCTATTATGTATGTTTGACCTGTGCTAAAAGAGTGTGTGTTGGTAAAAATCTTATCTGTAAGAGGATTTAATTGTGTCCTGAAATTCCTGGACAGGAATCTCTTAATTGTAATGCACATACTTGGAGTAAATATTTTCAGTTGTTATCCTGGACCTGGTACTTACTTTGTTGCCGAGGACATTTTTCACAGATCGAAAGGCAAAAGTGGGTGTGTAAAGTAGAGCGGTCCAATGCAAATGATTTTAACAGGTAAAATTTATTGAAAAGTACATTATGCCGTTAATGTTCTGCATAATGGACTCCCATTAATGTGACTTATGAGCTTGGTGCCTTGTGTTACGGAACACTCGTACAGTACAGCAAATGACCTTATGCAGTCCATTTGGTGGGGAATTTTTTTTTCTTATCTGGAAATGCATAATGAGGACAAGTACATTATTGCATGTACAGCAATCGAATTGCATTGCAGGCATTACATGGTTATAGTGTGGGTGGAATAGTTATAGCTATTTGGAAATACATAGATAGGTACTTCAGTTAATGTTGCCTGGTCTTGATGTTGCATACGAGATCGTGTTTTTCTTTAGTGTTATTGCACTAGTAAGACCTACAACTATTAAAAAGTTAGCAACTAGAAGCATTTGCAGAATGACAATAGCAAATGATCCTTGCTCTTTGATGATTCCTGTATATTTGGCTATTATATCATCTCAGTAGATGGCAAATGTCATACAAAAATGGGAACAACACTCGCGTGGTTTCTGTGGCTTAGTACAGGGTGCGCCATCTTTTATGTCGGTATGTGAATATTGAATAACTTTTTAGAAAAACCGATTTATTTTGGTCCTTTACACTTTATTTGGACTAGTTTTTGAATAAAACATCAATCAAGTGGCCGCTTCTATTGATCAAAGTAAAATGTGCCCTTTTTGCTGTGTTTTCCATAAAAAGAGGTCCGGACGGGTCAAATCGGAGTCTGGGTGGCCAGTCAATGCCGCCATTTTTTGACAGCACACGTCCAGGGAATTTTCATTGCAGTGTAGCATGACGCACCGTGTTGTTGAAACCAGTAGCCGTCCAGACCTTTTTCACATATTCGTGAGCAGACATAATGAGTCAACATCCACCGATATCGTTTTCCATCGACTGTTTCGTCTTCTCTGAAGAAAAATAACCAAATGATGGTGTTGGCATAAACGCCGGCTCAATCAGTCACTTTTTGGTCATGCAATGGTGTTTCATGGATCTCGTGTGGTTTCCCCGTTCCCCAAATGCGCCAATTTTGCTTGTTAACAGCGCCAGAGAGTGTGAAATGGGCCTCGTCGGTCATCAAAATTGGCTTTAAAAAATCTGGTTCCGTGTCAACCATTCGAGCGACTGTTTGGCCGTATTCCAAACGACGTGGACGGTCCGTCGGCAATATTCTTTGAGTCAATTGCACTTTATATGGAAACAAATCCTTCAAAATGCGCCACAAGGTGGTTCCACTGACGCCAAAATGCTGAGCGCGGTGACATTACGACACATGTGGGTTCTCGGCAACACTCTTTCCGCTTTCCGCTTTCCGCTTCAACCAGTTGTATGGAACGTCTTGGGCATTGATGACCTACATACATGTCGACGATCTCTCACTGTCCCGTGCTCAACAAAATTCGACACCAAACGACGAATAGTGTTGTCAGATGGTGCTTGTTGGCCACGATAGATATTTTCGACGATATGCACGTTGAGTTAACACAACTGAACGACTATTTTCAATGTACAGCGTCACTATTTCAGGGCGTTGTTTCGGTCTAAAGCCATTCATGGTTAAAATTGTACTGAATTGACGTTTCAAAAACATGTCAATCGGTTGACAAATGTCAAAGTTATTCAATGTTTACATACCGACATAAAAGATGGCGCACCCTGTATTCAGTGGGTTAGGCTGTTAAGAAACGGTTTGAGTCTCTGCAGGTAATGAAAAACCTCAGGGAGTACAATTTGTAATATAAAAGCTGGAACCGGAAATGAAACTGTAGGTCCCTTCCATTCGTGCGACTGGCTGCGAGGGGCTAGGCCCTGGATCTCTACGAGCTGTCTTTTCCATCATTTACAAGTTGATCGTCTATGAAAAATGAGTGTAAGTCATCGAATCTCCCTCCCAAAAATGCTCTTGGAAAGGATATTGATATTTGAAACCGGATGTAAGTAAACTTTGGTCGAAAGAATCAATCAAAATTCTTGCGAAGTTCAGTTTGTGCTTGGTATTGCTTCATCTGCCTCCATAACATTTGCAAATTGAAATCGCGATAAATGCAACATATAATGCCATTAAAAGGAGCAAATTCCTTTAACTCCAGAAAGCCATATGTACAAGCTCTTGTTTACCAATGGTTTACCAAAAAGCGCCAATCTTCCTTTTTCTGGTCGAAACAAACAACCTCCGAACATGAGAGATTGCAATCCCTGTTTTTACATTCCACAAAGTGTGCTTCCTCTTAAAAGCAGTTTTCACATGAAGTCCTTGAACACAGCAATGGTGGTTCTATTCGATCCCTTCTTCACATGCCAGAGAAGGTTAGACCAGAAAATTAATTTTTTGGTTTGGCAAAGCGAACATTCGCGGCTGTTCACCTATGGTCTTGTTCCATTTCTCCCTATCCAACATGATGGTAATGGTGTTAGTGGTTTGTAAAAAAACAGCCGAGAGAGGGAGAGACAAAAGTAAGCAATGGATGCTGCTACTATAGCGCGAGGTAAGGACGTGATAATTAATTTGAATTTTCAAGCAACAAATAAACTTTTCCCAGCAAAAAATTAATCAAGAGAAAAAGTATTTTTCAATTAATGTCCTCTGCTACCAGGGTAAGGCTTTGTATGTAGACATCCTGTACGGGGAGAGTGTTTGCCACAGAATGTTGGGTGCTTGAATTTTGATGCAAATTATATCCTTTCACTAACGTCGACCACATGGGTATTTTGATGGAGTTTGAGCACCTTTTTATGTCATTATCTTTCACTTTTGGGGTTATGGACAACACTTTTTGGAAAGCGGTTGGACTATGAGCGATTTAATTAGAAATGAAAGGTAACGAGGAGAACAGGAGTACATGAGTGTAGAGGATGTGTTGACAATCAAGTCTGTGTCCTGTCAATCTCATCAGAGACATTAAAGCTTTAGAAGACGAAGGCTGCAATCAATCCTAGCCAAAACTCACGGCACGGCAGGCTTGATGGGCCTGTAACATACGATCATTCACGTTGACTTTTATTTCATGACGACATTTTTAAAAGTACAAAAAGTCAACTTTGACTGACAAACCCAAAATTAAGCGGTTTTTGTGGCAACACAATGTGTCCTTTGTAAAACTGATTTTTACCCTCATGATGATCCCAGAAAGAGGATTAAAATGTTACTGAGATTTTTAAAGGAAGATTAATGTAGAATAGCGTCAGGGTTCAATGTTCTTGTGCTTTATCTACCCTCTAGTCTCATGTTGAAGGTAGAAAATTCGTGTGTGGAAGTAATTACTTCAAATATGTTACAAGAAAGGATATACCACGCCTCTCCAACTTAAAAGTAAGAAAACAAAACAACCAGCATGATCCTGTAGCAAAAGATGATAAATTACTTTTCGGGTATGGCATGTGTTGAGGGTAAACATTATCGAGAAAAAGTCAAAAGCTGACACACACACACACACACACAGGAGCTAGGGCAATATACGAGTACCACGTGCCTTATTGTGTAAATAGTGCTAGTCCTGTGATGAAACAAAAACCTTTATTATGGCAAAGTCACCTTATGTGACCTTAAGGGTGTGTGTGGGGGTACTAAACTATGTCGCATTAGCAATTCGAAGATTTACAAATCGTAGGGGCGTAGTATTTTAGATTTACCTAGGTTGGGCTTGTCGTTGCAAATTGGTAAAGCAAGTGATGACATAGAGTGTTTTTCCTCCGAAATCATTTTCGAAGTTCAAAATTTAAGTGATAAAACGATAAGCGGTTAGGTGGTCTGAACAAAGTTATTTTGGCACGAGTCTGCCAGGGCTTCAATCAAATTTCGAACACCATAGCACGTAGTCTAGGCACAGTATAAAATTAAGTCCAAAAACGTGCTTAGCTATTCAATTACATCTCAAAACTAAATGGGCACCGTACTTTGTTTGCATTTATTGACCTATCTTCCACACTCGCTCCGATCTAATAACATTTTACTTTCTGAACTTTGATGCCGAATAAGCCACAAAATTTGAACTCGATGTTATCATTTGATAGCATTGCCATCAATTTAAATTGCTAACCATCAATTCGTGTATTGATTGAAACGGTCATAAGCATATGTTGCTGAACAACCATCGCACTCATAACGCAACACAAATCAAAATCTTATTGTTACTTTTCCAAAAAAAATCAAATCTGGCATCCAACTCTTTTCATTTCGGATACACAATTGTGAGCTTATTGACCGCAATTGATTGGATTAAACCCTTTTCTTTGATTGAGGTGGCGTGATGCGTAGTGAAAGTGCAAAACCCCTTTGGATTGTCAAAGGAAAACATCTAAAGAATACCTTTCCAAAAAAACGAGATAAGGTATGCGTGGCATACTGTAAAAAGAAAACTTTGATACTTCATCCACCGGTGATGGTGAGAGTTTGAAAACCCGAAAAATCCTTTTTATTGAGAAAAGGATAACAATCAGTTGAACGTGTGTCCGATGTCAATGTGTCGATAATATTTCGGTCACTCTTTCGGTCAGTGGTTTCATTTATAGTTTTATTGTGCACAAGGATTTTGGGAAAAGGATATATGGAACGGTGGTGTACCCCTTTCGCTGCTATTTGTATGTAGTGTGTCAGTAATGTGAAATTGAAATGAAATGAAATTTTTATCTGATTTCTTTGTGTCCTCGGAACATGGATATCCATCGTTGTTTGCATCTGTTTTTTTTTTTTCAATTGGATGGAATTTTCTATTTGTGTAGGTGTATCCTTTGCACAATGGGCACACATGAGGGGTCGTCGTCGTACGTAATAAGAATAAAATGCAATTTAAAAGATGTTCATCAAAATTATTGTTAGTTCTTTGATGTGACACGTTTCGGTTTATGACAGAAAATTTCTTCAACAGATGCGGGTACTATAGCATAGAGGGTGCTCACTTTATTTTGATATCTTTTCAACATATGGTTATCGAAATGATTAAGTCGAACTGAAAGCTTGATTGGGCTCAAACAGGACATTGCAGATTTTGAAACTGAAGAAGGACATTTTGCTGCGAACTAAATTGTGAAAAACAACTGGAGGGGACGGGGTATCTGCGTCTATAGGTACAGTCAAGGCTACTCTTGAGGCGCTGATCAATCGTCTTGTGTGTATGCATATTTGGCACGAGAGCTCGTAGAGAGCCAAGGCCTAGCTTCTTGCAACCATTCATGTTGTGCGTGTTATATTCTTCGAATAGAAGGGACCTACAGTTTCAATGCCGACTCTGAATGGCGATTTGAGAAGCTTTTCATGACAGATTATACTCTTGCAGGTTTGTCATGCCAGCGAAGAGGTGATGCCGCGAAATAACTTTTGCCGGTTTTTAAAAATCGAACCTGTGTCCCTCGCTTAGCAGTCCAACGCACTAACCACTAAGCTACGGTGACCACTCAATCGTCTTACTAGATCTAAAATAGTTCGAGAATGCAGGTCTTGTTTGGATTCGGTTTGGAAGACTGAATTTGCTAAGACTAGTTTGGGTCCCTAGATACAGTGGAACTACCTCTGAACTTTGGCAAGCTCATCGGAGAACTACTCCAGTCCTGAAACCTTTTTAGGTTTGCCCTTATCTTCGGTTAGAGCTTCTATCGATGGCTGGGTTTCTAGCTGTAGGTATCATGACTCTCCAGGGTGCAGGAAGACTAATCAGATCCTTCCCGACGTCTGTAAGAAATCCGCGGCATTCTTGCTGTCTCTCAGCAGAAAAGACTACGGACAACTCATTGGCGTTGTTACGGGACACTGCGCCTTTGCCAGACATCTCAACGTGTTAGGTTTAATTGACACCACTGTCTGTGACGCTTGTGAAGAGGGCGATGACACTGGTGGCAGAATTTGGGACTGATGTGATTAATGCTGGTAACCTAAGCTCCTTATCACAGAAGCTCTTACTCGACCTTTTATTTTTAAAGACGAAGGAAACACAGTAAAAGGGTTGTACCTGCTTTGTTTTTTATAACTCTACTTTTGTTTATGCTTACGCACTCACTTATGATTCCACAATTATAGGAATGCGGTCAACCTGGTAAAGTGTGAGACATCGAACCGCCCCCTGCTGGTAGTACAATGGACCTGCTTTATGTTTGATATCTGCATCGAATTATGTAGCACCACGCCTATGCCAAGCTTTAATGCTTTTCGAAGACGCTTACTTACCGAACTACAACTGCATGCCATCTTTTAAAACTCTTTCAGTCTCTTATACATTTCTGTCACATTTTCATGTCGGTATTGTTGAATGGCCACCTCCAAGCACCCTAAAGGATAGTTTTGCTATGGACCAATAAACCGAGCTTATTGAATAAGCATTGGACTTGTACATTAGGTAAATCTTCAATAGAGGTGAAAAAGCCCGCATTTGGACACTAATCATATATAGGCCCAGTTGGACTCTTTTAAAGTTGACAAGTTGCAAACCGACTTCAATCGTCAATATTCGATTCCATTACTCAGCAATCAGCTCGAAATGTACATTCATGGATGGATGGATGGATCAAATACAAAAGGTATGAGCTTCTTCTCGATTTAACTTCACATCTTTAATATGCATACGCTTACCCGATGAGTTAAGAGTTCTCCAAGCAAAGATTTTAAAAGCGGCACAGCTAGCGACAAACATCCATTATGGCTTTGGCAGCATGGTCTATTAATTTTTTTGGTCCTAGGGCCCCTACTCAGGTAAACTCTCAGCCCTCCCAAGTGGATGCAAAAGCTCAGAAAATGTTGTTGTGGTAGGAACTCTACGGGTATCCGGGCAAGTCCTACCTGTTATTCAGTGCGATAGCAATCTCATCTTTACTGGGAGTTAGGGTGCATTCCTTAAATGCATCATTCAAAATCATAGGAAAGTAGTTCTTCCAAGTATAGAACCTTGCAAGCCTTTTACTCAAAGTTGGCTGTAGCTTTGACCACTTGGAAACTATTAAGTGATTCTATAGACGGTTCTTATGTAAGTCCTCAGCATGATGTAGCTATTCTTCTCTGCTAAGCTGCATTTCCCTCATTTTCATGCGATACAGACATTCTATATAGTTCGCTTTACCATCCTGCTGGAGTGGCTTCAATGCGAACTTTCAGCTATTTTCGTTCGTCGCTACATCTCCAAAGGTCCTCCTCCGAAAGTAACATTCTAGATCCTCCCTGCTATCGACGGACAATTCCATCTTAAGGGACTTAAAAATCGATACGCCAAGGTGCTTATGGGGTTTTGCAGCATCTACCAGACATACATATGCAGACATCTACCTTATCTAGGTGGTGGTGGACTTTTTTTTGCATAAAGCCTCGTTGACAATCAGTTTTTTCTCTTACCAAATTAATCCTCTCCATTCCATAGATAGCAACGAATTCAAATTTATAACCCTTTAACATGAAAACATCTTCAAACATCTTTGCTATGAGATGCGCTCGATTCGTTTAACCCCTCACTTCATCATTTCGCAAAACTCAATTTCCTCTGATGGTCAGAAATGGTTAAACATAAAAATAAGGTGAACTCAAAGAGGATTACCGTGACACCCCGATTTTTTTTTATTTTTTTTTTATAACCATCGCATCCGTAATAATATCAATGTGAACGGGATCAATCGTCCTTCGGCTGTCAATGGTCGGAAATAAAAACCACTTTCGCAATGTATACCTTCAACATATGTTGGGCATAGTCAAAATTCTGTCATAAATATCCAGGTCTACCTTGGATTTTACCACCAAAAAAACGAAGGGGCACCGACCGACCGACCGACCGAAGGAAAAAAAATTGTTAATAATAAATTCAAATCGTTACGAGTCCTGCAGACGAATGCATATCAATTTCTTTTCCGTTCAATTTTTATTGCGGTCAGTTCAATATGTTTTCAAGTTGCTCAACTGAAATCCAATATTCCTTACAGGATGGACGATGAATCCGGTCTCATAACATCGATATTCCTTTTCTGTATCTTCGGATGGATAGTTATAATTTATGACCGCACATAAACGTGAACTTTTACCGGAGGACTTTTGGGGGTTGTTTTCTCCCTTTTTTCTCAAAATTGTTGAAATTTGCAAAAAAAAAATGAATGATTTACGTTTAAAGAATAGAGGGTGATGGTGGACTTGACAAAGGGTGGACATGGACATAGGACAACTTGTAAGCAGGGAGTATATGTCTGCATTATATTTTCACCTTTTTTTTGGGAAATTTTCTCTGTTCTCGGACATCATCATGGGGGTGGGTTGTAAGGATACGGCACGTGTTTTTTGTTGCTGATAATTTTGATGAAGACGGTTGCAAAATTGTCATGTGTAGAATTATAAAGGGGATTAGATGGATATTTTTATGTTTCCTATAACCGGGAGACCAACTGTGATTACAACCCTTTTGAAAAAAAAACATCAAAATTCGTCAATTGTCGAGCATGATCAAAGCGATTTTCCTTAATTAAGTAGCATTCAACTGGATGGATATGAGCAGGTGCCTGATGCATTCGATGAATGGTTCTTAAATGAGATGAAAGCAAGCCTTTCATTAAGCCAATTTAATTTGATTAGCTTTATTAGCTGCTCTGCGGGGGAGAATTCTTTGCTTGTTCTGATATACTGACTGAGAACTGTAAATAAAATATTAAATGCGTGTTTGCATAAATGTGATGATCTACGCACCTATCCCGAAAGGCTTTTTGCTATCTAGTGCGTGTTCTTAGGGAGTAACATACGCTGTACGATTACAACAAAACATACTTGTTACCTATGTACTACTTTCTCTTGTCTGCAAAAACTGGTCGGTTGCTATATCCGACTACGACTTAGATCCTTAAATGTTATTCGGTAGAAACAACTCTATACTCGGTGATACGCGAATCAAATTAGAGCGCGAAACATATGTCCAACTGCCAATTGTATTCCTGGAGATTGAAAATAACTTCGTATCAGAGGTTATTGCGTTAGCCCTGTCCTCGATCGAACTCTTAGACAAAGGCTTCACTTGACGTACTGACAAAATAATTTCTCCAAAGAATTTTGAAAGATGGCAAAGAAGTTTAGGAGAACCTTTAATATAAGAACAAAAAGCGGCGCAGGGTCATAAGTCTACAATGGACTTTTGACCCACATGGGTGGGTTATAATGCCACAAACCAATTGTGAACTTATAACTCACCTAAGTGGTCCAAATGTCCACAAAATTTCGGGTTATAATTCCACAATGTTAAAAAAATCTACAAATCAATTGTAAACTTATAGCCCACCCTGTGGACTGATGACCCTTCGCCGCAAAATGCAAGTCTTCCACAGCCATCTCCACAAGACTGTGAATGCCGCCGACTTCTTAAAGACGTCGAGAAGTATCTGATTTGTTCTGTATGCATCTGGGTGAGTCATCTTTTCATCGATTACAAAGCTGCATAGGCCTCTACAGGGCGATGACTAACTCCAGGGTCCCGGCAAAACTGATAGAATAAGTTCGGCATAGGCACCTTATCTTGATTTCATTTCAAACATATTACAATCAGTTTTGTCTTAGTTAAACGTCGTAATTCTAACGCAACATATGTGGGCAGTGTAGTCATTTAGTAGTTTTTGTCAGTCTTGATATAAAACAACGATAGACGTGGGAAAAAGATGCCATGAAAGAAGCGATCTTTGCTACCAAAGAGAAAAAGAATGGGACTTTTGAAGGCATTAAAACGCTCTAAAATCCCTAAAACTACACCAGCCTTAGTCCATGTTTCACACAGTGTGGTTCATTTTACCCCCATTTTACCCCTCAGTATTGCATTATTGAAGTTTCTTTACATTTTCGTTTATATCTTTTTTTAACTTTTTTTTATGTTTTATGCTACTTAAGACTGAACTTAAACTAATTTTTGAGTCCAAAAAAAAAAAAAAAAACTATTGAGTTGAACTTCATTAATTTAGCGATTTCTTTTCCAAAATAGTTAACGATTGGCCATATTTTCCGAACTTACTCTACAGCTGTGGCCCGTGACGTTAGAAAACACCCGGTGCAATTTGCAATTTGGAAACAGGTAGTGTAGATGCAAATAAAAAAATGCTCTTCGTTCATCAGTTATAAGATATTAACTTCAATGTACCAAGGTGGTGTCAGTCATCTTCCTTGTCCTTCCTCTTGACCTTCACAGCACCAATCACGGTTCTAACGAACAAATGTCAAAAATGCTGCATAAAACAAATGGCATGTATAACAATTTAAATGTTGATTGTAGCATATCCACCCTCATCTAGACCTTTACTTCTGACCTGGTCTACACTTTCAATTACCCTATTACTCTACTTTATTAAGCTTATCCACCCTGTCCTCCTCACCTATTCTTCAGGTTATCTTATATATTTTTGAATTTTAATTTTTCGAATAAAGCTCTTTTTTGCTTGTTTTAAACCTATTAACGTAAATAAGTAAAATAAATTCGCATTCAATGTTATTTATTATTATTTCTTTTATTTATAAACAAAAAATAACAAAAATCACTTATTTACTTAACCCTATAACCCATTTTTTCACTTTATATAATTTTTATTTATAATAATGTTATATGCACTCAAAAATACTAAGAACAACCTTTTCCGACGGCATTTTGTTTCCTAATTTATTTTTCGAAACAAGTTACAGGTACACATAAGCCTACCTGTTGATGGGCACTTCTTGCGTTTTGATTTAAAGTTTCAAAATGTAATGTATCTTATCTATTGTATATGTTCTTTATGCAACCGATTTTTTTGCCATCTAAAGTCAAAAGAATTCTAAATAAATATAATAAATGCACATAATTTTATTTTCTGTAAACACTCTAATAACTAATTGTGTCTTAAAGTATTTCACGTAGTAGGTACCTACGTAAAAAAATTATTTAAATACGCAAAATATAAACAAAAAAACTAACAAATATTTTATTTCTATTCTTTTTTCTTTATTAAATTTTTATTTTTAATTAACAATTATATAAAATAGGTTTTGTTCCACTTTTTTATTCTTACTTCCGCTAAACAAGTTGATAATGCTTCGAAAATATTGTCACTACAACTGAACTGATTTGACAATTCGACAGATACTGCAAGATGCCACATGCTCTCTATGAAACATCGCATTTGCGACAAAAGTATTCGAATACATAGCTTTGAATGAACAAGAGAAAGAAAAATTCTATATAGAGAAAATGGTTCGGTATACAAATAAAGGGGAGGATAGCTGAAAATGAATTCATTGTGGAACCGAGTGGTATAAGGGGGATGATGAAAATATACCTTTCATGTGGAAATTCATCTCACTTGCTCTGTTATGATAGCTCCACTGTAGCTAGAACGCTGTCAGAATTGAAGGGGTATTCTGTGTATATGGGGCTGTGTTCATTTTCAGAATCTATTTTCATACAGGTCTTTAGGTTGTTAACAGAATTTTATGAGCCGATGAACAATTTTATCAAACTGTAATCTACATAGATGGGGGAATACGCTGTAGCTCTGACTTTGGCCTCTCAACACTCTTAATGTTAAATTGAATGTCTGTAAAGGCGAATACTGAGTTCTTTAGAGAGACACATCCATGGATCCATGTAAACATATGGAGAGGTGGATCTTAAATAGAAATTCTTCAGCAACTACTGTACGAAGATTCGAATTTCGCTGTCAGACTATTCATTCAGGACGATGGAAGCCAACCATCCGTCCATCTGACCTAGATGAAACTAAATTTAAACCAAGGTGCAACAAAGCTGCTGTGACTAACGAACTAGCTACTATCTACTAAAATCAGTGGGAGATGACTTAGCAAAGAGCATGCACCAACTCGTATGTAATATATGGTCGGACGAAAGCATGCCCGGTGAGTGGAACCTTAGCATTGTTTGTCCGATGCTCAAAAAAGATACCCTCTTAGCTGCTCACAATACAGAGGAATAGCTTTTATCAAAATAACTTACAAGACACTATTTTACAGTATTATGTGTGCGACCATACCAGTGTGGATTTAGACCAGGACCACCACTGACCAAATATTCAAACGATGCTTATCTTGAAAACACTTTATATTCACTACCTTTTTATCGATTTCAAAGACGCATAAGACAGCATTTAGATAGACAAGCTATATCCTTGCCAAATTCGTCCGTTTGTCCAAGATGACGATGAAGAATGCGAATGAAGGTCGATAATGACATTTGATGTCAAAAAAAGGATTTAGTCAAGCCGACGCGCTGTCATGCGATTTCTTCATCACCGTTCTTGGACGAATTATACAGAGCTTTAAGGTCAACTTCAAAGGCACAATCTTTAAAAAATCGGTGCAATTACTCATCTCGGATAGATCGTCACCCTTTACAGATATAACCTTGAGGTAATTGGAGAATTTGTCTATCTAGGTTCCTTTGACAACGATACCAGCAGTAAGTGCCACACGAGCTCCTTTGTACGCACACTGATTTGGCCGCGCGGCAAGAGTATACAGAGAAGCACTGGAGCTCTTCACACGAGCGCCTGCGGCCAAATAGAAATTGGTGTGGTCGCGCTCCCAATTTTTTCAAGCGATTTCCTCCCAGGTCGCGCTAAATGAGGGGTGATGTTTTGTATCATAGCTGCCACACGAGCGTCCAAATGGGAGCTCGTCCATTTGGCAGCACTTCCATTAAGGAGCGCTTCAATTCGGAGTTCGTGTGGCAGCAACGAAGTTTCATCAAGAAGTGCGGTCAAATGGACGCGAGTCCATTGGGGAGCTCGTGTGGCACATTCCTCTCTCAAACAACTAAAGTGAGTCCCGCAGAACCATGGATTTTGTTAAGAATGGTTGTTTTGAGAAAAAAATCCTTCGGATGATATACGGTCTCGTCTGGATAGGTGAAGAGTGGATGACAACGATGTAGGTAGGTAGGTTGAAAAACTAGGTGCATCGCGTGATACAGCCTTCACTCGGTGTTCCTCTGACGTGGAATGTCCATCCTGAAAAGACAAAAAAGTGAAAGGTCTGGGTGAGTGCAGTTACGGCTTCCCTGAACCATCCTGAATTCGTAGTTTATTTTAGAATGGCTTTTGGTGACTTGTTAGACAGGTCGCCCAGGTCGTTGAAATAGTGTTCACCGAGGGCCGTCTTCCTTGTTCTGTATAGACTGGGACATTCGCAAAGGAAGTGAGTTGTGTTTTCTTCCACGTCTGTATTCCCACAGCCTCTGCATAACTCGTCTGTACTTAAACGCATTCTTGTAGGGTGGGCCGCCATTAGGTTGTGGCCTGGGATGATCCTTGTGAAGAGTGCTAAGTTTGATCTGTTTAGCGCAAGAATGTGCCCCGATTTTATCTTGTTTCCTGAAGATGCGGCATTATGGGAGTGCGCTCTATCTCTCATCAGCTTGTCTTTGGAAGTTTAGTGCATTGCTTGATTTGACGTGAGCTAGGGGGGGTAGAACTGAGTGGTCGACCATTGATAGGCCCTGTTCCGAACCCTTGCTAGCCAATTCATCCACCATTTCATTCCCGTGGATATCTCTATGTCCCGGGATCCACCAGAGTGTTACGTTGTGATTCGAGGTGAGGGTTTTGAGGTTATCGCAACAACGTTTTACGATTTTTTGACTCAAATACTGTGGATGAAATGGCTTTAATAGCGGCTTGACTATCTATGTAAATTTCGATAGTTTTTCTAAAGATTAGCTTCATTGATAATTCACGAGCTGCCTCGGCGATGGCTAGGACTTCCGCTTGGAACACACTCCCGTGGTTCGGAATCGTATTGACCTCTTCATGTTGGGTTCAAGTGAGTAGATCCCAGAGCCTATGCCTTCTTCGATTTTTGACCCGTCTGTGAAAATCGAAATTTTCATCGGATTGATAGCTTTCCCGCTGGCCCACTCGTCTCTTGAGGGGAAGATCGTTTTTATATTTAGGCTGCAGTCAGGAGATGGTGTGAGGTAGTCCGAGTTAGTTTCTAGTTTTGCCCGCATTGCTATCTTTCGATGGCCCTTGTCGCCCACTTTCCCGAGATTGGATTGTTTTAAACGCAGAGCACTTTTCGCCGCTGCTTCCTTTAGGTAGATGACAACGATATAAAGATAAACTGAACAACGACATCGTCCTTTTCAGAACTGTCCAGACATAACTTCTACGATGGGTGAGCCACATCGACGAATTCTAGTTTCGTGCGCAAGTAGACTGATCTCAACCATTTTAGGGTGGGAATTGCAGCTTAAGTCAGATTTTACAATTTATGCATACGGATGTTTTTAAATTTTTTATTTTTTTGGAAGCTTCCTGTCAGCACTGAAGGATTCGATGACTCAAGGCGTGACTCTTTGACAACAAGTCCTTTCCGGTAATCTAGCTATCAACTATTGCATATTCAAATGCCATAAAGACAAGAGCTCTTAGGTTTGTAAAAGATGGTACCCGTACTTACAAATGTCAATGTATGATAGCTCTTAAACACTCCCTAACCCCTTCCTTCATCCAAATCCTTGTGTAAATTTAATGATTGACAATATTTACATTCTCCCCATGCCATGTTTCAATTTTGATTTATTTATTTAAATTTAAAAAATTTCCCTGCCTAACGCAATTAATGGAATTTTTTCGTCACTATACATGCCACAGCTACAAATTGTCACCCTCAACGTGTGTCAACAAATCAACAGGTTCACTTTACATTTCACCATTCAACGGTATTTTCTCTTTTTTATTTAAACCTTGGATATGCTATTATATCCCCATCTGTATATCAACCGAAACCGAAACCCTCCCCGCACACATATTTTACACATCAACCGACTACAATGGCCATACAAATTGTCGATACTTTTCGAGGCCAAATTCAATTTGCTATGAAAAAGTGGAGGTGTTTGTGGGTGGCGGCAGCAGGATCCTGTAACCGTTGGGTTGTATCCTTTTTTTTTTTGTTAACTCTCACTGGAATTATTTTTCAATTATTGTGTAATTGGTTGGTGATGTGTGTGAGTGTAGATATGTGTGACAGCGATGTTGGAAAAGTGGAATGCAAATTGAGCGGAGTTTTTTTTTGGTGAGTAAAATTCGATTAGAAGTGGGAATCGTGATGAGGCACAGGGGCGGGGGATATAGCTCAAAGTGGCAACTGGGGGTATTGTGAAATGTGTAAATAATTGCTACCGATTGTAAAGAGTAACCAATTGTAAGAGATATGAATAGACATAGAGGAAAATGAAATATGACGAGCTCGTCCTTTTTTTTTTTAAACAAATAAGTTACAAAAATGGTAGTCCACCAAAATCATAGCTAAATTTAAAGCACTCTTCCAAAAGTGTAGCCCCTATCATACCCACTGATTGGGGGATGGTAAATTAAAACTCTGGTATATATTTCACACCCCATTTGCAACAACATGACACTTATTTATCACTAATTGTAGCTTACTGTGTATCTACATGCTGGAATACCGTACATTGAGTATTTAATACCTGACAGTGTGCTTAATGATTTTAGACTAAGGTAAGGGCTTAACGTTAATACTATCTAATTGACGTGATAGATCATTAATATAGATGGATTTCAGGGGCACAAGGATGCCGTGGGGATTATTAGAAAGGAAACCTTGAATGTCAATTAACCCCTTTTCAACTTAAACTGAGTTTTCATTGCATTTTATGTGGATGGGTTTAGGAATTCAATTGCTACCTTTTCGGAATGATCCAGAAGGCACCCATCCTGGAAAAGAAGAACTAATCGAGCATTAAGAGGGACCTCTCACTTACCCGGCAAGGACCAGCAAAACGCTGCGAAATAAAAGAAGTTTTATGCGGAGCAAGGTTTCTCTACAACTGAAAAATGTTGTGATCCTTAACAAGATCGAGGTTTTGAAGGAACTTCAGGAGCCTGATTAGGTTAGGATAGGTTTGGTAATAGGGTTGACGGCTAAGGAGGTTCTTTCTCCGTCAAACTTAGGTCAGTGTACACCCATTGTGGTATCATAGGGGTTTCAGGCCCCCTTACTAGGAACCATAAGCCTATGTTCTGTCGAGCCATTTCGAGGCGCGGATAAATCTGTGCATGTCGACCACAGACTTGTCGGACAATTCTTCTAGATCCTGAAGGAAGTGTCTTTCTAGGGGTTTGAATCTTTTATGGCAGAGCGCTAGATAGTGGCAAAGAAAGTGTGGAGTGTCCTCATCTACTTCTTCGTCGCCTCATCCCCTGCATAGGTCATCCGTGTTCAATCCCAGGATCCTGATTGCGTTGACTGTTTCATGTTTTAGCCTTCTTCAAGCTATGGCGTTACATTCGTACAAGATGTCAGCACATTCCTATGGAACATAAGCGAACTTGTTGAGATGGTTATTGCGTAAGCAACTTCCGGTTAAGAAGTTCGTTTGAAGCTTAGAATCGTGCTTGTTCAGCGCGAGCATTTCTTGGTCTCTTCTACTGTTTTAGAGGTTAATGAACTTTTTAAGATTAACAAAGTGGTCCAGTAGTTGAACTTTATTTTGAGAGAATTTCCCGGGGTTGCCAAGGTTGAGCCCCAATTTAATGTGAGTGGTGGGTAAGCCACAGAATGAAAGTGACCCTATATAAACGTTAATTTAGCTCTTTGTCTTGCGAGATGTGTCCTAGAAATTTTGTTGTGAAAAGCTTGTTGCTTGAGGGTGTTTCGGCAGCTCCAGGCAAGCTGTTATCAATGCCAGGCTGTCAGAAAAAATGGCAATCTAGCTTATAGTTTGATTGTACGTATGCATTTCTGCCCGAAAACAGAAGTGGACTCATAACAGGGAGCAACAAGTTAATTTATAAAACCTAAAGCCCTTAAGCGGTGAGGGTAAACACATCAGTCGAGAAGAGCTACAGAAAAAAAGAGGAAACCAAGCTGATTAACTCCTTAAGGAGCTCTTCAAAAGATCTAAAACCTTCATCAACTTAAGTAAATACAAACTCGGAATACTTACAGGATTCCTCACAGGATACTGTAAACTAAGAGAATCCCTCTTTAAGGGTAAGACTTCCCCCTGTAGGTAGCACAATTGGTCTCAGAGGACTGAGTGTGACGCAGAGGAACTCCTTTTCGCCGGCTCACATTCCTAACCTAACCTAAGTGAATGCCTCACAAAGTTGGTTAGCACGAGAGCAGCCTCGACTAACACCAGAAGGGGGCACGATAGATCTCTTAGGTCGCAGAACACCTAACTCCGATAATTCCAAAACCATCCATGATGGCGTTTCTGTCGTTCCCCTGACTATAACGATGTCTCCCCTTGGTTGGTTACAAAGATCTTTATTTCCTTCTTATTCTGTCTGTCTGTATGTCTGTCTGGATGTCCAGCTTATATCACGTGCAATCGCCTTCTAGCTACAGGAATGTGGTGCTTTTTTGCATAACGTCCTTACATTACAGAAATCCAGATGAAACAGCCAAAATGTATCAATATGTGATCAATGCTTTCACTTAGAGGATCGATAGATGCTCATAGTTACCGGAGACCACGAAACGAATACTCCAACCTTCTTGTTGTATCGAGAGGTCAAGTTTAATATTCAATTGCGTTAAGTGTCCACTCACACGACTCGAATCTCAAATTAGAAAAGTCTTGTGTTTAACTAAGAAACCAAAAACAATTTTATCACCCTTTTCACCCTTAAAAACCCAGAAAAGGGACAATTGAACCCATCAAGTTCTTATCCCTGAAATTAATCCACAAGATACCGCGATTGTAGTTTAGTCTCAGTCTCAGTAACACGCAATTTTAATTCTGTTAACATATAGGACGTTCACATTTTGGATGACTCTATGCGATATGATGTGGTCATTTAGGTCTTCCTCAGGATAATATTGACTTAAATCTAAGAGTAAGGGAGGTTACGATAAGTGGTTGCGTATGCGGATACTTCAACACCCATCTCTGACTAAACAATCTCACTACACTGTAGATACGGATTAATGTATCTATGTGTATCTATTTAATTGTCATTTAGTCATCCCTCTTTGTGTGTGTGCATGCCTGCAATCGGAACATCATAACAACAAGTTCATTAACGACTTTGGGGGGCAATATGGCACACAAATAGCCACAGTGCCCGCCACAAGAGTGTATTTAAAGACCCGAATCACATTTGATTTTGTATGGAAAGAGGCTGTGTCCCATAGATTGGTTCTTCTGATAGTTCAAGAGCCGAATGAGAGAGCGAGAGTGAACGAGAGGCACATTGCAAAATTTACCGATAGTAATTGCTTTACAGGACGAAAGGCCCTATTCCTCTCACTGTAGATGGCAATTACTGCTAAAGTACAATTTGAAAGTGAGGAGATTGAGAAAATTAACTGCTCCTTGGAGAGTTGCCCTTAATTGCTGGTATTGACCGGTTGTTAGTTCACAAAATAGAGTATTCCTGGTGTGTGAGGGGTTGGAAAAGTATCTGTTAGTTAGAGTTCATCTGAAATTTTGTTGAAAGATTGTTTTTATGATAATTTTTCAAGTTAATTAACTGATAACACTGAAAGTTTCGACAAATTGTACGGTTGAAAGGTTTTTTGCTAAATGTCCTTTGGTCAAAGGCATTGTAAGTGGTGTGAGATGAGTTTTATATTCTTTTACAGAACGTTTGTCCAGTTTTCGTTGGTTGCAAGGTATGTACATCATAGTGGTTGACTACTGACTCAGATTTGAATGTTAGATAACGTGCCGAGTGCCGCCAAGCAGCAAAGCAAGATGCATACAAATCGGCGGAGCAGAAGAAGAGAGGCGAGCACCGGCTTCTCAGGAGGAAAAAGAAGGAGCATGAGAAGCGCGCGGTCGAGGAAATTAAGAGATGCTACTTTAGGAATGAGATTCGGAAGGTAATAAATACATGCCAACGACACAAACCCCAAACCGAAACCTGTAGAGACGACCAAAGAGACAAGTCGCAGTCGATGCTGAGAATTTGGAAGGAGTATTTCTGTAGACTGTATAACGGCAATGACGAACCAAATATCGCTGTCAGGCAGAATGAACCTTTCAACCTGGACGATGTAGACCAACAATTCCGTCCACCCAACCTGGATGAAGTCAATATCTAAGCTGAAGTCCGGCTGGAGCAGATGGCCTAACTGTCAAGCTCTTCAAAGCGGCAGGCGATGACTAGGCAAGGTGCATATACCAACTCATCTGTAAAATATGGTCGGAAGAAAGTATGCCCGATGAATGGATCCTCAAGAAAGGAGACCCTCTGAACTGCGCCAACTACAGGGGTATTAGTCTTCTTAACATCGCCTACAATATCCTATCGGCCGCATTGTGTGGGCGCCTGAAGCCTTTCGTCAACAACTTGATTGGTCCATATCAGTGTGGCTTTAGGCCAGGAAAGTCCACTATCAATCAAATATTCACACTACGGCAGATCTTGTAAAAAACCCAGCAGGTCCAAATCGATACACACCACCTATTCATGGATTTTAAGGTCGTCTATGACAGTATCTATAGAGACGAGCTATACAGGGCTATGTTTTGTTTTGGCATCCCTGCCAAACTCCTCCGTTTGTGCAGGATGACGATAGAGAATGAAAGCTGCTCCATCAAGGTCGGTAAAGAACTCACCGAGAACTTTGATGTCAACAAATGATTTAGACAAGGCGATGCGCTGCCATGCGTCTTTTATACCATCATTCTTGAAAGAATAGTGCAAAACTCACGCCCCAACACAAGAGGCATAATCTTTCAAAAGTCCATACAATTACCGCCGATGACATTGACATAATCGGAAGAAAGCAGCGTGATGTCAGTTGCGCTTTCGCGAAGCGGCTATGATGGGTCTGTAAATGAGAGCAATACAAGCTGTCAACAAGAAAGGACACTCAACACCGACGTCCCGGACAGAACGTCTCCCTCGACAGATATAACCTTGAGGTAGTTAGGGACTTTGTCTACCTAGGCTCCGCTATCAATTCAGATAATGACACCAGCGCTGAGATCAGACGAAGAATAACTCTTGCCAATCGCTGCTTCTTTGGGCTAAGAAGGCAATTGACTAGCAAAGCCCTCTCTCGAACAACTAAAGTGACTCTATATAAGACCTTAATAGTCCTAGTCCTGTTCTACGGCGCAGAACCATGACTTTATTAAAAATGGATGAGGGTAGCTAGGTTGGTTAAAGAGGTAGATGCATTGTGTGATGCTGCCGTCACTCGGATCTCTAACGGATCCATTGCGTTCCTCTGACGTGAAATGTCCATTCTGAAAAGACAAGAAAGAGTGGAGGGGTCTGGATGAGTGCAGTTACGAACGTTCGGCATCCCTGAACCATCCTGAATTTGTCGTGAATTGTAGAATGGATGAGTGTGCTCTTGGCTACTTCGAAAGGAAAATTCTGCGGGTTATTTTTGGTCCCGTCTGCATAGACAGTGAATGGAGTACAGCGACATCGAATTAGTTAGAAGATTGAAGGTCCAACGGCTGAGATGGCCATATAGAGGGGATGGACGCCAATGCTCCGGTCCGAAAAATGTTCGACTCTGCCCCCGAGGGACAGCGCAGAAGAGGTTGCGCACGCACATTGAAGGGGACCTTAACCAACTTAGCGCGCGAAACTGGAGGCAGCTAGCTAAAGATCGAGTTGGCTGGAGACGCTTGGTGGTTGAGGCCCAGGTCCACCCCGGACTGTAGCGCCACCTTAAGTACGGATGTATCGGCAGACAATGACCTCCCTTAGTATGATTAAATTGTCACGGCTTAGACTTGTTAGTGGCCAGTTGACACAACGTCAGAGAATAGGGACAGAGCATGTTAAGAAGCATGCCTTTGTTTTCTATTTACTGCATACACGCAGTTGTAGCGAACATGTCTTAATCCACATACTTCCTTTGACGAAAGGACGAACGGAAGAATTCGACACTACAGCACCTTACTTCCACAAGTGCGGAAGGAACAATATCAATACTGCTGACTTCATGGTTTGTGCGTTGAACTACTGAAACTTTCGGCATCCAACAAAAACCTCTGAGGGTACACTATGCCATGCCCTTCAATTCGCCGTTCGGAGTTGGCTTTTAAAACTACAGACGCACATTTACAACACGAGTGGTTGAATATTTATGGGCTGCTCCTGGTGAGCCGGATTTATCCAATTTTTAATGCTCAAGTCTAAGTGTTTGTTGTCCATTTGGATGTTGCCTACCTTATTCAAAATCGATCCGATGTAAAACCAATCAACCGCTGATTGATAATGCATCAGTAAATTAATTTCACAATTCTTTCCGGCATAACTCTCCCGAATCTGACAAATTCTCCCATCAAAATAAAAAAACGAAATGCAACTCACATCACAGGCCTTAAATTTCAAGCCTATTAATCAGAACCATAATACACACAACCTGCCAACGTGTAACTGTGTGTGCGGCTAAATATTCTAATTTATTATATTCCACACCGCTCGATAGGAATCCCTAGGCGCGAGCGTCCCCATAACGTCACCTATGTGTGAGTTATATGTCACCGCGCACGGCCTTCAGTGGCAGATTTTAATTACGAGCCGATTGTGTTCGTTGTTCACCGTACCACCCTGCTACGCCAGTCGCAGTCCGTCTCACGAACAATCAACTAAAATAGAACTAGATGCATATCTAACAGCGGTGACAAGATGCGCCATGAATTTAAAAAATGAACGCTATAAATCAACTCAGCAAATTTAAAATGTTCTTTTATTCTCAGTTTATTCGGCGCTTCGCCCTGGGTCGTCTATTCGTATCGTATGCGGTGACAATGGCGGTATTGTGTGCGATTTAGGAGGAGACGGCTGGTGCCGCCTCGCCTATTTAATTTGGCGGCATGATTCCTGGAAGACAGCACTGTCACTCCATGCTCGAGCGCACGTTACTAAGCAGCCATTTAAATAAGCTGACAGCTTCCCAAGCGAGCGTGCACTTGTAGCTAATGCCTTCCTGGTTGACATTCACATCTCATTTTCTCATTTTCAGGTGACTGCCTGCCCCAAAGCAGGACTGTGGCATTCCCGACCCCATAATTTGCATTATGTTTTCGAGTAATAATATCGGCCTTCCTGTGTTGGCCGGTTGTTGAGGTCATGCTTTGGTGTATGTTGCCACCTCTGTTCCGTAACCGGATTCATAATTTCACCCTGAAAACCTGAAAAGGATTTACGAAACATAAATTTTCA
Source organism: Criorhina ranunculi (assembly GCA_951813785.1). Classification (NCBI taxonomy): domain Eukaryota; kingdom Metazoa; phylum Arthropoda; class Insecta; order Diptera; family Syrphidae; genus Criorhina; species Criorhina ranunculi. The sequence goes on from OX638381.1 coordinate 9,442,203, forward strand.
GATGGCGATTGTTGAAATATGGTTATGGCAGTGGCAGACGTCCCGGGGGTGAGTGGCACTAAAAAACAGGTGCGGAAAATTGATTTATTATTTACCGGGCATAAATTTCGAATGCCAATTGGTTAGTGTCTAGTGTTTTGCTTGCTGGATAATTGGATGGTTTATGTTGGGGTTTTTGAGGATAAACATCGTCGGGGGTTATGTTTATAATTTTAACTTGTAAATCTCACTGTAATCACTGGTGAGCTGTAATGAAAAATTACCTTTGAAGTAGGGGGGGGATACAAGTCAATGTGGGGATTATATGTGGTCAACTGCATACAGATGGATGTAGGTATCTGTTATTTTTTTCACTGGAGTGAACGGTTCCAACCATGAATCACAGAGCCAAATCGATCCTTACTGTCTTCGAGTGGAAAGAAAATTAGGTATGATTACGACGGTCTTGGGCTTCAAATGGCGTCAAATAACTCTGATAAGTTAGATACCTTAAATAACAGAACAAAGGGAGAATTATTCTCAGTGAACCATCCTTAGTTCAGAAGGAATTCTTGATTTTCGATGGCTCCTTTGACAATTCGCTTAGATTATTGTGGAAGTTTTGGGTGAACGGGAGTCTTTTTTTTTAACTTTATAGCTAGGACTTAGTCTTCATAGACGTTTAATAGGTTCTTCGCACTGACTGTGACGACAGACCTGATTTCATCTCTAAAGGCTCTCTGTTCAAACTTTCTAATCATTCTTTTCTACATTCTGCGATTTCGAGCCTCGCATAGCCTTTCCAACTTCTTGTGTTCGAAGACCTCGTACATTGCTCTGGTGCTTCTGTGCCAAAGAGCTTTCCTGCATGAAACAGTTGTGATTACTGGAGGAGGTTTAGCTATATGTATTCCTAGGTAGGTAGGTAGAGGTGGCGGTTCAGCATGAACCCAAATAGCACTAGATTTGCCTTTTTGTTACCACGACTCGTGTGACCTGGTTGGTGATGTGTGTTGTTGAAGATATGGGACAGTCGGTGCCTAGTTCCAGCCTGTGGAGTTAAGAAAGAGGATGAGATCCCGTATACCTTTACCCGAGACGTCATTAAGGTCTTCAAAGAATGGTTGAATTAGTGCACGCAGTCTGGCTCTTGCTAGTGCCGGACATTTGCAGAGGAAATGGGAGAGAGTTTCCTTCTCATTTTCGTTTCGGCAACTGCGGCAGTGGGAGTTGTAAGGGATGCCTAGTTTGGCTGCATGGTCTCCAACTGGGAAATGCTTCATGATTATCGCCGTGATTCTGGCGATATCTAGGCGGATTCTGTTTATTTGGTCTTTTGTTCTACTCTTATCGAAGGTAGGCTATATCTTCCTTGATATCTGTTGGAGGTTTGCGTTCTGTAGGAGGTGTGAGTGGATTTGTCCTTTAACAGCTTCTATCGGAATTTGGACCCTTGCCGCGAATGAGCCGTGTAGAGCTGAGCCCTGCCTGCCCAGTTCATCTGCACGCTCGTTTCCTTCTATGTCACTGTGACCTGGAACCCAGAGCAATGAGACCCTGAAGCGTTCACCCAAGCGGGTAAGTTCGTTCCGGCACCCCGGTACCAGTTTGGAGGATATGTTAGTCAAGTCAATAGGTTTGATAGCGACTTGACTATCTATGAGGATAGCAATTCTTCATTTGCACGATGTGTCACGCCCGAGTTGCGTGCAAGCTTCACGGATTGCCAGTAGTTCCATCTGGAAAACGCTGGCAAAATTCGGTAGACGGTAGGATAATGATATTTTTAGTGACAGTCCATCTTTGATCCGTCAACGTAGATGACCATGTCGAAGTTCTTCACTACTTCGTCTTTCTTCCACTGAGCTCTGGTAACAAATCCTACGTGGACATTTTTTTTTTTTAAGTTTAGTTTGGGTGTGATGTAATCGGTTGGAATGTTGCTGTGGCCGTTAGGCCTAGCAGCACAGCACCCAGATTCTCTGAGTCTGATTGCACTGCATAGTGCGGTATCTTTTGTGTGAAGATCGAGGGGCAGAGGGTGCAAGTGCACAGTAAGGGCATCCGTTGGAGCCGACCTCAATGCACCCGTTGTGCCTATACTGGCTGTTCTATATGTACTCCTAAAAGCATATTTGCTTAACTTGATGCTGGCTGCAATGAACTTCTTGATAGATAGCTGCTTGGCATTACATATTTTTCCACAGTCCTTGTGGTCATTGTCATTGAAATTCGTTAAGGATCCGGTCTCCAATGTCAAATTGAATCTTAATCGAACTAAGTCGTGCTTTTCAAAAAAAAATACAAATATTCGGAGCGACAGCTCACATAGAGCCAGAGAATAGCTTCTCGGCCGGCTTCGAACATGAAGCTTTTTCATGAAGAATTTTCCACTTAGCAGAGTATCGTCAGCTTAAAGACGTCAATGAGTATGCTATCGTTACGGCTACACTCAACGAATCCTTCAAAAAGAAGAGAGTTTCGTTAATTTCAATTTAAGGCTACCTCCAGATAAGTAGAGATCCATGCATCTTTAAACGTAACACCATACTCACGTCCTTGCTTTTTTTTTTTTTGTCATTAGTCCAGCGGGCACCGAATGAAGAACTTGTTCCAGGGAGATGGAATATTGACAAAATGTGTTTGAATCCTTCCTTAGAACCACTTCCTTTGTTTGCAGTAAGACAACTTACATATTATGCACTTCCTTGGACAGCTTTCTCCACACCAACACATCTACAATCCGCACATCCAAACAAATCTAGTTGAAAATTTAAAACACTGTACACCTTATGACATAGTTTTTGGCAAAGTCGCGATTTATGCATACAACTGTACCTCTATACTTCCGCCATTGCAGTGGTAAATGAAACATGTCTTCGTTTCGTATACTTCCCTCAAAGAGAATAAAACAAATGTGAATTCTTGCCCCACGGGTGATATAAATTCACCGAGCGTATATCCCAGACGCCAAAGGTACACCATTCACAACTCATTGTCTCATTTCAGCTCTGGCTCTGCTTTCCTATGCTGACTTCATTCCATGTCCCAATTTTATAGCGAACGACACTAAGGCGGCTGCTGGCTGTTCTTGGTACCACCTCTTCATTTGAAATATGCGGTCGATCTGGTAAAATGGATAATTTTTCTCCTGACGTTTCGAAAGCCACTAGCTAAGAATTTATTTCCCATTTCGTGTAGAAATGTGTAGAAAAGGACCACGACAACGAGGGGGATAAGGATGAGGATGACACAACGACAAGAGCGTTGATTTCCCTATCCTTGACTGAAGTCACGGCGAAAGCTATAACTAACGCTGAGAATGAAAGTAAAAAGGACCTCTTTCGCAGATGACAGCTTGCGTATGTGCGCCATCATAGATTGCGTAAGTGCATGGTGAGACACCGTACAATTTTGGATGTGAGGGATAAAAATCATAAATGTGAAAATGAGATTTTTCGTTCAAAGAGTGGCTGGCAAGGGGCATAAAAGCATACAGAGGAACAGCGTCGTTGGCAAGGTCGCATGGTTGTACATCCGAAGACTACTTGGGGTATTTCTTTTAACTTAGCAAAGGTTATAAATGGCTCCAGGTTGTCGGGAGCATTGCGGTGTCTTGCTTTGTGGTTTCTTGTGGTTGCCAATGAGTAGACAGCCACGAGTATGTTTAAGTTATTTCAAATCGCATAAGTTGTCCATAATTTAGACTTGACTTTGGAATTTTCCTTAAAGGGGATGGTACGGAGAAGACCGTGTGAATGTGAGTGTGAATGTCATTGGCTACTTTGAAATTTCAATTCGTGAACGAAAACTCTGCTTTTGTGTAGTGGTATTCATCATACACTAAAGACTTTCATCAACTGGACGTCGAGAAGGCTGCAATTCAGTTTAAGGATGACAAGTCGCCGAAGATATTTGCGTGGTTCTTTTGAATATGCTTGGAGCTCGAGTAATCATTGTTCTAAAGGTTCTCCTTCTGTAAGAAACTTACATTCAATTTTTGCTTACTTATGATGGCTCTACAATCCGTGGTGAACCTATATTTCAACCAACAGGCGTCTTTAGCCAAAAGTTAGTTTAGATTCCTTTTCACTGGCCTGAGCCGCCAGAGACGTGACCTTACCTTACTGCCCCTTACCTCCAGGGTGGATTCGAATACCCTCCGCGCCGAACTACTGATGTGCATCCGCACTACGAGCCCCGCCATCTTAGTTTTTGTATCTGGACTTTTCTGACAATGTCGAGTCGCTCAACAGCCCATACAATTTGTCGTTTTATCTCCTTTTCCTCAAGGAGTAGACTAGGGGTCCAATCCTAGTACCCAGTATGGTATCATAATGGACCAACTTTTGGTCTAAGCTCGCGAGCTATAGGAGGAGAAGATGATTTTATATATTTTTCTGTCGAGGTGTTGGAACACCACGCTGGAGTACATTGTACTACCAGCAGGTACAACCCCTTTTACTGTGTTTTCTTCGTCTTTTTAAGAAAGTCGAGTAAGAGCTTCAGTGATAAGGAGCTTAGGTTACCAGCACTTATCACATCAGCCCCAAAAATCTGCCACCTAATACGAGCAAAGGCAGGACAATCTCATAGGAAATGTTCCGCAATGTTCGCCCTCTCTACAAGTGTCACAGACAGTGGTGTCACTTAAACCTAACACGTTGAGATCTTTGGCAAAGCAGAAATGTCCCGTAATAACGCAAATAAGTTGTCTGCAGTCTTTTCTGCTGAGAGACAGTAAGAATGCCGCCGATTTCGTACAGACGTCGCTAAAGATCTGTTTAGTCTGCGTGCATTCTGGAGAGTCATGCCATCGACAGTTGTGTTTGCTAGAAACCCAACCATCGATAGAAGTCCTTACCGAAGATACGGGCAAACCTAACGTGGGTTCGGGGCCGGTAAGCTCATCGGAGACCTCATTTCCGGTAATCCCGCTGTGTCCAGGGACCCAGACAAGTCTTATCAAATTCAGTCTTCCAACCGAATTCAAACTTGACCTTCATTCTCGAACAAATTTGGATCTAATAAGAGGATTGAGCAAGGCCTTAAGCGCAGCCTGCTTTCGCTACAGACGAAGGTACTCCGTCCCCTCCACTGGTTTTTCTCAATATAGTTCGCAGCCATAAGTATTGCAAGAATTTTCGCTTGGAAGACAGATGCATAAATACCTAGGGGAAAGTGCAGTCTAATGTTGTCGCTTTCCACAAAGACTCCAGCACCTGACCCTTCACTGGTCTTGGAGCCATCTGTGAAAATACAACTACATTCCTAGCCCGGCTCAGAAAGTGGTGAAAACCACTTCTGTGCACAGGAAAAGTCGTTAATTCCAGAACCATTGCGTCAGATGGCATATCCATAAGATTTGAATCAAACGATATACTTCGCACAAGGTCCTCAAAACTCCAGCGCGTGCTAAACCAAAGATTACTTCTTTTTAAACGGAAGATGGCTCTGATCGTTTCGTCCTTGATGTTAGCATCAAGGGGTGGTAAATTGAGCATTGCATCTAGAGCAAAGGCAGGCGTGCTGGAGAAAGCCCCGGTGCAGCTAAGGCAAACCGTTCTTAGCAGTCACGTTTTACGTGAAAGCTTACTCAACCATACAACCGACGCATATGCTAAGGAAGGTCTTACAATCGCTTTATAGAGTCATAGGACTATTTTCGGTGATAGACCTCATGTCTTGCTGAAAGCGCTCTTACGCCTCCAGATAGCTGGTAATGATTGAGCCGCTTTAGACTCGACGTGTTTCGACCAAAGAAGTTTCCTATCCAAGATTACTCCTAGATATTTCGCTTCGTTGGCGAGTGGGATTCTGATGCCTTTGAACGCTGGTAGAGTCAGTCCAGTCAGCTTCCTCTTCCTAGTGAAGAGAACAACTTCAGTTTTTGGAGGATTAACTGAAAGCCCATTCCGAGTGCACCATGCGTCAATCACATCCAGGGCCAGGAAGATGGTTAGTATGTTTAAAGGGGTCATCTACCCCCGTCATTCTTTGCAACGCCTCTTTATATTCCTCTTGATTTGGTGCATATGTTTGCCGGCGTTATTCTGGACGTAAACAAGTGCAACAAGATCTCAGCCATATTTGGTGACGGCTGACAAAGGATCTGCTAATACTAGCGAACAGCAGTATGGAATAGAGCATACAAGTCGTTTTTATGGACCATGGATTCATTTTCACGATCTTTCATCGTCTCGATTTTACTACCAAAAGTTCGTAAAAGTTTTATCCCATCGTAACAGGTGTCTTACACAAGATTCAATCAGTGCCGAACAATAAACAAAATCTTTTGAAGAAAAAAGAAAACTCTTCTCATTTTATTGCCAAAGATACACATTACAGTCCACACTTAGTGAATATTTCACCAAAGGCAATTGAAATTCTAAGAGCAACTAACCGCGCACAACCGTGATCCTCCCAATAAATTCGCGGAATATGATTTATGGCCCACAGGCGAATCACGTCTAGCATGTTTCGAATAAACGGTACGATGAATCCGCAAACAATTTGTTCTGAATGATTTTGAAACATGCCTTAGTGTAAATCTCTTGACGGTGGATAGCGATGCCGCCGCCGCTTTGAAATTTCACTCAATGGCGGTGCGTTTCGAATAAACAAACAATTTTCCGCGCGAATTACAAACAATCTTCAAATGCTCATAAATTATCCTTCAATAATCATTAACCTGGTTGTGTAAAACGGTGGCAAACACCGATGAGTAACAGTTGTTTCCCTTCGCGTCGACATTATGTTCGTTATTTCAAAGCATGTTACACTACTTAATCATTGGTGCCTCTGTCCCGGAAGCGGCCATCAACGGTGACAGGAAAACGCTTTCAAAAAATTTGTTTGCACTTAATTAAACCGACCGACCGGCCGGCATCTTAAAAGTACGATATACTGTGCTCGACTTTCATAAGCTTCCGTTACCACAGCAGGGTAAGTTGGAAACATTTTTTTTCTGTACATCTGCCAACTGTAAAAGAATTTTACATTGTAAAACTCAAACGGTCAATAAAATTGAAATCCTATCGCCTTGGCTGGGAAACTGGAAGGGAAACACAACCAAAAATGAAAAAACGAAACGAAAAAAAAAAGGGATAATCACGTATTCATGACGATACACATTCAGCGTATTGCCCAGGCTAACATGTGCGGCCTTCGCAAACAGCAGCAACGGGTAAATCCTTCTCGAGTTGTTGGCATTTTAACAAGCTCCCCGGGGAGCTGTATCCGAAGATAAAATTCAAATCCGAGCCAATATCGATAAGAAGGTGTGGTATTCAACATAATCACCTTTGTGCGGAATAATAAATTCAATTCTCGGATTTCAGGCTCCGGTTCTTTTGTGGATTTGGATGCTCTCGAACCAGTCCTGGGGGACGAGTTGGAAGTGAAAGAAAACTGTGTTGAGTGCCAATAGCCCCGTCGACGTTATTAATTTTTGATGTCATATTCATTGGGATTTTTATGTTTCACGTTTTTATTTCAATGGAAGTACCCACCACATACATTTGTATGTTGGTACTCATGTATATTTAGTGGTTATTACATTTATTTTTAACAGTTAAAGCACGTGCAAACTGTGTGTATATTGCAACAATCTAGTAAAGGTGGACGAAGAGGAAGAAGTCGTGGTTAAAACAAAAAATACATTTTTTGAAACAGTATATCTTGTTCGAACGATTGTTTGAGTTTCCCTTGTTGGATGTTGTCATTTTTTAGTGAAATGACATCATAACCACAAGAGATGTGTCCACGGCAATGACGAGTAGTGGAAATAAGGTATCTTCTACTTCTAACACGTTTTTTTTTACAGGTGTTGGCAGGCAAAAATTGTGATTAATTCCTGAGCGGTGATGATGATGTTATCGCAATGTTGAGCTTGAAGCTGGCAATTGTTGAGGTATAATTCGAGTAAGCTGCAAATACGTCTAAGATGACCATACAAATAAAAGTTGATGACGACTTATGGAATGTAAATGCAGCTTTCAAAAAACTGAAGAAGAACAAGACCACTGCTTCGGATGCCTTACCAGCAGAGCTTTTGAAATATTGAGATGATGTTTTGGTTAGGTTAGGTATATGGGCTGGCGAAGAGGAACTACCTCTACGCCTTACTCGGGTCGCTATAGAACCATTGTGATACCCATAGGGGGGAATCTTACCCTACCCTCTTAAAGAGTATACAATTGGTAGACTTACTTACTGTGTCTGCTGGGTTCCCGAAAAGGAGTGTCTGGGAACGAGACAGCTGAAGAGCTAGCCAGGAAAGGATCCTCATTAAACCGATCCCGATCAAGCAGATACCACCGCCAAAATCCCACCCTGTAACTTCAAACTAGAAATTGGAAACAAAATTAAAAGAACTTCCAACGATAGATGGAATGCGCTCAGCTCCTGTGTCATAACCAGGAAACTATGTCCATCATACGATAAACAGAAAAAACCAAAAGAATCCTGCAAATGAATAAAAAAATCCCTATCTTCCCTAATAGGTAACATGCTAAACTACCTTGCAAGAAGACTGTCATTGAACACAACCCCTACACAGGTCTTCCTCAGTAATACAGAGCTTCTTCATGTGGTGCCGCAGAATATTATGTCTGGTAATCACACCTATAAGGATTGAACGGGATTTTCTATCTTTTTGATGTTTCGGTATCAAATCATCAACCAAGTATGGGTGGACGAAAGACAAAATTGCGTTGGTCAGTGAAAAAGATCAGCTCTTCGTAAAACAATCGGGTTGTCCAGTTATTTCTGTCAGGAATTCATTCAAATAAACAACTGTGATGCCGCAGACGTAAGTAGACTGACCTCAATCAATGGCATGAATTGAGTCTTTACAACTTGTTACCGCCTGCTAAAGAGAACGAAGCTACGGAAGACTCGCAACAACGTATGTATCTCCATTTTTTAGTCAAAGCATCAAACTCAAGTATGTCCTCACATTGAGAAAGTGCTGAAGAAGAGAGAGGAGGACATAAATTCGTCAAGATCAAATTGGAGCCCCATAAAGGATAAGAGAAGTGGTACCGCCGAGTAGATATGCAAGAAGAAATTTTGCAGTTGAATTGTCTGCAAATGGATTTGAAGATAAAGGCGAAAGTCCGATACAATGAGGGTACATGGACATCCCTTAAGGTGCATCTAGGAATATCTCCATAGATAACCTTCATGAATGACGACAGGAAATAAATATCTCTGTATATGGTAAAAAAAAAGCTCGAGTTTCTGTAAAGAAATGCAAACCATCAAATTGCACCTTTAAGTCCTCTAAAGGTCTGTTTGGTGGTGGCAATCATCTTTTGAAGCAGGACGTTACAACTGCACACACAACGTGAGACAATTCATTCATTAAAGGTCACTTTCCCAAGCTGCTTCATCTTCCAATTTCAATATTAATTCTAGACAGCAAGAACGATCGTTCTGAACCTATTTGAAGTCCTTAGTGTAAGCTCCTTCCTAAGGCTTTAAAAGGGAACATTTGAGACAAAACAGACTTCATAAGACCAGTCGTGAAAATAAGATGGATAGTGTCATTAAAAGGTCTGAACTTTGAACGTTTTGACGTCATCATCTTTCACATTTAATGGAACAACATTTATAAGCCTCATTAAACACAATTTTAAGACAGATGTCGCTGTCGTTGACCTTTTAAATGTTTATTCGCCATTAGGTATTATTTTTACGAGTGTGTGTAAAAAAAACTGTTAGTCACTGCAGAAACGAAACACGTAACAAATAATAGTTTGCACTTACGTGTTTCCACCGTCAAGTAATAAAAACCCTTCAAGTCGGTATTCCTGATTGCGTACGAGATATTTTCATAAGAAATATTATTATTTCAAGTTCTATCTTTTAAAATACCAACACGTTGAGTCCTGGCGCCAGACAATCGTATCCACAGAAAAGGTAAGAGAAAGAAGCATTTCTTCTTCTTCCGAACGTCATTGAATTTAAATCTCTTCTCTGTGCTGAATACAGATACAAATATCAAACAAAGAAAGCATTTCGAATAATGTAAAGGCATTAGTAAGTATCCCTTTGCTTCCATTTCATAAATAAGGATACTTTACTCTAGTCATACGAACTAATTGCCCAAAAGATACCATAAGACAGTAACACCAATCGGAGATATTAATTCAATTGCTCACGTATGACCTAATTTTCCTTCATTTGTATTCATGTGCTGTTTAGATAACCAGTGACACTATTACATACTTGTCACAGCATTAGATCAAGTGACTTCAAAAGAAGGCTCACTAAAATGGACTTCAGGAATGGTCCATGCCCCCGATGGGGGGGTTGGGTCCAGTAAAGGCCGATACGCAAAATAAATTACTCGTACACAACGAAATAAAGGAACACAATAATGAATTTAGTCTCTTGTGCACTAGTGAAGGCACGCACTTCCTTCTGCTGGTGGAATAAAATATTTTATGCATGGGATTACACAAATGTGGCGCCAAACGTAAGATTACACATTCGAGGAAGAAGTCCTCCATCGGACGACTGTGGAATTGAATACAAATTCAAAATTAGAAAAATTGTCTTTGATGAAAAATATGCCGACTAAATGTGGACGCGTGTCTCAAGTTTTGACCAATCGGGTTGTTAAACCTCTCCACCTTTTAAAAATTGTTGGGCATAGATGTCCATATTAGCCAGAGATAGTACATTTACTTCCGAGATTTGAAGCTCCAGGATAAATATCATATCATAAACTCTTTTAAACTGGCAACACTAAATAGGTTTTGAGCATCATCAAACTTAAGCACGGGCATTAGGGAATGAGCACCTGGCCACGAGTGGAGCATTTGAATATAGGCAGCCTAGCGAACACTACCTTGATCAAAGCCTCTTGCAATGTAATGATGAGGATCAAGTAGATATTGAACTAATGTCTGCGTAACACCTCTTACAGCTGTATCTGCACCATCTTCAAGAAAGGCGATTCTATGTCTTGTAAGTACTACCGAGGCATATCCCTGCTTAATGTAGTTTACAAGATCCTGTCCAGTGTAATGTGTCAACGACTAAAGCCGTTTTGCACGACGCTCATTGGCACCTATCAGTGTAGCTTCCGGCTCGGCAAATCGACGACAGATCAAATCTTCACACTGCGGCAAATCCTGGAGAAGACCAACGAGTTCCAAATCGATACCCACCATCTTTTCATCGACTTCAAAGCCGCATACGAAAGCATTCATCGCACCGAACTATACAACGCGATGGCCGAATTCGGGATCCCGAGAAAACTGATCCGGTTGTGTCGTGCCACGCTAGAAAACTCGCAATGCACCGTGCAGTTTGGGAACAAAACCTCCGAATTATTCCAAACATGCACCGGATTTCGGCAAGAAGACGCGCTGTCGTGTGACTTCTTTAATCTTGTGCTGGAGCAGATAGTGTGAAAGGCCGGCGTTAACACAGAAGGCACCTTATTCAACTGGAATATGCAGACGATATCGACATCATCGCCCGTTCCCAGGGTGCCATTATTGAGGCTTTTACGGCAATAGAAGAACAAGCCAAACGAGTTGGTCTCATGATGAACGAGGATAAAACAAAGTACCTGCCGTTTACCAAAAATCGATCCGTCGAACACCGCCTAGAACAAAATCTAACAATTGGCAGGTATAGTTTTGAAGTGGTGAAGGGGTTTATCTATATAGTTACTTCGGGGCAAATACAAACTCCACAAATGATATCTTCGTGGAGATTTGACGAAAAATAACCTTTGGCAACCAATGCTTCTTCGGTTTGTCGAAACAACTAGGGTCCAAACTCCTAACTCGCAGAGCAGATCTTGGGATCCTTCGAAAGAAAAATTCTTCGTCGAATGGAGGAGAAGATATAACCATGAAGCTCGTAGAGAACTACAAAGATCTGGATGTAGTCCAAATGGCAAAAATCCGTCAACTGCACAGTCTCAGCCACAAGGAGCGAATGGACGAGAATGCTCCAGCTAAGAAAATCTTTGAATCCCAGCCATCTGGTTCACGAAGAAAAGGGAGACCGAACCTCCGGTTTAAAAATCAGGCAATCGCGGACGCCAGAAACCTTGGTCTAGTAAACTGGAAGCAGCGTGCCTGAGATCGTGAAGGATGGAAAGCGGAATTTGTTCAGGCTCAGACCCTCCAAAGGTCGGTGGCCTGATAAGTAAGTAAGCTAGTTCGTGTAACACATCGCCGACATGTCTGAAGGTGTTGTTGACGAATAACGTGTGAAATATGTCATCAGTCCCTGCACCATGCTTCCCCCAACTATACTGCACGACGATGTCGGGAATTCGAGAAGTATATGGTAGTAATTCTGTAGCTACCTCAGACAATTTTCTTTCGTTTTTGCCCCGCCAGTATCTTGGTTGATCTTTTTGATTTCCCAGGAGCTTCCGATTTCTCCTAAACTCAAATCGTTGTATATTTCGAGAATTTTTGACATCTGTATACCTACTAATGATCCGCCTAACGAAACGCAAATCTCCTGTTGATTAACTAGGCACCCGGGTTTAACCGTGTGAAAGTGAGAGTAGGTTTCAGCTATAAACTGCGGTACTGAATTCAAGTTCCGTTCACTTTATAAAGTTGAATGATGAATAAGAATCTCAAAGAACCACGGAATACTTATAAATTTCCATAACAAAAATCCATAATTAAGATTCCCACTGAAAACAGAGACAAATTCTCCTTAAGATACTTCCTACATCCTTATGTACATCAACACCATTCATTCCTTCATCATTATACCAACTCCGACTCTTAGTACACGAAGGGAAAAACACTTTTGAAACATTGTTCGAGGTGTAATTTTTTTGAATTACTTCACCTCAGCGAATGTGCCTCAAAGCGGATTCATTCCGCGCACACAATTTACGGAATCAAAACATCCAGTCGACATCATTTTCACCGAATGGAAATCGAGTTTAAAGTATGTGGTGTGTCTTTGACTGAAAGTAATTAAAAGTTTTCATTACGATACCGTATTCACATGGAACTGTGGTTAGGGGTGGTAATTATTTTTTACTCACTCCCATATTCATATGTAAGTACTTTTTTGTGTGGAAATGCAAAAAGGGGGTAAACGCGACTTGCCAAATGAAAAGGGTGCTGCGAATTAACTGGTTAACAACAGAAGTAATTGATGTACCTACATACCTCCAAGGAAGCTTATTATTTAGTAAAAATAGAGAGATTCGGGTGGTTTTTCTGTTAAGAAATGATTGTATACATGTGTACAATTGCAAAAGTGATAAACAACTAATATTTTATGTTGTTCTTTTCTCAAACAAGCCTAAAAGGGATCGAGAGACATTGGATGTCAAGACATCAAAGTTACAGGACAAGGTAAGAGCGACTAATAAGGTTATAGGCGCTCGAAGACACAAAAATTGAGAGATTGAGAGTCCACCTTGGCCTTATCAAAGAAGGCTAAGGAGAAGCTTAGACATTTTATGCAACATCAGTCCTATCAGACTAGTGAAGCTTGTACCAAATTTTGTACCCAACAACTCGAAAAAAGAAGAAGAATGCATAAGCGCAGTAAGATTTAAAGAATCTGGATGCTGAAACTTCAAAAGAGTCCTCAATACGATACCAAGAGATCTAGTCGCAATCACAACCAACTGCAACATGTTGCAACTTTTTTTTATAATCCACTAGCGCTAAAAGGGTTATGAACACCCTTATGAGGTATTCACACAGCGCTAGTGTTGGTGTAGTGTTTTTTTTTCTAAATTCAGGCGGTATTAGGTTTCAGTCTTTTTGCTCCGAGGTTGGTGTCCAGAATGACTGGGGAGAATTATTGGTACTGTTGCCATTTGCTTATAATTCACAGTATTTCTTTCGAACATCCCGATGTTGTTAGTAGGTACAATCAACACTTCCGAGCCATATGACCAACCTACTGCCGGTGCTATGCCTATGCAGTAGAGTTGACGTCGTCTTTTTTCGCAGTTGATCGACTTTTTTTTTTCTTTTTTTGACATCGGGACTCGAACCTGGAACATTCAGCCACCCCAACTTAACTCACTAGTCGGGCTTCTTACCAGGAAGTAATGAAAAATCAGACTCACCGATAAACAAGGTATAAGCACAACTGTCTACACTGACAGGTCCACAATGAACTGTAGGGTCAGTGGCGATTAAATACAAGCTAGAACTAGATGTTTCCAAATCATCCTGTCCACTCGACTCTGCAAGAGTACTTTAAGCGGAAGTACTAGCAATTCGGGAGGCATGTCAGGCGATAAGAGTTCATCGGACCTATGAAAGAACAGGATAAAGAAGAATTTGCTCGCCCAATTCCACAAAACCCTGATATGGGTCCCAGGTCATAGGAACATTGAAGGCGATAAAAGAACCGCCAAACTGGCAAAAAAATTGGTCCATCATATGAATATTTGCTTAATCCGCTAGAAATTATGAAGAGTGGTATCTCCAAAAGCTTCCTATCGAAGGCAAACCAAGGATGGAGCAGGTTAACCCATTCTGCCATATCTCGAAAGAGTTACAAATTGCCAAGGACAACAGAATATATAAACACAACGCTTATAGACATAACAAGACATGCGGTGGTCAGCACTGGAAACTGGGATAACCTAACCTACAGCACCTACTTCAATGGGAACCAGACAAATGGCGCGATAAACCATTCCTCAATAACCTCAAACTAACCAGCTAACTAACCTAATCGAAATATCGTGTTTTCTTAATCTTGCAGGATGGATCTGAAGGTTCAGACCCATCTCTACTGCTCTTGATAAAGCCACTTTAACCTTCAGCCCTCTCGGGTCTTTTATATAAAAACCTTCCTATCTTGCCTAAATCTAAACTAACTTGCATTGTTCGAGGAGCTCAGGAACTAAGTCCGCACAGCCTTCAGTCCATAACACCAGCTTGTGAAACATTCTAAACGAGAATTAGCTCTTAGGACGTTATTAGTCTTAGCTTGGGCCTGCTTAAACAGTAGTCCTTTTTCCCTGACTACGATAATTTACAATTGGATTACCTCCGTTTTGAAGATATCATTTCAGAACGATCTGGATCATAATGTTGTTTGTGTTTTTCTTGAATGAATGTTTGACGACAATATCCCTCTACATACATTGTTCTTAAATAATCTCGTCCTGTATACAAAACTCAGAGGTAACATTAAAAATTTTACATCTTAGGTTTCAAGTTTCATTTTATTGTTCTCATATCAGTCAACTGCAGGAGCCCAACAGTTGCCTCTTGCAGCAATCTCCCATAGAACGGTGAAAAAAAAAAACACAAAAGAATAACTTACCTTCAACAACGGTGATGACAGCAATATCCTTGTGTCATATCCTTATGACTTGTAGAATTTTTTTCTCTTCGTTCACAGGATGACAAAAGTTCATTATACGAGTTCTCATGCATTCCAAAGGAGAGAAAAAAAATACACATCGTCGACATTGCAATGAAGCAAAGGTGGCACAATGGAGTTCGTTTAACAAACACAATGATGTTTGGAGGAAACTTATTTCTGTTTAAAGTGACAAAGTTTGAGTTTGAAGCCTTAAAGTGTTGTATGACATTTTTATTCACTACTTTTCGATTTACGTAAACATTTTCATCGTTAGCTTTACCTCTAATTTATTCAAGGACTCTGTGCTCTCACTTTTAACAGTCAATAATTAAAGGCTCCAGACCGTCGGGAACAATTGAAAATTTTGCAATTTAACACTTGGTTACTTTTACAAAACCGTTTCCAACTTCTCAGGCCAATCAAAAAAAAAAAAAAAAAACGATTTTCCAAAAACAAGTCAAAAGAAAAAAAAAAGTTTTTCCAAAATTATTTTGCGGTGAAGTTAACAACGATTTTGTGCTCCTTTTGTGGTTGGCGCCATTACAAACACTCACACCCAGCTACTGGATTCACGACGATATGGATACCAACCAACGAAGGTGGGAAAAGGATTTTTATGGCAAAAGTTTGCCCAGATTTTATTATTTGTTCAAAGTGTTTAGTGCTCCTGTGAGAGTAGGAAATAAGCACTTGTCCCAGTTCTCATAAGTTGATGTCGAACACGTGAACTGAAAATGCAATATAAAACTATTTTACATTTTTTATTGGGGGTTTTATACCTTTGACGGAACTATCTAATAAAACATACAACGTTGGTTTGATTGTAAATTTATATTTATGTATAAGTGGACTATGAATGGAATTGGATAATGGGTTCTTGTTATAGAGGGGGGTAGGTCTATTCAGGTGTTGGGTATAAAATAAGGCAGGATGTTTTTAGAAATCGCGTTTGATTCGTAGCTTAGTGGGTAGTTCGTTAGAGTTCCAAGCTAGCTTGCACTTAATCGAGCCCGATTCAGCTCGAGCTTACACTAGATCGAGCTCGATGGAGCTCGAGCTTACACTATATCGAAATGGACCAAAAGGTTTTTGCGGCATAACTTCTTCGCAGGCAATAACAAGCCTCCGAGAGTGTAATCTGTCATGAAAAAGCTTCTTAATCCGCTCGGAGTCGGCAATAAAACTGTAGGTCTCTTACATTCGAGCGAAAAATACAACAATCACAACATGAATGGTTGCGGAAACCTAGACCCTGACTTTCTATTAGGTAGGCAGGTAGGTAGAAGTGGATGAAACTGGTGAACCTTCCAGAGACACAAGTAGCGTGGATGCGATGTTTTGATACCACAACTCACGCGACCTGGATGTTGATGGGCATAGCTTAAAGTGTAGTTTTCAGATCCATCCTGTGGAGTTGAGAAAATTGATAACGTTGCTGAATTTTATGTCAGAAATCTCAGAAAGTTCCTTGAAAAAGGGGTTCCCGAGAGTGCGCTGTCTGGCTTTGGCAAGTGCCAGGCAGTCACAGAGAAAGTGGAATAGCGTTTCCTTTTCGTGTGAATTGTCGCAACTACGACAGTGGGGGTTGTAGTTACGGGACGCCTTACTTGGCAGCATGTGGGCCAATTGGCCAGTGGCCCGTGCTAATTGCTGTGATTCTTGTTGTCTCGGTTCGGGTTCTATGGATTAAGTTATTCGTCCTGTTTTTATTGCAGGCGGGGCCAAATCTGTCTGGATATAGCAAAGGTTGCAAGGCTTTTCCACCTAGAGTTGGCAATAGAGCGAAAATGTTGGACATTTTTGCCCTAGCTAATCGGTAGTACCTCCGCCTGGAAAACACTGGAAGAGTCTGGGAGGCAATACAATTTGGATACGTTCAGTTCCGCTGAGAAGATACCTGCTCTAACGCCCCACTCCATCTTGGAGTCGTCGGTGAAGATCGATACTTGGTAATTGGTATTGGTAGGTTATTGTTCCATTTCGACCTTTCCGGAAAGTGAACCTCAATTTAAGTGTAGTAGTCGAGTAGTCAGTTATGGACTCTCTATTAGATGTCGTGCCAATTTATTTGTATTTGTAGATAGAACAGCGACAGATCCAGTGGTATCATAAGGGACCTCTTCTGGTCTAAGTTTGTCTGTATGTACTCTAGTTTGGACAGCCACTCTTCTATCACTCTTCGTTATAAAAACTCCTACAACACCCTTCAATTTTCCAGAGATGATATCAGGAGCCTTGTGGGTAGGCTTTCCAACCACTGACAACTTATGTAGATATCACCGAAATAAACATAATTCAGAAAACTGAATCCCGAATCTGTCTAGAGGAGGACGAAACTACTCACCACGTAGGTTCTGTGTATAACTAGGATGTAGGTCTCATTCTCGACAAAAAGCTCAGCTGGAAGCCTAATATCCTCGAGCGAGTTAAGAAAGACACCACAGCTCTGTACTGCTGCAAATAAGCAATAGGAAGTAGGTGGGGCCTACAACCTGGCATAACTCACTGGCTTTATGTTTCTGTTACTAGACCAATCTTAGCAATCAGCATAATTGTCTGGTGGAAAGCCACCAAAAAGTGCAAAGATCGGCCTGTATAAGTATCAGTGGAGCACTCAGAAACACCCCCAGGGCTGCTCTAGACACTCTGTTCCATCTGCTTCCTCTAGATATTTACAGTAAACAAGTGGCAGCCAGCACAGCCATATGTATCAAAGAACTTCACCATTGGTCCAACCTGCGGGTTTGACACTCCACCATTCTGAACAAACTAGAATTCCTTCCGAAAAGCACCGACTACACCCTTCAACGACTCATTTTTGATAAAAACTTCGTTACCACTATCCCTTCCAGACTTGACTGGAAGGATGATTTTGAGCTACAACGAAAGGGATCCTTCTGCTTCCTCACAGATGTCTCTCAAATAGAATCGGGAGTGGGCGGGTGTGTATTCTCAAAGGATATGAACGTTAACATTTTTTTCTGTTTGCCTGACCATAACAGTGTCTTCCAAGCCGAGATAATAGCAATCAAGGAAGCTCTATCGTGCCTGAAGTATAATGTACCTCGGGATATCACAATTTTTACTGATAGTCAGGCTGCGATAAAATTCCTGAGATCTGTCGCTTTCAATTCAAAAACAGCCCTTAATTGTCGCTTGTCTCTTAACGAGATGGCTGAGCATTTCAAAATTCACCTTATATGGGTACCGGGGCACAGAGACAATCCAGGCAACTGCATGGCGGATTAACTCGCCAGAGAGGGCACAACTCTACAAATTCTTCCGGAAAAGGGGAATTTAAGTATGCCTCTCGCCACCTGCAAATTGCTTCTTAATAGAAACGCGATCAACATCGCCAATCACAGATGGACAGTAGGGAGTACCTGCCTCATCACTAAGTAGATCTGGCCAAAGCTGGATCTCAAACGCTCTCAATGTCTCATCAGACGGAAAAGATTGCTAATAAGCACCTTCGCAGGAGTCATAACGGGACACGGCACCACCGTCAAGCATGCATGTAGGCTGGGCCTCCTTTACAATGACTTCTGCAGAAGTTGCATGGACGAGAAGGAGGAGGAGGAGACGATTCTCCACCTTCTCTGTACATGTCTGGCCCTCTCAGCTTGAAGAAGAGCACACTTGGGATCCAGCTCATTTAACAACCTTAGTGAACTGGCTGACATCAATATATGTAGCCACCAGCGGTTCATGGCAAGCTCCGGCGGCGAGTAGTATTTCTGATGAAATACAGATCCTAGTGGTAACAGAAAGGACCTTATCCGGTCAAAGTAAGGTTGCACCTGCAGCCTGCCACTCCTATCTAACCTTACCTAACTAGGTTGTAAGGTCTCGGTAATGGAATCCTTACTTAACAAGATTTGCAAGTGCATCCACAGGAATTGTTCTCATCTTCGTTTGGAAGATACACGCGGCACAATAGATTCATTAGGTCGCATTGTCCTCGCCGTAATGGCAGCAATTCGCATTCAGTGTCCTATGACCAATCAAGAATCTACAAACAAAGTAAGAGCTAAGTGTCCCGCTGATCTAGTCTAAGCTCTGCATCGGAGACTGTATCAGAAGACAAGCTACGATCTCTAAATTTGTATCGTTTTGCATCCTGCAAACAATAAAATCACCAACTTACCTATGAGAAGTAATGAAGTTATGTTTTCGAAAAAAGTTTATAGTGTATCACAGGCATCAACTCCCCCACTAATCCACTTCCCCTTTCCACAAAAGAAAACAAATTATCGACAATTATTACCCCGAACCGAATAATTTATCCATCAACAGGGTAACTTTCACCAAAGTTTAGTCATTTTTATGCTAAGACTTCCCTTATTCAGGCAAAACTATGCGCAAAATTTCTCCTCTCACATGTATGTGTTTGTTTACTCCTGGCAAACATTCCACCGTCACTCATGACTTCACCTACACTAAATTACAAATAAACATCCAATAATCTCAAATAAATGTCAAAAAGTAGCTATCAAAGTAAGTTATGGCGACATTTATAACCCCCAAGTCGGTTTTGGTGGGGATAAGGCACACAAAACACATAAGAGGGCACCTTCGATAGCGTTAAGTATCTTGTTTGTGCTATATGGCCATTTAGGGGCCAGGAATTTCCAAGGTTATTTTCTCTCGTCAATTCTAAGGGTGGGGGTGCGCACTTCGTATCGATACTCCCTTCCCATAAAATATGTGAGCCGAAGTTGGTCTCCCGATGATTTGTTGGAATGTCGCTGAAATTATAAACTATCGTCTATCACCCTTTTATTATGATGTCCCATTAGTCAATAATGTTGGATTATCCCCATCTTGGAGGGTTGACGGGACACGACTAAGACGGTAAAAGGCAGTAAAGACAACTTCATTGTTTTACGTAGTCCGATGTCGAAAAGTAAATCAAATATTGCTGTACATGGAGCAATTTACTTTTTGGCAAATGCAACATTTAATTTTTGAATATGTTTCGGTGAAGCGGCAGATAACGGTGTTCATAAATAATTTTTTATTGCCTTCTTAAACCCTTGTAAGGCGTAGAAGTTAAAATCGCATTGTATCGCGTTGAAGTGGAAAAATTGACTGCAAGATGCCCGCCCGGCTTATGGTTTATTTCTATGAGAAGGGCGATGCACTAATAACTCAGAGGCTGAGACGTATAAAGTTTTTGCCAGGACTTTTGGTGAAGAAGAAAATAAATCACAATGTAATTGTATTTGTCGCACACGACATAAAGGCGGACATTTAATGAAGATCTAGAAAGCGTCTTAAGTCATTGCGCACGACTCTAATTGGCTATCGAAGTAATACCCATCCTTTCCTATGCCTCCGTAGTCTAGAGACCCGTTGCTGAACATAAAAGAACTAGTGTGGTTTACTGATGGTTCAAAGATGGGCTCCGGTGTTGGTGCCGGTATCTATGGCCCTAATCGCAAAGTCTCAAAGGCACTCGGAAAGTGTCCTAGCGTCTTTCAGGCGGAATTACATGCCATTGATACTTACGCCACTATTATTCTCGACTCCGGGATAAAGGGGGTAGCTATCAATATATTCACCGATAGCCAAGCAGCGCTCTCGGAACTGAGTTCCCATTACGTTAACTCAAAGGCCGGTCTTGGCTGCTTCATTTCTCTCCAAGACCTCTCAAAGCGATGTAAAGTCAAGCTCTGGTGAGTACCAGGACACAGAGGAATTGAAGGCAATGAGATTACAGATCCATTTGCCAGGAGCTCTTCAGAAAGGTACATAGGTGCCGTAACCTTCTGCGTTCAGATTGAGTCTGGACAGCTGGAAAAAACAAAACTTCGTATCCTACTGGAACAAAACTCAGGGACTCAGACAGGCTAAAGAGCCATCCAACCCCTATCCTAAACTTCATTAGGAAGCTCGAGGATCTCCTTGTCTAACTGGCTTCAGGCACAATAGGTCTTTTAGGTCGAAGTGCCTTATGTGTCTATCGCAGAGCTTAACCAATAATAAAAATAAATAATAAATAGGCTATCGACTTTAGGCCGAATACATACTTAGATAACTCGAGAAGATTGGTGGTTCATAGCGACCTAGATTAGGCAGTACCCCAATCAGAACTTAAGCACCTTTTTGTAAAGCCGTGACTTGCGATAGCCGATTGTTGAAGCATATTTAGCATTATGAAGAGTGCTCCAGGTCCTTAGGGCTTCCTCCGCTATGAATTTTTAAAGGATTGAGCTTCGCCTGGCTGGTCCACCAGGGCATTCATTCCCATTAATGTTTCAATGACAATGAACTCAGAATAACTTTAAGAACACAGCCCGACCGGGTGGTTTCCTTCCAACACTGTTCGATCGGCTTTAAAAATGAAGTAGCCAAATCTAGACCCTAAATGCTAGACTCGAAAAGTAAGAAAAGCACAGTGAGTTCCTACGCCAAAGATATATGCCAAGAGTTGAGACGACTAGAGCGAGAAAGGAGAGAGAGCAAGGAAAACGCATGAAACAGCGCAGAGAACACGAGCACATTCTTGCAGAAATGCGCAGACTTACAGAGACGTACAGACAGACAGATATACGAACATACATGTGCACACAGCAGCACGCATACTTGTAGAGAAAAGTAGCAGAGGGAACTAGATTGTTCTACATACACATACATGGCGGTACCATGTGGCAGCATGGGTTGGTTAAAGCCCCTACACTCTGGCTTTCGATGCTACCTTAAAAAAAAAAAAACTCTTAATAGCGACCTGACAATCTCTGAAGAAGGTCATTTCATTTAGCATCTGCATCTGCCATTTTATTCCTAAGCCCAGTAAGTGCCTTAAGACACATACGCTCATGGCAGCGTTCTGATTCCAAACATTCTAGCCGTAACCACAACCAAAAAAAAAATTCTTGTCAGCCTTCTAACTATACCAAGAGAGAAACCCAATTGTCGAGTGAAGCTCTGATATCCACCACAGACATACCTAAAGCAAATTAAGGTCCTCTCCTGAACGTTGTCCAACAAGTTAATATATAGGAGAACATATTTCTTGTGTTATTTAGCGAAACCCAACTCAACTTTTCGAACTTTTTTGAAAGAAGTTCAAGAGCTAATCAAGGCTTAAGGATCGACTTGATTATCGCAAGAGACTCACATACTCCTAATCTATGTTCATCATTTCAATGATTCCATTCCCTATAAGAACACAATTACCATAAGAAAGTTTACATTTCTTATCAATACACCACAAAGTGGATGAACATCCTTTAAAGGCACATCTTAACAACTTGTAACCCCTGTTTTCAGTTACACTTCTCTAATCTTCAAGTGCCTTCCGGTTTAACTTGCTTCACAATTCACACAATTGCTTACTCAACCTGTAATCAACCATGAAACTTTACAAGCTCATAAAGACTCCCATTAAAACAAACAAGGATAATCTAGAGGGATAACTTCAAAGGTGATAACAGCACGTCAAGCAATTTCTTCCAGAAAAACTTTGAAAGGGAATATTTGAGTGACACACTGTTTCAGTGGGTGCGGTGAAAATGCCTAAAGGTATCTTAAGAGTTCCGCTAAAGGATACATTATACTTGCAAGGAAAGTTCCGCTTATTCAGCTCATTATCTTGTTATGTAGCTAGAGATAGATAACACTCGCGTACACAACTCAAAAACTCCCTTAATGATGTGCCGTTGAAAGTAATACATTTGGTGGTTGATTTTAATGAAGTGAATCCTTTTGAATTTCTTGAAACTTTTTCATAAATCAGGTAGCAAAAGACATTCGACGCCACATTGCCACCAAGAGTGCTATCGTAAAACAGAAAAGAAACTTAAACAGTTGGCAGCTAACTCGAATAAAACATGAAAATGAATAAATTTCCTTGCACATCATAAACAATGACCTGAAACGTATAAAGGGTTTCAGGTCTTTGCAGATACAACACTTTTATTTTGGGTTCTAGTGCCAAAAACTTCGTGAGGTAAATTTACTGTAAAGCTGTTTATTGCAAACTGCGACATAAAGCTTGCTCTCACACACAGACAGTCGTATAAAAAAGATTAAGGATTTGGAATTAAGAAATGTATCAAGGAGGGAAGCTGTCCAAACGTGGGAATTGTTTTAAATTATAATTTCTTACTTGACTTTACAATTTTTAAACTTTCCTTTAAAAGAGATGGAAAGATGCTTAGGACTTATCATGGTCCACAGAATATTTATGATTCAGCCAACCTCATTACAAAAAATCTCCCAAAGCCGGATTACACGCTAATGGGTCTAGAGTTCAAAGAAGCCTAATGTTCCAGAATGGTCCAGAATGCCATTACTGATCTTCCAGCTTTGTCTTAAGAAGCTTAAGGGCTTGTCTTCCCCATCAAGGTTCGACAGTTTCCGTCTAGGTTAAGATAAGCATAATTTTAATCAGAAAATACTATGGATCTTTCCCAGTAATTGGTAGCGATCTCTGTCTTCGGTCCTTCTTAACGTTTCAGAGCAACAACTTTGAAAAGTTAAGCCAAGGACTGGTCGAATTGCTGTCCACTTTGGTTGTGGAACATGACCTCATTGTGCTAGTGAAAAAGGCGCAGGGTCATAAGTCCATAATAGACTTTTAACCCACCTGAGTGGGTTATAAGCTCACAATTGATTTGTGGACTTACAGTCCATCGAGGTTGGTCAAAGGTCCACACGAAATATCTGTGGACTATTGACTCGCCGATTGTGGTCTTATGGCTCACCTGGGTGGGTTATAAGCTGACAATTGATTTGTGGACTTATAGTCCATCAAGGTGAGTCAAATGTCCACACGAAATTTCTGTGGAGTGTGGACTATTGACTCGTCGATTGTGGTCTTATGGCTCACTGGGGTGGGTCATAAGTTCATAATTACTAAAAGTTCATAACACCAAATGAATATAAGAACAAAAATCGGTTACTTTTCACCGATTTTGGATATAAAAGGACCGTAGCAGCGGAGCGGTGCAATACAGATTCCCAATATTTCAAGGTGTTTCAACAAACTCGCGACAGAATTGTGCACTTATGGCGCACTTCCCATTTTACATTGCCGAATTATAACCTAAAATTTTGTGGATTTTTGGTCCACTTAAGTGGATTATAAGTTCACAATTAGTTTGTGGCATTATAATCCACCCAGGTGGATCAAAAGTCCATCGTGACCCTGCGACAGTGAAAAAAGATTAAGGAAAATCTAAGCATTTAAGGGATCCAAAAAGTAGGTTAACTAATTTATTCATACATAAAATCCTGCAGACAAAAAATTATCTTATCCACGTTTATTTTTTTTAAATGCTACTCATACACATCCTTCGTTTAAAATCAGGACATTCTGTGTACCATAAATATTCTTTCATATAACAGCAGTAGAAGCAGAAGAAAATGTTGAGTGGATATAAACTTTCATTTCCCCATGTTTTTTTTTTCGAAAAAAAGGATGTCCGTAACGGTTGTATGTGGCGTGGAATTTTTTTTTTTTAAGGATAACATTTTTCTTTTTCGCCTCTTTTTACGTTACCCGTTGTTCATCATGTAAAAATGCTTGTTTTTGTTGGAAAAAGCGGAAACTTTGAAAAAGATTACCAATTTCTTTTCTCTTTACTTTAAAAAAAATCGTACCGTGTACGTTGAGAACGCTAAAGGAAAATTAATAAATCCGCTTTTCAAAATGAGATTCATATCGCTGAGGAAAATTTATTGCCCATTCATGACCTTTTAGCGAATGAACTTCTTCTATGTGTGTTAAGTTCTCAATTTTTTTCCTACGAATTTTTCTTTTCTTTTATATCTTAACCGTGTTAAACCCTTGATATATTCATGATTGATCCTTAAAAGTTTTATATAAGTGGATTATAAATACATAGTGGTTGGTAAACGTAGGTGGTACAGATAGTACAGTAGATACACAATTACTTTGAGAGTAAGCATTTGAATGCTTCGATGTTTTTGGGCCTTTCCTGCATTAAGTCCTTTTTTTTTTAATTTTTGAGCTGTAGGCAGACCATGCGTTTAAAAAGCATATCATGAATATCTTGAATTAAGATTGCATGTACAAACGCTTCGTTGAAATACTATGCGATGGCTTTGCTAGATTTGTTCCAATCTCCAAGACCAGAGTTTCATCCAAGCCTCCTTGGTATAATAAACAATTAATTCAATTAAAGAATTTAAGAAATAAAGCATTTAAGATGTTCAAGAAATTTAACACGCAAAATCATTATGAGAACTTTAGCAAATTGTGTAAAGATTTCATATGGCTTAGTAAATTTCTTCACAAAGGTTACATCATGTCTATTGAATGTAATATTAAACAATAGAAAATCGTTCTGGCAATTTATTAATTCTAAACGAAAATCAGTTGGAATTCCAAATTCCATGCTTTACAAAAACGTGGAATCGTCTAATGTTGAATCAACTCTAGACCTTTTCGTTACCTTCTATGAATCTGTCTACCCAAATCATAATTTGATTCCAAATGTACGAAGAACTATCAGTAGTTGTGTAAACATTGGTTCACTACAACTAAGCTTTGAAGGAGTACTCCTGGCTGTTCAGTCTCTTCAACCAAATCCTAATTGGGGTGCTGTTGGTATACCTGCCATAATACCTACTAAAATATCGTAGTAGTTCTCTTTGTACTCCTTTGTTGAACATCTTCAACCGTTCTCTATCCGAAGGAAATTTCTTAGATGAATGGAAGGTGTCATTTCTTGTGCCATAAGTCTGAAGTATATGTAAACTCTCAGCGATTCCCAAAATTTTTGAAAGTATCGTGAAAAATAGACTTGAGTTTTTGACGAAGGAATGTTTATCGGAAGCTCAGCATGGGTTCGTTTCTGGTCGCTCCACTGTTACGAACTTGGCTTCTTTTTCTTCGTACGCAATTAATGAGTTTGAGAATTGGATCTCATCTTTTCTCATTGGTCGCACTCAACGAGTAAAAATTAGAGGTTCGCTTTCAAAAACGATAAAGTGTACTTCCGGCGTACCGCAAGGGAGTCACTTAGGCCCATTATTTTTCATTATTTTTATTAATGATATTGGCGCAAAATTACAGTCGCCTGATTTTAAAAAATTTAAGTAGCCACTAAGTAACAGTCCTTTAACTTTAAGGCTGGTACTTAACTTTGAATTGAATTATAAACAATTTTTAACCTCACTACAACTATTATCGGCCTTAGAACTGACTTACAGCAAATTTTAGTCAAACAAACAAAAAAATTTAAAGTTTGGGAACACAAACACAGTTCAAGGGACAATGCTGTATCAAATTTTGTGACTGTTGACTGAAATTTAAATTTGAAAAGTTTATTTTTATTTTTTTATATCTTCATCCTGAGAAAATATTTTGTGAAGTTTCGTTTTAAAATTGACAGATGACATATGGTTAAAAGCCCACTTTAAAAGTTAAAAGGTACTTTTGGTGATTTTAAAGTTAGCGCGAGCTGATAACTATAAAGTGGGTTTTATGTCGACTATAAAAATAGAAAACACTTATCTTGACTTTGTTACGTGCTAAAATCTTTTTAAAGTGTACTTTATGCGACTATAATTTTGCGCCATTGTTTCTGTAGTCAAAAATACTCAGTGTTTATTGTATGCGGATGACTTGGCTTTTAAATGCGTAGAAGATTGTTATTTGATCCAATCCGATCTGAACCATTTAACTGAATGGTGCAGCGCCAATGGCTTACCACTTAACATAATTAAGTGCAATGCGATTTCTTTCACCAGAGGTTCGTCTTCTATCGAGTTTTATTACTCAAATAATTCAACTCGTTTGACCAGAGTACATAAAATCTGCTGAACCCTTCTTTTTCTTTCAAAGCCCATATTGAATATATGATTGCAAAAGCTAGGAAGGACTTTAGCGATCCATTTGCCTTATTGTCACTTTTCACTGGGTTAGTTCGACCTCTTCTTGAATATGCGGATGTCATTTGGAATTCTGCATATTCTACCTATTCCGATAGACTTGAAAAGGTTCAGAGGCGCGTTACAAAATATATTTTTTATAAAATGCATTGGTTCCCTTCTCCAAATTACAAAGTAAGATATCAACTCCTTGGAATTAAATCACTGAAATCCCGACGACAGATGCATGATGTAATGTTTATGAGAGACTTACTATGCTACCATGTAAGTTGCTCTACTCTGCTCTCGATGGTACCCATATATGCTCCATCTAGATCCTTAAGAATAAGGCATCTTTTCTTTCGGCAAAGTCATAGAACGAATTTCGTTCAAAATGAACCCATATCCAGAGCCATACCAGCTTTCAACAGTGTTTATAGCAACATAGATGTATCTTTATCTAGAGATAATTTTATACCCAAACTATTGTATATATTTATATTCTAAAAAGCAAATTTGTAACGTCTGTTAGCTATGTAATAACGCTTGAAGATGAATAAATAAATAAAATGAAAAAAATAAAATTTAAATTCCTATAATCACAGAAGCAATGCAGTCAGTTAGGGATGTGTAAAAGCCGTAAATATGCACCCTTTACATTTTCATTCATTTGCAGGACTATTTTGTATATCTCTAGCTATGTTATGTAGTGCTAGACAGGTGCAACCGAAGTGAATAAGTATTTCATCCCCAAACGCAGTCCTGCAAATTTCTTAGGTGTTGGTTCAAGGTTATTGCCCTGTGCTTCCGATGCTTGTTCAGGAGTAATCTATAAAAAGGAAGAAAACTTTGCCTATCTCAAAGCATTACTTTTTAGATTTTTCTTAGAACTTAAGTAGATATGGTACAGCATAACAAGAAATACCTCGCCTACCGCCTGACAAGTCAAAAAATATCCATCGCATTCAAGTTCAATTAAAGGACACAATACAAAAAAAAATAAAATACACTTCTCCTTGCTTCAAGTCCTTTCGCCGCACACTACCCCTAAACTGCAGCGTAATAATAAAAAATAAAAAAAAAACCCCACCTCGCACCTCGAGGGTGGATTTGCAATGGCGATTCCATTGCACAAGTAATCAGTTGTGGTTTTCCAACACCCGGTTTCTTTTATTCAACGTGATGTCTGGGAACAATAGGTCTGCCAGTGAGAGAAGTCTGGCGTTGTAGATGACACCGGAATGACATCTAATTTCCACCTATAATTTCACATTGTTGTTGTCCTTTTTTTTTTATTTCAATGTTTTGTTCGTTATAAGGAAAATATTACTTTTTTTTTCCATGAAACACAGTCAAAACAGGGGTGGCAAATGAAAAATTCCTAAGGCAATGGAATTTCACCTTGTTGAATGTGTATGATTAAGACTAGCTATATTGTCTGGCTAGGAACGTGATGTATTCATCTATCAAATAGTTTGTCATTGTTGATTTGTGACTCATTACAGTTTAACTGACACCAGATTCAACACTCAATTTGAATAAAGGTATATCAATGCACTTCACATATACTTATGTACTCGTACATTCAATGAAATATCCTTTCAAAGAAAAATCCAAACAGAGAACTGAATAAGCAACTTCATTGATCATTTG
Organism: Criorhina ranunculi; assembly: GCA_951813785.1. Taxonomy (NCBI): domain Eukaryota; kingdom Metazoa; phylum Arthropoda; class Insecta; order Diptera; family Syrphidae; genus Criorhina; species Criorhina ranunculi. Next base: position 9,471,021 of record OX638381.1, read on the forward strand.
CAACCTCTGTCATGTAGCCACAAGTCCAAGTACCTCACAAAGAAATTCGAGAAAAAAAAAGGACTTCGAACTCAATTGAGAATATGACGAAGAGAGTGCCTGTGGAAAAATAGGAAATGAAGTCCACTTCAAAGGATTCAAAAGAATTTAGAAGAATATACAAATATCCTGCTCAAAAAAAAACTCAGACACTCACAGCAATGACAATGGAAATTTCTTGAAATATATGATAGTTTCGGTATATCCTTATGCATTGGGATTTCTTCAAATTCCCAAAACAAAAATAAAGGAAAATAGCTAACCTCTCCTTGTGGTCGGTCAATCCAACTTGAAGTTCTGATGTGTCTAGCTCAAGGAAAAGAAAACTGCAAACGGAAAAGGAAACTACTCCACGTAGTCAAACGTGAAGAAAATTTCGAAGGATTCCTGTTGGCTTCAGTTTCTTTACTTTGCACTGTCATTGTACAAAGATGACATGACTATGGTAAAGTGTACCTAGTGCTAGGACGCTTTCGCTTTGACATGCAATTTCAATGCAAATGAGGTAACATCAATGATTTTTACACTTGTCAGTTAAAAGAAGAAGCCCAACCTACCCATGTTTTTGCAGACAGAAGAGGATCCTTGTTGAAAAGGCTGGTTTGCAAGTGCAAAGTTGCAAGTGGTTTCTTTGCCACGATCTTTTGGTTCAAGACCGACTGATAGAACACCATTTTTTTTCGAAACTTGCACAGGCACACCCCACAGCACTCAGACTCAAAGACTGGTCTGTCTGCGTTTTTCAATTTGGGAGCTTTTTGAATTTCATTAATTTCCCATGCTGGGCTGCGTATCCGTTTACCGTTTTCTTAGAATAATTATGCATAATAAATATTCAAATAAAATTATAGATATGATAATGTTTTCTTATAAGGAATTCCATCCCACGTAAATCAACGTTAGGGAAATTTTAAGACAAAGATTTGATTTTGTTCAACGTGCAGATGCGGAGAGTGTGTGCTTCCAAAATAGCCCGTGGGATGCTGTTTCCTTTTGTGTAAACAATCATTTATATGAATCTTTACAGAAAGGGTCGTTGCATTATAATTGACTGACCAGACCATTATGTTTGACAGACCAGTTCCAGTTTTTTTTTGTGAATAACTGGCAAAAGAAACAGAAAGGACTAAAAACCAATCATTTACACGGGGTTGTTTGTTTAATGTAAATTTAAGACGTTTTTGAAGTTATGGGGAACTTTTGTTAGTGTATATCATTGGGATCTTGGAAACTGTGTGGAAATCCGAAGACCAAGGACCACAACTAACGTTTATACCCATAAATCTAGGCTAGGGAGTTTTTTTTATTTTTTTTGTAAACGAAGTTTCTGGTTTTTTTCTCGTGCCAGACTGACCAGGCTCATAAATGAGCAGACTTAGGAGCAAGCAAGACACAATTGGTCGTGTGAAAAACATTCCTTCGGCCATACTTGTCGAAAACATTCAAGGACTCAGACAAGCTAAAATAACTACCCGGCCACAGAGACAAGGTAATGTGAAGACTGAAGAGCTCGCCAAAATAGGTACTCTCAGCACGTTGACGAAAGAGCAGCACATACATATGTAACGGGTGCGCCATATTTTATGTCGGTATGTAAACATTGAAAAACTTTGACATTAATCAACCGATTGACTTGAGTAGACATGTTTTTGAAATGTCCTTTCAGTAGAATTTTAACTATGAATCGCTTCACACCGAAACAACACGCCGAAAAAGTGATGCTGTACATTGAAAATAGTCGTTCAGTTGTGTTAACTCAACGTGCATATCGTCGAAAATATTGTGGCCAACAAGCACCGTCTGACAACACTATTCGTCGTTTGGTGTCGAATTTTGTTGAGCATGGGACAGTGGGAGATTGTCGTTCATCAACGCCCAAGACGTTCCAATGAATTGGTTGAAGCGGTAAGAGAGAGTGTTGCCGAGAACCCACATGTGTCGTATCGTCACCGAACCACCTTACGGCACATTTGAAGGATAATTTGCATTTGTTTCCATATAAAATGCAATTGACTCAAGAATTATTGCCGACTGACCATCCACGTCGCTTGGAATACGGCCAAACAGTCGCTCGAATGGTTGACACTGAACCAGATTTTTGAAAGCCAATTTTGATGCTCGACGGGGCCCATTTTACACTCTCTGGCGCCGTTAACAAGCAAAATTGCCACATTTGGGGAACGGAGAATCCACACGAGATCCATGAAACACCATTGCATGACCAAAAAGTGACTGATTGGGCCGGCATTTTTGCCAAAACCATCATTGGATAAATTTTTCTTCAGAGAAGGCGAAACAGTCGATGGAAATCGATATCGGTGGTTGTTGGCTCAATATGTCTGCCCACAAAATGTGTGTAAAAGGTCTGGACAGTTACTGGTTTCAACAAGACGGGGCGTTATGCTACACTGCAATGAAAGTTCCCTGGACGTGTGCTGTCAAAAAATGGCGACATTGGCTGGCCACCCAGATCTTCCAATTTGACCCCTCCGGACTTCTTTTTGTGGGGTGACTTGAAAAGCAAAGTGTACGCCAACAAGTCTCAGACCATTGACAAGCTCAAGGTAAACATTCGTGCCGAAATCATCACTATACCGCCCGAGATGCTCAAAAAAGTGATGGAAAACGCAGCAAAAAGGGCACATTCTGCTTTGGTTTAGAGGCGGCCACTTGATTGATGTTGTATTCACAAACTTGTCCAAATAAATTGTAAAGGACCAAATTAAATAAAAATACCTCATGTATGGAAATCGGTTTTTAAAAAAAGTTATTCAATATTCGCATACCGACATAAAAGATGGCGCAGCCTGTATACTTATCGCTACATGCAAACACTCACTCAAGCTGGATGCTATCGGCAAAGCCAACAATAGATGGAAGCATGGCCCGATATGTATAGTGTCCAGGCAAATCTAGCCTGAACAAGACCGCGAATTAGCCCTGTAATCTGTCTGTACTCTAGTGAAGACAGCCACCCCAAACCTGGCATAGCAGGGGTCAGCTTCTAAGTATCTAAGTCATGAACAATTAGTTGCACTAGGCAGAGGAATGGTGAATAACATGGCCACGAATAAACATCTGAGAAGATGGTAAAGTATGGCAAGATGCAGACAAGCCGAAATGGCGATTAAATTGTCTATGCCTAGAGGTCGAGGAGATAGCTGCACGTAAACTGAATGTCCGGCACTGGTTAGCAGGTGAAATTACAGTTTCGACTGGTAATGGATTCAAACTCAGAAGATTAGGAAAATATGTTTCCAAGAGGAATACCGAGCAGTGGGAAACTGCCGGAGACATTAGGAGAGCACTTCTGTTTGAAACTACCCGTGGGAGGTAGATGAAAAGAGATCCATTGATGTGGTCTGTTCCGATATCTTTCTAAATCCTACTAATATTATAAAAGTGAAACGTTGTCCGTTTGTTTGTTTGTTCCTCTATAACACGAAAACTACGGAACCAATCAACTTCAAAATTTGCACACAGAGTGGCTATACCTCGGGTCACAGTATAGGCTACTTTTGGTTATTCAAGTGCAAATTAAAGGTGGACGAAGCTGCGGGTAAAAGCTAGAAGTAAATACAATTGGAACTCCTCTCTCAATCGGGTTTTTTTTTTATACTTTTTTACATTCATTTGAATCAGTCAGACCTACCTTTCCTGTACATCACCACATGGAAGAGAGAAATTTGTGGCAACCTAGAAAAAGACTACTTACATGGTTAATGCTTCCTCTTCATCGGGATACCCCTCCCTTAACTAACACTGAACCCCGTCTCCCAATTCACAATTCTTAATCTCAGCTAAAACAATAGCAATAAATTCAATTCAAGTGGCGTAATCTTGCACTTGAATTTTAGAACACATTTCACAACCACCACACTCCCTTCAAGTGTGCAAACTACCCCCATCGCAGCGACATAACAAATCTCAGAACGAATACACATAAAAATTGCGGATAAAACTAGAACTTTTCAAATTCTAAGGAAAAGGCCTATCTCAGTATTTCTTATTTAATCGAAACATTATACGCACATCCACGCAATTTAAAGGTTTTCTCTTAGCCGCTTTTAAAATGGCGCCACATTGTTCCGCTGCCGTAACAGCGACACAGACTTTACTTTAAAACTTTGATAGATAACTATTAACAGAAAAAAAAAGGAAAAACGAAACAAGGACTGTCGTCCTTTTTTATTACACTCTCATTGAAAGCCAAGGAATACCTACATACTTTCCAAGTCGCCTTATCCGATTCAGCTGGACAAATTGCTAAAAGAGCAAAAAGTTCAATCGTAAAATTAAATTATTGAGCGGCTACTAACGGGAGGAAAAAAAAGATAGTTTTTCTCAAGTTCAAGTTGAGGGAAAGGACCAAGCAGGACGCGGGGGAGATAACACGATATTATCCTTCCGCTTGAGTGAAACATTGAACACACACTGCAACAGGCCCACCGAATGATAGTCCCCAAATGTCTGCTGGTGGTGAGGCCAGAAATTATAAATTTTCTTTATCACGTCTGTAATAAGGGCTACTGATGGTTGTTGCCATTTTTGGTTCACTGTGTCGATGTCGTCGTCGTCGGTAGAAAAAAGAAAAAAGAAAATGGAAACAAAGATGTGCGATACAGAGGGGGAGATAATAGAAAAGTTTAGTTTTTAGTTTTTCAGCACATGAAAGAAGATACATTGTGTGGGACGCACAATTTGCCAGGATATCCGTAAGTGAAGTGAAGTAGATTACACTGGACATGACACAAACAGGAAGCACAGACAACGATTTGTGCCTGCCATACGTCTAAAACTGAATACACACCTACGACTGGTGAGCTTAGATGTCTATCCTGGATGTTAGCTGTCCGTAACAGGAGTTTGACAAATTGTTATATTTTACAAAATCAAAATGGCATGAAAAATTCGAACTAGATGGAGGTTGCACATGAAATTAAAATGATGGTGGTTACGAAAGGACATTCAAGTTATTCTTTGTGTTTTAAATCTACACAGTTCAGGGGGAACAAAATAACGTAAAGATCCTTAAAGACTCCATAAGCATTGTACAGCAAAGGAAAAGTGGGTGGGCTCTGAAAACTTTTCGGTATAACTACGAAACCTACAAAACCAAAACGAAGATAGGAACTGGATCTGGAAGTTTTGGAGAATAACTTGCTGTAAAAGAGCTTGATTTGCCTCGTATTGGATCCAAGCTAGTTCAAGATGACTAGATTGCACTTCATTGAAGATTTACAGCAAATGAAAAGCTGGTGGCCCGCTAACAATTTTCATCGGTTCTAAGGCATTCTCGAGGGTCAGGAAAACAGTTTACAAAACCTTGCTTTACGGTGCAGAAACGCAGACGTTAACACAGTCAAATGCATTGTATCTTTGCTTGTTTAGTGTGATGTTCGGTCCAGTTTGTATTGGCGCAGTGCGGAAAAAAAGATTCAACAGCGAGTTGTACCAGCTATGCATCGACATTGATATAATCTTACTTACTTACTAACTCATCAGCCCAGCGACCCTTGGAGGGTCTGAGCCTGAACTTATGCCGCTTTTCATACTACACGTTGCTTCACGTTTACTAGACCAAGGTTTCTGCCATCCGCGATTGCCTGATCTTTAAACCCGAGATTCGGTCTTCCTTTTCTTCTTGAACTAGGTGGCTGGGATTCAAAGATCCTCTAAGCTGAAGCACTCTCGTCCATTCGCTCGATGTGGCCGAGTCATTGCAGTCGACGGTTTTTTGTGGAGTTTATGTTTGCCCCGAGGTAGATAAACTCCTTCACTACCTCAGAATGATAGCTGTCAATTGTAAGGTTTTGACCAAGACGATTTTCGAGGGATCGGTTTTTGGTCGACAGCATGTACTTTGTTTTATCCTCGTTCATCATGAGACCAAATCGTTATGCTTGTTCTTCTATTGCTGTAAAAGCCTCTATAATGGCACCCTGGGAACAGCCGATGATGTCGATACTGTCTGCGTATCTCAGCAGCTAGATAGATATGTTAAATATAGTGCTTTCTGCGTTCTGTACGCCGGCCTTTCGCACTATCTGCTCCAGCACACGTTTAAAGAAGTCACACGACAGCGCATCTCCTTGCCGAAATCCAGTGCACGTTTGGAATAATTCGGAGGTTCTGTTCCCTAGTGTGGCGGCTTTAAAGTCGATGAAAAGAAGATGAGTATCGATTTGAAAGTCGTTAGTCTTTTCCAGGATTTGCCGCAGTGTGAAGATTTGGTCCATCGTCGATTTGCCGGCACGCTGATAGGTGCCGATGAGCCAACTTCCTCTAGGCTGGGTGGGAGAACTACTTTATCGACGGAAGTTGTGTTTTCTTCATACTCTTTCACCCTCGTTTAGTCATACCCACCAAGCAGGTGCTGTAAATGCTGCTTAAATACATCCCCAATTCCCTGTGTATCGGTGACAAGATGACCTTCACTGTTTCGAAGGGCCTGACTTCCTGGTCTGTAGGCTGCAGCTACGCTTTTAGCTTTTTGATAAAAGCTTTGCATTTTGTTATTCCTCCTCCCTTCTTTTGGCTCTGTGCTCGTCCCACGTTGCCTGGTCATTGATATAGTCAGGAAAGTGCTAATCCAGAGATTTCTAGAACATGTGCAGCAGATGACTATTAGCGCCACCCGAAGGTGAAAAGAGACCTTAACCAACTTGATGTGTGAAACTGAAGACAGGTTACTTAAGACCGAGCTGGCTGAAGAGGCTTATTGGTTGAGGTCATGGTATATACCGGGTTGTAGCGCCATGAAGTGACGAAAGATTTTAGAAAGTTTTGACTGAAGGCAAAACGAACCTAAAAAGACAAACTAACAGTTAATTATTTGTTCCCATGCCTAGCTATAGTCAGAGACGCTATAAACCACATTTCATTAAAATTTAAAAATCGATAGAAGTTTTTTTTTTCAAAAAAAGAAGAATAAATCAATAAATTCACATCACACTAGCGAATAACTACGTATCTGTGACCTTTAACACAAGTTTTTACACCCCTCATCCCTATATACTCGTAACTTAAAGTTTTCTAGCCGAAAAAAAAAAATATTCTCAGACGTGCATTGACTTTATCCAAAGTCCAGGCAGCTACCCAAGAAGCAACAAAAAAAAAATTGTAAAATAAAACTTTAGAGTGCAATGTTCGCCATGTTGAGGCAGTATACTAGCGTTTTGTCTTTTTCGCTTCCATCCTTCCATCCTTAAGTCATGCATTTCAATAATACAATTTCTGCAATTTACTTGTTGAAGGAGGCGAACAAAAAAAAAAGGATAAACTTGAAGGAGAACGTTGAGATTTCTGTTTTTATTAAACGAATCCTGAAAAAAGAAAAGAATCGGAGATAAAGGAACCATCCAAGGTCATTTGTGATATAAAAAAAATATCGATTATCCTTAGAATGTGGTGAAATATTTAATTTCCTTTTTAAATAGCCCCGAATCGAACTTTTCTTATATAAAAACCGAGATAATAAATTGTTAACGTGACGTTATGTGAATCAAAATAGGACAATATGTACGAGTATGTATCCATTTAAAGCACATAAATATACGCTTCTTGACGCATACCCATTAACTGTTTTTTTTTTTTACCTACCTGTTTAAATAAAACGTTTGTTTATACATAAATTTATGGATAAAAACACATGCGCTCTACCATGAGTGGGTTTGGTTTTAATAAAAATTAGACGAATAAGGTAAGCAATCATCTCGAAGGTGGACTTTTCCTTATTACCAACAGTCATCATCTGAAAAATATTATATACTTATGTGTTGTAAGCAAAAAGGACCAACAAAAAAAGGACTTTAAAATTGAAACAAAAAAAATTGTTTAATGCTTTGTGTAATGTAGCACACTGATTTTTCCTTTAGGTAAAACTAGGATACATAAGGTATCCTACATTGACGTGTGTAGCCTCTATACATACCTAGAGTCTCCTATTTCATGAGGGGAATGAACAAATTTCTTCCCCACTTTCTCCAAGTTTGTCTTTGTATGCGAAGTAGGTAAAAATATAAAGATGTGTGGAATATACATACATCGAGAAAAATTATAAAGAAGCTTTACTAAATGAAAGAAGCTAAAGAAAATGTTGATGAAAGCTTTCCGAAATTTTTAAAGGTACATATCTTGAGAGTATTTTATTTCTACATATAACATATCTCTGAATTTAAGGATATGAGGAGGATATCATTCTGGTAAGAATCCAAGTGCCAGGGAGATTATATTCTATTTTAATTATTTTTAATTGTTTTTCTGAAATTCAAGAGTTGTTTGAATTTTTGAGACTTGAATTCAAATTTGTACGTTGTACGTTGTTAAGAAAAAAATCTTTTATTTATTTAGATTTAAAAATTATTAGGTGCGCAAATAAGTTATCGTTGTTTTTTTTTTTTTTTTGATAAAAATGCAAGTTTATGCTGGAAAAATTGTTACAAATGAATCATTCAAAGTATTGCCCATTGCTAGCTACAACTTTTTCCCATCTTTCTGGCACAGCTCGAATGCTGTTACGGTAAAAGTGTGTTCATCTTTTGAGGTTCTCCACGAATCAAGCCATTTTTTTATGTCTTCATATGAGCGGAACTGCTGCTCAGCTAGACCTTGTGCCATCGCACGGAACAAGTAATAATCGGACGGCGCAATGTCTGGGGAATATGGCGGGTGGGGTAGGACTTCCCATTTGAGCGTTTCCAGGTAGGTTTTAACGGGTTTGGCAACGTGGCGTGCCTCTGCTCGTATTGTAGCCGTTTTTCGTGCTCGGCTCAATCGCATCAATTGAAGTCGATACCTTTCCTCAGTGATGGTTTCGTTGGGTTACAAGAGTTCATAGGAAATAACACCGACCTGGTCCCACCAAATACACAGCATAACCTTCGCAGCGTGAACATTCGGAATAGAAGCATGACTGGGCAGTCCCCATGACATTCTTTTCTTTGTGTTCCTGTAATGAATCCATTATTCATCACCCGTCACGATGCGATGAAGAAAATCATTCCTTTTTTGCTGGAGTCGTTGTTCACAAGCGAAAAAACGACGCTCAACGTCCCTAAGGAACCCAAGTTCCTTGTTTTTTGAATCATTCCCAAAATGCATGCAATCGCTGACAAATGGCTTGGCGGGTATTTCCTAATGCTGAAGCAAGCTGTTCTTGCGTTTGGAACGGATCCTCATCGAGCAATGCCTCCAATTCAGCGTCAGTTTGTCCTTCCTTTACGCGGACGGTCTTCAACATCAACGAAAACACCGTTTTTGAAGCGATGGAACCAATCACGGCACGTTGTTTCACTTAGGGCAGCATCTCCGTAAACTTTTTGAAGATCTCAATGTGCTTTACCCGTCGCCGTTTTCTTCGAATGAAAGAAAAAAAAACAACACTTCCCGCAAATAACGATTATTTGGCACAAAATCAGACATTTTCACACATTTTCGGTATCGTAAATTTATCATGGTTCTTCATTGGTATGTTTAAGAGTTCGGAACTAGATCCGTCCTTGCCCCTTATCTTTGTACAAGTCCCTCTAAGCAGTACTCATTCCAGAACTGTCTATGAAACCCTACATAAAGACAATATGCGGTCAGTTCTCGATAGGAAGAAGGGTTTGCCCAGTTGGTGTCAGACGACCGGGAAATCCGCGCCGAAATTCACGCTGCACCGACGCATTATTTCGCAAACAAATCGAAACAATTATTCGCTGTGCTGATTGGGACCTTAAGCGGACACGGATTCTAGAGTTGGTAGAGTATCCACTGTATTAGAAAAAAGTGACAGGGTGGTGAACATTTTATTCCGACAACGTATTCGTAATTCGCCCCCCTCAAGCGAAACAGGTCACCAGTCATTGATGGAGATCATCCTGATAATCAAGAACTCATTGGAAACTATTTCCATTATCAAGATTTCAAGATAGTTGCTTTCCTTGATATTGGTAAGATTCAGGTACCATAAGTGAGTGGAACTGAAGCTGGTTAGTATTTGGGTATTTGAATCCAAACACAAATATTTTTAAGTTCAAAAGTTATAATTTTTCAGAAGTCCTGCTCTCAACCGCCTCTGTTTCATTAAGAGAGAAGATCTCTCTTTGTTTCTTACAATGCAGTGTACTGTTTTGTGAAGAAACCTGACAAAAGCACCCTAAACTCCTTTTCAATTTGGATAGGAAGAACTGTAGAACAATGGTTGGATCGATCACAGGACAGAAACATGGGAATCATTGAAGGCACAACATGTGTGTCTTTTTTTTTTTTTTGCTCCGAGGGTGGTGTCCAGAATGACTGGGAAGAATTATTGATGCTGTTGCCATTACTTATAATTCACAGTATTTCTTTCAAACATCCCGATCATCAAGACTTTCAAGCCATATTGACCACCCTACTGCCAGTGTAATGCCAATGCAGTAGAGTTGACGTCAGTTTTTTTTCGCCGTTGATCGACTTTTTTTTGACATCGGGATTCGAACCTGGAACCTTCAGCGTGACAAGCGATGATGCAACCACTACACCATGGCCACCCACCTTGTCTCATAAGAAAGGATAAGACGGTGTATTTTCTCAGTTTTATTCATACGAATTTACTGTGCATAAAGATAGACTTCATCCACTCCCTATCCCTAGTAGAAATCCTCTATTAGAATACAAAAAAATTTCATTCTCTCTTGAGACGTACAAATACAGTGGACCAAAAGAAAAGCCCTTCAATAGAATACTTCAACTATTCTACAAGTCATTCGTTTTCACAATAGTCAAACTCGAATCAACACAATAAATAAATCTATTGGGGATGTACTCCATATAACCCCACTGAATGCCCCATGTCACTCGACACCAAAGTAGCATAACACTTTCAAAATGTTTCAATAAAAAAAAATATGCACGTAGGTACCATCCATCCTCTTCACATCAAACACAGCCGCAACACTCGTTTTACTTTGCGAATTTTCTTTGACACTGACAACGAAAATAAACATCCATCCGTAAACTGCATAGAACACCTGCTAACCGATGTTTACATGCATCTATGCACGCCGCCACCGCCTCCGTTCGGTGCCATTAATCAAATCACTTTTGTCGGCAGGTTTCACGTTCGAGAATTAATATTAATAATTAATAACACGAATCCGGTAAACGACATTGAATTAGAAGGCATACTGCGACAGCGCTGCATCTGTATTTATTTATGGAAGACTCTGTAAGAAAGTCCGCTTCAATTTTTGGAACATAAAAGTGAAATCATTCGCACAGATACACCATATATACGTATACTGTATACACATCCTCTCTCCACTGCAGCAAAGGTGGAAAAATCAACTTTTCTTCGCAATTGGCTTCCGGCCAAGTCGCCGTCAGAGAATGTCGGCGTACGTGCAATGAATTTTAATTGACCGTACCAGAATCGACGTACGGTGATTCTGTTGGTCTTTTTTGTTGGATGGATACATCGTGCCACCCTCGATATAAAAATGAACTTGCAGTTCTTTAAAGGAAACAACAGCTGTACTAATACCTGCGAGGACCAAGAGGAACGTGGTTTCCAACCACTCACAGATGTTGAAGGTGCTGCAATAACCCGATAGCTATGAGTCTCGACTCACGCTGGATGGGAGTTTCTTGTAAGTTGACTATGCCTCTAGGGGTTTATTTCAAATTGAATGCTGGGGCTGTTTTTCAAAACGAACAGTGAGGTGCGAGAGTAGTCCATTCGTCCTTGTTCAGTTCGTTTGAGCGATGTAATTTGTAGAAATACGACGACTGATGCTTACGGGGTTGAATTGAGTAACTTTTGGTGCTCCACGTGATGAGTAATGAAGATGGCAATCGTGTTTGCCAGTGATGGTGATGTCTTATTTTTAACACCTTGCTTGTGTTGAAAGGATGCATACAAGGGTGACTGGTTGATTGGAAGTGAGAAAAGCATCTTTAAGTTGTACACAGTTAGGGTAGTTTGTCAGTTACCGAAATTCAAAGGATGCAACTTATGTATTCCATCACCATTATCAAAAAGGTAGCCAGGAACACCTGCAAAGGAAGGATGTACACTATGGGGTTGGAGGTGGTAAGTGAGCTCAACTCAACTCAAATGTGACAGTTTGACAGTCCGCAGCACCACAAACGGGTGGACACAACTCCAAAAATCACTCAGTCAGGAATTAAGACGGTTTCCTTATTATCTTGGATAAGGATAAGCTCAGGAGATGGAAGGAGTATTTCGTAACGAGTTTCAAACTTAAATGAGTCTTAAGAGGGAAAAAAAGAAAAAGGTGGTCCTACAGTCCGGGATGGACCTAGGCCTCAACCAACAAGCGTCTCCAGCCAGTTCGATCTTTAGCTAGCTGCACGCGCAGTTGGTTGAGGTTCCATTCAACTTACTTGCGCCACCTGAGTCGAGGTCTTCCACTACTGCACTGTCCCTCGGGGGTGGATTCGAAAATTTTTCGGACCGGAGCATTGGTGTCCATTCGCTCTTAATGACCCAGCCACCTCAGTCGTTGGACTTTCACTCTTCTGGCGAAGTCAATGTCGCTGTACAGCCCGTGCAGTTCGTCTTTTTATCTCCTCCTCCATTCACCGTCTATGCAGGGACAAGATCGAAAATAACCCAACGAACTTTCCTCTCGAAGCAGCCAAGAGCACCCTCATCCATTTTTGATAAAGTCCATGCCTCTGCGCCGTAGAGCAGGACTGGGATTATGAAGGTCTTATAAAGGGTCACTTTGGCTGAATAAGCAACATTGAGATTGCAAAAGCGATGGGTATTGATGGCATTCCTGCTAAGCGGCTATATCCACTCCCAAAGGGTAGACAAATTAACGCTTTCCAAGAGTGAAATAATGCATAAAGATGATCAAACTACCAAAGGAAAGCCTATGGAATGTGATCTTCCAACAGTAACCCAATTAAAAAGTCAAAAAATTCTGGACATGATCAGAGAACATTTGTATTCAACCCTTGAAGTAGGATAGCACTTGGTGGATCATAATTTGGTCAATAAAGTCGAAGAGTCTTGCGACCACCACAATGTTAGGACTTTTAACAAGGAAACCAAGCGTCTCTTCGAGATGCGTTTCGCTTAAAAGTGTGGGGTTGTGGGGGACAGCTAAGAGATTTGACACAGGTTCTAGTCTTCAAAACAACCAGAAACCAGACAAACCTGCGAGAGTATAATCTGTCATGTTTGTGTGTGAAAATCCTACTAATATTATAAAAGTGAAACGTTGTCCGTTTGTTTGTTTGTTCCTCTGTAACACGAAAACTACGTAACCAATTAACTTCAAATTTTGCACACAGAGTGGCTGTATCTCGGGTCACACTATAGGCTACATTTGGTTATTAAAGTGTAACTTCGCAAATAAAAGGTGGGCGAAGCCGCGGGTATAAGCTAGAAATTTATAAACGTCTTGAGTTGAGTTCGATCCTAATTGTTTTCTTTTTTAAAGTTTTTATGGCCAGTAGTAAGTGTATATAATCGACTTCCAACTAGGGTAGTTCTCTTTAGCGGTTAGATGAATCGATCATCCAACTTTACCGTCACAATTTCAAGAACAAGAAATATTTGCATTAGCTTCTCTTCGCGAAAATACATAATTTGTTTTGCATTTTTGCTACTTGTGCTATTTATTTTTATTGACACTCGAAGCAAATCTTTTTCTATCCCCCAAGAATGGAGTACCTACCCTTAGTTGAAAAAAAATAAAAATAAATTATGAAATCACTTCATCCCCCCCGTGTTCGATAGGTATACAAAACACGAGTGAAAATTGTATCAAACTTCGTACGGTTGTTGTGCCGTCATAAGCAATAGCAAACACATGAAATTTGCATTTTATGGTACAATGGAACCAATTTTAAAAGGAGTTATGACAGTTTTGCACTACGCTTAGGAATAATGGAACACAGAAGCACAACTGAAAGCGGTAGTTCTTAGCATCTCGACTTTATCGTGCACAAACAACCGAAAAAAAATTCGTCATGCATGACTGATGCCATGACAGAGATAATTTTTATTTTCTCCAGCAATCTTTAGAATGAATATTGCAATTATGCAAATTTTCTGATTTGCAACAACGATAGTCTGGTCGAGAGGGGGGTTGTTTGTTTGACGATTCATGCTATACTTCTTGGTTTTATTGGCATAGCGCTGCACTGTTAAACTTCTCTACTCAGGGGGTTGACAATTTCAAATCGTGTATCTTTGCAATGTTTTCTTATAGAGAGGGTATTGCAAGACCACAAATTACCTCGAACTTAATCAATGATGAGATGGGTTTAGCGGTTACATCCTAGACTTGAAGGCGTCAAGACCTGATTGCGTGTTCACAAGCGGCCGCGCTTAAGAATTGTGGATTCCAAATGTTGACCGATCCTCGGTGTTTGGGATACCGACAAACTAAACCATTCCCGATTATAGGTAAACCAACCCCCGAAGTGCTTCTTGCATAACTTTTGGCGAATGCTATTATTCGAAGCCTCAATATGACCTTAATCTTCTATGAACTTGATGGATTAATGTCCGCTTTTCTCTTCTTCATTTTCAGCACTCCCTCGATGTAGGAGCATACTAGGTCCCTGTTTTGCTCACTCGAGCGCATTAAATTAATAATATTGTCTGATGTGACTCCGCCTATATCCGTTTCAAGTCTTCGTCTCTCTGGTAGCTGTCTGACGATTCGAAGAACGGGTGTTGGCATGCTGGGCCAAAAAGTACCTAGGAAACTGGTATAACAAACTGATGTATAATAATAACTGACAGGGAAGGCTATAGATAGCCGAGATCCAACTTCTCACATCGTTTTGATTGCTGCCTCCGTATGGGGGTTTAAAAACCTTCTTCAGACAAATTATGCCTCAAGAGATCTGTTGCTGTCTGCAATGGTGCTGTCGCCTAAAACCCTTTAGTTCTTGATAGAGTTCGAATCTAAAGGGTCTTCCAATAGGGACTTCCGAACTTCGACAGTTGATAGCGGCCATATTGTTAAAGATACATCCGTCAAATTGGCTGTCATTTATTCAGTCTGTTTTGCCAAATCACCATGGAAGGATACAGCATTCAACAACACGTGCAAATAATAAAATTGTTTTATCGAAATGGGTGTTCTGTTCGGGAAACGTTCCGCGCGCTTCGCCCTGTTTACGGTCGCCACAATCGTCCTCCCGAGAGGACTATTCACAGTGTGGTGGATAAATTTGAGTCCACTGGTTCAGTAAACGATCAACCAGTGCCCGTACGTCGACGAAACGCAAGATCTGCCGGATGTGCAAGATGTGCAGGAGAATCCGAGGCAGTCGATTTCACGTCGCTCACAAGAACTCGGCCTTTCGCAGACCACAACTTGGCGAATTTTGCGTCGTGACTTGGGCCTGCACCAGTACAAAATTCAAGGTAGACGACCATAGACAACGACGTGTGTTCGCTGAATGGGTTCTGGAGCAGTTGGAAACTGACCTTAATTTTCGTCGAAAAATCATCTTCAGCGATGAGGCACATTTCTGGATGAATGGGACGTCAACAAACAAAATTGTCGAATATGGGACGATACCAATCCACATGAGATCCAAGAGCGTCCAATGCATCCCGAAAAGTCACTGTTTTGTGTGGTTTTTGGGCTGGCGACGTCATCGGTCCATATTTCTTTCAGAACGACGTTGGCCAGGCCTATAGGTCGATGATAACCAACTTCTTTTGGCCGGAATTGTATGATATGGACACCAACGACATGTGGTTTCAACAGGACGGCGCCACAATGGAAATTCTGCACCAGCGATTCGAGGGCATGGTCATCTCACGTGGAGGTGATGTGCACTGGCCACCGAGATCGTGCGATTTGACCCCATTAGACTTTTTCTTGTGGGGTTTTCTGAAGTCGCAGGTCTATGTGAATAAGTCACAAACCACAGCGGCCCTCAAAACCAACATAACCCATGCCATCGGTCAAATTCAGTCTGATTTATGCGTCAGAGTCATGGAAAATTGGACATTTCGGATGCGCGCCACCCAGAGAAGCCACGGCGGTCATTTGAATGATGTTTTTCCATAAATAATGGCATCGAAAGGCCTGTCAAACGAATAAAAAATGTCGATGATATCTCACACACACTTTGCTCTATTTAAATTTAAAGATAGGAAGCGCTTAATGAAAGACCCTTTATATCTACAAGCTCAGCATTCCAACGCATTAACCCCTAAGCCACAGCGACCACCTCTAACCGCATAATAATTGAAGTAATTACCTCAAACTGTGCCTTTCAAACTGTTTTGCAGAAAGTAAAAAGTGTAGTCCTCTAATTTCCATCCTTTCAGGCGAAAAAAATTGAAAAACCTCTCAAAAACCAGTAAAAAGTAGTACATACCCCTTAACTGCAACAAAAAAAAACCATAAGTTCTGTCTCCTTAAAGCCGTCTTACGAAAATTATAAAACGGAAAAACAATTTCTACAGCAATGCAAACAAAAATGTCACATACACAGAATAAATGCGATAGAAAATTGCCAAATTATGTTCACTGAAAACATCATCACTCAACCCGAGACAACTGCAGTCATTTTTCTTATTTTACCTTCTCACTTGGCCCAGGGATTTCTCATCATCATCATCCGGAAAGATTTGTGTGTCCTTACCATTGCGTAGAACATCGAAAACATTCCGTCACTCTTGGCTGACCGACAAAAGAAATGAATTTAAGGATGAAACAAAGGATTTCATATGAATACGAGCTCTAAACGCTAAACAAATTCAAGGATATTCGTATTTTTGTGGTAAATTCAGAGGATATTTGCAGGGCAAATGTATGCAATTCACATATCCTTCCGCCTTCCGTATGGCAAATTGTTTGAGTAAAGAATTTTGTTTGTTTTTTTCTTTGGAAAAAAAAAAAACATTGGCCGGGTGGGGTATATGAAAATGTTAAAAGAATTTGTCAGGAAGACTGTCGTTAATATTGTGTAGTGTATGAGTGTGTGTACTTTGTAGTCAAGGGACAGTAAGTCCACCTTAAATTGACAATTTCCTTCAGTTGTTACGTGATGTGAATAAGAATGTTTTATACTGACTGAAGGGTGGACTGTGGACTTTTGAGTTGTTGGAAAATTTTAAAGAATTTTATTTTGACGCAGTTTGCAACTGGCTTTTTGAGGGGGTGGGATGATCTAAGGAAAGTCCCATTAGAAGCGCAGAATATCACTTTTTCACGCAGTTATGTGTATTTTATTGCAAAGGAGGACCAGTTACAAATGCCCACCCTCATCACTCTGGTTGAACACCTCTGATGTTTCAATCAACTTTTTTAACTTGATTGGGCAGGGATGTGTCATAATCTCATCATTACTGCTTCGGATTTTAGCTTTGAGCTCAAGAGATGTCACTGAGAGTCGTTTGGCGTCAAATCACATGATATTGCAAGATGATAAGATCTGGAAATTGTTGCCACAACCAATTGCTTCTTGTTCCGTTTGACAAGTCGTATTGTCCTGCTGGAAGCAGGTCGTCTATATTCTTTGATTTCTGATGAGATGTCATTGTCAGAAGTGGTAGTAGAGCCAAGATTGACGAAATCCTTTATTACCTCGAAGTGTCGACTGAAACGTTCTGTCTAATTTGTCGATGCTGTTCGAGTACCTAGTTTTGTCCTCGTTCACCACTTAACCCATTTGGTCCGCTTCTGGTTGAATACTCGTGAACGTGTCCATGACAACTCACTGAGTCCTGCCTATGATCTAAATATTGTGGGCGGATGTAAATAGTTCCATAGGCTCTTGACGGTGCTACTGGTGTTGGCATAAGATGTCAAAGGAGTTATAAGACAGTTTCTGACGTCAAAAAGGCATTCTCTTCTATAACAGCGACAAATGGGAAAATTGTCAATTTGATTGGAGATTTCTTCCTTGTTAGTCGCCACTCAGCTGACTTTGGGAAGGTCAAACATGGTCCGTGCAACTACTCGCGTACGCTGGCGATATTGATATAATCGGCAGAAATCAGCGAGCTGTCACCAGTGCGTTCGCGAGTATTGGGACAGAAGCTGCCAAAATGGGACAAGCGATCAACGAGGCTAAAACTAAGTATTTGCTGTCGACGAGAAGGGACACTCAACATCGACGAATCGGACAGAACGGCACTCTAAACAGCTATAACTTCGAGGTAGTTAGGGACTTTGGCTACCTTGGCTCTGGTATCACTTCTGAAAATCGATACCTAATCACGAATCAAACGAAGAATAACTCCTTCCAATCGCTGTTTCTTTGGGCTGAGAGGGCAATTGTGTAGTAAGGTCTTTTCCCGAAGAACTAAGGAAACTCTGTACAAGACCCAGTCCTGATCTATGGCGCTGAAGCATGGACATTATCAAAGGCGGATGAAGATACCCTTGGTGGCTTCGAGCGAAAAATTCTTCGTAAGATATTCGGTCCCGTGTGCGTTGACGGGTTATGGAGGAGGAATTATACGAGCTGTACAGCGACATCGACCTTTTCAAAAAACTACGCATTGGTCGTTTAAGATGGCTAGGGCATGTAGAGCGAATGGCCACCAACGCTCCGGCCCGAAGAGTCTTCGAATCCAACCCGTAGGGATAGCGCAGAAGAGGAAGACCTCGCCTAAGGTGGCGCGCACAGATCGAAGGGGATCTCAACCATATTAAAGTGTGTAACTGGAGGCGGTTAGCTATGGACCAGGCTAATCGGAGAAGCTTGTTGGTTGAGGCCCAGGTTCACCCCGAACTGTAGCGCAACCTAAGTAAGTATAGTCCTCTTCGTTTCACATGAATTCTTACATTGAAAGCAATCTGTTTTCGCCTACGAATTTAATATCAAGGATGCATTCTAGCATTTCAAGGATAATTGATCTAAAATCTAACAATCTCATGATGTTTCACGACTTAAAACGATTCACTCACATCATCCCCAGTGTTAAATTAATTTAAAATTTTTAAATTTACATAAAAAGAATCAGCACGTGACCTGGTCAGTCGAATTCAACCCCCTTAAACTGTTTCTCAATTGAAATTTAATTAAATTGTTCAAATTTGTAAAAAAAAAACTGAAAAATTACTTCCAATTAACATCTCGATAGTCCTGGCAAACCACTTCATACAAAATACATGCCGCATTTAATCTTTGATGTTAGCAATTTATTTCCATCCAAAGTAACTCACCCTGTTACTGCCACTTTCAATGGGGTGACTTCGAGTGAAAGTGAAAGGTCAGCAGATGGGTGGTCAAGATAGTAGTAACTGGAGATGGGGGTAAAAACCGATTAAATCTAAGGATATCAACAACACTTTCAGTTTTCAGTAAAGGACGACCCTCTCAGTGAAGAAGGACACGAAATAAACTAAAGCTTAAATTCAAAAATGGGGTAGAGAGGGGTCAGCACACACATGTTAAAAGGTAATTACACATAAAACTTGACTTGAAATTGATTGCAAATTGAGAGTATAAAGGGATGGCAAGTCCTGGCAATAGTTCTTAATTGTTCACATACTCGTTGTCTTCTTAAGTAAATTGAAATTTTATGCAAGATTCCATCTCCATGTGACCACACATGAGGTTAAATTTGCAACTTTAAGTGTTCCACAAGGCGAAACACAAAAAACCCATACAAATCTCCATGTCCTAGTCCGTGTCGTTTCTTTTTATTGTCTTGCAGTAAAAATATTTACCTTACTCTGTTGGGTTTTAGGTTTTGGTGTTACCTTGCCAAAATTTAGTCTTCACTTGACCGGAACTAAGTTATATCCTGGAAGTTGGCCAATTTTTCTATTTATCGTTCGAAACAAAACCAAAGGAAGAAGAAAAACAGAGGAATAGAAGAATAGAATTGATAAAAGTACACACACGCATACACCTTCTTTTTTTTTGTCGTGATTCAGCAGCGGTTTTGTTATTTATTCTGCAACATTGTCGAATTATGTGTGTTGGGTATGCAGACTTTTTTGTTCTGGTATGCACTTTGCAAAAGGTTCGTGTTTTGTTGTGTTTAAAGGTGAATTGATGTCCTACATGTAGACTATTTGTTTGCTCCAAATAGCGAGGGAAATAGTGTGAAAATTACGTTGAAGGTGATCAAGATAATTACAGGGTGGCTAACATGAATTGGAATTTATACAAATTCAAGGATCTTATTAATATTTTTGATATGGCCACCTTTGGCACGGACAATTTCCTTGAGACGGTCAGTATATTTATCGCACGCTGTATGCAAGTGGGTCTGTGGAATGCGCTATCATTCCCGGGGAAGCGCTGACTTGAGCGCGTCCCTTGTTTGGAACCTTGGTCTTCAACATGCACTAGACAGAAAAGTCCAAAGGATTCGCATCGGGAGAATTCAATAGCCATTGTGTCGAGTACATAAATGAAGTGCGGAACATTTTGTCGTAGCAATTCTTGATTTGCTCGGGCTTTGTGGGAAGGTGGAGAATTTTGTTGAATCCCGAATGTCCAGGGTCCTTGGCCTAAATGTTTGCACACGCATGGCTTCAACTCAGCTTCCAAGACAGTTTCACGATAAACGGTCCAAAAATACAAGTGAAGATCGACCATAGACAGTCAGTGCTGCCCAAATCATCAAAAACGGTGGCGCTTGCTTCCTGGTGGCCATTCTTTGGTCGAAATTATCGTATGACCTCTCTGGTAAGTAAACTCGATCATTTTGCTTGTACAAATGTCGTTCAATTGGAAGTGGTGCTTCATCAGACAAGACGATGTTTGGTTATTGTCCACTTGCGTGCAAGCGGATCAACTCCTTTGCTTTTTCCACTCTTATTTGTTTGGTCTGGTATGAGATCGTGCACCTTTTGGTACTTTAAGGCCTTTAGACCGAGCTCATTTTTCATAATGTGTTGCATCCGTTCTTTGGATATGTTTAGCTCAGAAGCCATTTCTCTTCCGCTACGCCAGGGATTTCGTTCGATTCTGGCCTTTATACTCCGAATCACTTTTGACGATGTTGCTGTGTTTTTCGGACCTTGTATCGCGATATTGTGCGAAACATGAACATTTTTTTCACTTTCAAATGTTTCAGCTCACGAACAATAGCCGGTTGTGATTGTTTGAATTCCATTGTCGATAGAACAAGAACTAAACACGCGATAAAAAAAAATCCTTACACACGCTTGTCAACAAAAGGTGCGTTTTTTTGCAAGCGTGTATACGCTTAATTTTCAATTTGCATGTAAAATACACTAACAACAAAACCTATATCCGTCTAATTAGACGGGGATAATTATCGCCGCTTGTGAAAAAGGCGCGGATAAAAACAATGCTTCCAACCCTTATTTTCTATGTGTTATCGATGCTTTGCTAAGAAACGTCATAAAATTCATCCATAAATTCATTTTATTTGACAATTGAAACAAAAAAAAAACAACAAATTGAAAATTGTCAAAACTTTTATATGAGCCTGGCAAAAAATTAATCGGCTGAGAACAAAAAATGGAAAACTTTAATTTTTGTATGAACATACATATACACATAGGTTCAAGAAAAACAAAAATACACACTTATAGGTGTGCGTATTCTCTGTATTTTCCATTCTTATTTGTATTTTATTCGAATTATGTTCAATTCCAATTATTTTCAATTTTTTAACAGCTGACTGTCACAAATGTCATAAATGTCATCTGTGCTGCCAAGTTTTTTAAGATGAATTATTAAGCGCCGATGATCGTTTTTTTGTGCACTTATAATTTAAACGTATATACGCTTGCAAAAAAACGCACCTAATGAAATGAATTAACAACTGTCAAATTTTCAGCGCGCGGTCATTCGTTGTTTGGCAAATATAGCAAAGTGAAGTTGGTAACAGTTCATGTCAGCCACCCTGTAGATGGAACATTATGTACATGTGTCCTATTAGGAGCGCACAATTTACCTTTTTTTTGGAACCAAGTTTTCGGAGGTTTGAATGCAAAATCATATTTCCAGAGTTTAGAGGGAGCATTCTGTAAAATATCTCTGAGATTGCAACTTCATCTGGATAGGCAATTACATTACGGCCTTCCCCTTGCAGGAATAAGAGTACCTCATTTACTACCAAAAGAGGTGAGAGCCCCTACGTATGAATCTCCGGACTGTTGCTTCTAGCTAGCTTTGTGTTGATAAGCCTGTTTGTGAGTAACACGCATACAGCCTTACAGATCGAGTGAGACAATCGTTAATTTTTCAATTCATTTTCACAACTTTCATTATGCCTCCACGACTCGTTCAAGTTCGAAAATCCTTCTAAATCATTCCATCATTTCCATTGTCAAACAAACTTCTCAAAATGTCCTTTTCAAATGCTCGTTAATTTTCACTCTGCGAGATTTCCAGGTCTTACCCATTTACGGTTTCATGAATGACTCGTTTGCATACGATCCGCCTGTGCAGTGTACCACATCAAGGATAAAGGATATAGATTTCCATTTCGGACTGGTTACTCTTTCTGTATGCAATTGCTGCCACTAGTCAGACAGATACGATTGCTTCTCAGTCAAAATGTTGTTGTGAAGGACAACGAAACCTCCTTCTTGTTGTCCATAAGGACACATCTCTATGGTAAGGGTCATTTCGTCATTCCTTTACTTTTCTAAACACTGTAATCCGGTTTGGTTAGGTTTAAAAATGCTTGAAAACGGTAACCAGCCATGTAAGGGATGAGGATGATATGCGCTCGCCACAGATTTAACCCATCACTCAATGGATCTGCATGCGTGTGCATACAATATAAAGCTGTTATTTCGAAATAAGAGTGACAGATGTCAGCAACATAAAGTTTTTGAAAACGGCTTTAGCAACTGACTGTGTTCAGAGAGTGTGGTTTCATTTGAAAAAAAAGCCCTGTTTCTCAAAGGATATAATTAAAATATAGTTTTCCATGAGTATAACTCATATCTGCATGAGCTGTAGGTCCTTTTCCAACACCCAAATGAAATTTGGTTAGAAAAATCCTCGATAAATCTTTTGAAAAATTATTCAAATTCTTGTGACAACGGAGAAAGGTGGTGACACACATTTATCTTCTTGAGTAATTTCACTTTTGGGACAATCCACACCCACGCGCAGGATGATTTTTAGATTTTATGGGTTGTTGATGGGACTTTGTGTAGAATATATATTTGTACACTACCCACATATGTACACAAGCACATTCTGTCTGTAGCAATGAGTTCTTAAATTTACTGAACGTAAGTGAAGGACAAGTTTGCTAAGTGCAATTGAATTAAAGATACGACTTGGATCCAAGGCGAAAAAAGCAAAACAGGGGAACACTGTCAAAGAGGTCCAAAGTGGTGTCATGCAAGGCAGCATTCTTTCAAAAACCCTTTTTCAATATTCTTCGATCCTGGCCCCGTTATTTCCATTCTTCAGGCCAAACGCTTGGGCATCTGTGGTAGCTTGGTCATTAAAATTGAGATTCGGTCTTACTCGCCCCTCGAACTTGAGGGATGTGACTTGAAGGTCCTCTTGGCTGGAGCATTATAATCCATTCGCTCGATGTGTCCACTGCAGTCGGTATGTTTTGGTTTTTTATACTACATCCGCGTCTTAATAAGTCTCATACAGTTTGTAGTTGTATCTTCTTCTCCATTCGTTTCTCTCGTATGCGGGATCAAATTTTCGAGGAAGAAGCAGTCACCCAGTAGAGCTGAAGACGATGAATGCTATTATGCAAGGTGGCGCAAAAGTCACCACCCTATCGGAAGATGCTATAATTTTTGCAAATGGCGGCAAATATCAATTATACTTTGACATTTCTAAAGTAAACAGATACAAAATACACGTCAACAAGACATGAATCGCTATACTCCTAAAGAACGCGGAATAATTGTTTCGCAGCGTGAATTTCGGCGCAGATTTCCCAGTCGTCCGACATCATCAGGGCAAACATTGCGACGTTTAGCCAGTCACATGGAAGAGTATGGGACAACACGAGATACTGTCAGGTCCGGCCGGCCCCGGAGAAGCCGTTCTGCTGAGAAAATCGCACCTGTGGCTGAAGATGTCGCAAAGGACCTCGGAGTATCGACCAGACGAGGTGCCACGCAATTGGGCATCAATCGACGGTCTTAACAGAGAATTTTGGTGAAAGACTGTAAGATGTTCCCTTACAAAGTGCAAACAGTGCATCAGCTGCTAGCTGTTGACCGTCAAGCGCGTTTAACCTACGTTTAAGCCATCCTGAATCTCAACCACGAGGGAGACAACTTTTAATCGAAAATCATCATGAGCGACGAGGCCCATTTCCATCTCTGTGAATATGTGAATAAACAAAATTATCCCTTCTGGGGCACCGAAAATCCGCGTATAACCCACAAAAAGCCATTACACCCGTTCAAAGTTACTACATGGTGTGCTGTTTACGCTGGAGCCCTTTTTTTCCGAAAACGCCGCGGGCCAAACGACTACTGTGGACGGCGAGCGCTACAGAGCCATACTCCTTCCTCAATTGGATAAATTGGAACTGGAGAACATGTGGTTCCAACAGGATGGAACAATGGCTCATACTGCACGAGCCACAACCGAAATTCTAAGGACTGCATTTCCGGGTCGCCTAATCTCTCGTTTTGCCGATTTGCACTGGTCGGCAAGATGGCCTGATTTAATCATTCCAGACTTCTTTTTGAGGGGTTTTTTTCATTCACGAGTCTATGTCAACAAGCTTCAGACTCTTGTTCGTCAAAAATGCGAGGACCTATCGCCGGAAGTTCTGGCAAGAATGATGGAATGCCATGAATCGGGTCATCAATTCTGGCGCCGGCCACTTAGCCGATATCATTTTCTCGACTTAATGGAAAAAAATTTAAGACAAAAGCAGGACCAAAGTTTTTCATTTATAAAGAAAATTACAGAACATCGCGTGACAACTTTTGCGCCACCTTATATATTTACCATAGTGAGAATAATCGGTCTACCGTCGATGTACCAATTAGTGTGCTGCAGAACGATCTAGGACCTAGATAAGCCAAGCTATTTCAGAAAGTTTCCCCATTTCGCTTAAAAAAAAAAAAAAAAACAAAAGTTAAATATTTTTTAAAGCATGCCATCTAAATTCAAAACACTTATGTTTTTTTCTAAAATAGCCCAATACGAATTATCCTCATAAATTTCCATCCTATTCTGGCGAGATCCCTTAAACTAACAAAGCAATCACATTGCACCGCGTCATTTCAAAAAAAAAAAAGTTTTTATACTTTAGGACTTTTTCTACATTTCAACGTTCCATCACTGTCAGCAAGTACCAGTGTCAGTCATTTTGGACAATTTACGGGTATTTCACATCAATTAAACTATGTCCTGCGTTGGTGCATCGCTAAGACCTGGCTATTGTAGCTTTTTGTACTTTTTCTCAGAACACACACACACGAACAAATAGGGAGATACAACGCAAATAATAGTAAAACCTGGGTGCAACGCTCAAAAGAAAGACAAATCACATCACAATGCAGGTTTACGTATTTTTACGTATGCAACCCCATAAATTCTATGGGCAACAAAGTCGCTAGACATTTTGCTGCAATAAAAGTCCAATTTATTGCATCAGATACAAAATGTTTATGCCACTGAATGGGGGGCACCATCAAAAAGAACAAAAGTGTCCTGATGCAGCACTTTTTTTTTGTTGTGACGCGGAGGGATTTTGTAACGGCAACAATAAATTACGGTGATTTCCTCAAACGATGACCTTAGAATGGATGGTAGGTGTGTTGGAGTGTGTTGTAATGGACATTCAAGACCAGTGTTTCATTAATGGTCAATAACCGCTTCAAATTGTCGAAATAGGTGGCTTTTCTTATGTGATTTGACAGGACAAGGGGAAGGTTTATTTTAACTTGAGTCGGACTACGTATAGAAGAAGGTGAAAGTGCATGAATATGGTAACTTCGTGCTGATAAGCGAACTCTGGCTGCTAGTATGTAGCGAGAGGCATGCCAAGATTATCCTTTTCCAGCGTAATCCTTTAAACTAATTCCACCCCTTTCGGGTACATCAATCATACAGCTACCTGTGTGTCAAAGATATTACCGCCGATTTTATCAAAATCTTACGTTGAAACCTAGATCCGGTCCCTACTATAGACTACAGATTCAATAAAATACCTTATGCTTGCAGTATACCCTTTAGGAAAACTCAAATTAATGACTCCGTTATAGAAAATAAATTATCCCCCTAACACACAGTTCACAGTTCATTCATTATCAGCTGCCCTACCACAAAAGCTTCTCGCAAATGTCCTCGAGTTGCTGTAATGAGAGGAACTTCTCGATGCGAATAATTTTAACAGGTAAAATTTATCGAAAAGCACATTATGCCGTTAATGTTGGGCATAATGGTATCCCATTAAAGTGACTTATGGGCCCCAATACCCGGTGCTTAACGTTGCAGCATTGCTCCCAGCTTCGTGTAGTTCGTTCGACGAGAATTTTTCTTATCTGAAATTGCATATAATGAGGACAAGAGTGCATTATTGTCACGCAATTATGTTCCACACTGCAAATGTTCGATTACATTTAAATGTACATTGGGGGAGAATTGTAATTTTACAGCTACGTATGCCACAGATGCTGAACAGCTAATTGTCCTTCGATTAATTGCGGTCAGACAGTTTTAAAGGTGGAATTTACGACCTTAATGAGCTTAATGATACTTTACAAAGCTTATAGTTGTTTGGTTGGAGTGAAGACATTTTCTGCAAACTAGCAGTCCACCCGTGGCTTCGCACGCGTTAAAAATCTTTAAATGACGATTCCTTTTTTTCCGACATCCGATTTTGATAAAATAAAGTCTATATGCTGCTCCAAATTATGCCCTATCCACCTGTGAAAACTACATGAAAATCCGTTAAGTAGTTTCGGAGATGTGCGCGAACAAACAAACAGGCAGACAGAAAAGAATTCTAAAAATCGCTAATTTGTGTTCTATTACTCTTCTTCAGTCACCCCCTTTCTTTTTTATTACTTTTTCTTCAATGTACAGACACATCGGCTTCTACTGTTTTATTATATGTAGTGATGATGATGATTTACCAGACTATTGCTGGAGCTATCAAGAAGAAATATAGACCACCAAACAAGTCGCATTCACCATTTAGGAAGCAGACTGTGTAGAAAACTAGAAGAACTCAAGTTTAAGGGAAGTCAAAAACCCTTTAGCGCGCGGTAATTATAAAAAAAAGGCAACTAATGGAATTGATGCGATTCATTAAGAGCGCAGGTTGGTTCGAATATGGACCAATCGAGTAGAAATAGTGTCAGAACTTGTATTAAAATTCTTAGCGGAATCTTCCTTTTTCACTGCGTGGCATTCAAACTGCTGATAGACTTCCTACTTTTTCAATGCTTCCAATTTGTTGCAACTGAGACTCTACGATGAGTTTTTGAGTGATTTGCTTCACTTTTGGAAAAAGTACAACTCTTGGCTTCTTCTTTTGTGACATCATGCATCGAAGTCGATAGCTGTGACAACTGACATTCATGGTCATCATTTCTAGGAAGCTTCCGAATTATTTAATCGTAATGCTAAATGGAAAGTAGTAACTGCAAGTTGACTCGTCAGTTACGTCCCGAAATAAGCGTTTTTTTGTCTTTTTTGAAAGATTGATGCAAGTCAAAATCGCATCCTGCCAACTTCACCATATTGACGCATGGAAAATGACAAAGCTAGGTCCGAAAAGGTCCATTAGAAAACCAAGACTACGTAACCAAATAATTTTTCAGCTTTGACAGAAACTTGATCATAGGTTAGGTTAGGTTAGGTAGGAGTGGCAGGCTGCAGGTGCAACCTCACTTAGACCAGATAAGGTGCTTTGTGTTACCACCGGGATCTGTATTTCACCAGAAATACTACCCGCAGAACCAGCTGGAGATTGTTATGAAGCGCTGGAGACTGCCTATGTTGATGTCAGCCAGTTCACTTAGGTTGTTGAAGAAGCTGGCTCCTAAGTATGCTCTTCTTTGAGCTGAAAGAGCCGGGCAAGTACAGAGAAGGTGGACAATCGTCTCCTCTTCTTCCTCATCCATGCAGCTTCTGCAGAAGTCATTGTAAAAGAGGCCCAACCTACATGCATGCTTGCCGATGGTGCAGTGTCCCGTTATGACACCGACTAGGGTGCTTATTAGCAGTCTTTTCCCTCTGACAGTGGACAGTGGGAACGTTTGAGATCCAGCTTTTGCCAAATCTGTTTGGTGATGAGGCAGGTGCTCCCTACTGTCCATCTATGATTGACGATGTTGATCACGTTTCTATCAAGTAGCAATTTGCAGGTGGCGAGAAGCACACCTAAATTCCCCCTGTTCCGGAAGAATTGGTAGAGTTGTGTCCTCTCTGGCGAGTTCGTCCGCCATGCAGTTGCATGGAATGTCTCTGTGCCCCGGCACCCATATAAGGTGAATTTTTAATTGCTCAGCCATCTCGTTAAGAGACAAGCGACAATTAAGGGCTGTTTTTGAGTTGAAGGCGACAGATTCCAGGGATTTCATCGCGGCCTAGCTATCAGTAAAAATGGTGATATTCCGAGAAGATAGTACAGTATACCTCAGCCACGATAGGGCTTCCTTGATTGCCATTATCTCGGCTTGAAAGACACTGCAATGGTCAGGCAAACGGAAAGAGATGTTTACGTTCACATCCTTAAAGAATACACCCCGCCCACTCCCGATTCTGTTTTAGAGCCATCTGTGTAAAAGCAGATGGATCCCTTGATCAAAGGATACACGATACACAAATCCGCCCATCCACCCATAATTCTGAAGAGCTGTTCTTCCACGCTGGCAAAACGACTGCGTAGGCTTTTCCATCTGTCCTACTCCTCATAAAACTGCATTCGTCCAGCCTGTTCCCAAAAAAGGCGAATCTTCTTTTCCCTACAACTACCGACCCATTGCACTGGCGTCCCTTCTTTCCAAGGTCATGGAAACGCTGATAAATCGTCAACTTATGAAATATCTCGACTCACGGAAACTTCTCAATGACCGGCAGTACGGTTTCCGTAGCAACAAGTCCACCAGTGATTTGATGGCTTATCTCACCGAGTAGTGGAACATATCTCTACAACATTTTGAAAGATTGTTGCGCTTAAAATTTCAAAAGCATTTGACAAAGTTTGGCACCAAGCTCTTTTGTCGAAAACGCGTACATATGGCATCGATGTATCTCTTCATAAATGGATTAGAAATTACCTTTCGGTCCGTTCAATCCAAGTTATTTTGGACGATTTCAAGCCTGCAATTTACCATATAAATGCTGGTGTTCCTCAAGGCTCTGTTTTGTCTCCGATTCTCCTTCTCATTTTTATTAATGATCTCTTGTTTGCAACTTCTAATCCAATTCATTCCTTCATTTTCGTTCCCTAACTCACGTCCCTGCTCTTCGGACGTAGTAGAGGAAGGGCGACTCAGTAAATTCCGACCTTGACAGCATTATAAAATGGGGTTCTACAAATAAAGTGGAATTTAATGCTGCCTTCTGTCTCTTAAGCGATACCCAAACCTCGAACCATTATCCATGAATGGTACCTCCATTGCCGAAGTTGAAAAACTTTCCACCACCGACGTGTGTGTTAACAACGATCTTCGTTGGAATGACCACATATTCGATGTCGCCAAAACCGCTGCGAAATGTCTAGGCTTCCTCAAACGATGCAAAAAATACTTTACTTCTTCTGATCTGGCTTCAATTAACAAGGCGTTTATTCGCCCTGAGCTTGAGTACAACGCTCACATCTGGTTTGTTTCACCAAAAACCGTCCTGCACATTCTAGATAGAATCCAAAAACGCATGATAAAACTTTAAATGCTTGTGGGTTGTAGTGATGAGGAAACACAGAGCTAAGTATTTTTCGAATAAACTACAGAAGATACACATGTATTTCCATTTCCGTTGTGATGAATTAGATCTTAGGCGGACCAAACTACATCAAGCCTTTCGAAAAATGATACTGTTTTCGAAATCGGTATTGTCCAACTATTATACCCTGTCACTATTAAAATTCCGTGCGCAGGAATTTTCTAAGGATGTCATTGGAAAGTATCTAAAATGTGCCATCATATTCATGTCTTCTGTCTGCTTGAATGCTTCTACCTGCCACTTAACGTATTATCCACTTTCAATTCTTCGTACCGTATGTTTTCTTCATTTGCCACCACCAGACCATCAATTACCGTATAATCCTCCACCAAGGATATATTTACTCACTTTTGCTACGTGTCCTCATTGAATATTCAAATTTTCCCTCAACCATACCGATTTCGTTTAAATGAATTTTAGCTGACGATATGTCTGATAAGATGGAACAAGTGGATTTCCGGAGCACGGCCGTGTGAGATCGAGTTCACTTACAGCCACTTTACTCAATTACATTGTAATTTACGGGAAATTTACAGGAACAGGATATATTCTCCACTAGCAATGGATTAGCATTTGGTTTACCTTTTTGTCGGGGGGTTAATTTTTCCTTAAACGTGACATGAAACTTGATCCTTCAATTAGTGAGTTTTCAAGGAAGAATTTCAATTTAAAAAAGAAAACTGTGGATGGTTTACCTAATCTAGCTGTAAGTGTATTTTTAGACGTTGAAAACAACGTTTTAAAATTAGAAACGTGAAAGAAATCCTTGTTATAAAGGTCGAAAAGCTTCATTTCAGGACATAAGCAGGTTCGTTCAACTTTGAAATTGTTTTCATTCTGTTACACATCTAGGGTGTGTCAAACTAAAATTAATTTAATGTCGGTTGAGTTGTGTAGCACTTAGGTGAACACAATGTAAAGAAATGCGTATCCTGTCTTCCTCTTAAATAAACCTCTTTCCGGAGTGGAAAAGGTGAAATCCTTTTTGGAAAACCATTCATGGCTGAAAGAGATAAAAAGAATATGGTCAACGCAATTTCGTTTCAATTGTATGCAGTCGAACATTTTATTTTTACAAATTTGAAGAAAGGTTAGGCGGACGAAGAAGTTGAATGAATAAAGGACATGCGAGGACGTATTTAAAAGATTTGTAACTTCGACGTGGAGGAAATTGTTTAAAGAAATTGAATGAGGTAAAAAGCTAAACAAAACAAATGCATTTCTTGCGACCATTTTTTTAAACCTCTCTTGGTCTTTCATTCTTCACATATGTATGTATGTTGGAACTTCGTATTCAGTACCTTAGACCTAGGTCAACCAATTTCGGTGAAATATCCTTAAATAGCTCCTTGAGAACTCTTGGAAGAACTGCAAACGTGTGCGTAGTCTAGCAGCTAGATTGATTTTTCTCTGTTAACAGCTGCCCCAACCACCAGATTGAGGAATAATTGGGAAAAAATATTCTTTAAGTGCTACACGTGATCAATTCTCTTGAAATCCATTCTAGGACCTGTCTCGTAAGGTTCTAGACAGTCTCTAAGCCAATTTGAAATTTATTGTGGTTTTTTCTCAGAGACCCTCTAGAAGTGGTTAAAACTGGTAAGCCTGAGACGCAAGTAGCGCGGATGCGTCTGACTCTCTATCCTACCATGAATCTGTACATGAGTCAAAAAATCAGTACCGTCCTCTACAGAGCAAAACAATTAAGAAAAATTTCAATAAAAGACCCACAGGGCACGAGGCAGCATTTCTTGAAATAGAAAACTAAACGAACAAAGTCCTCCAAGATGGTATTGATGAATCTGAATATCTTAAACAAATTGTGAACAGCAAACTCTATATCTCTGTGTTAGTGATGTGCAATTTGATTACTTTTGAGTAACGAATGATTACTGATTACTTCAAATTCAGTATTCGGTATTTGGTATTCGATACCTAGTACTTTGTTTCGCAGTCATAATTCATTATCTGGAACTAGTGTATGACGTACCATTTCGTTATGTATAATAAGCATTAAACAAATAAACTTAAAAGAAATTTTATTTCTGGCACTTTGCAAGTGTAAAGTAATAAAAATAAAGTAAGTAATAAACAAATTCATAGTTCATAATAATAATTATAGAAGTAGTAGTAATATTTAGTAAATTAATAAAGTAAACAATAAACAAATTAATAATAGATAATAATTATTAAAGAAATAGTATTAATACTTAAGGCTATTTGCGTATGTATTTTGAATTAAGGTTTAAAAATAAAATTGTTTGGACATTTCGAGATTTAAGTCTGCTCCTTTTATCGGAAATTACTAATCCAGCCTTTGAAAATATCCTTTCGCTAGGAACTGAAGTAGCGACGATACCTAAGTATTTTTTAGCTAACTTTGCCAATTTTGGATAAATTATTTCCCGGGATTTCCACCATGCCAAAGCGTTCTCTTGTCTAGGAATAATCTGTTCCTCGGTATATTGCCGCATTTCTATTATTCCTGCACCCAGTGGTGTAGATTGGACGCAGCCCGCATCATTATCGAAATCTCCCCATAAAAGATGTAGCTCCTTTTCTTGGCCAGAGGATGCATCAGATTGTGTGGTATCAGAAACATTGTCTTTTCTGCGACAGCTGGCAATTTCCTCGGAAATTTCCAGACGAAGAGTTTCTTGGACGCTCGCAATAGCGGTGGAATTATCGAATCCCTTCTTTTTAAATCTTGAGTCCAAGTATGTTGCCTCTGCTAAAATTTTGTTGAATTCCAAGCGTTCAAATCGACTTTTTATACCATCTAAAAGGGATTCCTTCAATCTAATCGCCATATCGGAATGTAAGGTTGTATTTTTATTTATTGCTCCCCGCAATGCAACAACCAACGGAATTACTTTGGAAATCGTAACGGCTTTCTCGGCGCTAAGTTCTGAAGTCATCAGCTCGAAAGGTTTTAAAATAATGCAGCATTCCCGCAAAGAACTCCATTCCTCTTGTTGAAGTGATTCAATTGGGTTGTGTAAAACCCCAAGAGCAGCTTCAATGGATTCTTCGACACTACAAAACCTTTCAAACATCAAATATGTCGAGTTCCATCTCGTCACGACATCATTAATTAGCTTCAGCGGACAGTTACTTCCTCCAATTTGAATTTGCAGCGATTTACTTTATTTAGCGATAATTTGCTACGATGAAAAAATTCAACTATTCGCTTCACCTTCTTTTGAACCGTTTCAACAACCCTTAAAGCACTTTGCACAATAAGATTTAGGGTGTGTGCAAAACAAGGTAAATGATGCCATCCTGTTAATCTAACCGCGGTCGTAATATTTGAAGCGTTGTCTGTTATAATGGCATTTATACTTTTGGAAACATCCCAACTTGAAACAATTTTAATTATTTCAAGTCGGATATTTTCTGCCGTATGACGCTCATGAAACGGAAAGCAATCCAATAAGAGGGAATTTATGGTCCACTCTTTGTCAATAAAATGGGCCGTGATAGCCATATAACTTTCTGTTGCAGATGACGACCATGTGTCGGCTGTCAGAGTTATTTCCTCTTTCCCTTTTAAAATACTTTTTACCAAATCTTTTGCCTCATTATACCGCTGTTCCAACAAATTTCTGCTGAACGTGGTTCGGTCAGGTATTTTGTACGCAGACTCAAGTTCTGCCATTAGTTCGTTGAACCCCTCATCTTGAACAATGGAAAAGGGTTGAAGATCTTTGACAATCATGTTAAATATGAGGTCAGTAATTTTTTTTTGGCGATTAATTGAGAGGGGCCTTGTGGTGTATGAACTTATCTTTGGTTGATTTCGCACGCCGGTAACCATACGCGATATCAGTCTGGCCCTCTCTTGCTCTGACGTGGAAGGATCCCTTTCATTTCCAACATTACTTGGTGAAGCTGCGACATCATTAATATGGGTTTCTGATATAATGTTTATTGGGACAGAGCCTGCTGTAGTGTTTGTGCCATAACTATTTGAAAAAGAGGATACAGCATCCTGAAGCCTTGATCGCGTAGCAGGTCTTTCTATTACTAAGGTAGGATGCTTAGTGTTGAGGTGTTTAATTAAATTTGATGTTGCACCACCTTTGTAGGACAAGACACTTTTACAAATATCACACTTAGCTTTCCCTTCCCCTTCCACAGCAAAATGTAACCAGATACTACTTCTTTTTCTTTTATACATATCAGCGATTTTGAAACCTAAAGAATTACGAATTTTGTATTTATGTTGATATACACCCTCATTAACAATATTACCTACACAATATGAATCTGATAAAATGTTTATTAATATCAGCATACGACTTCTACTGCGTTCCTCCTCCAACGTATGATCTATGACGAAGATGTGGATTTTTTGTCAAAATTAAATACTTACAATATATGTAGTTCAGACAAAGTATCAAAAATAAATAATTCTTGACCTGTACCAACAGCCTACATATTATATTTCTTCTCACAAAACAGTTTGGATTTTATATCTACATATAATGTATGTACATATATTATTTCTGACTAAAATCTACTCACCTTCGAATAAGTAAACTCAGTAATCAGTAATCAATATACTCTTTGAATCTTGATTCTTGAAAGTATTCAGGAATCAGTTGATATGATTATTGATTACTTGAATAATGATTCCTGACACAAAAACACAACGAGTCGCAGTATTCGATGTTGACGGTACGCGGTTTACAAGTATGTTGGGCAAAAATGTAACTGTAAGACGTTTGAAGAGAAGAGACAAAAGAGTGCAGGAGTAGAGAAAAAATGAGCAGAGTACACATGCATATGTAGAACATAATAGACGTGTGTGAACATTTACATTGGCGTGAGTGCATTTTATATTACTTCTTAGGGGTTGGCGTTTGTCAGCATGCAAATGAGTATGAGTATCGAATACTTATTTTGAGTAGTATTCGGTATCGATACTCATTTCAAGTATCGAATACTAAATACCGAATAAATACTTTTTGCACATCATTACTCTGTGTAGGTAAAGATGGACGCAGAGGCTGCTGATACGTTGCAAATCATTGCATGAGAGCCTTGCACTGATGGTGATGTATCGCTGTGGAAGAAAGCACCGATTTTACGCTAAATTAGCTTGAAGGCCCTTAGTCGGCCTATAAATTGCATTTGATAGGAACAACACTGATTTTACTGCAAAAGAAGAGCTTAAAGCCTTGAGGTGCTTCGTGCTTTCAGAAGGAAAAGCCTAAAATTTAATGTGCAAAAGGTTTAGAGATTTACGTGGGCTTGGTTCGGGGCAATATACCTAATGAAATATAGAACTGACCTGGGCATCAGCAAGGAAGTGCCATGGGCAACTTGTGATGATGATGGTTGCAATGATATGCAATGATGGAGTATGGATAATTTGTCCGATGATGTGTTGGTTGGTATGTGTCTTCTGCTACCACTAATGTGGTCGGTTGGCCTTATCCACGCGCTACGTGGACAGTAGCAAAATCCCTCACACTGACTTGAAGTACTAGAGTCACGGCTTCGGATTCGTTATGGAAAGAAAGATTCGAAATGTATATGCGAAAGCAGATGTAGGGGTGCTACCTATGTGGAAGAGTACATAAGCAAACGAGCAAATGGCCACGAGTGCATAGAGGAAGGTGCCTACGGAAAGTATTCGTGTGTGTTAATAGCACCATTAAGCGCAAAAAAGTAACCATAGCCGTGTTTTTTTTTAGAGCTGTACACCCAGCCTAGTAAAATTATACACACAAAGCAATAACAACACACCAAGTGGCGATAACTTTCCCAGTAGCAGCAACTGAAGATAGAACTACATAAGTTGACCACCAGAATGCGAAAAATCTCATAAATTAGCTTTTAGCCGATCGCATTTGTTGCTTTTTCTCGGTTTTGACAGTTAAGAACTGTCAAATAAAGAAAAAAAATTCGAGCCGCAAGCCAATTGGATGGTGCCGCTGCTAGTGAGTATGAATCGTTTTTTTTTTTGACTGAAGTGAGTATAGTTCTCAAAAAACACGGCTCATGTTTCCTTTCTATCTCTCTCTCCCGGCAAGACCCGCTTTCGCTAACATCTATACAAACATAGGCCCGGATACTCAAGAGACTTATAAATTCACCCGAACTCAACTCTTCCCGATGTGAACACCCCGAAGGCCAGATTAAAACTAACATTTTTCTGGTGTCGCACCTTCTTTTATAAAAAAAAAATCAAAACAACAACAAAAAATGTCCTTTGTTTGAAAAAAAAATAAAACGTTTTCCATCTATTCCCACTCGATTTTACTCCTTTTTCATGGAGTTCCTTTCAATGGTACTTCACAGATTGACATTTTCAAAATGCATGTCCTTCCAATTGAAAGATTTGTCGTCGATCAACGAAATCTCCACAAATGGGGACCTACCTATGCGTGCTTTTCTGTCATCGATCCAAAGGAATTCAATAAGTCGAATGAAGATCCCCTTGGAAGTGAGTCTATAGATCATATTTCAGACTATAGACGAAGATTTTCGCTCGCAACAGTCCTTTGCTGCTTATCGTTCAGCACTTGACAGACTGATGGTTTGTAGAGCATCCATTTTCCCAGCTGATTTTTTCAAACTACTGCATACAGGATCTCAGTGTCGGTCTTAATTGATGAAGACTTTGCACTCATCAGTTTTTCCTAGTTTGTTCGAACCGTTTGTTCCGTTTTGTCCATTTCTCCACTGTAGTACCGTGAACATCTTTTCCGTTTGTTCTGAGACTGGAACCTAGGTAATGGGTTAGGTAATAGAGTTGACGGCAAAGGAAGTCCTATCTCCGTCACACTTAGGTCAATGTAGACCTATTGTGGTACCAGACAGGAATCTTAGTCACCTTGCATAGAAGACCAATGCTTTAGCAACAGCAATCACTAGAGTAGACCATTGGTAGATAGAAGTTCAGGATCAGGTATCGATGGAACTTCAAAAAATGTATGTTCTCCAAAAAAGGTCCGACTCCTTCCAACATATCTTCCCGTTAGGATGTTACATCTCCCCATCCTCAAAAAAAAAAAACACTGTTAGGTAAAATTATCTGTGAACATCGCCCTGGACATATCAAGTTTTACACGTTCAATATTGCCACATGTAACAGCCGCCATCGAATGCTACATCAGCAATAAACGACCTGAAATTGCTGCCATATTGTCAGCATCATAGTCAGCTTTTGTCACTACCCCACCGGATGTACACCATACACCTTCAAGGTTTTGCAGTCATTGCTGTCTATCCCTAGTCCGAAGAGTCGATGTGGCAAAAGAGTCATCTGTGAGCAATCAATAATCGATTAGCAGCTGGACGAAAGGAAAGAAGCAAACAGGAAAACCAATCCAGATAGGGAAAAGTTTGCCATGTCGGTAAGTTGGGTAATAAATTAATAACCGGAACGAGCCAACAAGAAACAACCGAACACAGTTGGTCAAGGATTTGTTTTTTCTCCTTTTCAGCAGAATTTTTCTTTTTCCTACTCGAACTCGAACTCGAACACCTAGGGAAGAGTTTTTTTTTTTTTTTTTGCAAAATTGTTTTACCTCTAGGAAGGGCGACGTATGGATAAGCAGGACATCGGAAGGACATAAGAGAATCTTGTACATGGGTGATAAAGTTCGTATTGGACAAACAGATTCCCAATATGCGGATGATGTCGAAGGTAACACATGTGAACATCGGAGGCAATTTGTCATTCCGTAGCGGAATGGGTTGTGCTATCTTACGTGTGAGCAGGAGAAGCGCAATCAAATAATAAATATTGATGTTCTCTACTAATAAACACTGACTACAGGGATTTAATCCTTAAATCCGAGGCTTTGCTGTGCACGTATCGACGGGGTTGTGGTGTTTATTACACCTTTAATCGGCAACATGGGGGAAGGCAGTTAAAAAAATCGGATGGCAAATAAATTATTTTGCATGGACACTGCCACAACCGATGCGGAATCATTCCATTGTCGAGTGTGTCCCTTTTTTTACAAACACACACACACACACATACAGGCATTTCAATTGGATTAAATTTACAATCGGACAATATGCCTCGATGGACAAATAACGAAACAATTGGCGATTGAATAAAGCTTTTTACTGGCGACCACAAGAACAACGTAAAGAGTGGATCCGTTCGGGGTGTATAGTGGAACCTTTGAAAGGATAAAGGTGGACAAATACCCATGACGGCAATTGAGCGAATTAATCTCGTAACTAAAAATGGCATCAATATGGACAAATGTTCTGAAACCGTTCGATGTTTATGTGGTATTGCAAGTGCATGCAGTATTGAAGCGATTAGGGAGGGGATGTAGAGAGGTGTGCTATGGACTAAACAGAGGTTTGTCAGGGGAAGACACTCAAGGAAACGTAAGAGTTAGGGACTTGAGGTATGCGGAACCCTTTTTCTGTATGTCTTTGCCATTTTCAAAGAGCTTTTTGTACCGAGACTTTTTTACGTTTATCCCACCATGCAGGCCTTCACTTTTTCCCAAAAAGCCTTGAGCAGGCCCATTGTGGCTCTTGTGTCAATGCTTTCTAAATGGGGAGTCTAAGCTAGTTTTGGTCTAGAATTACTTCTAGATAATTGGTTTCCTTTGAGAATGGGGCTTGGAAGTCGTTCAGCGATAAGGATGAAAAGTTTAGCATTCTTGTTCTGGTAAAAGGTAGGATTCAGTATTTTTGCTCCGAGGTTGGTGTCCAGAATGACTGGGGAGAATTATTGGTACTGTTGCCATTGCTTGTAATTCACAGTATTTCTTTCGAACATTCCGATGACCTGGCTATCGGCGTAACTTTGATGAAAGATCCCAATCCTATGTTGCAGGGAAGATTCCTTACAAGCCTGGCCTTTCTAAAGGCTTTTGACTAGTTAAAATCATCTACTGACCACGAGAAGACTGGACTTGAATGATTTTAAAAATGTATGAGGCTTCTTTTAACCGAAATCGTAAGAAAAAAGCACTAGTGGCTCGAGAAGGAGTAGTAAGTAAGTGGCACGTCCTTAACGAAAACTTTTAATATTCGCAACGAATCTCAAATACGCCTTTCAACAATCGTCAACGACAAGTTCTCGTTCCCAAAAATCTCTTGAATGTACCTAATCCTGTTCATTGTTCTTCATCATACACTTAACCACAAAAAAAAAAAAAACGAAACCAAAAGAGAGGTAATTTCCTTCCTAACACATCCTTTTACATGAAAAGCAAGCATCACACACAGTATGATCTGCCTCAGGGGTAAAGTAAAAGGATATTCGAACAAACCTATGTTGCCTTTAGAAAATCGCTCGCGCAGTAATTAAAAGCGGCGGCATAGCTGTAGGTAATTATTTTTACACGTGCTTAGACGTGTAAGGAGTCTGTTATTACAGAACCAGCCGAATATGTAAGTGCGTGTGTGAATATAACTTTTGGTGGTGTGCTAGATAAGCAGGAAAAGTGTTGATTAAGTGCCAAACAATAACAATAATTACGAAGTACCGCAGGATGATAATCACAGAATAACAAGGAATTTTCGACAATTGTCTGTGGTGAATCCTGCTGGATGAATGAACGGATTCTAAAGGGGGGACTAACATAGTGAAATTGTTGGTTAGTTGTTTGCAATGAATATACCTAATCAGAAAGAAGGGGATGGAGACCCTGGATTTTAGAACGACTTTTTCACATATCCTGACAGTTCTTCAAGATATGTACGCGTGTACATGTACAATTTTATAAATCAAAGGACAAAAGTTGTTTGAATACGGTAACCTCTTTAATTTTTTCTTCTTTTGAGGATAAAACCTTTTTTTTTCTTCAAATGTATCCTTGAACTTTGCCAAAAGATATGTGTGGTCTTTAGTACCAACGACACCGCAACATGCACATGTCATTTCGTTAATAAGAGCATGCATGTGAAAAGCTAGGAATAGGAAACGGAGATGAGATTGGTTGCATTTTATTTTATTTTTCGTGCTCATTCTTTTGTGTGCAAGGACATTTTCCGGGTTATTAGCTATCTTGGTTGCATGCACCACGACCACACATGCAAGGTCGAATGACAACAAGAAAAAGAATCTATCTGTTTGTGGCAGTGATTGAGAATGAGTTTCCTTTTCAATTTTTGAGGTAAAATTTGTATGTGCAAGGACCTCAACGAGCAAAATAATGGAATGTCATGTGCATTGGCTGAGTTATTCAGTTGGAAATGTGAAAACAAAGGAAGTAGTAGTGTTTGTTGTTCATTGGAACAAGAAGTTATCCTTCTTCTATTTAATTTTTGAGTCGATCCGTAATGTTGAAGCTTTTGTGTTCTTAACTTTGTTTTTGAGACACGCGATAAATATTTGTCCCTTTGCCGGCTCGCGGTTCGCTTAAGGTAGACACTTTCTATCGCATTGGAGATGGGAACCATTTCAACTATAACATGCTGCTTCCTTCGAAATTGTTCAGGAACCGCTTATTGTTCTGATTGAGCAATGAGCTTGTATGCTGACAAAAGCTTCCTTTTAATTTTCTTCATTATAAGTGCCCCCGCCGAGACCGAAGCAACGTATAGAACGATTGACCTGGCCGCTCTGGATTGCTTCCTTGTCCTGTCATCAGATGTGTGTCACTTCACATCACACCTTTCAATAGCTTTGTTGAGATCGGAAATTAATAGAAAAAGTATTGGATTAGCAGGGTGTTTATGTGACTGATAGAGATGAATCCATTTCGAGTGAAATTCTTCTCGTCCTTTTATTAATAAAAGTTCTTATCGTTTCTATCCCATCAATACTCAGCATTTTCCTTTTGTTTTTCTCATTCAAATGGTTCCTTCCTTGAAATTATTTTATGATTTATGCATCCTTTCTGAAAGCATCACTTTACAAAACAATTAGAATCATTAACTGTGCACTTTGATTGCCAAGACACCGTCGTCGTCCAGAATTCGTCGAATTACCCCTTTCAAAAGAACTTATTACCTTTTTCTTAAAAAAAAAAAAAGAAACAAAATTCAGAAGAAATCTTTCTCCATGGATAAGATACAAGTCCTTCTATCAGTCTTCCTTGATGGGTTTGACTGGATTGTGCATTCATAATTTTGCAAAAAAAACCCACCCCCAACCCTAGTCCAAAGACTGAGCTTAAAAGAAAATTAATTTTGGAAAACTTCTAAAGAAGTGTTATTTTTCTTCTTCTATGTCCATCCATCAGTTTCATAGAGAGGAAGAGAGAGAGAAAGAGTATCCTTAAGAAAGCGCTGCCTGATTTAATTTAATAAAATGAAAACAATTTCTGAAATTAAAGAAAAATAATTCGGGATAATCTAATTGCTTATTGCTGAGCTTTGAGCATTTTAAAATTGAAAATTAAAGGGAACCTTAGGACAGAAAGAATCGGAAAAGGGTTTGGTAGTGGGATAAGGATTTGTTTTTAATTGTATTATCCTTTACTGCAAAAAAATCGGTGGTGTCCTTTATGAAAATTCCTTTTATCAATCTTGAAACCTTTGGGGAGGGCCAAGTACTTTTTTTTGTTCTAAATAAGGCTGGACAGGAGTTTCTTGTGATGTGGTCAAAAATGGATTCCTATTTTCTTTAGGTAAATTTAATTATTGATTTTGGCCTCATTTTGGAGGGTGCTTCATGACTTGAAGTGAAATACTAATATCAAAGAAGCTCAAAAGTGTGCTGAACAAATCAGTCCCGAAGAGGTTGAACGACATTAAACCAAACAATTGAAGACATCAGAAAGCACACTATAATATCTTAAGTTTGACAGTCTCGAGTTTAAGTCCAAACTTGTAAATTGATTAGATTTACTGAGAAGCAGGTCGCTTCTTCCTTGTAGCGGTTGATGGGCTTGACTTTTAACGAACGTGAAATAAAGTACATGCTATCAACCAAAAAGGACACTCAATACCGACGTTTTAGGCAGAATGTCAACCTAGTCAGATGTAACTTTGACTTTGTATACCTAGAGTCCGCTATTGAATAATGCAACGACACTAGAACTACTCGTAGGATCTATCGAGGGCTTAAAATACAAGTGAGTAACAAAGCGTTCTTTCGAATGACCAAAGTAATCCTATACAAGACTCTTATTACTCAAGCCCTAGTCTTAGGCGCAGAAGTATCTTCTCCAAACCGCTGGGAATTAGAAAATCTGTCCGCCTTCCGAACCACAGCAGGGTTTTCCAAGCGGAGGTCTTAGCAGTGACAACAGCCGCCCGTGAAACTGGGATGAAGGCAATACCGCGCAACGATATTACCTTTTTCATTGACCGCCAGGCAACAATAAAAGCAATGGAAATGAAGTCGAAGCTTGTGAGGTGCTGTCGAGAAGAGCTCAGGGTTCTTGGAACCCAGCGCAAAGTTACGCCCTGTTGGATCCCTGGGCATGAGGGCATACCAGGGAATGAGAATGCTGACGAATTTGCTAGAAATGGCTCGGCACTAAAACTAGAACAAGCCGGCCTCGCGGTAAACATTCCGCTTTGCTCATTGAAGCTCGAAGCAGAGAACAAAGCTCAAAGAGAGGAAAATAACAGATAGGACACTTGTGCCAACACAAGGAAGTTATGGCCTGTATTTGATAAGGCTAGGATCGCCAGATTTATACAAAAGGATAGAAAATCCTTCTCCACCCTTGTAGGTGTGATTACGGGTCATAACACTCTGCGGTACAACATGAAGAAACTTCGTGTAACGGAAGAAGACCTATGTAGAGGCTGGCTGGAAGGACGAAAAAGTCCATGAGGGCACAACCCACTTCCTCTGCCACTGCCCCGGCCTGTACCATCTAATACAGAAATTCGTCGGGCGACATTTCTTCCGGGATCTCGAGGAACTATCTGGTAAACCAGTGAACGATCTGAACAGCTTAATCAAATCCACAGGATGTTTTGTACTACTAACGCAGTAAGAAGTTACTAGTACACTTTCTATGCAGGTAACGCTTAAGGGTAAGATTTCCCCCCTGGGTAGCACAATGGGTCTTAGAGACCTGAGTGTGGCGCAGAGGAACTCCTCGTCACCGGTCCACATATCTAACCTCACCCAGGCACAGAAGCATGAACTTAATTTAGAATAAGGTTGCCTTCGGTGGTTGTGAGAGACACATCTTTCAAGTAATCTTTGACTTAATTAGAAAAGTCAAGGTAGAACGACGATGGGTAGGACTACATGTAAAGTGGACCACTTTTCTTCAATACACTCCGGAGGACCGGCGCAGGTAGTACCCAAATGGACAGGAAACCAAACCAATTTAGTGGGCGAACTTGAAGGCAGCTACATAACGATCAACCTGGCACTTGTTGGTTTAGGACTAGGTCCACCTCAGACTGTAACGCCATCACAAGTAAGTAAGTAAATTTTATCTAATTCAGAGATAGCTCTGTCTATAACCTGAACCTGAAGGTTCCAAGGTCAAATCCCGATGTCAAAAAATAAAGTCGATCGACTGCGAAAAAAGCTGACATCAACCCTACTGCATAGGCATAACACTGGCAGTAGGGTGGTCATATGGCTTGAAAGCGTTGATCGTACTAATGCCATCTGGATGTTCGAAGGAAATACTGTGAATTATAAGCAATGGAAAAAAATACCAATAATTCTCCCCAGTCATTCTGGACACCAACCTCGGAGCAAACAAAATACTGAAACCTAATACCACCTGAGTTTCTAAATAACTACACCAACACTAGCGCCGTGTGAATAGCATCATAAGGGTATTCATAACCTCTTAGGCCCTAGTGAATTATATTAAAAAAAAAAAAAACATACAGAGGTAT
The DNA here is from genome assembly GCA_951813785.1 of Criorhina ranunculi. Lineage (NCBI taxonomy): Eukaryota > Metazoa > Arthropoda > Insecta > Diptera > Syrphidae > Criorhina > Criorhina ranunculi. Next base: position 9,514,632 of record OX638381.1, read on the forward strand.
ACCGTAAGGAAGTCAGCTTTCACGTCGGCTTCGGAACTTGGTTCTAAATGTCTGCAACCATATAGTACCTCAGTTAAACTCTGACTACAATATGGCTGATGCCACCTGACTTGAGGTGAACATTGGTCACTCTTAGATAGAGTTCTCTCGCGGTTGCTTGTTTCGCGCATTTTGTTCACCTTCAGTCTTCTCAGACCGTGATTTTGTTGCGTTTGGTTGGACGTTTTAAAAGGCTTACAATGAGAATGCGTGTTTGGAGTACAACGTCTCTAAAAGACCAATGAACTTAAAGAGCACATATGTTCTTTTGAAAGGTTTGGCATAAGAAGAACAAGGATTTTGTATAATATATTCATCTACAAGCTGTTTCCTTAAATCATGAATAATCTAATTTATTCCTTTGGCATACCACATGATGTAGCGTGTTACCTTAATTTGTCATTGTAACTTGAACAACGAAAAAGGAACTTATTATTATCCTGCTATCGCGTCGACTAATTAGCATTCGCGGTTAATTCCAATAATAAGGTACTGACCATGACTCGCCGACTGGTGAAATGTTTTGTGTCGCCCAAAAGGTGTACCAGGATATTATTCTGTTTTATGACTTTTGCACGACTGGAATGGAAAGCATCCCGCTTGAATAATCGCGAACAGTTATAAATAAAATCAAATGTAAGTAGCGACTTCAGTGCCATCAGCACGTACCAAAAACGTGAAATGCTTTATCAGGCTTTAGGACAATACCAACAATGGAAACAGGTGTTGGTGAAATTTATTATCACTGATATGCAAAGCAGTTGGAGGGAATATGAAGATAAACATGATTGAACTACAGAACCTAAACGGAGTCAATGGTAAAATCGGGAAGGAAAACATCTTGTTCGACTTTCTTAAAAGGTTGCCATGTCAGAATTCGACTGTTCGCACGAAAAATCATTCAGATCGTAGAGTAAGGAGCTATAAGAAACATAAATGCCTAAGGTATCCCATGTTTCCGTTTCAAAATTGTTTTAGCAGTCGAATAAGAATGGCATTTAGCACAGTAACATGCGGTGCAACATGTATCCTGTCTGCAACTAAATTTCCCTTTCGTAAAGGTCACAGAAGGTAAATTCCCCTCTTATGCAGGTTTTTGCTTCACTCATAGAATCAGCTTATAAAAACTACCCCCTGCGTGATGTGTTTGGATGCCTTTAGCACTTTTTCGTTTACATTTCACTCAACGTATGCCAAAGAATCAAAAGCAATTTATCACGTTTTTTTTTTTTTGCTTCATTCTGTACATGGCTAGCAAGTTGAAGAGGCGTGGTAGATCTATCTCTGGAACAACCTTGTGGTAATTACTTTCACACATGCGATTTTTATCTAAGGTAGATGAAAAAAAAAAAACAAATCTTTTTACATCATAAATCATTTAGAACGAGATATCAACCGTAAACCCATTTCAAGTCACCATAGACAAATCTTGTCTGAAAGGGACACATTGGATGGACTTAGAAAACACACCTCTTAACCTTAGTGTCATTAGTCTTGCCTAAGCTTTGCTTGGTACTAATAATCTTCAAGTCGACGGAGCTTTTTCAAGGCAACAATATCACTTACATAAGACTTTTGTTTCTTCAAAGTTTCATCTGTGAGCTAAAGTAATAGAAACGATGGGAAGATAGTTCTCACATATGTTGGAAAAAAAATCAAAACCTCACAGCTGTAGGATGATGCAACAACTGCCATATGTATGCTCAGCATGGAAAGGCCTGCTTTATCCAATAGCTCTATCTCTGTAAACCCTAAAAAGACAGGAATTGTTCCTTTTTCAAATAGAAGAAAGCTTAATCTTCTCACTCGCCCCTTTCTATTTGGCGAAACTATCCTATTCTCACAAGAAGCTTAATATCTGGGAATCATTCTGGACAGCAAAATGTCCTGGAACCCACAGATCGAAAGAGTAATAAGCAGAGCCACCATATCACCATGGACCTGTCGTCGAATGTGCGGGAGAAACTGGCCACTGGGGATTGCAACCCAGGTTATATAAGTTGATCATCAGACCGATGATCTCGTACGCAAGCATGGTCTGGTGGACAAAAACCAACGAAACTACCACAATAACGAAATTAGAACGCGTTCAACGCCTAACCTGAATGTCAGGATGGCTTCACACAACGCCAACTGCTGCTCTCAATGTCATCCTGGGTTTACCACCACTACCAATGGAAGCCAAATTAGGCATCCACCGACTCTTCCACTCAAGCAACCTTGACCCGAAGTCCTATAGAGGAAGACATTTATCCCTGCTTGAAACATTGAAGAAAAACATGATCGTCAGGATGCCTCCAGACGACATGCTACCCGAATACTGCTTCAACAAAAATTTCTCAATAGCTGTCCCTTCAAGGGAGGACACAAACCCCAACCATCACCTTCTGACCTCGTCTGGTATACGGATGGATCCGAACTGGTTTCGGATTTTTCAGAGAATCATCAGATGCGAACTTCTAAGTCAGCCTTGGTGAATTCGCGTCCAAATTCCAAGCCGAGGTCTTTGCCATCAACCAGTGTGTGAGACTCAATCAGTCCTCTCACACTAAGGGGAAAATCATATTCATCTTCTCAGACAGTCAAGTAGCCCTTAAAGCAATCGACTTGCCTGTCATTAAATCCAAACTAATCCTAGAAACCCGCAAGGTAATTTCGGACCTTGCTAGCAACAATATGGTAATTCTTCACTGAAAGAGCCGACTCACTGGCAAAAGACGGAGCGTTAACAAAATTCTTTGGACCCGCACCCTTTCGTGGGGTAAGTAGATAACTCTTCGCGAGACACGCAAAAAGTCTTTGCATGCAAGAATCTAGGGAATCCTGGCTCAAAACACCAGGACAAGTGCTATTCCCTCTATCGTCACAAAGAAAATTTAACTTCATTGTGCATCTCGATAGAAGTAACCTTGGAGCATTAATTGGACTTCTCAGCGGTCACTGCCGCCTGAACAAGCCCCTACATCGCATGAATCTTACAACAGATTCAAGTTATAGACTCTGCCCTGAGAGTCAGGAGAACTCTTTTCACATCCTAATGGAATGCCCAGCTCTCTTTCATCTGAGAAAGAGAATACTAGGTGGCGAGTTCGTCTCTACAGAACAGCTTGCTGCCATTCACCCAAAGAAGTTCATCAACTTCATGGTATTCTCTGGAGTGAAACAATTCATCTAGGAACATTAGGGAAGGCACAATAGGGTTCGTTAGAAACCGCAGTGCCATGGGCTGTTCTGTTCTCCCGAACAATAATAATAATAATCCAATAGCAGAGACAACTGACAACCTTCAGCTGGGAAAGGTCCCTCAAGAAAAGACACGATCCATGTCGAATCTGTGTTCTCAAAAGATGGCTCTCAATGGTTCTTCCTTTCCAGCAAGTGTAGGGTAGTTTCCATCGGATGTCGGATGGATGTCGATCAGTCTTTTTTATGTCCGTAAAAGGAGAAGCTGATTGGACTACGTCTTTAGGGGATGAGTGGGATAAAGACAACTTTGATTCCCTTTCCCTCCAGCAGCTGAATGTGTAGCCAAAGATTCGACTTGATGCAAAAGTTGAATAAAAATTCCACTTCATTCCCATAATTTTACGAACAGTCTTTTGCTAGAATAGGTCACCTAAAAACAAGTTTATTCCTTCATCCTTTAAACCAAACAACACAATGTATACCTGTTCAATACCAAATTCTTTAAATACTGTAAACAACCCGGGGCATAGGGAATGTGATTCACCCTAACCAACCAACACAAAAATAAAAAATAAAAAATCCTTTCACAAAAGTCATTGGATGTTTCTCTTTCAGCACGTTCCAATCCTCCTATTTCAGACCATAATTAATGAAGCTCTGTAGCTGGACACGAAAAATTTCAATCCACATAACATTCCGCAAAAAAAAAAACCTCGACAAAGTGGTTTAAACCGGATCCACTAGGTGGAGGGTAGAGGTATTCTCACCAACTCCTCCTGCAAAAGGTAGACCAAAAAATAAATGTTTGGCTTGGCCAAGCAAATTTTCGCGGCTATTCACCTATATGGTCTTGAACCCTTTTCGCCCATTCCCACTAAACGTAGACTAGTCTCGATGCTTTGCACAGAGGAGACACAGAGATTAAAGTGAGCAATGATGCTCCTAAGGGCGGTAAGGATGCGATAATTAATTTGAATTTCCTGTGCTGCAAATAAAGTTTCGCTATGGCAAAAAATTAATCAAGGAAAAGAGCATTTTTCAATTAACGCTCTTTCCTGGCACGTTCCAGGTTTTGGGGAAAAGGGAGATTTTTGTTTCTCTAACGGTGTTATGCACAGAGAAAGTGTTTACAGTGTTTTACCACAGAATGTCGGCTACTGTAATGCTGATGCAAATTATGTCCTTTCAGCTATGACGACCGCACGTGGATCTTGTATGTGTGTCTGTGCGGTGTGTGCACCTTTTTTTTAATTTTATAATCTTTTATGTCCGTGGAGTCACGTCTCGGATGTAGAATGATGATGGGTATATTTAATTCTTTTAGACAAGCAGGTAGAGTAGGTGAGGTATGGTTGAATTAAATGAATGGGTCGCATTCGGTAGCAATTTGGATAATTAGATTAATTTAGGGCTTCCTTCCTTCTAATTAAAGGATATTATGATGGGTAATGAATATTTCTGTAAGAACTTGTAAAAGTCAATAGTTAAGTGCACATTTAGAGCAAAGGTATAAGGTAAAGTCACATATGTTTATCTCGACAAGTAGTCAGAAATATCGTCAATGCACCCGAGTACGTGCGAAATGAGGACCTCCACAGAGACTAAGGTATGGGACGATCAAAATATGAAGTCAACACGAACTCTGAGGCCCTTCAGTTTCTGGACCACAAAAACCTAGTTAGGAAGATGAAAACCATTCGAATTGGCGCAGCACTGAAAACGTCAAAATTGGAAAATGCATACGAGCATTCATACGAGCGTTATGGAACGACAACAACGAGCGTAGGGGCGCTCGGAGTGAATTCTATCCCCCAACATCTTGAGTGGTCTAGGTTAGGTAAGGTAGGTTAGGTCAATGTAGAATCATTGTGATGCCCTAGGGGTTGCAGCTCCCTTACTAGGAACCATTAGCCTAAGTTCTATCAAGCCAGCCCGCAGCGCTGATAAATCTGTGTATATCAAGCACCGACTTCTTTTAGATCCTGGAAAAGGTGCCTTCCTAGGATTTTAAATCGAGTATGGCAGAGGAAGTGTGGAGTGTCCTCATCTACTTCCTCATCACCAAATCCCCTGCATAGGATGTCTGTGTTCAATCCCAGTCTTCTTGCATGGTAGTTTAGCATGTTCTGCCCGGTGATGATACCTATTAGGGAAGATAGGGATTTTTTATTCATTTGTAAGATTTTTTCTGAGTGGTCTTAATCCCACTTATGTGCATAACTTCTTTCGTGTGAGCTCATGAGAGACGCTATATGTAGGTGCATACTAAAACAAAAGTGAAAGAAAAATTGCTAATTAGTCCCCGTGACTAGATCGCCGCAGTAACATGGAAGGACCTCTGTCCACAGGCGTAGAACTTGGGCTTCGCACCAGCCGAGCATAATCACTGGGTATCGTCACCTTGAACGTCTTATCTCTGGTACATGTGGACCCGTGCTGCGATGGAGAAACTCGGAAAATAATCTCGACAAGAGATGTCTGGAACTCAGCCTTTAGGAACGTCGCGGTCATGTGAGTACAAGAAGAACTTAAGTGAACTTAACAGACTTGATGCACTTTATTGATTCACTTCTATGAAAAGAGGTTATCTTTTCCACAGTCCAAATGCTTTCTTCCTACAGCTCAATAGTTCTGAGGGGCGAATCAAAAAGGTTGCAGATGTACGACTGCGACATGAAATGGTATGAGCCGAGGAGCAAGACCCTCTTTACTCAAGATTCAGCACGACTGTTGTGTTTCCCTCTTTTTTGAATTGTAGAAATATGTAGGTCAGGCGTGGAATGTGTTGGATAAGATGTAAGGACATTGGCTCCGATTATGAAGTTGATCGGGAGAGTCTTTAAGATTCCTTAGTAAAAGTCAGGGTGTCAGCGAATCTCTTATGCAATAAAGTGCTTCAGGTCCGAAGGGGCTGTAGCTGAAGCCAGCACACTTAGTCCATTGATAGGTCCATTGTGAAAGCTTACCACATATATAAATTGGCCGCAGGAATCTTGATGTGCTCAACTTATCGTTTCCTCGAAAAAAAATGTAGGAAAACCAATCTGGCAAATCTTCGCCGAAGATGCTAAGTTAAGGTCATACTCGATGCGGTTGCACTTAGGTTAGGTTGAAGTATTGCGGCATGATACGTCGTTCTGCCTTACTCTAATCTTCACGGAGTCATGGTGCTTCCCTTGAGAAGTAGTGGGACTTATTAGAACAACTGCTCATCTCGCTGAACCATTCCAATGTACACCAAGCTGTGATGTATGTTAATCTAATTGGTTTTGTACTTAGTGTGGCACAGGATAGGGTTTACACCGCTACGGTTACCCAGATCTCCAACTTCAACTCTATTCTTCTTCCTTGAGGCAATTAAACATGTGAGGTCTCTGATGCTGGTCACCCGGTTTTTGTACATGGTATCACAACGGACCTTGATTTGGCCTAAGTGTGTTCCTGCTTAGTAGAGACAGCCATTCAACCTAACCTAACCTAACCTAAAGTTGTGATGTTGGCACTTCTATACTTGCGTGAGGATCTATATAATTCAAAATGGCTTTGCACTGTCTTAGGTTAAGGACCCACAAATACCAAAGGAAATGAAGAGTTGCACAACTTGACGAAAAAGAAATCAGCCTCTGGGTTTTTGGGTCTTGAACCATTTGCTGTGTTAGGAAGAGGAATTCGAAAGAACATCATCGATAAGTGATGAAGCGTCGAATGAAGATCTGAGAAAGTGCGAAAATGCGGCAAAATGCAGATAAGGCAAAAGGGTGATTTAAATGTCAGCCGGCTACACGGCGTAAGATATTCACAGACATGAAAACTTTGGATGAAGCAGATGGGTCTTTTAGAAGATGATACCTGTAAACTGTGTCTAGACAACAGGGAGGCAGCTGCACATATACCCTCTCAATGTCCGGCACTAGCTAACAGAAGAAATGAAATCTCTGTGTGTGGAAAAATCGGGAGGCCACCTCTGACTAAGACGGCTCGTGGAAAAGCGACGAAAATACTTTTTTTTCTGCGAATCCGGTTCAGGATCTCAAGTGAATAATCAAAGATTGAGAAATCTTCCCTGCGGTTAACCTTCCTAAGGTCACCCAAAAATCCATTCAAACTAAAACAAATGCCATCTTGTCCCTATCCACATGCTGCGTGAGCCACATATGGAGTTTCATTCTTGAACTTTTGTAATCACCGGTCCGTAGTCGAGTTATTATGAACATACTTCAGTGATTTCATATTAATTGCCTATTCACCCCTTCATCTGTCTCCTTCATACGTAACATACTCATCTAACCCGTAGAGAGAGAGATACATATGAGAACACACGGGGTACGGTTATTGCTTTGGGAGTCATCTGTAACCACTCGTTCACCTTTGTTCCTTTTTTTTTTTTTTGCCCCCACTTTGCAGAAGGAAACTTTCATAATTGTAGTCTTGAGCAAACACCGACATCAGTTAGAGGATGAATCTGGTGGTACTACCAAGAGAAGAGTGAAATGTCTGTTTACCTTGTATAAATCCAAAGCACTTAGGTCCATATCCAATCCTTAGTGTTTGCACTTGTACTCATAATGAAAATAGAAAGCTTTTTATGCCATCAACTGCGTTGAATAAGATGACCGCCAGACAATCAGTTTTGCTCTATACCCAGGCCAAAACCGCATACTTTTGTTACCGTTGCGTCGTCCTCGTTAGTTGTGTGTGTGGTGGACGTTGTCGTCGTTGGTCGCCCAAAGGCCACCAAAGGTTCAGGTTGCTCCTGTTGTCCGAGAGTGTTTAAGTAAAAGATTTCTTCTTCTACTGCTTCTTCTGGCTGTTCTTCTTTTTTTTTTCACCCCATTGCGGATACGGATGTGGGATTTTTGTGACTGCAGGGACATTTTATCAATGTCTACTGTGTTGGCACCGGTAATATAAGATGGTATTCTGGAGAGTTATACTTTGGCCGTACGATATAGTAGATGTGAGAGTTGACCATTAGTTATAGTTATAAGCTCACTTATCGGAAGTACGAGACGTGTGAGGAGAGTTACGGAGGTAAGGGGGGTCATTATGCTTTTCCTGTACATACACCAGCACTCAACTTTTTGATGTAATTTATTGTTAACAAAGGATTGGTGAAAGGGATGGTTGTGGTCTGAAGAAAAGTCAAGAGTAAGGGCAAGGGTAGGTAAAGTTAAGAACATTTTTAAGGCGAAAGGATACATTTGCGTTGTAATTTAAAGATTTTTCTTGAATTAATGAAGAAGGCTTGGACTCGAATGTTTTTTGTTTCTTGTAGGTGCAATATTTTGTCCAATTGATTGACTTATTCGAAACAAGGTCGTAAGCTACTATAAAATCAAGTCCTGGTACCGCTAACAAAACTCGCGGTTGTATTTTCACCTTCACGTTCGGTGATGTCCCTAACGTGTAAGAAAACCAACTACAAATTCGGTTTTGTGAACAAAATTATCAACAGAGGGACAAGTCAGGGTGGAATATTGTCTTCCTTAGCTCTGCTATCACTTATAACGACGATATCTCATGAAAAAGAAGAAAATGAATAACTCTTTGAGTTTCTTTGAGCTGAGAAAGTAACTAAGTTATAAAGCCCCATGCCAAGCAATTAGGGTGACTCTGTATGCGACTATATTCATCCTACCCCTTATCTATTGCGATATCCTTGGTCGTTTAGTGCGAAAAATTCTTCCGGAGACACTTGTTCCCATTCGCGTTGAAAAACTTTTGAGAACAAGTCAAAATGGCATCGGAAGTTTTGAGATGTCAAGGATATGTAGGACGAAAGACCACCAATGCTTTGACATACAGGATCCTCAAATCTGGAGGAAGCAACTAAAATGGAGCAACTGGATTCAATTAGCTAAAGAAGTAGCTAACTGGAGAAGATTCTTGGTTAAGGTTAAGGTTCACCTTGAACTGTAACGCCACCTTAGGTTAGGTTAGGTTGAGTGGCTGTCCCTACTAAACAAGGAAACACTTAGGCCAAAACAAGGCCCGTTGTGATACCACGTAAAAAAACCAGGTGACCAGCATCAGAGACCTCACATGTGATATTTCCTTAGGGAAGAAGATTAAAATTGAAGTTGGAGCGGTGTAAATCCTATCCTGTGCCACACTAAGTACAGAACCAATTTCTTAATCTTAAAAATGTCGAGCCTAGCTAAGTCATTGAGGTCGACGAAGAAGTACTCTCCTAGGGTTTTCCTCCTTAGCCTTGATAGGGCTTCCTCCTCCTCTTCGTCCCTGCAGCTTCTATGAAAATTGTTAGAGGGAACACCTCATCTGCTGGCATGCCTGCCAATTAGACAATGCCCCGTAAGGACTTCTACTTTATTTCTTATATGATTCCTCTTCACGGACAGGAGTCTTCCCGTTCTCCTCAGATCCAGGTTGGGTCAGATCTATTTGTTGTTTTTCCACCTGCTATAAGCTACTCATTTAGCTTCAGTATCGAAGTAAGATTCTATCGATTCTATGGAGGCAAGCGGTTCCCCTCCATTATCAGAAAGGATCCGACCTGCGCCTTCCTTTGCTAGCTCGTCCGCTCTGCAGTTGCCCGGAACGTCCCTGTGCACAGGGAAGTGTCGCATCTGTCAGCGATCTCATTCAGAGACCTCCGGCATGACTTTACCAACGCCACCTTAACAAGTTAATACTTCAGAACAGAATTGCACCAGACTAACACTCGCTTTTCTCTTTTCGGATCTTATCTGTAGAATATGCCTAAAGGAGAGTGAATAAAGTCCCCTCTGTATACCCCATGGAACGCACATCTCTTCTTTTTACAAGAAAGCAGCCTTTAAGCAGTAAACTCATCACTCCAACCTTTTTTGCTACCATCCATCTCGAAAGGATCATGAATGTTCTGAATTCTGTGGGAGCTCTTCAAGTTTCATCCTAATCATCGGTCGCTGTGTCATTAAAACCATATTCTGCATTTAAAATTGAGTGTTAGTAGGTTCATATCAGCTTCAGAGATTAAGAGACAATTGAGCTAATCCAATATCTACTAGAAGAAAGCCTTCGCATACTAGGCTCCATTCTTTCAAAAATCTCACCCAAGCTATACCCTTATAATTGGCAATCATCAACGAAATCGGAAAAACAAATTCCTGCAATCATTTCGGCAACATCCTCACCTAATCCACCTCACCATAATCACCTCACAAAAACCCCACACCACTACAACTCAACTTCCACTCAACAACAAACAACAACAAATTAGAGGAACTCTAATTTATTTCTTCACCAGTGCCTATCAAATCTTTTACCTTTCTGCGGAAAGAACTCCCCCCCAGGGAGTAATCATCAACCATTCTCATCAGAGTCAGTCTTGATTAAATTAAGAATTCACCATCAAGGCAATTACTTTCCCCCTTCACCAGCTTACCGTAGTGAGCACCTGCGTATAGCCTATTCACTTGAATACAACTTAATTAAGTCAATTTACTTTGATCCTGGCTGCCAATTGTCAAAATTGTCAAAAGGGGTTTGTTGTAGTTGTTACACAAATCAAAGTTCACCCTGTAATAAGCAATAAGGAGACGAAGTTGGAAAAAAACAGATGAAATGACAAAAATTGTAGTCAACCCCCCCAGCTGATGCGACAACGACCGACAAAAACTCATAAAAAGGTGAAAACATAATCTAAAAATATGGAAATGGAAATGGTCATCCCTTATCAGAAACCCCCCCAACTCCATTTCCTGTCCCATTCAGGAGGGGACAAACCGTATTTTACGCATTTTTTTCTTGGCATAGCCACAACTTTGAGGTGGTATCTGCAAAAAAAAAAACACAAAGGAGTCCAGAAAAGGAATATACATATGTACACATAAAAATATAAAAAATATTAAAGTAACAGAGATTGAGAGGGTTCCTACGGTGTCCTTAGCCAGTCCAACTTTATGTGATGTCGTAAATTATAACTATTCATACAGAATTGCAGGAGAGAAATACATTTATGGTTCCAGTCCATCATGGCGTTTAAAGAAAGTGGTCATCATACAAGGATCAAGTATTGGATTTCAGTTGAAGAACTTCGAAACATATTGAAGGTTGAAAGGGATCCCTATAAATAAAAAAAAAAACACAAATTTGTCGACAGTAAGGAAATCGATATGTCCTGGCGGGGTATTCAACAAAACTCCTGGCAGTAAATTTATTTATGTTTTATCTTTGTTTTGTCCTTTTCTTTTGCCGAAGCAATTTCTTGCTAAGGTCGTCCTGGATATATGCAATCCATGCAGAGAATCGATTGGAAATTTGGAGTCCTTCATCATCAATGACCTACGGGCGATTTATTTTCTACCGAATCTATTTGTTTCGGTAATGGAATCATACATTATGGATTCACCTTCCACTTGGTTTTTTTATTTTTGTTGCAAAGTTTATGACCTAGAAAGGATTTAAGATTTTACCTTGAGATCGTTGAAGCGTACCTTCATTACATTTTTCCTTAAATACTAGGGTTCAACTATAAAGTTTGAAGGAAAACCAACTTAAGCTGCTGCACAAATTCTCTGTCTAGGTAGATAGGTTCCGATGGGTATACGAGTTGGTACTTACTTACTAAGGTGGCGCTACAGTTCGGGGTGAACCTGGGCCTCAACCAACAAACTTCTCCAATTAGCCCGGTCCTTAGCTAACCGCCTCCAGTTACGCACTCCAAGTTGGTTGAGGTCCCCTTCTACTTGTGCGCGCCACCTTAGGCGAAGTCTTCCTCTACTGCGTTGTCCCTCCGGGTTGGATTCGAAGACTCGTCGGGCCGGAGCGTTGGTGTCCATTCGCTCTACATGTCCTAGCCATCTTAAATTACCAATGTGTAGTTTTTTCAATAGGACGATGTCGCTGTTCTGTTGGTATAATTCGTCGTTGAACTTCCTCCTCCATAACCTGTCAACGCACACGGGACCGAATATCTAACGAAGAATTTTTCGCTTAAAGCCACCAAGGATATCTTCATCCGCCTTTGATAAAGTCTATGCTTCAGCGCCATAAAGCAGGACTGGGATGATTAAGGTCTTGTACAGAGTTTCCTTAGTTCTTCGGGAAAGGGCCTTACTACTCAATTGCTCTCTCAGTCCAAAGAAACATCGATTAGCAAGAGCTATTCTTCGTTTGATTTCTGATGAGGTATCATTTTCAGTATATGGCCCTAATCACAAAGGCACTTGGAATGTGTCCTAGTCTCTTTCAGGCAGAATTGCATGCCATCGATACCTGTGCCAATTTCATTCTCGATTCCGGCATTAAGGGAGTAACCATCAGAGAGTCAAGCAGCGCTCAAAGCACTGAGTTTCCTTTACTGTACTGTACTTTACGTTTTAGACTACTTCAATACTCTCCAGGACCTCTCAAAGGGGAATAATGTCAAGCTCTGGTGGGTACCAGGACACAGAGGCATTGAAGGCAATGAAATTGCAGAACAAGAAAGGTTCTTCAGAAAGATAAAGGGAGTAACCATCAATATATTCACCGAGAGTCAAGCAGCGCTCAAAACACAAAGTCTTTTCAGAAAGATATATGGGTGCCGAACCCTTCTCCTGCATCTCTACATTCGCATTGAGAATGAGTTTGGACAGCTGGGAAAAACGAAACCTCTTATCCTACTGGAAGAACATTCAGGGACTTAGACAGGCGTTAAGACCCATCCGACCCCTGAACAAAACCACTAAAAATATTCTCAACCATAAAAGGGACGATATTAGAAGACTTGCCGGCTTCCTCACCGGTCACTGCAGCCTCAGATATCACTAACATAAACTAAATAGAGTTCAGGAATCTGAATGCAGACTCTGCATAGAGGAAGACGAATCAGCCGAACACGAACTATATGAGTGCGTAGCTGTCTGCAGAGTTAGGAAGCGCTTTCTCCACAAAGAATTCCTAATACCGGAGGACATTCGACTGGAGATATCCTCAATTTTATTAGGAAGATAGAGGATCGCCTTGTCTAACTGGCTCCAGGCACAATAGATCTTTCAGGTCGCAGTGCCATATGCGTCAGAAGCAGAGCCTAACGGTGGCAGTTCGGGATCTCAATCTCGAACTTCCTGCCAAAGCAGAGTAACTTCGCGAAAGTCCGATACCGTGCTGATAGGATAGCCATGTGACCCTTAGGTCTGCTTGGCTGGATTCCTGTCGAGCGTTGGAGGTTAACTTCACTGCGTATTGTCACATTTTTGACAAAGATGTGTAGCGGGATAAGTTCAATCACTGCCTCAAGGGCTGCCATAGGGCAAGTTCGCATGGCCCCGGTGATGCCGAGGCATACTAACCTTTGAAGTCGCTGTAGCTTTAAAATGATGGCTTCAGTTGCATACACCAAGTTTATTTAGGACACCCTCCACCCATTCATTCTCTCTACGTAATTCCTCAGAAGTGGAGTAGAAGACTTTTCCGACTGGAGCATCAGTGTTTTTATGCTCTATACATGACCTAGGCGGTTGGGGATAGGTGGAGTTTGCCTAAAGTGTGTTGTCTGACCGCTGACCCTCTACAGTGCATAACGTTTGAACAGAAAGTGGAAGAGAGATTCCTTTTCGCTGTTATCCTTGCAGCTACGACAGAAGGTGTTGCAAAGGATGCCTAGTTGGGCTGCTTGGTCTCCTATCGGCCACGATTCATTCAATATCTGGTCTTGATCTGCTTTTTAGTCCGTCAGATCCCCTGACCTAATCAAGTTTTTTTGTTCAATATCGGTGTACTGCCCGTATAACTCGTGGTTGAATCTTCTTGTCCCTATACTGTCAAAGTAGACAAGACCTTAAACCGAAAGTTGAACTTTTCCCTCAAAAATTCGAAGGGCACTTACATCCGCTTTAATAGAGTCCACGCTTCTGCACCATACAAGAGGACGAAGACAATGAGAATCTTGTATAGCCCCTCCTTGGTTTTTCTTGATAAGGCTTTACTGCATTATTCTCTCCTAAGGCCAAAGTAAAACCGTTGACCCTTCATTTTTCGACGCGCTAGTTTCATTGACAGAATAGATAGCAGCGTCTACGTGTCTAGTCTAGAAGTAGCTGACTATTTCTCAGGGCTGATAATTCCTCACCAGCTTTTCGATAAATGCTTTCGCATTACTCCATTGGAAAGTTACCGGAAAGTCAGGGAGGCTTTACCAGTGGCAACACAGATTCATTTTTTGAAGATTTCTACAGTAATAACCGGATAAATACTCCCCCGCTTAGCTGCATAACCCGCATTGGTAACCAAATATTTTATGCTTTAAAAATGTTCAGCAATGCAAATGGGTACGGATGGGTTACTTTCCCTCTTAGGTGCCCAAATAATTCAGAAAAACTCTCTAGGCAGCTATCCGGGGAGCACTGTATCTCCACTTCCTCTTTCCACATAGCGAACGAAGAAGTTCTTCAAAAAAAAAAAGTTAAAGACTCCGGCGAGAGAGAATTGCAGGCCTTTTTGGGTTCCTCAAATATGAGAGCCTTTTTAGAATTAGGTATAAGGATATAAGGATTATGTTAATCCCACTTTTCGCAAACATCTGTGACTATAGATTCGAACTTTCTTGACGACATCGATGCACTACGTAGTTCATCTTGCTTTCAAAGGATAATGAGGTCAGTTTCACTCCCCTTTACGGGCTATATAGCGACATCGAATTATCCAGAAGAGTGAAAGTCCAACGACTGAGGTGGATGAGTCATGTAGAGCGGATGGACACCAATGCTGCGGTCCGAAAAATCTTCGAATCCGCCCCCGAGGTAGAGCGAATAAGGGAGACGCTGTGACTCAGGTTAAGCACGCAAGTGGAAGGAGACCTCAACCAACTTAGCTTGTGGAACTGGAGGCAGCTTACTAAGGATCGAGGTGGCTGGAGACACTTGTTGGTTGAGGCCCATTAAACTGGACGAAGACAACGTGATTAGGTCACGGGATCTTACGGACTAAAAAGCAGATTAAGACCAGATATTGCATGAATCGTAGCCGCTAGTACGGGCCAATAGGAGACCAAGCAGCCAAACTGGGCATCTTTTGCAGCACCTTTTGTCTTAGCTGCAAGGATAATAGTGAAAAGGAAAACTCTCTTCGGCTTTATGTGCAAATATTTAGCCAGACAACGCACTATAGGTAAACTCCACCTTTCTCAATCCACCCAAAACTTCTCTTTGCTTTTGTTTATAACATGGTTAACCGTCTGGCGTAATTTTTGGGTCGACAGGTATCTCCAAATAGTAGTTTTCCCATGTGGTGATTGGTGATTGGTATCAAGGATTGTAATTGTAAGATTCGCACGCACTCTAAGCAAATGCTTGATGGTTTCTATGTTGCAATAGTGCATGCAGCGTTATCTCAGAACTTGTATCTTAAGGCAGTACAACAACAAGAAGCTGTCATCGTACAAAGATAGGTAAATATTTTAGTCCTTCCAACAGTTTTCAATTAAAAATGAAGAATTCCTAATGAAACATTTCTACATTCAGCAAATCTAATTAAAAAAAAAACATCGACGTCATAGACATGTTTGCCTTGCGCGAATATTTTCCTAATATTTAATGTATACCATCCACTCAAAAGGCCAATTCCCAGATGTGAAATTTTCCAGGACCTGTTGAAAAAACCCATAATGCTTCCTTCATATCTAGCGCATTTATATCGATTCCAACACATATATTGCTGCAAGGTCGCATTAAATTTCTTGAACAATATCGATTCGTTGTTTTCTAAAAACGCACAGAGTGCCATTCGGCAGAGGCCACCCCCCATCCGCTAAGACTTCTTAAGCGTCAGCATCCCTATTCATTCAATACACCATAAAAAAAAAACATGCTTTTTCCCACTAGCATCATAATACACATCCCTTCCCTTTTGGGTTCTTATAGAACACAGCTCCTGGCACCTACACATAAATAGACATAAGCACACATAAATACAGCCCCAGCAGGGTACTGAACTTTTGCTTCTCGTTTTTTTTTTCTAAGGATTATTAAGAAAGTTTTTTATATACCATATACTCTCGTGTACATAAGAGTTGGTGTAGTACATAGAAGATCTGCAACACTTGTATATGACAAAATAGGTGCGCACCACCTCTACGGGTGAATGGTATAGGTACACACCAGGGCTTTAAATAAAAGTGTCACACCTTGTTTGCGGTTGGTAAATAATCAACCATTGGCTGGAATAAATCACTCACACAAAACCTACACTGAGCGTGTATGGGGAAGGTACCTAGTCCAGCACCTGAATAGGTGGAGTCTACGGTAGTCGCCCACCTTTCTTTTACCATGAAAAGGTATACACATCAGTGGGGTGTGGTGTGGTGAGAGAGCGAATTTCAGGTTGAAGAAAGTGAACACAAAAAGTACGCGCACGTCGCACAACCTACGAGACAACAACGACGACGACGACAACGACGTCTATGTCGTAGGTATATGCGAGTAAGAGAGAGAGGGAGAGAATCCTTGTTGATTTGTAGAAGAAAGAATCCTTCCATACACAGCTGTGCTGTGTGTTGGGGCACACATAAGAACCGTTCATTCAGTTTATTTATCCACCTAACCTACGAAGCAATACAATTATAGCGCAATAACTTTAAAAGCTCTCCCGGTTTTGATGTGCTAAGGGTTGTTGGTTGGGGTGAGAGTTTTTCTTCGGCAGGTAGATTGGTTGAATGCCTTTTTCGATTTTTTTTTTGTCCTAATATGTATTCTTCAGATGGTATGTATACGATATGATAAATTGTAGGGGTTGGGCTGATGTTAGCATGCGCGTTACACACCTGTAATGTGATGCGTCTATATATGGAGCTCTGGCATGGAAGTATGTTTTTGGGGGTAGGTTATTTTTTAGGGAACTGCGAAGTGATGTTTTTCCGACGGCATTTGTGCATTTTTTTTTTGAAAATTTCCTTTCGTTCCTTGTTTTGAGTGGCAGTGACTTGTCCCGTTTTAGGAAGGGATATGTAGGTATCTAATGTTGGCAGTACATAGGGAACATGTTAGCGGGTTTCGAATTAATTTGTATTTTTCTCTACATAACCACGCTGGGTAAGAACCATGTAGTTCCATTCAAAACAAATATCCACTACGAAGCTAAAAGCTCGTAAGTCTAAGAGTTCTATGGACTTTTCTCTTATACAAGGAGGACTGTATAACTGGACTTCATTTTCGAATCTTCGAAAACGGGGAAATGCGAGAAATACAAGAAATGAGAGCAATGAAAGCTCGATGTAAACACGTGGCAACTTTAGAGAGATTATTTCAGGAATGTGGTATATATAGTTCGCCATGTCCTAGGATAATATTCGTCCTTTTTGTTCGTTTTAAATTTATTTAGTACACAAGTAAATATATAAAGATAGAATATGTACATTATGTATGCTTGTGATGTTTTATTGTTTCCTAGAGTTATTATTATATTTAGATATCCTTATTCGTCAATCTGCATAATGGAGTAGGATAACTTGTGTGTAGGTTCTTTCATTAACCTTTAAAACTTTACAAGAGAGATTTATTCCAGATTTTGTCACATATAGCAAGGAAATAAGTTGTAATTAAATTGTGCGTAGGAATCTTACATACATACGAACTAATTGAAGGTAGGCGTCAAACATAGAAAGTCGGTTGAAATTCTTAAAAATGCAGGATGCCATCCATGCATGCTTAAAGTTTCAGACTGTGCCAAGTATCTAGAAGTAGTACTTGACAGGAAACTTAACTGGAGTCTCAACATTAAAAAGAGAGTGAAAAAAGCAACGGTATCCTTCTACGCTTGCAACAGGATATTCGGTAAAACCTGGGGTCCTAGCCCTTAAGTTATCATGTGGCTTTACACGGCAGTTATAGAACCAATATTGATCTACGGTAGCCTGGTGTGGTGGCAGGCAGTATGCAATACCACTTTTCTTAAGTTAATAATAAAAGATTCAAAGGAAAGCTTGCATCAGGACCATTGGCACATTGAGAACCACCCCCACAGGCGGGACTCGAGACAATACTCAATCTACTCCGTCTCGATTTACTTGAACAAGAATCAGTTGCAAAAAGCGCCTTTTGCATAAGCCAAACTAGAAACTGGAAATCCAGTCTGACAGGGCATGCACAGACTACATGTTGCCTTACTTAGACTTTGATAGACCTTTCTCAAGCAGGGATGAATAGCAGACTAATCAGATATCTAATAGCGACACAACAAACTCCGTCTATACAGATGGATCCAAAATGAACATAGGCGTGGGTGTTGGATTTTTTTTCGAAACTCCCGAACTGTCTGGATCGATCAAACTCCCAGACCGCAGTAGTGTCTTCGAAGCGAAGGTCCTGGCAGGTACAACAGCTGTCCAACAGGTTGCAATGAAGGGATGATATTACCTTTTTCATCGACAGCCAGGTGGCAATAAGAGTGATTTTTGCCATAGAAGTAAAATCGAAGCTTGTAAGTCGCTGTGGCGATGAGCTACGGGTTCTTGACAGGCAGCTCGATGTAAGATTCTGCTGGGGCCACAGAGGGGTGTCTGGAAACGAGATTCGCCAGTACCTAGCTGACACCATCGCTAAAATTCCACTCTGTAACCTCAAACAGAAGGTTGGGAGCAAAATTCAAAAGACTGCAAATGATAGATGGAATGCGCTCAGCTCCTGTGTCATAACAAAGGAAACAATGGCCATTTTGCATTAAACGGAAAATTTATAGAATCCTGCAAATGAACAAAAAAAATCCCTATCTTCTCTAATAGGTATCATCAACGGGCATAATATGGCATTGAACACGGATAACCTATGCAGGGGATGTGGTGACGACTACCCTAATCTGGATCTAAAGAGAACGAGAAGACGTTTGTCTGTGAGTAGCGAATGCCTTAGGAGGAACCCTCACGTAATGCCTTAAGAGGAGCCCCGACGGGGCTCTGCCTTATCAAGGAAAAGCATTCCGAGCAGGTAGAATAGTTTCAACACTTGTCTTTCGTCGAAGTACAACTACCTTAACCTGGATCTAAAAAGAACGAGAAGACTTCTGTCTATGAGTGGGGAATGCCTCAATTTTATAGCAAAAGCTCTGCCTTATCAACGAAGAGCGTTCCGAACACCTACATACAGCTGCAACTGTCAATATGCTTGTAATTGAAACACTCAAACTGAGTATGGAGTACATTTTTTAGCACATTACCATTCCTCCAATAAAGGATCCATCCATTTACCAACTTTTTCAATTAAACTTGAAACATTGAAGGCCGACATAGCCTTCAGCATGTTTTTAGACAATATGCTAGGCAAATACTGCTCCAACCAACAACTTTTCAATAGTTATTCTGTTAAAAGAGGACAGAAACCCTAAACATTGCCTTCAGACCTCGTTTGGTATTCAAGATCTGAATTCTAAATTCTTGAAGAATAACGACGCGTGAATTGGAGTGGATTAGATCGTATTTGGTCTCACGCCAGTATAAAGTGCCCTTTGGATCTTCCGTTTCTTCCAACTTTACCACTACCTCTGGCGTTCCTCAAGGCAGCCACCTTGGCCCTCTGATCTTTATTTTAACTATTAATGACGTCGAAAGAATTATCCTTAAGTTTTCTCTGTTAATTTATGCCGATGACATGCAAATTGTTTAGTGTATATCATCTCAGGAAGATGCTTCTCCACTTCATGATGATTTAAACAGTTTCTTTATCTGGGTTCAGAAAAATTTCCTTCAACTTAATGTGACCAAATGTCAAGTCATTACATGTTCTCACAAACGACTCCCAGCAACTCCTCGTACTTACTCCCTCAACGGTGAGACAGTCCCTATTGTATCCTCTTTGTGCGACCTTGGCGTCATTTGCGATAAAGAACTCAGCTTTCGTTCCCACATTGACCACATCATCAACAGAGCTAGCTTACTCTATTCTTGGTTTGTAAAACGATGGTCTAAAGAGTTCTCAAATCCGTGCGTCACCAAATCCCTTAACATTACATGTAAGTATGGTCGTCCTATTATAGTAATCATATTAAGAGAATCGAGGCTATTCAGCGTAGATATGTTCGTTTTGCTTTGCGTGGCCTTCCTTGGGTTGATCCTTATAACGTGCCCCCCTATTTAGACCGTCTTCAATGTCGAAACAAAGAAAAACGTCGAGAAGTTGCCGATGGGCTCTTTATCCAATAACTGCTAGCTGGCAATATCGATTCCCTCCAACTCCTACAAATGATATCTCTCAACACCAACCCACGTAACCTTAGATCCGTTCCATTTTTTCGCCTTAACTCTCACCGGACCAATTATGGGGATAACGAACCAGTATATAGAATGCTCCGCAATGTTAACAGCATGCATTTCGCATTTGATTTTGACCAAAAGCGTTTATCTCTTCGGGATGCTCTGTACCGTCTTCCATCCCACACTTTCTAAAACTTCCCCCTTGCTCCCGCTTCATTTTAAGCCTAGCGTTAAGTTTAGTTTTTAAGACAACTTTTAAGAGTTGCTTGCTCGTATTAAGCTTAATAAATGCCCCATTGGGGACGCCAACATCAAAATCAAATCAAAACTTAGTCAGGTTTAGTGAATGCTGAGGTCTTTGCCATCAATCAGCATGTGAGACTTAACCAAATCTCCTTAATCTTCTCAAATTGGCAAACTGCAGTAAAAGGGCTTGATTTGTCTGTCATCAAACTCATCTTTCTAATCCTAGAAGCTTACAAAGTAATCTTTGATTTAGCTAGGAACAACATGGTTATCTTTTCCTGGATTCCTAGCCGTAGCCGATTTACGGAGACTGAGATTGCTGACTAACTGACAAAAGATGGCACATAAACAACATTCATTCAAGCCGAAGTCATGCCTACAATGATCCAGAGAAGCCTGGCTTAACACACGAGGACAAACATGCTCAACGCCTTCACAAAATAAAACCAGTTTCCTCACGATAAAAAAGATTCAATAACAACATGAAACCCCTAGTGTCCCTTAGTCTTGGCTGCCTTAAATAATGTTTCATGACTCTGCATGCATGACCCTTTTAAATCTTCTATTCACCTGATAAACTAAAAACTTTTCACATAAAAGCAAAGAACTTTCTTCCGGGCAATGTTCCTTAAAAAAATATTCAAAATGATACGCCTTAGATGTAAAAAGCTAGCCATAGAGACGTTAAGCATACTTCAGGCCAATTCCACCTCAAAACCTCCACTAAAATCCTAACAATATTCAGGGAAAAAAAAAAGTTCCCAGTGCCAAAAATATTCATATATGCAAAAGTTTCACTGCTACTTGAAACCTTTTTTTTTTTTTTTGCATTTTTCTCATTCGTCCTGCCATGTCCTACGTGTACGAGGATATCTTGAATTGTTATTGCTACCATCGCATCGTTCCGTTTCATTATTAAAAAGCGTCCATGCATTCATGTATGAATGCAAACAAACGGCAAACAAAGAAAATAATAACAACAACGAACTTAGAGGCTATCTGTCAGATTGAGATCCTTCTTTTCGAGGAAAAACTCATTTTTTTTGTTCGGCTTGCATTGCATTGTGTGCGATAATAATTCATATGTTCGAACGAGAGCGGCAGGAGTGATGTTTTTATTGTGGCCACTCCAAAGGTGCTTGGCTCCTGTGTATGTGTGGACGGTTATGGTTTTTGTTGAACCAAAAGTCCTGGAAAAGATTTCAAACAGAGTGAAATGGACAAAAGGTGAATGAAACACTAAAGCCGACAATGACCACACTCATGTGACGACGTTTTAAATCGCTTTGAATGTGATGATTGCTGGGTAAGACAAAACCTTGAATATGACTTTATATCCTTGCTGAGAGTTTGTAAATTATTTAAAATGTCGACGACTGTGTCCTGTTCTCTCCTTCACCTTGATAAAAAAGTTTGTCTTTCGAGTTTGGATTTCTTTTCCTGTGTTGATTTTTCCGTTTTAATTTTAAATAATGCATGAGATTCAAGGACCTCACTGTAGACAACACAATGAGTCGAATTACCACAATTGCATCGGATAGGTAAAAGTTCTGCCATTGAATCCACTTTCGCGGTAGGATTCACTTCACAAAGTTGCGAGACACAACGTCTTTCTTATAAGTTCGCCGTGTTTTTTATTCTTGTTTGAGGGTTGCAAATTAATTCAGAGACGCAGTTGACCTTCTTCCCTGGAAGAGCTAAGAATTTTAAGTGGTTTGCTCCGGGAGTTACCTTCTTAATGATTTGCATAATGTAAATTAAACATTTGTCGTTGGCGTGTTTGCCGTGTCCTTTGATTCTTGTCACACAGCAAAAAATCCAGACAATGGCTTTTTATGCTTCAGCGGGAATTTGTCTTATTGATTTACAACTAGGTGGAGTGGATTTAATTTTAAAATTAATAGTACAATTGGAGTGACGAATGGATGTACATATACAAGATCCATTTAGCATCTACGACTGCTTGGAGGAAAACTATCAGCGATTTTAAAATCTCCATCACTGGCGTCTAGAAAATATTCTATCATCGTTACTTTCTTAGATATATACTTACCTAGGTGACGCTACAATTAGAGGTGAACCAGTTAGGCTGGTCCTTAGCCTCCAGTTCAGCAGTCCAAGTTGATTGAGGACCCCACTTGTTGCACTTATTTTTGATTGACACTTGTCTCGGGCGGGATGTTATCCGCTCAGTGCAACTGCAGCTTGTTAGGTGCTGCCTGCGCCGACCACTCAGCTGGTGTGGGTTCTCCGTATCAAGCTACCTAACGCGAGCAAAGGGTTGCTTGGTGTTTGCTTTCCATCCTTTTTTAAGGGCACCGCCCAATCTTTTTAGAGGGATTGGGAAACCTCGGAAACACACTTCATACGAAAACAATAAAACTAGCGTTTACCACGTTATAAGGCTTCGTGGGAGCGACGGCTGCTTTATTTATTTTACGTTGATTTTGTTGGACAACTTGTAATCTCGCCGTGCTCTCTCGCCTTTCCTCTGGAACATGGCTCTAAACAGTCTACTTGTGGACCTGGAAAGAAATGGCTACATTGTGATGGCATACGCAGATGACGTTGCTATTGCTGTCTCAGAAATGCACTCTCAGGTTCTTAGCGAACTGATGAGCAATGCCCTCTCTATTCTCACAAGATGGACTAATAAATCTTGGCTTAATGTAAACCCACACAAAACGGAGCTCGTTCTCTTCTCCAGGAAAAAAAAAAATTCCCGCAACCAACCCTCCTTAACTCAACGGTATAAGGCTAACTTTCTCCAATGAGGCCAGATTCCTTGGTGTCATTTTCGATAGGAAGCTAAGCTGGAAACCCACTAGCCCTTTACACCTGCAACAGAACCATTGGTCACAAGTGAGGTTACATGCCCAAAGTTGCCTTTTGGCTCTATACGTCCATAGTCAGACCCATACTTCTTTATGGAGCTTAAGTATGGTGGACTACACTCGATAAAAGCTCATATCTTAGTATTATAACCAAGGCTCAAGGGTTGGCTTGTCTCTCTGCTGCGCTAGAGACCATCTTGAACCTCACACCTCAGCCCATCTGAAAACAACTTCGCTTTGGAACCAATTACCTTATGGTCACTCCCGTATCTTACACAGATTTCATAACCTACCAAACAAATTTGATAGAACTCTCCCGTTCAACTTTGAAAGGGCATTTAAGGTCATATTTCCCCCACGAAAGAATTGGCATAGAATCCTCAAATGCGTTAATAAACAGATTCACAGATAAGCAGCTTTGAAATCCCTATCATATGTCACTTACAACTCTCTGACGGTCCTCGACTGTCTATCGTCTCTTAGAGAGATGACTGAGCAGTTTAATATTCATTTTTGTTGGGTGCCTGGACATAGTGACATCCCTGATAATTGCAAAGCCGACGAACTTGCCAGATCTGGTACCCAGGCCTGGGTATATCAAACAGTACAGTGAAGCTCATTATCAAACAAAGCATAAGTAAAGAAATTAACTCCAGGTGAAAAAGCGGTCATAAATTGATGACCATTAGTCAAGGGAGATCATCACCCTCAACAAAACACAAATTCGCACCTTTATTGGTGTCATTACAAGGAGACTAGGAGCTCTATACAATGATTTTTGTAGAAGCTGTAGGGATGAGGAGGAGGAGGAGAAAATCACCACTCACCTTCCCTGCTATTGTCAAGCGCTCTCCCACAGAAGAAGAAGATTTCTTGGGCACTATCATTCCAATGACAACAGTGACCTAAGTCAAATCCCCTTAAGAAAGATCCTCTCATTTATCAATAACTTCAAATGGTTTTACGGATAGAATTCTCCTAAGCCTAAGTGAGTCCCACGGGATGCCTATCTACCTAACCTAACATATTTGAATAGTTCTGTCGGTAGGAAATCAGAGCTCGCAGCCTTGTTAAGCTTGGATATATCTGTTCTTACTTTTCGTTTTGATTAGGTGGACTGTAGTTTTGACTTTTGTCGTTAAAGTTGAATGGATCATTCTTCGTCATCGGGACTCTACTACAGGGTTTCCTTTTTCATATCTACAGAAATCTGTACGAGCTTTGTTGCCTTGACACGTCCTTTTTATATTTTGATCAAACTTTGATAAATTGTTCATGAAATAATATCTCTCAATCTCTCCAAGATATCGCGTTTCTCTTCTTTTTTTTTAGAAGTTGTCGAGCCCCACACGTCCTTCAGCACCACCTTTTATGACTGTTATTTTGCTACATTTATCCTTACCGGTATTCTTCTTTGAGAATTTTAAATCGTTTTCTAAAACAATGCACAAACCAATGAAAGAATAAAAAAATAAATTAAAGCAAACTGAAAAAAGACACTCGAAAGGTACTCAAGAGAAACGTAATGTTATTATCCTTTTCTTGATTCCGCTCATCCAAGGATGTTGGTTAAGTCTTTTCCGTTATTTCTTTTCATTCTTTCAAGTTTTCCCATGTTATTTTCATCTCATCCTGCATTCCATTCAGTGACAGAACATCATAAGGACCAATCAAGTCCATCAGGTCTCTTGTCAGTGCTTTCACCTTTTTTTTTTAGAAAAAAGTTCAAATCCGGAATTCAAATTTCCCAAAGTGGTTCAATTGTGTCCTGAAACCGCGCGTCTCCCTCACGGTAATTCTGTCCCTCACCTATCTTGGGGACACTAAACAGTCAACCAATACAGAGACAAATCCCAACGAAAAAAAAAGGCTCTAGACAGAACAAGTTTTCAATTTTATTATAATGAATAAAAAAAATAAAAAAATCCACGGGAAAAGTTTTTCCTTTAATTTCTCGTTTTTTTTTTTAGTATTTTTCTGGAAAACTTTTCCATATCTAGGAATTTGCTTATTAATTTTTTTTTATTTTTTTTTTCGACGTCTTCCGGGCGCGAAAGGAAACTCTTCTTTACCGACCGTGACTAATGGGAATAGATGCCGGTGTTGTCCACTTTTTTTTTGTGAACTTTTCTCCGTAAGGATCCAAGTTCTCCATGGGTTCATTACACTAAGCGCGAGAGTGTCGTTCAGGAAAGGTGTTTCGGTGGATGGTTTTCATTACAAGTCCGGGTGCCGACATAAAACTTCTGACGAAGGTTTCAATGGAGGTTTTCGCTCTTCTTTCCTTTTTCCTTTTTTTTTTTGTCAAGGGAAGGGAGGGGAAAAACAACAAAATTAACAACAGCAGGACAGACAAAATGATAAAACACTTTTCAGTTAATTAAAAAATAAAAAGGATAATTTTTCACCGCTCATCTCGTTCAATTAGGATGGAACACTTGTAAGGTAATTTTGTGTAAGGGTATCTTCTTGAATACACTTGATGATGTCCTTTTTTCCTTGCTGGGGGATGGGAAGTGGGGTGGGTAGAGTAATATAATTTTGGTGTTTTTTTTTTTTTTTTTTGCTGGAAGGATCTAGTGGTTATCGTTATTGTGGATTATGCAGATGAGAGTGTAACTGTTATTAGGAAGATTTTCAGTCATTAGCTAATTAGGTGCAAGGACTAGAGGTGGAATGTTTATTATACTGCGACAAAAGCAACAGGAGTTCTAAATGGAATTAGAGAGGAATTTGAATGTAGCAGGTCGATCATTAGCTGGCTGCCTTTAGTTTTGTACTCCAAGTTGGATAAGGATATTTTATATTCCAGGCCTTAGCACGAGTTGTAAATGTGTTTAAGGAGCACTTTCAGTTTCGTATTACTGAACAACTGACAGACGGACTGATAAGATAAGAAGAGTCGATGAATAATTTCCCCTCTCCTCGACACAACTTTTAGAAACCTAAAGCAGAACATATGTAGAGCTTGGATGCGAAAGCTTGACCCTGGACATGGGGAAAAAATACAAATGCAGGTTCTTAAAACTGCAAGAGTTGCATATATGTATTCAACGGAGGATTGGTCTAGTGGCACACTGCACCCAAAACCAGCAACCTTAAAAATATGACTAAAATACAGAGAATGGCATGCACTGGAGCAACCAGTGCGATAAGAACAACGCCGATGGCGGGATTAGAAGCGATTATTAACCTTCTGCCTTTAGATCCATACATACAGGAGGCCACAGCAAAAAGCGCTCTCAGAATCAGCCAGTCAGATCACTGGAGACCGAAGAAGGTCTCTGGTAAGGTTACCTCAGACTACATTGTCCCATACTTGGACTTCGAAAGACCCTTCTTGTGGACCTTTCCAAGTTGAGAACAGTGGACCAAGGTGGAACAAGGACTCCAAGTCCATCTACACCGATGGGTCAAAGATGGACAAAGGTACAGGAGCTGATCTCTTCTCGGAGAAACTAAATCTAAGCAGCTCCATACGACTCCCAGATAACAGCAGTGTTTTCCAAGCGGAGGTTCTAGTAGTGACAAAGGCCGCCCAACTGTCGTCAATGTTGACAATATCACGGGGGGATATCACAATTTACATTGACAGCTATGCGGCCGTAAACGCTTGTTAAGAGCTGCCGCGAAGAGCTTAAGGTTCTTGGCACGCAGCACAATGTTAAACTCTGTTGGGTCCCTGGTTACAGCGGAATACCAGGCAATGAAGCAGCGGATGAAATGGCCAGAAAGGGCTCAGCTCTAGACCGGGAACAAGCGGATGGCACGATCGAACCTCCACTTTGCAACCTTAAGGCCAAAATCGACCAACAGTCAGTAATAGAAGCATATAACAGATGAAGATCACTAACCACCTGTGAAATATCAAGAAGGATGTGGCCAGAGTACGATAAGATGAAAACCAGCAGCCTCCTGCAAAAGGACAGGAAATCTCTGTCAATACTGATAGGAGTGCTACTACTACTACGTCTGAGCGACGATGACATCTGCAGAGTATGCGGTGATGAAGAGGCCTATAAGGACATTTTCTCTGTCACTGCCCAAGCCTCTGTCAACTCAGAAACAGAACCCTGGGCAAATTTTTCTTCGACCATATTGATGAGCTGTCAGATGGATCACCGTCAAAACTACTCAAGTTCGCCAAAACGTCAGGATGGAAACAAAATCATGGGTATCACAATGGACCCACATGGACCTAAGTGTGATGAGAATGGTTACAGCCCGCTTACCTAACCTAACCTTTCATATATTCAAAAAAAGAGGGAAGCAAGACGTGCTTTAAATAACAGACCCCAAGCTCAGGAAGTTCTTAACACCAAACCACCGCCTAAGCTAGAATGCGACTTATGCCTCTATGAGTTGAGACCTTTAAATTTATAAAAACGCCTTCATAACCTCCACCGAAAGAGTATAGTTTCTGTGTACAAAGCGTTTAAACGATGTCAACAAGCTTCTAAACATATTCAAATCTAAAGTACCTTGAGACGTCTAAACTATCGATTCCCCTCAAAATATGTATTTCCTTAGTGCAAACTACTCACATGTCACCCTCTTTATACCATACATGCAGTCAACCGTACTTGCCCCTGTACAACCCCAGTAAGAAACCTTTATTACATCAAAGGTGTTTATGGGCTATTCACACACTCTGGCAAATTGCTTAAGAAACCATCCGAGCATGTGTGACCCCGATAAGGAACACCCAACAGTGCCAAACTATAGGTGCACGACGACAAACTCATTAAAGGCATAACGCAAAATTTGCTGATAAAGCCCATTCCCAAAAAAAGCAAGCTCTCTCCGCCCCTCCAAATCCTGAGAAGGTGAGTTTGAGATCAAAGATTTCTTCGTGCAAGAGTTGGATGCTTGTACATGTGTTTCGGTGTTCACTGCTTCACGTTTTCTTGCAACATTAAGCAATTCATGGTGATGAATAAAAAGGTTGTACCGTTTTGTTGTATCCTGTGCGATGGCAATAAACAGAGCAATAATCCTTATCGAGACCTGGTGCACAGCCATACACCCATCTGGCGTTTGATGAAATGATTTTCTCGGTGAGATTCTCATCATTATCCTTGGCTCAGTGCACCCGAAAATTTTGTGTTACCGAACAGATACTGCAAATAAAATTTACGCAGTGAAAATTATTTCTACGAATTCCTCTGCCATACGCTCGAAGGGATGCGAGGGTGGTGTTGCTGGATGGTGCATTCATGCGACAATCCATGATGGTGACAACGGCGACGGCGGCGGCGGCATAAATTCCATTACATGCCTAGCGCCAGGACCTATTAATCCCATAAATTACTTCCAATCCATTACGTCAGCTGATTGATGATTTTTTATGGTTTTTACAGGTGCAACGTGCAAATAATTTCACCCGGAATGAACAGTAAATGCTGCGGTAGAAGCGCAAGTAATTTATGGCCCCCGGAGGACATTTTGCACTTCATTGTTTGAATGTGCAAACGGGTGGAAGAGCAAGGATACACATCGGGAGTTTTATGACCGTCAGAAGTGTGGGTTGGGTAAGGAGCTACTGGGGATTGTATGGTTAGGGTTGTGATGTAGGACAAATGTTGAATCGATTTATTTTTTGTGTATTGGAGGCGATGCAAGTTGAAGGATGCAATTTTTTTATTGTAAAAGATTGATGCTGTATAAAGCAATCAATGCTCTTTTAAACCATAATTAAGTTCGTTAATAACTTTATGACATTGTGACGTGCCTTTAAATAAATTAGGGAATCTGTTCTTGGTCTTTGTTGTCCCTATGACCTGGAGCCCAGACTTCAACAAGTGGCAATTCTTTCGCCACGTCTTTTAAACGCATCCCATAATAACATGAGATCCACTGTGGCATCTGTTGCAAGAGTCGGTACAATTGGTGCTCCGAGTCTTTCGCGATCTAATGCGAATCTCCGGCAGTATAAGAAACTAAGTTCAACATCTTTCTGCAATTTGTCGAAGCTAAGACACAGTGGAGAATCGACGGTCAGAACCAATTTAGATAGCCCCAGAATCATCCATGGCCCGTTTTTTTTTTAAGTCCATAAGTCCATCTTCCTTTTACTAATTGGTTCCACTTTCTCTGTCACATCGTTAGACTTTACTCCCTTTCCTTGTTTCAACGATTTATAGAAAATGATTAGCGATCCCTCCTGCAGTTGTGTTGTCGGTGTGTATTACCTGCAAGAATATCTATAGACATCCTGTTGGTAATGACGAGAAAGGCATCATCCTAACTATATTATCGCTAGGATAGGTGTATTCCAATTTAGTCCTTGAAGATTACTTAAAGTGGACCTAGACCTCAACTAACAAACGTCTCCAGCTAGGTCGATCTTTAGCTAGCTGCATCCAGTTTCGCACGCTAAGTTGGTTTAGGTCCTCTTCAAATGCGCCTCCTGAGTCGCGGCCTTCCTCTACTGCGCTGTATCTCGGGGGCGAATTCGAAGATTTTTCGGACCGGAGCATTCGTATACATCCAACAGAACTCGTTCAGACATCGCCAGAATCACGGTGATAGTCACGGGGCACTGGCCAATTGGAGTCCATGCGGCCAAACTAGGTATCCCTTACAACCCCCACTGCCGCAGTTGCGGAAACGAAAATGAGAAAGAAACTGTCTCCCATTTCCTCTACAAATGTCCGGCGCTTACAAGAACCAGACTGTGTACACTAAACCAACAATTCTTTAACGACCTTAATCCTAACTCGGGTAAAGATGGGTAAAGATCTACAGGCTGGATCTTGGCACCGACTGTCCCACACACATCATCAACCAGGTCACACGAGTCGTGGTAACAAAAAGGCACTTCTAGTGCTACTTGGGTTCATGCTGAACTGCCACCTCTACCTACCTACCTACCTGTTATCTATCCGCTCTACATGACCCAGCCACCTCAGTCGTTGGACCTTCATTCTCCTGGCTAAGTCGATATCGCTGAACAGTTCATCGTTGTATCTCCTCCTTCCCTTATCGTTTATACAGGTCACAGAAGTCCACACTCATCCTCCAGGAGCTCCAAGTCGATACTAACCATGTTTTTGAAAACCACCTATAGAGTCGAAGCCTTCTTTTATTTTCACATCCCTGTTGAACATGGAAAACGACCTCTACTGTCTACTAACTACCATGTTGCGCTAAAGGACTTGCTCCATAAACTTACCAGATTCAAGAATGAAGGACCAATTTGAATTCGGTTGGAATACTGAATCTGCACTAAGTCTCCTCTGGGCACATAGCAGTTACAGAAATAAGTTTCCCAAAGCTAGGCAAAGTCTAGAAGAGAACTTCTTCGGCCTTAAACTTAGGTTGAGTTTGCTGGTATCTTCGGTTAGAAATTCCATTGACGGTAAGTTTTCGAACAAACACAACATGCAGGCAGACTCAACCGATATTTTCCAAACATCTGTTACACCTGTTAAAAGCGCGACGACATTTCGGAGCACTTTCTATGTGATTGTCCTGCCTTTTCCTTTATCAAACAACCTATGTTCCTTATCACTGAAGCTCTTAAAAGTCAGTAAAAGGGTTGAACCTGCTGATAGTACCTACATTTCAACTGTTTCTGTGCCTTGGTATCCGAAAACCCCGACAGAAAAAGACAAAAATCTTATCAAGTCTTTGGAAGTCACAAAAGTATGCCCCTTGCCCAAAGTTGTACTTGAAAACTAGGCCAAACCCCATAAGCATAATCGGTCCAAGTTGCCTTCTTCGGTACAAATGATTTCATTCCAAAATGTGCGTTTCACAGTATCTGTCAATCCATTTACAAAAACAAATTTTCCTCCAAACAACCTAACCTTGCCACAGATTTCAATTCTCAGAGGGATACCACATGTTCAATTAAGCTCGTCAACATCTCATGGAATAAAAACAACTTTTCAAGAACAACACACGTCTGAGCGTTTTTTTTTTTTTATCCAAATCGAATCCATTAATCGATGTTATTACGAACTCTGACCGCTTGATGCCGCACCGACACAACTGCAGTAATAGACCAATCAAGTCCAAACAAACGTCTGATCTTTGTTTGTCTACTCTTGTTTTCCTTTTCAATTAATTTTCAAGAAATGCAAATGATTCATGACCGTCCTTGAGCGAATCCAATATTACCCTGAGCGCTGAGCCTCTTCACGATTTATTTCTGACGTGAGACACACTCTATCTCAGCAGCCAGCGATTCCATTCACCTATTTAAAAGTTCATTACGTTCGATTTCCTTTAAAAAAAACAAAAAAAGGAAGATAGAACCGACCATAGTGCTCTCGACGCTTTATGTATCACCAGAGTAGGTAGACGTAAATTATCGGATTTGTAGAGCACACACAAGCAGAATCACCATTAATCACTTACGAATTCATTAACCTATTCCGAGGAGAGGATGTGTTTTTTTTTTTTTTTCCGAACGGAGGCACTCGACATTGTTGGCATGCTTTTAATTGGATCCGATTTTTCAGATGACTTTCAAGCTTATTTGGTTCGATGTAATCTCCAATCTGTTTTTGCCTGTAGTCTGTGCGTCCGTCATGGGGATATCCATCTATCTATCTATCTATCTATTCATCTGTCTGCATATCTTTCGCGCTCAATGAGGATTTCATTAATTTTAACCGAGAAAAAATAATAAAAAGTGTGTGCGCACACCGTTCGTCTGGCGGTACGCAAATAAATTCACTCAGTGTTCCGAGAAGTACTCGTACTTATGTTGTCTCTACAATCAATCTACTAGAAGATAAAGTTAATTTAATTTTTTCGATGTGAAAATGTATGTTTCTTTTTTAGTAAAAATAAAACAATTTTTCATGTTTTTTTTTTGTTGAAATATTAAGATTCAATCTATCATGGCGAAGGTCAGAGATTTAACACACCACACATATGTGACTTTGAAACTAAAATAGATATTCCAAGAAGTCTTGAGCTATCGACAGCTTTTTATCTTACTCAGGACACATCAATGCCGCCTATGAATCATTATGAACTAATGGAGTTGCAGGGTGCCTGAGTTTTTTTTTTTTTCTGTCGGGATGTTGGAACAACACGCTGGAGCACTTAGACACAAAAACAGGTCCATTGTACCACCAGCAAGTATAACCCTCCCTTTACTGTGTTTTCTTCATCTTTCTATGAAAGTCAAGTAAGAGCTTCAGTGATAAGGAGCTAAGGTTACCAGCACTCATCACATCAGCCCTAAAAATCTACCATCTGATACGAGCAGTGGAAGGACAATCACATAGGAAATATTGCGCAGTGTCGTCGCCCTCGCCACAAGCGTCACAGACAGTGGTGTCACTTAAACCTTACACGTTGAGATCTTTGGCAAAGCAGAAATGTCCCGTAATAACGCCAATAAGTTGTCTGCAGTCTTTTCTACTGAGAGACAGCAAGAATGCCGCGGATTTCTTACAGACGTCGGAAAGGATCTGTTTAGTCTGCCTGTATCCTGGAGAGTCATACCATCTACAGTTGCGTTTGCTTAAAACCCAACCATCGATAGAAGCCCTAACCGAAGATACGAACAAACCTAACATGGGTTCAGGGCCGGAGAAGTTCTCCTCTGAATCTTGCCTGGCAAGCTCATCAGAGACCTCATTTCCGGTAATCCCGCTGTGTCCAGGAACCCAGACAAGTCTTAGCAAATGCAGTCTTCCAACCGAATTCAAACTAGACCTGCATTCCCGAACTATTTTGGATCTAGTAAGAGGATTGAGCAAGGCTTTAAGCGAAGCCTGACTGTCGCTACAGACGCAGATACTCCGTCCCCTTCATTTTTTTTCAAACAGAAGATAGCTCTGATCGTTTCGCCCATGATTTAAGGATCGAGAGGTGGTAAATTGAGCATTGAATCTACAGCAGAGCCAGGCGTGCTGGGATGCCTGAATTAGTTGATTCGTGGAATGGAAAAGCGAGGATTGAGAACTCTGTTCAGATCATTTAAAACTTTGAAGAGGAATTACTCAGAGTATTCCTCATATCTCAAGAAACTAAGGCGAACCAATACGGATTATTTTAGGCGATTCAGGCAGGATGAACTTATCAACCTGGACGATGAAGACCAACAATTCCATCCACCCGATCTAGATGAAGTGAAGATAGCCATATCTAAGCTGAAGTCCAAAAACGCTGCTGGAACAGATGGCCTGACTGTCGAGCTCTTCAAAGCGGCAGGCGATGATTTGGTAAGAAGCATGCTCCAACTCATCTGTAAAATATGGTCGGAAGAAAGTTTGCCCGATGAATGGAACTTCAGCATTGCTTGTCCAATCTTCAAGAAGGAAGACCCTCTGAACTGGTCATCTTTACATCGCCTACAAGATCCTATAAGCCGTATTGAGTGAGCGCCTGAAGCCGTTCTTTAACCACCTGGCTTTAGGCCAGGAAAGTCCACCATCGATCAAATATTCACACTATGGTAGAACTTGGAAAAAACCCAGGAGCTCCAAATCGATACAAACCATCTTTTCATCGATTTGAAGGCCGCGTATGACACCATCTTTAGAGACGAGCTATACAGAGCAATGTCTAGTTTTGGCATCCCTCTCAAACTCATCCGTTTATGCACGATGACGATGGAGAATGCACGCTGCTTCATTAAGGTCGGAAAGAACTCACCGTGACCTTTGATGTCAAAAAAGGATTTAGACAAGGCGATGCGCTGTCATGCGATTTTCTAACAAGAAGATGGGTCGATAAATGAGGGCAAGTCCAAGTATATGTTGTCAACAAGAAAGGACACTTAACACCAACGTCTCGGACTGAACGCCTCCCTCGATAGATATAAGTTTGAGGTAGTTAAGGATTTTGTCTTCCAAGGCTTCAAACAACGACACCAGCGCAGAGATCAAACGAAAAATAACCCTTCGTAACTAGAGGCAGCTAGCTAAAGATCGAGCTGGCTGGAGATGCTTGTTGGTTAAGGCCCAGGTCCACCCCTGACTGTAGCGCCACTTTAAGGCAGGTAGTACGTATTTCAGGCGCTTTCTCAGGACACTGCGCAAAAGGAACTTACGCAGAATGGTTTATCATACAGCGACCATTGTAGAAGCTACAGGGATGAAGAGGAAATAGAATCCGGACAACGCCTTCTGTAAAACTGATCCACAATACCCAGTTGAGCCAGATAAATCGACCAAATGCTGGTCGACTTAAAACATGCACCTAGCACCTTGGACGTGCGAATGTTTAGAGAGACCAACCTCACCTCGGACCATTTCCTGGTTGCGGCGCCAATTCGTAGGTTGATGCATCGTGTGATGCAGCCTTCACTCGGATCTCTACGGATCCATTGTGTTCCTCTGACGTGGAATGTCCATTCTGAAAAGATAAAAAAGAAGGGAAAGATCTGGGTGAGTGCAATTATGATCGTTCGGCTTCCCTGAATCATCCTGAGTTTGTAGTAAATTTTGGGATGGCTTTTGGTGGCTTCTTAGACAGGTCGCCCAGGTCGTTGAAATAGTATTAACCGAGAGCCGTCTTTCTTGTTCCGTGTAGGCTGGGACATTCGCATTGGAAGTGGGTTGTCTTCTCTTCCGCGTCTGTCTCTGTATTACCGGAGCCTCGTCTGTACTTAAACGCATTCTTCTTAGGTGGGCCGCCAATCAGTTGTGGCCTGTAATGATCCCAGTGAACAGGGCTCAGTTTGATCTGTTTAGCGCAAGAATGTGCCTTCATTTTGTTGAAATTTGTCCAGATTTTCCTAGAGATGCAGCATGATGGGAGTGCGCTCCATTTCTCATCAGCTTGTCCTTGGAAGTCTAGTGCAATGCTAGATTTGACGAAAGCTAGGGGGGGCAGAACTGAGTGGTTTCACAATTTTTGACAAACAATTTGTCCCCATCGAGCAGGCTGGCTTTAGAATCGACTGCCACCTCAGTTACAGTTTCCAAAGTGATCAACCATCCAACTGCAACAAAACCACGTCTATCGAAAGTCCATCGCAAGAAATTTCTGATAGTTCCACGTCCCTATTCGATATGCCTGTCAATTTAAACTCCATGCATATGCTTTCAGCAACTTTCACTTATGTACCTCACGGTGTCCCTGTCCACAGCATACCCAACACTGTATCCAAAGTGACAACACAATATAACTCAAGAACACATGCTAACACACCAGAAACTTCAAGTCAAGTGCAAAGTTCATTGTTGACATCAGGGCCCGGCCGGCGGCGGTGGCAGCTTGAGTTTCGAATGTGCCAAGAATAAATTTTTCCCGTTGCAAGTTCATTGATTTTCCCGCATCTTCCTTTTGGCGGGTGGAAAGGTCACACAGTTCTGACACACACATGTCCTGCAGTCTGTTTTTCGGAAAAGCCAATTTTTAGCTTCGAAAATGAAAAAAATAGGAATCAACAGCCCTGGGTGGGTGAATGGTGGTTTTTTTTTTTTCCATAAAAACGTCCGCAACGACGACGACTATAGGCAACTTGCAACACCACTTTCATCTGGTTATACCGACGAGCTTCTCACTGCTTTCCAATTGCCAATTCGTGGCACGTTGTCTGGCAGGATACTGACTAGAGAGACCAACCAACTCCAACTGGTGGATTCGATTTTAGAAACGTTTTTATTTTTCCCCCATCCGACCAGAGCGACTCACAGTTCATTTCACCCTCTCGTGGCAGTAAAATATGCGTGTGTGCTCCGAAGAGAGAATAAATCATCTGTGAAGGTGTTACAGTTGTCTGGCTTTTTTAACACCTTAATTTCACGCTTACATATGTGATGGCTTAAGCCAGCCTACAGTCCTCGTAGCCTCGTATTTGTGTGTACTTTACGACTCGTTGTTGCAAAACTGGGATCCTGTTGCGTAAACAAATCGTGCGACTAACGTGCCTCTTGTGTCATAAATCATCGGGCATTTCGTTGGGCCCCGTTCGTTGGGTGCTAAACATTTTGATTTGTTGACGCTCACACTCGGACGAACGGGCGAGCGTAATGTTTAGCTTTTTGACGGTTACTTATGGCATTACCAAGGGTAACGATTTTAAACCGCTTTTAGCTGCTCCTTCTCCCGCACATAGTAGCTATGTCTCTGTCCGCAACGACGACCGGCGACGGCTGTTGTTGTCTTTTCTGACGTGTCCCGGGGGCTCAGCAACATCGGTAATCGTTCTTTGGTGGAAATTTTGGGATATCTTATGGATTGGAATGGTCCAGATGCGCTCGAACATAAAGGTGAATGATGTTTCGAGGCTTGGTTGAGTGAAAAACTACTAGAGTGTCACACACGGCTCTGGTGTTTTTGGAGTTTTCGTAGCGAAATTTACTGAGCTATCATAAATCAATTGAAGATAAGGAAATCCCGGCAAGATAAATGCGTATGTGGTGATGGGCGGTTGATACGGACTGTGTGAAGTGTTTTCCCGAGGGTAAAAGATGATGAATTGGTGTGGTTGCAGTCCAAAATGTGAAAGTTTGCAATATATTGCAGAGTGGAAGATGTGGAATCAGGAATCCTTGGATAAATCACGCAGTTAACTCTTAGGAGCACAAAATAAAGATTGGTCAGTCAATTTGAAATGTGTACAGAGGAAAAGATTGACTTAACCTGCTGAAAATGGGACGAAGTGTATCCGTGGGTTCTGAAGGTCTGCTTGGATGTGGGGATACGAAAAATAGCGAAGTATAAATTGACATCGAAATGCTTGTATGAGACGAGGAAATCACTGTTCAAAGATGATGTGAAGGTCCTTTACTTACTTACTAATCTGGCAAGCGACCCTTGGAGGGTCTGAGCCTGAACAAATGCCACTCTCTATCCTTCACGCTGCTTCCAGTTTACTAAACCAAGGTTTCTGGCGTCCGCAATTGCCTGATCTTTCAACCGTAGATTCGGTCTTCCTTTTCTTCGTGAGCCAGATGGCTGGGATTCAAAGATCCTCTTAGCTGGAGCATTCTCGTCCATTCGTTCGATGTGGTCGAGCCAGTGCAGTCGACGGATTTTTGACTTTCGGACTATATATATCCACATCTTTGTACAGCTCGTAGAGTTCGCGGTTATATCTTCTCCTCCATTCGCCTTCCTCGTATACAGGACCAAAAAGTCAACGTAGCTATTTCTTTTGAAGGATCCCAAGATCGGCTCCACTGTCTTACTTATCGTCCAGCATTCAGCTTCATAAAGCAGGACTGGCAAGATCAGGGTTTTGTAGGGCATGATTTTGGACCTTCGAGTTAGGAGTTTGGACTCTAGTTGTTTGGCCAAACCGAAGAAGCAGCGATTGCCTAAGGTTATCCTTTGTCGAATCTCCACTAGGGTGTCATTTGTGGAGTTTATGTTTGCCCCGACGACGTAGATAAACTCCTTCACTACCTCCTGTCAATTGTTAGGTTTTGACCTAGACGGTGTTCGATGGATCGGTTTTTGTTCGACA
Source organism: Criorhina ranunculi (assembly GCA_951813785.1). NCBI lineage: Eukaryota > Metazoa > Arthropoda > Insecta > Diptera > Syrphidae > Criorhina > Criorhina ranunculi. The sequence continues at coordinate 9,552,484 of OX638381.1, forward strand.
GCAGGTACTATGTTTAATCCTCGTTAATCGTGAGATCAACTCGTTTGGCTTGTTCTCAATAACGGCACACTGGGAACGGTCTATTATGTCGAAATCGTCTGCGTATCCCCGCAGCTGGATGGATTTGTTGAATATAGTGCCCTCTGTGTTTACGCCGGCCTTTCGCACTATCTGCTCCAGAACAAGAGTAAAGAAATCACACTACTGCGCGTCTCCTTGCCGAAATCCGGTGCATGTTTGGAATAATTCGGAGGTTCTGTTCCCAAACTGCACGGTACATTGCGAGTTCTCTAGCGTGGCTCGACGCAACCGGATAAGTTTTCTCGGGATCCTGAATTTGGCCATCGCGTTATATAGTTCGGTGCGATGAATGCTGTCGTAAGCGGCTTTGAAGTCGATGAAAAGATGGTGAGTATCGACTTGGAACTCGTTGGTCTTTTTCAGGATTTGCCGCAACGTGAAGATTTGGTCTATCGTTGATTTGCCGGGCTGGAAGCCACACATTGGAGGTCCTTTACGCATTTTAAAGTCAAGAAGGCTAGATGCCCTGTGTATCATAACACTTTTTATCCTGGGAAATCAGTAATCGTTTTGACTTATTTGGAAATCCTAGGAATTTTATTGCTGTGACCAAAAAGTCTGACTGATTTGGATAGGCCGACACCTATGCTAGTGTCTATCTTGGATCCATCAGTTCTTGTTCTTCTTAGTCCTGATTACCGTTTTCTTGGATTCAGTTGTGTAAAGTTGTTTTGCTGCACTTGCCTTTTTCACAGACAAATAAAGCAAGTCACTAACGAAAAGAGTTGGTCTCTTCTTCAAAACGTCGAGGAATCATTCAGAGTTCCTGATCATTCCAGCATATTTCAGGTAAAGATCTTTGTTACACAGTGGGCATGGGATATAGAATTCTTTAAGACAGCTAAGCAGCAATCAGAACTAAAGATTGTCCGTCAGTGCAAGCGTATCATTCCACGTAATTCATCAAACTCCGTTTCATTACTGGGGAAACTGGCTAAGAAGCAGCTTTGGCAACGACTTCAAAGATTAAAAGATGCTGTAGGGATGAAGAAAAGGAAGAATATCCTGCACCTCAGCAATGAAGCTTTTGCCAATCATAAGAAATATAGCCTTCAAAACTATCAAAGTCGTCATTGTATTTTAGGGAGTGCTTGTAGGTTGTAGGATCGGGCACAAAAGAGGCCCAAGCAACGCTGACTTGATAATTTTCCATATTTAAGGATCTTCAAGCCATTGAACGCGCCGTTGAACTACCTCAGCCGGACGGTAAAAACGATTTCTCCATTCCCCACTTTCGTGCCTAAAGTCAATCAATTAACTCGTTATAAGTAAAACAAAAACACCCCTTCTCAAGCGTCCCCCTTAATTATGTTTTAATTAAATTTAAGCTCCTTTAGGCAAATTGTAAACACCGGCGCCAAAAATTAAAACACACCGAAGTACACAAGCTCGATGTAGTGTAGCCCGAGTTCACCGTGAGAAGTGAAAGAAAATTCAAATTTTCCTTACTCAGGCACAAATTTCCATAAAATCCTTCTTTCCACCTCATTTTCCGTGCCCCTCCCCCCCTCCGCTCGATGACTAGACGCCAAATATTTACCCAAGACACACAGCTGCACACGGTTAAGTTTTATTGTTTCTTTCCAACTGGCAGTGGCGGCATCAAAAACTTCACGGTCGTCCAGTCTTAATCACCTCGTTAATTAAATCAGTTCCCCTGCATTGCGTATACCTTCAAGGACACTACCACCATCACTACACCGCTCCGCACAAAGTGTGAACGAAGAATAACTCATAATCACCTTCAACCAGGGGCTCTGGCTACCGATGTATCTTGTCGAGAAACGACAAAAAAAAGTGTTTTCTTGTACAACCTGACAGGAAAGAAACCTTAAACCCTCCTCAACTTTCGTTGTCTACAGGATCAGATAAACACTTTTGTCATAAAACTTTTACTCCCTTGCAGGACGAATCAGGACAAAAAGAAAAAAACGAAAAGAAAAAACAAAATCCAATGGAAAAAGATTTTTTTCTTTTTTCTTGCGAGCAACGCAGTATTATCTCTCAGGTTGCACTTAAGTTGCTTAGTCCTTTTATTTTGTCCCGAGTCCTGATCCATTTTTATCTTACGCCTGAATGCGAGTTTAAAATAACCTTCTTTTCCCTGTGACCAGTTTCGAGAGAAGGAACGGAATTTACGTAAAACCGAAGGTATTTACCATAGAAAAGCTCTTTGGTGTTATACTCTTATTTTTTGCAGAAAAGGACGAAACGAAGGAAAAAAAAAGAAACGTTTTAGCTCTAGGATTATCGTTCGGTGTTATACCGGATGACGAGAAATACCACTTAGCGAGAGATTTGGAACGAAGGTATAGTTTAGCGAGTATAAGTGGATGGAAAAGTTTTTAATTAACATTTCCTTTATGGCGAATAGAAAGGAGAACAGAAAAAGTTTGAGTTGTTTTTTTTTTAAGCGGGCTTTATTCCAGAATAGGGATCTTTATTGCACGGCTAAAGGAGCCTGAAGGACATTCATACATTCATATTGATATTATACTCGACTCCAGTATCAGCATTAGGGGTTGTTCAAGGTTGAAGAACTTGAAATTGGAAAAGGTGAATACTTGTAGACATCCAAAGCTGTTCGATATAAACTTATCCTGACAGTATAGTTTTTGAAGTATTTCAGTACTTGCAAGCATCATCAAACCATGGATGTCTTTTTGGAGATGACTGGTATCCCAAGTTGGGTTTGGCTAACTGTTTGATGATATTGTGATACTATGTTGGGGGTGGCCATGGTATAGTGGTTGCTTCATCGCTTGCCACGCTATAGGCTCCAGGATCAACTCCCGATGCCAAAAATGTGTAGATCAACCATTAAAAAGCCATCGTCAACTCTACCGTATAGGCATAACACTGGGTGGTCATATGACTTGAAAGTACTGACATCGTACTGAGTACTGACAATGAGATCGGGCTGTTTGAAAAAAATACTGTGAATTATAAGCAATGACAAAAATACCAATAATTCTCCCGTCATTTTGGACACCACCCTCGGAGCAAAAGACTGAAACCTAATACCACCTGAGTTTCAAAATCACTTCACCAACACTAGCTTTGTTAGAATAGCATCATAAGGGTATTCATAACCCCTTTAGCGCTAGTGAATCATTAAAAAAAAAAAAAAGGTGTATTGGCTTCAGTGGAAGACGAGTGCATAGCAAAGCGTTTCTCATTCAGTTATCCTTTGTTATTTCTGACTACTCTAGGTTTGCTAATCCATCCAACATTAAGTCGCTTTTTATGAGCCATTTGCAGCTGCTTTTCGTCGAGACAGTCGAGCTCTGAATTAAGCTGCAACACGGGGCAAAGATCAGAGTCGATGTTTTCTGCTCTAAATGTGTGGACATTCTTAGGCGCAGTCTCCATTGTTTAAAAGTCATGGTCTTTTCAGTGTTTCCAAATCGATAATGAAAATGCTAAACAACAAAGATCAAAGACTGAAGCCTGAGCCAGAGCATTGCTAAGTTTCCTCATTTTGATCTTACTATCATTGATGAAGACTTGGAACAGCCGGTTTGATAAGATTTTTCTTCTTTCTTTCCCGGGGGTAGGTAAAAATCTTACATGGACACTATAAGAATAATGTCTCATAGTAGTGTCAGATTCCTTCTGACTAAAAACACCTCCTTTCGATATAAGTTCGTTAGATATTACAACTAAGTTATAACTTATCAAGCAAATTTTCTATCACGAAATAAAACGTTTGGCAGGTTACTTTCCAATGAAAGATCCTGCATGTTCCGCAATTAAGTCGCCGTTGATCAACATAAGGAACCCAAGTTGCTTGTTTTTGAATCATTCCCAACGCAAGCAATCGCTGGGAAATCGCTTGGCGGGTAACTCCTAATGCTAAAGGAAGCTGTTCCTGCGTTTGGTGCGGATCCTCATCGAGCAATGCCTCCAATTTAGCGTCTTCAAAGGATTTTGGCTTTCCTTCACGCGCGCTATCTTCAACATCGAAATCATCTTTGAAGCGACGGAACCAATCTCGGCACGTTGTTTCACTTTGGGCAGCATCTCCGTAAACTTTTTGGAGCTCCCAATGCGCTTTAGCCGCCTTTTTCTTCAAATGAAAGAAATAAAACCAACACTTCTCGCAAATGACGATTATTTGGCACCAAATCCGACATTTTCACATAACCAAAAGTATATGATGCCAAAACAGAATCACTAATGTGTCAAAATGATTTGTTTACCTTATGTCTAAGCTCGGTTCATGACGTTTTGGATATGTCAAAATCGACCAGCACCTACTGCTGGAGCCATCTATTGACAAACAGCGAGAACTTCCCTGCGCACCTAATAACAGATAGAGAAGCGGCCCAATAACGCTTCCTTGCGGTACGCCGGCCGAAATTTCTTTAAGCTCCGAGTATTCATTTCCATGTCTGACACGGAAGAGTCTATTCCCGAGATACAATTCTAGAATATCGTAAAGAAATACTCGATTACGTCAGTAATTCTATGCACATGGTCAATCGTCGAATGCTTACTTCTGAACCCAAACTGGTGGTCAGGGATAAGACTGTTTCCTTCTATAACCGGTTGAAGGGTTTGATAAGATGACATCTCACATAGAACAAACACATTATGCGTCATGCTGAGTCCACGAATGTTGAATGATTTACATTTACTCTGAAATTCCTCATCACTAAAGCCCACAAGCACCTTAAACCAATGTGATCCGGTGTACCTACCTATACTACGTCTAGTTTAAGGGTAGTCGTAAAAAAAAAAGGCTGAAGAAAACATTCCTTGGCAGCGGGCTCATGGTTTTGCATGTATTTGTAAGACATAAAGTCACTTATAACGACTTATTCCGTTTACTCTTCTTCCGTCTTAAATAAATTTATTTGCATAAGAAAATAAGCTTTAATGTACGCTATTCCTTATTACAAACAAATTCGACAATATTTCCCTTGCACAATGTTTAGAAGAAGCGTTGACTTATACCCATTGCAAGTGGTTATCCTAACCAATCAGGTTGAAATTGCTCATCGTTCTATGAAATAAGCCGCATAAATCATTGACAACATCAATTTCAATAAATTCCGAAAATAATTTCCCAATCTTTTCCCCTCCAACCATGAGGCCAACCATGTAACAATGCAATTTGCCATCAAATAAAATTCAAATGACTGCATCCGACCACACCAGCACAGCCATCAGTTCATCGTCAATTATTTGCACCCGGTAACGCCAATTTTTGATCACCCTCCCCCAACTTATACAATATACCTGTCCAAGGACTCTCTAGACAAATGCTGCATCAGCATTCAATTTCCACAGGCCACACCACTCTCACTACGACGGCCTCAACATTCAGTGAGTGCCTGGCAATAAATTGCAGTCGTACTTCCTGGCGGCATTTTGTGCACACAGGCCTTTTCACCCATTACGGCTGGCAAAATATTTGATCCTGGACAGCACTTGATTTCCTTGTGACCACAGCACCGGCTGGATGTAACATGCAGAGTTGCATCATAGTCCGGTGTTCACCTTTCGTACCTTGTACACAATGCAGTATATGTGTGTGTGGAAGCAGGAGCGACAAACCAAAGATTGACATTTGATGGATTTTTTTTATCCCAGCTTTGAGCAAAAACGATTAAATACCCCAAAGGGGGTGGATGCACTTGTTTTTTCGTTCAAACACAGTTAATGGATCCTTAATGGGCGGCGTTTCAACAAAAAAAAAAAAAACTCCTCTCTCCAACAGTTAATTGCTAGTTTTTAAGGAGTTACACGCGATGCAGGACATTGAGTGATGTGCCTCGTTTAGAGTACTTAAAGAACTAGAAGTTTATTGAAAGAATTTTTGCAACGCACATCCTGGCAGTGTTACACGTCAGTTTGGCATCGCACTTGAAGGGTCCTTAAATGAAAACTTTATTCTTTTCATCAGAGTGTTTGAGTGTCCCTGGTGGTGTTTGCTTAGCTTTTGACATTCTTTAACTATTTTTTGAAAAAAAAAAAAAAAAAAACTTTATCTCAGGATGACATAAAGAATCATCGAGCATGTTAGAAGGACGCATTTCATGTGCCACTGTTCGTGTCATGTCAAAAGTTTCCATTGAATCCTTGGGTCCTCAACACCCAGGGTAGCTGACCACTCGAAGGGAACTTTTAAGTTCAATATTTTTTCAGCACTTGAACAGCTTCAGACGGTGTTTTTTAAGGATCAAAAGTGAGAAATATTCTACATTTCTCGCACATGTTTCTCGCTTAAGAAGTTTGTTTACACTGAAGGTCGATGATGAATCGATTGTAGACATCGTAGGAGGGTAGAACATTTTATCTACCGTGACATTTTAAGGTGGAATGCTTTGGTTAACTAAGCTCGTGTAGGAGTCCTGAACTATTTTTCAGGACAAATTTTCCAAGGTGCATCCTACGGAGACTCGCTCTATTGATAGTGCCCAAAGCACTATGTCTGGCACGAAGTCAATATTGAGCGATGCAATTGTGGACGAACAAAAGATAAAGTGGCCCATTGACTCCTTCTCCCCATACAAGGCACCCGGACCCAAGGAATATACCTATCACCCCGCTACTCGTGGAAATTTTTCGAGGTTGCTTAAAGGAGAGAAGTCAGGGTAATATTCATTCCAAAAGCAGGAAAACCCAGCCATACTAACCCCAAAGATTTCAGGCCCATCAGCCTAACCTCCTTCCTCCTGAAAACACCAGAGAGACTTATAGATATACACATTCGTTCCTAGCTAAGCCCTAGAGAACTCTCCCCAGCTCAACACGTCTACACTAGTGGCCGTTCTGTTGAGACAAACCTGCATTAAGTGGCAGCGACAATCGAGAGATCGCTCAACCACCAAGAATTCACGCTAGCGACCTTTCTGGACATAGAGGGAGCTTTTAACAATGTGAATTCTGAAGCAATAAGAATAGCACTTAGCCAACTCAACATCAACCCCACCCACTCAGACTGGATAGAATGTATGCTCAAGACGAGGCACATATGCTCAGAACTGAGAGACTGCTATGTACACGCCTTGGCCTCAAGGGTTATCCCACCAGGAGGGGTCCTATCACCGCTACTATGGATTCTAGTTGCTAACGACATCCTAGTGAAACAAGGCTACAGCGAGGTCCAAGTCGTCGCTTACGCCGATGATGTTGTCATAGTGGTAGCCGGAAAATTTTTGAACACTATCACCGAGCTATTACAGTCAGCCCTGAACACTCTGAACAAAGGATATGGACTTAACGTCAATCCCCAAAAAAACAGAGATAGTTCTCTTTACAAACAAAAGAATGATACCAACGTTCGGGCTATTCAACAGTGCCAAAAGCACGAGAGGTGCGCCTGATTGGGACTTGTACAAAGACTCCCTAAATACATATAAAAGGAAAGCCAAACGTAAATCTTGGAGACTCTTTTGTGGCAAAATAGAAGAATCTTCCGAAGCGTCAAGGCTGAGAAAAATTCTCTCTACTAATCCAATAATGCCCAACTATCTTAAGAAGACAGATGGGTCATGGATAACCACCAGCGAAGATTCGGTATAATACCTGCCGAACTTAAAAAGACCTCAGATATCATCTTGCCTACGCTGGAGATTATCCTGAAAAGTTGTCTAGATCTGGTCTACGTTCCACAGGTATAAAGAGAAGTGAAAGTGGTTTTCATACCCAAGGGTATGTTCTCATGTGAATCCAAAAGACCTTAGACCCATTAGCCTATCTTCATTCCATTTACGTGCCAGTATTCATACTAAACTGCTGTCACCGTCTCAACATGCTTACTGCAAGGGTAAATCAATGGAAACGGTGTTACACACGCTTGTAAGTAAAATTGAGTATTCCCTGCATCATAAGGAGTACACTAAGGTAGCTTTCCTAGGTTAGTAGAGGCGGCGGCACAAGGCGGCGTTCTATCCCCTCTTCTCTGGAATTTGGTGATAAATGAAATACTGATATCCTAAGAAGCAGAGGGATGCACGGTGATCGCTTATGCGGATTACGTGGTTTAAGCAGTCTCAGGAAAGCATCTCAACACCCTAAAAGAACTCCTCCAAAGATCTTTAAATAAGCTAGTTAGATGGACAGCTCAGTGTGGTCTGGGTGTAAACTCCCACAAAACCGAATTGGTACTTTTCTCCCGAAAATATAAAATCCAGTCATTGACCCTCCTTCCCTTAATGGTTTATAAGCTCAACTTTCTCTAACGAAGCAAAATATCTGGGTCTTATTTTGGATAAGAAATTAAACTGGAAGCCCAACATCCAAGAAAGAGTAAAGAAAGCTTCAGTAGCACTTTTCTCTTGCAAAAAAGCCATTGGGAACAAATGGGGTGTACGTACAACCTCTTATTACCGATACTCATGTACGGGGTGACTGTCTGGTGGACCGCTTTAGATAAGGCCATAAACCGAGATCATCTAAGCAAGGTCCAGCAATAAGCATGTTTGTGCATAAGTGGGGCTCTTCGTATGACACCTTCCACAGCATTGGATATTTTGTTTCATCTGACACCCCTTGACATCCTTTGCAGACAAATGGCTGCTAACTCGGCTATTCGCCTCAAATCAATTTCACAGTGGTCTACCAAAGATTTTGGTCGCGCCTCCATTTTGAACAATTTCAAAATCTTCCCTGGAAACATAGACTAACTACACCACACCCAAGCTAAATTTCAATAAAAACTTCCTTGCCACCACTCCCTCCAGGTCACTCTGGGAGAATGAGGCATTTCTACAGGACAATTCGATCCACTTTTACACCGACGGATCTAAAACCAATGAGGGTGTAGGTGGTGGTGTTTTCTCCGATAGGCTTCATCTCAGGCTCTCTTTCCGTCTTCCAAATCACTGTAGCGTGTCGCGATCAAGGAAGTCTTATCTTGGCTGAAGAAAAACGTGATATCTTCCACAGATATACGTACCTTTTCAGACAGTCAGGCAGCGATCAGGTCCCTAGAATCAGTCTCTTCAAATTCGTTAGTAGCCCTCGATTGCCGATCATTTCTCATAGAGATGGCGGAGCAGTTCAATATTCACCTTTGTTGGGTGCCGGGGCATAGAGATATTCTAGGGAACTGCAAGGCTGATGAACTCGCCAGATATGGAACAACTGTACCCGTGCTTACAGCTGGATGCTATTGAGAAAACTAATTCTAGGTGGACAAATGGTATAACGTGTCTAGCGACAGCTGGATCTGAAACGCTCTAAGAATTTAATTTCTCTCAACAGATCGCATATCAGGTCCGTAATAGGTGTAATCAGGGGACACTGTCTAACAGGCAAGCATGTACTAAGGCTTAGCAACCATTCAAACGATTTCTGTAGAAGCTGCATGGACGAAGAGGAGGAGGAAACTATTCCCACTTTCTTTGTAGCTGTCCAGATCTCTCCCGTAAAAAAAGACTTCATTTAGGGGAATTCTAGTTAAACGACTTAGGCGATCTAATAAACACGGATATCAGGAACCTCCTTCGTTTCATAAAAAGCTCCAATTGGTTTAACGAGTAAGTATGGAGATCTCTTCAGATCCATGTGGTATCACTGGTCTAAGTGTGCTGGCAATAGCTGGCAGCCACTTTAACCTTACCTAACCTAAGCTCGTGTTAACGTGATTTAAGCCGTTTTGTATACATGCAGACTTGGCTTGGATTTACTTCAAATTACATTCAAGGTGGACGATAGCTGAACCATCTAAATCACTTAAAAAGTTGGCAGCTTCGGTTTAACTTGTGAAATTAATGAAATTATTAAAATGTCTCCAAATCTCCTAGAGTTTAACTCAAGCTTTGTGCTTCACAATAACGTTACACAACCCTAACCATAACAGGCCCTTTATAGACATCCTTATGCATATCAACAAAAGTTAATTATAAAAAATAAGAACGTCATTACAAACACCTTTCAAAGCCCTCAATCAATGTCAAAACTTAAGCACACCTAAACTCGACAATTTGTTGGCAACACGTCAAATTAACAAAAAAGGAGTTTCCTTTCAACCCTTTCCTTTTCTTTTTTTTTCACCCCAAAGTTGATGAAGAAAAAAAAAAAACGAAAAGTCTTACGAACGTTTTCTCTTATTACAAAATCCATCATATAAATGAATTTCTCTCCCGGCAAACCCCGCGAAATTGGCGGGCGGACTACCTTTCTAAACAATCCCCAACCCCTTGCTCCTTTCAAACGTAATAAGAAAATTCATCAATTCTCCACCCATTGGCCATCAATAACGCGAAGAGAAGCTGTGTAGAAATCCAATTGAAGAATGGGTTCTATGACATTTTCTTAAAGAATATCCATACCTCGGCGAAGGAAGCCAAGTTACTTCCAAGACCGTGATAAATAGGTGGCTCTGTCCGAAATAGTAGTAAAAATATCGAAATCGTTTATCATGCTCCTTTCTCATAATACCTTTATTTAATCTGGGAAACAAGCTCATTAAGCCCGCTTTTTCGCCCAAGGACCGACACCATTACCATGAACTACACTTTTCATTAGAGCTTGTTTACCAACCACCATCTCAGACGCTATAACCGATCGGGTTCAGGTTTCTTTTCAATGGGGGGGACAACTTGGGGACATCCACTTAAGGGTGATGAATAAATTCAATAGCGAGACATGGGAAAGGACTTTAAGCGACATTTAATCCTTCTGGCCATTCACCGATGGATGTTTGATGGGCACGTTTTTGTCAGATAAAAGGAACAGTTAAGAAACGGTTACATTGTTCCGGTGGACATTTTAAGACACCAATCTGTCAGGATAATTGATTGCCATCGATTTGTTGGATAATAGTGTGTGCGTGTTGAAGATGCAGAAAGGCGAAATACTTTTGGGGTTGGGGTTGGGATTGTTCCTTAATCTTGGTAAACTAATTAGAACGTTTTGTGCGGAGTTAATTACAGATGCGAATTGTTTGGAAAAGTGAATTGCGGTTTTAGATAGAAGATACGGTTGCTACGCGCGCGGTTCAAATTTGAGGAATTTCGTGTGATTTGTCACTTGCTTGTGATTAGTCTTGCAAAGGATTATTATCGAAATCAAATGGAGTGTGTTACGGATAAGCTTTAAAGTAAGCTTTTCGAAGGCTCGTTTGTCAACATTTGGGAAGCTTTGTTAAATTGTTTTTAAATTTCTTTTTTTTTTTTTGACTCAGGCTGAGAGCTAGGTCGGGTACGATAGATCCACTGTTGTATGAACAAAGATTATGCTCATTTCTGGATATTGCTTGGGCTTCTGACAACACGACGTTTTCCTCAACCGAAAGCGGAGTGGATCACCCAACTATCAGATGGATTTGTCATAGCTAAGCAGCAAGATCATTTCTGCCAAGCTAGGGTAGTGATCAACATATGGCGTAATTGTCTGGTGGAAAGCCTTGAACAAAGTCACCAATCATAGCCATCTCTGTAAAGTGCAAAGATCGGTCAGGGGAGCACTCAGAACCACCCCCACGGCTCTGGACACACTGTTCCATCTGCTTCCTCTAGATATTCACAGTAAACAAGTGGCAGCCAGCTCAGCCATACGTATCAAAGAGCTTCACCATTTGTCCAGCCTGTGGGTTGGACACTCCAACATTCTGAAAGACCTAGAGTTCCTTCCACAAAGCACCGACTACATCCTTCAACGACTCATTTTTGATAAAAACTTCGTTACCAATATCCCTTCCAGACTTGACTGGAAGGATGATTTTGAGCTACAATGAAAGGGATCCATCTGTTTCTACACAGATGGCTCTAAAGCAAAATTGGGAGTGGGCGGGGGTGTATCCTCCAAGGATGTGAACGTAAACATCTCTTTCCGTTTGCCTGATCATTGCAGTGTCTTCCAAGCCGAGATAATGGCAATCAAGGAAGCCCTATCGTGGCTGAAGTATAATGTACTATTCTCTCGGGATATCACAACTTTTACTGGTAGCTTGGCCGCGATTTAATCCCTGGAATTTGACGCCTTCAACTCAAAAACAGCCCTTAATTGTCGCTTGTCTCTTAACGAGATGGCTGAGCAATTAAAAATTCACCTTATATGGGTGCCGGGACACAGAGACATTCCAGGCAACTGCATGGCAGATGAACTCGCCAGAGAGGGCACAACTCTTCCAATTCTTCCGGAAAAGGGAAATTTAAGTACTTGCCACCTGCAAATTGCTACTCAATAGAAACGTGATCAACATCGCCAATCATAGATGGACAGTAGGTAGCACCTGTCTTATCACCAAGCAAATTTGGCAAAAGCTGGATCTCAAACGTTCCCATTGTCTCATCAGACGGAACAGACTGGTAATAATCACCTTAGTGGGTGTCATTACGGGACCCTGCACCATTGGCAAATACGCCTATAGGCTGGGCCTATTCTACAACGATTTCTGCAGAAGCTGCATGGACGAAGTGGAGGAGGAGTCGATTCTCCACCTTCTCTGTACATGCCCGACCCTTTCAGCTCGAAGAAGAGCATACTTAGGAGTCAGCGTCTTCAACAACCTAAGTAAACTGGCTGACATTAGCATAGGCAGTCTCCAGTGTTTCATAGTAAGCTCCGGCTGGTTCTGTGGGTAGTATTTCTGGTGAAATACAGATCCTGGTAGTAACAAAGGACCTTATCTTGTCTAAGTGAGCTTGCAATTGCAGCCTGCCACTCTTATCTAACCTAACCTAGGGCAGCGATCTGTATCTATCAAAGTCAGTAAGAGGAATTCGATCCTTTTCCAGCTGCCTCCAGTGCTTATGCAGAATTGGGCAGAATTGGGTGAAGTCGCCATCACCAAAGATGAGGTCGTTCTCTTCTGCCTAGTAAGGAAAGACGTGTTATAAATCTCACGTCTAAGTCTAGTCTATTTAAATTTTAAAAAAAATCTTTATCTATCGCTCCCTTGAGCACCCCTAGTCCCGTCTTTGTAGCCGTAAGCCAACTGACGCTTTAAACACTTTAATTCTCTTCTCTTCAGCATTTCTCGAGCAATATCACCTTTCCAGTCACATATTCCCACAGGCACTTGCCCGCCCACACCCCCCTATACCTCTCACAATGCACACCTACTTCATCCGTAAATATCAAAAGTCATACACATGTTATAATGCTACCCACCTTCTTGTGGTGGCGCTCCACTCTCTAAAACAACACACAAGTCATTTCAACAATTCCCCGAGCCACTTCGCCAACGTTAGCCCCAAAGAAATTGCAATGGGGATTCGTCTCTAAAATGATTTTATGTGTCCCCCTGACAGTCATGAGTTCATTTTTGTTACATTCCTGCTCGTTACTTCATAGATGTAGTCAACGTGTGTGTCAAGGACTCTCTGCACATATGACAAAGCACTGTGTGTGTCGACCTAACCTCCGTCGTCGTCGTCGTCAATCTACAGGAGCAGGATATTTCCCTCGGCAATTCTCGTGAGGATTTCTTTTTTTTTTTCTTCTTTTTTTTCTGTTCCTTGTCATATATCTCCACTTAAGTTATTGTGCCCACCCACGTTAAAATTCGTTAGAAAACAGGAAAACCAGACTGCAAAGGACTCGTCGAGGAGTAAATGAACTTAATTGCTGCTCATTGAAAGTGCAATTGCAGGAAAGGAAAAGACAGAATAAACAAGTGAGCACTCCTGATTGCGGTTTTAATTACATGAGAACTTATTTTACCTTCACCTGCAGGACTCGGGCAATCATTTCGAGGACGTAACGTGTTGTTTGTGGGGCGGTAGTCCCCAGAGTTGAGAAGAAAAAAATTAATTTCATTCTCGTCCTCGCACTCCTTGTTATATTTTTAATTTGTTTTTACACCTAAGATAATTGCCTGAGTGTCGGTGACACTTTCAAGGATATCGCAGGAGGGTAATGGATTTTTTTTCCATCTCCTGACCCGAGGTTATATGTACGTTGGCGTGAGATTTCTTCACCTCATCGTGTTTGTTTGTTTGTTCTTTTCTTTTCTGCTGGTACGATGGTGAAATAGAAAAGGGACATTGGGACGACACGAAATTGGCTGGATGGCTGGATGAAATGTGAAATTGAAAAAATGCCCCGCAGTAGTGTTTTTTTTGCGGTTTTCTTAAGAAATTATGTCCTCTGTTCGAGAGAGATGTCGTACTTTTCCATTATGATGTTGATTTGAACTTTAAATTTAATTTTAAAAAAATCAGGCTTCCAACTGAGGTCCATGCCAACAAGGAAAAAAAAAAAAAAAACAATGACACATCGTCTCTCAATTATCAAAAACAATTAAAATTTTCAAAATCAAGTTTAATCTTCCCAAGTAATCATTTCAATTAAATTGAAGCAAACAAAACCTGACCGCTTGCCAACGAATGCGCGTCCGAATAAGACACACTCGAAGCGCGTACCGATCTCGTAAATTTGCATCTTAATACGAAATCCAATTAAATTGGCGCACAGAGTTTGGATACGAGCACCCGTGTGTACCTGCACCTGCCCTGGTGCAGTGGCTTCGGAGTAGATTTAAACAATTTGTTGGCACGTATTCGCTTTGTTTAGCTGAAAAATGCGTGCCGTCTATAAATACGGCCAGACTGTGAAGCTTTACAATGGAGACCAAGCGAAACAACAATCCAAGGACTCGACGTCCACGTCCGCTCACGAATTCCACGAATGATGCATAGGTGCGGCAGATGAGACACGCACCATGTGCACACACTGTACAGTGGAGTGGATTGCCGTTTGGAAATTTCCAAAAATAAATTAATTACAAGTGAATAATTTATTTGAACCGCAGTTTTATAAAAAAAAAAATGTTTTTCTCGAATTTACGAGCAACACTTGTGGTGAATAGTTTTGATCTGATTAATTCGTTATAAATACCAAGGAGGTGATGGGCGGTAGAATTGATAAGGAAGACCGAATGGGCATTGTCTCGGATCACAACTGATAGCTGGGAAACTGTAAAAATGTTTGTGGAACTGGTCATGAGGCTTTATTTATGCTAGCTACAGATATGTACCACCTAAAGAGAATGCGTTTGAGCACAACGGAACTATGCAGAGAATGTGACGACCCAGATGCTGAGGAGGACACATTCCACCTCCTATGCGAATGCCCAAACCTTAGCAGAAACAGGAAGACAACCCTCGGAGAACATTTCTTCAGTGATCTGGGCGAACTGTCAAGCAAGCCACCGAGAGTCATCCTACAATTCCTTCGGAACTCGGGTTGGTTCAGGGAGGCCAACTGATAAAAAAAAAATCTGTTCCATCTATTTTAGGTATTCCACACCACATAGGGGAACAAAATGGATCCATTGAGATCCAAGTGAGCCACCTCTACAACCTAACCTAATCTACAGATATGTAACTGGAACTTTACGATATAAACAGAGTTATGCCGAGAGATCTTCCGCCGATCTTCTTCTTTTTTTTTTTATAAATAGACAACAAGAAGGAGATTTTTTTCTTTTAACCTTCACATGAACAGTATCTCCGCAGAAAGATATTTGAATTTTCTTTTTCCAATATTTCCGCGACTTTTGATTAAATGTTGATGCCGCCCCGACTCAGTGACTTACTTTTATGTAGCTTTGAGAATATGTTTAAAAAAAAATATTTAGGGAATGTTCCTCCATGTTTTTTTTTAACTTTTGACTTTTTTTTTTACGTGCACGAACAGTATCTACCTAGGTAAGCGATCACTAGAATCTCGATCGTCGGCGTCATCTGGAATAAACGTCTCATCAGCAAAATTTAATGCACCAATCGAATGACCTAAAATACACTCCATAGCACTTTGTATAGCAAAAACAACCGTTACTCTAGGATTTTTTGCTCTTTTTTTGATAAGAGGGATACACAAGTTCTCCCCTAATCTCTTCAAGAACTTACGTCTCCGACTTTGTTTCACAGCTGCTGTGCCTCGTGGATTATTTGTAGAGTAAATTATGTAACCCGAAAGCGCTGCTGTATCCAACAAATTATAAAACAGAGCCATCGGCCATCTACCTATATGTCTTCCTTTTTGATGTGTACTGGCTCAACATTTTGTCAATGGTGTCCACTCCACCTTTAGTACGATTGTTTCTGTTATGGTCCGGAAACGGATTTACCACGATGAAATGTTGAAAGTAAGACTACTGACTTGTCTTTCTTTGGGGCGTTAGGAACACAAAACAACATTTTGGCTGAATTCAAACTTGGAGGACAAAACCATTCGGCTTTTCGAGGGCTTGATTTTATCCAGGGAAATAGCGTTTATTCTTCTTTAGGGTTCCCACAACTGACATTTTCCAATCAACTAGTTCATTAGCCAATGAAAGGGTTGTATAGAGGACCACTCTTAACTAACCAAGGGAAATTAGATTTTTTTAAAGAATGCAAGAAATAAGCAATGATTGCGGCAAAGATATCCTTTAGAATTTCCATAAGCCAAGGCAAAGTAGGAGTAAGTCTTCTGGTGCTAAATGTGATGTGATGGTCGTTCTTTGACAGTGTTTGTTGCAATTCTACTTTAAAAACGGTCCAATAATGTAACTTGATAGGCTTCTGCTGTTGTTTTTATTTTCCTTTTTTAAGTAGGTCGAGTTGGATGATTCCTTGAGTATCCCAATAAAAGAACAATGCGGTTATTGTCTTCTCCTGCCTTGACTGCAGCTTTAATGGTGGATTCAGTCACTATCCAGTATCCACATGCATAGATCTAATGGAATCTACCACACCAAAGTGGCTTTGTTTGCGGCACCGAACGATGTATTTTTGCTCCATTCAGCCCTTCCCCACCGACAGAGACTCCTGATCGAGGAGATGCTCACTAGACTCGCAGGAACCTACAGCTTTGTAATGGTAGCATTAGGCACTTTCCACTTGATTTTATATAAACGTTCAAGCTCAACATAAGAGCAGTAGGCTAGATGATGTCTTTTTGGATCCAATCAACAACCGCGACTAGAATTCTAAGGTTTTGTGAACTCGTAACTTGCTTAACCGGCTCTCCAGAAATGCATAGATACATAAAAGAGTAAGCAGACTTCATCAGTGTAGTGGGAATTGAAGGCTCATTGAATTCCTTTGTCATCGGACGATAGAGTAAGTTACTAGTAAAAACAGTATTAGCGAAATAAAGCAACCTTTTGGGACCAGAATCTCAAATAAAGATCTTTGTCCTCGACTTTGAGTGATATGCTATGCATGTACAGAGCTGAACTGACAAAGGTACATATGAGTGAGGATTTTAGGAGAACTAATGTCTCCCATTCAGCCTGATGTTTATGCTAAAAAAAAAGAACATCTCTAGACTCTCTACAAAGCATCAAGCTCAAACCTTTTACAAGTTGGAGAGTCCTCCTTAAGTAATGCAACAAATTTTCCAATAATTTTCAACACATAATCCAATTGAACACACATAAACAACTGTCTGGTGTATCTACCATCGCATAAACCACATTATCCTTCATCGATTCGCGCAACAAATCAATTATTTTCTAAATTGAACCTTGTTCCAAGGAGTACAACGACACTGTGCTCCCCCCATCTACCTACCACTTGTCGCGACAACAGACTTGAAAACACACACACACACACACACGTACCAAAGGAGACACATCTCATTTTAAGTGATGATGATGGTGGATTTAATGTGAAGCAAAGAGATTTAACGTAACAGATTGCGAAAATAAAAAGAGAAATCCTTTACTTACATCTTATTATCTTCTCGTACCGTATAAAGGATCTTTAGAGGTACAAAGGATAAGACACCCCAAACCCCCATCCACTTACCTTCACCGTAGTGGTGTGGAAAAGAGAAAAATTCAAATTTGATATCCTGTTTGCATGTTGACAAATTATGTTTCCATCCAAACTCACACCCCACAGGAAGAAGGATGTGGTAAGCGACCACACCGTTTTTCATTGTCGTAAACATTTCACTTACCGTGTCTTCCTTGCAACCGCCCCCATGCCATTGCAAACGACCCCCGCCCTCCTCTTGAAAATGCGAAGAACATTATCCCGCAACTGTATGGTAGGTGTTTTTCAGTTTTTCAGGATCTTGTTCCCGATTCCGTCAGAAAGGAAAAAGATGGAAATCAAGGAAATATGATGATGAGGAGATACGTGGCAAATAGAATTAAAATGAGACTTCTTTTTTCTTGCCTGGATAAGATGAGGAAAAAAACAAACCGTAAAAAAACGCATTTATTATCCTGGCACGCGGAACTAAACACCCACCTCAATTTGTAGCGGCAAATCCTGGCGGAAGCGCGTCTCACTGTATTATTTGTCATTTTCTATCCGCGTAATTTAATATGGTTTTGCATTATTATGCGTCCTTTCTCCTGCGTGTTGTGTACGAGTATTTTTTTTTTTTTATTTGCTCACGAATTAAGTGTTTACAATTTCTGAAGGATAGAAGGACTGTGACTTATAGCTGTTTGCTACTGCATCCAACCTTGGGGTGGGTTGAGTTTGGGAGGAGATACAAAATCTGCCGTTGAGTGTTTGAATAATTTTCGAAAAAAAAAAAAAAAACGCGCTTAAGATTCTTTCAACGCATCTTCCACGGGAGAAATTGCTCAAGTAATCCTCGAAAAATTTGACAAGGATAATGTGGTAATTTGTGCACGCGTTGGAGAAAATCTTTTAACTTATATTAAAATTATATTTTTCGTCTTGTTGCGGTTGCGGAGACTTATCGGATGAAGCAGGAAACTGTTGATTTACTTGAGGATTGACAGAGATTTTGAATTTTTGAGGATTATCCTGTAAAGTGCTGTACCAATTTATTTAAGATTTTTCCTTGATTTGTTTGTGTGTTTTTCTGTTGTTGCTCACTTGGGAATTTCTTTTTTAAAGGACTGACTTAGTTACTGACTGTGTTGTGGTTCCCAAGGGCTTTTGACCATTCTTTTGGGATATGCCTTTGGTTGGGTTATGCAGGTTAGTATCTTACACATGTAGATGTTCACTGCCCGTGCAGGTTAACAGTTGGGTATCTTAGTTAGTTTTGATTAATCCTTTCCGCACAATCTAGCACCCCTGCGAGCTCCAAGAGCAGTGAAGGCTCAGGTGCTGGAGTCTTTGTGGAAAGCGACAACATTAGACTGTTTTTTTCCCTAGGTATTATCTGTAGCGACAGTCAGGATGCGCTTAAGGCCTTGCTCGGTCCTCTTACTAGATGCAAAATAGTTCGAGAATGCAGGGTTAGTTTGAATTCGGTTGGAAGACTGAATTTGCTAAGACTTGTCTGGGTTCCTGGACACAGCGGGATTACCGGAAATGAGGTCTTCGATAAGCTTGCCAGGCAAGATTCAGAGGAGAACTTCTCTGGCCCTGAACCCACGTTAGGTTTGCCCGTATCTTAGGAAAGGACTTCTATCGATGGTCGCAAGCAGACTAAACAGATCCTTTCCGACTTCTGTAAGAAATCCGCGGGATTCTTGCTGTCTCTCAGCAGAAAAGACTGCAGACAACTTATTGGCGTTATTACGGGACATTTCTCCTTTGTCAAACATCCGAACGTGTTAGGTTTAAGTGACACCACTGTCTGTGACGCTTGTGGAGAGGTCGACGCCACTGCGGAACATTTCCTATGTGATTGTCCTGCCTTTGATCTTATCAGGTGGCAGATTTTTGGGGCTGATGTGATGAGTGCTGGTAACCTAAGCTCCTTATCACTGAAGCTCTTACTCGACTTTCTTAGAAAGACGAAGAAAATACAGTAAAAGGAGGGTTGTACCTGCTGGTAGT
Source organism: Criorhina ranunculi (assembly GCA_951813785.1). NCBI lineage: Eukaryota > Metazoa > Arthropoda > Insecta > Diptera > Syrphidae > Criorhina > Criorhina ranunculi. Next base: position 9,572,232 of record OX638381.1, read on the forward strand.
ACAATGGATCTGTTTTTGTGTCTGAGTGCTCCAGCGTGGTGTTCCAACACCCCGAAAGAAAAAATAAAAATAAAAGGGCAGAAGTGGTTGAAACTGGTGAGCCTGCCAGAGACACAAGTAGCGCGGATGTGCCGTTTTGATACCACACTTCAGATCAATCCTTTGGAGTTCAGAAAATTAATAATGCTGCAGAATTTTATGTCAGAAACCTCTAATAGTTCCTTTAAAAAACAGTTTACCGAGTGTGCGCTGCCAGGCTCTGGCTAGTGCGGGGCAGTCACAGAAAAAGTGAAATAGCGTTTCCTTTTTGTGTAAATTGTCGCGTTTGGATCAATTGGTCAGTGGCCCGTGCTAATTGCTAATTGCGTACGGGTTCTATGGATAAAGTCATTCGTCCTGTTTTTACTGTAGGCGGGCCATATCTGTCTGGATATGGTACGGGTTTCTAAACTTTTCCACCTAGAGTTGGCAATAGAGAGAAAGTGTTGGAAAATGTTGCCCTTGATGAGTCCCATCGAGGAGCAGACTGACTCCGCAAGAGAGACGTCCATGGTAGAACCGCATCTAGCTAGGGCGATGTGAACGCCAGTTTACACCTGAAATCATTTAGATTTCCTGACGTAGTTCTGCCGTATTGGCAGTACGGATTCACATCATTTCTTTTTCAATGGCTTAGAAACTATCTACCAGTTGTTTTGGATGGTTTTCAAGTCTGCAATCCACCTTACACGAGTACATATATGCCGGTCCTCCGTTTTGATGCCGACTCCCTTTCTGAGTGTGACAACCAAGTCGCCAAAAGTGCTGTGCAATGTCTTCTGATCGCTATCAACGAAAGATAAAAGATCTCAAATACAACCTAATAATATCGAACCATGAACGGCATCACCTTAAATGACCCCCAGGTACAACTCCAAGGCTATTCATCACCAGTTTGACCTGCAAATAAATTCCTTAGTCCGTCGATTTATTGAAAATGAAATCGAATAAATCGTCTTGACGCTACTTCCGGTTGCACTCCACTTAATTTAGCTTCAACTATCCGAGTGTCGTTTCACAACTTCCACCACATCGTTCCTCAGCGAAAAAAAAAAAAAACCACACACACAGAAAGAAAATGAAATAAGAATTATGACCGGAAAAAGGAAAACTTTTTCCAAACATACACACACACACATATGTGTATTTATATTATCCTCCATCCAGGACTGAGTGCATTATAAAAGGTAAAAGGTGACTCCATTGCCATTTAACATTGCAGCTCGCTCTGATTCATCCCACGTTAGACCGAAATCATTGAACCACTAAGTGGGCAATTAAATTCAATTAACTTCCTTCGTGAGGGCAAAACCGAATCACGTTCTTCATCATTCTTAGACTCCTTCGCAGTCAGGGCCAATAAGCCCCCATATCCTAGAGGACGACGACGTCGACGGTCTTATTCTTGTAACGCCGACCAGTCCAACAAGAACAAAATATAATCTTCGTAGTTTTCTTTCGGTCGCTCGTGCGTTGCTTTTCTTAAGAATTTTTGCTCTGATTTCCGGTGGAAAAGTTTTTATGTTCTTCGAACCATTTCTTGTTTGCAGGAAAGAATTTCTCTGCGAAAGTTTGTCGAGAAAAGTTTTGCAAAACCAACCGACTTCTCCATTTACCCCACCGTCACCGCCACCGCCGCTGCTCTGCTTGGATTCTGATTTGATGAATATCTTTGATTTTATTGAAATTAGAAAATCTTGGGGAAAACTTTTCGATTGATTTCGATTGGCGGTGTACAACGAATGTGATCGATGTGACCGATGACGACTTTAAGAAATTTAAGAACGGGCAACATGGATGTGGTTCGGTGGTAGCACAATCTTTTAAGATGAAGACATGTTTCTTCAATTTCCACAAAGCAAATTTCGCAAAACTAAACAGCCTTCTCAGTAACGTTAACTTTAGATTGCAACTCCTGCGTCACCATCGATAATGCCCTAGTGATTTTCTATGTCGAAAATCTTGGTTGCTGTACTCAATCGGTCCCATATTTGCCACAGAAGAACTCTTCGTCAACCCCTCGCTGGTATAATAAAGAATTACGCTCGCTCCGCAACAAACGTAACAAACTTTGGCGCAAATATCTAATGTCTCGATCCGAATCTGCTCGCATATACCCACTTTTCAGACGCAATCGACCTTAATCGCTGATCCTAAAAGTTTCTACCGCTTCATCAAAGTTAAGAATAAATCCGATAGCTACCCACCCACATCTTTAGCAGACCCCAAGACAATAGCAAACTTGTTCGCTAAGTTCTTCAACCAATCGTTCTCAGACCACGTCCTCAAACCGAATCACGACTTTTTCTCTTATATGAACAGCTGTGCCCAAACTTCCTTAATCTCGATGAATATATCCATACTACTGGTAGTGGAAAAGAAAAGCAATCTTAAGGACGATTACTCTCCCGGTCCTAATGGTTTACCCGCCATAGTTCTGAAAAAATGTGCTAACTATCTCGCTCGACCCCTCACAGCTTTGTGCCAACTAACCATTTCGCAAGACGTTTTCCCCCAAATGTGGAAAGACGCTTTCATAATTCCTATCCACAAAAACGGTCGCAAGAATGAAGTATCCAACTATCGTCCCATCGCTAAACTTTTTTGCACACCCAAGCTCTTTTTCACTGCAAATCTATCTTTTCTCCCAACCAACACGGCTTCCTTAAGGGTAGTTCAACAACCACTAACCTCACAGAATTCGTGTCTCGAACCTTATGTGCACTGGAGGATGGCAAAGAAGTTGATGTTGTTACCACCAACTTCAGGAAAGCGTTCGACAAGATTTCGCACAGCATAATTCTCCTAAAGGATGAAAAGCAGCATTAGTTCAGGCTCAGACCCTGCAAGGGGTAAAACTCAAGGCTCTTGGTTTCCTCCGCCTCGTTCGTTATGTGGATCAAATCCTGCATGATAGATCGCCAGTACAAAGTCCTTTTTCGATCTTCCGTGTCCGATCCTATTAAAGACACCTCAGGAGTCCCGCAAGGCAGCCATCTTGGACCAATGATATTTATCCTGTCAATCAATGATGTTGACGCTGACGACAGAAAATCTATCTGCAAGGACATTTCATGCCCCGCTGACTCTCACCTATTCCAAGATGACTCAAATAGATTTTCAGTGTGGTGCCACAAACATTTCTTGCAGCTCAACGTGATTCTCGCAAGCATCTCCCACAACCTCCCAGACCCTACTTTATCTGCAACAAACCTGTTTCCATTGTCTCATCTTTACGCGATCTAGGCGTTTTCTGTGATAGGAAACTCAACTTCCATGCACTTGGCTTTGTGAAACGTTGGTCTAAGGAATTCTCTGATCCTTACGTCACTAAATCCCTTTACATAACCTTCGTAAGGCCTCTCCTTGAATATGCCAGCCGAGTATGGTCCCAGTATTACGAAATTCATACTCTGCGAGTCGAAGTTGCCCAGCGCAGGTTCATTCGGTTTGCCTTACGCGGCCTTTCTTGGGTCGACAATTTCAACTTACCGCCCTATGTAAGGGGTCTTTCATTAAGCGCTTCCTATCTTTAAATTTGAATAGAGCAAAGTGTGTGTAAAATATCATCGACATTTTTTATTCGTTTGAAAGGTCTATCGAGCCATTATGTATGGAATATAACATCGTTCAAATGTCCACCGCGGCTTCTCTGGGTGGCGTGCATCCGAAATGTCCAATGACTCTGGAGCATAAATCAGGCTGAATTTGACCGATGACATGGGTTATGTTGGCTTTGAGGGCCGCTATGGTTTGTGGCTTATTCGCATAGACCTGCGACTTCAGAAAAAGTCTAACAGTGTCAAATCGCACGATCTCGGTGGCCATCTCCACGTGCCCTCGAATCGCTCGTGCAGAATTTCCAATGTGGCGCCGTCCTGTTGAAACCTCATGTCGTTGGTGTTCATATGATCCAATTCAAGCCAAAAGAAGTTGATAATCATCGACCTATAGACCTGGCCAACATCGTTCTCAAAGTAATATGAACCGATGACGCCGCCGCCAGCCCAAAATCCACACCAGACAGTGACTTTTTCGAGACGCATTGGACACTCTTGGATCTCATGTGGATTGGTATCGTCCCAAATTCGACAATTTTGTTTGTTGACGTACCCATTCATCCAGAAATGTGTCTCATAGCTGAAGATGATTTTTCGATGAAAACTAAGGTCAGCTTCCAACTGTTCCAGCGCCCATTCAGCGAACACACGTCGTTGTCTATGGTCGTTTACCTTGGATTTTGTACGGGTGCAGGCCCAAGTCACGACACAAAATTCCCCAAGTTGTGGTCTGTGAAAGGCCGAGTTCTTGTGAGCGACGCGAAATTGACTGCCTCGGATTCTCACGGACAACGGCGATGTTTCCGGCAGATCTTGCGTTTCGTCGACGTACGGGTGTTGGTTGATCGTTTACTGAACCAGCGGACTCAAATCTATCGACCACACTGCGAATAGTCCTCTCTCAAGGATGATTCTGGTAACCGTAAAATGGGTGAAGCGCACAGAAACAATTTTATTATTTGCACGTGTTGTTGAACGCTATATCCGTCCATGGTGATTTGACAAAACAGACTGAATAAATGACAGCCAATTTGACAGATGTAGCTTTAACAATATGGCCGCTAACAACTGTCAAAGTTCAGAAGTCCCTATTGGAAGACCCTATAGAAAGCACACAAGCCATCTCACTTACATTTATTCGAAAAGGCTTTCGGCAATGAGGTGCTCAACAACCTGAGCTGAAGTTTGGAAGAGATTTTCGTCAAGTTAAGCTAAGGCCCCTTGTTATGGACCATCATCTATACTAAGATGTTGATGTCGATAACAAAAAATAAGGGTTGTCCCATTAAGAGCGCGTAATTTAAAGTCACATCGTCACGACTGAATAAGAGTTCTGCTGAGTGTGGATTCTGCATACATTCCAGATTCCACAAAGAGTAAACACTTTGGAAAGGTCTGTGCTAGTTCTCATAAAAAAGGAGAAAAACCAGGAACGCTTTACTTACAAAACGGTTTTGGACGGTTTTCAAGATGATGCTTGAAGTATTTTAGAGGTGAGCCGTCCTTCGTTCCCGTACCATCATGACAGAATTCTTGATCAATATAAATCTCGACGGAATATTCCATTGCATTGCATTCCATTGCAACCTTGAAAAAACAGCCATTCTTCAGCTACACTACCAATCTCCAGGCACAGTTTTAAGCATCATTAGTTTAGCCTGAGAGTAAGAATATCCGGTCATTGATCCTTTATTTTGCACAAAAGATGACTAATCAAACAAGAACTATCTACAAAAGGTTCACAAACTAACTTACTGAAGGAAGCATCTTCAAAATATATTTACAAAACACTTATTTCCTCGTAAATCTTCTCGAAGACCTGTTTTCAATTTAAAAAAAATAGATACCCAACGTGAATTCAATTTTCCATCGAAAAGTCAACACCGATGGCTTACGTGATGATGCCTTCCTTAAACTACCACCTTGTTGTGCCACAGCAAACTTTGCATAGTCAATAGATTTAATAAAACATAAATCAATTGCCTGCGTTGTGTCTACGGAAACCTTATCCTTCCTGGGAGCGCGGTTAAAGGTACACAATTCTCTAAACGATGCACATAAAGGAAACATTTTTGCGAAAAATTCCCCACCAAGACGCGCTGAGCCCCATTCAATAGACGACGACGAAACACTACGATACCATCACCATCCATCCCTTTGCATCCTGTTGTCGGAGTAGTTTTAAAGCGGGGCAACACGAAAAAAAAAATCGAAAAAGGATGTCGTACGCATAATATATTTGAAAAAAAAAAAATTTAATAGATTGCTTCCTTGATTCGAAAAAAAAAAATTGTATTTTTGTCCTTTTCAATCTACGCCAGGAATAAATCGTCTTCCTGAATGTGCACCGTGTCATAAACGTTTATCGGATGCGGAAGACGCCTTCCTCTGCTATTGTAACAACAACACCAACACCAACAGCGGAGATGAAAAGTGAGAATAGCGACACGGCTGAGTGAGCAATAAAAGGGGTTTTCGCTATGAAAAATATCCTTTTTTTGGCACGGCAACGGCAGCGTCCTTCTTTTTTGGCGCAGTTACCTTCGGTGCATGACTCGGCGGTTGGTTAAATTATAACAATGATTTATAAATTTGCGATGGGGTTGGGCAACGACATGCGGCGGCACGGTGTGGAATGTGATTTTTATGCGCATTTCGTTTGGGCAACAAGGTGAAAGGATTTGATCTTTTATTGAAAGGCATACAATGGGGATTAAGGAAATAAATTGCGGCCATTTGTTGGTGTGCAGGCCATTGAATAGTAACGAAAATTTGTTGGTCGACATTGAGGGGGATTTCATTCCTATTGACTTAACAAAAAAAAACTGGAATCACTGTGGGGAGTTTTTTAATTTTATTTTGTGAATCACACATGTTGGGCGGCTAAGATATGACAATTGTATAGGGAATCTCCTTTCCTAGTTGCATTTTGAAAAGCATCAACCTCGTAGGACTTTTTTATGCGTTTGGCTCAAGACAGTTGAAAGGTAAACAGAAATAATCCAATGAGGCGTGTGATAGTTAAGAAAATCGAGGTTTGTAAGGATCAACTTTGCCCAAGATGGAGCTGTAGTCTGTTTCCCACATAAAGTTGGTTAAGGTTTCATCATGTTCTTTCTCTTTGCGGCCCAAGAACTGACATATTGGCTTCAAAAGCGTTTAGCAATCAATTCTTACTCAGATCCTTGAAGTTCTTACCCATTTCTATCGGCTCACATGAGAATAGATTGCTTAATTTGTACACGAAGACGGTTGAGGTATCCTTTCAACTGCACGTCCTATCCGAGTGGCAGTCTTCTTTTACTGCACTATCTCTTTTGGTGAATTTGAAGATTTTCCTGCCCAGAGCTTTGGTATGGACTCCCTCTACATGTCCCAGACATTTTTTTTGTAAAGAAGGTGGAAAGCATCTAAAGCCAGAGTGTTAGACTTCAACCCAAACTGAAACCACATCTGCGTCTAACCCATGCTCCCCCATGGTACCGCCATCCTGGCATTTCATCCTGGGGGAGGTTTTCTGCCGTAGCTGCCTCCTATCGACAAATTTGTGTGAATCTGTACGTCCGGGGATGTTTGTGCATTGCATGAAAGGTCTTTTTAAGTCTGCGTTCTGCTGTGTGCGCATGTATGTTCGTATTAATCTGTCTGTCAGTGCGTCTCTGGAAGCCTGTGCGTTTCTGTAGGGATGCGCGTTTCTGCAAATATGTGTCTGCTCGTGTTCTCTGCGCTGTTTCTTGCGTTTTCCTTACTCTCTCTTCTTTCTCACTCTAGTCGTCTCAACTCTTGGCATATATCTTTGGCCTAGCAACTCACTCTGCTCCACTTATTTTCCAAGTCTTGCATGTGCTGGACAATGTTCTCAGGAGTTGGTGTTTCTTCCAATACAATTCGTAGTGATTCTCTTTGTGGCTGAAATCTTGGACAGTGAAAGAATACATGCTCCACGTCCTCGGAAGTATCACTGCAAGATGGAAAAGTGGGGGAGTTGTTATTTTTAAAAACCGCTCTTGATATGACCGGAAACAACCATGTCCCGTAAGCAGTTGTGTATTGTAAAAGTTAACTTCGCCGTGTCTGCGGTTTATCCAGGTCTCGATGTCCGGAATAAATCGGTATGTCCATCGGCCCTTAGACGAAAGATTCCAGCGTTGCTGCCAGTATGTCCCAGACATTTAAGTCTGTGTATCTGGACTCCTCTGACTAGGTCGATGTCACTGATCAGCCTATCCAGTTCGCCATTGTATCTCCTCCTCCACTCACCGTCTATGTAAATGGGAACGAAGATTTCCCGAAGAATTTTTCTCTCAAAAACCCGAAGGCAACCTCATCCAAATACCATGCCTCCCCGCCAAAGTACAGGACTAGGCTGATTAGGTTCAAATGACTCAAATGCCTTCCGAGGCCCAAAAATCAGCGATAAGCAAGAATTTCTCTGCGTTTGGTCTCTGATGTAACTTAAGATGGCGCTACAGTCCGGGTTAGACCTGGGCCCCAACCAACAAGCGTCTCCACCCAGCTCGATCTTTAGCTAGCTGCTTCTAGTTTCGCACGCTAAGTTGGTTCAGGTCCCCTTCAGGTCTCTGATGTTGTTATCAGACATAGAAAGTCTCTCACTACCTCCAAATTACAACTATTTAATTCGACGCTCTGTCTGAGACGTCAGTATTTGGTGTACATTTTGTTGACAGCATGTGCTATGTTTTGGCCTCTTGTACGCATCTTTTCGTCTTTTTTCGACATCAAATGTCTCCACCGACCTTCTTTGAGCAGCGAGCATTCTACATTCTCATCTTCTACAATCGGATTAACCTCAATTCTGAGGGTTCAATCTATGATCTAGGTTCATTATTTAACGTCTATTTATTCGCAAACACTAATCCACTCGGCTCATGAGACTGCCTCTCTCCATTTTTTAGTACAGAGCCAGCTCTTGATCGTTTATAAATTGAATCGTCTCCACTTGTTAACAAAACATAAAAAGCCAAGACAGACCCGTTCACCTAGGTTTGAATGATTCACAAATTAAAGTTGTATACAGCCAACACCCGCTCTTTAGATATTCCTACTGAATCCTCAGTACAGAAATGAGAAAACGGGTGCTGAAAGTTGACCCTATTCTATGACAGCAACTCTACTCCACCGACCCATCTAAATACTGACTAAACCATTAAAGAGAAGCACTTAATCGGAAAAGAAAACCCCAAAGTCGGTCCGTTTTTTTTTTTCCATTGTTGGACTAAATGTCAGTCTTCCGCATCAATCATCTTTAACATGGTTGTGGAACCAACAAAAAGCTAGCATCTTCCAACACATGGAGTAAGAGAGGTCGGTGCAAGGGGGGCCAGATAATTTTCTACTCCATAAAAATGACATTAACCTGCACTATAAAGAATCGTCTCAACCATGCAAGGAAAACACACCGACTAACCGACCAACTGACGAGGACCAGGTTAACTCCTCGCTACCTCATGTTGTTAGCCCATAACAATGCTCATAACTTTTACGTAACATTTTTATCGGAAATTGCCAAACAGCATTCACCCACTTACTTCCACCACCTAGTCCTCCATCTCCATCCTCAATGGAATTCACCCACAGGACACTGAGCAATTTCGTTACAGTTCATTAGACATCATCCGTCGCTGATGCGGCTCCTGGTTTGGGCCAGCGATTCGCCTTTATGTGTTGCATTGGTCAAACACAGGATATGTGTGTGCTGCTCTCGGGATGTGTGTACTTTAGTCCACCGGTTGCCCTTGCTCGCCACACAATGGACTAAAATGTTTTTCGATTGTTCGGTTAATTCCCATGCAGTGCATGTGTGTTTGTGTAGTGGTGTGTGTGTGCAGGATAGCTGACATAAATTTGCCAAAATGCTCCTTTTATACACGTCATCCAATTTTTTTTTCTTCTTCTATCTGAAAACGTCTTCTCCATTAACCGTACAGGGAGACCATTAGGACGAAGCTGAGTAGAAGACGGGAGAGGGGGGGGGCAGCTTAAGGGTTCAGTGAATACCTTTTGGCGTGGTAGCAATATTACGAGAAGAGAATGCCCTCTTTTACGGTTTATAACCTCATTGTCCTTCTCATATTTTTTTTTTTTTTAATCATCATTATCTGTAACGTTGTCATCATCATTGTCGTTGTCGGTCGTCCTCATCGTTGTTCATCAATCGCATCTTTAAGGCTCGCGCTCTGTGTACTCCTTCGGACTCGATTAAAGGGATCATTGGGATTTGTCAGCAGAAAGCAAAGCGCTTCAGGCACTTCGTCAGGCTGTAATGCCTACAAAGGTAGTATTCATATCCTTGTGATGTTGACGATGGTGATGGTGTGCGCACTTCAAGGATATATTTTCAATCTTAAGTGTATCTACACCTACACGCAACCTCCCCTCCATATAGACATCACGGCTAACTAAACAAACACATTAGGTGGTTGTCGGTTCGGTTCGGTCGTCGTATGTGTCTGTGTGTGTCCTGAATGCCAAGCAGCCTCATCATCATCATCATCGGCATCGGCATTAAACCACTTGCGACTGAAAGAGATCCTTTGGCCTTTCTGCTTATAATTTCTTCAAGCGTCGTTCATATCTGGGACAAGGTGTATACCGTTCAAGTCTATGAGCGATAAGAGGAGAACAAAATTACAGGCCCAAGTACTGAGGATATAAATTCAATATGGCAAAGTCTGCAGGATATACTCGCATACACCTACCTACAAGGTAAACTTTTCCACCCGTCGCGCCATTACCGCCTGTTGTCTGGGGCCTTTCGAGAGCAATGAGGTGTATAACAATACACTTATGGCCCCGAGGATTATGGTAGGCAATGAATGAATCGAAAAAAATTCATATAGAAAGGATCCAACTTGAAAATCTGCTGTTTAAGTCCTTAACAAAGAAATTGCTTCATTGGCGCTTTTCATACGTTTCACCATTGGGTTGCTGGCGATGATGATGACGATGAAGAGTATGTTGATGGAGCAGGACGAGGGGATAAGGGGGCCATAATCGATTGATTCAATAATCGAAATGAGGATAATGCCTGCCACGTTTATATTACTGTAGCACTTATTTGTATTGAAGGGAAATGATTCACGCGGATAATGCATACAAAGCAGGGAGAGGCGTATGCTCTACTCAGGTGGCGACCGACTGGTTCAGTGATGATGATGAGGCTGATGGTGCGTTGCTGCAGTGTCTGTGGAAAGGAAATCCTTGTGGCGATAGCTGCAGCGGAATAAATCTGAGTAATAACAATGAGGAATTATCTTGCCGGGTGTTCTGTTCGTTTGTTTGTTCGCAAAGAAGTTGCCAATTGCATTTTTATGCGCGTGTAAATTGATTTCCCCGAGAGCGTTAATGAAATATGGAAGATACCCTTAATGCTTGTGTAGTTTGCGCGTAGTGTGAGTTTTTTATCTTTTCTACCACACTGACAGGCAATACATTCAGTGTTCCTCACTTATGACGAGTAAAGGACAAAAGTGTGAATTGTTTCGACTCCAGGAGGCTATCACAGTTGGAAAACATCTCTCAAGACCTGGTAGTGCGGTTGAAAGAAGTGTATGGAAAGAGGTTTCTGGTACTTTACAGACGTCGTCGGTTTCCAGACTTTTTATGAAGTTTTTCCTGAATTTACAGCGTGTAGGCATTCTAAGTGTATTTTCACTTAAACTGATACGAGTCCTAAATCTCTTCCAGTAAAAGGTCGCGGGGACTAACTTGGTTTTCGGTCGTTTTCCAAAGCTTATATATTTCGGTTCCCACTTCCTTTACTTCTATCACTCCAAGTTTGCCTTGCACTTGGTACACCCCTTTAATTGCGTTTTCTTTCGGAGAGAGCCGATTAAACACTTTGGTTTAACGGAGCTAAAGGTATCAACTCGTTGATTCAGCGTCAAAAATCGAAGCAACGGCAGGACAATCACACGTCGCAACGTGTGGTGACGTATTTTAATGCAAATAATTTTCCTACAATCCTTTCGGCTTAGGGACAGCAAGAATGCCTTGGACTTCTTACAGACGTCGGGATCAGGAAGTTTTTGTTTGGTTTGCCTGCACCCAGAAGAGTCGTGTCACCTACAATTGGTTTTGCTGGAATCCCAATCGTTAATAGGAGCCCTTACTGAGCGTGTGGGCAAACCTAACATAGATTCAGTAACAGAGGTATTTCTTATTCACACAGCGCTAATGTACTCGTAGGTTAGGTTAGGTTGAAGTGGCTGCCAGCTATTGCCAGCACACTTAGACCAGTGATAGGTCCATTGTGATACTACATGGATCTGAAGAGATCTCCATACCTACCAATTGGAGCTTTTTATGAAGCGAAGGAGGCTTCTGATATCTGTGTTTATCAGATCGCCTAAGTCGTTAAGGTAGAATTCCCCTAAATGGAGTCTTCTTTTACGGAGGAGAGCTGGGCAGTTACAAAGAAGGTGGGAAATAGTTTCCTCCTAATGTACCTACTCGTAAGTGTAGTGAATTTGAAACTCAGATGCAAGGCCAAAATTGGACATATTATGATCAAAGATACGCAAAGACATTCCACGAAACTGCAGGGCTGTCAAGCTCGCCAGACATAGTGTAAATAGCTCTAGCTGATTCAAGTAAACTGAGTAGTTTCTCGATAAGTGCTATCACTTATCCTGTTGTATTGTAACGGGCCACTTCTAGTCTAGGTGTATTTGCATCTAGATGCAGACAGTCAACCTAACCTTACGTAACGTATGATCGTTTACATTTATCCTTGACGACAGTACCCTCAGTTTCTCATATTCGTTCCCTAACGCACTTCTCTGCTCTTCAGAACTAAAAGAGGACTGGTAGCTAATGCTTAACTCAATCAAATTCGACCTCATAAGGGTATTCATAACCCCTTTAGCGCTAGTGAATTATAAAAAAAAATAAAAATTATAAAATGGGGCTTGCCGAATAGAGTGGATTTTAATGCGTCCAAAACCCAATGCTATCATCTGTTTCTTAAGCAAAACCTCGATCCAAAACGACCGATATATTTGAAGTCGCCAAAAATGCTGCAAAATATCTTGCGTTCTGCAAAAAATAATTTGGGTACAATGCTTACATCTGGTCTGGTGCGCCAAAAACAAACAGTGGCAGATGTACTTTTGACAGCATAGCTATGACGCTAACGATGCTAAAGCTAAGGACAAACGTGTCAATAGCCGTGTTTTTTTTGAGAGCTGTATACCCAGGCCAGTAAAATTTTACACACAAAGCAATAACAACACACCAAGTGGCGATAACTTTCCCAGTAGCAGCAAGTGAGGATAGAACTGCATAAGTTGACCCCCAGATCGCGAAAAATCTCATAAATTAGCTTTTAGCCGATCGTATTTGTTGCTTTTCCTCGGTTTTGAAATTTAACAACTGTCAAATAAAGAAAAAAAAAATCGAGCCGCAAACCAATTGGTTGGTGCGGCTGCTACTGAGTATGAATCGTTTTTTGACTGAAGTGAGTATAGTTCTTAAAAAAATACACGGCTAAGCTACAAAGAAAAAAAATAAAAAAAAAACTCGAATTAGATGACTGAAAGCGGCACACTGTGGTCATTCATGAAACTTTTTGATCAAGGTAGTATTACAAAGTCTTTATATTCCCTTGATCACCGACATGCTTCCTGTACCTCACTGTTTTATCGATTCCTCCACAAACTAGCAAAATAGCCAGTTGCACTCCTCCCATTCAACATTTCACCCACTATACGCACCGAATTTCGAATTTTACGAACGGCAAAGTAATTAACCAGATTTTATAAATTTTTCGCAATATAGTCATCAAGAAGAACTTGTGTAAATAATCCAAATAGTTTTTGATTCATTTGTGAAGAGTACATATTTAAAGAATGTCGCTTGCATGTGTCTGTCTTTGTAAAACAAGCCTACATGGACATCTTTGCCTTCTGCACATTCAACCAAAGTTAAAGAAGAATACCCTACGTTATCCTTAGTTTTTAAGCAAATAAATTGTATAGAACATAACTGGGTTACATCTGAAAATGGTAATTCTTTTCTTGGATCAGTAAGGTGGTTATACGAAATATCCCTGTTTTATACACTTATGAGACAGCAAGGATAAATCTGAGCACTTGATTAATAAAGATTGGCTTTTGAGGGAGGCTTTGGTGGCGGGGAGGCTGTGTCAAGAGACCGTATAATATTGCTTCCTTTGCATATTAAATTGGGATTAGTGAAACAATATCTAAAAGCTTTTAACAAAGATGAAAAATGTTTCAAGTACATTACAAAAATGTTTCCAAAATTGAGTACTGAAAAGGCAAAAGGTGGTATTTTTAGACGATCCTCAGATCAGAAAATGATTATTCAAATTAATTTTGTGTAATAATAGATTTTAGCTTGAAAACTCGTATATTTTTTGTAAATAAAGCTGCTATTGGAAAATGAACTTCAAATTTGAAATCAGCGAGGGAAATACATTTAGAATTAAGTATAAAATTTAATGCAACAAAACCACGAGTTACCAGTGTTATTAACGTTATCTTAAAAGAAAAAGTCTCTGTCTTGGTGAAGAATTTTCATAACTCTATCAAGGAACATTTTAAAGCGTCTGAAAAACTTAAAAAGAAGCAGAGCAGAGCACAAGCGTTTTTAAATAACCAAACACTGTCTCTCATGAATCGAAATTGTGTACAAATTGTGGTGCAGCGTCTTACACTGACACTCACGGCAACTGTTCCTAAAAGTTCGGAAAAAATTTCCAACAAAAGGCAAATGTTAGCGTTGCCATGACCAACGATCCAAATTTCGTAATTCTAGTGCGTTGGTGGGGATAAATACTGGAAGCGACATTTGCATCATAAAGTAATGTAAAGTAAAATAAAGTAACGTGAAGTAAGGTAAAGTAACGCTAAGTTAAGTAACATCAAGTAAGGTAAAGTTAATTTTAATTTTGATGGAGACGAAAGCCCCAATTTATTTGGCTTAATACATGCTAAATAATCTTAAACTAACTTAAAATTAGATTTAAACTTAACCTTAAAACTAAGACAAATTGGGGTGGTGAAGGAGATCGGATTTAAGGTTGAAGTCAAAAAAGGTAAGGTTCCGGTTAATCTTTCGTAGCATACGGGAGATCGGTTCATTCGAACCATAGGATGTGTGGGTTGGTAGATAGAAGGGACGAGGGGTTCGTAGATTACGAGGGTTAGTGTTGGAGAAAACAGAGATGTGGAGTGACACACATTAAATGTGACCTGAAAGGAGTCGGTGTCTGAAGAAAAAGCCGGCTGCATCCTCAAGGGTGTTTAAGTTAATGAGGTTGAGCGGGTCGTTCCAGGGCAGACCTCGAAGAGAAAATCGAAGAAAACGGCGCTGGATGCTTTCGATTCTCGAGATATTCACACGATGGTACGGGGACCACACTTGGCTGGCATACTCTAGGAGGGGGCGAAGAAAGGTAATGTAGAGAGACCTGGTTACGTATGGATTAGTGAACCACTGTTTTACAAAACCTTAAGGATTATTTCATCCATATGTGGAGGGAAATCGAGCTCCCTATCACACAAAATACCGAGGTCGTGAACAGATTGAACGGAAGAGACTGGTTGATTGTGCAGAAGGTAGAGTCGGGGAGGAGATCGGTGCCGCTTATGAGAAAAGGTGATGGATTGGGATTTGGCTATATTTAATTCCAGGTAATTTTTGAGAAACCAAATAGAAAAACTATCGAGGTTTTGTTGAAGGAGGATAGAGTCTTGGGATGAGCAAATGGTTTTGAAAAATTTTGTATCGTCGACGTAAAGGGAGACGAACGAGTGTTTGATGAAACTATGGAGATCGTTAATAGTTCGTATGAAAAGAAGTGGACCCAGATGGCTGCCTTGTGGAACACCAGAGGTGACTAAAAAAGGAGCAGAGTGGGTGGACCTAATTCGAACACTGTAAAAATCGTTTTCCAGGTTCCTGGTCTGCCGATAGCAAACAATTTGAAAAGTATTAATTGATGGGAGATTTGATCAAAAGCCTTGCTAAAATCGGTAGCAATAACGTCGACTTCGTTACCGTTCTCGAGGGCTGAGAAGGTAAAGGATATAAACTCGATTTGGTTTGTGATAGTTGACCTACCTTTTAGGAAGACATGTTGTCTATGAAGAGCTTCGCTTAGTGCTTCATACAAGAGACTTTAAAATAATTTTAGCTTTGGGACGATAATTGGTGATTTCATTCTGTGGTCCTTTTTTGTGGATCGGAGTTATGAAGGATGTTTTCCAAACCTTAAGAAATTCCTCTTGTGAATTGGATAGATAAAATAGACTAGAAAGAGCGAGGAAAAGAATGGGAGAACATTTTTTGTGAAAAATGGCGGGGAAGCCATCAGAGCCAGGTATGAACTCGTCGTTAAGTTGTTGGAACTTATGTTCGATAACCGACGGGTCGCAGCTGTGAGAGAGGAGTGAGCCAGTGAAGAAGTTCAGCAGGTAGTTGAAAAAAGAGTGATCCGGTATCGGTGAAAGATTCTTTAAAAAATGTGGAAGATCTGCTGAGATAATCACTGATTTTGTGAAAGTTTGCTTTATGAAAGTCGTAGGAAAAGAAAGCTGTGGGAGAAGTGGACTGGACAGAAGAGTTATGAAAAAACGAGAGAAGAAGGAGAGGGTGGAAGTTATCAATTGTTGAAAGAGATAGGAGAAAAATCGAGACTGAAGAGTTAATTGAATCTGTGGTGAAAATTGGGTCCAGTTGCCTACCCATATCGCTGACTTGACATAGACTTGAGTCTAATAAGCGATCAAAGAAGAGACATTCCTTAGCTGAGCTAGCATTTGAAGCAATGAAAAAATATTGATCATCTGATCGAGTCCACTGTAGCTGAGGAAGGTTAAAGTCGCCAAAGATAAGGATATCACCAATGAAATCAGACAAGTCAATTAGGTGCTCGATAGTATGTTGGTAAGATTCAATAGGTTGAGCTGGAAGAATGTAGCAACACATAACGTAAAGGGACCTGATGGAGAGTGCTATCTTTATTGCAACAAAGTCGACTTTAAAAGAAGAAGAAAAGGTAATGGGAGAAGAGTCAAGGCTGCCGTTGATAGCTGGTAGGACGCCTTGATAAGGGGAATCATCGTTAGAGCGGGTATGATCGTCATCGCAAAAAAAAATTAAAAGTAGGAGGGAATTATTCCTGGTTATTTATGTCGGGCGAGCATGGAAGAGAAGAGCATGCAATTGACGTAGAACAACGTGGGTTTTCGAGCGGAGTCCTTTTACATTGGTTGACTGTCTACGCAGATGTCGATGTGATTTCTTGGGAGTGCCTGTTGTGATAGTTCTCGCGAGGCCTTGGCGATTACTAGAACTTCCCCCTGAAACACAAAATGAATGTGAAATTATCTACATAAATCTGTGCTTCCTCATCACTACAACTCCTTCATCTTTCTTATAAAAAAAAATAAAATTAAATCGTATTCGGGGTAATTCGCTATGATTTCGTTCAGACAAGCTCCGTGGTGCAAGCTTGATTTAAACCCCATCACATGTGACAATGCTAGAGATGTACAGATAATAGTTATGACTTATCTCTGGACAATCCTCGAGGATGACTATTTACATTTCAATTCGGTTCCACGTGCCACCAGACGCTCAACACTTAACGTCGTCTCCGAACAATGGTCCCGTCGACGGTTACTCGTTCTCCTGGACCATAAACTTTTGTCAAACAATAAATTCTTTTTGGCTTTTGTCCTCATCATCAGATTTAGCAAACATCATTTTACAATTCCTGACATTGACTTTAGAATAATTATCCCTTGAAGCTCTTTGTTGTAAATTCGACTCACAGTTTGTCAGTTACAAAGAACTACCCTATCATCCACTATCCACCAACTGCCAACTGCATTTGTAAGGTTTCTTCAAACGCGAAACATCGCATATCGACATTTGAATCTAGCGAATACATAAACCGATTACAACCATTTTCGATTTTCAGTATATTTCTGTAACGCAATTAACAGCACCACCTTACCGACACCCAACAAACAGCTGTCAAATGTCATGCGAAAAAAACCAACGACCATTTTCGTTTGTTTCTTATGTACACCAGCCGTGCGTGCGCGAACAGTATTTTTTTTAATTCCAATTATTTAATATTT
The DNA here is from genome assembly GCA_951813785.1 of Criorhina ranunculi. Lineage (NCBI taxonomy): Eukaryota > Metazoa > Arthropoda > Insecta > Diptera > Syrphidae > Criorhina > Criorhina ranunculi. The sequence continues at coordinate 9,589,966 of OX638381.1, forward strand.
TTGGTGTGTTTTTCTTCGTTTACGTTCTCATGTGATTTACATTAAATCACTGTTTTTCCTAAATTCATAAAACATTTTTAAAAAAACCATAAGAAAACGCTGCAATCGCAAAGCAAATGGTGACGACTTGAAAAAAAAAAAACAAAAAACAAATAAAAGTTAAACCACACACAAAAAAAAAGTTAAAAATACAATATTACTAAATTTTTTTTTGTTGTAAAAATTGGGTTAATCCGATGTAAGTCCTTCAGAGGAGAAGTTCGTGTATCGTTAAACAAAACAGAAATCAATTTAATTTTCTCAGAAAGTAATATTTTCAGTAAGAAATCTAAAAAAAAAAAAAAAATGCTACTCAGCCGAAACAAGTAAAGAATTAATTTTCGCCTGTAGTTTAAATACTGAGTTCTATTTAATTCGCTTATATTTTCTAATTAACAAGATTAATTTTTGTTCCTTTTCTTTTCATTTCTGTTCTTCCCCTACCCTTGCATCCCGGTCGTATAATCCAAAACCCAACGTGTTTCTTTTTTTTTTCTTATTAATCATTTTTTTTTGGAGATATGGATTTTATAGCTGAAAATAAGTTCGAAACTTGTAAATATATTTTATATGTATTTATTTAAATTCTAATGTCTACAGGGTTGGGTGATGGAAAAAGTGTACTCGTATGTGAAGTGGGTAGACAGGTTAATTTATCCAATTAGCGCATTTTTTTTTCTTGTTTTCATTCTTATTCCATTTTGAGGCTTGTTCGTTTGTTTAAAAAAAAACATGCGGTCTTCTGTCTACATGGTCACGAGAAATTTGTAGCGTCTTGGCATGGCACTCCAATCATTAACACCTTCCCTTGGGAGTGATGTAGAACTAAATGGGTTATAGTTGGTACCCTTGATTAATAGTTGCCTCTGCTTGTCGCCATGCCCCATGTGGCTGGATGTCGCAATAAGTGTTTCCAATTTGATGAAATAGGCGAATTGATTACAGTCTTATGGTTGACTTCAATAAGCTTTGTAAGCAGAGGCCTTGCGTGATAGGGCATACAATAGCAATAAAGATGTACATACGTAATAAGTGTGCACTTGTTCGCATAGGCACGATCAATTTTCTTATGTCATTACTGAATTGTAATGAAGGTGTATGGCTTATACTCAGCGATGTGCATGCGACAGTACTTCAACTTAGTGCATACACTTGAACAATTTCAGAAGTCTGTTGTGTTTATCATTAAGGTTGCTCGATCTTGAAACTTCGTTAACCTAGTTGAACGTAAAGTATTGTAAAAATATTAAAATACTGCGGTGTTTTACTTTAATGGGCTCGTGACCGGAAGAAACTTACTTACTTTTGTAGGTGGCGCTACAGTTTGGAATGAACCTGGAGGCTAACAAACAAGCCTCTCCAGCCAGCCCGGTCCTAAGCTACCTGCCTCTAATTGCACACTTCAAGTTGGTTAAGGTTTCCTTCTACTTGTGTGCGCCACCTTACGAGATGTCTTCCTCTCCGGCGTTGGTGTCCATTCGCTTTTCATGTCCTAGCCAGTTTAACCGTCTAATGCAACCTTTTGAGCAGGTCGATGTCGCTATACAACCTCTCAATGCAAACGGGACCAAAAACCCTACGAGGAAATTTTGGCTCGAAAGGAGTCTTGAGAAGCTCCTTCAAGACATTATACTCTTGAAGGTTTGTCATTACCTGCTTTGTCCATATGACTTAATCTAGCTCAAATACATTATCCTGTTATCTTGTCATTACAGTCTAAAGGCTTCTGGATCTTTTTATTTTATTATTAGAGCGTTGGACTGTTTAAGCGAGTTGACACTAGTTGGAATCTCAGCACTAACAACTTAAATGCTGTTCGAGACAGACTCTCGGCAAGGAATGGAAAACATCTGAGTCTACGATAGGAAATCACAAGTGCATGTCTAACCAAATCTGTGTGCGGCTTGTGCAAATCGCAAATGCGGGCCTCAGTCGCCGCCACCAGACTCCGATAAAATTACCATAAAATCATTTTAAATCTTAATGTTCCAACTACCAGGGGGCAACAATTAGTGTATCGATTTGTATGCGGCTTTTGGTCACAAGCAATGTGTTGTCATCTTGTCACATATTTGATTTTTTTCTTTGTATCTTAATTCTGGCTGCTGGCCAACCGTAAACGTGCTTTTTAATAGTTTACTCCAAACCATACGGAGACACTTGTTAAGAGAACGAATCTCAACAGTGAAATATTTGAAAGGCTGTGTAAGTTTCTATTTTTAAAAGATTTCTCCAAATCAAGTGTATACAGTCCGTTGCAAGAGTTTGCTAACACAATTTTTTGTATTGGAATAATCTGGCGTCAAACCAAAGCCAACGGTGAGTTCTTTTGATAATGCCACACGAATACGAGTACGTATATACGTATAAAAAAAGATTCCCATAAATTTGACGAACTTTGCGGTTATCGCACATCCACATGTTAATGTATTTGGAGAAGATTGTAGGCGCTTGTCTAGGAACAATGATAACAGCCCAACACTTCAATTGGATTTTGTGGCACAAATTTTTTTTTTGTATTGTATTGTTATACGAGTCCACAAATGTTTGCATTAATTATTAACGACCTGAGTACAGTTGTGTGTGCCTGGGTTGTTAAACAGATTTGTTTTTATTAAATAGGAGCTCAGAATATTTGCAGATAGAAAGAAGTGCAAAAAGAATGTCAGCGTGACACGTGGATTGAGTAGCGGTGCACTCATGCTTAAATGATATCAGAAGCAGGTTTGTTGTGTATGTGTACAAAACATAAAGTGGAAATGTAACACTAATTCCACTTAAAGTTATTTGCTCTTGTTGCTGCCGTAGGTATGCCCTTTTATTTCACTTATCTACATTATATCTGGGGCGTACTGTGCCTCGTAATAGGGATTGTGTTTAAGATCACAACTTAACAGAATTATTATTTTGATATCGTCAAAGATAGTTTGTCAAACTTTGGTGGTTCGCAGTTAAGTTAGCTTTTTATAAATGTTAGTTGTTTGTCTTCTCAACAATATATAGAATTTTAACCAACGATAAGAGAGTATTAAGTGCGCAATCGTAGGTAATCTGACACACTTACTTTGAGTGCTTTTTCGTATCTTGAAAACGGGACGCATTAGTTGCATTTTGTTATGCTTTGTATCCGGTGATAATAGGTTTGCAGTCCTTTTTACCCAGTAGAGAAGGAATTATGCATTCTCCTTAGCAGATTTTTTTACAAAACACATTGTAAAGTGTAATACGAGCGTTTAAGCAAGCAAAAATAACAAGAATAGTGCAAGAACAGATAGTAAGCAAAAAATAGATTCAATAATATTTGCCTTTATCTTAAATTTATATATAGCTGCCGCCACTCTGTCTCTTAAGTGCTTTCATTGTCCCACATGTTACAAGTACATATTAACGCGACGAGGATTCTATTTATACCTTGCAATTCCAATTCTCATCTGAAAAGGAAGTGTACACACTTCCTTAATGACGTCGTAAGCAAATGAGCTAATTATACCATTTTTACTGCGAATTGGATATGGTTGCCAGCGGTCTGTAATTGCATACAGTGTTTTGAATTTTATCGCATATCTCAGCGTATAATATATTTTTGTTTTGCAATACAAAAGGGCGGCATAATTTAACCACTCATCTACAAAATCAGTGCATAAAAGTTCAGTTTTGACTGTCAGAGGAGGCCGACTGTTCGTATTAAGTACAACTTTAAAATTTTAATAGAAATAGACTCTGTCGAAGTTACAAGGATACAGCTTGTATATAATAAACCGACAAGTAAAGAGTATCTACATATACGCGTTTACTGATTCACCCAATATTGACCTCAAGTTCTTTGTAATAATCTTCCCCATATATTTTGGTAATCATATTCCATTTGGTTATGGACACTGATTAAACAAAGGCAAGCAGCTGGGTTGTTTGGCGCTTCCATAATAAATAAAACTATGATAAGGATTCAATATTGAACATGTTTGTTGGCATTGAGTACACAATTGGTTAGACTACAGTCTATTTTCGGGATAGGTTCGGTTTACATGAAAATTGTTAAATACGTAAAAAGTAAATATTTACCAATCTAGCATTTAAAACAAGTCAAGCTAAGTGCAACTAAACACCTATTCGACTGCGGCTGATTGGATAAGGTATATAATTTACTTTTCAGCTTCGTTACATTTACATTCAGAAGTCTTGTATTTGTTTTAATCTTTGACTTGTGATACAGCTGTAGCAATTAAAATATTATATACGTTTTATGTAGAGGAATGTGGTCTTGAAATTAGGACAAGATAAGACATTTTTACACTTAGGTTCGAAGTAGAGTCATTAAATCTACACCAGCTAATTAAAATTTAACTCGTCGCTTCATTTTCGACAAAGCAAAGCATGGAAACACCATTAATTTCGGGTCTATGGGGCCGCGCTGTAAACAATATATGTATACCTATTTACTGCAACATTTTTACGCCTTTGTTTACAATTTTGGCAGGGCGATAAATATTCAGACCGGAATCTACAGGGTCGACCGGAATATATACAAAAAGGCCAAACACCCATACTGATTGGAAGAGGCCTAACGTTTTTATCGCCGACGGGTAGAGAAGCTATTTCATGACATATTATAATCTATGAGGTTTATCATTGCCGGCCGGTGGTTATGCCAAGAAATAACTTTTTGTTGTTTTACTGAGGTTCAAACCTGTGTCAGCTCGCTTAGTAGGTCAGCTCCACTAAGTCACAGCATTCACGCTTTTGCTTATACTTTTGATGTTGCATTTATTGCAAGAGGCAAGTTTATGGATGTCACAGCAGATAAATAAATAAATAAATGAATATTTGGTGCGACAGCTCATGGAGAGCCCAGGCCCAGCTTCTCACAACCATTCATGTTGTGCGTGATTATATTTTTCGCACGAATGGAAGAGACCTACAGTTTTACTGCCGACTCCAAACGGCGGGTTCAGAAGCTTTCATGACAGATTATACTCTTGCAAGATTGTCTTGGTGGTTTTTGAGAATCGAACCTGTGTCTCTCGCTTAGCAGTCCAACGCACTAACCACTAAGCCACGGCGACCACACAGCAGATACAATGAGGAATAATCTCCGAGTGGTTGTGTCAAGAGCAAAGCTTTTCCATTAATGCGAGCGAAACAGATTTAATTCGAACGTTTCAACCGCTGAAACTTTTTGGAACTTTTCGAAAATTTAAGTACCGTGGAGTATACTTGGATGTCGGACTTGAAAGTGTCACGTTGAAGACAAGATCCAAAAGTACCAGTGTAGAAAAGTGTATAGACAGCGGTGGGGAATGTTTGCCCCGCTGAATTCTGTGAATTTCAACAGCGCGATAGAAATCACATTAGACAATCAAGCAATTATAAGGCTCATGAAACGGTACAAGTCCACTGGCAATGAAATGTGTTCAACAACTCACTAACAATGCACTTCAAGACTTGACACTGGCAGGGTTAGAAGACACGTAAGTATCGAAGGCAGCCTTTGACGTTATGGGTCCTGAACCATTGATTACCCTTAGTAGAGGAAGGGCATGATCGATTAGTGGGGCATGGATGAACGTCTGAGGAGGCAAAAAGCAGACAAGAGCCAAGTTTCAAGCAATGGGCGATGAAGTCTCAAATGGGTAGTTGCGTTGTCCACGGGACATGAAAACTCAGATACCATTTGAAGAGGAGAATAAGAGTCTTCTAAAAGCTGAAACTTGTTGGCTGTGTCTAAAACACGAGGAGACAGCTGCACAAATGTATACTTTGTGAGTGCCAACCGAATGCTAGCGTGCACACGAGGAATAGCGGGCAGGGAAGGATCGCAGAGAAATCTGAAAGACACCTCTGACTAATGCGCCTCGTAGAAGAGACGATTAGGAGCACAAGAGGTGATCTACTTGGATTTAGAAACATAAATACAAATATTTGGCTCGACAGCTCGTAAAGAGCCAGGGGCTAGTTTCTTGCAACCACTCATGTTTTGCGTTTTATATATTTTGTCGCACGAATGCAAGGGACATCTAGTTTTATTCCCTATTCCGAATGCCGAATTGGGAAGATTTTTTATAACGAATTATTCTCCTGCAGGTTTGTACTGCCTGCGAAGAGGTGGTGCTGCGAAAAATCCTTTTGGTAGTTTTGAAGCTCGAACCTGTGTCCTCTCGCTTGGCACTTGAACGCACTAATCAGGAAGTCACGTATGTATCTCTAAAAATACTCGTAGTATCTTTAAGTAAATATGTATGTGCGAGGAAGGGTCTGCTGATGAAATCACATGTAGAATATATATGGTGATGTCGAAAAAGCAATATAGTGGTTAAAAGATTCACCCACATGTATCATAAAATTACGAAATTAAATTCTCGAGGTGACTCTGGCACCAAAGTTAACATCAAAATCAAATCTTATCTAATCTCACTTCTGTTTGCACTTTTGCGCAAAATAGAAACACATTTCATTACCTCTGTTCGGTTCAGTTTTAGTTTCTTCAGTTCGTTTCTTTTTAAAACGTTAGATGGTCGGCCATCAATTATTTTCATAAAAGTCTTGCGAAAACGCAACTATAGTGTATTGGCCAAGTGTTCCTTTTAGAATTTATCCCCTGCTGTTGCATTAGCCAACATCCATTTATTGTGAGCTGTCAAAAGTTATCCTCGGCGCATTATTCCTAAATAAACAAACGAAACTTAAAATAGAAATGCAAAATTATTTTTTGTTGATTCTGTATTGAAAATATTTTAAAGATTTCATAGCTACAATTGACAAAATGAGAATGAAAGAGGAAAGAGTAAAATAAATGTTGATACAATTTTAGTAAGCTATAGAAAATTTTCTAAAATTGGCTAAGAAAATCGAAAATTTGTTCATCGGTTTCCGTGGCTGGGACCCATCATGGTACTGCGAGTCAATTGATTCAAATCAATTATGGACAAGTATGGCTTTGGAGGTACGTTTAGTGTTTCTGATTGCAATGCTCTTGATGATTTATCAAGAGGAGGAAGTTTTCTGCCTCCAGTTCTGAGATCATTGGAAAAGTCCAAGTTGTCAAACTTTGCTGATTTTATGGAAAGCAATGAGAATTGATCACGAGCTGAAGTTGATCCTACTGTAGTTGCGAGACGACGATAATTTCGATATCCAAATTGGCTGCTAGGTTGACGTAAAGGCGATCCCTCTTCTGAAGTTGCACTGTCGTAGCAAATAGACAGGTTTGTGTAACTGATGGGAGCGTAACAACGTGTTGTTCGAGGTCGTGGTTGTACGTCGTAGCGAGATTTTGATCTACTCCGGGAATGATGGGTACGAGGACGGTTGCGTCCCTTCATATGGACATCTGGAACTAATGGCACCGGAAGAATATTGATGAATCGATAGTATTGTAGAAAGGTGCGCGCTAAGTTTCGACCAACGCGGAAATCTGAAATTAGTAAAATCAAACATTCAAATTGATCCAATAACCCTTAGGTATTTTAAGTATTGCATGAAAAACCTATATCCACCCTTCAATTAGCAAGTAGGGTGGATGCACCTGAATACGCATAAGCGTTGTAATTGAAACTAAAAGTTCAACAACTATGTCTTTAATATTTCCAACTATTTTATTTGTCTTTGTTCTGCAAAGTCAAACTTGCAGCTCGGTTCTGCATGGTTCATGATGTTCATGGTCAACCACAGAAGGGGTGAGCTAACCAGATCTAGAACAACTCAAACTACGACAGAAAAAAATGACAGTCATAAGTATTGGCCACTACCCAAAAGGAGACCACGCAATCGAGCAGGGAATCAATTATAAGACAATTTCTTTCCTAATATCCAGCACCAGCCAGATCGGGTTCAACCCACAACATACAGATAGGTGGCGATGTTGTTTTGAGTAGTGTATTCGCTTATCGGGGAACAGCTACAGCCGCCGAAAAAAAAAATCAGCAAGGAATTTATCTCAATTGGTGAGTTCCAGATCCAGACAATAACTACAGCTAGTCCAGTTCATCCTGAAACTGTTTGCAGCTTAGGAAAAATCGGGTTATATGGATGGCATTAAAGATTTTTTGACTGTTCTCTTATGTCGTCTCAGATCAAGCTTGATTCGATATGTTGCTTTAATGTTTCGGATGATATATGACTTCCTCACTCAGCATAAGCCACTCACTTGAAAGATATATCCCTAAACTCGTGAATGACCTAAATATTATGCAAGATTATACGTCTTCAGTTGATGCAACCTAGACGTATATGTAGGTACTTGTATGTCCATTATTAAAATGCTATTCACATTCGCAAATGAGTTCTATATTCCCTTGGTTCATCTATTAACATTTTCGTTTATCGATGTAAGCTAAGCTCATGTCTACTCACTTTGATAATCTAAGTTGTGTTTAATTTTCGTTCGTATTTCAAATGCTCTAATCAAAGCAGCTTTCCGAATTTGCACTTTAAATAAAATATACTTACAACCATCCTCCGTGTACAACGATATGGTTTTCCCATCCTTTAGAATGTATCCTCCCATTGACACCTCCACCGTATACGCATTCACTGTATCACTTAACCGTTCACAACAGAATCTCCTTGCACATCCGGCTTTCCTTTCATCCGCATTGAACATCACGTTCGCTGGTACATAATCGTGAGCATTCGTAGCAAACAATCGTGGAAAAACAAGATGCCTTTCATAGCGATAGACGTCCTCATAAGTATTTCCGTAAATAAATGACCCATTCAGACTGGAGTGTGCATGTAGGTCAATAACAAAGTCAACTTGGTACAACTGTTAATAAACTCTTTTGAATAACACCCTAGTAATTTTAACACACGAATTAAATGTATACTTACATCAGAGCTATCCAGTTCCTTTAGCAGATTTTTAATGGCAAACAATGTGGGATGTGAAAATTCAGTTGCCATATGCCAAGTTCTATTCAAATCCTGTCCAATTAAATTGCATCTATTGTTCCCCAAGAACACTCCATCCGGATTAACCATTGGAATTATTTTAAAGACAAAACTTTCCCTGAGAATCACAGCGATTGGATGATTCCCAATAAGAAACTCAATAAATCCTTGGCACACATATGAAGCGGGAGCTTCTGCGGGATGTGACCTAGCTAAGATAACAATTACACGTATAAAATTCTTGTCTAGTCTAGCACCACGTTTTCGCGGCACATGATCCACAGTTAAAAGGTCTAGGTTTCGATTTTGCTGGAAAATTAGAAGTTGTTGGACAGAGTTGCTTTGCAAAGTATGTACTTACCAAAGTCTTAATCATAATGGTTTTGGTGAATTGTTTTTCGACTGACCTTGCTTCTATGACATTCAAGTAGGATTGGAGTCTCGAGTAACTATAAGGCGGCGCTAGAGCAAACTGATACACGTCATCTTCCTTATCGAAGGAGAATGCAAAGCTCAGCACGTAATGATTTTGGTGCAACCCAGATCTGTAGTAAAAAACATATTTTTTTTCAATCCGTTGCCACTTTGGTCGACTGGATGACTTCACCAAAGGAGTCAAGCAGGAATTGAAGAGGTTTCTTGTTTTGCTTATATTCACAATGTTGAAAATAACTCGTTGGTCTTGTCTCACATTGTCCACCGTAAAGTTAAACCAAAATCTAAAACGTGGATTACACGTATCTGGCCGAAGGAACAAGTCATATTCGAATTCTCCGACTAAATCTGCTCTCCCTAGGTTTCCCGTCTCAAAGGCGGCATCGAAACAAAGATGACCACGTTTTGCCTTCCCACTTTGTCCAGGAGGTCGTATTATCACTCGACTAACATTGCCCAGGCCTCCTTCTCCATCGCTGTCTTCACTATCTGAAAGTATAAACACACCAAAAATGTAAATTCGAATATTTGGTGGTGTGTAGTGGTACCCTCTTCCAGTCTTTGGTACATGCTTGTATGCTGTAAGGGATCACAGGCCATTCCTATCATTTTGCTTAGGAATTTTCTACTTGTAACACCATAAAAATGAACCTTTCCAATCGAATCCTCAATAAGAAATGACTCTGGTTATATTCAGGTGTTACCTTCATTCGCACAACTTTGTACTTCTGCTTAGCGCACTTGAGGAAGCAAACGTCTCCCAGTTAAAAAAAAACTTCAGAGGTGTGCAAAAATCGTGTCAGAGTTGCATGCGTGATTACACTTTTAGATTTCCTTTATGGCCACAAAGGAGGTGTTTTCATCCCTAACCTTCAGAGTTCCTTTAGGTTTTAACATCTGAAGTGTATGATTGCCATCGGAGCACTCTAACATGGTAATTTCATACATAGCTACTTAGAATTCTCTTGTAAATTGATTCTGTTCCTTGTGCAGGTGTTACTTTTAAGCATGATAGGTGATACATTATATTATTTGACACCACCTGTCACATTGCCCTTAAAACGCAGAAATATGGTATTCAAATCAACACGTGTCTTCCACTTGAAGTGGAACAAAATTAATACTTGATACTTTATTTATGTCTCGTCAAAGATATAATTTTATGCGTTTCTTGGGAACTCAAATCATGTTTCTTTTTTTTTTTATTACAAAGCTGATACGTGTAAGGACTTCTATTACTTTTTAACAACGTCCCACAGGACACGATGAGGAGAAGTAAAGATTTTTCTATCATGGCTTAGGGTCGTAAACAAAATACTGATAAGACAAGGAAAAAAACGGATTACACCTCCTGTAAAAAATCGATAAATCGAAAAATCTATTATTTGCAATACATATCTGTGGTCACCAGGAAAATCAACATAAGTCGACTTGTGTTGTGTGTGACTTATGCTGTTTTTCCTTGTGACCACAGATATATACTTTGACATACCTAGGCTAAGTTTTTAAGAACGTTCACAGAATATCTCACTGTGTTATCTCCAATCCATTATGGCAAAGTTGGACAGAGAATTAGTTAAAGTAATCGCGAACAAGAATGACGTGGTGATCGCGATGTTCAGAATGTTTCCTTCCGTGTTAAGTAAAATAATGGAGGTTGCTCCTGGATTACAAGTCGTTGGCTTGTGTGAAACGTTGTCCGTTTGTTTGTTTGTTCCTCTGTAACACGAAATCTACGGAATCAATCAACTTCAAATTTTGCACACAGAGTGTGACTGTACTTCGGGTCACAGTATAGGCTACTTTTGGTTATTTAAGTGTAACTCCCAGGAGCACTCACAGCACTTTTTGTGTAGTGGTTGAAGAAACTCAGATTTGGCTCGATTTTCTTTGGTGGCTGTTGCTGTTTCTCGACTGGTCTCGAACCTGCACAGATCGGGAGCAATATCTCAGAACGCTTGAAGCACACTGATCAATTACGTTTTTCGTAAGATGGAGAGCTTGTATAAAAAAACCCGAAGCACATTGAAATTGCCTCATGCTTCACTCTATTTTTGTCAAACTATCGATCGTTTTGAAACATTTGGGAGTTTGTTTTGAGAGAAAAATTCGAATGGCTTGTATTTATTGTCTAATTAGTAATGTCACCGATTCTACAAAGATTGTCAACTAAGGTTTCAATTCAAGACGTTATTCAACTGACATCAGAAGCTATGACAAAATATTTGTGGGACCGAAATTGTCGATGAACTGGCAAGGGACCCATGACGAGGATTATATGAGGTGCTTAGCGTTCCTGGTATCCACAATAGAATAAAGCAAAGTAACTTCACTCTTCTAAGTCACTCTTTGCATGTGGGTTAAGTTTATTTTTATAAAAAAAAGAACAGAAAATAGTCGCTTTTTCCGACTGAACCTATGTAAATGAGTCTGGTTTCCGATCTGTACCTAAAGTTTTGGTACATTTGATGCACTAAATTGTTACAAGCTGTCGACAAAAATTAACGTACCCTACGACGTAATAGTACAACATTAAGACTTAATAAAAAATAGTACATTATCATGATCTTATTTTTAAATCGTCGTGATTGCCTATCTAAATTGTTTTTTAATCATAAAATTCATACTGTTTACTTTGATTAAATCAGCAATGATTTCTAACTTAAAACACATGATTTGCACATGTTTCACGACATGGCGTTCGTATGTTTTCTGATTAATAATAAAGTTCAGATTCAGTCAATCTTTATCAATAACTCACCTGAATCACCCATATTCCTCTATCCTTCCACTTGACTTCTTTGTCTTCTCTACTGCACCGCCTTTCTCCCAGTGTCTGACACAATCTGCATGAAACAATCTTAGTAGAACTGCATTCAAATGGTTTCACGCCATTCACCTGACGCAGTTTAGTTTCAAGAAGAAAATTTCACTCACAACCATTACCACCGATATGTTGGTGTGGTTGCTTTATCGCTCCGCAACCTCTTTGTATGTCATGTTAGCTTAGATTGGTTTTAAAATTTACGACTTAAAGGTACTTCAAAGTGGCACAAACACACACCAGCTCTCTCACTGTGGGCACATTCTTAAAGGATATCGTAAATTGAAATCTTTTGTTGCTCCTTAAGTTCGTCCTTTGTTTTTTGTTTTTTTTTTTTTTGCTCTCTTTTTGATTTCGTTCTTCTAATTTGCATTCAAAACGATTGATTTACACACACGCTGAGTAGGACAACAAACTTTCACAAATAACATTTAAAATGAAATCCCTAGTGTCAGGTGTTTGATCGATAATTCCACATCCTGTATGGTTACCATATATGTATAGTATAAACTTTATATAGTTCACTAGAGCAAAGGAAAAGAAAATGCAAATTCCCCTAGAGGAAATCAATTAATTGCAAACTTTGTGCAATTATTGTGTTACCTTGCATATTGACAGAGAGAAAGAGAACAAAAAGGAAATAATCGCATTAAGGTTGTGAAGGCTGACAGTGGGTTGAGAAGTTATTTGCGTTCTAAAGTAATTTCCGTTGACACACGTGCGTATACTTTATACATATTTCTTAAATTTTAATGAAATTATCTTTGAGTTTTGGTTAGAAAAATTGCTTGGTTTTAAGTTTTAGGTATTAATTTGCCATTAAATCTTTGTGATGCAGGTATTTACTTTCGTTTTCTTAAGACGACGACACAATTCGAGGTGGACCTTGGGCTCAAAGAGCAAACCATTCGCTTTACCTGACGTGGTCATCTTAAACGCTGTATTCCGCTTTTCTATGCGTCAACGTTTCTGTGTAGCGCCTACAGTTCATTGTATGTACTATCTAAAACTAAAGATCGTACAAGACTCCAAGAGTGCTATCGTCCGACTACATTTCTGCACAATACAGTTCTCAAATTTCTGCAGATTCAACCCCGAATATGATTTCACTATGGGGACTCTGTTTTTACTTCCATTTATCCAGTTAATATTTGATTTCCTCTTTTTCCTCTTCACAAAAATCCCGAATGTGTGCATTATATCTGTTTAATGGATTGTGATTATAACACTTTTATTGCTTCCGGTCGTTATAGCATTCGTATATTTGTTTCCAAAAGTTATGGTTGAGAACAGCTCCTCGGAACGCTTAAACAGCCAATGCACTGAAAGAATGTCTGCCGTCGATCGCAAGAAAGTCCGTGCTTTGTATAATAGATATCAAGATATGAAAACTTCGTGATTTATTCCGCGGCAACGGCCAAAGCTCAAATCTCTCTCCAAAGGTGATGCTACCAAAGTTGTTTCGATTTGACTTTTTTCTGATTTTGATGTTCAAGTCGTCGTTCAGTCATTGTTCGCTAGTTTTCTCAAGGCGATTTCAGTATTGTTTTTTTCTATTTATCTTATTTCCCTTGGAGGGGTTTTACATACACGTATTCCCGATATGCAAGCGTTCATCTGTTTTATAGCAAAAGAGAATATCATTCACAGGACCTACTATTACGACTGTAGGATCTTTCCCGCTTTAATTGCTTAAACTGATTTTATGTGTAAGATTTTATGAAACCGATAGGAATGAGTTGTTATCATCCTTTTTATTCACAAAAATAATCAGTAGTTCTAAACTATGTAAGTCACCTTTGGTTTGACGACAATCTCCAATCTATGTTAAGTAGTCTCTAGTTTTATTGTCAGGTTGCAGATCAACCTCGCTGCATTTTATTGATTCTTTGATGTTAGTCGTTAAAATTCATAAAAATGTGTGTTGGTTTGCTTGCTTTCAAGTGTGTAGAATTACCAAATCATAACAATGAATTCAAACTTAAAACTATTAACGACACTTTCTTTTCCAAATACGTTTTACCAGCAACTAACAGGAGATTTATAGCTTAATTTAGAGCACTTAGCTACCTATATGCCTCTTAGTTATTGTCCCGGTGAAATTTTACTTGTTCCGCTTTAAATGCTAGTTCCATTGTCTCTTAGCATTTTGTTAAATTAAATCTAGCGAAATTATTTACAATACTTTAATTGTATTCTCTCTTTTAATTGCAGATTAGGAAGTGTTCGCCCACCAAAACGCTACAGAGGCGAAATGGAGGCATCATCAGCATCCGACATTGTCATTATTCATGGCAACTCACACCCTGATCTAGCGAATCTGGTCGCCGATCGCATGGGCCTAAAAAGTGGCGGTTGTTCTGTATTTCACAAAACAAATCGTGAGACCATGGTGGAGATTGGCGATTCTGTTCGTGGTAAAGATATATACATCATTCAAACTGGAACTAAGTCAGTTGGAAGTCAGCCTAAACAAATGGCAAATTTTATTTAAACTCAAATTTTGTTTGCAGGGACGCAAATAACAACATCATGGAATTGCTCATAATGGCATACGCTTGCAAGACCTCATCGGCACGTTCAATTGTGGGTGTCATCCCTTACTTACCGTACTCAAAACAATGCAAAATGAGGAAACGTGGTTGCATTGTTACCAAACTGTTGGCTAAGGTTTATAGGCAGTAATATTTCATCTTGAGGAAGAGATAACTTTTCTCTTCTTCTAGATGATGTGCAAATCTGGTCTCACTCACATTATAACAATGGACTTGCATCAAAAGGAAATTCAAGGATTCTTCGATATTCCTGTCGATAATTTGCGAGCATCCCCATTCTTGTTGCAATATATCCAAGAAAGTGTATGTCTCATCATTTAGTCACATCTTGATGTTTTTATTGATTAGCCTTTTTCAGATCCCCGACTACAGAAATTCAGTGATTGTAGCTCGTGATCCTGGTTCAGCAAAAAAAGCTACCTCATATGCCGAGCGTTTGCGTCTTGGAATAGCTGTCATCCATGGAGAACAAAAAGAAGCTGAAAGTGATGAAGTTGATGGACGATATTCTCCACCACCGGCAAGGTCAGTAGAACTCCCCCATTCTCCGCTGTACATCATTTATGTTAGTTCAGTATGCTAGTCATGCGGTTCATAAAAAGGTGATGGTAAAATTCTTCTCCCCAAAGAAAGTCTGAAAGAAGCTTACACAATGGCCTGCAGTCTTTCCATTTGGGACTTGGGAATTATTTCATCACGATTGTCCTTAAAAAAAGAAATTGCATATAATTTTCCATCACCATTCGAGTTGGGTGTTTGGTTTAAAAAAAAGATAACTGAAAGCGATTTCTTTTGTTTCTTAAGTACATTTCAACTTTAAATTCGAAAGTGTACTTCTTTTGTGTTGGTGTGTGCAAAAATTAGAAAATTAGTTTTATCCTTTCAAATTTTTCTTTTTTTTCGTTTAGTATTCAGTTTGTTTGTCCGTCAGTCTGCAATGTTAGGGATGCTTCTGCTGCATGGCAGTACATTTGAAAGATCAATGCAGTTTTCTTTTGAAACACTTTTTATCGAATGTTTTAATAGATTTGAACAAAGTAATAGGAGAATATGCTTTAAAGTGCTTTTGCATGTTTTAATATAGATTTATATATCCAATATAAATATCGTTAGCCATTCCTCAAACACAATTTTTGCGTTAAGAAAATTGACAACTTACAAATTATTAAACTAAAGTGAACACTTTACACTTATGTTAAATCAGAAATAATAAATTGGAGATAAAGCTATAGGTACATAACTAAATTGATCATCGGAACAGTGCAAGTATATAAGTTTCTTACAAAAAGCGTCCACTGAATATGTGTACCTAGTCTGCATTATAAATCTCATTCTCTTTTACTCAAAGTAGTTTGATACCGATTTGTAAATCAATGACCCCCTGACCAATAATAATATAAAACCAAAATAGTTCTGGTTCAAGTTAAGTACATTAAATTTATCAATGTAGTTCCATTAAAGCGTTCAGGGTTTCCTATACTCTCTTGGAAACGACACTTAAGAAACATAAAGCATGTGCACCGCATTTGTTGCGCCGAATTAAACATTACTACAAATGTGGCATAAACACATACATTGACCTTGCATTGCATCTGTAAGATGTATAATATCAGTTTATTAACTAAAAACTAAGCAATTCAAGTTGGTGTACATTAATATATGCGAGAGAGAGAGAAATATGTATTTAATGAGTGTATAAAATATACAACACACAGTAGTATTTTTATATGGCAATTAGTACCATCGTCCATTTATTTAGGTAGGTTAACGTTGCTGAGCATTATCGTAGGTACCCTCATTTTAAATAACAGCTTATGGGCTGGATAGTTGGCTTAAACTAAAATGATTAAGAACTCCACTGAGTAGTGTTCTTCAATTAAATCCACAGATCTGTTCTGCATTTTTATTTCTTTTTCCCATTTTCATTTTAAATGCATTTTTATTTTTATTTTACCCTTACATGGTAGGGAAAAAAAACGCTTTAAACTAGCTTAACAAACTTAACTATGTAATTCTAACTTACTGGCCCTACACGGGCACTCAAAGTTAAACTTAATACTTATTCTATGTCCTCCGACGTAATCTTACTTAATTTAGTTATACAATCTAAGGACTTAACTAGAAAATGACTAACCATTTTCGGAAAAGGGTTGGCAAACGCTGTACAAAAATCTAAAGAAATAGTGACGTCTTTACGAATCGCTGGGAGCTTATACATACCCCAGCAGCTGTGCTAATAGTCGACCTTTCCGATAGCGGTTAGGACTACTTTGTCTTAAGTTGAGGTTTATTCTTGCAGTGGACAACAAATGCATAAAGGAAATAAACTTCATATTTTTGAATAAGTCGAAGGTCGGGTGTCATTACACGGCGACTCCACGAGCCATGATTCATGGATTACTGCACACATAGCAACTGTCGAATTTTATGTGGGCATTTCATGTCTTGCCAATTCATTTCCGCTCAGTTCGTGATAGAGGGATGTGGAGGCCGGATTATATCAAGTGCATTGCAGCACTTAAAATGCTGAAGGATTTAAAAAAAAAAATTTCAAAAAACAAAAACGCATTCATAAATTCTGAGTGAATCCGTTGTTGGAAAAAAGAACACTGCATGACATTGATATACATCTGCTACGAGCTATTTTCACTTGCACCAAAAAAATCAGAATCTTTTCGCTTGAAAATTTCAACGAAAGTGAACATTTTCAGCGAAACTGATAGTTCATGGCAAGCCATCGATGGATAAGCGAAAATCAAGACATAGATGGCAAGATGGGCGATATGGCTTGCCGTTGATGGTCTCCATTTGCTTTTTTCCAGCAAGCCATGAGTTATGCCATGAATAATGGCTCATCAGAGACAGTTAAGCTATAAGACAAGGAAGACGCCACCGGTGTGATTTGTACCTAAAACAATTATACAATCAACCAAACAATGAAATCGATCTAAATCTTTAACCACAAAGAAAGCAAACCCTTGCTAAATATGCATT
The DNA here is from genome assembly GCA_951813785.1 of Criorhina ranunculi. NCBI lineage: Eukaryota > Metazoa > Arthropoda > Insecta > Diptera > Syrphidae > Criorhina > Criorhina ranunculi. Next base: position 9,607,699 of record OX638381.1, read on the forward strand.
GTTCTTAAAGCTAAGTCCACGATTTTCTCAATCCACCTTTGCGATATTATATCAATACTTTGAATATTATTCATTTCATTTCATTTTTTTATTTATTCACTTCGATATGTATATCTCTTACAGTTGATTAAATATCTTTGAATTGTATAAGCATACAATTGATACAATTTTAACGAAAAATAATAACAATTCACTTTTCAAAGTAAGTCAGATGTCAGCGTACTATTTAAATCGAAATGCAATTATCCATTCAATTTATGCTCCTCGTGATTAGAAAATGATGAGTTCAGTTACCTACCATTCAAATACTTCACACGAGCAAAACACGTAACAATTCAAATAGATTTATAAGCGTTCTATCTCAATAAATTGCACACACGTGTTCGAAGCCGCTTAATCTAAGAAAAGAAAATATAACCATCTGAAATCGCTTAATGATTTTGAGAAGTTTATAAGGTTTTTATGTAAAATACATATGTAGACACCAGATGAGTTGCGCTGTTAATATTTCGCATCTTTAAATAAAATAATTATCTGTTGACGTTTAATATGAATAACATGAATCATTCTCAACTACTCTGTATACACAATTCCACAAGTTTGTAATTACGTTCTCACCGACCAGATGTGCTTAACCATCTTTGAACATTCTTTGATCGCAGTGGTTCTCAACGGGTGTACCGCGAAACAAGAGTGAGTAAATCTAACTTATTTTGTTAAATCGTAAAATATAAACGAAAAATATTAAAGTTTTCTAAAATGTGTACTTTAATGGATTGACTCTACTCTTGTGCATTCATCAAAACTAATATTTTGCCGGTCAAATTCAGTTCTTCTTTTAAGTCGAAACACTTTTTTCGACGATGCTCTACCCTCTTTAACCCGTTGTATCTTGCTTTGCAAAGCAGGTGCATACGGGTGCCATGACTTTAGGCAATGCAATGAGCTAAGAGTGCATAGGATGCCAGATCTAGTAGATATGGTAGATGCTCTAGCAATTCAGACTCAAATTCAAAAATTTTGGACACTGCGACCGGCGATGGGTTATAATGTTGGATCAGCACTTTCTTCTTCTTCTTTTTGTCGATTCCTGCCTTCAACTTGTCACGCATAGTACTCCTCGCCATTGTTTCGCTATCAAATTCCCAACTGATGAAACCGTGTTAGCCTCTCTCGGACCAGGTTCGCCCTTTGTAATCCACTGTTTTAGAAGTGTAGTGGTGGCCCCAAGCTTTATTGAAAGTTATTAATCGAAGAAAAAAATTCGTTTCACTTAAGTCGTTCTAAATGGCTTTGGAATATATTCGTTCGAATGCGTTTTTGCTACAAAGTGATTTGGGCCCTCTTCAGATTGAGGCCCAAAACTTGCGGAATATCCCAGAGCTATCGAAAATGACGTAAAAGGCCACACTCAATAAAACTCCTTTAGCAAGACATCAGAAAAATAAAACTGAACAAGTCAAGATTGAATCTTACAACCGACTCTATAACCTAGAGTATTAAACCTGAATATTAAATTATAACTCCAATCTCTACTTCGAATATGGTTGTTTCCTTGCATGCATTTGATCAAAGTCACAATTTTCTCAACACCATCCTGCTTGACGATTTATTTTACGCTCTTGTGCACTACATACACGTGAAATATTTTTACTTGGAAGTGCTCTACGAGCATGACTTTCTCTTAGCCAACCTCCCACAAAACAATAGTTTGTAGATTAATCGCCAAGAACAGTGTTATTGATATTGAGACTTAAAATGTCGTACGATTGTCAAACGAAAAAAAAATGTTTTTGTATTTAAAATTGAATTTCGTTTGACCATTGTACCACGCTTTGCACTTAGGAAGTTGACTTATGAAAAACTGGGAATTGTCTTTTTTATGCGCGACAATTAAATTTCTGCTCATCCACAGTTTCAGTCCTCAAATATAACACAAGACAGATCCACGGCCCGACTATACACTCATTGCATTAAAATCTTTTCTGCACAGTGGCCGCCAGCACTTGGGATCCTTACACAATAAATGTTGCCACCTCTTTCAGTCACAGTCCTTTTTTCGCAGTGGAAACATCTTTCTTTCCTTTCCTTCCTTACCTCGTTCACTCTCCTTCATTAAATGTATTTCCTGTCACATTTTCCATAACCCAAATAAAAATAAACTTCGTCCATTAAATCGATAAATTACTCACGGTTTAACGTTCCTTATTTACCGAAGATCAGTTGTTCTTTTGGTGACATGGCGGTTGCCTCCCAATTGCACTTTGTTCTCTTTCAATGTTCCGTAACTTTTACACTAAGCTCATTGGCCCTTAAAGAGACTCGTCCTAAGACTTTCTCTTTGATCCAAGCATTTCTATTGCTCTTTTGTCAGGCCAAGCAGCTTGGAAAATGCGATAGCATATCCCAGCATTTGGATGGACCAATGAAAGATAATGCTTCTCGCATTTACGCGAGACCTATGCACTATTTGCTTCAGCCCAAATCCGGTGTTCATCTGGAAAAGTTTTGAGGAAGTCGTTTTAAATTCACGGTACACAGTGTGTTTTCCAATTTAACGTCGTATAGCTAGATCAGCTTTATCGGGATCCCGATTTAAATCATAGCCTTGTAGTGCTCCGATGAAAATTCGATGAAGAGGAGAGCTAAGTTTCACTTGAAATTCGTTGGTCCGTATCTCTTATGTCACTTCTCGAATTTCTCTATAGCCAGTGCTCTAGATAAAGGGTAATCATACTTCTTTTTCATTCCTTTCCTTCATAATGTTACTTGCACTTACGCTGTGAACTAACATCACAAACATACGTCATTCATTTCCAAATACGTAGCTTATTCTTCGTGCCACGAACACTCACAACAAGAATTAGTATATCACAAACCAAACACGTTTGAGAACCACTGCTTTATTGTTTCCTCCCTCTGTAATTTTGTTAAAAGTTTTTCAACATCCCACTTCCACTCCTGTACCATCTGTACTCGAAAATCCTTTTATTTTTCACACTTGCGATTTACGGCTAACAAACTTTGATTGTCTCTCATCTCGTAAATCTTTATCGTTATTTTAATTTATTTTGTAATTTGGTTAAAATATATTTGGTTGAAATTGAAAAAAAAAAAACCGAAAAAGAATCGAAAGAAAAACAACAAAAAAATATATTTTCTGTCACACAGTACATATAGCACTACAATAGGAAATTCAGTTGAAATGTGCTTTCCGTCGACCCCTAGGTTTGTATGAATCCAACGATAAACTAAAATTTGCTCAACAATATCCGTATGTATATTAAATGTTTCTTTCTTTCTATGTTGTATATTTCCTTCTTGACATTATGTTTAAATAAAATTAAATGGGAGCAGCAGAACGCGTACGATCAGCGTATCAGTTGGAGTACCTGGACATCCACCAAAGGAGAAACCACCAATTAATGTTGTTGGTGATGTTGCTGGACGAATTGCCATCATGGTGGTAAGATCACTTTTTATTTTATTTTATATAAATCGTATTTACACATATGTGCACATTTATTTTATTTTATATAAATCGTATTTACACATATGTGCGCATGTATGTATATGCTAAAAAACATCAAAAATATAACCTCAAGCTAAGCTTTAGTCAAGGCAACCCTTATGATAAATAGAAACTTGAATTGTAGGAGAACACGAGTTCATTTCGGCTACATGTTTCCAATATTTTCAATGACTTCGTCTTAAAATAAAAATTTGGCGCTCCTTGTCGCCTTGAATCTAATGCTGGCATTCGAAATCGATCTGGACTGGAGAATATTTGTTTTAGTTACAACAACTACATCCACTCTCAAAGAGTTCTGCTTTCTTGTTAATAGTCCACCACACGGCGGCATGTTGAAGAAATGGGATCGAACTGATCTATAGGTCCAGCTATATCGTCAGATGTAAGTTTAGTGTTTTGAATCGAGTTTTCATTGGGTCTCAACAAGGGTTTCATTTATAAAGTAGCTGTCGACAATGAAGGCTTATTTGTCCTAAGCGAGCGCCAGATACTTCTTTGATTTATCGACAACATGTACGTATTTATGTCGTATTAAGTCTTTGCCCTTAATATTACCCAGTAGTTGGACTGATTTGTCGAAGCTGCTGTATTCGCTTTCAATTTGGAGAGCAAATATATACTTTTAAATCGCACACGACATGATGTCCTAGCTTTGCGCGGCACAACTGAATGATTTTTCCTTAGTACCCCGAATTCAGTCTTGTAGAGTTTTAACATCGTTGAAGGTGATGGATTATATCTTTGGCTCTTCAGAATGTTAATGTTTAAAACGTCCACTGATGAGTTTCTATACGTCACATCGTCCATTGTAAAGCTATCTTCGGTAACGAGTTGAGCCTTTACGGAAGGTTTCTGTCCTACAAAACTTATTTTTCCACAACTTCCGCTCAGTAGAAAGAAAGTATTGGAACCAAAACTAATTCGGTTGTGACATATACCTAAATGGAACCTAAATTCTCTGTTTAAAATCCATGAACATCGTAACATTTTTTTTCATTCATAATTTTAGGATGATCTCATCGACGATGTCCAGTCATTTGTTGCTGCTGCTGAAGTGCTGAAGGAAAATGGAGCCTGCAAAATTTACGTCCTCGCAACACACGGTCTACTCAGTTCCGATGCCCCACGGTTAATCGATGAATCGCCTATTGATGAGGTATTTTCTTTTCACATTTTCATTTACTTGTCCTTACTAAGCTACTGATTACTCTCTAGGTCGTGGTAACCAACACCATTCCACACGAGATCCAGAAACTACAATGTCACAAAATCAAAACGATTGACATTTCAATTCTGATAGCCGAGGCGATTCGAAGAATTCACAACAAAGAATCGATGTCATATCTTTTCCGAAACGTAACGCTGGAAGATTAAACAAACGAGACCCCGCTTAAAAAATATTAAACATTTATCATTATTATTTTCTTTTCTTTAGTTAAGAATATTTTTTTTTTGCGATTTCTCAAAGCTTTTAAAGTTTTATTTGGTTTTTTTTTTTAATTTCTTTCCCCTAAGACAACAATGTGCACTGTTTATCATTTTTGTTATTTAGTATTTTCATTGCACTGCCCATTCTAAAATGTGCGTTGTCTTAAATAATTTTCCTTAAAAACCGCATTGAAGAATTGTGAAACAAGAAGATATCTCTAAAGTAATGTTACAGAAAAACAAAAAAAAAAAACATTTTTTCAATCAAATTTTCTACAACACAACCAATTTTGTACTAATAAATAGTTGAAAAAACAACAAACATTTCTTGAAAAAGTTTATTAAAGTTTGCTATTAGTGTTAAAGATAGAAGTGAACTCTTTGTGTCTGAATAGAAAGATATTTTTAAATAGTCGACTCCATTGTAACATTCATTCAAATTAGAGAAATCATTTAATAATATATTATTAAACAATACATAGTATGTATTTGAAGAAAATTAAACAGATGATTTGTAGAAATGTATAAAAAAAAAAAAAACAAAAAAAGTTTAACTGAAATATAAATGCAATTAAGAAGTGTTAACATTTGTATTCTATTGGGACTAAGATATATAAACAGCACACGAATAAAATTGGGTTAATTCAAAAACCAAATGGCTCATATGCGGAAAGTGGACTACAGACGCTTAAGCTCTTGGCCGATACAAACTTTCCGGGTTCCACTCCAAGCCCGAACTCCCCTCTACTCAACCTCCAAGGAAGATCCACTCGACCAACTAAGGAAGACTGGAAGAGTGCAAGGGAGATCTTCTTCGAGGAGAAAATAAAGTGGGCACTATGCTCATTCCTTCCCTTCAAAGCTCCAAGGGAAGATGGCATATTTCCCGCACTCTTACAAAGGAGCTTCCTACACACGATGCAAACCATGATCAACATCTTTAGAACAAGCTTCGCGTGGGGATATCTACCTAAGAGCTGGAAAGAGGTCATAGTAAAATTCATACCTAAAGCTGGACGTAGACCTTCAGATCTACCAAAATCATACAGACCCATCAGCCTTGTCTCATTTTTCATCAAAACAATGGAAAAAACTATAGACCGTCGTATCAGAGATGGGGCCATGCATCTTAAACCCCTTCATAAGAATCAATATGCCTATCAACCAGGAAAATCTATTACCCATGCGCTGCAAAATCTCAGAGATAAAGAGATTGCGGTGGGCTGTTTTCTGGACATAGAAGGTGCATTCGACAACACTGAATATTCCCAGATATTCAGATGTATCCAAAATACAGGGGTAGACACTACGACCTGTCGATGGATCCAAGGCATGCTGAAGATAGGAAAATCAAAATAACACTAGGAAGCGCCAAACTCAGTATCACAGCTGCGAAAGGTTGCCCTCAAGGAGGTGTTCTCTCCCCCTTGCTATGGTCCATCGTAGTGAATGAACTGCTGGTTATACTAAGCAATGAAGGATTCTATGACCAAGGATACGCTGATGATATAGCAATCCTAATCAGAGGCAAGTTCGAAGAAACAATCTCGGATTGCCTCCAGAGGGCACTAAATCTGGTTGCTAGATGGTGCATTAATGTAGGGCTAAACATAAATCCTAAAAAAAGCACCATAATTGCCTTCAAAAAGAGAAGAAAACTGGAAAAACTCAGAAAACCAACACTCTTTGGTGAATCAATACAATTCTCAAAGAAAGTCAAATACCTAGGAGTAACCCTTGACTCTAAACTCACATGGGAAGCTCACCTAAATAAGGTCATAGACAAAGCCAGGACCTCACTATGGACCAGCAAATGTCTTCTAGGAAAGAACTGGGGCCTTAACCCCAAAATGACGCTTTGGCTATACACAGCCATAGTCAGACCTATCCTCACCTACACTGCTCCGGTCTGATGGGAAAAGACCGTACAGACCAAGATCAATAAACTGCAAAGACTAGCCTGTGTGTGCACTACAGGAGCAATGAGAATAGCTCCAACCGCAGCGTAAGAAACCCTACTAAATCTCTCACTCTTTCACCTTCTATTCAAGAAAGAAGCAATAGTTAACGCTTACATGCTCATCTCAGAAGATAAATCCAATTCCACACTGATTCGTTCAGATATTACTCAAGCATTGACAACAAATGAACTGCTCGGAATCACTGACATATGTCTAAAACAATTCAACTTCAGCAAAAACTTAATGGTTTCATTTCCAGAGCGTAATAACTGGGAACAGAACAAACCAACATTTGTGAACGATTCTCATGTATGGTACACAGATAGATCCAAAACAGATGAAGGAGTTGGAGCTGGAGTCTATGAATTATATACCAAAACCTCTCTATTTAGCAGCATCCAAACTTGTTTGGGATTGCCTTCAACTACTTATAACACTGGCTAATACAAACAGAGTTCATCTTATTTTTGTACCGGGCCATAGCGGATATGAAGGCAATGAAAAGGCAGATGAACTGACCAGAAAAGGATCTGCATCAACATTTATGTTGCCAAGACCATTCTGTGGCCTCCCAATAAATACAGCCAAAGACTGTATAAGAAATTGGTTAAAAGACAAAGCACAACATTACTGGTCAGAAATGGAAGGTAACAGACAAGCTAAAGCCTTTATACCAACCACCTCCCAAAAAAGAACGAAACAACTTCTACGATTAACGAGAAGTCAGATTCGAATAGTCACAGGCTTCTTAACCGGACATTGTCGGGTTAAAAAAACATCTCATGACTATGGGAATAGAACAAGATAACACATGTCGAATGTGCAACGAAAACGAAGAATCAGCAGAACACATACTGTGTCACTGTAACTGTCTCACAAAAACACGTCGTCGTTTTCTATGTAATCACTACCTTATGGCGGAAGATATCACCACCAGCTCACTCAAAGACATCGCCGGTTTTATCACTCACTCCGGAATCATGGAGGAGCTCTTAACAGAGGATATCACAATAGGCCCACCTGTGACCGCAATGATAAGGGACTAGTGCCCACCTCACCTAATAATCTAATCTAATCTAATCTAAGATATATAAGAGAGCTCTTTGAAGATCAACCAATGAAAAGACATTTGACAACGGAAATGACAGACAAACTCAAAAGACAGGAAAGCAACAGGCCCCGATGAAATACCGAGGGAGCTTATAAAACTGGTAGAAGGGAGGGATATAACAGTGTTGATAAAACTGTTCAATCAAATATACCAAAGTGGGGTTTTTCCAAAAGACTGTCTAAAAGTCTCTTTCATTGCACTTCCTTAAAAGATGCGAAGATCACAGGACAATCAGTTTGATGAGCCATATGTTGAAGCTAATCCTAAAAATAATACATAACAGAATCTACAGGAAACTAGAAGAAGGTATCAGCAAGACGCAATTTGGTTTCAGAGAAGGGTTAGGAACACGCGAGGCTCTATTCGCTCCGAAGCATGGAAGTAAACCAGGATCTATACATATGTTTTATCGACTACGAAGAAACCTTCGATAAAGTCCGACACGCGAAACTATTTACAACCCTAAAAAACAAAGGAATGGACGGTAGAGACCTGAACATCATTGAATCTCTTTACTTCAACCAGAGAGCATATGTTAAGATGGAGAGGATAGAATTACAAGAAATTTAAATCCTCAGAGGAGTATCGCATTCTATCTCCCCTCTTATTTAATATGTACTCCGAGCAAATCTTCAAAGAAGCTTTCGAGGACGAAGAAAGAGGAATTGAGTTCAATGGACTGAAAATACATAACATAAGGTATGCTGATGACTCAATAATCATTGCACAGAGAGAAACAGAATTAAACGTGGCGGTTAACAAATTGAATAGAGTCAGCAATGAATATGGCATTCGAATAAACATTCCAAAAACAAAGTTCATGGTGATATCAAAGAGAAATGTTGGCAATGCAGAACTGAAGATCGAAGACATTAAAGTAAAAAGAGTCGAAGATATTAAATACTTGGGAACACAATTTAACTGGAGAGCAACCTCAACCGAAGAGATAAAATGTAGAATTGAGCAAGCGCGAGCAGCATTCAGTCAGCTGAAAAAAGTCGTATGTGGCAGTGACCTTCAGTTGTCCCTGAAAAAATTAATAAAGTGTTACGTTTGTTCTACGCTTACGTATGGAGCAGAAGCATGGACAATAAGTAAACCAATAAAAAAAAGATTTGAAGCGTTTGAAATGTGGATATTCAGACGAGTTTTAAAAACATCACGGATGGATAGAATCTCCAACATGGAAGTCCTAAGAAGAATGGAGGCAAAAAGGGAACTTCTGAATAAAGTAAAGAAACGAAAACTCGAATATCTGGGACATTTAATCAGAAACGAGAAGAACCAGCTGCTACAAGTAATTCTTCAAAGTAAGGTCGAAGGAAGAAGAAGAGTGGGCGGACAAAGGACAACATGGATGAAAAACTTACAAGACTGGTTCGGTCTTTCAGCAACCCAGCCTTTTAGGACCGCAAGATCAAAGACGAAATAAGAAGGATGATAAAAACAACCTCCTGTGAAAAAGGGACTAAAATTGTCAAGACCGGTACGCTGAGGCGTGAAGAACTTGCAAATTAGCTGTGAAAGAACCGTCTTGGAAAGAGTTCAGCGAGAAATGGGAAAATGACAAAAGATCTGCAAACAAGGTGTTTTGTCAGACCATCTGCCGACTGAAAGAAAGAAGAGAAAGTTGAGTATCGTCGAAGAAGTAAAATCCAAGGATGATACACTTCTTTCCAATGAAGAGCACATCTTGTGCGGAGGCAGCGAGCACTTGTCAGAGCTGCTTAATCCCGAACAGAGCACTGAAGATGCCAGCCTATGATCTTGAGCAGGACAGAAAATATTCCAAAGCAGAGGAAGGCGCTTTGGCGATTAAGTCGTTAAAAGTGGGGAAATCTGGGGGTGTGGATAAAATTCGATCTCGAGTGTCATTAAAGTGCTCCGGAAATACTGTGCAACACCTGGCGACTGATAAACTGGGGTAATGTGCACTTTGGCATGTCAGTGAAGTACCATTGAAGCAGGTGGAAAAGTTCAAATAAAAGTGCCTTATTAAGGTGTGATGGAAGGAACAATGCAAAGTTATCTTGTTGAACTTGTCGATCTGGATTTATTTTGAGAGCGCTTGGTCGATCTGTTTTTAGGGAGACCGAGCTTAGTGTTGAAGCTAAGCTATCGATTTTTAACTCTCACATATAGTCCTGAAATCTAGGTAGTGAATTAAAATAATACACAATGCTACGTGAAAACATTCGATGTTTTTTGAGACGCTTTCAACGAACTGGCTCCAAGGAGTGTCATAGACTCTTTTTTTTTCTCTGTCGAGTTTTTGAATACCACTGTGAAGCAGTTAGATACCCAAATATAACACTTTTCCCGTATTTTCTTTGACCTTCGGAGAAAGGTGAAAAAGAGCTTCACTGATAAAGATAGCACTCACCATATCAGTCCCGATAATCAGTCAACGGTACCAAACTACAGCTTTTATTTCTTGTTATCTGTCATTTAAGAAAGCCTCATATAACAATTAACATTAAACTACGGTACTTAACATCGAAACTGAGTTTAAGAACTACCTTGGCAACCTAGTCAAGTCGACTTCATGATTTATGAACATTTTTAAAAATAGACTTAATATTTGTCATCGTCAAATAAACTCTGATTTTCGTCACAAAATTGTGTTCCAAAATAAATATTGTTCAACTTGTTCTAAATAAGCACTTTCAAGAGACGCGAATGTTTGTTTCTTTTTAAAGCTCATGGAAAACAATATTTGTGTATTTTATTTCATGATTATGATTATATGTAGAAGCGCAATTGTTTTTATAATCTTTACATAATGTATCTTTAGCAAATTTAATAAAAGTTCTCAGGTATTAGATAAGGTCAGTTCTCGACAGACTTGCGTGGATATCTTTATTGCTCTGAATAAACCAAATTGTATTTTGGTACATCTGGAAAAATTCTTTATACTTGAGGTGAACTTAAACAATGGAGACAATTTTAAAATGAGAGTCTATTTTAAGAATTCGGAAAAATACTCCATTTTACAAAGGGAACAAAGGAAAAGTCGTTGCTTTTAAAACAATCCTTGATAGTTATTAACACTCGGTCTTGCTTGACGAATCATAGGGCTTATCGCAACTTAAGCATCTAGTTCAGGACATTATGTAGTTTAAGAAATCGAAAAACAATACCATAAAACCCACTTGAGCTTAAGTCTTCGAAGCAAAGCCCTATGGGTCCAACTGTTAGGAGAAGAGTCTGGACAAATCGTCATTTCCCAAATTACAACACGACAAATCTGCTACCTTCTTTGATAATTTCGTAATTTGTATACTGAAGCTTTTTAAGAATTTAAGAGCTAGGAATAGAAGAACTTACTTGCTTACATATTTAAGGTGGCGCTACAGTCCGGCGTGGACCATTTGCCTCAACCAACAAGCATCTTCAGTCCGCTCGATCTTTAGCTAGCTGCCTCCAGTTTCGCATGTTAAGTTGGTTGAGATCCCCTTCAACTTGCGTGCGCCACCTGAGTCGTGGTCTTCCTCTACTGCGCTATCCCCCGAGGGCGGATTCGAAGATTTTTTGGACCGGAGCATTGGTGTCCATCCGCTCTGCATGACCCAGCCACCTCAGTCGTTGGACTTTCACTCTTCTGGCTAAGTCGATGTCGCTGTACAGCTCGTATAGTTCGTCGTTGTATGTCTTCCTTCACTCACCTTCTATGCAAACGGGACCAAAAATCACCCGAAGAACTTTCCTCTCGAAGCAGCCAAAAGCACCCTCATCCATTTTTGATTAAGTCCATGCCTCTGCGCCGTAGAGCAGGACTGGGATAATTAAGGTCTTATGGGGATCACTTTGGTTGTTCGAGAGAGGGCTTTGCTAGTCAATTGCCTTCTTAGCCCAAAGAATCAGCGATTGGCAAAAGTTATTCTTTGTTCGATCTCAGCGCTGGTGACGTTGTCTGAATTGATAGCGGAGCCGAGATAGACAAAGTCCTTAACTACCTTAAACTTATATCTGTCGAGGGAGACGTTCTGTCCGAGACCTCGGTCGGTGTTGAGTGTCCTTTCTTGTTGACAGCATATACTTGGTCTTGCTCTTATTTATCGTTAAACCCATCTTTGCCGCTTCCGTCTCAACAAAATAGAAGAACATTAATAATTATTTAGGAAACAGTCATTTAACCAAATTCTTGGATAGAATTAAACCCAAGGACAGGGTTACCTTAACTCTGATTTATGCTCATAGACAAGATCCAAAAGAGACTAAACTAGACGGATGTCATAGAGGTATTGTATGTCTGTATTTAGCACGACAGCTCATGGAGAGCCAAGACCTCATAGAGGTATTAGTTTTAGAAAATATCGTCCTTTTGATGAGTGAGATCAGAAGCCTTCCCCTTTTCAACCATCAACCACTATCTATCATCCAGGGTTAGGTATTTTGATGTCATTCTTGACTCAAACTGAAAAACTAAACGTAGAACAGAAGGTCTTAAAAATATATACGCATTATATATGTAGCAAGAAATCCTGTCACCTATGGATGTACACAACGCCGTGACAGTGGTAAGTGTGTTAGACTACTAAGCGAAAGGACACAGGTTTGAGCCTCAACAAAACAACCAAACCGTTTTTTAAATAGCACCACCTCTCATCTTATCAGTTATGGAAACGCTTCTCAATTGGCCATTCGGAGCAATGGGCTGTCACGCCAAATCTTCGCGTGGCGGCCCAAAACTTCATGCACACGCTTCTATAATATAATTATACTTAAAACCAATAACAATCTTGTTAGATTTATTCCGCTAAATATGAGTACCTGCTACTATAACATTTATCAAAACTTAACCATGATTTTTTTAGTAAATAAATATATTACGTATGTATGTACTTATGTTTTTAAAAATAAATTAGCATAACCCGGATACAATACGCCACCACAAAAGCGTATTTACTTTTGTTATTGTTTACTATTTATTTAAAATGATTTACTCCTAGAAAGCGTGACATACCAGTATGGATCAATTCACATATTTATTTGTCAACCAAGTCCATAATTTTGTTTTTATTTATTTATGTAAATTTTTTAACATTCCTTTGTAGGGTGGAACAATTTTTTTTTTTTTTTTTTTGAAATTTTAAACTGAATAAACAGGTGTGGGTGTTTTAATAAGGGGATTTGTGTTTAACAAATTTAAGGTTTTTAAGGAATAAAAATGTCAACATGCAAAATTTCCCATTCTGTACATAAATCCTCAAAGCTTTCACCAAAGGCGCAAATCATCTCATTGTAGCTTTTTGACAATAACGAAAGTCAGTTGCCATTAAGCCTCGAAATAAAGAAAATAAAGAAAAGGGACGAATCGTGAAGAACAATCCCACTTTTTTTGCTTTCTGATTTTGATACCAAAGAAAGGTGACTTGATGGAATAATGAGTTCCAATGGCTAAATTCGATCCGGGATTACCGAACTTTGACAGTTGAAGCGGCCATATTGTTGAAGCTACGTCTGTCAAATTGGCTGTCATTTATTCTGTCTGGATGGATATAGCGTTCAACAAGACGTGCATATAATAAAATTGTTTTATCAAAATGGGTGCTCTGTTCGGGCAACGTTCCGTTCGAAAAATCATCTTCAGCGATGAGGCACATTTTTGGATGAATGGGTACGTCAACAAACAAAATTGTCGAATTTGGGACGATACCAATCCACATGAGATCCAAGAGCGTCCAATGCGTCCCGAAAAAGTCACTGTTTGGTGTGGATTTTGGGCTGGCGGCGTCATCGGTCCATATTTCTTTGAGATCGACGTTGGCGAGCGCTATAGGTCGATGATTACCAACTTCTTTTGGCCTGAATTGGATGATATGAACACCAACGACATGTGGTTCCAACAGGACGGCGCTACGTGCCACACATTGGAAATTCTGCACGAGCGATTCGAGGGCATGGTCATCTCACGTGGAGGTGATGTGAACTGGCCACCGAGATCGTGCGATTTGACCCCGTTCGACTTATTCTATGGGGTTTTCTGATGTCGCAGGTCTTTGCGAACAAGCTACAAACCACAGCGGCCCTCAAAGGCCTTTCAAACGAATAAAAAATTTCGATGATATCTCACACACACTTTGTTTTATTTAAAGTTAAAGATAGGAGCGCTTAATGAAAGACCCTATAGAAAAGTTGAAAGAAAAGGAATTTGAATATCTGTAATTACAAAAAAGTCGGTTCCTCTTCCTGGTGCTTCAATAGTAAACAAAAAAGTCGATATGCTATCACTAGCAGAAACGCTCCCTAAATTGAAGCAAATTCCACTGGAATTTCCTTGTAGGTCTTGCAAGATCCAACTCTAGGTGAAAAAGTCTAGCAGCGTGTGCCGTTTCCAGACAGATCTGGCCCGCTTACAATAAAAACAAAACGAATGACCTTTTCAATAGGAATCGCATCGAGACAGCAAGAATCGCAGCAATTAGCATGGGCTACTGGCCAATTGGTCCACACCATGCTAAGTAAGGCATCCGGTTCAACCTCCACTTTCTTAGTTGCGACAATTCACACAAAAAGGACTGCCCGGCACTTGCCAGAGCCAAACAGCGTACTCTCGGAAAACCCTTTTTCAAGGAACTTTCTGAGATTTCTAACATAAAATTCAGCAACATTATCAATTTTCTCAAATCCACAGGATGGTTATGAAAACTACACTCTAAGCTACGCCCGTCAACATCCTGGTTATGTGTGTTGTTGTATCAAAACGGCGCATCCGCGCTACTTGTGTCTCTGGCAGGTTCACCAGTTTCAACCACTTCTACCTATCTACCTTGCAAGATCCACTCTAAGAAACCCGGTGATAATGCGAAGTTTAGTTGTTACTCAAACATAGGCCTTAAATACGATTTCCTAAGAAGTTCTTTAGCTTGTCTCAGTTTAGGTCTTTTGGTTCCATAATTGCCGTACAAGGGCCGCAGGATGGTTGTTTATTGACAACTTCTGCTCACACATAACTTTACAATCGGTAGAGGGATACATCGTTGCTTTGTTTCGGCATCCCTTAAATATTTTGAGAAATTATTTCGATGTGCTTCGAAGGATTTTTGAACATTTAAAAATATAATTAAAATCTGGGGTCGAATTACGGCATCAGTGATCGAGTAACTTGTCACGTAAAAATGAGGATTATTACGTATAAACGATCATTTCGATGTAATAATGCTCGTTTTTACGTGACGAGTTACTCATTACATCATTGATGCCGTAATTCAACCCCTGAATTGAGAAGCCTTTCGATCGAACGAAGCTCTGTTTTAAAGATCTGGTGGAAATTCCTAATAGTTTCGTATAGCCAGTTCTGGATTTGTTTCCACTCGTCACAGTTTCTATGGACATTTTGGCTCGATCTGTATACGGGTATACTGTTTGATAGATGGTGTTCGTTAGTTTTGCCACTTTTGCTCCTTAGTTTAAAGGCTTCTATCAAAGCAGTGTCTTAGAAATACAAAAAATGTTTAAGGAAGTCTTACACAAAAAAAGATAAACGTGAGCTACCTTGGATATAAGGCGCAGAAATGTATGCATATTGTATTACGATTGATTTCCCATTATCATTGAAAAAGCCAATGCTAATAAATGATCAATTTGATTGGTATCAATGAACATTACATTGCTAATGAGTGTTCAATTTCAATGCATATTTTGATTCATTTAATAATCCAATACTAATTGCGATCATTGGTAACAATATTCAAACAAGTTAAGTTTTCATAAAGGATCATGAATTTGGCTAAAGAAGGACTTGCCAGCAGTAAAATATTTACATCTTTCTTTATTCCAAATGAGCTACATGAAGCTTCGACTAGAAATACAGAAGACCTTTCGCATTCATTTATCGAAAAGAAGTAGGAATGGCCGATGAAGTCATGTGCCGTCTCCATTAAGCTTGCTTTTTTCTTACAAAAACTAAAACCGTCCATTGCTTTGGAGTGCCAAATAAGATGTCTGCCTTTCGTGCTTAGCCCATGATCTGTAGAACCAGTTCATCTTGCGAGATTTCGGATCATCCGGTGCATCGGTTAAATGGGAACAGCACTTGAAAAATAAATAATAAGGGTATTCACTTAAACTGATAAATTTACGCATCTCGTAATTCTGTAATTCGGAAACAAATTGCGTAATTGAATCTGCTGTTCTGCAACTGTTATCCAAACATATGAAAATGCCGAAAATTAGTGAAAAGAAAAAACATAAGATTGTTTAAAGATACTGCGATACAAGATTTATTAATATTGGAGATATTTGGCGAAGGTAACAGTTGTAATTTCATTCAAATGTGAATGCAGGTTGATAGCAGTACAAATTTTGACAGCAGTGTAATTTTACGAGGGTGGTTTCCGAGCCCAAATCGTCGCAGAAAATTACGAGGCTCGCGTAAATAATTTTTCATATAAAATTTGACAGATCATTTACGCGATGGTAAATTTGTACGGTTTACGTGGTTTACGAGGGTTTTACGAATTTAAGTGAATACCCTCAATAATTTTTCAGATTACAAGGTACACTTCTTCACAAAATTCCGGACTATAGGGGGTCTGTGGCAGTACTGTATTATCCGACAAATTCGATAGTCCAAGACCGCCCTGCAAAACGTTTGTCGGATTACCGGGGGTCCACTGTAGTTCCCTTAAAAATATGTTGCGAGTATTTTCCAAGACACCCTGTCATGGTTTACAGGTTGTAATCGATCATTCCGACGTAATAATGCTCATTTTTACGTGCCGAATTATACGATCACGGAAGAGACGATTTGGCCCCAGAAGTCAGAGTAGCATCAAACTATCAGACTATCGCTTCGCTTTACAATAAAATCCAATGACCTAGGGTGAAAAAAAGGGAGTTGCCTTTGAACACTTTAGACGGGATAATCGAAGAGAAGAATTTGGGTGGACCAAATGTTTATCGCGGCACCACCATTTTGGCAGGCAATGACAAACCTCCGGAAGCATCATCTTTCATGAAAAAAGTTTCTCAATCCGCCGTTCGGAGTCGACTGTCATCATGTGACAGCAAGAATGTACAGAATGGATAGAGACAGATGGTTTGAGATTGGTCACTTTAATTTAAGGATTTAAAGTAGAGTTGGGGAGAGTACGATAACTTTGGCGCCAAAAATTGATAACGGTTTTTTGTGGAGAGGCCAAAAACAAGCATTTTTTACTATGGGAGGGGAGGGTCTATCTTGCCCCGTTTAGGTGGTAGGGGCAATTTTAGATAAAAAATTCTTAAAATTAAAAGTAAATTATTAAAAAAACAACGGCAACACTTACAATGAAGTACTATACCGGTTTTGAAAGGCAGAAACCTGTTCTTTAATCCTAAATTTAAATTAAATTATTTATGCCGATAGTTTTTGAAAAATTCGCATGCAAACTCAAAATTTTGATAAAAAAATTAAAAAAAAAAGTTTAAACCAATTTTTTTCAAAATTGTGAAATGGACCTGCCGCATGCAAAAAGAGAGTTTAAATTCCTAAATCCCGCGAAGCGTGCCACCCGGGTACTGTTAATTAAGAAAACTGTTGATACAGGCGCCTGCCTGACAAAAAGCACTTACCCCGAGCGGAGCAACGAAGTTGCGCGAGCGGGACCTGCCGCATGCGAAAAGGGAGTTTAAATTCCTTAGTCCCGCGAAGCGGGCCACCCGGGTACTGTTAATTAAGAAAACTGTTGATATAGGCGCCTGCCTGACGAAAGCACCTACCTCGAGCGGAGCAACGAAGGTGCGTGAGCGGGACCAGGCGCATGCGAAAAGGGAGTTTAAATCCCTTAGTCCCGCGAAGCGAGCCACCTGGCTACTGTTAATTAAGAAAACTGTTGATATAGGCGCCTGCCAGGCGTTTAATCTATTATATAGGAAGACCACGTAAATGCCAAAAAACAAACCAAAAATAGTAATTTTCAATTTTCTCAAATACTAGAAGACGAAAAAACATTCGGTTTTTTGTGTTCGATTCAGAATTGATATAAGCATTGACCACAAAAAGCCAATTTAGCATTTCATTTCACAATTTTGAAAAAAATTGGTCCAAACTTTTATTTCATTTTTTTTATCAAAATTTTGAGTTTGCATGCGAATTTTTCAAAAACTATCGGCATAAATAATTTAATTTAAATTTAGGATTAAAGAACAGGTTTCTGCCTTTCAAAACCGGTATATTACTTCATTGTAAGTGTTGCCGTTGTTTTTTAATAATTTACTTTTAATTTTAAGTAATTTTTTTCTAAAATTGCCCCTACCTCCTAAACGGGGCGAGATAGACCCCCCTCCCATAGTAAAAAATGCTTGTTTTTGACCCCTCTACAAAAAAACCGTTATAAATTTTTGCGCCAAAGTTATCGTACTCGTGCCACAATCTCTGATCTCCGATGCTTGAACACACAATACATATTTTCGTCAACATTTGACACTGATTACCTAAAATGACAACTTTATCTTTTCAGACCTATAATCGCAAGTCATTCATCCGCATGTAAAAGAATGTGATTTGACACTTCTGACTTGCACTCTCTTGAAAAAGATCAACACTGTGTACCGAAGACTCATTTCAGTTCTTGTTATTCTGTACAAACTTACCCGTATCTCATGAATCATGAATTCTTGAAATAATTCGATGAACTCGATGTTAAACCACTGAACTCTTTTCTTGATAAATATTTGTAGGGAATAACATTTAAAATAATGGAAACAACAAGTTTTTTTTTATTTATTTTGCTTAGTCAAATAGAAAAACAAATTTTATTCAATGACAGTGGACGCAATAGTGTTTCAGATAAACAATGAATATTTTATAGAAGAATAGACGGATGGATATATTCAGATGATGAGCAAAAGTCTTAGGTAAATAACTGCTGAGACAGGAAGAATTTTTCAAGATTATCTTTACTTTTCTCACGTGAAATAAAGTTAATAATGTCTGGTAAGAGGATTAAATTTTAATGAGCAAATGGTTGGCAACAACGTGAACATATGCATACATAGTAGGTAGGTAACCTACTGCCTAAATATTTGTAGATAAGAACTACACATTTTAAGATACCAAAACGTTTTTTTTTTATGGACGACTTTGATGAGCCATCGAAGTCTTATACTCTGATCTTTCTAAACAGTAGGTTCCTACGCGCATCACTAAGGTTGTTAAAGAAGCTGGCTCCTAAGTGTGCCCTTCTTCGAGCTGAGAGGGTCGGACATGTACAGAGAAGGTGGAGAATCGTCTCCTCCTCCTACTCGTCCATGCAACTTTTGCAAAAGTCGTTGTTAAGGAGGCCCAGCCTAAAGGTATGCTGGCCGATGGTGCAGTGTCCCGTTTTGACTCCTACTGAGGTGCTTATTAGCAATCTTTTCCGTCTGATGGGATAGTGAGAGCGTTTGAGATCCAGCTTTGGCCAGATCTGCTTGGCCAGATGCTTGGCAATGTTGATCGCGTTTCTATTGAGTAGCTATTTGCAGGTGGCGAGAGGCATGCTTAAAGAGGCATGCTTAAAGTCCCCTTTCCGGAAGAATTGGTAGAGTTGTACATTCTTTGGCGAGCTCATCAGCCATGCAGTTGCCTGGAATGTCTCTATGCCCCGGCACGCATATAAGGTGAATTTTGAATTGCTCAGCCATCTCGTTAAGGAACAAGCGACAATTTGGGGCTGTTTTTGAGTTGAAGAGACAGATTCCAGGGATCTTATCGCGGCCTAGCTATCAGTAAAAATTGTGATATTCCGAGAAGATAGTACATTATACCTCAGCCACGATAGGGCTTCCTTGGATGCCATTATCTCGGCTTGGAAGACACTGCAATGGTCAGACAAACGGAAAGAGATGTTTACGTTCACATCCTTTGAGAATACACCCCCGCCCACTCCCGATTCTGTTTTAGAGCCATTTGTGAAGAAACAGATAGATCCCTTTCGTTGTAGCTCAAAATCATCCTTGCAGTCAAGTCTGGAAGGGATAATGGTAACGAAGTTTTTATCAAATAGGAATCGTTGAAGGGTGTAGTCGGTGCTTTGCTATACAAGCCGATCTTTGGACTATACAAAGATGGTTACGATTGGTGGCTTTGTCCAAGGCTTTCCACCAGATAATTACGCCGTATGTTAAGATTGATCTGATAACAGATACATAATGCCAATGAGTTATCCGTGGTTGTAGACTCCACCTACTTCCTATTGCTTTTTTGCAGCAGCACAGAGCTGTGGTGGCTTTCTTTACTCGCTGAAGGATGTAGGCTTCCAGCTGAGCTTTTCGTCGAGAATGAGACCCAGATATGGCTTTGTCTGAAAGTACCAGACCACACAGTTTAGGAAGATCGAACGGGAGAGTTTTGTATTTCCTTGTGAAGAGGACTAATTCCGTTTTATGGGGGTTGACTCTTAGGCTACACTTTTTAGTCCATTTAGATAGCTTAGAGAGAGCATTCTGCAAGAAGTATAACCACACCTCTTTTTGTTTCGGCTATCCGCTTCTTCCTTATTAACCATCCTCCCTTTACTTTCTCTCTCTCTCTCTATTTCTCTATCCGTCTCTCTGTAGGTGAGTAGTATGCCCTTCACTTGGGTCACAGTTGCAGTTCTCACAAATTTCTGCGTCAGTGAGCCCCCTCTGTGTTTTCAGCTGATCGCTTTGTCGACTGCTCTCCTTCTCTTGCCAATTCGTCAGCCTTCTCGTTTTCTGTGAAACCTTTGTGACTCGGGGTCGGTACTAAGATCAGACCGACTTCGTCGTTTTGACTGCCTTAGGTGTTGTGTTTCTAGAGAACTCAGCTTCTCTTAAAATTGCAAAGACTTCTTCTTGGAATGAAATACTGTGACGAAAAGTTCTAGATAAATTATAAGTTTTGCTGGTGGATTGTTGCAGCCGAATTGCCTGCGATGCTGGAAAATCCTGTGTATACATTTATCCCGTCATAGTTCCTTATTCGGTTAGTTCGAGGCTAGACTCCATGGAAGGGTATCCTGTTTTGAAATTGTTCACGAAGTTTCTCCCGTTTACTTATGAGTGATTAAGTCCACCACTCTATATCAAGCACTCTATCTATCTATCAACCAGTCTATGCAATCATAGCTTTATCTACATACAACACATGAATATGGATCAGTCGCATATTTCATTACATGGGTTAAAAAGGTGCGGATTTGTGGATACGAAAAAAATGCTTAAAGTGGATAGATACATGGGTAAGCATTGACAGTCGCTTCTGCTTCTTGAATTTTTCCACTAAATTGACACACTTCACTACCACGAACTGAAAAATGTCAACAAAATTTGAGCTCGCACAATTAGCACACGCAATAGGCCGTCATTCAAATGTATTCTGCCCCTACGAATATGTGACAAAAAAAAAATGGTTACACATTTTGTTACGTTGTTTGCCATTACCGTGGCTTAAGAAGTTTCACTTCAAAAACGTTACAATTCCAGCTTAACTTGGGGATAGTTTGATATGTTACATAGTCGCTTTAAATAAATGTACACTTCAAAAGGGCTGGACAAAAAGAATGTATGCCACACGGCTTTAAATGGGGCCAAGCACATAGTAAAAGCTGCTGTCTTCTGTGGTCACCCAAAAATATAAATAAAATAATTTCTCCATTCAAACAAGTCTTAATTAATTGTTTGTTTTTACTGATTTACATATGTAACTGCATTTTTTGCGACTTCCAGAAATTCCCAATCCATAAAAGAAAAGAAAAAGATTGTAATACAAGACCAGGAACTGGTATCAAAGTTTCCCCTTATGTAATTTACCAACATGAATCAGCATTCTCAAGAAGGGGTTTTTTTTTTCTCTCATATTGGACCTTTAGTAAACAATTTACTTAAGATTAATGACCCCCGGAAACCACACAATTTTTCGTGTCCCGCACCGAAATGAAACTTTAAAGTGCCACTTTGTCGTTGATACTGTGGATCCATTTTTCTTTATTAATTCCATGTACGTACTTAGTCGCTGTGGATTAAGTGGAGTTAGAGAGTATGCTGACTCAAGTTCGAATCTCAGTAAAAAAAGAAACAATCAAAACGTTTTTTAAATAGTAGGTTAGGTATTTTTGGAGGTAACGACAAACCTCCAGGAGTTTCTTCTTTTTTTGTTTTTTTTATCAGTTTGTTAAATAACTTCACAATATAAACGGAGCAACAAGAGTATAAGCTACCGTGATAAGCCTTCCTTTCCTTTCATTTGCATGAAAAATAAAACATGCACAACACGAAAAGAAGCAAGAGGTTGTGACTTTGTCCTCTATCGACTGCCTTGCGGAATATTTATTTAATTTACTTTGTAGTTCGTCAATGTCAGTGTATATAGATGACTGCATAGTTCTGTTAATGCAACAGAGGGTCATAAAGTCATAATTTATTTGACCTAACTCGTAGCAGCAGATGATAAGCAGTAAGTCCGGCACTAATGTATGGGGCTGAATGCTGGATACCACAAAAACAACATAAGCGTATGCTGAGATGGGTCAACAATATCAAAAAGACAAGATTCGAAATACCAACGAAAGAGGAAGCCTCAAAATACTATCCATCTCCGAAATTGTATAGAAAGTCAAGCTCCAGAAGTATGGCCAAGACCATATTGTCAACGAAGCTCTTAGCATACCAAAACTCGAAGAGGAAGACGCCTAACAACTTGGCTTACAATTGTTGATTTAAGAAGGAACAACGACAACTCAGGACAGAGGAATGTGACAATTAAGGACTAGGAGAGCTGATACAAGGCTTACAATTAAAGGTGCCAGTTTCAGAGAGAAGGACCTCCTTCTCTGGAGGGGAATTATGAAGACTATGTCGAGTTTCTAACTTATGAAGAGGTGAGTTAACTTCAACTTCCAAAGGGGAATATACAAAAACAGCAGCAGCAATCCTTTGAGTTATTGAATTGTTATAAAAGGTGTTATTCCTACAAAGGCCTCTCGAGGTCACTGTAATTTTTTTGTCACAGACAGCCCAACGACCTTTAAGGCTCCAAAATCAGCAAAAATGATTTCTTAGTTGATAAATCTTTGCACAGTTCATGAAAGTAGGATATCAAAAGACAACACGTTGACACTATCCTGGGTACCGGAGCACTATAACATCACAGGAAGGAATTACATCGCTTCAATGCTCTTCTTTTTTTATGAGAATTCCACTCTGTTAACAGAAGAGTAGATCCAGAATCCTTTGGACTTTGATAGACAAAAGAAGATCTATTTCCCTGATGAGATTTTGTCGGAATGAAGCAAGAGCCATCTAATGGTCACTTTGACGTGAGCACCCATGAGCAGGCACTCGGTACTGCTCACAATGGCTATTGTAGAGATTACAGGGGGAGGAGGAAGTTGAGTACGTCCGTTACTTGTTCTGTGAATGTCCAGGACTAGCTAACATACGATTTCAGACTCTTGGTATTTACTTCTTCGACAATAACTTGAGGACTCTTCTGAGATTATATCCCAATCTACATGGCTTTAACGGTTTTTTTAATCAACCTTCCTATGTATGATATCTCGCATTTCTTAGAACCCAATGTGAAAGTGCCAATCTATCCACTCTAACCTCAGTGCGTGATCTGGGCATCACCTGTGACACTGAATTGAACTTCCGCTCTCACATTGACAGCATAATTAGCAGAGCTAACTCAGCACTCGGCTTTGTTAAACGTTGGTCGAAAGAATTCTCTAACCCTTACGTCACCAAATCCCTATATATGACCGTCGTCAGACCGTTCCTTGAATATGCCTGCCAGGTCTGGTCACCCTACCATCAAGTCCACATTCAGAGAATCGAAGCTGTCCAGCGTCGTTTCATACGCTTTGCTTTGCGTGGTTTGGACTGGGATGACCCTTTTAATCTGCCCCCCTACGAGAACCGGCTTAAATTATTAGACCTTCAGTGCTTAAACACACGCCGTATTGTGGCCGATATACTGTTCGTATATCAGTTATTAACAGGAACCATAGACTGCCCTCATCTTCTCCAACAGGTCTCTCTTAATATTAACCCCCACCGTTTACGATTAGTCTCCCTGTTCCGTCTCCCCTATCACCGAACGGAGTATGGTCAACATAAACCCCTAACAAGAATGCTAAACAACGTAAATAAGTTCCCTCACATCTTTGACTTACATCTAAGCAAATCCTCTCTCAGACATTCCTTGCGCAATTTACCTTCCTAACCAATCACACTCTCTTCCTCATCTCTCTCACATCTTCACTTCCTGTCCATAGCTCGAGTTTAGATTTAAGTTCCAACCTCTTGACCATCTGTAACCCTTAGCATATAGTCTAGACTTAAGTTTGAACTATTTGTCTTATAATTTAGTTCGTAGCTTATAGATTAGTTTTAATGTTTTACCATGTTACTCATAGAGTTAAGCCTTAGAATTAGGATTTACATTTTAAGATTTTTGTGCCATAAAACTATGTTCTCAGGCTTAATTGCTAAGATTGGGAATATTATTTGCTACTATAATACAGCAATGGTAACACGAAAAAGTCATAATATTTATACTCATGCCGTAAGAACTTGAAAATAGTTTTGTGATAGATATGAAGGACGGATATTAAACTTCTTAGATAAGAATGAGTATTTTATCTTATATCATGCACAACTGCCGCGTGCTATATTTGTAAACATTTGCCTTGTCCCTGGCCGATATAAAAACAACAAAACCGCCAAATAAATAACGTCTTTGTTAGTCTTAAGCTAATACTTACTAGACAATAAAATTCATCATCACCTTTTATATTTTGTAGATATGATGCACGATTAAATAACACCACAACATTGTCGTAAAGTCCTAATCACATATGTATACGTTTACCACAAATGTTCTCATGCAATCCAAAAGAAAAGTATCTCTCTGTCTGACTCAGAACTCAATCTGTTATCACAAACTTCGGAAACTTAAATACAGCAGACATCACGTGCATTTCAAGTACAATTCACCTTAAACTTTTTAAAACAAATGATAACAATGTGCACAGTTGAAGAAATCAACACAAAGGATGATTATAAAAGTACATATGTATCTTTATCTGTCACATTGTATCTTTTAACAAAACAATAGAAAGAATGATAGAAAATTTACACTCTAGAAACAAGTGTTGTATTGGATTCGTCAGGGCTTATCTCGAAGTAGATACATCATCATTTTTGTTTGCATCCTTTTGAGATAACTTAAACGAAAAAGTATAGTCAAAAGCGTATCTTTAAAGTCATAAGGTGAAAATAAAGTGCTGTCGAGTGACTGGCCTAGGTTCAGTTTTAAATTAATCTTTTGGACAGGTGGAAACTTGGAAACAGTGTTAAGAAAAATATTTCTGTGATTATTGTGGACTTTTTGCGCACCATCCTTTTTTTTGCATTCAGGTGTGTGGAAAATTTATTTTTTATACGTATGTTCTTGGCCATGACTGTATACAATATTGATAAATAGATTTTTTTTTTGTTTTATTCATAATACCCGTCTGAAATGCAATAATTAAAGAACAATGATAATCGTTAACGCCATCAAAAGACCAAAATACGTGGTGATTAAAGTGATTAGCTACTTGTTAAAATATTAAATTTATTTCAATTTTATTTACTACATGATGATTAATTTAAAAAAATATGTGATAAGATCAAATTTATTTCAAGGTGTGATAAATAAGGAAGAGGAAGTTATATATGCACTACCTGCTGACTTTGTTTAAGTCTCCAAGTTGAAAACAATCTTAAGCATTTTATTAATCCAGTTAAAATGTGTTTGCTAAATTATATTATCAAGAAGGATGACTGATAACTTGATATAGTTTAATTAATCCGTGATTAATAATGACAAAAGCAGATACATTGTTCAGTAGAAAGATATATGTAATTTAAATATCAAATCTCTGTATATAAACTGCGCGGTGGCTCACCAAATGTAAATTACAATACGAAATAAAGTTATCCATCTATTATGGATAAACTATATTTCTTAAACTTAAATAATTTTAAAGTTTTATAAAACGGGGGAATATGATAAAATCTATAAGTTCTTAGGTTAGGTTAGGTAGGAGTGGCAGGTCGCAGATTGCAACCTCACTTAAAGCAGATAAGGACCTTTGTGTTACTACATGGATCTGTATCCGGAAATACTACCCGCAGAACCAGCCAAAGCTTGTTATGAAGCGCTGGAGGCTACCTATGTTTATGTCAGCCAGTTCACTTAGGTTGTGAAGGGAGCTGGCTCCTAAATATACTCTTCTTCAAGCTGAGAAGGCCGGACATGTACAAAAAAGGTGGAGAATCGTCTCCTTCTCCTCCTCGTCCATGCAGCTTTTGCAGAAATCGTTGTAAAGGAGGCCTAGCCTATAGGCATGTTTGCCACTGGTGCAGTATCCCGTAATAACACCGACTAGGGTGCTAATTAGCAATCTGTTCCATCTGATGAGACAGTGCGAACATTTCAGATCCAACAGGTGCTACCTGTTGTCCATCAATGATTGGCGATGTTGATCGCGTTTCTATGAAGGAGCAATTTGAAGCGGGCAGAGGCGTGCTTAAATTCCCCTTTTCCGGAAGAATTGGAAAAGTTGTGCACTCTCTGGCGAATTGATCAGTCATGCAATTGCCTGGAATGTATCTGTGCCCCGGCACCCATAAAAGGTGAATTTTGAAGGGCTCAGCCATCTCGTTAAGAGACAAGCGACAGATTCCAGGGATTTTATCGCGGCCTGACTATCAGTAAAAATTGTGATATCCCGAGTGGATAGTGCATTATACCTCAGCCACGATAGGGCTTTCTTGTTTGCCATTATCTCCAGTCAAGTTTGGAAGGGATAGTGGTAACGAAGTTTTTGTCAAATAGGAGTTGTTGAAGGGTGTATTCGGTGCTTTGCGGAAGAAATTCTAAATCGTTCAGAATGGTGGAGTGTCCAACCCGCAGGTTAGACCAATGGTGAAGTTCTTTGGTACATTAACTGCGCTGGCTGCCTCTTATTTACTGTAAATATCTAGAGGAAGCAGATGGAACAGAGGGTTTAGAGCCGCCGTGGGGGTGGTTCTGCGTGCTCCATTGATTCTTATACAAGCCGATCTTTGCACTTTACAAAGATAGTTAGTTAGTGGCCTTGTCCAAGGCTTTCCACCAGACAATTACACCGTATGTTAAGATTGATCTTACAACAAATACATAAAGCCAATGAGTTATGCGTGGTTGTAGGCCCCACCTACTTCCTATTGCCGTTTTGCAGCAGTACAGAGCAGTGGTGGCTTTCTTTACTCGCTCGAGGATGTAGGCTTCCAGCCGAGCTTTTTGTCGAGAATAAGACCCTGATACTGGGCTTTGTCTGAAAGTACCAGACTTGTACCGCACAGTTTAGGAAGGTCGAACCGGGGAAATTTTGTATTTCCTTGTAAAGAGAACTTATTCCGTTTTATGGGAGTTGACTCCTAGGCCACATTCTTTAGCCCATTTAGATAGCTTAGAGAGAGCATTCTGCAAGAGGTCTCTGAGCGTGTTACCTGAGACAGCCTAAGCAACATCGTCCACATATGCAATTACACCACAGCCTTCCTTTTCCAGTATTTATAGTAGCCCATTGACCACCAGGTTCCAAAGAAGAAGAGAGAGCACCTCCCCTTGAGTTGTGCTTTTGCTCACAAGTCTCCGAACTGAAGCATCGCCTAGTTAGAGGTGTAACAGACCTATTAATGTGCCAATGGAGGCTTCAATACCGAGACTTGAGAGTGCATTAGTAATTGCCCCTGGTTCAACGTTGTTAAAAGCTCCCTCTATGTCAAGGAAGACCACCAGAGTATATTCTTTGTAACCTAAGGATTTTTCAATGGTGCGTACAAGCGAATGCAGGGCCTTTTCAACCGATTCCTCTCTGTTATGCGCAACGCATGTTGAGAGGCCGACCGCCTGTTTGGATCAATGCTCTGGCGAATACATACATCTAGAGGTTTCTCCAGAGTTTTCGGCAGAAACGATGATAGACTAATAGGCCGTAGATCTTTGAGATGAAGCCGTTTTTACTTATTCCCATATGAATGAGGCGCTACAGTTTGGGGTGAACCTATGACCAATAACCCCTTCATTTATATCGGTTCTTACATAACTGCCTTCAGTTGCCCAGTTCGAGTTTCTAAAGGTCTCATTCTACTATTTGTGTGCGCCACCTAAGGCGAGCTTATCTTCTTCTGCGTTATTCCTCCGGGTTAGATTCGATATCTATTAGCCGGACCATTGCTGTCCATTTGCTCTACATATCCTAACCGTGTCGTTGGGGTGGAGATGTAAGTAGTGAGTAGTGTGTTCGCTCGTAACCCGACCTGTGTACGTTCGAGCCCGGCGGGGGAACAGCAAGAGCCACCGAAAATAAAGAAAGGAGAAACGAACTAAACCTGAGTTTCTCCAATCACTACACCTAAAAGAGGTTTCTGCCTAGGAGTACAATGGACCAAAACGAGTCTGAGTGCTTCTGGGATTTGGAAATTTCCTTTAAAGAAAAAAATCGTCGCAAAAGAATAAGTCAATGACGCTGTTGAGTTCTTTGTTGGATCCCTTTCGAAGCTTTTTAACTCGGGCACGAAGGACTATCTCTTTTGGTCCCTTTTGGTTAAAATCAACTCTGACAAGGTTTCCATTTCCATCTCTGCCGATTTTTTATCAGACTTTATAACCTCGGTAAGTTCTTGAAATAATTCCTGCATTTCATATTCTTCTCTTCTGGTGTCGTCAGGTCAAGATGTACTCATTTTATTTTTATGGTCACGCATATTGATCGACCCACGACAATATTCACAATAAGCAGCTCCTTAACAACCTTTAACAACCCAATTTGCATATGTTAAGTTATTGAATAAAGTTGACATATAGGTACAAATAAGCTCGACATGGTTTACTTAAGGGCAAATGTAAATGTAAATTAAATGTGACATCTGCTAATTGACGGTAAACATTTATATATTGACTCCATTTTCAATTAGAACATGTAATTTATGATGATTTTTAAAATCAATAATTCTGTCATTTGGTGCGTTCGCTTGCCGGCATTCTTTGACAAATTAAAGGGCTTAATGAAAAAGGCTACCACGGCAAAAGGCCGTGCGGTCTGATAGAATTTTTCTGACTTAAAATTCAGTCAAGCGCCTTGAATATAGTATTTTTTTTATAATTCACTAGCGCTAAAGGGAGGAAGGTATTCATACAGCGCTAGTGTTGGCGTAGAGATTTTAAAACTCAAATGGTATTAGGTTTCAGTTTTTTTTTGCTCCGAGGGTGGTGTCCAGAATAACTGGGAAGTATTTTTGGTACTGTTGCCATTGCTTACAGTATTTCTTTCGAACATCCCGATGTTATAAGTACGATCAACACTTTCAAGCCATATGACCACCCTACTGCCAGTGTAAGGCCTATGCAGTAGAGTTGACGTCAGCTTTTTTCGCAGTTGATCGAACCTGGAACCTTCAGCGTGACAAGCGATGATGCAACCACTGCACCACGGCAACCCCGAAGACTAATTTGTAGGCTGTCGACCACTTAGATGTCAGAACTTGTTGACCAGCGAGTACTACAATCTCGAATATGCTCATTAACATTAGTCAATGTCATGTGCTATTCAATATTTAACTGACACTAAACAATCAGAACTCGTCATCTTTTCGGATGTCAAACTCGATGTATATTTTGACAATTTCAGCAACGGTGTTGTTTTGACGCCTTCAAAAGTTTGAACATGTTCAAAATGTCGTTGGCATATGTCGTTTAATTTGTTTGAAATTTAAGGGTTTTAGCACTTGAGTTGCTGCTCATCCAGATTTTCCAAACTTAAACTGCAATATTACTGAGGATAGTTCTCTTGAAACCCCGCTTATTGCTAGAACTTCTGCTTTAAAGTTTAAACACACTGACGTAGTGGAAGTTCCACCGATATTTGTGTGACCTATTTGGCCCTTTTCTAAAAGTTGGATGCTTTGAGTCGTAGATCACTCTTTGTTGTCATTTCTTTAGTGTATAAGTTGAGTGGTAAGAGTAAAAGTATTGTTTCGATGATTGCTGTCGAGGTCGTTCTTATGGCGCTAGTTGAGCTGTTGCATGATAATCGTTAGATTTTTGTGAGTCTTTTAAGGTTTGTGGCTTTGCTGGTAGCAGGGTATAAAGTGAAATTTTATAAATCAGGTTTACCTACTTTAGAGAGCTATGTAGATATGGCATGCTTCGTCTTCCTGGCTTTATTGAAGTGTTACATTCCACCGGTAATTTTGAAGAAACCGAAACGAGTACGAGTACATGCATGAGTAAAACATGCACAAAGTTAGTGATTAAACTAAATGACTTTAACTACATATGTATGTATGTACATAGTATCATGACTCTCAATCAAAATGGTGTGCTTAAACAATATACCTACCGAATCTTAACAAAAATAAAAAATAAAAAATTAGCGCCACGCAGTCGTCTTGCGCAACTTATAACTGATATCTGTCGAACAACTGATTACATTGAATTTCACAAATAACTCATGTACGGGGCGCGTTTCATTCATTATTGTGACAGTTGATTCCCCGGCTATCAATCAATTAAATTGATCTTCGCAGTCAGATACATTATCAGTTGGTATCTGAAGTGCATCGATCTTCTGTGTGTCGTAACTTCTAAAGAATTTATCAATAACTTTCGAACTTTTACATCCGATATCGTTAAGATTTCGATGTTTTCCAGCGCCGCCACTTTAATCGATGATAACATTCAAGTACTTAGCAATGTGTCAAAGCTAAGAGTATAAGAATGTATGGCTTACATCTGATTACAGGTTAATTGGAACTTAATAACCACTTGAAATTTCACCACATTGTTCAGAGAATTTCCGGACACACGCTTCTATAATGCCAGTAAATGGCCATGAAGTGCCAGTACTTGTCACACCTATAGTTAAGGAAATCGAATTCAATGGGATAATAAATTTAAAATATATCTATGTCAGGTGGTATGGTTTACGCTTCAATTAATCTTAATCTATTTTCGGGACATGGGCGGATAAGTCATGCGTTAATAATTTGTATTTGCACACGGAACGTTTCCACACACAAAAAAATGCATCACCATTGAAATATGCCTAAATTTTTACCTAGAATTGGTCGGAATTGGATTCCAAAGTCATATCTCCAGGTGAATGAAAACTTTCCAAACTTATAGATATGACTTCACTCAGGTAATTTTGAGCATCACAATCTCAATTTCAATTTCAGTTCGATAAGTCAAAAATTTCGTATTGAAAATCCTGTAAAGTGGACAGAACCTAGATCAAATCTAGTTTCAAGTCTATAAACAATTACCTGTAATTGACTGGTCCGTTGTACTACAAAGTAGAGTCTTCCGTAGAAGGACGAGCAAGCACTTCAGTGGCGAAGAGCTTAAATTGTCAGAACTCACCACCTCAGTTCCGAAATTTTTCATCTGAGCTGAGAAAAGGCTGTCTACGTTAAAAGTTAAGTTAAGTTAAGCTAAGAACAGCTAAAATGTTGAGGTAGTGAAGGAGTTAATCTACCTCGGGGCAAATATAAACTCCACAAATGACACCCTAGTGGTGATTCGACAAAGGATAACCTTAGGCAACCGCTGTTACTTTCGGTTTGTTCAAACAACTAGGGTCCAAACTCCTAACTCGAAGGTCCAAAATCATGCTCTACAAAACCCTGATCTTGCCAGTCCTGCTTTATGGAGCTGAATGCTGGACGATAAGTAAGACAGCGGAGCAGATCTTGGGATCCTTTGAAAGAAAAATTCTACGTCGAATATTTGGTCCAGTCTGCGAGGAGGGTGAATGGATAACCGCGAACTCTACGAGCTGTACAAAGATAAGGATGTAGTCCGATAGGCAAAAATCCGTCGATTGCAAAGGCTTGGCCACATCGAGCGAATGGACGAGAATGCTCCAGCTAAGATGATCTTAGAATCCCAGCCACCTGGTTCACGAAGAAAAGAAAGACCGAACCTCCGGTTTGAAGATCAGGCAATCACGAACGCCAGAAACCTTGGTCTAGTAAACTGGAAGCAGCGTGCCCGGGACCGTGAAAGATGGAAAGCGGCACAAGTTCAGGCTCCGACCCTCCCAGGGTCGCTGGTCTGATAAATAAGTAAGTTAAAAAGTTTCGTCACCCTTTTCACAGGCCTCGCAGATAGTGGTGTTGTTTAAGCCTACCCCGCTTCCTAAACAAAGATAAATGGAAAAATGGACACCTTAAACTGAACTCTAAAATGGACTACAAAATTGGCCCTAAGAAAACCCTGAATTTATCAAGACACATGTCTACAAATTTCTTCAGCGATCTTGTTACCCTTAATGCCATCGTGATCATTTCATTGTGAGCAGCTAGTCAAGCAGCTCCAAATAAGTTTAGACTTTAGTCGGCTGGGTGTTTGACAGCTTTGCAGATAGTCATAGATTCAGGCGCCATATCCTTTAACCTGTAGATAGGCCAATGTAGTAGCGAGTTTCTGCTCTATCTATACAAATCAAGACCAGAATCATTAAGCAAGTTAATAGGGACAGCAGCTAAGCTACATACATACATATGTATGTAGGAATTCATTGGTGTTGCAGCTGTAAAGCTGAAAACTTTCGTTGTAGTTGTCCAGCGTTATCCTGAGACAGAAAACGTACATTTGTTGAAGGCTTTTTTACTTGACCATACTAAGGGGTAAGAAAGCTGTACTTACATATATGTAGAATTAGCTTTTACCCGCGGCTTCGCCCACCTATAATTTGCGAAGTAACACTTTAATAACCAAAAACAGTCTATACCGTGACCCGAGGTACAGCCACTCTGTGTGCAAAATTTGAAATTGATTGGTTTCGTAGTTTTCGTGTTACAGAGGAACAAACAAAGGAGTAGGAAGGTTAGTAGCACTGAATGTAGGATAGGATGTAAAAAGAGACAAATAGATGCAGTCGGAAGGATGTGCGTCAGCCTTGTGATTCCCATATCACTTCCATAAGAGAGAGAAGTTAGAAAAAGTGATGCAAGCAACCATTCGAAATTAAATATTGATAGTGAAGTAAGATCTAATAAATAAGTACTTGAAGAAACCAACTGTAAGTGCTGACTAACTCTAGCTTGGTTTCATAAAAGAAAAAAACCCCTCAACAGATTTCCCCAAATATGGTCCAAGTTGTGAATCAACTTTCGGATGAGCTGTCGAATTTGCAAAACGGTACTGTGGCCATAGTCAATATTTGAGTTCAGGTTTGATAAGACGTACAAATTTGGCGTTGACTTAAATTAACCTAAACCAATAAGCCTCTGTCAGGCGGAGTGTGTTCCGAAATAGCATATTACTAGACGTGTGTGATTTTTAAATATTTACCTACGAACGATAGGTACGCGAATAAAGGAAACAGATCTTAAGTCATCTGTCATTGTTGCAATCATTTGTGCGAATTTAAATTTGCATTTTATTTGAACATAATTTAATCTTTTCGAACTTTCACTTTTCAATAATGGAAGCGTTTGATTTTACATTTTTTTTTTTTTTCTCCAGAATTCTTAAACTCAAATGAAGTAAGTGATGCATTCAATGAATATTACTTTTACATTGTACGGGTGCTAGAAAGGTGTGTTCTCTGTGGAAAAAACGTGAGAAATTACTTCACGTGAACTTAAGGGGTTTTCACCGAGTGTTGTGAAATTAAATACTGTACCGATAGACAATATTGTGGTTTTACCGATTAACTTTGTTTCATGCGTATTTTTAGAACTATCCTATTTTATTTCCTGTGTAAAAGTCTGACCAATTATAAATAAAATAATTGTATAAATTAAGCGCACGTGTTGAAAAGAAGCTTAGTTTAGGTTAATTGGCGATTCCACCGAGGTTGTAAATTAATAAAGAGTTACATTCATCATGAACCGCTGCGCAAATGTTCTTCGCAAATGACAGTCGTTGAATGTTATTAGCGTGCTCACTATTGAATCGTTAAGTTGGAGTATAGTTGGGGAATAGCTTATACTTTCACATCGCAAGAATCTCTGGATCATTAATTAGGAAACCTGTCTTGTATCTAACAACATTTTAAGTTGTTCATATACACTAAAGCGTGCAAGTGATCAGAAGATATGGTAAAACTATTTGTTTGCTTTTAATGACGCTACTGTCCAAACTGAAGTTGAGCCTTAACACAGAAGCGTCTCCAACCAGTTCAATCTTCAAATAACTGCATCCAGTTTCGCACGTCAAGTTGGTTGAAGTCACTTTCCACTTGCGGTCTTCCTCTACTGCGCCATCTCTCGGGGGTGAATTCAAACACTCTCCTCCTGGTGTGTATCCGCTGTAATTATCTCACCCATCTTAGTCGTTATTTTTGGACTTTTCTGACAAGGTCGATGCTAATGAACAGCCTTTGCAGTTTATATTATACTAGCTTTTACCCGCGGCTTCGCCCACCTATAATTTGCGAAGTTACACTTTAATAACCATAACCATAGGCCTATACTGTGACCCGAGCTTCAGCCACTATGTGTGCAAAATTTGAAGTTGATTGGTTCCGTAGTTTTCGTGTTACAGAGGAACAAACAAACAAACGGACAACGTTTCATTTTTATAATATGAGTAGGATTATTATATTATTGGCTAGGCTCTGCCGCATATTGCATTGTGAACTAAAAGATCTATTTTGCCTGCAGCCAGATAGACAAGGAGATCCTCTATCTTCCTAATGAAGTTGAGGATATTTCCAGTCTAGGCATTACGAATATTCTCCGGTGGAGAAAGCGTTTCTTGACTCTGCAGACAACCACGCACTCACATAGTACGTGTTCGGCTGATTCGTCTTCCCCTAAGCAGAATCTGCATTCAGATTCCTGAACCATATTTAGTTCATGTAAGTGATTTCTGAGACTGCAGTGACCGTTGAGGAAGACGATATCGTCCCTTTTATGGTTGAAAATATTTTCAGTGGTTTTGTTCAGGGGTCGGATGGCCCTTTTAGACTGTCTGAGTCCCTGAGTGTTGTTCCCAGCTGTTCAGACTCATTCTGAACGCGGAAGTAGGAATGCCGCAGAAGGGTTCGGCACCTATGTATCTTTCTGAAGAACCTTTCTTGGTCTGCAATTTCATTGCCTTCAATTCCTCTGTGTCCTGGTACCCACCAGAGCTTGACTTTATTTCGCTTTGAGAGGTCTTGGAGAGTATTGAAGCAGCCTAGAACGGCATTTGAGTTAAAGTAATGGGAACTCAGCTATCGGTGAATATATTGATGGCTAACCCCTTTATGCTGAAGTCGAGAATAATAGTGGCGCGGGTGTCGATGGCATGTAATTCCGCCTGAAAAGGCACATTCCGAGTGCCTTTGAGACTTTGTGATTAGGGCGATAGATACCGGAACCAACACCGAAGTCCATCTTTGAACCATCAGTATGCTACACTAGTCCTTATATGTTCAGCAACGGGTCTTCGGTATCCCAGTGCAGTAAGTCGTTGTACATCTTCCTCCTCTCTCCACCTTTACAGATAGGACCGCAGATCACTAGAAGGATTTTTCCCTCAAAAAACCGTGGGAATCCTCATCCATTCTTGACAACTCTTGATCTTGCTACTCAATTCCTTTTTAGTCCTAAAGGAACAGCGATTGAATGAGTTAATAGCAAAGCTTAGGTAGATAAAGTCCTTAACTATCTCAAAGTTTTATGTGTCAGAATGCAAGTATTGAAAGCTTTGAAGAAATTCATCCAACAAATTAAGATATTATTCCATAAATTCTCTTTGGAGAATTAAAAGTTTCCCTCAGTTGGTTCAGTAGTGTAGGGACTTTGTAGTTAAAACTCAGTTCATAATCTCATAATATCCTAGATGTTTGTTTGTTTGATTTTTACTCGAAGTTGTGTACACGGGTATTATTTGCTAACACGCGACGATAGTAATTTAGCGTGTGGCGCATTGCAATTGGAAACAAACATAAGATGCTTGTGACCTTCTTAGGGTGTCTTCAAATACAAGATTTTCTTAATTAAAACCTGAACAAATTGGAACCGATATTTTTGTTTAATCCAATGACAAATATTCAAACCAATTAACAATTTTACCCTATCATTGTTTACCAAAATAAAAAAAATTAAAATTATGGGCCACCATGGTGTAGGTAGGGTCTTGAATTTGTTCTTTTAATTTGTATACCTTATTGATAAATTCAAATTGGATTAAACATCAAATCAGCCAAGTTATATCAAACAAGATACTTTAAGTAAAAGCCGCCTTTTTTATTTGTGTTTGTCAAGTGCAAACAAGTAATTTCGAAATTTATATTTACTTTCTAATGATCTATTGTCAATTGATTAAAAAAGACTTAAATGAAGTATAATTGGTTTTAAATATTGAAAAACAAAAATCCCATGATTGAAAAATCACATGCAGATTAAATACCCAAAAAAAAAAATTGGATCTCATGATGAAAGTAAACTAAATAGAGAACAGGTTATAATGGTCGGTTTTAACCGGAAACTGAAACTATTTGTACAGAGAGTTGGGTGCTCCCCCTTAATTAGTAAAAACATTTGTTCATCACAAGCCCACGTGAGTCTGGGGTTCCGAACTGATTATGGGGGAATGCACTGGTGAATTCAAGTCAAATTGAGATAATTTTAACTCCATTGTAATTCTTCGATTGTTAATAAGGTTCTTATAATGAAGTAGCAAATCAGAGTTAAAATTAATATCGGCTAAATACTAGCTAGCACTTAAAACTAAAACTAAAAAGTAAGAAATAAAAATAATTTAACAATAGGTGGTGGGGTAACTACATAGCGGATGTACTCGCCAGAGAGGGTACAACTCTACCAATTGTTCCGGAAAAGGGGAATTTAAGCATGCCTCTCGCCACCTGCAAATTGCTACTTAATAGAAACGCGATCAACATCACCCATCACAGATAGATAGCAGGTAGTACCTGCCTCATAACCAAGCAGATTTGGCCAAAGCTGGATCTCGAACGCTCTCACTGTCTTATCAGACGGAAAAGATTGCTAATTAACACATTAGTGGGTGTCATAATGGGACACTGCACCATCGGTTAGCATGTCCTCCTTTACAACGACTTCTGCAGAAGCTGCATGGGCGAAGAGGAGGAGGAGACGATTCGCCACCTTTTCTGTACATATCCGGCCCTCTCAGCTCGAAGAAGAGCAACATAGGAGCCAGCTTCTTTAACAACCTAAGTGAACTGGCTGACATCAATATAGGTAGCCTTCAGCGCTTCATAACAAGCTCCGGCTGGTTTTGCGAGACGTATTTCTGGTGAAGTACAGATCCTAATGGTAACACAAAGGACCTTATCTGTTTTAAGTTAGGCTGCGTCTGCAGCTTGACACTCCTACCTAAGTGGTGGGGTGGTCAATAGGGAGATAAGGGACTGTAAAGCACGTTTCTCAGTGTGGATCTAAATTGATCAGTTTCAAACGATCCAAGATCCGATTGGTTGATGGTGTCGACCCAAGGACAACCGTGTAAGGCAAAACGAATGAACCTGCGGTGGACGACTTTCTCAGGGCCTTGCTGTGACTAATATAAGAAGTGGAACTCTTGGCAGTCTTTTATGTTTGTGAAATTAAAAGATCGGCAGTTTCTTCAACTTAGTTTTTAATTCAAAGTATTTAAGGTTAACAAAAAGAAAGTTATTGTGCTCGGCATGCTGCTCGTAGATAAAGTGACAGAAGAACAAAACCGTCAAAACCATGCCGGCTGTCATTTCCGTCATGGTGGCAGCAATGTCACTTCTCGGTTACAAGATGTATATGTAACACTCTTCCGTCCATGGATGAAACTACTTGGAACCATTGAGCCTTGTTGCGAATCCTCTCAGATCGTCGAACTTCGGGCTGATTATGTGTTGAATCCGGAAATGTTGGAATTGGTGTTTCGGCGGTTATGTCAGGAACTGTATCTGTATTCCAATCGGTAAGGGTCTGATCTACCGGTCTGCTCTATCGATCTATGATGAACATCTTGGCCGGCTTCAGACTCGATGACAACCGAAACTAGACCCTTTACTTCCGATATATGGCCAGGTACCCCTCTAGGTCTTGCTGCATAATTCCGATACCAAACTGGTTCACCGCTATCGTAGTTGTTGGCAGGCATAACACTGCTTTATTGTCTGTTCGATGTTGCTATTAGTTTTCGATAACCAGACGTAGCTCCTGGACAAAGCTTTCATACGGACGGACAGTTTGCATGAAGTGCTACAAGAAGTTTTATTCGATGAATTTTCTTCGTCGAGCTAGAAGGCTTACGTAATAGTGGGCTTCAGGATCTTCTGAAATTAGGTTATAACTAACCAGTCTCTCTAGACTTTCTTACTTAGACTTACAATTCTGGCCTTCCCCTTTATCTTTTTTTAAACTCAAATCTAATATGCGCCTATGAATACGTGATCAATACATCAATACATATATAATAAAACAGTAGAACCCGGTGTGTTTGTACATTGAAGAAAAAGTAATAAAAAAGAAAGGGGGTGACTAAAATAAGTAAAAGAACACAAATTAGCGATTTTTAGAATTCTTGTCTGTCTGTCTGTTTGTTTGTTTGCGCACATCTCCGAAGTCGGAAAAAAAGATATCGTCATTTAAAGATTTTCAACGCGTGCGAAGCCGCAGGTGGACTGCTAGTAATAAATAAATGTTTAAATCTTTGTTACTCTCCGATTTCTTAACAAACGAAATTGATCTACTAGCCAAAGAAGTTGCACTTAAAAAAAAATGTAGAAAATTTAGAGATTAGGTTATTTTTCTAACCTCGTTTTTGAAAGAATTGTGCCAAATTACAAGTCAAATTCAAGACAGAAGGATTTAATTGGTATCCTTATTTATTTGAGTCAAATTACGTACTTTCTCTCTAGCAAGTCAATCGTCTGAGAGAACACCGTGTAAGATACAAAACTGAGCATCTTGATATGGGGTCCTCTAATGGCGTTTAATTAATTCAGTTTAGTTACTTTTTTTGGCCAATCCTTAAATCAATACAATAATGTAATAGTGGCATTGAACTTTTATAAATTTTGTTGATTAATTCCGAACGCACAAATAAATACATATAACTGTGGGAGGTAATCCTGAAAATTAATTCTATAGGCGGATCTTGCATTCTAAAAAGGGAATCAATGTACGTATTTCATTTATTCGTGTCGTAGAATCTTAGTTAGTTAGTCGTATCCTTTCGGTAAAAGAATTTATTTGAAAACGGACCCATTTTAATTTAATTGAAAATAACATTGAAAGCGCTCCAATTGGAATTAAATTGAAAGCTTAAGAGTGACGCGGTACAAAAGTGTTTTGTCAGTCAAAGATACCTTAATTTTATTCTACCGTGGATACATTTATAATTTTTTTAATGCTTTCGTAAACATTTTTCTCTTTTTCTTTAAGTGGTATTATGTTTGGTTTGCATTTGCATCGTAATTTCGCCATTATAGGCATTTTAATGTGCTTAATCATTTCTTTTCCACTATAAAATAGAAGTGCATTCGTAGTACTGTCAGCTCTTAGATGTAATTTGCAAAAACAGGTAACATAGTATAAAGTAACACGTGCCAAACCCATATACAATATGTACATATATCTGTATTTGATTTATTGAAATTAGTATGAAAATTTATTGTCATGGATTTAAACTAATAAACTAACACGTCTTATAAATCGTTTTCCGTTCAGTTTTAAAAATGTCACAATGAATTATTTAGTTTGCAAGATAGTAAGTTAGGTTATTTTATTAATTTATAATTAGTGAGATCGCGATAGCGATCTTTCTTTCTTTATATAATTGGTGAAATTTTTTTTTTTAAGCCGCAGCATAGTATTCTGTGCGGAAAGTTGCTATTAACGACCACGATGTAATGGAAGCGAATAGTTCGCGATCAGATTGAGTGGGTAGAGAACAGAAAGCAGGTGTTAAATAAGTAGCTACTTTTTGATGGATTCTGGACACTTTAAGATTACATGTTGGAGTCCAAGATGACAAATTAATTAATAGTCACTTCTCCATCATGCCAAGCAATTTCTAGTGCCTACATTCTATGAAGTAGCTCCTGCTTGTCTTAAGGCGCGCAGCCTAACTCATTTTAACGTGCTTCCGATCCGTGAAAAATGTTTTCTTGAGACTTCCATTCTCTATGATTCCGGGTCAGTTTAAAGTGCCGTGGTATGCTCGCTTTGTTTTTTTTTTTTTTTAGTTTATACTCCTCTTGAGAGAGCAGGGCCCCTGCAGAGCTTTTCTAGAAGACTCGGTTCAGTGCCGCCGTTTTAGAGCATTTCAAATGTTTTTGGCTTTAAGTTAGAAGAGCATTGAGCTTTTCACAGTGTTTTTTGGTAGCCCTCGTCGTCCAGTCCAGGGCCATATTAATGATGCTGTCGACGGATTTTCTGAAGTTGTGGCCTATCCACATCCATTTTCTTCTTTTAATTTGGCGAGGTTTGGGTTTTGTTTTTTTTTTTTTTTAATTCTCAGGGATTTTCGTTATCGTTCATATGATCCAGCAACGGTTTCCTAGGTTAAGTCTTCGTCGAATCTCCCTTGAGGTAGAGTTTAAGTTTACTCTTAAACTACTTTGAAGTTACTCTTTTCACCAGTGACGTTCTGTCCTTATTTATTCCAAGGCCAACTTGTTTTGATTGCCGTTAAGACTGACGGCACGCTGAAAGCGACTAATAATATCCATATCGTCTGCGTATCCCAGCAGCCAGACAGATTTGTTGGAGATAGTGCATTCAGTGTTAATATCCGTCCTGCGCACTATCTGTTTCAACATGAGATTAAGGAAATCATATCACAACGCGTCTTCTTGTCGAAATCCGGTACATGTTTTAAAAAGTTCAAAATAGATCTATGCGTGTTTTCCAGCGTCACGGGGTCCTGAATCCAGCCATCGCCCTGTAGAGCTTAAGACGACAAATGCTATTATATACAGTTTTGAAGTCAATGAAAAGGTGGCCTTGAGTCAATAAGCCAGAATTATTAGAATTATTTAGGTCGTTTAACACTTACGTCAATAACTATGCACCCTGGGGTAAGTGAACTCTTACCCTTGATGGAGCAGATGGAAGATACATATTGAGATAAGAAAGCCATTTGTTTGCTAAAGTGAGGTTTTTGCTTACCGACTATCCAGCCAAGGATGCGCCCGATGTCTATTTTGACGTTTAATCCGCTCAACCTTCCAGACAGGTTACCATATGTATAACTGCCTACGACTGTCATTCAATAACCAATAAAAGGAACTCCACAGTCTTCCCATGTTGCATCATCTTGCATTCAAAATGCTCCTATCAAGGCTGTTTAGAATCAGGTTTCAAATGACGATATCATCATTCCAACCATAATCCGTCAGCTTTCTCTCAAACAAATAGAAAGATATGTGATTATAATTTATTCAAATAAAACATGGCAAACTCGAACTATAATCTGCCCACAACCAATCTATAGTATCTCATGAAGTCTTGATAAATAATATGCAATTTTTTTTTTTTTTTTTTTTAACTCTTGACCCG
The DNA here is from genome assembly GCA_951813785.1 of Criorhina ranunculi. Lineage (NCBI taxonomy): Eukaryota > Metazoa > Arthropoda > Insecta > Diptera > Syrphidae > Criorhina > Criorhina ranunculi. Next base: position 9,649,220 of record OX638381.1, read on the forward strand.
TAATGACCCAATTTACGTAGAGACCCCAAACCATTTTTGGAAATCAAACCCCACATTAACTCCGATTACGTTCACGGCATTTATGGTTATTTTTGGAAATATCACTTATGATTCCTTCCGCTTTCAGTTTCCTTGATTCACATACCAAAATACGTTATATTAAGTGAATAAATTATAAATTTGTATTTAAAAACTCACAAATATACGTCAGAGAATCAATTGTGTAACATAGCAACCAACCCATAAAATTCCCAAAAGAGGATTACAAATTAAGGAGGTTCCAATAAATTTATAAAAAGGATCGTAAGAGGTGTATAAGCTGATGAATTATGATGCCAAAAAATTTAAATTTAGAACTTGTGCAGCTTTTTGTGAGGTCTGAGAACTCTGATTTATCAGATTGGAAATACCAAAAGCGGTAGATAGATACAGATACTGGTACAACAAAGTGCATGTATCTACTCGTATTTGCCTATCAATCTTTTGTATCATGTCGCATTCTATGATAGTAGAACAAGTATTATGATGCGTTAAAAATGTCTCAACTATCATAAACAAACCAATATGTGGTTGTGTAGGGTGGGGGATGAAGCTTATAACCTTTTTTTTTTGCGCGATTGTGTTGTTAATGTGATTTTAGTTCGTTGGGTAGTATTGGTGTTTTGCGCGTAGCGATCAGATGGAAATTAAATTCTCCTTCGTTCATTGATGCTGATTATAAATGAGACTCACGCCCAACTCGTTGGTTGTTTTATGCATTTAACCGTCGTCGCGTAAGGATCTTAAGTTCTTCTTTGTCGCGGTGTGTCCATTGAATTAAAGTGAAGTGAAAAAATTTAAATTATAATCGTTGGTAGAGAATTTTAAGAAAAATAAGAAAAAGTTCAAGTATTATACAAGTGAAATTGTAAATTGCTGTTCAGATTGTTTTTGTTTTGGACTTCCACTTTAATACCACGTGAGTCTCGCTTACGAGTATTTTTTTTATTTTTTTGTTCATGAATAATTTAATAATTTTTGTCTGCTGTTTTTGTGGTCTGTTGGCATGGATTTAAAGATCACATGACGATCAAATGATACCTGAATATACAAATAGGAACGTAGATGAATCTTGTGACCCTAAAAAAAAACAAAGACTGTTGTCATTCAGTCAGATGAAGTTAATTGTTTGAATTTGAAATTTTGTTTTGGAATTTCTTTCCTGTGCCGGTTTGTTAAGAAGATTAGACTATTTTGTCTTGTGATGATTTTTGCATAATTTATTTATTTATTATTTGATGTGACATTTTTTGTTGGTGTGTATAAGATATGCAAGATGACGACATTACTGAGTGAACTGCTGAATACCAGAAAGGATTACGATTTAGTTTTGGTGTTTTCCCAACCTTGAACTGTATTTTTTTTATGACAATATTTGCAAAGGGAACTATATATGGTTACATCAACTTTTATTAAGAGTTCCAGTTTCAACTGGACTAAGCCGGTTTTCTTATTGTTATGTAGGCGGAAATTATTACAATTCATCTGAATATATGTCATAATTTACAATAGGTATGCATTCTTTAACGTTTTATTAGCTTTTTATTTTGTTTTTATTTAAATGGTGTGGATATTACCGTAGAATCGTGGGTACGACTAAATGTTATATTTAATTGCTTTTTTTTTGTATGCAATAAATTATAAATTACCTGCTATAAATGAGGTTTTAATGAGTGACATTAGTTAAATGTTGTTGTCCGCTTTTCGGTTTAATGACGATAGTAAAAGATAGATAGTATGTAAGTACAAGCCACCTTTAAAAATCAAATTTTCAATGGAATGCCAATTTTTCGGATTTTTTTCTTTTTGGTTTCCATACACATTTATATATATCAGAGCGGAAAAGTAATGAAAAACTGTGTTACATTTAATACAGTTTTGACATTTTCTTGCAATAAAATTCTTAAAGGCTAGCGGACTTCGCCTCGCTAGAATCGGATCTCAATCCAAATTTATAAGCCCATTTACCTTCCGTGGTTTATAGACCAGTTGGAGCTCAACTCATGAGAACACCAAGCAAAGCTTTCAAAGTGAAACTCAACAAAAGTTCATCAACTTCTCACACACTAAGTAAGCGTGATACTATGCTTCCTATGAACTTCCTCTTTGGACACTGCTCACTCAACTATCGTCTTATGACATGAGTCCCTCGGATAAACACCGATTTTGTTTAGTAGACTGCTGAGCAAGTTTTGTTTGTGCGGGTAGCCCTTCAAAAATACTAGGGATACATTTTACCATACTCAACCATTTATCCATAAGCATGATCTCAAAGTTCCTCTATGACCTCGATCTTACTCAAGATCACAACATTTTCTAGTTCTAGGAAAAATTTACTTGGCACAAGAGTTCTTTTTGGTCGCAGGGATTTTCTGGTGTCTAACAGGATAGGTAATAGGTCAAGGTGCTTCTTAGGATATATCCGAGAAGATAAGATATTGATAGCGTACAAATATCGAAAACCATATTCTCCAAACTAATTAACACTCGATCGTTTTAGCTTGCCTATGATCTAGACAGCTTCTTCACATTTGAATCCGTTAGAAGAAGAATATTAAACAATTTACCCACGTACTTAGTCTGAAGTCGTTTCACTGTCAATTTTTATGGATTGGTTTAACACTTAAGACTGAGTTGGACCCAGAGTCTTCACTATTCACTTCCTATTCAACTTCCCAAATCAGTTAAAGGTTTTTTAAGCCGAAATTATAGGTGTTCGTCAAGGTGCTACTCGGCTAACAGCTTGAAGGTACTAGTGGCCTGCATTTAGGGTATTGAAAAACTGTTTGCTGGGGACCATTCTGGACTTCTATTGGTAGAAGTCGAAAGCTTGTAACCATTCATGTATCTTCATCATGTATTAAGTTTTGTATTCTTTGCTACCTTACGCCCTTGGGGTCGAATAAAAGTATTGTCACTCTGAATGAGCACAAAACATATTTAAAAAACAAAAAATCGATTTTGGGAAATCCAGTGACACTTTTTCAGTTTTCTTATACGACGTTCGGTAGAAAAAGAAAAAAAAATCCCTAACCAAGATATGAGTCTTTGATGACGCGAATAAATTCCTTGAATTGATCAAAGCTGTCTACTTTCTACAAGATCTGTGAGAACTTGTCTTTGTTTTTTTTTTTTTTTCTTGCAAGTGCTGTTATAAATATCGATTGTATACAACGTATAGTAGAACAATTTCATCTAAATCAGACGTCAACAGACAACATTTCTGGTTCTTATCAAATCTAAATATGTAAGTTGATCAACAACTTTTTTTTTGTTAACGTACAAATTTCGGACAATAAGTTAAAGTTAGAAAAAAAAATACATGTTTACAAATTGAACAATTTATTAATTTCAAAATATTAAGTGCATTCGATTGGAATCATGAGAATTACAGTAGAATGGTCATCAAAGCCACTAAATATAAGTCGGATTTCCTGAACTCCGCACAATAAAATCTTTAGGCTATAACAATGGGCCTACTTTTGATCTACTAATTCACCATTCTCTAACCAAATCATGGCCAATTACTAAAACAGCAAAAGATTGTTTTTTTTTTTGTAACTCAAAGCATTAATCTCCCTAATAGTTCAGGGTAGGCTCCCAGTCTTTCGTCGTCATTTATTTATTCCCAGTTCGCAAATCCATTATTTTTTTTTAAGAACACCATTTAATTATGTGCTTAAGACAGACATTTACTTTTCACCAACGTTAATTACAGGTCACCTAATTGTCATGCATTAGAGTAACAAAACAAAAAAAAAACAAAAAAAACCCCCCGAGCTAACCACGCATTACATTGCTTTAATTTGGAAAAATCTACAAGCACGTCATTGATTTAATTAAGAAAAGTACCAGTATCAGGAAAACAAGTTTTTCATTTACCATGTGAATCACCATTGTGGATGATAACATGCTTTTCCTTTTTCCATAACTAGATGCATAAACTTGTTTTTATATATATTTTCTTAAGAAAAAAAAAAAGAAATATATAAAAAAAATTCCCCCACCACTGTCTACACGATTCAAAAGTCATTTACATATTATTCTTCTAGTATTGTACATATGTTCCTATATGCACATGTTTTAAATTGAATTTTATTTTTTTTTAATGCTTTTACTGGTTTCATAAAATAAAAAAAAACTTGTGTTTTAAAAATTCTCTAGAACAACTATGATGTAATTATTTTTAACAATTACTCGTATCTTGTAAACTTTAAAAATACATGCTTGTATTCCCAACCAGTCTAGATTCTAATTAATAAATCTGTACTGTGGTTATTCCAAAACTTGTACTCACGCAATACGACATACGGACTAAAAACATAAGAAAATCCTCCTTTTCGTTTTTAGTGACCATTTCCATAAACTTATTCTCGAATGTGGCTTAGTTTTCAGCTATTTCATCATAAGATCTCAACCATGCTTTTCATTATATCACGTGCAGTTTTTTTTTAAAAGTATCCCTACGGAATATATAATTACATAGATTAACATCAGCGTGACTTAGTTAAATAACTCCAATTAACGTTTAAATTCAAAACAAAATCCCCTCAATGTCAAGTCGAAATCGTTTTAAAGTACACCGAACTCGGTGGAAAAAAATGAATCAAAATTGTACAGGATGAATCAATTGTAGTTAAAAATTCATAAAGCATTCTTACGGATTTATTTCCGATCAACGATCATTTTATTTTATTTTTTTGTTTTAGTACAATGATAAGGTTATTTAAACGGCGACAGGCTGTAGCTGGTTTTCCGCTCTGACTGAGGTAATTTTTTATTTTATTTTTTTTGCTCAACAGTTTTCTTTGAATGAAACTCTCAGTTGATGTTAGTAGTCTCGTTGTAGTCAGTTAAGAGGTTGGTTGTCAGCTAGCTAGAGATTATTAGTGGGGTAGTACCTGGTTAATAGCTTTCTCTGGTTAATTTTATGTGCAGTATTCTTGAAATTGGAACGGAAATATCGGATTAATTTGTTTAAGTGAGTTTAATTTTTATTTTTGATTTAAATATATAATGTGTCCTTTGTGAAACAGTTGTCTCTGGCTTTTTGTCAAATCAGAGTTTGAGAATATTTCAAACAATACAGTGATAACAAAAGTCTCTTAAATGTGTGAGAATCAACGAGAAGGCATTTTTTAAAATTATTTTTCAAATTAAGTGCTTTGTTTGCTCTAAACAGGTCCTCGACCAGTAAATAGTCGTTGCCTGAAACAACACAATATCCCATCTTCTTTGTTCACGTTGCTGCTGGTCCGTCATGGCAGGCTTTCTCAGCAAGAGTTAGGTTCTTAAAACGGAGGTTCGATGTTTTTGCTTATATGGAACCTATAGAACCGTCTTTTGAACATTTTGAATCTACAAGAGCTTGCAGAGAGTATGAGATGATGTTATTGTCACTGGTAGCCAGTAGCTGACGTGGCTGTGCATAGGCGGTCAATATTAAATTTCCTTTTTTAGAGTGGGCCGTAGCTTCTTTTTATTTGACAGTCAGGCTCTGAAAAGTTCCATAATCAAAAAATGGTTGAAGTCAACATTTGCCCACTAGAAAGTTAACACATTAATAATGTTGATTAAAGGACACAAAGGTTAAAAAATTGCCAGCACTGCGAGTGAATCTTTCAAAAAGAATTCTGGTTCACAACTCATGAGTCTTACGAAATGTCTGAGCACCATCTTTATGGCTCTAGAATCTCTTTGTAAGCGAACATATAAAGGAATCATATTTCAACGCACTTAAGTTCCTGGTGATCCTGTACTCAGAAGTAGTTACAACGTTGCTGATTTTCATTTCCAGGAGCAAACACTATGTGTAGTTTGTAAACCATTGTTAATTCGGTGGCATAAACGCGTTTTGTTGTTTTCTGTTAACAACAATATCCATTAAGGTAATGCCAAATTGACGGTTTGCATAATGGACTAGAAGTCCCGACAACCAAGTCTTCAAATGTCGTTTTTAAACGCCGAAATTTAAAATACCATTGAGTCACTTAAAGGCATTGACACAGGAAGAGCATGCATGAAAACTAATCAACAAGATTATTGGAAACAATTTTCACTAAAGCTAGTTACGCCGCCTTCTATATAATCTGTATCGAGAAATCTTTATGTTATCTCCTTTGAGTTACATTGAAAGGGAGTTCTGTTGATATCAACTTTGAAAGTTTTGTGATTAGAATCGCGGTTTTCTTTTAACTATATTCAGGTACCGATTCCAAGAATTGTATTCGTCAAACTTCCTGTGTTTCATTGAAGACATTTTACATTTATTTTGACACAAGATGTACAATAGAGAGTGAAATATTTCATGAGGTTGAACAACTCACATTCTTTGTCAATCTCAACACATTCCCTAAAGTAACAAGTCCTTGCTATATCTTCGAAAGTCTGCATTTTCTTAAACAATTTTATACGGTATTACCATGACTCGTGATGCCCACGTGATGCTAAGTGTGTAGAGTTTCTGGCCACACCATTGACTGCAATATATTTACAACAACGTAGAAAGGACTACCGTAGAATCAGTCGATAAAGATTTATTGTCACTAAACAATGACTAAACAATAATCTTGAACTTGACGACAATCAATCCAATAACCATGTTTAACTGCGTTAATAGATTTAAAAAAGATATACACAACCGTCATCATCACCCACATAAATTATTGATACCATCTTTAGCAAGCCCCGAATATGATTCTAATAAAACGTTCAATTGTCTATCGCACCAATTTTTTAACTTGATTGCATCTATTTCTAGGTTTTTTTTTATTTTTTTTCTTTATCTGATTTATTTATGGCTGCGCTACTCGTGGACAAATGTCTTAAATTAAACTATAAACAGTATTTGCACTTTCTCAGCGCCTTAAATTTGTCAACAAACAATTTATATATATATGAGCAAAATTTATTCATAAAATTTACGATATTTCAATGATCGATTGTTTTTGTTTCACGCTGAAAGCAGTATAGTAATCATTTTTTTTTTTAATCTTAAATTTTTTATTATTTCCTAAGAAAATAAAAATCGTATAGTGTATCAAAGATTATGTGAAAAAATATTTATGATTACATACGTCACTATGATTTTGTTTTACAAGGTGAACTTTATTTTTTTTCTTGCATTCTGTTTTGAGTTTTGGTTGTAACCAGGTGGAACTGATAAACGTGCTTAAGTTGATAAAATTTTTGAAAAAAATAACTTGAACTTGAATTTAAAGAAAAATATCTTATTTTAAGTGGAAACTTAAATAAAAATTTGTGTACGTGAAAGAATTGATTTCCTAATTTTAAGTGTTTTTTTTTTAGAATAAAATTGTTAGCTTTGTGTTAACAACAATTATCTATGTTATTTGATCGTTGATTCTTTGAAAATATTTGCATAAAGCCATGCGTTCACTGGTGACTTTTTGTCATGCAACTGTCAACGTGATCATTTTGCGTCGTATAAGGCGCTCACCTCTGCAAGAAATTGTAAACTTCAGTGATTATCCAATCAATATTTAAAGATCCTTATTATAGCCTTTTGGATCACTGCTTATTCACGCATTTTTGAATGTTTTTTAACAAATTCCACTTCAGACTGCACCTTCATTTGGAAGGTGAATATATTTTTAAAAACCGGTCCAACAGAAATTTGGATTTTTGCTGAGCAAAATCATCCCACTGTTACCTCAATTTCTCGTAGAATATCCGCCAAGCATTTCGTCCAAAAGGGAACTTCAGCTTGTGAATTCAGGCTGCGAGTGCCCACATCCTGCTGCTCTGCATTTCTTTCTTTCCTTCACTTCGAAGCCTCAGGCAGAGTGGTCAATAAATCGTCATGTGTTTTCCATCTTCAATAGTTTTTAGTTAAATACGAATTCAGCTCCTCATGTTTTAGATAGATATATGTTTCGATGTAAGGTTTAACTTTGTGCATCCATTTGTCTCTGTCATAGAGATCCCATCTTTATTGCTATCATTTTAAGTTGCCACTTTTGGTCATGATTTTTGTGCTCCTTTGTCAACATATCTGTCAGCACCATGTCGGGTTCAACATACCTTGTAGAAAAGGCACTGATTGATTTCAATACATTGGTTCGTTAGACCATGTCTTCATTTTGTTCTTATGTTATATAAAGCATTGAAATACAAACTGTCAAAGGAGACCAACACCAACACTGAAAGATGCCACCAATTGTTATATCTCTAGACATACCGGACCGAAAATGATTGAAATGAATATCAATACAAGAGTAGATGAAATTATAGGGCCCTTCTTGAATGATCCCTTTTGGCAATGAGGAGGAGAAAAGTTCTTCATCTCTACTCAACTCAGCTCCTTTCGACAATCTGACGAGATCTGATGAGTCTAAATGTCCAAATTAACTATCTATCTTCTATAAGATCATCTTGAGATCTAAATTTTACATTGTACAGTAGGAAGTTTTTAATTATTTTAGAAACAGGAAAAAATTCTTATCATTTCATAGCAATTAAAAAGCGATGAAAAATAATAATACAAAAAACAAATACACTTAAGCAATTAATATATAAAAAAATGTTTACAAAAAAAAAAACAACCTAGTTTAAATGATTTAAAAATGTTGAAACTCCCCTAAATCATACGGTTGAAATGAATATTAAAAAGCGGAACCACTCAATTAATTCACACATGGCTATCAGACTTAAATATGGACAATTGTCATTAAGACTGATTAACATTTATAAACAAAGTCACAATCGTAGTGAGGAGATAATGATAGATACCTATTGACAGTCATTAACACATCCAACTAATGATTATTTGACATATGACACGTTCTTTTCGTTTCTTTTTTTTTCGCTTAACTCATATGTCTTTTTATTTGACATATGTATTTTTGTTAAAAATTTGTTTTGTTTTTTTTTTTTTAATATTTGTTTATTTTTATCGATTGAAGCGTGTGAAGTGGCTAATTAAATAATGAGTATCGTGGTGACTATATCATGATAAAAGTTTATTAACAAGCAATATGTTTGCTTTTGTCAGGTTGTGGTCGCACTTTATGGTTTGAAGTGATACGTTTGTAGATTTAGAAGTACATACATAAACACAAATAGGTTTATTTGCGTTTCAAGTTTCTTCCATTCCATCATGTATCTTAATTGGTGAATACATCACTTAAAATGTTGTTACAATAAATATTACACATAAATTAAGTGTTGTAATGTAAGGCTCTGACATTTTAACGCGACAACAAGCCCAAAATAATGCAAATATAATCATTAGTAGTTTATGAGGTACGTGTGTTTTTTTTTTTTTTTTTTAATAATTGACTAAAAAATTGCAAAACCAATAAAGAACTACAACCAAAACAACTTAATTTCCATTGTATTTACACAAATTTAATTTGTTGTTGTTTTTTTTTTGTACCAGGCTTTGCCCATCGTTACATCATGCTTATTTAATAATTATTATTTTTTTTTCATGGAATTATGACATAAGTTTTTAAATTATTTAATCATATTTTATGATGCATGCTGCATGCTGAAAATTATTTAAGCTTATTGGTTGCATATGGTCCTTAAAAATGTTTCTGCTTGATTGTCTTCAATTCGACGCGGCAAGTGTTCTAGCGTCGAGGAAAGTCTAATCGGTTTTTCTTGATATTTTGAGCTCGTGGGCTGACATTTGACTAACATCTTTGGGTTTATTGACTACATTCACATCCTAATGAAGCTTATAAGCAGAGATCTAGGTTTTACTCTAATGCATGGTTTTGTTCTACAATATTACTACGTTATACCTATCAATGTTGTCTGACAAGCTTATTGGCGATTTCGCTGCCCCCAATGCCCTTATGTTCAGAATCTTATCGGGCAATTTAGTATTACTTGTAGAAAAGGCGGGAACCTTAAAAAATGAACACAGTATGTCTTTGTCTACCGTCAACTCTGTTAGAGGCACTTACCCTCAAAGAATTTATTAAAATTCCCTAAGATGTTGGTACTACCTTCAGCATAGTTTATCAGGAAATCAATTAATTCTTTGTACTGTGTACCCTTGTACTTGCAAAGTTGTATAAATTAGCTTATGACTGAATATCTACGTACATATCGCTTAACATTTAGCGACATATGTTTCGCCACACGTGTTCAATAGTTTAAATCATCGTGTAACTTGTTCATCACGTTTTGTGACGCAAATGCTCAATCAGATTTTAGAATTACCATACCGTTACCTTAAAATCTCCTAACCAAGACTTTTAACGTCATGAAATGTACTTAAACCCAGTTTCAAGTAAAACCATTCATCAAAAATCTCAACTGGTTTTCTAATTCATATTAAGTCACTTAATTGTATGAGAATCAACAAGAACGTCGGTACTTTCATAATATGTGTAATTTTATTACTTTTCCGAGTTTATTCGCCCAGAAAGTCTACGAAACGTATTAATCTTTATGATTTTTATGAATAATGCATGTAATTAAGATTTAATTTGCATAACTCTTACTAGAATAATTATAGGCAGGTATCACTGTATGAAAAAAAAGAATTTCTTTGGAAATCATATCTATTGCGCAACTATTAGAATCACGTTAATAAATGATGATCAGAATTTTTCTCATTTTTGTATTAATTACTGTCTTATGTACATATCTACAGACTTCCTTGATTAAACAAAGACAGATAAAATAATTATTACACGCCCCAGTGCAGAGAAAATGCACTCAAGAATAACATCAATAATAATAATAAAAAAAATATTGTTTCACGCAAGCGAACAAAATCCAATCAAGCGGCAGTAATGATGCATGTTACCATGCTTCGTAAACGGGTTATACTTTTTCACCAGTGATATGTACAGCTTCGGGGGAAAACCTCAGAATCTGTAAATGATTCACTATGTATCTTGAAGATACCACTATCCAGCGCCACTCAACTTATCCAAAAATTGTCACGCGGTGAAAATTTTTCTCCGCATCTCCTTCTTCTGCTTTGAGTATATCTTTTTCTTTTTCTTTTAATTTTTTATTTTTTTTTTTGTTTTGTCAACAAACCAGCCAAGTAGCACGTGCTACTTGCGCCAAGTTCAGTAAACACATACGAGAGTATCTATCTAAAAGCAACAAGCTTTGGCTATATTCACCTCAGACAAACCACAGACACAGCAGAGTTAATCAAGATACTCAGCGACTGAGTCGTGTGTCGGACTTTGAAGCAACAACAGTTAAATTATAATCTTCATTTTTTCCTCTGTTTATTTGAATACAGATACACCAGATAGATAGATACATTTTTAATAAAAAAAAAAAAAAAAACCATTGGATTGGAAAGAAGAAAAAATAAAAATGAGACACATTCACGCTGCTGGTCAAAACGGATCAGATGTATCTTTGGATATACCACCAAATGGACTGTACTCAGGATCAAGTGATTGCATTATGCCGGATGAAAAAGAGACTGGTTGTTGCCAGGGTGTTGGTGATTGGTGTCGACAGACCTCCGCTAAGGTATTCTGCAAGAAAACTCTCTACAAACGTCTACCGATTCTGACCTGGTTGCCGAAGTATAATAAGGATGATTTTATTGGAGACTTGGTAGCTGGTATTACAGTTGGATTGACAGTAATTCCACAAGGTCTGGCTTATGCTGGAATTGCCGGATTACCATTAGCTGTAAGTACACATACATTAACCTCAAAATGGATCATTTAAATTACATTTATATTTTCATTATAGTACGGTCTCTATGGCTGCTTCCTTGGTTGTTTTGTGTACATTTTCTTGGGCTCCAGCAAAGATGTCCCAGTAGGACCAACCGCCATTTCAGCTTTACTCACATTCCAGACATGCCAGGGAGTCTGGCAACGAGCTGTGTTACTGACATTCCTGACGGGACTTATAGAAATCGCAATGGGTGTTTTCCAACTTGGATTTCTGATCGACTTTGTATCGGGACCGGTTAGTGCGGGATTCACCAGTGCCGTGGCGTTGATTATTTTTACATCCCAACTCAAGGATATTCTTGGAGTTAACACTAGTGGAGCGACCTTCCTTGATATGTGGATCACAATCATCAAGGATATAAAAAATATCAGTTTGGCTGACACTCTCCTTGGAATTGGTTGCATTGTCATTCTTTTGGCAATGAGAGCCATGGCAAGTTTCAAAATCGGACCGGAGGATGATGACAAGAAAAAGCCATGGCAAAAGTTTTTCAACAGCACCTGTTGGTTGATTGGAACTTCAAGAAATGCGGTGTTGGTTGTAGCATGTGGAGCTATTGGTGCCTTGCTGTTTGAGTCTGGAATTGAGTGGTTCAGGACTGTGGGATATGTTCCTCCAGGTCTACCAGAATTCCAACCACCACCGTTTTCATACACCAGGGAAGAAAATTCAACGACAGGTGAAGTCATTGAGATCTATGAGTCATTTGGCGAGATGGTGTCCAACATGGGCTCTGGATTGATTGTGGTTCCATTGATTTCACTGCTGGAGAACATGGCTGTGGTTCAGGCTTTTGGTAAGTTACAAACATAACATTCTGAGAGACCCTTGGACTCATGTGTGCTTTCTTTTCTTTTAGCAAATGGAAAGCCAGTTGATGCCACTCAGGAGCTGATTGCAGTCGGTGTATGTAACGTTGCCAACTCGTTTGCTCAAGGTTTCCGAGGAAATGGAGGTCTGGCACGTGGAGCTGTCTGCAACGCTAGTGGAGTACGAACTCCTCTATCGAATTTATATACTGGATCACTTGTGATCCTCGCTTTGTTATGCCTCACTCCATACTTCTTTTACATTCCAAAGGCGGCACTGGCAGCAATCATTGTTGCCGCAGTTCTATTCATGGTACAGTACCGAGTTATCAAACCCATGTGGAGGAGCAAAAGTTAGTTATACCTTTTCAAACTGCAGATACATGTGAGTTCTAACAGGATTTCAATTATTTTTTTACAGAAACTGATCTGATTCCTGGTATCGCAACATTTATCGCTTGTTTGGTCTTGCAACTGCAAATTGGCATCCTAGTTGGCATTGGCATCAATGTTGTCTTCATCTTATATCACGCCGCGCGTCCAAAACTTCGAGTGGAAAATCTCATCGTAAGTCCTACAAATCCCTCGCATCTCAGTTCATAGCTGATTTTTATCTTTTTCCTGTTTTCAGACTTCTTGCGGCACAAACTACATCATGCTCACACCAGATCGCTGCTTAATCTTCCCATCAGTGGAATTCGTTCGTAATGTTGTCAACAAACAAGGTCTCAAGTCCACATTACCGGTTGTTCTTGATTGCACACATATCTATGGCGCCGATTATACAGCTGCCAAAGTTGTTTCCACTATGATCGCTGAATTCCAAGCGAGAGATCAGAAACTTTGCTTCTTCAATCTTCGTCCCAGAGTTGCAGCAGTCTTTGAAGGATTAAACACAAATTTGGTGGTGTTTTACGATATCACAGCTTTGGAATTGGAATTGAGTGGGAAGCCAAAAGAACCAATTACGTGATTTTTTTTTTTAAATCAAGGATTTCTTGTTCCCGCAATTCAGGCTAAGCATTTTTTTTTTAATTTAATTTATTAATACCAAAAGAAATGAATGAGCTCTGTCATTTTAAATAAGATATATCTATCTGTGTTGACTAGTTAACGAGCTTCAATGACTACGTAAAGTATGTATGCACAAGTGCATTCAAAATGCATTTCCTAGGCAACAAGCTTATCTCAGAAGATAAGTGAGTTTATTTGAGTTTTGAGATTGAAATTCGAAATTAGACATGAGGTCAACTTTGATTTATTTTATTTTAATTACGAGAATATAACGAGAGTAGTTATGTAAGAAACAATTTATTAGTTGTTTTGTAAATGTGCCAAAAGAACTTAAAAAAAAAAAACCTATGTATGTATTTAAACGAGTGTGTATTCATTAGATTAGGTAGGAAGTGAAGCCATGTAAATAGAATAGCTTGTCATTCATAAGAAAACTTCTATAAATATTATTTATATGTTTATGTACTATATGGATCTAGTTGAGGCTAGAAAAGTATTGTTTTGTATAGTTTTATATACAGAATGTTGTTAAATATTAACTAAGTAAATAAAAATAAATTATTAATCTAAAAACTGTAAGTTTGAAGTTTAATTCGAATGTGTGAACACCCAAACAATTGGGATTTCAGTAAGAAAAGGACTTATTCTACTTCGCAAAAACGGAGTCTCAATTGCATCATCAAAAACCATGAGCTGGCTCGCTCCATATGGTATAGTAGAGCAGCAGTGGACAATGGCAGGTCATATGACAACTATTGGCGATTAAATGCAGTGACTGTGCCAAATAAATAGGTACCCTGTATCCCACGTACATGATTTCACTTTCTTCTTTAACGATCAGACGATTTTCGAAACCTTGGACCTGTAACGTGCATTTTATCCAAAATCAGTGGAGGCGAGCGACATATTGAAACAGCGATCGTTACACCGATCACATGATTATCACGAGATTTATGTACGTGTTTTGCGGGATGACCATCGGACTCCGAAACACATGACAAATGTTTCAAAAGTTTATGTGAAACTTGGACTCGCACATGACTAAATACATCGATGACATTCTGATCACATCTAGGAAAAGTATTGGAAGGGGGATCAACGTAATCGTGGATAAATGCCAATTCGGACAGTTGGAGTAAGAATTTCTATCGGTAGTCATCAGATGGCATCAAACCTTGGCATTCAGATTAATCAGTCTCTGGGTATAGATGCTGTAGACTATCCTGACGATGTAGAATCACTCGCCTGTGGTGAAATATTTTTATAGATTTATGTGTAAATATTAGTGTCTATGTACCTGATTTGACAGTTTTCCTTAAACTATGCTATCGAAATGGTGCCATCTCTTCAACCTACAATAACTTTCAGAGGATCCATCTCAAAGTCACGTGTACTTCCAGGTGGTTTTTCACAGTAGAGTGGCGAATGATTTTGATTCGAGTCGATTCGAGTGTACATTAATTAGCTTTGAGTGGCCGTTAGGGAGACGTATCACGTACATACTTACGACACTGATGACATTTGTCTGTTACGAAATGTTGTAACTTTTACGTCTTTGGAGCCCTTGTGTAGTTCAGTGCTAAGCAAAATGTTCGTCCAATGTTTGCTTTTTGTAATGAATCGCCATACATGAGAGCGTACGTACTTCATAAACGTTTTGTAATGAATGAACAATCTCTAATGTCGTAGTAATAAGGCACTCACACATACAATATACACTTTATGTACTAGTATTTGGACTAAAGTCAGTTGTTCTACACACAACCATCCATCCATCCATGTGCAGTGAATGGAGAAAATGTTTTGAAAATCAAAGCAATGTTGAATAAATCCATCTCAATGTGATTCATGAAGATTTAGAATCGGAATCGGAACAATCTAAAGACCTGAACCTTCCAGCGAGAAAGAATACCGACATGCATGCACAGCCTTATATACCTGAAACGTTGCATGAAATGGAGACCCGATGGAACTTCAAAGCAGTGGTACAGCCTATTCTTACAAATGAAGCGCCACGATGGTGGACGGTACCATACGATTATGTCCCACAGAAGCACATTCAGTGCTAAATGTGCTTCTGCATCTAAATCCTATCGATCTTTCATATTAATTCATTGCATTTATAAACGTAGTAAGACTTAAGGAATTTGGATGCTGAATGCTGCATCTCTGAAACATATGGTCATGACAATGTCTTGAATCATCATCCCGAAACGGAATTTCAGGAAAGATTTCCTAGTCAGATTTGCTACGAGGGTGGAATGAAGGATCAAATTCACCAATTAAGTCGTTGAAAAAACATCTAGTTATCTACACTGACTTCGACCCAAAGTCCTATAGAGGAGGACACTTATATCTGCTTGAAACACTGGAGCAAGACAAGATCTTCAATATGTCTCCAGACGACATGCTACCCGAATATTGCTTAGATAAGTACTTCTCAATAGTTATCCCGTCAAGGGAGGACTGGGAAAACCACAAACCCCAACCATCACCTTCTGACCTCTTTTGGTATATGGACGGATCCAAAATGGATCAGGTGTGAACTTCTCAGTCAGCCTTGGTGAATTCGCGTCCGTATTCCAAGCCAAGGTCTTTGCTATCAATCAATGTGTGAGACTCAATCAGTCCTCTCGCATCGTGGGGATAATCATATTCATCTTTTCAGACAGTCAAGCTGCCCTAAAAGCGCCCGACTCGCCTGTCATAAACTTGTCCTAGAAAACCGCAATGTAATCGTGGGCCCATGGTCAGCCTTCACTGGATTCCTGCATATAGTGGATTTGCGGGCAATGAAAAAGCCGACTCTCTGTCAAAAGACGGCGCGATAACAGAATTCATTGGACCCGAACCCTTCTGTAGGGTAAGCAAAACCTTCTTCACAAGACACGCAAAGGGGCTTTGCATGAAAGAATCTAGAGAAGTCTGGCTCAACACACCAGGGCAAGTATGTTTAAAGCTGCTATTCCCTGTACCGTCACAAAAAAAAATCTAATTTCATTGTGAACCTCGAAAGGAGCAACCTTAGAGCACTTATTGGACTCCTCAGCGGACACTGCCGGTCTGAACAAACACCTACATCGAATGATCGGTGCGGGTATTTATGCACAAATCTTCGTAAGCGTATTTCAAGCAAAGGTACTACCAATTCAGAAGGCTTGTAGGTGACAAACAATCATCGGACCTTAAAATTAACCCTTTAGTGCATGATTTTTTAAAAGCAAACGATATTTTCAGGCAGGAAATCACTTAATAAAACAAAGTTTGTCCCGGCCAAATTGACTATTTTGTGATTAAACACGAAAAAATGCAAAAGAACGTAGTTATTCATCATATAAACGTTAGATCATTTCATAGGTTTTACTTTCATTCTGTTTAAAAATTCACGAATAAGTAGCTTTTTATAAAGATATTTATATATGTAGGCAGAACCTTGTTATACAGGGTGATACATATGTACTTTGATACACTTCCATTAGGAGTTGGTTCCTAGGAATCTTCTGAGAAAAAGAAGTTCTATAGATGGGGTCTATCTCGAACATCCACTAGGTTAGGTGAAAGTGGCTACCAGATTTTGCCAGCACACTAAGACCAGTGATAGGTCCATTGTGATACCACATAGATCTGAAGAGATCTCCATACCTACTCGTTAAACCAATTGGAGCTTTTTATAAACCGAAGGAGGTTTCTGATACCCGTGTTTATTAGATCGTCTATGTCGTTAAGAATTCCCTTAAATGGAGGCTTCTTTTACGGGAGAGAGCTGGGCAGTTCTCCTCTTCGTCCATGCAGCTTCTACAAAAATTGTTTGAATAGACCGCCAAGCCTTGTTGCATGCTTTCCTATTAAACAGTGCCCCGTGAGTTCACCTATTACGGATCTGATATGCGATCTGTTGAGAGAAATTAGATTCTTAGAGCGTTTCAGATCCAGCCGTGGCCAAATCCGCTTTATCGTTAGACATGTTATACCATTTGTCCACCAAGATTTTTTTTTCTCGATAGCATCCAGCTTGAGCTTAAGTTTACATGTAGCGATCGGTATACCCAGGGTGGCTCTTTCTGTAAGCACGAGTACGGTTGCTCCATATCTGGAGAGTTAATCAGCCTTGCAGTTCCTTGGAATATCTTTATGCCCCGGCACCCAACAAAGGTAAATGTTGAACTGATTCGCCATTTCTATAAGAGATGATCGGCAATCTAGAGCTTCTAACGATTTCGAAGAGACTGATTCCAGGGACCTGATCGCTGCTTGACTGTCTGAAAAGATACGTATATCTGTGGAAGATATCACGTTTTTCTTCAGCCAAGATCACCACTTTGATCACCAATATTTGCGCCTGGAACACGCTACAATGATTTTGAAGACGAAAAGAAAGGCTGAGATTAAGCAAACACCACCACATACACCCTCATTGGTTTTAGATCCTTCGATGTAAAAGTGGATCGAATTGTCCTGAAGAAGTGACTCATTCTCCTAGAGTGTGAATATCCACTCAGAAACAGAGAATTTAATTGGAGTCCTTCTTTGATGCACTCTTATCCATAAAAAGTTTCATAGCTCCTGCTTTAGGAAATCTAATGACCTTTGTTTTGATGGTAAAACGTAAGGCACAAGTTATTTCAGTCTTGAAAAATTGTATTCTAATCTCAATCAATCTTGTCTTACCGAATTTTCAACTTGCAATTTTCATGATATTCGGGAGCAACCTAAATTTCTGGTGAATTTCGATTTATCCGTTCAAAAAAAATATGTAAATCTTCTATTTTTTTATCAATTTACCAGAATTGTTGTGTCACGATCTTTGACACATCTACAAACTGCCAAGGAAAACCTAAATTATATCTGAACACATGCGGACATGGTAGTATCAGAATGTTGTCTTTAATGCCAATTGGGTACACGCAGGACCACCATCAATAAAATATTAATCATCATCTGCCTCATTAATCACCTTCCCCCGGAAGACAGTGACATAATCTGGAAGGCAATACAATTTCTTGTTACCGAAAAGCCTCCTTCGCCGATTCTACAGACCCTCAATGAATATCACTACGTCAGACAAAAGTCTCACAACGAAATACATACAAGAACTTACATAAAAGAAAGAAAAGATTTTTACATAACACTTGTATGAAAAAAATTCGCGAATAAAAACCTCCATTGCATTATTTAACAACTAATCTTTAACACAAGAAAAATAAAACCGCGCATCAGCAAAAATAAAAAACAAGAACTTGGGTCGGCTTGTAGCTTACACTGCATTAACTCTTTATTTCTTTTGTTATTCTCTATCACTGTCTTTTGTTATGACACTGATCTACCTCATCATCTCTGTTTTGAGGTTCAAGTACAAAAGTGCACCATAATGCGATATACAATTAATTTAAAACAAAAGAAACGAATAAATTTGTTTAACAATGTATACCCTGACGGGCTTTATGAGAAAATCACAAAAAATTATTTGTAAAAGGGAGTGTCGACCTACCGAAGATGGAAGTTCATTGTCACCATAATTCAACGATAATTTTTCCTATTTGCATTTGTAAACAATGAAAATTTAATAAATCTTTTCAATGGATGGAATCGTCAGTACATTGTTTACATGCATAATTACTTCCTGAGACGAAATAATAAATCTTTTTCTTCCCACTAGGCTTAAATTTTTTTAAGTGTATTGAAGTTTAGACACGAACCAAAATATTAAAAAGCTTGTGCAACAGTTTGAGAATCAAAGAGTGTACATTATTTGGTTTGCGTTCATGCTAAGTATATGATTCAACCGAATAAATATTCCTGAATGTGAGTTCAAAAAATGAATTACCCGGCATGGTCAGTAGCGGATTCTGAGCACGTTGTTTCCAGTTCTGCAGATGAAGCGCCCTGGCATCCGCGATAGTATAACACAGAGGTTCAGTTTTCCTCGTCGCCTCGAACCTGGGGGCTGTGATTCAAAGATCCTTTTCGCTGGAGCATTCGTTATTTTCCATTCGCTTGATGTGGTGGACTTTGACTATTTGGACTATATCCACACCTTGATCGAACTCATTGAGTTCACGGTTATATTTTCTACTTCATTCGCCCTCCTCGAATAGGGGAACAAAAATTCTGGGAAGAATTTTTCCCTCGAGAGTCATATTTGCTCTGCTGTAGAGCATACTTTTCATCTTCTGGTCAAAAGTTTTGGACCCATTTGTTTAACTGAAGTAGCAGCGGCTTCCTAGGGTAACTCCTTGTCGAATGTCCACTAGGGTATCATTCTTGGAGTTGCTGTGAGTTAGGTAAACTCCTTAACGACTTCGAAGTTACTGTTGTCAACAATGACGTTTTGTCGTAGACGGTGAACAGGTCCTTTTTTGTTTCTTAACAACATGTACTTGGTTTTGCCTTCATGATGGTTCACTAGCTGCGACCGATGGCGTATACCAGCAGTTGGACCGATTTGTTGAAGATAGTGCGCAGTGCATGTTTAAAAGGGCTGTTTCCAAATTACACATTGCATAGCGTGTTTCTCAGTGTCACGTGGCACAACTGATCCAGTTTTTCCGGTATCCCGAACTCAGTCCTGCGTGGCTACGTAGAGCTTAAGACAATGAATGCTATTATACGCGACTTTAAGCCGATGGAAGGTGATGAATCTTGACATGAAGTGTGGCATAATTTTAGTAATCAACTTTCGAGCACTCTAGTATGGCTTCATATTTTTTTCTCCACAAAGAATTTCTAACACCAGAGGACATTCGTAATGCCTCGACTAGAGATATCCTCAACTTCATTAGAACGATAGAGGATCTTCTTGTCTAACTGGCTCCAGGGGCAATAGATCTTTCTTTTACAGATATGGAAAAAAACGTCCTTACATCTGTGCGACAACACACAGCAGTAGGCGCTAATGAATGGTACCTTGAATACGAGGCTTAGAATAAGCGTATTGATATGTCTGCGATGTGTGCGTCAGACTCTGGCTAAATCTTTACTTGAACGTCATCATCGCAGCTCAAGTGGCCGTGAGCAGAGAAGTGTTAGCCAATGAGCATTCTGCCATAGAAATAAAGTCGAAGCTTGTTAGTAGCTGTCGCGAAGAACTACGGATTCTTGACAGACAGCACAAAGAAAGACTCTGTTGGGTCCCCGGCCACAAATGGGTGCCTGGGAACGAGACAGCTGATGAGCTGGCTAGGAAAGGATCCTCTTTATACCCCGATCCAGCAAATACCACCACCAGAATCCCACCCTGTGACCTAAAACAAGAAATTGGGTAAAAAATTAAAAGAACTGCCAACGATAGATGGAATGCGCTCAGCTCCTGTGTCATAACCAGGAACCTATGGCCATCCTACGATAAGCAGAAAATCGAAAGAATCCTGCAAATGAATAAAAAAAAATCCGATCTTCCTTAATAGGTATTATCACCGGGCATAATATGCAAGAAGACTGGGATTGAACACGGATGACCTATGCAGGGGATGCGGTGTTGAGGAAATAGATGAGGACACTCCACACTTTCTCTGCCACTGCAAACAAGATTTAAGATCCTAGGAAGGCACCTTTTCCAGGACCTAGAAGAAGTGTCCAGCAAGGCGGTGCTTGACATACACAAATTCATCAGCGCTGCGAGCTGATTGTTAGAACTTAGGCTTATGTTTCCTAGTAAGGGGACTGCAACCCCTAGGGCATCACAATGGGTCTATATACGCCTAAGTGTGGCGGGGAAAGGACTCCCTTCCCCTTCAACCCTCCTACCTTACCTAACCTAGCCAATGAGCAAAATTGCCAGCCTGTGTTCCATTTGTCGTCAGGCGCTCACCATCCAGACGTAGTTCTAAGCGAATGTATGCAACATAGTAACGGTATATTCTCGTCGCTTTTAGGTGGATTTCGAAGAAATACTACCTATTGCAGAGGTCCTCATGACGCAACTTTCAAAAAATTTGAATGCAACTTTTCACGACCTCTATAGTAAACACCAAAACCATGGTCCGTTCAAATGTTTATATATATATATATAGTTCTCTTTTCGACGGAGCAATGAATACCTCTTCCCATTGTTAAACCTAATTCAAATTACTTATTTAGTCTCCATAAATAAAATAAAATACAACTTACAGCAGAAAATTCTATAAATCCGTTATTTAAAAAAAAAAAGAAGAAATTGTGCTATTTATTTTTCCACCCGATCTACTGACTTATTAAACAAATGTGAGGCCATGTGGCTCTACGCTTTTTTGTCTGACTTAAATGTACCGTTTATTAAAACTGTTATAATTGGTTAACATGCGAGTGTCAGCAAATTTAGGGTAAATTGCAGTTTGTGGTAAAAATAGGGGGAACAAATATGAAAATTCATTTTTGTGATATTTAGTTTTCCACCACTGTATATATATATATATGCAATATAACGGTTTCTTGTCCGCACGATAGGGGCCGCAGTTCTTAACCGAATTGAATAAAACTTTCTACACTTGTTTATATGGTGAATAGCTCGGTTAAGTTCGTAGATGGGCGTAATCGGTTGAGAGGGGGGCGTGTCACGCCCATTTAAATTTTTCAAATTGCACATTAAATTTTTGTTTATTTTTCTTTCACTAGTATAGAAATAGTAAAAATCATAAGTATCTTTATCCAAAAAAATGCCGCCATTTTGAATCCGCCATCTTGAAATTCTTTAAAATTGCTCCGATAACGGTGAAATTGAAAATGTATACTCGTTTATGGGCACTTATTATAAATTCGGTATTGGATCGGTATTGGATCCGCCATTTTGGATTACCTTAATATTACTTAAAAGTTGTATACTAAAGAAATCCACCTATCTCTTGCGGCTGGTGCCGGAAGGTCTTTTTTTATTTTGACAATGTAAGTACCAACGCTTCAGAGTTAGTAGACCAGACAAGGTTTTTGAAAAGTTGAACACAGCACCGCTTTTTGCAATTTCAGTCGGTTCTATTGCTTGTTTTCCGAATACGTCCATGTGATTTGCTGAAACTGTCTGTAGAAACTTCATCGCTAGGTCCTTGCAATGCAAGATTTGGTCTTAAACTAATTGCCATGCCTTACTGTGAAAAAAAGTCTACTTGTTGGTTGCAAATCTTAAAAATTAACTTTTATTAGGACAACATTAAATAATTTACACCTAAAATTTTCAATTTCAATCTTTCATCAACTCAAGCTCCAGTTCAGACCTACTGTAGCACAAAGTTAAATTCGTAGTTACACCTTCAAACACTTGCGAGACGCTGGGCTTGAGATTATAGAAAAGGATCTTTTGATTTCTTGAATCAAAATCCCTAACCATCATTGCAACTGCTTTCGCGGCAGTGAAGTCTACGCCATAAACATAAGTACAGTCTACAACGACTGGGACAGCGGTCTTCATTCCAGATTTGTTAACAACATTTCTAACGAATTCCACCGATGGGAATATCAAACATCGATCTGGTGTTAGCATTAGAAAACTTTGTCCATTGGCGGTCTTAAAAAAAAAAAAATTGTCAACAGTTATAGGATTTGATAAAGAAGGCTAGCACTCACCTCTAAAGCGTTGAGAGAAACTTTGGGTCTAGCTGAATAGTACAATATAAAAACCATATTGATGGCAATGCCTACAAAGATTCCCATTTGAAGTGGTAGCAATAAGCATGCGAAAAATGCTGCAAATCCTGGAATCAAATCGATCTCTGGAAAGAAAAATAAGTCTCAGTTCACATTCACAAGCTCGAAAAAGTGTCTTACTTTTGCTCCTCCACATTGGTATGATCACATTATACTGGATCGTGAAAATTACAGCTGCGATGATGATAGCAGCTAGGGTTGCTTTTGGAATAAAAAAGAAGTATGGAGTCAGGTAGATCAAAGACAGAACCACAATGGAACCAATGTACAAATTCGCCAATTGGGTTCGAACTCCACTGGCATTGTTGACAGCTGATCGCGCCAAACCGCCATTAGCTCGATAGCCCTGGAAGAAGGAATTGCCGATGTTAGCGAAACCCATGGCCAATAACTCTTGAGTTGCATCGATTGGTTTACCCTTGGCTGGGAAAGGATAACAAACAGTTTTATTTAAGGTTTCATGGAATATGTAGGGTTTCGCTTACCAAAAGCCTTGCAAACAGAGATGTTCTCCAACAACGCTATCAGTGGAACCACAATCAGTCCAGATCCCAAATGACTGACCATATCGGTGAAAGTCTCTCCTTGCTGGGTGATGATCTCCTCGCCATTGGTACCATTTCCACGAATCTCTGGTATTGAAAATGGTGGCATAGCGAAGTTGGGAATACCTTGTGGTATGTAACCAACTAGAGTGAAGTACTGATTACGTATACGCTCCAGATACCAGCCGACAACCGCACAGCAGATCACAACAATTCCATTTCTTGAGATTCCCGCAATCCAAAGGCACTTGTTCACGAATTTTTGACGACTACTCCTAAAGTTCTCGTCTTTTGGACCGATCCGCAGAGCTCCAAGCCAACGCATTATTAAAAGAAACGTAATGCAGCCCAGTCCTAGAGAGGTATCCGCAACGTTGATGGTGCTGATATTCTCGAAGATTGACTTCCAAACCTGAATGAAGGACGATCCGTCTGTCTTAACATTCAACATATTTTTCATTTGAGACGTTAAGATGATGAGCGCGACAGCACTTGTAAACCCTGCATTTACTGGTCCCGAGACAAAGTCCACCAGAAATCCTAATCGAAAGATCGCCATTCCTACCTCTATGAGACCGGTGAGAAACGTAAGAAGGATTGCTCGTTGCCATACTCCTCCAGCAGATTGGCCGACCAATAATGATGCTACTGCAGTTGATCCAATCGTACTGTCCTTACAGGATCCCAAAATCACATACATAAAGCAGCCCATAAACGAACCATAAAGCCCAAACTGCAATGAAAGATCATGATCAGTCTTCAGATCACCAAATGCATTACAAACTCACCTCAGCTGGAAGTTGAGCAATACTAGAATAGGCCAGTCCCTGTGGAATCACCGTCATACCCACAGTGATTCCAGCAACAAGATCTCCGATTGCATCCGAGAACGAATACTTTGTTATCCATGTCAAGATCGGCAAACGTTTCTGGATCATTTTCATGCGGAACATATGGGAACAATTCGATTTGGCATGTTCATTGTCTGAGAGAATGAAATCCGTCGATCCATTGAATTGTGTATCCACGGGAATATCGATCGAAATAACTGACTTTTTCTGTGTCGGTTCCGTCATTTGGAAGCGCTGACTCAGGTGTCATGCGTTCGATAGCAAGTGAAAAACTGTTCTGAGTTAAATATGAAGATATGTAAGCGAGTCTCGAATATTTATACATACTTGAGTCGATGATGGATGAAGAGATGAGGATCTTCAGATAAGATGGAGGAAAATTTTTCCTCATCCAGAGGTTATCTATAGTCAGCAGCTCGGCGTGATTTAGTTTGTGACAGTGCTAAGCATATTTCAAATTTATCTGCTCATCCACTCGGATTGAATTTCATTCAGTACAACTGGGCTTGGTGTAGATATTGCAATTCCAGGAATTGGAAAATATATTTTAGGAACTAGTAATATAAACTGAAATTAAATAATAAATTGCAAATAATAAATTGCTTAATGAAACTTATAGTCGGAGGAATTTGAAATTCAAAGTGAGGTTCCACAAGGTTGGATACTATCACCACAACTTTTTTTTTGCCTAAAAACAAGGTGTTTTGCAATGTTTTGTCGATGGAAAGCGGTGGAGAAATGTGGAGTCCAACATTTGCCCCTTATTGGTGATGAATTGTCGGATAAAGCACTATCCGAGGTTGCAGAGGTGAAACTCTCATGTGAACCTGAAGTTTTTTGTGCAAAGTGACGACAATTGATTTAATTTTGCGAAAAACAAGTGGAAGGGACAGAGTCTTAAGGCTTTCCCTTTCCTCAAGCCTCTTACTTGATTCAGAATAGTTTAAGAATGAAGAGAAACCTCTGAAAAGTTTGCTATATGCATTTGTACATTTCTCCGGCCTTGAACCTAAGTTGGGTTTACTCAAATCTACGGTTATGGTTTGTTTTTTTTATCTTTCCAGCAAACACTACATGGCAAGAGAAACGAAAAAGACGCGACGAGGTGGTCTATTTCGATATCTCTTTGGGAACTTATATAAAGGGTCTTCCAATAGGGACTTCCAAACTTTGACAGTTGATAGCGACCATATTGTTAAAGCTACATCTGCCAAATTGGCTGTCATCAACCAACATCCGTACATCCACGAAACGCAAGATCTGCCGAAAATATCGCCGCTGTTCGTGAGAGTGTGCAGAAGAATCCGAGGCAGTCGATTTCACGTCGCTCACAAGAACTCGGCCTTTCGCAGACCAAAACTTGACGAATTTTGCGTCGTGACTTGGGCTTGCACCCGTACAAAATTCAACTGACCCAGGAGCTAAAGGTAAACGACCATAGACAACGACGTGTGTTCGCTGAATGGGCTCTGGAGCAGTTGGAAATTGACCCTCTTCAGCGATGGGTCACGTCAACAAACAAAATTGTCGAATTTGGGACGATACCAATCCACATGAGATCCAAGAGCGTCCAATGCACCCCAAAAAAGTCACTGTTTGGTGTGGATTATGGGCTGGCGGCGTCATCGGTCCATATTTCTTTAAGAATGAGGTTGGCCAGGCCTGAAGGTCGATGATTGCCAACTTCTTTTGGCCTGAATTGGATTATATGGACACCAACGAAACGTGGTTTCAATAGGACAGCGCCACATTGGAAATTTTGCACGAGCGATTCGAGGGCATGGTCATCTCACGTGGAGGTGATATGAACTGGCCACCGAGATCGTGCGATTTGACCCCGGTAGACTTTTCCTTGTGGGGTTTTCTGAAGTCGCAGGTCTATGCGAATAAGCCACAAACCACGGCGACCCTCAAAGCCAACATAACCCATGCTATCGGTCAAATTTAGCCAGAGTCATTGAAAATTGCGCGCCACCCAGAGAAGCCGCGAAGGACATTTGAACGATGTTATATTCCATACATAATGGCATCTATAGGCCTTTCAAATGAATAAAAAATGTTGATGATATCTCACACGCACTTTGTTTTATTTCAATTTAAAGATAGGCGCGCTTAATGAAAGGCCCTTTACATAAATGCATATTTAAAAATTCGTTCACACATCCCCCATTCAAATTCAACAATGTGCTGCAAGTTACTGTCAAGATCTGTATTATTTTTTGCTTTTAAGCTTCTGTATATAGTTTTATCAGCCATTCTTAGTTTACCTTTAAGGTACTAAATCTTTGCACTTAATCCTTTAATATACGACAATAGCGCCTTTTATACAATGCCAAAGTTACATCTGCAATTTCCAACTCATATGTGAACAGAAAAATGTGTGTAGACACTCCTATGGTATAACTTATCTTATGTGCATTTATCTACTTATGGCACGTTTTAATATCATGCAAGAGAAAACGAATAAGACTTTAATTTAAGTTATCTTCTACAAAATCAATAGAAGAACTTTCATTTATTTGTATTTTGCTTTTTAACATTTTATTTACGATTAAAAGTAAATCCTTAAACCACGCGTGATATGTATTCAGACATATCATTTGAAAACCGTAAATTCAATGCTTAGGGCGTTTCCTCTACGAGTTCATACATACATTTTCTTATTTGTTTTATAATGTCGTTCTTTAGAATTTTAAAGAAATGTTTTTGAATCCAAAAGCTAGCTAAATTCTTAAGAATATACTTAGTTTCAAGTAATGAGAACTGTCATTGACACTGAAAAAAAAATCTAAATCAAGGCTTTTTGCTAAATCTGTGAAAGACTACAAATATTACCGTGTGTAAACAAACATTTGTATCAGTTAAAAGTTAGATAAAACCGTGGTGCTATCTCATTTCTCACGGGTATGACATAGCTGCCTTGAGTTTATGAATGAAAATTCGCGGGTTTATGCCAATAAGCCTTAGACAATCGCAGCTCTTAGGGAAAATATTCGATAGGAATGCGAACAGTTGTCACCGGAAATCTTGCGGAAAATGCGATAAAACGGGCACAAATGTGTATCAACACTGGCGGCTGCCACTTGACGGATATCATCTTTTCCACTTAACAGAAAAAATGGTAAAGGTCCAAATAAAGATTTCCATCACTCAAAATCATTTTTTTTTATGTAGTAATAAAGTAATTCAAAAACAAAATTGGATGATAAATTTTGTGCCACCTTGTAGGTACCCCAACGCACATTTTCAAAAAGTTAACAATTATCTATATATATTGAGCTGAAACTTACACAATATATTTGTTATGAAGTGAGAAATTCACAAGTTTTCAAGTTTTCCGATAGATGGCGCTGAACACCAAAATCTCAAAATTATTACTACAGCACTCCACGGTGACAGCGAACAATGAAAATGACATTTCTCATAGCAAAATCAACATATTCACGCACAGTACGAGATTAGTGTAGCAGGATAAAAGCAAGAGGCAAAACAAAATTTAACGCGTGCTGAGCGGCGGCGAACAGCTGTAAAATAGTGTTCGAACACTTTTACATTTCACGTATTTTTTTAATTGGCTGCATTCCCCTCATCAAAACACCAACGGCTAACATGCTGGTCACGTTTGAGCTGTATGAACACGTTTTAGTGATTTCACGACACGAATAACATTTTTTGATATTACAAATTTCGTTGTGCATCAACGTACCCCTTGTATCAATATGCTCCGCTTCCCCTTACTGTTTTAAGTAAATACAAGCTCGTGGCTCTACTGCACTCATCACACAGAAACTTGGTAGGTAGGTAGGGTGAAGAGGTGGCTACACTCGGATCTCTACGGATAAATTGTGTTCCTCTTATGTGGAATGTCCAGTTTGAAAAGACAAACGAAAAGAAAGGTCTGTATGAGTGTGATTACGGTCGTTCGGCCTTCCTGAACAGTCCTGAATTCTTGGGAATTTTAGAATGGTTTTTGTTCGCTCAGGTCCTTGAAATAATATTCACCGAGGGCCGTTTTACTTGTTCTGTGTAGGCTGGGGCATTCGCATAGGAAGTGAGTTGTGTTCTCTTCTACGTCTGTAACACGGAAACTACTGAAAGGATTTTGATGAAACAAAACTTGGCATAATGACAGCTTATATCCTGAGTCATACTTTTTTATGTCGGGAAAGAATATTTTTGTATCGAAATCGATTCACAAGGATAGTCAACGTAACTTTTAAAATAACACTTGTTATACACTATTTTTTTTATCAGGAAATACGCTTTCCTTTCACAGAATAACAGGGTTTTTGAGAAAATTTCAAAAAAAAAGTGATATTTTCCACACAAGGGTGAGATGAAGGTTAAGGTAGTGAACACGCAACACTAAGTTTGGTGCATAAATTACAGGGTTAGAAAAGAATAAAATTGATGCACTGCTTCTTTCGAAAACGAAAATACTCTAAAATTCAACTATTTCTTTACATTTGTTTAATATTTGGCAAATTCATCTACACAATGAATAAAAAAAAAACTCTATAAACTCTACAACACATTGTGCAACTGCACTAGACAAAATCTTAAATTTTACTATCACAAACAGCGGCAAGAATATCTAAAAATGAACATTGTTGGCGTCAGATAAAACCGTGGTGCTATCTCATCTTACACAGATGGAACACAGTTAAACAAGTTTCCTGAATGAATTCTGTTTATTTGCATCTCATCAGGAGACGTTAAATGACCTACATTACATGGAACCATCTCTATACTATACATACTGAACACATGTTCAAATATCTCTATCAGTGACAAAAAGTATTTAGAAATGAACACCAGAGTCACACGGGAGTTAGATAAAACCGTGGTGCTATCTCATTTCACAAAAACACATGTACAACAACGAAGTTAGATACAACCGTGGTGCTATCTCATCTCACAGATACAAATCATTCATCATACCAAAAATGTTTTTAAAAAATTATTTTTATCTTAAAAGATTTGAAATATATTTATGCTTAGTGACTGCTCAGTAGTATGGAACTGAGTTAAAAATAACAGATACTTAGATTATCAATCAGTTTAACTTGGAGAATAATTGATACATACAAATCATCGATCTATTCCATAATACAATACTGATTTTGCATCTTATATCGAAGAAACAGAACAAAATCCTCAGTAAAATGAGCAAGTTCATTGGCCTTTTAAAATTCCGATTTCGAAAACGTATTTACAAAAGCATTTTTCACAAATACAGCTGGTACTTCAAGCTGATACTGACAATTAACAATTATTGAAATCGATAAACGCGTTTAATGTAGTTCATTGCGCGTAAAATAGACTGCTTCACAAGACAGAGCAAAGGAGACCGTAGCGGTATGCATTAATATTTCATTATCATGAAAACTACCCAATGCTAATGAATTTTCAATTCCATTTCCCATTATCGATTGGTTATGAAAACTCAATTCGATTTTAGAATTAAACATTTAGGTTATAATAAAAGTAAATGTGGAAATTCAGTAAAAATATTCCAATTCTATTGAAAAATCATTTTTATTTTCATTAAGCGATTCAATCCTAACGAAAGTAAATAAAGGAAAGGAGTCAACCAAGGACACTCATTTTTATATAAAAATATCGACAAGTAAATGTTTCTGCGAGTGAATTTTTGATGGGAAGTCCAAAGATACTTTCTTAGAAGATGGACTTCTACACATTTGTTCCTGTACACATGGAGCTCATCCATAATGAAAACAATGAATGGGACATGTATAAAAGAAAGAGAAAAGGACGGATCTAGTTCTGATCTCATCCCCGAAAGTTCATCAACTCTTCCATTGCCATGACGCGGTCATATGCCTTTTGATGTTTCATTTAAGTATGGCTTAAATGTTTTCACTAGTCTTGATTTAACGAATCCAGAGTCTTAATGACCATTTGAATGTTAATTCACATTTTTTTTTGCGCTGGGAGGTGGTAATCTTCAAAAGACGAAACTGAGCCCGTACTCAAGTAACAGTGTGGGATTTTTCCCTACGGTATGGCCATCTTGGCATTTCATCGCAGGAGGGGGAGAAGCCAGCCCTTCCAATTATTGCTCCTAGTCTTTCGACTAATCAGCAATTTGTCTTTCATATAATTATTTAATGTTGTGTTGGGTCTACTCTATACTATTGTTTTAGTTCCTTTTCTTTTACTCTATCTATAGGTAGTTAGTTCAAATGGTTTTTTCCTTCTTAATCTTCTAACAAGATTGTCAGTATTTAGTAAATCTCTCATTTCTACGTTGACGTGGTTGAGAAGTCTGAGTCTATGTCTATTGGCTACTGTTTTTACTTCATCTTCAACCATTTCAACATTTAGATCTCTATGTAGATCAGCGTTTCTTATGTACCATGGTGCATTAACTATGTTTCGTAGTACTTAACTTTTGTATGTTTGTATTTTTTGTAAATTTGTTTTGCATGTGCATGCCCACAGCTGGAGCCCATAGGTCCATACTGGTTTTAATATTTGCTTATAAAGAAGAAGTTTATTGTAATTTGACAGACAAGAGTATCTCCCGATAAGCCAATACATTTTATTGTAACGCATGTTCAGTTCCTCTCTTTTTTTCTTTACATGCGGTTTCCAGCGCAGTTTTGCATCTAAGGTCATGCCTAGATATTTGGCTGTGTTTGCAAATTCTACCGCATTACCATTTATGAACACTGGGATACGCTGAACATTCTTGTTCGTGAAATTAATATGGACCGACTGTAGGTCATTTAATTTAATTTGCCATTTTTTTGTCCATTTGGATATGTTATTTACTGCCATCTGTAGCTTTTTTGTCGCTTCTTCGGCATTTTCTCCCACAGCAAGGATAGCCATATCATCTGCAAATGTTGCCACGGTTTTTCCATCGCTGGAATCCCTGGTAAACAGAAGATATAGTACAGGGCCTAGCACACTACCTTGTGGCACTCCAGCATCTATTTCTTTCGGTGTGGAGTAATTATCTCCTTGTTTGATTCTAAAGAATCGCTGCAATTTGTAGGATTCTAGAATATCTGAATATTGCTTAGGCAGATGCTTTTGCAATTTATGGATCAGTCCTTTGTGCCATACTTTATCGAAAGCTTGTGCTATATCGAGAAATATAGTAGAGCATATCTTTTTCTCTTCAAATATGTGTACATGATGGTGTCTTTTTCGAATGTACCATTATCTCTGATTAGCCTTGCTGGTCATAAAGGGAATTATACAACGTGCTCACTCTTTAAAAAATTAGAAATAAGGAAGAACAACTATACGCGGCGAGTATCCAAGTCGTCGTTGTCATTTTTTTCAAATAAAACTTCCTAAGATTGGGATTAACTTGTTGGGTTTTACTTTTCAATACCAACACCAGCTGATTTCCAATTTTTTGTTTTTTTTAATTACGATCTCCAGTTCGAAGAAAGAAAACGGACATCACTTCCTCATATTGAGACACGTTATTTATAAATGGAATTGTATTATTGATTTTTTATTTTTTTGCTTTTGTTTATATTGTCACAATATTGTGAAATACTTGTTTCAACAGATAGCCAATGTAAATGTTTTTATTTCTTTCAGACTTTTTACTTTGTCTTACTGTTGAGCCTTTAATCGTTTAATTCTAAATAACATAGGGACTTACAACCAGCAATTATGAACGCACAGTCAATGTGTATAATTTTCTTTGTTAAGTGCTGCTGGGGAAAATCTTATGAAAACATCAATCTTATACTCGTAAGATAAAGTATTTTTAACACCTTTTATCTTGTTCACATAGACTTAAAAGATGGTTAAGTAGTGATATCTTATTTAATAAAAAAAAATAAATTCCTAAACTCATGATTCTAATTACGTAGTCCATGTAATTTGTTCTGACAATATTTACAATTTATTTTGATGTCAAACTTTTTTAATGGAAACTTCCTCTTCTTCGAGTGTGGCCTTCTTAAATATCCAAGAAATATAAGACTATTCAGAATGAATACAATTATATAGAAGTTAGATAAAACCGAAACCGTGGAACTATCTCATCTCACAGAAATCGTACTTAAGATCAAGGTTAATCATCTTGTGAATGAAGACACAAACGGATGTGAATATCTCTTGAATAAAGATAACGAAGAGCGTAAATGAATTATGCAAGCCCATGGAAGGACACTCCCAACCGAGCGTTATGCTCTTTGAAATCTTGGACCTTAAAGTTTATACTTTTGTACCTAGTTATGCAAAGTCCACAAGACTCGAAGTAGATTTGGGACCGAACTGACACTCAGTTACCTAATTAGATACAAGCTGGCCGCCTATCTATTGTATATATCTATTCATGTCCCGAACATAAGAGCATTAGAGCAATGATATTGTCGATAACCTCTGTAATTGAGGGTTACAATTAACATTTATAAACCCGCCTCCCTTCTGTGGCTTCATCGTTAGTAGTAGTTTCGGCCAACTGCTATATGATGGTGTGACACTGGATCCACTGGTTTTGGTGAATGCATAGCGAATAGTTTCTCTCTGAAGTCTCTGTCCAAGATTGATTTTATGTGTGATTCGAAGTGTTTTCGTTGGACAGTTAAGCTCTCAATTTTCGTTATAACAAGAAAGTGATTGTAGTCGACGTTGGTCCTTCTCAATATATACATGCAAATTGTGAGATGCACGCCTCGAATCGATAAACAAGTGGTCGATATAGTTGGCATTTCGATCATTTGGAGAAAGCCATGTAGCTGTGTTGATTTTAAGGCAAGAAAAACGTTGTCTGTTGTCGTCTTGTGAAGGCTGAACTTTTCGACTAGTCTGGCGAAGATGTTTTTATCTATTCTGGCATTAAAGTTACCGAGCAGGATTTGACATCATACATTAAACAACTTCCGTGGACTCCATCCAAGTCACAGAATTGCATCTTGATCAGACCTATGTACATATGTAAACGAATGCCAGGCGATTATTTATTGGCTTATTGCAACAATAAGCATAGCATTCTAGGAGTTTGAAACGTTCATATGATGCAAAAAAAAGGCTCCAGAAAACTTTCTTAGGTTTTAAGGAAGATAGCGTCTATTCTGTTCCGCTTTTCTGCTTTCGGAATGAAGACCACCTTAGTCTTTATACACCATTTTGGTACATATAGTGTTTTTTTTGCCAGCTGTATCACAACGCTAGCTAGAAACTTCTGCAACTTGACTGATATAATTGGCGACGGCTAAGAGGATTGTTGAGCTAGGATGGCTAGGAATTTTGAAAGACTATTATTATTATTGTCTCGGTAGAGCTGACCAGCCCTAGGCACTGTGGTTTCTAGCGAATCTAATTGTACCTTCCCTAGTGTTCCTAGATGAATTGTTTCACTCCAGAAGATATCAAGAAGTTAATGAACTTCTCTAAATGGATGGCAGCAAGCGGTTCTGTGGAGAGGAATTCGTCGCCTAGTATTCTTTTTCTGATTTGAAAGAGAGCTGGGCATTCCGCTAGGATGTGAAGAGATTTCTCCTCCCTCTTTAGGCAGAGTCCACAGCTTGAATCTGTTGTAAGGTTCATGCAATGTAGATGCTTGTTCAAGCAGCATGAATCTGTTGTAAGGTTCATGCAATGTAGATGCTTGTTCAAGCAGCAGTGACCGCTGAGAAGTCCAATTAATGCTCTAAGGTTACTCCTATTTGGTACCGGGAATAACACTTTTGAGCTTGTCCTGGTGTTTTAAGCCAGGCTTTCCTAGATTCTCGCACGCAAAGACCTTTTGCGTATCTTGCGAAGAGTGATTGACCTACTTTACAGAAGGGTTCAGGTCCAAAGAATTTTGTTGACGCACGCAAGAGTCAGCTCTTTCAAGGACTATGAGTAAGTACTACAAAAGTATAAAATAATAACATCATTCTCTTATTTTCTCTCTCTTTATTATAATAAATCATTTCTGTGTGTGTGTTCTGTTCTATATTTTTGTGTATTTACTCTCATACATAATGTCATCATATTACGTTACATTAAAATATTATTTTTACTTTATTGTTACACTATACTCTTTCTCTTGTTAGATTTTTGCTAAAAATCATTAAGAACTATATATGCAAATAAATTATTTCGCTCTTTAAATTAACAAAAAAAAAAAAAACATAAATTTTATACAAAATTGTTTTTTCCTTTTTCACTAATAGCAATTTTAAATTAATTTTATTTTGTAATTGTAAAAGCTTTTCCAAAGTCTCTCAATCTTTATTAAAAAAAAAATTAAATTAAAAGTTAAACTTTTATTCTTTTTATACATATAATGATTTCTTCTTCTCTCTAGATACATATATATTTATTATCAGTTTAAAATTTAGAAAAAAATAAAATCAAAGCATTAAATACAATAGTTAAAATATATGTTTTTCTACTTTTTACGAAAATTAAAAGAAAAATACAAAAAAGAAAACAAAATTGATACAAACTTTAAGGTAAAATAATTTATTTCTTTTTAATTGTTTGCCATTCCCAGCGAAAACTTAAGCCTACTTGTTAGCATCATTATCTTTTGTCTTTTTCGTCATTCAAGAGATTTTACAATATAACATATAATATGGTTGTAATTGTTAGCTTACATTGAATTGAAATTCTTATTAAGACATTGTGAAGATGTGAAATATATATTTTAGTAAAGTCAAAAAACGTGAAGCAGTTAAATAACTCGTAACTATTTATGCAGTTTTTGTGTTTGATTTATATAAAAGAAGTGTAATATAGAACCTTATTTATTTGCATTTTTTTTTTCTATCAATAGAAACATCACTGGTATCGGGACAACAACATTTAAATGCCAAAGAAATATATGTATCATAATTACACTTCTTTTAGAAAAAAACAAACTAAAAAATTCCTCAATTGTTCTTTTAAGAAATAAATATGTTTTGCACACGATTAATATTAATCATAAAATTTCTTATAATTACGGAGAAAAAAAGAAATACCCCCAGGTTCGATGGTCTCTTAGATTTTAGATCTCTATCTGGCAGCGATTGATTCCATAAATTAATTAATCTTAAACATTGTTTGTTATCCTTCATTTATTTTCTAAAATATTTTTATTTATATATTCGCATATACAAAAAAAAAAAAACTTTTATATTTCTTTTAAATTTAATTTTATGAAAAGCATTTTTTTCCTTTGATTTTAATTTGTTTCTAATATTTTATTTAATGCAATAAGGCGACACGAAAAAATATGATTAAACAACATGACATATAGTATTTATGTGTTTTGTTTATATATATATATTTTTTTTACTGTTTTCATCTTATACAATATGTGCAAGGCTTCACAAAAAACATTGTTAATATTGAAGAAAAACAAAATTTTATTTAAACATTTTCTTTTTATATATTGATATATAAATAAAATTTGAATATTTATTTGTTTTTGGATGTTGTATCTGATGTTTTCTATTGCCAAAGACCGACTGTGTAGTTTCTTCCAAAGTGTCCCATTCGTCTTTGACGGCCAGCTGCAATAATTAAATTGAATTTTAGAAAAAAAAAGTCAAAATTTGTTTTGATGTTCTTAAGCAATACAAATAGAAAAAAAAAGAAGAAAAATAAACAAAGCACCAACAAAAGAGTAAGAAATAAAAAGGAAATTATTAAGTACAGAAGCCACCACCTTTATTTGCATTGTTAAAAAAAAAAACAGTTTGCAGTAAAAATTTCTAAAAATTAAATTAAATGGAGCGATGATAGTGACTAATGTTTCATGGAAAAATTATTGAATAGAGCGGAAGAAAGAAATCGACACTTGACAATGGACGTTACTGGACATGAGTCAAAGCAACTTTTCACTGGTACATAACATAAGCAAAAGTATTTTTAAGTGTACTTACCGCAAGCTCGGACTTGCATTTTGGTTTTGAGGAATTAAAAAGGATTCGTCGATGAGGAGAAATGAAACAGACACGTCAATACTACCCCCATTGAGAAAATCGTGTAGTATTATCGACAACGTAGAGAAAAAGACTAAATTATTATGGCGCCAGTACTATGATACATCTAGGGCACCACAGTCAGAGATTATTTCGTATACATAGAACGATAACCCTTCTTATTTGCTCTTTAGAAATATCTGCAGGAAACACTCCTAATTGATTCGAAATTCATAATTTCACAGCGCTGGGGACACATTTAAACCAATTTTTTTTTTAAAGTTGCCCACTGTCACCACTTCTTTTGTACAGTGATCAGTGGAGTGATTCACAGGTCGAAAGCGTTTGAGTAAAAAACTCCATTAACCTATCTTTATAGAGGTATTATTATTATTATTATTGGTTAGGCTCTGCGACTGACGCAAATGGCCCTGCGACCTGAAAGATCTATTGTACCTGGAGCCAGTTAGACAAGGAGGTCCTCTATCTTTCTAATTAAGTTGAAGATATATCCAGTCGGGGAAATACATATGTCCTCCGGTGTTAGGAATTCTTTGTGGAGAATGCGTTGCCTGACTCTGCAGACAGCCACGCACTCGCATAGTACGTGTTGGGCAGATTCGTCTTCCTCTAAGCAGAGTCTACATTCAGATTCCTGAACTATATTTCGTTTATATAAGTGATATCTGAGGCTGCAATGACCGGTGTGGAAGCCTGCCCGTCTTCTAATATCATCCCTTTTGTGATTGAGAATATTTTTTGTGGTTTTTTTCAGGGGTAGGATGGCCCTCTTAGCTTGTCTAAGTGCATGAATGTTGTTCCAGAAGGATAAGAAGTAACGTTTTCCCAGCTGTCCAGACTCATTCTGAACGCGGAAGTAGGAACGCCACAGAAGGGGTATAAAGGGGGCAACAAATTTCTTTGTTTCAGAAAGACCTACTTGGAAGTTTAACTGAAGATCAGTTTTTAAAAACGTCTTCTTAAATCTTAGAATATGGTTACAATCGCGTCCAGTCCAGTAGTAGAAGGAGCATGACATTGCCTTCTCAAAAGGATGGGGACCAGCTCGCTTATTACTCTAAGACCTAAATATTATTCCCATATTCTCATATGAAGAGCTTTTCAAAAAATCTTACGACAGAAAGTTTTTAAATTTCTGAATACACGAAACTAGCGGAATTTTGTAATAGAAAATTAAGTATGTATGTACATGTAAAAGGTAATTTTATGTTAAAAATCTGGAAAATGCACGAAAAGGGTTTAAAACATATTTAACTACTTAAAACTTAAAAAGTAAAATATAATAGCAAAAGCAAAAGGAAACTAGTAGAAGCCAAAACCAAAAATAAATTAATGTTTTTTAAAAATACATTTTCTATAGAAGTTTTATAAGCGTACGTTACATTATTTGTTAAATAAAAATTAAAAGCACTGTAAGAAAAAAATTACTTTTAACCAAAAAAGAAGCAAATAGATATAAAGTGGAACTTGAATAGTATAATACGTACTGTTGTTCGTTCGATCGGATTTTGGGATATTTTTTTTTAAACTATTATTTCTTTCTGTTTGAGTTGCTTTTCAAAAAAAAAAAAGTTTTTTTAAAGTGTTTTAAATTAGATGTAGGTAGGTATCAAGGTGTGTTTTTTGTTGTTGTTGTTGTGTTTTGTTTTTTTGAAGACAACAAGATGCTCACTTATTTACGCTGGTTCAGGCGGGTAAGACGTACTGTAAGAAAATATATGGAAAAGACAAAATGATTAGTTAAAATTCACTTACATATACTGGAAGGATAAACAAGGATTAATTATAAAAAAAAATCAACAACAACAATAAGTATTAGATTAGATTTTTTTAGTTTAACAGCATTTTGGCAGTAGGCAGGAACAAAATCAGATGCTAGATTTGTTCTCCATTTGTTGACACACAATACTGAAAAAAGGATATACTCGGTATCTCCAAAATGGATTTGAAAGTTGTCCTTTGGGAAAAATACGAAACACGCAAGCAGACAAGTTAGTAAATTCCACGCAGAAGGGGATTAGTTTCGACTTGAAAAAGGGAGTTATAGTAGTTAATATGTGATTGTCGTTGTTTCACATTTTCATTTCGAGGAATAAAATATATTTAAGAAATTTTATATATAAAATACATTTATAAGAACTGTGGTTACAACAAAAATTAATTTACGAACTTTTTCTACTTCCTTATGATTCTTTTTTTAGTGAAATATTTTTTTTTTTTTAAAATATCGAGTTTGAAATTTATATTACAGACGATGTGTTTCGGTATTGAATCGGATATGATATTTCACTTAATATTTTACATCGCAGTTTAGTTCCTAGAAAATAAGTTCGTTATTAGAATCGATTTTTTTTTTACTTTGTTTTAAATAAAATTAAACTTTAAAATTTTGTTTGATATTTTTTTGTGTTATTTTGTGTATAGGGTGGTTTCTATAAGTTAGATTTCACACTGGTATTAGTAGGCAGTGCCACACAATGCAAACATGCACGGCGTTTAGTTTTGGATCACTTAAAACATCAATTCTACAATATATTACAAACTTGTGGATAGTTAATCGCTTGATAAACTTATTTCTTCAATTTTTGGAAAAGAATATTATGAAACTTTTGAGTGATCGGTTGTGTGGATACAGCTTATGTACATCGTTAGTAAAACGCGACTTTCGAAATCTTTTTGATTAAAGGGGATTTCTTTATAAAGCCTAGTGTATCGACGATTAATCTTTTTTTTTTGTGAACATTTTAAGTTTTGTTTATTATATGAAGCTTAACAAGTGAAGAATAACAAATTACTGGAGCGCTTCTGTGCACTGTTGGTTAACCAGATTTACCTTGTGAACTGTGATGTGTTTATTATGTCCAGTTTGTTTCAATATTTAGAAATTTTTCAGGGAAGAAGTGGAACAAAAGATCGCGTATGCGGATGTTAAAGTGATATTAGTTTCAGTCCAGAAAGTTCCTCTCCGCGTTAAGTAAAACCATGGGAATTACCCTCACTTTTCAACATATTCTTGACTCAGATCTAAGCCGAAATTTTGACGTAGAACAGCGGATTAAGAAACGAAGTATAGCTTTCACCCCACAACGAAAGAAAATAAAATCCTTAACCACCAACAAATAGAGTACATTTCATAGTAGCTTCTACTATAGGTTGGTCAGAAAGACCTTCATATTTTTAATGAGATTTATATTTTTCTTTGTAATTTCCAATTTAGATGCCTCCTTTTTGATTTTCATACGATCAACTTGCAAGGTGTGGTCTGGAAAACGTTTACTTTATTTGAAAGGTGTAGGTATGTATGCGGAATAAGGAGGTTAGCAGCATTTGCTTAAAAAAAAATGAAGGAACAAAATGTCATCCATTTGTTAAAACTTAAAAAGGATTACGCAGATCAGATTCCAGAGATAATAAAACACTGCTAGGCACTATTATTTGATCATAACAATACAACAAAGGGCAAATAGCAATGCCTGTAACTTTAAATTTATTGAGCTCGAAAACCAAGTAACTATGTGTGTTAATTAGTTACGTATGGCTTTACTCTTTCAGCGGCGACGAATTGAAAAAAATATACCCCCTAATGTGGCAAGATATTTTTTTCTGTACGAAAAGTAATTTATCATCACAATCCGACTACCTTCACAATACTGCGATAATTGACGTCTTATTTACAACGTAAACAACGTCTAGTCAAAGGGAATGTGAAAAGAACAGTTATTAATGCTGATAGAATACATGGTACCATTGTAAAAACCTTTGCGAAAGTTATAAAACAACGGAAGGTTTGTGGTTCAAAATGTATACCACCGCTGCGGAAATGTCAAAAGAATGTGGTTCAAATTTTGTACCAGCTACGCTGAAAGAGTTAAAGGATGATCAATGGTTCGTAAAATTAACGTACATACGTATAAGCTGGCACTTACAGTTTTTCATCAAATAAAAATTATTAAACACGGAATTCAACAAAAAATTAATTAAGGCAGGTATTAAAAATATACTTAAAGGAAACTGCCTTCAAAAATCTTTAAAAGTTTTCAGCTGGAAATCAATATAAGGCTTCTTTAAGAGGTCTAGATGCATATACAGTTTCGACGAACTGATAATAATTAAATGTGCTGAGATTTTCGTTGTTAAGATGTGTGTTTATAATTTATTTGTATTTAAAACACTAAAATATTTTCTGTTGTTAAACTTTTCCTATAAAATACTTTTATTTTGTTTTCAATATCCAAAAAAAATTTGTCAAGCGACTCACTTATCCACTGCGATTTGTTTTTTAAATCTCTTATTTATAAAACTAAAAATATAGACTGATTAATTAATTTATTATTTCCAGGCTATATTGACTAAAAAAAAAAATCATTTAAGAAAAATTACGATGAAAATTATAAGAAAGTAGGTAATACTGAGAGCAATGCTTTAGCGAAATACGAAAACGCAAAACTACAATTTCTTTTCAAAAAAAAAAGTTTCAACATCTTGTTTAATAATGTTAAAATAAAAATAAATTCTCTTTTTAAATTAAAATTTATATACCTTTAATTCCTAAGCGATAATTTGATTTATGTTTTGACTTTTGCTTCTTTTAATGCCTAAAGTATATATTTTTTTTCTTTTTCATTTTTAATTATCAGTTTTTCTTTTTATTTTACATGAGTTATATATATTTTTTTTTGTTCGTGTATTAATTGTTAAAAAGTATGAAAATGATGTTTTTTTTATTAACTTGTGGTTTTTTTTTTTCTATTTTTCTTTATATTTCACTTATTTTAAATGTTTATTATTTTGTTTTTGTTTTTCGATAACTCATTGAATTCTTGTAGATTTCCTATGTATATTATTGAAAAATCTGAACTGTAGACGTAATTCAAGATCTTTTCTTACTGCAAGCATACAAAGAAACAGAAAAAAACAAAATAATAAAAAAACATATATTGTGTAAATAATGTTATGTGGTATATGATTGGTACATGTTATAAAAATTATGTAAAAAAGAAAAGTATCTGTGAAAAGGAAAATGTATAAAAAGGTTATTAAGATAACAAGGGAAAATAAATGTCCCCGAGGAGTGCTGAGGATTTAACAACATATGTATGTACCACAACAGACACCTGAAATTGGCAGAAGAATCAGAACAAGATTTTATTAATGCAGAAAAAAAAATTCATATTATTATTTACAGAAGTTTGTGCAGAAAAACATTTCAAAGCAATACAAACAGAAATATTACTGATTTGCGGGTATAAAAACAAGTTAAGCTTAGAGAAATGTCATTGACTCTTTTAATGCCAAAGAAAACAGCCAAGTTATGTAATGTTTAAACTTTTATGTAAGAAAAATCACCAATTTTTCTACAAAAACTTTCAAGTCACCATCACTAAAAGAGTGATTTGGGATAAAGGTATTGATTTGGAGAAGGAGCCTACATCCTTCAATATGGATGGCACAGAGGGGTGTTTTTTCCGAAAAGCTACATTTAAGCCTCACCTTCTGGCCTCTCAACCACTGCAGCGTATTCAATGTGAAAAAAATGGCGATTAAAGATGCCTCTTCATGGCTAAAGAGAATCGCAATACAAACTAAAGATATTAGCAGTTTTACGGGCAGCCCTAGAAGTGATTATCGTTACTGACTTAAGAGGTTCAAAAGCAGCTATACTCAGTGGTTAGTTCTAGGACATACAATGGAAGTGTAAAGCTTATGAGTTCCCCGAGCTTGGCACTTCAATGCCAATTTCACAAGAAATTCGAAATCTAGTTATGCACTTCGCTGCTTTGGTACAAGCTAGTAACAACCTAACATTGCCCAATGGTATCACGTGTCAAGAGAATTTGTCCCAAACTGGATCTGAAATGCTCCAAAAATTTGATCTCACTTGAAACAATGCAGACATCCGAAAAAAAAAGTAATTGAGCTTCTCGGTAGAATTGAGTAAGTAGAGTGAAGCTGGAAATAGATTTTAGAAAGTCCATTTAGAACTCAGACTCTCCATCCATCATATATTTTTAGAAAACTTTAGTGCGAACGGGGTAAGCTCCGATTTTAGAATGGAGGGGGCAAAGCATTCTGAATGATATCCGAGCACATCTGTAGACACTTAATAAACTTAGCAATGTTATACATTGTCCAGAAATTAATGACAGCTTTAATTTGACGAAAGATTTGATTCACTGAAGTATAACAGCCTAAGTTGAGCATACAGATATAAAGGGTCCTCCAATAGGGACTTCCGAACTTTGACAGTTGATAGCGGCCATATTGTTGAAGCTTCACCTGTCAAATTGGCTGTCGTTTATTCAGTCTGTTTTGCCAAATCACCATGGATGGATATAGCATTCAACAACAAGTGCAAATAATAAAATTGTTTTATCAAAATGGGTGTTCTGTTCGGGCAACGTTCTACGCGTAAAATCAATGAGCACCCTTTCCAGGCTGGGATCTTGCCAGTGGGATCTTTGTCAAAATATATTGTATGTATGTATATGCAATAGGCATAGAAGACACCACTATTCACTTCTCCAAACAGTAATTGAAACTCTGTTATCCTCTTACACATTCGCCGTGTATCAGTGGTTAGCAAAAAATCGCCAAAGATATCAACTCTCAACAAACATCTTCAAACTTCCAAAAGTAGCTTGTTAGAAAAGTTTTTCAATCCACCATTGGCAGTCGGTCATAAAAGCTGTAGGAGCCTGCTATTAGTGCCGAAGAGAGGAGCAAGACCTTTGCCCTCGAGAGGCGGCTGCGCCAAATAATTATTTTTATCTTTCTACGTAGAATTAAGACTTGTTAAGAGCTGTTTTGATGTCTTAATATGGGGGTATTAACGCCAATTGGACCTTTAGCTTTTTTTGTATTATCATTTGGGCTATTGAGAAGACTTGAATTGAATTTTGACTTAGGAGGGTGCATCTATAGCCTTCCATAAGATTTCAAACTTCTTCAAAAACATAGCTCTTTTAGGTTTTGTAACTCAAGTCAAACAACTACGTAATAACCAACAAATTTACTTTATAATCACCCTGTATGCAAAAGATTCAAAAAAAATA
The DNA here is from genome assembly GCA_951813785.1 of Criorhina ranunculi. Taxonomy (NCBI): domain Eukaryota; kingdom Metazoa; phylum Arthropoda; class Insecta; order Diptera; family Syrphidae; genus Criorhina; species Criorhina ranunculi. The sequence goes on from OX638381.1 coordinate 9,692,751, forward strand.
AATAAAATTAAATTAAAAAAAAAAACCAAAACCAAAATGTACTAACTCTAGAGAACACACATCCTTTTTCAACAAAAACCAATAAAACCACAAAAACCACGTCATGTAACATATACATATTCACAAGGCAAGAAGCTGATGTTTTCTGGTAGGAAGATGAGTTCTGAGTTTTGTGTTTTCTTGTTTGTTTTTATCTTAAATACTTGTATAGATACTTGTATCTATGTACAGTGCAAGAGAAGTGTATTATGTACGTGTACGTGTCTTTGATTTTAAACAAATTCGACATCATCTGTTTTCTTCTACACAAACTCACATATGGGCTTTGATGGAATCATCAAGCGATGGTGATGGTTCTTGTGGTTCTAAAATATTTTCATCCTCATCATCGTCGATAACTACGTCACCACCCCGAATAACAATGTTATCTGGATCAATTTCGACATCATAATCCGCTTGTGGTTGTGGTGATGGGGATGGTGACGGCGATGGCGACGACATAATCAAAGTTCTTTCAATCTCATTTGGTTGCAATTCGACATTGCTTTCGGGTAAAATTAATAACGGTAGTTTTGGCTTCAACTTTTGAACACGTACAACTACGCACACAAATTTTAACAAACCATTTAAATAAAATAAATCTTTTACTCTAAATTATAATCATATACCTAACTTTTAAATATGAAAATTAAAAAAGGACACCAAATTTAAAAAGGGTATACAATAAACCAAACATCTTAACAAATCAAGCATATTTCCTTAAAATACAAAACAACTTTTGCTTTAATTTTTTACATATTTACAAACTTTGATGGTTTATTTAAATGTTTTAATGATTTTTTTTTTTTTGTTATAAAATATGCTTGATTGTTTTTTTTAAGATCAAATGCATTAGAAGGTGAGTGAATTGTTAATCGGAAGCGCAATGACTTTTTAATGGTCAGCAAAAAATAAAAGCATTAAACAAAAGAGTGGAATATTGAGTTGATTAATACTTTGGAATGTTGTTTGGAAATGGTTATAAAAAAATGAAATGAAATAATGTAGTCCCTAAGGATGTTTAAAACAAAAAAAACCCTTAGAATGCGATGCTATTCGATTAATTTAAGGACTTGATAGACCTCTTTTTTTTAATGTGACTCACAAAAGTATTATAACTTGAAGTAAGTAAAATATTTAATAGAAGAACCATTAACGCCAAACATTTTGTGAAATATCTTGAGTCGTAAACTTATCACACAGTTGCCAGATGTGGTCACCACATAAAGGATTTCCTAATAGTCTCCACTTAACTTAAACGTATCGCATGCCTTTATGTTATATTTGTCGTGTGGGAACACTTTTTAATGAAAGCGTTCAATATTTATCACTTATACGTCATTTCTTCATAACATATAACATTTAATTATCATGAAGAGGACATCTTGACCTTTAGTCCCAATGTTGAGAAAGGTACTTTGAAGATGAAATCCTTTAACAAATTTACGGACATGGATAGAATTCGACCAGAAATGTTCAAGGCTTTGGGTAAAGAAGGAGTGCAACAACTCTCGGGTGGCATTAAACTGGCCTAGGAATGTGGCGCTGTACTTAGCGACTGACAAAGTAGGGGTGGTGTCCCCCATTTTAAGAAGTAAAGAGATTGTGCCAATTACAGGGGTTTATCTCTCTGGAAAAGTCTTTGCAAAGCTGTGCGTTTCAGAATGTTGGTTGATTCTAGGCTAGAAATACGAGGATATATAAATACTGGGATCATTTAACAGAAAATAGCTTGAAATGAAAAAAAGGGCACAAGATTTGTTAACTAACTAGTGGTCGAACCCATGGATCATGTTGGCTGAGTGATATCAAGCCAATTAAGAATAAAACTTTCGGATCCCAAGACTCAGATTTGAGACAAAATTGTAACACGAATATGTATGTCAGCAGGTTCGTCAAGAACATTGTAGGTGTGTACCTAAAGAGCAAGAGATCAGAGTCGTTGCTTAGAGAAGGAATATGAGCGGGTGGGCGCGCAAACACCACAATGAATCCAAAGTGGAAAATATTCAGAATAAGCTTAGACTTACAGATAACTTTCTATGTGGATTAACTTGCTAGTCTTTCTTAAAATGAAACAATAAAATTTCCACCTAATCCTATTCAATGCAAGAGATGAAGCAATAAGTTCTCGATGATGTACCCCATTTACGACTAGAGATGTGACGAACCTAAGTATGTAGAGACCGAACTTTTTTGTAGGAAATGTATCCCCATAGGTACATTTGAGGCTTAAGTTTAAGGGACTTTACTATTTTGAAGGATTGTACTCGGACTTAAGATAAACTGACATTCATTAACGAAAACAAATCCCAGCTAGTTTTGATCAAAGTTAGGACACATTGACTTTGAGCACCGTTTACATCAGTTGATTTTGCAACTTTAATCTAAGATTGAGAAGTATGTATCCTTACCGAATTGTTGATGCAGATTTGTTACGCATAATTCATTTTGCATTTCAACATGAACAATACATTTAAGAAAAACCGACATTATACTTCTACACTCTCAATGGACAATAACAGAACTGACAAAAGGGTAAGGCTAACATTCCTTGAACAGATGAGATAGTGACAATATCACGAGGGCTGGAAAAGCTCAAGGATCACAAGATAATCACTATTACCTGTTTTGCTGAGAGAAATAAACTTGTTTTTCGAAATGAAATGAGCACACTCAGAGAGAGAAATCTAAGATCTCTATTTGAATTTAGATACACAGATACTTGGACACGAATAAAATAGTTTTTTTTTGGGGATTAACTGATCTTAAATTTCTTTCTCATCGTTGTCATGTGGGATATTTAACGATGATGATGTGGTTCTGGTAGTAGTTCTTGCCGCTCGACTTGCAACTGATGTGTTCGATGATAGCGACGGTGATACAATCGATGAGGATGACGCCAAGCGATGAGTTTCACTGAATCGATCTTCAGTCGTTATAACATCACGGACTCTGTTCTTTAACATTTTTATCGTATCCATGATGTTGACTCGTTTTTTTGGAGTTGAAATCGTCGGATCTGACGGTGATGCGTTATATTCAGGAGCAGAAGCGGATGATATATCAAGCGTTGATTGAGATGATTCGTCGATTAAGTCGTCGTTAGTTGGGTCAGAGATTTTGTGATGCGGCAAGAGGAGATTTGACGGACGTGATCTCTGAATTGGAGATACGGCTCTGATAGGTCGAATTTCATCTCTTGGTAGAGAGATAACAATCTTGGGCTTATCGAGCGTATCTTTTGAAATATATCTCGAAGTTCGGGGCAATTCACTTATTCCTGATGGGGATACTTTCAGTTGTAAGGTAGTCGTATGGATGGGGGTCGGCGATGATGGTCTACTCCGGACATGATCGATGGATAGATCAGTGTATGTAGTCGTGGGTACATAAGTGTACGGTCTAAGGGCAGATTGATTTCGAGAAATCGCTGACAGAATAGCTGTCTGTAAAGAATTTTCATGGGATTTGACGGGCTCATGATCACTGATCTTGGCTCTGTGTGAAAGAGTGTCAGTAGACTTGTACTGGGATCGTGATGTTAAATGATCTTCCAACACAGTGGACTTGTAGTGGGATCTGTCAACTCTTGCGGAGCCCTGTGACGATTCACTAGAAACTGGGAACTTAAGATGCGATCGATCATCCTTGTAGCGATCAGAAAATTTGCTACGAGGTAAGAGGGAAAGATCTTCTTTAGACTTGTAGTTGGATGTTGAATTGTCACTTGAATAGAATGCTGCCTTAGCATCAGAGTAACGATCTGAGTACTTTGTATAAGAAGTCTCGAGAAGATCTTCTGTCGATGAATAGACAGATGCCTTTCCCGTGGACTTAACAAGATCGCTGTCATACCGATCAGAGTACTTTATACGTGAAGATTGTGGAAGATCCTCTGTAGATGAATAAACAGAAACTTTTCCCACGTTCTTAGTGTGATCATCGGCATATCGATCAGAGTACCTTGTATAGGCAGTAAGTGGGAGATCTTCTGTAGAGGAGTATACAGATGTCTTCTCTACGGTTTTAATAAGACCGCCGATATGGCGATCAGAGTACTTAGAGCGAGATGAGTGTGATAGATCTTCTATTGACGAGTAGACAGATACCTTTCCAATTTTAGTGCGCGTAGATGACACATTCTCACCTAACTCTGCAGCCTTTGCGATGTCAATCAGAGTCTGTTCAGATGCTTTGAGAAGGTTACTGGACAGCGATTGCCACATATTTGCTGATCGTATCGAGGTTTTAGAAACATGTTCCTCTTCTGAGGTAGAAACTTGAGCCACCGACTTGTAGGCTTTGTCTATGACTTTGACATGGGCCTCACTTGCAATTGTGGTGCGCGACAGAGCTGATACTTTCTCCACTGCTGTGAACTTAGTTTCGTAGCGAGCTGTTGTAGAAACAGTTGCACGATCCTCAAATGAATCATCAGGCTTTGGTTCTTCGATCAGAGGGATCTGAACCTCGGTTTTAATGGAAATAGGATCCGCTTCAACCTCTTCTTCTGATTTAACTGGAGTTTCAGAGGGATTTGGCGCTGCCTTCAAGATCGACTCTGACACTTCAGTCGCTTTATGAAGTGACTCTTCAAGATCTCTGATAGTGCTTTCCGGTGCACCATCCTTGACTATGTCCACCTCTAGAGCAAAGTTCTTTTCCGAAGCCTGTACCGAAGAGATTTCCTGAGTTTTGCTATAATCATGAAATACGGGATAAAGCAACATGAGAATCTCATTAATCGGTTTCGAGGATGGTTTAACGATCACTCGATCACCATCACCGGTATTAATAGTTTTCGGACGTGGTAAATGTGGCACACGACGAAGACCCGGAAAAATGTAGTCATGCTCTAGAGATGAAAAGACCAATGGAGTCTGAGTCGACTCTCCGACCGTTTCTATAGGTTCCTCGTCAATTGTTTGGGAAGCGGTTTCAGTTTTTGGTTCCTCAAGAGAGGATTGAATCGCTATTTCTGATCTTGTAACTGGTTTTATGTCAACAAGATCGCGTCTACTGACGGATAGAAGGGACAATGGATTGAGTTTAGCAGGTGATTGTGTGCCAATTTCGGTCTTTTCAACTGGATCTATAGTTTGGAGATCAGCTTTCTTGACAGAAAGACGTGACAAAGGAGTGGGTTGCGCTGCGGACTGCGTTTCAGAGTCAACCTTGTTGATGGGATCTATTTGAAGAGGATCGCGTTTATTGACGGAGAGACGCGATAAGGCCGTAGTTTTACTATTAACTTTTATAACTTGTTGCCTATCCGCAGCAGAGGACGCGTTGGAGATTGGGGGGGCCGTGTTAGAGATGCCAGTTGTAGGAGATGTATTTTCCTTAGTTGTATCGGCAATGGGGTAGTTACCCGGATTGGTGGCAGTAGTAATAGGATTGTTTGGCTCAGAACTGGAGATTTTGACACTTTCAACATTTGAGCCTTCAGCAATCTTTTCAATGCCTCGATCGAATATGTTGGTGAAACTTAAGATTTTGTCAGTTTCAGGGTTTGACACGTCAGCAATCTTTTCAGTGCCTTCTTCTGTGGTCTTGGTAGTTGCCCCCGAAGACACAATAAGCGCCAAAGGTTGCGCGATCTTCTCAACTGCTTGGTCATTTTCGATTTGGATACTATCAGTAACGTTGGGTTTGCTGAGCTGATCAGAGGGATTCGTTATTTTAGGAGCGATAACCTCACTTGGCTGAAGACAAATGGGTGAAGTCTGAATCACTGGTCTCGGGAACAATTGTTTTTGGTATAGGAACGTGATTCCTACAGAATTTGGTGTCCTAACCAGAGGCCGCATAGAAACCCTTTTTGCAATTCCAACACTCATTGAAGGATGTTTTGGTGGAAGTGTGTTGGGATCAGTAGGTTGTGGAACTGTATCGATCGATTGGATAGGATCAATCGGTTTATCGACAGTTGTCGTAGTTGCTGGCACTTTTGGACGAAGTGAAGCAGAAGGATTCGGAGCATTTGGAGTTTCATTAAGGGACGTATCACGAGCAAGATCATCGAACTTTAACTGAATACTCGATAGCTTTTCGTCTGCAACCTCAGCGAAACTATCGATTTTAGCCTGAAGTAAGGACATCTTCTCTTCCAAATGCCGACTTGGAGAGACGCTTTTAGAAAGTCTTTCCCTGTTTTTAGAAAGATCGACAAGATCAGTTGTAGGAGATACTTTTTGAATGGCTTCGGGTTCAGGGACTTGACCATTCTCAGGACTAATTTTGGACACGATTTTCTCAGATGCCTGAGGAAGATCAACAGAATCAATTGGATTCCTTACTAGGTTATCTGATATCTTTTCAACGAAAGGCGGGCCTACATTGTCAGATATCTTGAGACTTGTTGAAGACTTTTCGGTTTTTATCAAACTCTTGTTGTCTTTAGTTGGTTGTGTAACTTTTTCAGGCGATTTTCTGGCATCGTTGTCGGAATCTCTCACCACCTGTTCTTGTGTTCCACCATTTTCTTGAATGGAGGCTGATCTTTCATTGACAGCCTTAGACAGGCTGCTATGCCGAAGCTCACCGATCTTTGGGGCACGTGTTGGGGAAACTTGTCTTTCATCACTCTTTTCCGGCGGCTTTATATCTATCTTGTCTTTTTCAACAAGTTTTGGTGACACGTCTTTGACTTTAATTGCAGATGGTGTTTGAATTGGTTGAGGAGAGACTTTTAGAGGAGACTTTCTCTCTTTCGAAGGTGATCTCGTATCCCGACCTATTTGTGGTACGGCTAATGAAATCTCACCCCTGCCACGATCACTTATTTTCTGACTTACTAATGACGCTATTAATTCCGACTTTGAATCAATTCTCTCTTGCGGGGTTAATACGATATGCATTGGCTTAGGTGAATTGGCTTTAATTGTTTTCTGCGATGACAGCGTTGATGAAAAGTCATCCGCTGATACTTTGATAGCTGTTGCATTCGGTATCGGTGACGATGAAGTACCTTTTCTGAGTTCATGCTCATCTAGATAGATAGTGTGAAGGAAGGTGACCAATTTATTTCTTTGCGTTTTTTTTTAATTTTATGCGAAAACAAAAATGAAAATGATTCTTAAAGACTAGAGAAGATAGAAGATAAGAGACAGAGCAAGGGAAAGAAAAACACCAACGATGTGTAGGTATCCTTTAATGGGGGTGAGGTGCTGAAAAAAGTAAGTAAGAAAACTCCTCCTTGGATATATTGTAGTTGGATGGCCTGAAAGTTTTAAATAGACTAAGGTTAAGTATATTTAACAAAAACTTACTCCTGTCGATATTGCGTTGCAGATGGGCAGCCACTCTATGACGGGCGTCATTAAATTCCAAATGTAGACCTAATCTGAGTAAGGATGTGTTCTTTTCCACTAAATCCGTAATCTCCATCTCGATTTTGTTACCAAGAACTGTTGATCGCTATTATAAGTAAATTTAAAAAAAAAATTGTTTAAATGGCTTAAGGATTGTAATTTGAACGAACTTACCTGATTTGAGGCTCTAAACTCTTCAATGGTACGGGCTTGGAGTAAAGCCTTCACCAAAGTCACAATCACCGGTGGATTAATGAAATTTGTTTCAACATTTAATACTCTCAGGGTTTTGCTTTTTTCGATAGCTTCTGCCAGTAAGAGAGCTGTCTTATCGGTAAGACCGACATTTGTCAATGATAGAACTTCCAAATGTTCATTTTGGGGCAGTGCGTCGAACAATTGCTCGAATTTCTCATCGGATATATTCTAAAAATGAAAATATAACAAAATAAAAAAATGTGCCTAAAGGTATGCAACGAAAAAAGTAAATTTTATGTGTGACGCGACTTTCTACAACAAGATGGTGCTGATGTTTACTTGTTGACAAGAATAACTAGCTCTTCGAACGGAATTTACGGTCCATGACCTACATCTCAGAAAAACTCAGGAGAAACGTGGCGTTAGATCGATATTCAGGCATTCGGCATAAAAAAAGGAGGGGACACCATTAAAACAGGGGTCGAATTACGGCATCAGTGATCGAGTTACTCGTCACGAAAAAATGAGCATTATTACGTCGGAATGATCGTTTATACGTTATAATGCTCATTTTTACGTGACGAGTTACTCGATCACGGATGCCGTAATTCAACCCCTGGTGTCAGTCTGAGAGTTTCTTTGTCTTTAGGTGTTTGTTGCTTAAAGCATATAAAACACTGAAGATTCTTCTAAGTGCAGAGAAGAAATAGAAGGAGTTGAAAACTTAATTGGACATTCAGACGAGAGAATGCTGAATATTTAATACCAATAATGGCGGGATCAAACTGCGCTCTGCCGAATATCTAAGACACTCTACTGCTTTGTGGAACCATCACAGAAAACCTACACCCACTTAAGGGTCATTTCTCCTAAGCGTTTATTCAACAGAAAATAGGTCAGAAACTAATAAATAGAACCACGCTATGTGGAAAGGCCAAATTGATTGGTCGCGCATTTTTTTAGAGACAAGAATAGCAAAAGTGCTGAAAGAGAAATCAGAGAATAGTTCTTAATGTCACGAACATCAACGTAATGGAAAGCTGAAACTTCCCAAGAATTGTATTTATTGTATTTCCTTACCTTAATATTATTCAAATTCAGTTCAATCAATTTTGGATCATCGTCCTTGACCCGCTTAATTGATTCCTCAACATCTGTATTATTTGGCGGATCCATTGGATATAGCTTTTGTTGTGTAGACTTTGTAATACCATCCCATCCCATACCGACGGGTTGACCTTTATTTAATAATGAGGCATGGTATTGATCCTGATTCATCATCGAATGGAAACCGAGAATAGCTATAAAACAAAAAAAAGAAAGTTGACAAAGGGAACACATTAGTTTGGAATGTATATTTCATACTAACCAGCCAAATCAATGATTTCCTCTTGTGTGGCATCACTCAAAGCATGCTCATACTCATCACCCAAATCAATGGCAATTTGTTCATCGGCTGCAATTTCACGGTCGTCTCGTGGCGGTGGAACCCATTTCTTACCACGAACAGTACCTTTCACATATGGCTCCTGTTCGGGTAGATCAGGTGTTTCAAGTGCCTCTTTGTTAATGTGTTCGATTAATTTCTTTCGGTTTAATGGACCTGTTGGATCTTTGGTGCATTCATAGCTGCAGCGTTGATTTGGTGGCAGGAAGTTGTCCTAATAAAAAAAATTAAAAAACTTAATTAGTTTCAAATAGTCTAGTCATACTATATCTCCAGTCTCGCATTACTTTCAACTCTTAAGCTAGAATTTAGTTACGTCTTGTGTCGACGACCTGATTTTTGAATAAGCTCTGAAGCGCATTACTAGCTTACTTTAACTTGTAGGCCTTTGGAATGTTTTACGTTAGAGACAGACAGAAACAGAATTTCTGAAATCCCTCCACACTGTTTGCAGCTTAATTTTAGAACGTAGGTTAGAAATCTTTTGACGAAAGCTAGATTTTTAGAAACTGCTTTTAAAAAATCGAAAATGAACATAATGCTGACCAACGATATGACCCAAAAGTGAAAGCAGTTCACTTAAAACCTTCGTAGGTATACGGAATTGTCTCTTGATTTTAACAACCGACCTAAGAACACTGTGCCTTGGTCTTAACAATGTAAGTCGTAGCCAGGTTTCAAGTCTAAAAAGATCATCAATTCAAAATGGAGAGCCCATTCTGATATTGGACTCTGGAGAGAGTGAATTTTCATGATTTCAAAGCCAAACGGTCGCTCGTTCCTGTAGGCAGTTGATAAATCAAGAAGAATCTGTTTCTTTTTCGCCCGTCGACGCTTGTTTAGCATTCCTGGGGACACAGCCCTGTGAAAAACTAAACCTGCTGCAACAGCATGGACAAGTACACCTTTCAAGATGCTGGAAGTCGGATTTTCTTGAGAACCGTCCTCTTTTTGTAGCTTATAGTTGCAATTGCAACCGAAGGATGGCAGTTTGTTGTCGAAAATTGAGGACGGGAATATAAGTATGCAATTGCACGTATTATGCAAGGATTTCTACAAGATCTGCAGAGATAAAGAATATAAGGAATCCATTGTACACTTACGTTGCGCGTGCAGCTTTACGTTTGGGAAATCTAAATGGTTTAAAAGGTAGGTCCTTTGATTTCAGTTCAACTCTTTTTTTTAAAATAAATTTACCAGTTTGGTCCAAAATAAACTACAACCTTAAAGTATCAAGACACCTTAGTTGATCTTGAAGGAAGTTCCGGCTGCCTCATAGGTATTTGATGATTTTCACGGTTTTTCTAGCGTTCAATAAAGCAAGAACTTTTTTTTAACTAAGTAGCACTTATATTTTCCAATAACAGATCGCATTTAGTGTGGTTGTGCTAAGCTTATCAAATATGTAAGCCTTTAGAATACACGATATAACCTACAAAAAAAAGAGTACTCACATCAGGATCGACTTCTTTAGCCAAAATGTTGATCTCCTCTGGTGATAGCTGTGCCAGCAATGCATCAACATCAACTTCATCGTATTCACTTAAATCCTTGCCATACAATTTGGCTGGAGTTGTCATGGTAGTTGTCTTCGTTGTGGATGATGTCTATACAGAAAAAAAAACAGAAATGAAAAATTGGTCAACCATTCTTAAACACTTTTCTCCAGCTACCTCTTCTGAAAGGTCCCGAATCACGACTAAATGTCACAAAAGGTCTAACAAGTGAGTTACAATCGTTTTTTCGTTTTCCCCACCAAACACAACCCCAAAGCTCAATCCAATTATCCCATTAGAGAGGCTAAATTATGTTGAATTGTAATTTGTTTTTTTTTTTTTTTTTTAACAAAGTCTTGAGCTTCTTTGTTACCAAATCAACAAGAAACACACCGACTGACTGATGGAATGGAAACTATACACATAATTTGAGCGGGCATTTGAATTATGCAAAAGCCGACAAAACAACGCCAACGTTAACAATCAAGAAACAGAAAGAAGAAGAAAACGGAGAAGTAGAAGTGTAGTCGATGTGATGTTTCATAACCAAAATAAAAATAATAAAAATAAAAACAACAACAAAATTCCAGTGGTTTCTTCAAAGTGCATCGTCGCAGAAGAAGATGAAGGAGAGTCGATGAAATTATGTGAACGGAAAAAAAACAAACAAGCCGGTCGACTGTAAAAAGGGACTTAACACACTGACACTGCAAGACAAAAAGATACAAAAAAAAAAGGAGAACCTTCGATGAGACGTGAACACCGGTCGTGACTCACAAAATTAATAGCGCTGAAAATTGTAACTCGTCCCTCGACAGAGTAAAGAGTGTCGACGAAGACAGTGCTCCGGGTGAAGCCCATTATGTCTTCGCTCCCCTTTTTCTTCTTTGGAGCCCTACTATCACACACAGCGAAGGGCTATGAACCGAAGAAAATAAATCTACAAGTACGACCGATTGTGTTCAAAACAAAGACGCCGAGAGCTAGGGTGAACAACAAAACATGGTCAACGTGAAATGTCAGCCAATTGGCAAAGCAAAGGTTCGACTTTGGATTTGTTGAAGCCCAAGTTGAACTCAGTTTTCAAGTGGAGTTTCTGTTTTTTTGTTTTTTTTTTCTATTTGAGTAAAGACAAAGAAGAATCACAAAGGAAGAAAAAATGAAAAAAGAAAAAAACGGAAAGTTAATTCAAAAAGGCACTCTTGACCTCTGTATTTCTTTTTCTTTAGTTTACTTTTTTGATTGTAGTTATTTTGGTCACCTCTCAGGCGTATCGTAGGTGCCAAGCAAGTACAGGGTGTTGTATGAGGTCAATAATAAATTGTGTATGTGCTTAGAATGACGTTACACAATACTGATGGTTAATATTTAAGAAAGCCTCTATACTTTTACTTGGAAGGAGTAGCGAGCAAACCGCTGAAGGAGTAAATTTAAAATCCATGCGTGTTGGGACGTCATGACTAGGTCGAATTTTATTTTTCAAAATCAAGTTATCGCGGAAGTCAGGATGTGGTTTCAAAAGAACTTAAAACAAGGTCTCGATGATCGATTTTGCTGCAAGGCGGCTATGTATCAAGCAGAGTGAATGACACTGCAAAACATAACTTCCGTAGTCATTTATGGGAAAGGCATAGCAATGGAGTTGGAGTCGCGACTGAGGGAGTCGTCATAATATTAAGCATGTCGGAGTTCTTAGCTTGAGCAGAAGTTATATAGCAATTACAAACTACTTAAACTTACAGCTAGACTTTAACGTCAGATACAGTACAGGTATTGGAAGGATGAGCTATTATCATAAGCGCAGCAACTCCGGCTTAAAAACGATCAGATCTGAATCCTTCACGAGTCGAAGATTGAGGAGCTACAAGGGTGCATTCTGTCACTACTACTCTTCCTTCCGGTGATCAGTATGTGATCTTGTCAAGTGGAAGTCATGGAATACTGCACGTGAACGCTGACATAATTCCCTATATTTTTTATTTTTATTTTTGCCTAGGGGGTGGTGGAGAAACGCTAATGCGCACGAGAAACAGTCCCGCTCTGTTTCAAGTAGTGTGAGACTTGTTCCTACTCACTGAAAAGAAAACCACCTTTAATCCCTTTTTTTTCCACTTTGACACCATCCAGTCCGGGACTGCTTTACGCATTACTTCCGAATGGTGTCGTTTTTTTTCCCCACTGGGGACCGGCTTTTTCATATTTTTTCTTCTGTTGTGGGTTGACTCTTTCTTGCGGGTTTGCCGGTGAGGCTTTTCATCCGGTTTGTATAGTTTCGTGAGGGTATGTTTGGTCTTCCTCTCTCTTTTTTGTTTTGAGTACATTTTCTATGAAGGCGCATACGCGTTTCCAATTCTGCTCATTCGCAAACATTTTTGCGGCTATGTTGTTCGGGGTTATAATGTCAATCACTGATTCCAGTGCTCTTCTTTCAGCGTGTGGTTTTTGTCGTCCACTTGGGAGTCGCCTTACTGGCAAGCTGTACTGCTTATTTTGTCCATCTTGTACGCGTTGAAATACCCATATCCGGTTAGAAATTGGGTGATGTAATAGTTTACCTAACCGTGTTTCCGTCCCTTCAATTAGGCGACGTTTGGGATCAGCCTCGCGGTCCATCGCCCTCTGTTTTCTGCATTCCATCTCTCTTGCCACTGCTGTTTTGTAAGCTCTTCTATAGCCGCCTCTACTCCAATTTCCGTCTTTTTGTCGTAGACGTACTTTCTCTCTGCCGTCAGGAGATCGATAGGGGTCACTCTCGCGACTACGAGGATGGCTGGTTCCGATACCGTTCGGTATGAGCTTGCGCCTCGTGAGGCTCGGCGTCTCTGTATTGCCGCCCTTTGCTTCCTGTATTTTTCTTGTCGCAGTGCATCGGCCCATACCTTACACCCATACAGGACAACGGCGTGACAAATTGTCATTAGAAGCCTTCGTTTGCTGGCCTACATTTGTCATTAATCTGCTCAGCGACATTATGACCTTCGCAGCTCGTTCACATGCGGACCTTATCTGTTGCCAGAAAGTGAGCTTCGTATTAATAGCTTGCCCCAGGTACTTTACGGCTTCTGTGCTGGTTATTCCTCTGACCCAACTTGAAAGTCGACGATAGTCGGGATCGTTTTCCTAGTCAGAAGGACTATCTCCGTCTTTTCTGTGGCCAGACGTAGGCCATGTTCTCACATCCAGAGAAGTACCCGTCTCATAACCTGGTTAAGTTTTCTTTGCGCTCTTACGGTGTCTTTTGCCGTAATCACCGCGGTGATATCATCTGCAAACCCTACTAGGAAAGTGTCTTCGGGTATCTCCATGCGAAGCATGCCATCGTAGGAAATGTTCTAGAGGTCGAGTCCTAGGATCGAAGTGGTCTTTCTTTCTTCGCGTACCTGCTGTGGTGTTATATAGCAGTTCTCGATCTTTGAGATAGTCCTTCACTATACGCAAGAGATACTCGGGAATATCAAAGATGTTTTCGAACGCGTTCAGGATCTCTTCCCATCTGGCTGAGCTAAAGGCGTTTCGCAGATCCAGAGTTGCTAGCACTACTGTTTTTTTTTGAATGGCGATTGCCCACTTAAGCTGTTTAGGCGGTCTTTACCACTTCTTCAATTGCTCCAATCGTGGAATACCCCTTTCGGAAACCGTGCTGTCTTCGGGAGAGACAAATATGACACAGCAAATTTGACTCAAAACAATAAAATAGTTGCAGAGACAGGCAATCGAACACAATTTGTAGACTTTAAAATGCTACACTTCGTTGAAGACAATTATCAGTTTTCTATCTTAAATTCCAAAAGTTTGGTTTCAATGAATTCAAAAAACACTACTGTATTCTATGTACCCCTTATTATAGAAAACTTTTTCCCGACAACAAACGTATCTTCAAACCTCCATTTATCTGTGAAACAAAAACTTACGCTTTTAGTGAGATTGAAATGCGTACAGAATACGATAACTAAAATCTTTTCTCAACAGCTATTCCTCTTAATCAGAAAAGTGGATTCATTTTATATAACCTACGCAAATGTGTACACCAGCATGTTACTATATCGCAATTCATTCCGAATGGCTGGAGCTTACATTGCCAGTAAATCCCATTAATGCGGCACACACAATCCCTCAAATTGAGCAGAGAGCACCCTGTGTGTAAAGTAGTAATGCAGGGAACTACTGCAAAAGTTGTGTTCCAAAAATTACCATATTTCCGTTCGATGATAACAAAGCGAAAAAGCCATGACCAGGTTCCAGATTATGACTCCGAAGAGAAGGCACCGTCGTCGTCGTCATCATCGCCCAGATCTATTTGGGCGGAAACTTATTCTTTATCTCAAGCAAAACAGATACACGTCGATTGGCCCTGGCAGTCAGCAGTCAGCAGTAAGCAGCCAGCAGCAGTCGTTCGATTTAGTTCCAGTTCCAGCATTGATTACATGCTGTTGCCGCTCTTCGAACTGGTGAAGTGGAACGTGGACAGAAAATCGGATGGTCATGTGGGGTTAAGAAATGATTTGAATGGTTGACTGGTTGCATCTAGGAGCAAAGCGAATAGTGAAGGTGTCTGTGGATTCCATCGCTCGCACTTTTAATCTTTTATCCGGAATAGTTTGAGGTTTCTCTGGAAAGAGATGATGAGGGCAGCAGGCACACAATGGGCATTCAGTCCGTTTTATTAACCGTAAGTTTATAGGTTTCTTTTGCATTTTCTTTTCCTTTTTTTTTTTCTTTGTGGCCCTGACCAAAGGTCGATATAGCGGTTATGATATGAATTGCGTGTGGAAAAATCATGGATTACATAAGTCAAATCAATAGGTTGCTTCTTTTGTATTTAACTTAAAGACTATGATGGAGTCTATGTTAGAAGGTAATGAGAGGGAAAAGAAAAAAAAAGGAGAGTCTTAGGACCATAATCATGGTAATGACAGAGGAAAGAACATTTACATTTGACGGGCAACTGTCTAAACCGTTATAATTTAGTGTTAATGGATGACACACGTGTAGATATATATACAAATGTCTTATTTGCTATGTGGGTAGGAAGACCAAGTCGCCTATCACGACGCTGTGATTGGTTTACATAGATTTGAAGTTCAGTTCTTATAAGGGATGACATAGTAGGAACTGCAGGTTGTGATTGATTTTCTTTCGAGAATTCTTCCAATACGACGAATAAATGACGACCTATCAATAGTTTAAATTCCTCAAATTAGAGTGCGATGACCATGTACCTTGACGTGGAGCAAGAGCTTAAGTAGAACCAATGATTTAATGGGGTCATTTAAGTGGGGGTTGGTATACATGCCGCGCAAATCTCTGCTGAACTAAGAGATGATCATGCCCAGGGGCCAGGAGTTATGTGATTAATCTTTGAACCGTGTTAAAAAATGCGAGACCGGGGATCAAGCCAGTCAGTAATGAGCTTTCTCAGATGTCCAGGCAAGACCTGAGATTTTATTTGTCGATATAGCTGCTCTGTAGGCCTTGTGTTCTTCGATGTGGGATACTTAAAATAACAGGATGTTATTAATTGTGATTGGCTTCAGACGAACTTTTTGTAGGCTTGTCAGATTATTGAAAAAGTGTTCTTTGCGGGCCGTGTTTATATTTATACTGAGGCATGTCCATTTGCTCCTGTGCGGAGTCAGTCTGCTCTCCGATGGGTCTCATCAAGGGCTAAATTGTCCAGCACTTTCTCTCTTTTGCCAACTTTAGGTGGAAAAGTCTAACAACCTGCGTCATATCCAGACAGATATGGCCCACGTACAGTAAAAATAGAACGAATGACAAGAATCAGAGCAATTAGCACGGACTACTGGCCAATTGGTCAACACGCTGCCAAGTTAGGCATCCCGTTCAACCCTCACCTGTCGAAGTTGTGACAATTCACACGAAAAGGAAACGTTATTCCACTTTCTCTGTGACTGCCCGGCACTAGCCAGAGCCAGACAGCGCGCTCTCGGAAAATCCTTTTTCAAGGAACTTTCTGAGATTTCTAACATAAAATTCACAGGATGGATATGAAAATTACATTCCAAGCTACGCCCATCAACATCCAGGTCACATCAGTGCTACTTGTGTCTGTGTGTCTCACCAGTTTCAACCACTTCTACCTACCTACCATGGTCATTTGCATAGAAGGTGAAATGTGTTCTCTATTGCATCTAAGTCGTCACGATTTCGGCTTGAGTCCACTGTACTCAAACGCAGTGTTTTTATGTGGGCTGCAAGCAAGTCGTGGCCTGGCATAGTGCCTATAAAAAATGTTGAGTGCGATGATTTCCTTCGCTTACTTTTTGTTTAGTTTTGTCCAGAGCATCTTTGAGAGGTGCCGTGAAATGAAACCGAACGAAATAAGTTCGGGGCTTGTGAGAGCCTCAAGTGATTGAAGTCCAGTCTGGCTGTCAATACAGAAGCACAAATGCTGATTTTTTTTTCAACCACACTATGTCTTTTCAATTATCCAAATAGCTCCTCCGAGTATGGCAAAGACTTCCGTTCGAAAGACATTCGCTACCATACAATAAACATCACTCGCGGTGTTAAAGCCTTCATTGTAAAAGACG
This sequence comes from Criorhina ranunculi, assembly GCA_951813785.1. Classification (NCBI taxonomy): domain Eukaryota; kingdom Metazoa; phylum Arthropoda; class Insecta; order Diptera; family Syrphidae; genus Criorhina; species Criorhina ranunculi. Next base: position 9,709,801 of record OX638381.1, read on the forward strand.
ACAGTAAAACCTTAAAGATCAATTAGATTCTCTTAAGCTCATGTTAAATCCACTCGCTTCGACTGTGACTTTTAATAAAAGAAAACTGAATCGTTTTTGTTGCGCAACAATTTATATAGCAAACAAATTAGTGTATTAACTTTTCTAAAAAAAAAAAATAGAAGTGCATAATAAGAATGCTAATCAATTAGCACATTGTCAATAGGTTAACAATCTTCTAATGGGATGCACAATCTTTGAATATTATTAATTATAACAAAAAAAATTACCATATTTCTCACTTGTTCTCACATATATGTATCTGATCTTGTCGCGTGAGATTGATTATCTAAATATTATTCAAATATAATTAATCAAAACTGACAACAAACCATTAATTTATATATAAATGTGTATAATTAAAAAAATATTTAAACTTCACACGAAATAATTTGCAAAAAGCGAAACCATCTACCACCTATTTAGCCGGTAATTGTGGTTCGAAAGGAATTTCAATTGCATAACTGAAAAGTTTTTTTTCTTTTTTGTATTAATTAGTAGAATACGAGCCATTTAACATGGTGTAGCTCTAGCTAACAGTTTCAACCTCGTTTTGTTTGCAAAATCTTTTTTTGTTCCTCATTCTTGGCAGCAATTATTATTGTACACCTTCACTTGACCATAAGACCACAGTTAATCTGCAAACTTACTTAACGTTTCTTTTGAAACCCAAGAATTGGGTCACCAAAGTGGAAAATCCACTTAGGTTCGCAACGATGACAAATCCATAAAATTGTTATAATCGTACCCACAACCACCCGCCCAAGTGAGAGAGCAAATATCCCCAAAAAAAATAGATATTTCACGTTTTTAATTGCTCACAATGAAAGCATAATTAGAACATGTTCATAATATCTATAGTTGCACCCATTACGAGGCACAAACAAGTACTTGTACCCGTTTCTAGTGCCAGTTCTTCAACTCTAAGCTAGTCTTTGTCATAAAACTGAAATTGGGCTTCGAGAAAATAGTGCCACACCGACAGGGGGCATTTGAAAGTAAACATTCAACTGAGGTCAAACCAGTTAAACGTCGGTAGATACATTTCGCAATAGTTACCAAGAGCCATGAACTCAATTTTTATCGAGAATATTGGTGGTTCTGTTATGTGACTGTGGCTAGCGTATGAGTATAAGAATATATCTATATTTTCACACTGGACATTTGGTTTTTATTGGCAATTAAAAATGTATCTTGTTAGGGGATAAATACCCATAAATGTACGCCTCTGTACGGATTGCATCGTAGCAAATTCCGAGAGTTGTTTAGATACCGAGAGCCATAATGATTTATGGGATTGACATACCTTTTTTTTTAATCACTTGGTAGTTTATATGTGAAAATATACACAAATGTGTGAATGTATCTATATAGTTATATGGTCAATTGATTTTATGTTTGGTGCCATTGACAAATTTATCATGAAAGATTAATTGACTCTGCTTAACCGTGGTGTGCCAATAAGAAATTTAAAATTTCCGTGAACAAAATTCATTCAAATTTCCTGCAGCTTAACATTTCAGATTAAATTGCTTAAAAAAAATAAAAAATATTTTTAGCAACCATCGTCACATGTCTATGTATCTGAAGAAATATTTTTATAACAAAATAAAAAAAAAAGTAAGTGGAATAAGACAATGATTGATGTTCTTCTCGAATTACTGAGAATTTGATAAAAGCATTCGACGAGTCGATTCAAGCGACCAATTCATTTACTGACACTGTAGCGATATACAGATACAGAACTAATAACAAATAGAACTATCTTGAGTATCAAAACCCCGCAAATCTTCTATGACCAGTTGTACTCCCTTAAAGGTGAAATGGACTGCTCAATCATAGGAGCGTGATTTTCTTAAAAATCATTTCCATCTCCTTCAATAACTTTCACATAAAACGTGAAGAAAAGTGACAGTAGTCGGTGCAGGGAAATAACTCCATCTGGGAATTTATTCAACAGATAGTGAGAAATAACTCCACATTTATGAAATGGAGTTATTTCCTACTAGTGGTGTCATCCGGGACTGAATGATTCAATTGAAGCGCTTCAGTAGAATGAGTGAATGATTCACTTCATTCTTACGCTTCAATGCTTTAATGCTTCAATTGCTTCACTCATTCCTACACTTCAATTCATTCGATCTCGTTCTTCGCTTCTTTTGCTTCTCTTAATTCAATTCACTCCCAACACTTCAATTCATTCTTCGCTTCTTTTTGCTTCTCTCACTTCAATTCACTCCCTACACTTCCATTGCTTCACTCACTCCTATACTTCAATTCATTCATACACTTCAATTTGTTGTTAGTTTCTTTCGCTTCTCTTTCACTCTTTACCAATTTTTTTCACATATGGGACAGAGGGTTCATTTTGTAAATTTATTTCCCCTACAAAATATATTCGGTATTCATTTCATTGGTATATTTTGTTTTTGTTTTTTGTTCGATCGGAGCAAACAGATCAGGGTGGTAATTCTTTCTCTCAATAGGGATAAGATTTCTCTCTTTCAGATTTTTTTTTTCTCCTTTCGTTGATGAAGATTTATTTCACATTAACAGGGTGTTATTTTAGTTTGTTTGTCGTATTGACAAATTTTTATAGATAATCTATATATTTCTTTTAATTTATTATATTATATTCATAAATTGATTGATAAACAGTTTAGAGTTATGTTATATCGTCACTTCAGTGATAGAACTTGATAACTCGGCTTTTTATACTTTCGAAAAATCGGCAAAATCGACAATATTCATTAATTTATTATTGTATAACGTGGCTACGTTTATCTCGAGATGTCTACTTCGTGCACTGAGTGTTTATCCACTGTTTTGCTTTCAGTTATTGGCTTCCCAATAGATGGCCCCAAGTAGGGAAAATGAGTCATCCAATTATTTAAACCCATTCTTAGCGAATCCAGGTAGACAGATTAGCTAGTTCTAGCACTCAGGTGACGATATATACTTCATGCTAGTTAAATAATTCATTATTCCTCGATTTGTCCTTAACCAGGAATCTTCATAACGAAACATAAATTTGTCACTAGTAAAATACATAAAAACGCCTCGTATCAGTACACCCTGCATCCAGAAAATTTTTGAAAATGAACACTTCAGTGAATGATTCAGTGAACGCTTCTTTTAACTGAAGCGGAGTGAGTGAAGCACTTCAGCAGAATGAAGCATTTTCCCCACCTCTATTTCCTACTAGAAGTGAGAATTAATATCACTTCCTTGTGGGAAATTACTCCATGCATTAACAGTGGACCCCCTGCTTGTATGTAAAGCAGCAAATCAAATGCGGGAAACAACTCCATTTCTAGTGGGAAATAACTCCACACTAAGAAAATTGACTTATTTCTCATTATGTGTGGAATAAATTCCCGTGGAGTTGTATTCCTGCTTCTAGTAGTCCACTGCATTTGCACGTGCCATATTCTCATCAGTACCAGAAATCCTTTTTTAAATTTCACAACGTCGGATGTGAAGCCATAAGATTTTGGATTTAATCGAACTTATTGTAGTTACTAACTAAGCGGTAGAGCTTTCATATGATCGTATTTGCTAGGTCCATCAGGGTTTTGGAAGTGGAAAGAGGCCAAATGAAGCAAAAGGCCGTGTCACATACAAAGATTATTATTATTATTATTATTTCGGGAGAGCTGATCAGCCCTTGGCACTGCGGTTTCTAGTGAATCCTATTGTGTGAGTGATTTGCCTACCCCACAGAATGGTTCGGGTCCACAGAATTTTGTTTTTTGCCAGCGAGTCGGCTCTTGTATTACCCGCAAATCCACTATTTACAGGAATCCAATGAAGGATGACCATATTGTTCCTAGCAAGGTCCGAAATAACTTTGCGGGTTTCTAGGACTAGTCTGGATTTAATGACAGGCGAGTCGAGTGCTTTTAGGGCAGCTTGACTGTCTGAGAAGATGAATATGATTTTCTCCATAATGTGAGAAGACTGATTGAGTCTCACACACTGATTAATAGCAAAGACCTCGGCTTAGAATATGGACGCGAGTTCATCAAGGCTGACTGAGAAGTTCGTATCTGATAATTCTCTGAAAATTCCGGAACCAGTTCGGATCCATCCGTGTACCAGACGAGGTCAGAAAGTGATGGTTGGGGTTTGTGTCCTCCCTTGAAGGGACAACTATTGAAAAATTCTTGTTGAAGCGGTAGCATGTCGTCTGGAGGCATGCTGGAGATCATGTCTTGCTCCAATGTTTCAGGCAGGGATAAGTGTCCTCCCCTATAGGACTTCAGGTCAAGGTTGCTTAAGTGGAAAAGTCGATGGATGCCTAATTTACCTTCCATTCGAATGAATGGATCGGATTCTCTCTGAAAATGGAGGGGAACCGCTTGCCTCTCTAGAATCGATAAAGTCTCACCTCGATAGTGAAGCTAGGAGAATTGCTAATAGCAGGTGGAATAATATCAACACTTGTCTTTTGTCGAAACAGATCTGGCCGATCCTGAATCTGGGGAGAACAAGAAGACTTCTGTTCGTGAACAGGAAACTTTTAACAATTATAATAGGAGCCCTTACGGGGTATTGTCTAACAAGCAGGCATGCCATCAGAATGGGTGTAGCTTCTAACGATTTCTGTAGAGGCTGCAGAGACGAGAAGGAAGAAGAAACGACTGCACACCTTCTTTGTACGTGCCCTGCTCTATCAAGGTTGAGGAGGAAAACACTAGGAGAGTACTTCTTCAATGACCTTAACGACCTAGCCAGACTCGACATCTTTAGGATTAATTGGTTCTGCACTTAGTGCGGCACAGTATAGGGTTTACACCGATACGGTTACCGAGAGTTTATACTCCTTTTATCCTATAGGAAATTCCGCATGTGAGGTTTTTGCGGCTGGTTTCCGGTTTCTATACGCGGTATCACAATGGGCCTTTATTCTAGCCTAAGTGGGCCCTGCTTAGTGGGGAAAGCCGCCCAACCTAACCTAACCTAACCTTCACCAAAAGCATTGTAAATTGTAATGTCACTTTAGCCTGACACGTTGAGATGCCAATCAAATTGTGTCCGTCTTTTCTCGGAGCATGAATGCTGCTGATTTTTTTTTACAGACGTCCAGGAGCATCCTTTTAATTCGTCTACATTCTTGATAGTCATGCCACCCACAATTGTAATTGAAAGATTAACAGATGATGCAGGAAGATCCAGACAAAGACAAAACCAACGTATACCGTAGCAATGAAGAAAGAACACACTCTTGAGGGCAGCATCTGTTTACACACCATCCACGATCCACATCTACAACCAGTGTTCTATTCATCAGCATTGCTCATTTGAGTCTGGTACAGAGCCATATTGGGGAAGATAGTTTTAATGGACAACCAATGAGGGAAACGAATGATGCAAAACCAGTTAGTGACAGCATTGCTAGAGTACAGCAGAGCAACACTCTCCTCTTATATCTTTTAGATGCGTTGAGTTAAAGAATATATGCCAACTCTTACCAGACGTTCAGAATGAATTTAACCCTGGAAGCATGTGCAAAAAATGGTCCAAAATCATTCTCAATACGGTTGATTACTTTGGAGACCATAGATGACAAATTTAGCAAAGAAAATTGAAAAAATTCACATAAGCCGTGTTTTTTTGATAATTATACTCACTTCAGTCAAAAAACCCATCTATACTCACTTCATCCACAGTAGCAGCCGCATCAACCAATTGGTTTGCGACTCGATTTCTTTTTTGTTCATTTGACAGTTTGCAAATGTCAAAACCGAGGAAAAGCAACAAATACGATCGGCTAAGAGCTAATTTATGAGATTTTCGCGCTCTGGTGGTCAACTTATGTAATTCTATCCTCACTTGCTGCTACTGGGAAATTTATCTCCACTTGGTGTGTTGTTATTGCTTTGTGTGTAAAATCTTACTGCGCTGGGTATACAGCTATCAAAAAAACACGGCTTGTGTAAAATCTTACTGGGCTGGCTATACAGCTATCGAAAAAACACGGCTATAGAATGTCACTAGAAATTTACACGTAAGTTAAAAGATTTATAGTCTGGTGGACATAACCCTATAATCAATTTGTCGAGTTATATCCTAATGAATTGATTTGTAAGTCTTTTGGGGGCTTATGTTTATAGCATGCTGTTTTATTACAATACTGTGATGCATCAAGCACTTTTTTTTGCAACAACAGTTCAAGAGAAACAAGACTTCATACTCCAATGGACTTCTGATTTTTCAATATTACCCTTCTAGCATGCTTGCATGGATACCTTGCCGCTTACTTTCTAAAGCGAAACAGAAAGTAATGTGTATGTTTGTAATGGTATATTTCAGCTTTAAAATATGCATATCCAACCATAAGTTAACTCTTAAAAGTTAAGTCATAAAATTACACAACTGTAACTAAATAACACAAATGTTGTAACGCCTCACAATCGATAACACATTCATTTTCAATGCGCTTAAGTCCCATTCAAAGGTTAACTTATTGCTGTAAGCCAACGTATCTTACAACATTAAATCCACTTTTATGTGCCTTATGATCTTGTGATTAAATTATTTTACATTCTTTTGTCTTAATTTCCCTATATACCAATGTACACCGTTATTTCCACACCATAAAAACCAAACAAAATACAGATGAGCTCATTTAAGACAGAAAAATTGTTTTTTGTTGTTCTTGTCTTGATAGCTTTCAATTTCAAAAAAAAGAGAACACATTCAACATTTTAATAGCCCCCCCACTCTCCGTCTATTAAAAACCATAATACTCCTGAAAGAAATCACTTCCAGAGTCTCCCAACAAGAGCCTAGCATCGTTAACGACATACTCATCAAAATACCGAAATGAAAAATGTTCCATCCCTCCTTCTGTTGGCCTTGATTCATTCTCACTTTCCCTTCAAAAAAAATTAGAACTTGAAATTATTTAAAAAACCACCAGCTGCAGCCAGGTAACATAGGAAGTCGTAAAAATATTAAAGAAATGAAAACAGGCAATTTAAAAAAAAAAAAAAAAAATAAGTGGAGAAAATTCCCTTAACACCTCTCCCAGAGAATGTTACTTTCATTCCATAAGTGGACAGCCGTAAACAAAGATAGTAACTTGCAACGGGTTTCGGAGTTTGGAGTGGCTCACCCAAATAGACCGCGTGACAAACTGGTTAACCAACCGCAAATGTCACCTGTGGCTACCATTGGAATCCAAAACATTGATCTAAAGCCAAAACGCACCACAAATGGGGAGACCACCAATAAAGATAGTTGTTCTCGTACTGGTGTATCTGTAGATACGACAAATGTTTCCTGAACGAGAAGGTATACTCGTACCTCCATCATTATCATCATCGCGGAGCACACACCTGATGGTCGATTTTCTCTCCATTTGCCAATGACGACCGACGCGACGTTTAGGGAAAATCGATTGAGTAATCGCCATTGAGTAGTGGTCTGCCGTGTGACTCTGTCATTCCGAGAACAGATACAGATGATGAAAACCACGACGACGGATGGCAATGTAAACACTTTAACAGTTTTCTCATTTCAGATACATATTTAGATACGCATAGACTGATGTCGATGTTGACAGTCATTTAGAGGTGTTTATTTTCTTTTTGCTTTTTTCACAAAAGCGGGACACAAGACACAACGGACAAACGGTGTTAATAATGAAATTGCATTGAAATGAAAATATGAAATCGTGTTTTGCGTTTTGCTTTAGGAAGTCGAGATTGACTTTAGTTACGGGTTTTGTGTCTTAAACTGAGTCTGGGTGAGCATGGCCATTTATTTGATGACTTTGAAAAATGGGGATACGTGAAGAGAATTAACAGGAAAGCAGACATGTTTTGAGTTTATGGGTAACGTAAGAGATAACATAAATTAAAGTTTAGATAATGGTTAGAGCAGCTTACATGGAAGTCGTACGTATAAGTGGAGTGCTCCCATATCCTATTACATACTTAGGCAGTTTCCTGGTCGTGTGGTGAGGTAAACAGATTTCGTTATCCGTTAGGTATGATGTGATTGGTGAGATTTGCATCCGATAAAGACGTGTCGGAAGGTGAAGTTGTAAGGAATTGCAAAACCATGTACACGGGTTTAAGACCAACTGCGGCAGTAACTTTCGTGCTCAAAAAACTTTTTTAACGTTTTTGGACAATCTCAACCTATTAAGCCACTGGGAGTGGAGTCACACTGTTTTTTTATTTTTTATAATTCACTAGCGCTAAAGGGGTTATGAATACCCTTATGATGCTATTAACACAGCAGTAGTGTGGTGCAGTGATTTGGAAACTCAGGTGGTATTAGGTTTCAGTCTTTTTGCTCCGAGGTTGGTGTCCAGAATGACTGGGGAGAATTATTGGTTCTATTGCCATTGCTTATAATTCACAATATTTCTTTCGAACATCCCGATGGCATTGTTACGATCAACACTTTTTCAGCTTTTTTCGCAATTGACCGACTTTTTTTTTTCTGTGACATCGGGACTCGAACCTGAAACCATCAGCGTGACAAGCGATGATGCAACCACTACACCATGGCCACCCTTGTTTCAGCACAATGTCCCACACAAGATTGCTACGTCTCATCTGATGTACGGGCACATTCAGATCAACCGATGTTTAAGAAGTTGCTTATTTGAAATCCGGAATAGGCGGATATCGGTATAGCGATTGACCATCAGCTTATTCGTCTTTGTACTGCATTCGTCAGTACGACCACTCAAAATGAGAAACTAAATGCTTCACAGGAGACTAGAATAAAGAATTGAGCATCAAGCCACACAAGCTTCAAAGACAGTAAATGTGATGAAATCTGAAAACATGGTCTCGGACGACGGTGACATCGAACTGGATATGGGAAGATGAATCAGCCAAGTAAAAGCTGTATTCGAAATGTAATGGTTTCAATACTTAAACCAGACTGAGACTATTGTACTTAAAAGTTGAGTTGGTACTTCTTTATGTGTGTTGCACACCTAGATACTTGGAGAGTGACCATAAGGTTAGGTCAGGTAAGATAGGAGTGGCAGGCCACAGGTTGCAACCTCACTTAGATCAGATAAGGTCCTCTGTGTTACCACAACGATCCGTATTTCACCGGAAAAATACTACTCGCAGAGCCAGCCGAAGCTTGTTATGAAGCGCTGGAGGCTACCTATGTTTATGTCAGCCAGTTCACTTAGGTTGTGAAAGAAGCTGGCTCCTAAGTATGCTCTTCTTCGAGCTGAGAGGGCCGGACATGTACAAATTAGGTGGAGAATCGACTCCTCCTCCTCTTCGTCCATGCAGCGCCTGCAAAAGTCGTTCCTGTCAGTCGTAAGATGCAAGCTTTCATCAATAGACAATTATGAGGACGGGTAAGGAACCAATAGACATCTCAACGCGTCAAAGGAAAAGAAAGTGAAAAGCTATGCAATAGGATCCACTTACCCAGTCCGACAGAAGAGTGAGTCGTCCTAAATATACATGACGTAGAATAGTTGAAGGGGATTAAGGTAACTGGGAATCTTCAAGCCACAGTGATCCCGAAAGAGGCTCACAAATAATGCTTAGAGTACACGACATGCAAAAATCACATTTCAATGTGAGAGTGACGTCAAAAAGAGTATCAAATAAATGCTCAAATTTATCGTGTACATGGCAAATGTGAAGAAGCAACAATATAATGAGTACACGGCATGTGAACTTCACATCTCTTCATGTTGATTCTGTCCCAAAAGTCATGTGAAATTTTTTGAAATTTTTTTTCTTTTTTCAAATTTTCTGACGTTTAATGTAGCTCGCAAAAATATAGCGAGTATACGACGTGTGGAACTTCACATTTCTCATTTGCATGCAGAGGCATTAAAACTTCAAATTTTTTCAAAACAATATTTTCATTAGTATTTTGACACAAAGCCCCAAATTTTTTTTTCCATTTTGATTCGTTCTCAAGTGTATAGAGGCGATTGCTGTGGCCTCAGCTGTAGTGTTGCTGGACAGCAGTAGTAAAGATTATTATTATTATTATGTTCGGAAGGGTCGTTTACTGCGGTTTGTAATGAATTCTATTCTGCCTTTCCCAGATGTTGTTTCACTCCACAATAGGTCAGAAAGTTAAGGAACTTCTCTGGGTGGATAGCAGCAAGCTGTTTCATAGGGACAACTTCGCCGCCGAGGATTCTATTTCTGAGTTGAAAGAGAGTTAGGCATTCCATTGGGATGTGTAGAAAGGTCTTTCGTCTTTCTAGACAGAGTCTACAGCTTGAATCTGTTACAAGGTGTCTGTTCGGGCGGCAGTGACCGCTGAAAAATCCAATTAGTGCCTTAGAGGCTGCTTCTATCAAGGTTCACAAAACTATAGATTTTTTTTTGTGACGGTACAGGGAATAGCAGTTTCGAGTATGCTTGCCCTGGGGTGTTGAGCCAGACTTCTTGGGGTTCTAGCATGCAAAGACCCTTTGTTCGTCTTGCGAAGTGTGATTTACTTACCCTACAGGGTCCAATGAATTTTGTTAACGCGCCGTCTTTTGCCAGTGAGTCGGGTTTTTCCTTACACAAAAATCAAATATGTTCAGTGAAGGATGACCATGTTCTTCCTAGCTAGGTCCGAGATTACATTACGAGTTTCTAGGAATATGGACGAGAAGTTAACAAGGCTGACTGAGAAGTTCGCACATCATGGTTCTCCAAAAAGCGAAGATGACCGCGAAAGAAAAAAATTGCGACAAAAGCATACATATCGTGTTGATGATCGAATTGCGTGCCGAGGAACCTTATTTTTATCGGAGTTTCGTACGCATGTCGGCCAAACAATTTCATCATTTGTTCGCCTTGGTGAAGTCGCATATTGTAAAAGCGGATTCAGAAAGACTTCACATAGGGTATCGTATTTGACTCATCAACCTCTATCATTTGATACCCATATCAAGAGGGCTGTGAAGAAAAAAAAGGGAGTCCGCTATCATGGAACATCCGCCATATTGGAACCATACAATGCATTGTTACCGGACATATGTACGCGTGAAAAATTTCAACTCAATCGGTTTACGGCAAGTGAAAATGTGAAAATCAAATGAAAAATGTCAAGGCATGATTTCGTGCCATCACATGCCTGTGACACTCACATTTAAATTCCATCTCAGCTCGAAATCATACATGCGGCCAATTAGAGCGAGTACATGTGAGAATCGGTTCACATTAGTACTTACTTCTAAGTGTGAACGCATGTGACTGTCACAAATATAGTGAGTACACTACATGTAGGATTTTTTATTTGTTCCGACGTCAAATTTACGTCACGTTCACATTTAAATGTAATTTTTGCATGTCGTGTACTCTAAGCATAAGTTCAAAGTTAACAATTTCACACCGAGCTTATTTGTCATTCGAATTCGCAATCATTAGTCTTTTTAACCATCTTTTTCTGTTCACAGTTACCAAAACTTTTAATCAAACAGAACTTTAAACAAAAAAACAAGCAAACAATTGAAAATGATAAATGTGAACTTGAGTATGGAAATCTGTCACAACACTGGAAGTGATTTTCAACTGACAGATGAACATTAATGGCAACGATGTGAAGTTAGTATTGCCAACACCATCAATTTTTCAAGAATAACAAAAATGTAATGCTCTAAGAAACGACAAAGTTTATCTTGGGGGTGTCTTGCTCCCTTCTGTGACGACAAGCGGAGGTGGGGTTAAAAATAGGTCTTTAATCATTTTTGTAAAATGACTTCAAAACAAGGACAAGATAATCTTAGTTCTTTCTTTGGATGTAGAAGTAGAATTCACGTTGTGACTGCTGGTTGAAACATATAGCTTCCGCGAGGGAATTCAAAGTCATTTTCCTTTAAGCCCTTGTGTTGATTAACTATTTGTGTTTTTTTTTTTTTTTGAATCGAAATGTTGAAGGACTTTATTGAAAAGTGGACTTCTGCTGAATATGAGAAACCCTACTCAAGCAAGAATAAGTCGTTTATTCTAAATGAGGGCTACTCCTGGCAGTTTCCACCTCTTTTAAACACCGTCGGCACACTAGACAGGTTTAATTTGTAAAGATGGTATTTCAAGATGGTAGAAAGCCCAAATGCATCTTAATATCCTTTTCAGTGAACTTAAAGTGTAGGAACTAAATATTTTGGGTGAGAGCTTGTAGAGGGCTATTACCTAGCTCCTCTTAACCATTCATTTTGTACGTGTTATACAAGGTGGCGCACAAGTTGTCATCCCATGTTCTTTGGTTGTAATTTTTCTGCTTTTGGATTATGTTTATTTGACGCATTGAATTGTTTTCCATTAAGTCGAGAAAATGATATCGGCTAAGTGGCCGCCGCCAGAATTGATGACCATTCGGGTCCGATTTATGGCATTTTCCATCACTCTTGCCAGAACTTCCGGCGATAGGTCCTCGCATTCTTGACGGATATTCTCTTTGAGGGCTTCAAGAGTATGAGACTTGTTGATATAGACTCGTGACTTCAAAAAACCTAACAAAAAGAAATGGAAATGGGCCTCGTCGCTCATGATGACTTTCGATGAAAAGTTGTCTCCCTCTAGGTAACACGCGCTTGGTGGTCAACAGCTAACAGCTGATGCACTGTCTGCACTTTGTAAGGGAACATCTTACATTCTTTCACCTAAATTCTCTGAAAAGACCGCCGATTAATGTCCAATTGCGTGGCACGTGGCACGTCGACCAGATGTCGATACTTCGGGGTCCTCTGCGACATTTTCAGATGTCGCTGTGATATTGTCAGCAGAACGGCTGCTCCGGGTTCGGCCAGACCTGACAGCATCTCGTGTTGTCCCATACTCTTCTTGGCGAGCGGGTAAACGTCGTAGAGTTTGCCCAGTTGGTGTCGGACGACCGGGAAATCTGCGCCGACAACAACGACGAATTATTCCGCAAAAAAATCGAAACAATTATTCCGCGTTCTTTAGGAGTATATCGACTCATGTCTTGTTGACGTGTAATTTGTATCTGTTTACTTCAAAAATGTCAAAGAAGAATTGACATTTGCCACCATTTGCAAAAATTATAGTATCTTCGATAGTGTGATGACTTTTGCGCCACCTTGTATTTTTCGCACGAATGGAAGGGACCTAAAATCTCCATTACATAGACTTTGGGACAATTAAAAAAGTAAATACAACTCATTTTTGCAATTTTTCATATTTATCGCTAAACAAGTTACGAACTCAGGAAAGACTACAACAAAAAAAACACACTTCCTACGTACTTTTAACAAATTTAACCACGGAATCATGGTTTCATTAAAGTTTTTGCTCGAGAAAGTTCTCAAATATTAATATAAGGGTACTCTCCTCGATTATTAAGTACCGCACGGGCTCCGAGGTAACAGCATTTACCACTAATTTAAGTGGAAATATTATTTTTAGAACTTTGAAGAGCTCTCGCTCTGTATGAACCTTGAGTAGAGTTTAAAACTTTAAGCAAATAATTTACATTTGAAGACTTGTTTTGAAATGTAAATGTAAACGATAGTTTGACATAATTTTTTAAAAAAATCTGTTTTAAACAGGAGTGGTGTTCCTGTGAAGTTATGAAATGGATTTAATGTGCTAGGGGCCTGGCATGAAATAATTAAACAGTAAATTGGCTAAACAATTGGGAAAATAAATTTCCATGTAACCTCATAATTTTTGTATAATCGTGCGCATAACTATAATCCACTAAATGACCAAAGCAACCACAATTCCTTTGAACTAAGTACAATATTTCTCATGAATTATACATAAAAATACTTAAAATTAAAACTAGCATTTGTGTTTGACGACGTCGATACGGTCAAAGCTTCCTCAATTGAACTCAATGTCATTTGAAATTAGCATGAGTGTACATATGCTTGCTCACGAGAAATGATGCCACACATGACCTCCTTAGCGTCCATATGTTATTCTAATTTACTATTAATAATATCGCAGACTATATTTAATTCAATTTATTGGAAACAGTTCTGAAAAATTTAACAAAATGTTGCAATACATACGTTATACATGACGTCTTTACTTAGTGTTTTGAACAAAGAAAAATGTATGGTTACTGTGCTTCCTTTTAGTCATAATGAGACTTAAGCACGTTTGTAAGTTTGCCTACTTCGTAATTGTATAGTAAAAATATTGAATACATTATCCATTTATGGATTAAATTGCATTTTCTTGGTTGTCAGGGTTAAATACTTATTGTATTTTAAAAGCGCCACCTGTTTGTAGCAGCTGTTGGGCTTTTGTTAGCAGTGTTTCCATGCATCGGGATGAGAATAGAATTCTAACAAAAATAAATAATTAATCAGATTGCCTTATCGGAATGGAAAAAAAAATAGTTTACACAATCGGCTTTATCTGTTTATATCTATCTATTTTAATCGATAAATACATTTTTAAGGTGTGTTGAGTGATACCTAAAAAATGTATGTATATACTTTTGGGTTAATAAAACATTATTGCATTGGTTGGAGAAAACCCGACGAAAATGTATTTATTTTATGACAACAAGTTTGTTTAGAGTTAAGAGTAAGAGACTGATGACAAGACCTAATCAAGTTAGTAAAAATAACCCAGATAAGATGTAAAGCTCAACAAAAGAAATCCTTTAACATCTGCAGCGGTAAAAACTCGATTCGCGGTACGAACCTTTAGCTACCCTAGGTTGGGTTAGGTTGAGGAGTTCCTCTGTGACACACTCAAGTCTCTTAGACCTATTGTGCTACCCATAGGGGGGACATCTTACCCTTACTAACGCTACCCGTATAAAAAAGTGTATTCTTTACCAATACAAGGAAAGTACCAGAATTTGTTACAATTTTTGTTGCGGGTACTCCCCTCAGAATCTCAGATAGTGTTAGATACCTAGAACTGGTGCTTGATGAGAAACTCAATTGGAAACTGAACATTAAGAATTAAGAAAGCCAGGATAGCCTTCTCTGCGTGCAACAGAATATTTGGTAAGACCTGGGGACCAAATCCCAAAATCATTCTGTGGATGTAAACGCCTAAAGTAAGACCTACGGAAGCCTCGTTTGGTGCCAGGCAGCCTGTGAATCCACCAACCTAATGGCCATTACAAAGGTAAAAAGACTAGCGTGCGTTGAGAATAACACCCACAGCGGGACTCGAAGCCATCCTTTACCTGCTACCGCTAGATCTCTTTATACAACAATCAGCAGCCACTAGTATCTTAAGAATAAGCCAATCCGATGGCTGGAAGTTAAATCCAATGGATCATACCAAGAATCTCCAGAAATATCTAGGTGATGCGCCTACCACTGACTATACAACAACAAAACCTAGACTTCGAAAAACCATTTTTAAGCGCCTTTCCAAGCAGGAAAGAATGGAAAAGCGGTCAAGCACCCAATACGCAATCAATAGCCGTCTATACCGACGCATCTATATAAAACATTAGCGTTGATGCAGGAATCTTCTCCGAACCGCTGGGAATTAGAAAATCTGTCCGCCTTCCGAACCACAGCAGTGCTTTCCAAGCGGAGGTGACAACAGCCGCCCGTGAGACTGCAATGAAGGCAATACCGCGCAATGATATTACTTATTCCATTGACAGCCAGGCAGCAAAAAAGGAAATTCTATTATGAAAATAAAATCGAAGCTTGTTAGGTGCTGTTGAGAAGAGCTCAAGGTCTTGGAATACAGCACAAGGTTACGCTCTGTGTGGGTCCCTGGGCATGAGGGCATACCAGGAAATGAGAATGCTGACGAATTGGCTAGAGAGGGCTCGGCACTAAGTCAAAAACAAGCCGACCTTGCGGTGAATATCCCGCCTTGCTCATTAAAACTCGAAGCAGAGAACAAAGCTCAATGAGAGGCAAATAACAGATGGTCCTCATTAGACACTTGTGCCATCACAAGGAAGTTATGGCCTGTATTTGAAAAGGCTAGGACCGCCAGACTTATACCAAAGGATAGAAAATTAATCTCCACACTTGTAGGTATGTCTACGGATCATAACACTCTGCGGTACCACATGAAAAAACTCCGTGTTACGGAAGAAGACCTATGTAGAGGCTGCGGAGACGAAGAAGTTCATAAGGACACAATCCACTACCTCTGCCACTGGCCCGGCCTGTACCATCTAAGATATAAATTCCTTTTCTCCCGGGATCTCGAGGAACTATTTGGCAAAACGCTGAACGATCTGAAAAGCTTTATCAAATCCACAGGATGGTTTGTACCACTGACGCAGTAAGTAGTAACAAGTAAACTTTTAGCTACCATACTGAAAGAACTGTCACAAATCAACTGTTTGGGAAACTTGGACTTCCTAAATTTTTTTCCCCGTGGGTAGGTGAAAATCGGCGCAGGGTCATAAGTCCACAGGCCAAAAGTCCACAATGGACTCGCGACAGAATTGTGCACTTATGGCCCACTTCCTTTTTAACATTGTCGAATTATAACCCGAAATGTTTTGGACATTTGGACCACTTAGGTGAGTTATAAGTTTACAATTGATTTGTGGCATTATAACCCACCCATCTGGAAGTCTATTGTGGACTTTTGGCCTGTGGACTTATGACCCTGCGCCGTGAAAATCTTGCATAGACACTACGAGGATCGCAGCACTTACCGTGCTAATTCAAAGGGTTTGGTCCTTTGTAGACGGTGCAATACATTTCTTTATTACAGAAGTTGTAGGACTATATAATTAACGTGTTTGTTTATAGTTTCATCTTCGACAGTAGGAATTCCGAGATCTTTGTGTATATCATCATATCTTATATATCACGGTGCGTGGACAGTTTCGCTTAGCACTTTATTTTCAAAAGTTTGTAAACTATTTGCATTTGCTTGTTTAGTACAACCCCAGAGCTGTATCCCATATGTCCATACCGGCTTTGGCACTTGCTTATATAAAAACAGCTTGTTCTCAGTATTAAGCTTGGAATGTTTCCCAAGTAACCAATACATTTCCCCGTATTTGGCATTGAGCTCTCTGCGTTTCTTTTTCGCATGCGACTTCCATTTTAATTTGGCGTCGATTGTAATTCCGAGGTATTTAGCCTCGTTTGCAAAGGGAATACGAACCGAGTTTGTGAAGATAGGCAAATTATTAGTTTTCTTATAACTGAAGTTTACATGAACAGATTTGGTTTTGTTAAGGGCGATCCGCCATGTCTTTGTCCATTCGTTTACCCTATTCAGAGCGTTTTGTAGTTTGACTGTTGTTTCTTCAATCGTTTCGCCTACTGCTAAAATAGCAGTGTCATCGGCAAACGTAGCTAAGACGGTGTCTTTTTCTTGCGAAATTTAGCAGGTATACAGAAGATACAGGAGCGGGCCAAGGACGCTTCCTTGGGGTACGCCGGTTGAAATTTCTTTGAATTAAAAGCCCTCATGCCACACCTTATCGAAAAGTCAAGGAACACGCTTGAGCAGATCTTTTTTTTTTCTTGAAGAGCTTTTTCTATTACATCCGTGATCCTAAGCACCTGGTGAATAGTCGAGTGCTTGGTTCTGAATCCAAACTGATGATCAGGGATAAGATTTTGTTCCTCTATAATCGGCTGTAAGCGCCTTAATGACAGAAAGTTGAAGCAAATGTAACGAATTTATCATCGCTTAACCTGATTGGAACTGTAGACGCCTCGATTGATTTTACTTGGGAGTTCTTTTATTGCGCCTGGATCCAAGGAAGAGTGCCTTAGTGGAAACACGAGATTGACATTATTGGCAAAACTCAGTAAGCTGTCACTAATGCGTTCGCAAATGTTGAGGCAGAACTGGCAGAAATGGGGTTAAGATACATAGAACCGTAAGGCCTTGTCCAAACACTAAGGAGACTCTCATCATCCCATTCCTACTCCAGAACTTTATCGAAGGAGGCTAAAGATATTGGTCGTTTCGATTGAAACATTTCTCGTAAGATATTTGATTCTGACTATTGACGCTGATGGGTTTTAAAGGAGGAGATTCTACGATGAACTATAAGAACGTTTAAGGGGGCTAGGACATGTAGAGCGAATGTAACAGAAGGACGACGCAATAGAGGAAAAGCTCGCTAAATAAAACGCGCTCAAGTAGACGGGGACCTCAACTAAATTGGAATGTTCTACTGGAGGCATCCACTGAAGGACCGAGCTAACGAAACAATCGAGGTCCAGGCTCATCTCGAGTTGTAACTGCCCAAGTTTGACTAAACTGTTCCAACACCAGTGAGATTGCTTAAAAACTGGTAGCTATTTTATTGTTTTAAAGTTCCAACAGTGCCCAGAATTTTTGTCATTTTCATTGTTCAATCGACGATATAGAATGACATAAGAACTATGAAAAACCATTAAGATTCTCAAAGTTTTGTGGTTGATTCGATGGACATGGTAGACATTCCCTTTCGTTATACAAATTGAAGGTCATGTCTCACACCCAGCAAGTGTGGGGCAAGTAAATTTCTGTCTTTGAAATAATACACTCAACCCACCTAGATCCTTTTTTGCAATTAACACCACACTCAGTATCTCCCGTGGGTAATTTTCCTGACATAATGAAAAATAATTACAATCTTATCAAATTACGTTCGACCCTTTTCCAAAACATCAATTAACCCTGGTCTGTGAGAGAGAGGGCTGATGAAAAATCACCCAGCACAGTGTCATCCCACACACACTGGAATGGCATTTAAAAGTCATGATCAGCATAGAAAATCACCCAACCAACCCACTTGATGGCACTTTTCCTCCTCAATAGGGTTCAACAAACTCCCCTTTCAATCTTCTTCAACCAGTTTAAACTTCGTGTTAACTTTCATTTGTCAAATTGAATAGTCGTCATCGTCGTTGTTGGACATTAACATAAAAGACTCACTCTGGCTCTAATCGTTGTCGAATGACTTCACAAAAAAAAAAAATAAGAATATGATTCCGAACACACAATCCACAGTCATTCGCATCAATCAAGCCTCATTATGAAGTCGGTCCACGTTCTCAATTTAACATGCGTATTCCGCGTCATTTTTCAACTCAACTACAGTGTGTGTCTAGTGTCTACCCGTGGGCGATTTTGAATGCAAATAAGACTTCAAAAGATGTGCATCTCATGGATGCACAATCTTTTATTACTTTCAACTTTAACGGCGAAAGATAAAGAAGATTCTTCAAGTAAAAGTATATAATTTACATAAACTTTTATGTCGAGGTGAGAAAAGAAAAAAAAAAAAAACTTTCTATGCATAGTTTTCGTTGTCAGATTGAAGTAGGCAGACAATCGATTTTTTGAGAAAGAGTAGTAGGTCTCCCTTGAGATGAGAGCTAAGGGCTAGTTTATGACAAAAACTAGGAGCCAGCCCGTGTTGGTAACGTTGCATACATAATGGAATTACTTTATCGATTCAGGCATTTTCTTTTGGGGAATTTACAAACAAGACCCCAAAAAACAATGCCCACAGCAACAATTGTCATTTACATTTTTGTAATGTTACTATTTCATTGTTATGGGATTTGGAATTGTTGAAATTGAATGAGTCTGTTAAAGATAAAAGGGTTGTGTTGTGTTTTCTGTTTCGAGTCGTTATTCCCTTCTGTCGGAGAGTGAAGGACGTTGTACATTGAAGGCTGTTTTTGAAACAGATTGTTATCGATGGCATAAATTAATTCTATTTTAGAATTTATAGTAGATTTTGTTTATTGTGTTGCGACAGTAATGCAGTAAATTCAAATCAATTGAAATAGATTTTAAGAAATTGAATACACATATGGTGGAAAGATGTTGCTATAGATGCTCAAACAGCAATCGTAAGAGAATATTTGTGAAATGATTGATGAAAACTAAGAAATGCAACTTCGACAACTTATTAATGAATATTTAGAAGGATAGCTCCGAAAGTTATATTCACACTATGGCAGATCTTGGAAAAAACCCAGGAGCTCCAAATCGATACACATCATCTATTCATCGATTTTAAGGCCGCGTATGACAGCATCTACACAGACGAGCTATACAGAACAATGTCTAGCTTTGGTATCCCTGCCAAACTCGTCCGTTTGTGCAGGATGACAATGGAGAATGCACGCTGCTCCATCAAGGTCGGTAAAGAATTCACCGAGACCTGTGATGTTAAAAAAGGATTTAGACAAGGCGATGCGCTGTCATGCGACTTTTTTAACATCATTCTTGAAGGGAAAGTGCAAAACTCACGCGCCAACACAAGAGGCACCATCTTTCAAAAGTCCGCCCATTTACTCGCATACGGCGATGATATTGACATAATCGGAAGAAAGTAGCGTGATGTCAGTGACGCTTTCGCGAGTATTAAGACGGAAGCGGCGAAGATGGATTTAACGGTAAATGAGGGCAAGACCAAGTATATGCTGTCAACAAGAAAGGACACTCAACACCGACGTCTCGGACAGAACGTCTCCCTCGACAGATATAACTTTGAGATAGTTAAGGACTTTGTCTACCTAGGCTCCGCTATCAATTCAGACAACGAAACCAGCGCTGGGATCAAACGAAGGATAACCCTTGTCAATCGCTGCTTCTTTTGACTAAGAAGGCAATTGACTAGCAAAGCCCTCTCTCGAACAACAAAAGTGACCCTATATAAGATCTTAATAATCCCAGTCCTGCTCTACGACGCAGAGGCATGGATGAGGGTGCTCTTAGTCTTGGCTGCTTCGAGAGCAAAAATTCTTCGGGTGATTTTCGGTCCCGTCTGCATAGACGGTGAGTGGAGGAGGAGATACAACGACGAACTGTACGGGCGACACCGACTTGGTCAGATGTGCCAGAGTGAAAGATCAACAACTGGGGTGGCTGGATCATGTAGAGCGAATGGAAACCAATGTTCCGGTCCGAAAAATCTTCGAATCCACCCCCGAGGGACAACGCAGTAGATGAAGACCGCGATTCAGATGGCGCACGCAAGTTGACGTGCGAAACTGGAGGCAGCTAGCTAAAGACCGAGCTGACTGGAGACGTTGTTGGTTGAAACCCAGGTCCACCCCGGACTGTAGCGCCACCTTAAGCAAGTAAGCATCGAAAGTTGAGAACAGTGTTGTTTTGGTCAACTCCATAACACCATTACTGACTGAATTTATCCAATTTTCGACGAAGAATGGAATACATCGTGCAAGGTGGTGCGCAGAAGTCAAAGTGGACCTCAACCAATTCAAAGTGAGCAACTGAAGGCAGTTTGCTATGGACCGGCCAAATTGGAGACCCTATTTCATGCTGTAGTGCCATTTAAATAAGTAAGACAAGTCCACCAAAGACCATGTCACCTCTTGAGGATTGTTTAAGCGTTTAAGGATGGTCGTGGTTTAATGGTTTGTATAGCATGATACTGCGAATTTTAAGCAATGACAACAACACCAACAAAGACTGAAACCTTATAGAGGTAAGGTTAGGTTGAAGTGGCTGCCAGCTAATGCTAGCACACTTAGACCAATGATAGGCCCATTGTGATACCACAGAGTCCTGGAGAGATCTCCTTACCTACTCGTTGAACCAATTGGAGCTTCTGATGAAGCGAAGGAGGTTTCTGATATCTGTGTTTATCAGATCGCCTAGCTGCTAAAGTTGAAATCTCCTAAGTGGAGTCTTCTTTTACGGAAGAGAGCTGGGCAGTTACAAAGAAGATGGGGAATGCTTTCCTTCTTCTCTACGTCCATGCAGCTTCTACAAAAATCGTTTGAATGGACCAAGCCAAGCCTTGTTGCATGCTTGCCTATTAGACAGAGTCCCTTGATGACACCTATTATGAATCTATTGAGCGAAATTAAACTCTTAGCCGCGGCCAAATCTGCTTTGTCGCTAGACACGTTATACCATTTGTCAACCTTGAATTGGTATTCTCGATAGAATCCAACTTGAGTTCAAGTTTACATGTAGCGATCGGTATACCCAGGGTGTCCCTTTCTGTTTACCTTATACAACCTGAGTTTTAAATAAACTCTTAAACCTTCTCAATTAAATGTACATACTATGGCCTCCATTTAGCTATATGCTGATTCGTCAGACAGACAGGAAAAGTGATCATTTGGAATTCTTATCTCCAAGAAGATTTTTATTTCCCCAGACCAACAGAGGAAGTCATTTTTCATGCAAATATTAGCTCACGGCCATTGATCTAGAATGAGGACAAGTCTATTTTTTTTTAAGATCCCATTGATCCGATTTGGCCTAAGGCTTTGAATATAAGTTAATATGTAGAAGGGTGTGGTAAATCAATTGATGAAAACACTTTTCATTAGAATGTTTGAACGACTTAAGGCTGCATGGCATGTTCCAATATGGAACAATTGATCAATTGATGGAATTGTATGCAAAATACTTTCGCTCAAAGTCAAATCTTTTCTTTTGGAAACTTTTTAGATACAAAAAAAAAAGTCAGAGACTAAATGTTTTGCTAACCTCGAGAGAAAGGTCTAAAATCTGCGATTTCTCATATGCAAAACATAAAACCCGAAACAGAAAGGCCTTTGAACAACGAACTGTATTACTAGCTAAAAGTTTAGACATCAAATTATTTGTCTTAGTGCGATTGGTAATCATTTCTATAAAAGTCTTCACTCAACCTTAGAGCGGAAAAGTTGTATACAGTTTTAACTTGGGTGAGACAATGCTCCATAAAAGTGGATAAAGACAGAAGACGACCTTTTCGAGTATGTTAACTTTGCTTTGGAAATAAAATAATGCAAACGGCGACATTTACCTCAGGGGTAACCTTTAGAAAAATGATGATGATTCATCTTGATCATGCGGATCCTCTAGATTTCATAGAAGAGCTGAGGTGTGTCTCTCTGTGGTTTCCTCTTAGTTGAGTTGTTACGAAAAGTAACTCTGTAATTAAGATTGTGGGGCATTTAACAACTGAGAATGACATATTCCACCTCCTATGCGAATGCCCAAGCCTTACCAGAAACAGAAAGATCTGAGCCAGCTGTCAAGCAAGCCACCGAGAACTACCCTACAATTCCTTTCGGAATTCAAGTTGGTTTAGGGCGGGGCCAACTGAGAAAAATAACAACTCCATATTTTAGGTATCACACAACACACTGGGGACCACAATGAATCCATTGAGATCCGAGTGAGGCTGTTCATAAATGCAGCCACTCCTACAACTTTACCTAGCCTAACAGCTGACTAATTAGCAATTGTTTTTCAGGACATAGATTATCAAGAGTGTTATTGAATGTTCCTTTAATATCTAGGAATGTTAGCACTGTGTTGGTTGTATGATCGAATGAAGGGCCCTTTCAATAGATTTGCCCCTTTGATAGGCGTGCTGTGATTTCGAAAGATGGTTGTAATCTTTCAAATAGAGGTAGTGAATTCTCTCCAGAGTTTTCGAATAAAATGCGGTTAAGCTTACTAACCTCGGAGAGTCTTAGCCTGAACTAATGCCGCTTTCCATCCTTCACGCTTCCAGTTTACGAGACCAAGGTTTTTGGCGTCCGCGATTGCCTGATCTTTAAACCGGAGGTTCGGTCTTCCTTTTCTTCGTGAACCCGGTGGCTAGGATTTAAAGATTCTCTGAGCTGGAACATTCTCGTCCATTCACTCGATGTGGCTGAGCCATTGCAGTCGACGGATTTTTGCCTTCCCGACTACATCCACATCTTTGTACAGCTCGTAGAGTTCGCGGTTATATCCTCTCCTCCATTCGCCCTCCTCGCAGACAGGACCAAATATTCGACGTAGAATTTTTTCTTTCGAAGGATTCCAAGATCTTCCCCACTCTCTTACTTATTGTCCAGGATTCAGTTCTATAAAGCAAGACTGGCAATACCTTGATTTTGTAGAGCATGATTTTGGACCTTCGAGTTAGGAGTTTGTCAAGGTCAAGCTTATCGACCTGAAATCCTTAGGAAGTGTCTAAGAGACTTTACCTTCTTTGGATATAAAGACTACTTCGACCTAAGCTGTATCAAGAGCTATACAGCCTCTTAGGATACCTTGTAGGGAAGGCACCATCAGATCCAGGTGCTTGTTTTTATAATTCACTATCGCTTTAAAGGTTATGAATATCCCTTATGACGCTATTCACACAGCGCTAGTGTTGGTGTAGTAATTTTAAAACTCAGGTGGTAATATAAGGTTTCCGTCTTTTGCTCTGAGGTTGGCAATTCGACTTCTAAAGTCAAAGCAACCGTCTAATTTTACATCTTAAGTCATATAATTTTCTATTATATCGATGCAATTTTTTTCAATCTTATCAAGAACTGATTCAACAAACTGAAGTATGAAATACGATACCGATAGTCCATATCGTGCATTTTCCCCTGAACTGCAAACAATTAATTTTACAATCTTCTCAACGATAAGAGGTTAGTCTTTATCACAGGTATTTAAACGTAATTCTGTGTGTACACAACTAAATAAGTTTATTTAATTGATATCGAAATTCATAAGAAATTTCTAAAGTTAAGAAGCACGTTAAATATTTGACACAATGGAAATTCCATAACAATGTCATTCATCAAAAAAAAAACAATAGTACATTATTTAATTCTAAGAACTTTTTCCCTTACTTGCCAGAATGTCAAACCATAAAATGTAGATACGCATTACAAAAGGATGAATTTTTAATATTCTCTTCGACCTAAGACGACATTTTTTCTATCACAAGACGACAGAATGACAAATGAAATGTGTCAAATTAAAGTTTTTTAAAATATTTCACTTTTACTAATAGAAGGAGATTTCTCACAAACATTTTGACTTTGACAGTTTGAAGGCGCTTACGCGTAGGGACAGATGCCAAAGTGTAGAGAAAATATTTTGAAAATTACACAAACTATTCGAAGACTAGGAAATAATTCACATTTGGGGTTGGTAAGTTGCAGAAACAGCTTAAGTGTAATTATCCTGAAATTAATTTCAACGGATACATATGGATAAACCTCTTATCTATACAAGGTTGCAGGCGTTGTAATTAAGACAGATGGGTAATAAACGGCAGCTACTCATACATACCGAGTATGTGGGTTGATAAAATTTACAATTATGTAAATCTATTCTACATTATGCTGGCGTGTGTAGGAAGAATCAGAGTAATAGAGATAATCTATTAGTTAAGGGCCATGGCTTAACATTAAGTTTATAAATTAAATTAATTGTTTTCATTGAAACGCAAATTCTATGATTTTAGGCTATGGAGGTGGGTTCGCAGGGATAGCCAAGGATGCCATTATAGAAGATGAAATAATTAATATTACAGTAGTGCTCTTAATGTGTTCAGCCTTCAATCAAAATGTAAGCATCAGCGAGTTAGTACTCTTCAATCACACCAACAGATTGATCAATGTACAATTGGAAGACATCGACTTGAAGGTAGACCTTAAAGCCCTAATAAGCATTCGGAAGATTATTATTGAATAAACTGAATAGAAAGGCGTGGTCGATGAGGCTTAGTGGTTAGTGCGTTGGATTGCTTAATGATCTGACACAGGTTTAAGTCGGCAAAATAACCAAGAGTTGTTCACGGTATCACCTCTCTTAAGTCAATTAGAAGCCTCCGAGAGTCATGAAAGAGCTTTTCAATCCGAAGTTCAGAGTCGGAAATAAAAATGTAGTTAACGTTTATTGGTGAGAAAATATTGTACGCACGACATAAATGGTGTGTTTTGATTGCATTTTCAAACAAAAATGGTCCAAGAAAAGATCCTTGAGGTATTCCAAAAGATTTCCTCGGCCTTCAAGAGCTTGTCCTTCTGTAAATGACCCGATCTTGAAGTGATTTTATCGATAATACTTTATCATTGCTCCCTTTAACGCAACTACATTCCGTCGACCTGGAGAAAAGTTCAAGTTGTCCACAAGCGAGATAATGAATCAGCAAAGGATTTACGACCTATTAGCCCAACATTCAGCATTCTGCAACATTATCAACTTTCTTAACTCCACAGGATGGATATGAAAACGACACTCTTAGCTTCGCCCATCAACATCTAGGTCACGAGAGTTGTGGTATCAAAACGGCGCATCCGCGCTACTTGTGTCTCTGGCAGGTTCATCAGTTTCAACCACTTCTACCTACTTACTAACATCCTTCGACCTTCGTGCTAAAACCGTAAACGTATGGAATGCATAAGTCCCATGGATATGAGCCGACTCTGCTTGGAAGATTAAGAAAGTGCCGAGTACAGCTTGATGATCTCGATCTTACTCCGAGTCACAGCATTCTCTAGTGCTAGATCGCATGTCCTTTTTTGATTTCTGTCAGGTAGCTAGGAGGCCCCTCAAAGAATAAATCTCGTATTCCAGATAAGGTGCATTTTGGCTCACTCCGAGACAATACCAATTCTATTAATATTATTGCCGACCAAAAGCCCCAATGCCGTCAGAATGAAGGGCGGAAACCAGTGTTAAGAAGCCATCAAAAGTTTCGCCTCTGACTTGCTGGATTTCGACGGCGACCACAACGAAAACCCTGGCTGTTCAAAAAAGTCTACAGATGGGCATACATACATACATAAAGGGTCTTCCAATAGGGACTTCCGAACTTTCACAGTTGATAGCGTCCATATTGTTGAAGCTACATTTGTCAAATTGGCTGTCATTTATTCAGTCTGTTTTGCCAAATCACCATGGACGGATATAGCGGTCAACAATACGCGCAAATAATAAAATTGTTTTTATCAAAATGGGTGTTCTGTTCGGGCAACGTTTCATAGAAAAATTATATTCAGCGATGAGGCCCATTTCTGGTGATGGGTACCACATGAGATCCAAGAGCATCCAATGCATCCACAAAGTCACTGATTGGTGTGGATTTTGGGCTGGCGGCGTCATCGGTCCATATTTCTTTGAGAACGACGTTGGCCAGGCCTATAGGTCGATGATTACCAACTTCTTTTGGACTGAATTGGATGATATGGATACCAACGACATGTGGTTTCAACAGGACGGCGCTACGTGTCACACAGCTCACGCCCCATTGGAAATTCTTCACGAGCGATTCGAGGGCATGGTCATCTCACGTGGAGGTGATGTGAACTGGCCACCGAGATCGTGCAATTTGACCCCGATAGACTTTTTCTTGTGGGGTTTTCTGAAGTCGCAGGTCTATGCGAATAAGCCACAAACTACAGCGGTCCTCAAAGCCAACATAACCCATGCCATCGGTCAAATTTAGTCAGAGGAAATTTGGAAAATTGGAAATTTCAGATGCGCGCCACCCAGAGAACCCGCGGTGGACATTTGAACGATGTTATATTCCAAAACATAATGGCATCCAAAGGCCTTTCAAACGAATAAACAATTTCATATCACACAACAACAATGGTATCTCACACACACTTTGTTTTATTTAAATTTAAAGATAGGAAGCGCTGGATAAAAGCATGGCAATCGTGACTCAGTTACCCACTTGCTTCTCACATATTTTATGGATTTTTACCGTCATAGGCCTGGCATGCTAAAAGAACGCGCTGATGTCATAAAGTATCTAAACGCAAATTTCGCCGGCAAAAATCGGAGAGAAAAATTGGAATCTCCTGCAATCACGAACTGTAAACAATGCACAGACAATTAAAATTCAAATCAACACACAACTAGATAAAACGTGACTTAAAACGGATCCAACAATCCGTCAACCATTTCCAACAAAAAAAAAAGAGAAAAACCCAAAACACGAACTACGACTACAACAATCTTATCCGAATTTCGTGCATTTCGCATTCGGGTCGCCTGTCGCCTCCGCTGCGAATTCAAATACGTATCCAACCCACAGATGTTCAGATATGTAGTAGGAAACTCTTGAAAAGGAAAAGTGTATCAAAATGCACACACAAGCCCAATTCGTTTAGATAGAAAATCAGCTCTCGAGGCCCTGACATGAGAAAGTGCGTACGCGCGCCGCAAAAGTCAATTTCCAAGAAAGTCACTTAGCATAAAATATACACTCAGGCAAATCTCCCAAAGATTCATTTCACTTTACTTCGCCCCCCGTGGAGACATATTTTCCATAAACTGTTACAAAACACAATTATGTAAAAATTTGTTAACAAAAATTATGCAAAGTGGAAAATTTAATTCAAGCGCGAAAAACAAAAAAAAATTCAAAAAAAGAATTCTCACAGCGAATAAAGTGTGTGAACAATAAATATCCATAGCAAGGGTCGGGTTTAATTTGTGTAACTTAAGGAAGCGTAAATTGTATCCCATTCCCTGGTATACTCGTACTTCCACGGAAACTTATAGTAACTGGGGTAAGAAAAAGATACGCTCGATGGAAATCCACGTGACAGGTGGGAACTTAATTGTTATGTGAAGTTTTAAAAAAAAAAAGGTAGGTGAAGTACTCCACACCTTTCAGTGAGTTGAATTAATACGATAAATTCGTTTTGGCGGAGCACTTCTGAGTGAGCATGAGTTGAGAACATGCTTTTAAGCTTAAAAAAAAAAGAAAGGAAGTTCGTTAAGTCTTCCGTTTTTTTTTTCCTTCCTTACTGGTGTGGGGTTGTTTTAGAAATTCTTAACTTGTTATGAACTTGTTCCGGAATCCGTCACATTTGTTTTGTCTTTGATTTGGAATTAGAAGACTGTATAAGCATCTGTCACGTTTACTTTACGTTTGAACGATTTGTAAACTGACGATGACTGGTGAAGAGACTTCTTGTTTAAGAGTTTCAAACGAAAATTAAGTACGATGTCATAGACATAGGGAGTAAAAAGCTTATGGGGATGTTGAAGACTTCAAAGAATAAAATAGTGCTTTAAGGTCCAAAATAACGAACGGAGTATCTACATCTGTAGCGACAGCGCCTAAGACTTAGCTCAATCCTCTTTCTAGGTCCGGAATAGTTCGAAAATGGAGGAATAGTTTGAGTTCGATTGGAAGACCGACTTGTCTGAGTCCCAAGACAGAATGAGGTTACTCCAACTGAGATCTCTAATGAGCTTGCTAGGCATAGTTCAAAAGAGGACTTCTGTAGTCCAGAACCTACTTTGGGCTTACCCGTATCTTTGGGTAGGGGTTCCATCGATGATAAGGTTTCTGGCAAACACAACTGAAGGTGGCATACAGGACGGAGGCAGACTATGTGGGTACTTTCAAGATCTGTAAGAAATCCCCGGCATTCTTGCTACCTCTCAGCATAAAAAACTGTAGACAACTTAATGACTTCATAACGGGTCACTATGATTTTGCTAAACATCTCAATGTGTTGGACACATCACTGTCTGTGCCAGTTGTGAAGAGGGCGACAACACTGCAAAACACTTTCTAAGTGGTTGTCCTGTCCCTTTTTGTATCGGGTTGCAGATTTTTGGGGCTGACGTGTTGAGTGCTGGTAACCTAAGCTTCTTATCACTTCTCTTTTCAGAAAGACGAAAGTACAATGGGCCTGTTTCTGTGTCTGAATACCATAGAAAGAAAAATTTGACGCGTGTCTGCTACCTCTAACTCAGTGTTTTTCAAACTGTGGAAATATTAGGGGGTCGCGAGCGTAAAAAAAAAGAATAAGACAGTTTAGTGATACGAAGACTTTCGCTGATTGGTTGCTGGAAATAAATGAACAGCATCATGATTTTTTACTCAAGCGTGATGAGGCTCATTTCCATTTGTCTGAGTACGTAAACCAACAAAACAATCGCATCTGGGGCTCCGAAAACCCAAGAGAAATAGTGTAACAACCTCTCCAGCCACAAGTTTGAGTTTGGTGCGGTTTTTGGGCGGCGCGCGCCATTGGACCATATTTTCTCGAAAATAATGATCGTCCGACCGTTAGTGAATGGATTGCATTGCCGAACGATGTTGTCAGACTTTTTTTTTCCTGAAATTGATGCTATGGATGTGGATGACGTTTGTTTCCAGCAGGACGACACCACATGCTACACAGCTAGTGAAACAATGGCTTTATTGCGTGACAAATTTCCTGGACCTGTGGTTTCTCAAAATGGGAAGCTCAATTAGCCACCGAGATCTTGCGATTTAGCACCGTTAGATTTCTTCTTTTGATGGTTATGTTAAAGATAAAGTCTACGCCAACGCTCTACCAACGATTCATGCACTAAAAGAAAGTATCAGAGATGTTATTCACGAAATTCGCCACAATTATGCGAAAACGTAATGAAAAATCTCATCAAAAGAATGACTATTTGTATGCAGAGTCGAGGCAGACATTTGACATATATTTTTTTTTATTGCTAACCTCAGAGTTTGTACTTCAGATTAAAATGACAAATTTTGCATTTTTCTATTAATTTAAAATGACACCTCTTGTTGGAAGACCCTATCACCCCTATCATTCAATCCGACGGATCTGAGATTCACTTCACTTATTCGATCCGCGTTCACCTTGAGGCTGATCATTCAATCCGCCGGATGGACTGTTTTATCGACAACGATTTTTCTTTTTCAAAACCGACTGTTCTGTCATAGTTGACGGCGATTAGAAACAGCTGCTGATAAAAACAAAATAAAATAAAATTTAAAGACAGTGGATAGCATTGCTCTGTTTTTGAAAACGAAGAAATATCTTCAAATAGGCGAACATCTCGTGCATATTTACGGGCATCCAGTGACAACATTAGTTAGTTAAACGATTTCGTTGTAGTTTATAATTTCTATGAAATCAATTTGAATTTCAGTTTCATAAACAATTTTTGTTTGAATAAGGCAGCCTTTAATTATGTGTTGGAAGTGTTAATTAAGGACAATAAAAGCATATTCAACTTAATACACCTAAATAATTAATTTGTCCTAGAAAGAACATACATTTTCAGATAAATTTTCCACCCAAAATGCAACACAGCACAAATCCGCAATGAATTTCCTGCGGATTTGAAATGTCAAACTTTGTATGGAGAGATTCGATCCGTTCGTTTTGAATGATCACGTGAAAAGTGATTCACATTACCGATAAGTGGACGATTCCCTTCGTACGGATTGAATGATACCGAAGTTGAAATTTCGGTGGATCGTTCCCCCCGGCGGATTGAATGATAGGGGTGTATATATCCAAGTTTATTCTTTAAATTTTCAAAGGGGGTCGTGTAGTTTTTGTATGTGCTCAGGGGGTCGCTATTCTAAAAAGATTGAAAAACACTGCGTCTAACTTAACCCTCTCTACGCGGATGAAAACTTGCATTTATGTTACCATGTATGACTTTGTAGTCAGCGTTTGTCACATTGTCGTATGTGGACTGCACTGCATTGACCACATCGAGCATATTGACGATAATACTCCAGCCGAGAGCTTCTTCAAATCACAGTTTGAAGATGACAAGAAAGACCGAATCTCCGATTTAAGAACCAAGCCATCGCGAATATCAGAGTGTTTCGTCTGGAGAACTGGAAACACCGTACTCGGGATCGAAGAGGATGGAAGGCTGCAATATCTCAGGCAGAGAGAGACCCTCCAAGGACCGCGAGTCCGTTATCTAAGTAAGAGTAGGTTGATGATTACCTCAAGTCCTGCTGTTGGTGTGGTTTCTATTGTATTTTTGAGATTGTAATTATATTAATATTTTTACAAGTGGCCTGTCACCAAACTGTTAAAGATGTGGCACATAAAAATACGTTTTCCTTTTAAATCATTGCCCGCCTTGTCCCTGCCTTAGTTCTTTGACAAAGAAACGAAGACAGAAATGCTCAGTTAAACTCATTAAGCCTTACAAATGGTATAAGGATTAAGAAAAATCCCCAAAGTTTCGTTCTACGCCCCCAAAGTAACTCTACCTTTCATGACTTTCATCGTGCGACCAGTGTATACAGCATCCAATATTTCTTACCTGAAAAGAAAATAAGAAAAAAAGAAATCAGTACAATGTACACTCACACCATCGGAGAATGTAAAAATAATTTTTATAAATAAGTAAATCATATATTTAACAAATAATTTTATTAAAATGTTTCACTTAGTTTCATCATTGGGACATCCGCCGATTCATTTTCAATCCCAAAAAGATGACATCTACATTCGACATCACTGCTCTTAATCGGATGGGAAAAATCATTTGACGTGCCAAAAAAATAATTCCTAATTGATTCTAATTACCTCATTCATGCATATGTATCTAGATACTTAAGTATATTTCATACAAACAAGAATATTTTTTTTTAGAAAATTGACATTTTGGCTGTTGAATATCTACATTTAGCCTCTGAGAGAAATTTTAATGAAAATTGTCACTGAGATTTGTATCTGTACGATAATTAGTTGGATTAAATAATTATCTACGAAGAGAAGAAGATGAGAAAATTTTCCAATCAGCAGGTGTGCGATAGAAAATCATCTAAACGCATATGCTGGAGGCATAAAGAAAACTTGGTTTAGCAGAAGTAGCTAACGATTTATTTCGCGGAAATTATCGACGGTTATACAATTAGTGTAATCGTGGTGGTGTAACCGAAATAGGTGAGAAGCAGACGAAGAAGAAGAAGAAGTAGAAGAAGAAGATAAAGAGGAAGATTTAATGCCTAATAAACCGGTAGTCGGTTATTCAGTCGAGATTGAAATGCTAAGTCGAATTGCTTTGTTGGGATTTAGAGCATTAGCGTTCGTGTGAATAAAGTTAATTGATGATGATTCCTTCCGCCACGCAAAATTTTGGTGACAAACTTATGGGGAATCAGGTGAAGAGCTGTTTTGCTTGAAATGGAACTTGAGGGGGAGTAGTTAGACCATGAAGAAACAATTGTGGTCTTTAGCTTTTACCGTTTGATAATTATTAGAAGTTTTTTTTTTTTTAAAGAAGAAAATGGATTGTAACCTAGTGGATTTTCTCAAGTAAAAACGTTTCTCCGCAACGATTTGCGTCGTCTGTGATATGATTTCGTTGCTGACCGATGAAGAAGTCTTTTTCAAAGGTAAACAGTGAATACTTGTATTTTTTCCAACTCTGTCTCGGCCTTAGTAGCTGAAAACCTGCTGCAAAGCCATATGCATCCGTGACTAGGAACTTTTCTTCCCACTCTGATCTTGTTTTGCACTTGTCTTTACGTCAGTTCAACGCTTTTTCAACGCACTCTTCATTAGGATATAAGGCTGATGGTCCTTGCTGTTGTTGGTTATTAATAATCATGGGGCTCTATACGAAGGGAACCAAATCAAACAACGCTTATAGAACAAATTGGGAAATTAAGTGCAACGCACAACACGCCTATATCAATGGTAGATCCATGGAAACGTCCTTCAATAACTTAAATACAGAATCCATTATTAACTTTTTTTTAGGAATATACTACAGACACCTTTTTGACGAACTGCGTCTTCCTCGATATAAAACTAACAACGACCCTACTGTCTTTCGAAAGAAGCCAAGTCCGAACGCTTGTTTATGTAATAACTGGGCGCAGCGTTATAACAAACATTTGCAGAAGATAACGAAAAGAAAATCGAGTTTTTAGAACATCTCCTTTGAACTCTGGGTGAAAACATTTCAACAAACAGCTCTCCTAACTTAGCCAAACATAACCTAGGTTTGGCTGGGTTAGCGGCCTGATGGTTACATCCTTATCACACTTGTGAAACCCATAATTTGATTCCTTCCGTGGTATTATCGTCTTGTTTCTAGCCATCCGGACGCTCTGGCAAATTTGAGCAGTTTTGAAGGTGATCCATCTGATACTCATCGATATGGTCAAAGAAGAGTTTTCCCAGGGTTCTGTTTCTGAGTTGACAGATGCTTGGGCAGTGACAGGAAATCGACGGTGTCCTCATGAGCCTCTTCATCATCGCATCCTCTGCAGACATCATCGTCGTTCAGACGTAATTTTTTCTTATGATATTTTAACATGTTGACAAAGATTTCCTGTCCTTTTGCAGGAGTTTGCTCGTTTTCATCTTATCGTACTCTGGCCACAGCCTTCTTGATATTTCACAGGTGGTTCGTGATTTCCACTTGTTGTTTGCTTCTATTATCGACTTTTTTTTCGATTTTGGCCTTAAGATTGCAGAGTAGCTATCTGTTTGTTCCCGGTCTAGGGCTGAGCCCTTTTTGGCCATTTCATCTGCTGCCTGGTATCCCACTGTGACCAGGGACCCATTTACATTGTGCTGCGTGCCAAGAACCTTAAGCTCTTCGCGATAGCTCTCAACAAGCTGTGATGCTATCTGCGTAGCAGCTATTGATTTTTGGTCACCTGGCTGTCAATGTAAATTGTGATATCCTCCCGTGATATTGTCAGCATTGACACCATTTGGGCGGCCTTTGTCACTGCTAGAACCTCCGCTTGGAAAACACTGCTGTCGTATGGAGCTGCTTAGTTTTAATTCCTCTGAGAAGAGATCAGCTCCCGTTCCATACATAACCCAACAAATTATCCGGTCTGATCAGGAAAACATCTCCTTAGTGAACGAAATTCATGTTATGCTCACTCTTTATAAAAGTTTTGCCACTTCATTTCCGATGGAGCTATCAAAAATCCTTCTAATTCCTTCGAAGAGTGTACATTAATTTTGCCCGTCAAGTCTTAAGTCTATAAATGGCATGTAATTTTCCAAGCCAACGGACTTTAATAAACTAAAGACAATTTACTTTATTTTTTTTGTTTCTAAGAAAAATGTCAAGAAATTCTGTGAATTTCATTTATATCATGTGCTTTCCATAAAAAAGGTTAAGGTCTCCAAGGATATTTTCAGCATAAAATAAAAGTAAAATTGCAAGATACCCATAAATTCATCATCATACAAACCCACAGAAAAAGGGACACTTAACTTATGTGTTGAGAAGGCTTATGTCATATACATGTAGTATACACGTGAGACTATTTGGGAATTTTATTCACAGGAGGGTAATTTAGCCAAAAAGCGAAATACACACACCCACACATACCTATACACAAGTCAAATAAAGGAATGTTTGCCCATAACCCTTAAATGTTATAGATGAGATAGTTAAGCCTTTGAATATGAGTTTGGTTATGAAAATATTTTTACTTTTTCGGTTTTTTTTTTTTTTTGTTTTTTATTACTCACACGTCGAGAAGAAATTATTTTGATGTCACATTCGGTCGTAATGTGTAGAGATTTTAAATGCTTAGCAAGGACATCTTTATGTGGTTTCATAAAGTAAACTTATTTCATTTAAAAGATTTGGACATGACTTTTCATTTTATTTGAACTTGAAGTCATTCTCCACTCAGTAATCGTTTAAAATAGCTTTTTACAAGTTCAAAGATTGAAAGTGAACTTCAAAAAAACGATAGAAAATCGAAATACTTTGTTGAACGAAATTATAATTAGAGAGCAGCATGGGGTGAGGAAGTCAATACAATTTTAAAGGAAGTATGAAGGGACCCGAGATACTCTTGAGGGACAAATTGTGTTACATCAAGATGAGATTACATTTATTTATTTATTTATCAACAAGATGGAGTATATAGTGTTGCGGTGGCTATAATCCCCAACCGACAGGTTGAATATTTCATACACTATACGGGCTGCCATTTTAATCTAGTGTGCTCATGTCATTCAGTTTATATACACTCGTTACAAATTTATTATATGAAGGACTCCCATTATGGTTATGTGACAAAAGGACCTAAGGCATGTAGTTAATGCAGCACATGTTCATTGGAAAATGTCGAAAGTGTGTCAGGAGAATCGTGTACCTCCACCAGGCAACTTGCGTACGATTTAATATTCTCGGTATCCTGTGTCCAAACGACTTGTGAAAATTCTTCAATACAACTAAAATTTGCAACACCGTACAGGACATGTTATCCATTAAGATGATATGTATTGAAGTTGTCGATGATTTTGAAGATGGACGAGAAATTCTGATGACTGACGATGATGAAGCATCGTTCTACCCCAGGGGCTCTATGAAAAACAGGAATAGTCACTTGTAACTTACTAGCTTATCAGGCTTCTTGCGTTCGCGATTGCCTGATCTTTAAACCGGAAGTGCGGTCTTCCTTTTCTTCGTGAACCCGGTGGCTGGGATTCAAAGATTCTCTTAGCTGGAGCATTCTCGTCCATTCGCTCGATGTGGCCGGGCTAGTGCAGTCGACGGATTTTTGCCTTCCGGACTACATCCACATCTTTGTACAGCTCGTAGAGTTCGCGGTTATATCTTCTCCTCCATTCGTCCTCCTCGCGGACTAGACCAAATATTCGACGTAGAAGAATCTGATCTGCTCTGCTGTCTTACTAATCGTCCAGCATTCAGCTCCATAAAGGAAGACTGTCAAGATCAGGGTTTTGTAGAGCATGATTTTGGACATTCGAGTTAGGAGTTTTGATCCTAGTTGTATAGGCAAACCGAAGTAGCAGCGGTTGGCTAAGGTTATAAGGGTGTCATTTGTGGAGTTTATATTTGCTCCGAGGTAGATAAACTGCTTTACTAGCTCAAAATTATAGCTGTCAATTGTTAGGTTTTGACCTAGACGGTGTTCGAGGGATCGGTTTTTGGTAGACAGCATGTACTTTGTTTTATCCTGAGACCAAATCGTTTGGCTTGTTCATCTATTGCCGTAAAAGCCTCATTGATGGCACGCTGGGCATGGACGACGATGTCGATATCGTCTGCGTATCCCAGCAGCTGCCAGGCACAATAGATCTTTCATGTCGTAGTGCCATATGCGTTATGTCGCAGAGCCTAACTAATAAAAATATCCCAGCAGCTGGATGGATTTGTTGAATATAGTGCCTTCTGTGTTTACGCCGGCCTTTCGCACTATCTGCTCCAGCACAAGATTAAATAACTCACAAGACAGCGCGTCTCCTTGCAAGAATCCGGTGCATGTTTGAAATAATTCGGAGGTTCTGTTCCCAAACTACACGGTGCATTTCGAGTTCTCTAGCGTGGCGCGCCACAACCGAATCAGTTTTCTCGGCATATAGTTCGGTGCGATGAATGCTGTCGTATGCGGCTTTGAAGTCGATGAAAAGATGGTAAGTATCGACTTGGAACTCGTTGGTCTTTTCCAGAATTTCCCGCAGTGTGAAAATTTCGTCAATCGTCGATTTGCCGAGCCGGAAGCCACACTGATAGGTGCCTATGAGTGTGATTCGAAACGGCTTTAGTCGTTCACACATACACACTTGTAGAATATTGAAAAAGCGGTATTGATAAATCAACGACATAAGGACATGTGTCAAAGCTGAACCACATCAGTGCCAAAAAAGTGTCAAAATGTTAAAATCAAACTCAATGACATCAATACCGAAATTGGTGTGTTAGTAGGAAAGCACAGCCTCCACGAAATTAAAATAAAAAGTCAACTGCTTCCGTCTAATCCATCATAACAGCAGCTCGGAAGACTGATCAGCATTTGGTTGCTTTCTTATCGAATTCACACAACACATTATGTTTCTTCAGATTGTTGAACGGACAACTAAACTGATTATGGATTTCTCAAGAGCGGAACTGATTCAAAAATGTTGATTTAGGGTTAACATTGACTCTGACCATTTTTTGGTTTTGGCCAGGCCAGTTTCAGTGCAAAAGTAACTACAATCCACTCTGTAAAGAAAACTACACGTCGATAAAAACGACTTGAAGTACGAAAGAAGGCGATTTCATCATTTGTACTTCTATAAGTGCATTTATCCAAATACAGCGGTCATGACAGTTGTCGAAGAAAGATGTTTAGGAGATGAATTATATTGTAAACTGATCAAAGTCAATAAGACGTTCGATGTTGAAATTTAGCTTAGAAATCATTTCCCTGTAGGAAGCACATTTATCCAAAAAAAAAAATTTTATTTTATAGGTTTTAAGTTGTTTAATATTTAATGGGAAACCAAATAAAACCAGCATATGACTTCTTCCTTCAAGCATAGCCCATTAAAACTCTAAACGTACACCTGCAAAATAACGAAGAAAATTGCAATAAAAACGTTACAGTTCATATAAAAATCATTTTATTCTTTTGTCCAAAGTGCGACGGGGGAGAGGAAATCATAAAAAAGTTCAACCTATCAATTATTTACAATTCCAGCACGTGAAAGCTTCACCCTACATCAACAAGTACATACTTGCACATCTTTAGAATGAATAGACATCTGAAAGATTCTTTTATCGCTTACCGCCTTTAGGCAATGAGATAGGTTATAGGCACGTAGTTAGAATAAGAATCAGAATAGGTAATCAGGTACATTTAGAAGTTGGAAACGCCTTAAGGATGACGTGTTTATCCTATATAAAATTCTAAAGGCTAAGATAAAATAAACACAGCGATTGTATACTTGGATTAGTTCACAAAAGAAGTCAAAGTGAAAGCTATCCAAAGACTTAAGACGTAGTGGTCCTATAAACTTGGTGCAAAGAAAATTCCTATTAACCATGAATTTATTTTACTTTATGAGGGAACTTAAGTCCATCAAAGTTCATGTTGAGGAAGAAATGTTTTCTTAGAAAGTTATTTATAGACGGAACGTCCTTCGCACATAAGGTCAATGAGTTTTCTTATTTTTGCTCCTTAACTTATGTTACGTCAGAATTGTTTTGTAATTTTTATTTGACGCAACTCTTAACGCTCCCCTAAGGGAGTTACCAAGAATGAGAACAATTTTCATATAACAAGCTTAGGAAATCTCCTGTGACTCTGTGGGTTGTGTCACAGCTAAATTTGAAAAATTATTAGTTTTGTACGTGTCGGGGGTAGTTGGTATTACGTTACTATTTTTGTCTGAAAGTTCTAATAAGGTATTTGAAAAGTATTATGGGAGTACAGTCTAACTCGAAAAAAAGGACATTTTTTCAAAAATAATCATGCCTTTGGTACCGAAAATCAAGTTACATATTGGATTTAAGGAAAAGGATGAAAGATGAAATTAAGAAAAGTGTTGACAGGCAGAACAAGAAGGAATATAGAACCGTGACAAGTTCAAGTAAAATTCCTTGGTAGGTTCTTGTGCTAAAAATCTTCAAATACCAGTAATTCCTTCAAAATGTATATTTTTAAGTACGTTTGAGGCAAGAGCCTAGCACTCGCCCACACTTAAGAACTAGAAAATGTCTTCATGCAAGTTCTATTATTATTTAGGCTCTAGGACAGACGCATATGGTACAGCGACCTAAAAGATCTATTGTGCCTGGAGCCAGTTAGACAAGGAGGCTCTCAATCTTTCTAATGAAGTTGAGGATATCTCCAGTCGAAGCATTACGAATGTCATCCGGTGTAAGGAATTCTTTGTGGAGACAGCGTTTCCTGACCCTGCAGACAGCCACGCACTCACATAGCTAGTACGTGTTCGGCTGATTCGTCTTCCTCTAAACAGAGTCTGCATTCAGATTCATGAACTATATTTAGTTTATGTAAGTGATATCTGAGGCTACAATGACCGGTGAGGAAGCCGGCAAGTCTTCTGATATCGTCCCTTTTATGATTGAGAATATTTTTTGTGGTCTTGTTCAGGGGTCAGAAGCCTGTCTGAGTCCCTGAGTGTTGTTCTAGTAGGATATGAAGTTTTGTTTTTCCCATCTATCCAGACTCATTCTGAACTCGGAAGTAGAGATGCCACAGAAGGGTTCGGCACCTGTGTACCTTTTTGAAGAGCCTATCCTGGCAAGTTGATCTGCAATTTCATTGCCTTCAATTCTTCTGTGTCCTGGTACCCACCAGAGCTTGACTTTGTTTCGCTTCGATAGGTCTTAAAGAGTATTGAAGCAGCCTAGAACGGCTTTTGTGTTAAAGTTATGGGAACTCAGTGCTTTGAGCGCTGCTTGGCTATCAGTGAATATATTCATGGCTACTTCCTTTATGCCGGATTTGAGAATAATAGTGGCGCAGATATCGATGGCATGTAATTCTGCCTGAAAGACACTAGGACACATTCCGAATGCCTTTGAGACTTAGTGATTAGGGCCATTGAAACCGGCACCAACACCGGAGTCCACCTTTTGTGTTCAGCAACGAGTGCCGGGATCCCAGGAGTTACGTTTCGGGATTGCAATCTCAAACTTCCTGCCAAAACAGAATAACGTCCAATACCGTGCCGATCATTTCAAGCTCGGGGAAGTCATATAGGATAGCCATGTGACCCGAAGGTCTGCTTCGTTGAATTCCTTTCGAGCGTTGGAGATTAACTGCACTTCGTAATGCAACTTTGTTGACAAAGATGTGAAGCGGGGTAAGTCCAATCAGTGCCTCAAGAGCTGCCGTAGGGCAAATTCGCATGGCTCCGGTGATGCCGAGGCATGCTAGTCTTTGAAGTCGTTGTAGCTTTAAGATGCTGGATTTTTCCTTGAATTTGGTCCACCAGACTACGGAGGTGTAGGTAAGGATGGGCCTTACTACCATGATGTAAATCCAGTATGTAACCTTCAGACAAGTTGCTCCTGCATTAATTATGGAAGTGGAGGTCCTCGTCAGGTATATTTTGGCTATACGGTAGGTACCAGGCATTTTTTTATTAGCCCACCCCATATAGGCACATCTTCAGATAACGAACATTAATCCCTATTAAGCTCAGTTCCCTTGAAATAAGGTTCTGAATAGCCTCAAGTGTCCTCAAGCACACAAAAGAACTCTGCTAAAAATGTATCTCTAACACACAATTTACATAAAACTATTCGAGGTTAATCGTTCTTTTCAGCGCGCTGTATAATTTTCCCAACTGCACAGATTATCACACTCAATTAACTCGTCTATTGTAATCCACCTGAATAAAGGTGAACAAACTACATAAGCGCCCAGCCACAGATTCTGCTGACAATCGTGCTTCTGAAACGTTTCTATTTACCCAGCGACTTATAGATAAAACCTCACCCCATGATAGTTTGTAATTTCCCTTCCCATTAAATCCAGATTAGCAAAACTGTCTCCTCCCCCGGCTCCATCTATGGGAGGCGAATTAAAAAAAAATCAATACTGTATTTTCATTTCCATTTGAAATTAACATGTACCGCACGATGAAACTGATGAAACCATGGCCTTACATAGTACACCGAACGTCGGAACTACACTTTTAGGGCGTGCTTATACGGCATTTTCATTTCCTATTCGTAATGTGACTGATTTTATTTCATTCACTCGATGTTAGATACAAGTAGATACTATTTTCAAATTCATTTTGTTTGATGTGCCTTGTCTGCACATATCATAGTGCATTGCACCTGAGCCAGAGAGAACACTGACTAGGTGTGGGTTAATTAATTTTTGCCGGTGAAACGAACGAAAGGAAATAAACAACAAAGAAACAAGAAGAAGAAAAAGAAGAAGGAAGATACCAATAATTGTAATCGATGACATAATCAAAAGCCATGACTTCATTTGAGAGAGATTTAATTAAACAAATAAAAAATAAACGTAACTATAAATAAAAAGAAAAAATAAATTAGAATTGGGGGTTGTTTTCATTGATGCCAGTCGCCGTGGAGTCTCAATAAAAGAGCGAGACAGACTACACTTTGGCATATTGGTGCGTGTGACAGTTGAACAAACAGACGAAACACTGACGTAATCGCCGCCACCGACGTCATTTTTTTTCTTCTGTTTTTTTTTTCTCAAACCAGCCCCACAAGAAGGGCAGGGAACTCTCAAAAGTCATCAAAAATTTTGACACATTTGCAGAGACATCTCATTATAGAGTGTCATTTCGAGGAAAGAAAATAACTTCAAGATAAAGGTTATGGTCAAATGTCATATTGATTAGGTGCAAAAAAAAAAAAGAAAATAAAAACTGCTCCCACTTGAGTCACACCCGCAATTAGCATCGCAAAGTATGTGTGGGGACGAGGAATAAGACAAACACCTTTTCTAGTGGGTTGA
The DNA here is from genome assembly GCA_951813785.1 of Criorhina ranunculi. Taxonomy (NCBI): domain Eukaryota; kingdom Metazoa; phylum Arthropoda; class Insecta; order Diptera; family Syrphidae; genus Criorhina; species Criorhina ranunculi. Next base: position 9,751,447 of record OX638381.1, read on the forward strand.
TGATGTTATTTTTAGCTCTAGATGTCAGATGAGGAAATCGCAATGAAAATCCAAAAAAAAACTACTAAAGATACTCTTAAGTGAAACTAACCTCCATATTTATTTGGTTTATTCGGCTGAAAAGATAATGTACTCTGATGTTTATCCTTGGCTTGGTGATTAGTCACTTTTATCACTGAATATTGAATATATATTGTAGATTCTTTAGTTTGACAACTTTTGACACTTCTCTCGACGAGTGAGAATACAAGGGGAACGAGAAAAATATGATTTTTTTTTCCTTATTTTTTTTTTTGGGCGTTAACTACAGTGAGAGTGGAAATATTTGGGATTTACCCGGCAGTGGTGGAGTTTACACTATCACAAAAAACAAAAACTGTATCACCTGCTAATTGCAATACTCGACAAAAGATATATGTATCTATTTGCAATAATATACGAAAGAACAAATAAAACACTGAACTAACTACTTATCGTACTGTAAACCGAGCTTCAAACTGTCAATGCACGAACTGAATGAATCTAGATACATAAACGCCACTTACATACCCACCACCGCCGAGGGAAAAAAGTCATACAACCATTGGTAGCATAGCCTGAACAGCGAGAGGGAAATTTTAACAGTGACTTAAAAGATGGAGAAATTGAACACAGTTTTACATGTATAACTCTTTTAGCTGTCATTATGACAGCTGTCATTTATTCTCCACATTCACTGCAGGGTGACAAATGAAATATTAAATATTTGAAGTATAGATATTTATGTGGTTAAAAGCTTAAAACAAATTCAGATGTTTTAGTTTAAATTAATTTAAAAATACTTTAATATATTTTTAAGAAAAGCGTTAGTGATGTATAAGTGCCAATGATCATAAGTGAGTTTGATGAAAAATGCTGCTTTACCAACGCAACGTATGTACATATTATAATTGTGGATATAAGTTATTTTGTGGAATAAAGGTAAGATTACCAAGTTGATCATTGAATGACCATTTCTGACAGTTCTCCTGGCAAAATAAGGTCATGCAGTGTAATGGGCATTTCTCAAATGACCAAATAACTATATGACCATAAATTGCCACACTCGTTTTGACAGATAAAATTACCCAACTGGTAAGTAGTGTAATCGGACAATTAGTACGAATGCCAGCGTAATGACTAAATAACCATTTACCATTCATTGAAATTTGGTGATTGCATTTTTGGCATTTAATAATTCAACTGCCATCGGTATTCGTTGTTGCAGTTGTTGTGTTTTTGTTCGTGGTTCTTGGTTTTCATTGTTTTTTTCCTTGTTTGTTTATTATTTGATTGTCAGTTTAGTGAAAATTATTGGTTTGTCTTTTTGTCATCATATAGAACATTGAAAACATTGGCATTTTGGTCATTTGACAGATTTTTAGATTTGGTCATTTGCCTGTGGTCAGGCACAAATAAACGTGAATACGGGCTTTTCATTTCGGAAAATTGTCAAATATGCATGTTATTTCATGAATTTACTCTCTAGATCACAGCTCCACTTTGTTGTTCTGTCTACAAGTCGAATTCAATTTTGGTACTACAGGGGACATCCTTTTTCGGTTGGAAATAAGAAAATGCTCCCATTGTTTATTGCTCACCACAAATATAAACAAAATTTACAAATATGTACAACAGTGATATACATATTAACAAATGTCAAAACGGGTCCAGAAATGTCAAAAAGAATTAAAAATTTCTCCGTAGATGTCAAAATGAATCTGTATGTTTTATCGTAGCTTACTACATTGAACAGAATGAAGACGCTTGGCAAATGGCATACATAATTGACGATGAAATGAGTGATTTTGAAGGACGACTGAAGGCACACGAAGAAATGTTCGTACTAAATAAACCCAATTGGGGTTGCTTGACTCGTATCTATCTATCAACACCGAGTTCAGAACTACCGAACGAGATTTCTAGCGAAGAAGTATTGGTAAGCTGTCCTGAGAAAGGTGAAGACTGAAGGAGATCATTCAAAAAAGAGGACACATTTTTCTTCCGCACAATCATTTCGACACCCCAAAGATTTTCTGTCGCAACAAGCAGCTGGTTGAAAAAATGCCATTTATACACCCTGCACCTGGTATTTTCACAAATCACCACTGGAAAAATCGATCAGGCGACCCTTCACCACAGCTTCAATTCCAACTGTCCTAATTGGGAAATTCGGCAAACTCATGACTCATGGTATCCTACTACCCCTCTGTTTACAGCATTCTGCAATCACATTTTATATTTGCCATGGTGGTTCTTATCTATCGAAGATTCCAACTACCTGGCAGTAATAGTCGAACCGACGATCCGGCAGATACAGATACAGAGGCTTTTTTCTCCGTACATTTACCTTCGCGCATATTTGTTGCTATTTGTTGTTGTCATTATTTATTCCTGTGTTTTACCTGTCGCGTTCTTATCCTGGTTTCATACCCGAAGTGATTTGTGCAACGACCATTGAAAGAAAAAAAAACATCCTTCACAAGAGAAGTTTCCTAGAAATCTCCTTTATTCTCCATGGATGAATGCGAAGCGCATTTGAATGCTGTTGCCGTCGCTATTGACGCCTTGTGAGTCTAGTGACCCTTTTTCCTAAGGGGTATGAGGTTTTTCCTTTTTTTTTTTTATTATTATCATTCCGCGCATAAAAACTCACCTCATTTGCAAGTGATGAAGTGATTATGTTAATGAAGTGATTTTTCGCCGGAAATTTAAAATGCTCCAAAGAATATGAATCCATTTACGTTTTTTTTTTTTGTATCCTTCTTCCAGTGACCGGAAGGCATGAGGATTGGTTTAATTTTAAAAGAAACTAAAACCCACCCCCCCGGTACGAGATGATGCGAGATATTTTCCTCTATTTGGTGCTAATTATCCTGTTTGGTCTGATTTTTCTGGCACAACTAATTGTCAACGTTTATGCCTTTCAAAGGCAACCGGCACAAAAGTCACGCACGGTTATTTTTGTTTAAGGGGCGCTAACTTCTACAGGCAGCCCACTCTTTATAGAGTGCAGCAAACGAGGGTGTGTGTGCATTCGAAATGCATTATGATTCAGAAGCTATTCTCTTTGCGGTACTAATGAGGAACAAAAAGTGTTGTAAGGATGCCAAGAAACCGGATACCGGATACACTTTTGTGGGTTTTCAACAACAATTCGGGACAAGGACAAGGAATGTAAAAGAAGAACCTTAAACTTGTAGTGCAATAGTTTTCTACACAAATGCATTTTAGAGTGTTTCTTTGTTTTGGACGTTAAAAAAGGGGAACAAAAAAAAAACTCAACTTGACACCATTCGGGGATTGGTAAAAAAATGTATGGAAAGGATAAAATTACTTTTTGAAGTTCTTTCATCGTAAAGGGCCCTCAAAAATATGGGAATCAATTATACGAAGGATGTGAGACTAGATGTGTTGAGTATTATTCTTAATCCAGTGTTTTTTTTTATTTCAATTTAACATATAGAGTTTTAAGTTCGAATATCGAATATGTGATATTTATTTTCAGCATTTAACATTTTCATTTTGTTTTATATATGTATTTTAACAAACATTAAATTAAAATTGTACTTTTGCAAATAATAAAATGTCCGATAAAGGCATTGGGAATTTGTCTTCCATAACAGTATTCATACATTAAGCCATTTACAAATGTTATTTAAATTTGTTTGTCAATATTTTTTTTAGAATATTTATTTTTGTTGCAAAAATTGTTAATTATATTTTATAAACTTTGTTATATTTATTTTTATTTTATTTTATTTTAAGTAAAATTGTAACGTAGAGACTGTTTTAACGACGAGATTTGGTTTAATAATTAAATTGTAGTATTAATTATGTTAACATTGATTGAATAAGATATTTTAAATAATTCGCTATGTAATAATTTAATGTTTTAAGCGCTTGTAATTATAAAATTAATGAGAAATCAATGAAATATAATTCAAGGAATTACAATTATGTAAAAGCGGGGTACATAATTTATTTTTATTTTGCGGCTTATGTAGATATGTACCTATTTGTATTTCATAATATTGACGAACAAATATTTACATAAGTTAATTCGATTATTATCACCAATTTAAATTTATAAAAATATGTTCAATTTAAAACAAACTTTCGAAAGCCTTAAATTCTTAGGTAAACGTTTGTCTATATTGTCAAAAACAGTTTATTAATTTTAATACATTTCCCGAAATGATTTATTAGAAAAGAAACACTATTACCAATTAAATATAAATAAGTTGGTTTGCATTTATGTATATTTGCTATCTCCAAACTGAAAAACTGCTGCACTGATTTCGATGTACGATATAGAAGTAAAAATGATGCTTATAAGACGCATTTATTTTAGCGACTTTTCAGAAAGAGTTGGGTTAAATGATGTGTCCAATAAGTAAATTTGATTGTAGCCGGTTCCAATCTAACAACAGGTCATTGCAATTATTTGTGTGGAAGCATTCTGCTACGAAACTCTTTGTTCTTTAACGTCAGTCTGTCTGCTTATAACTTCAGGACGACCGAACAATTTTACGTCCTTCCCTTTGTTTCGAGCTCGCCTTCAACAAGGGTAAGAATTCAGCTCGTATATATCTGATATAACACAAAACACTGCAATATTTTACTCTTGTCAAATTTTCAATAAAAGGCCTTAAAACCAAAATGATTGTGGATAAAATATTTACCTACGCCGTTCCCGTGTTGAAATATCTCTCTAGCTTTCTAGTCTTGTAAATTCTTTGACCCAGTCTTTTGGCCTACAAAGAAAACCAAACGATCTATCGAACCATGGGGTGCTGTTTAGTGCAAGATCAAGAGACATTCCACCGTCTTCATGAAAATAAGTACAGTAGAATCCGGATACAGCGACGATCAAGGGACCGGCGAATTAAGTTGTTCTAACCGGACGACTCACAAAATGAATTGTTATTGATTACTTCTTTATTGTATGCAAACCTAAAATGTTGTTTTGTCTACGTCGCTAAAAGCGGTTTATCGTTATAAGCGAAGTCATATAAACGGATTCCACTGTATGTTCTTGGGAGAGCTGTTTCTGACATTCTAGGATAGACCACTTCTTTGTGAAGTTACACTGTACAAGTAAATAAATGGGCTTGTATTTTTGATAACATGGTTTCTCAATCATTAGTGGACTAAATGGCAAATTCACAAGCCTCCTGATATTCTACTGATTTTTTTAATTTTTTCAAATGCATTTTTAAGACTGATATGAGTCCTTTTGTCGCACATTTATCGAGTTCATTTAACATAATCAACATTATTCCTTTTTGACATATTGATCCATAAGTCGGTTAAGGTTGCAATTTTCTCCATATTCAGTAATTTTTGCGAAATCACATTCAATTTATGAACTACTGAACTATATTCGACATAGTTTTGTTTTTTCTATTAATAACGTCGTTTTTTGTTCCGGTTATAGGACTTTTACTATTACGTAGTATCAGTAAATAACCACCATTTCAGCTTTTAACTTCAAGGGTCTACCGAAAACATTTTTTTCTTTGCATGGATTATAATTGCAACATTACAGAAAATAGTAGGGCAACAGTTTTTCAATAAGAAAACGACATTTAAATATAATTTCACAAGCTTTTCGGCACAAATTACCAATCAAATGCCAATTTAAAAACATTCCTATCATACAAACAAACAAAACAAATATTATACACGGCAGTCCCTAGAGGACCAAGTCCTAACTTTTCGCAACCATTCATGCTGCACTTTTTATAATTTTCGCGTGAATAGAAAGAACCTACGCCCATCGCACTAACTACCAAGTCACGGCGACCCTCCTATCATACGACTCTTTAATTATGGCTTAAGCTAAGTATGTTCCCAAATATAACGTTGCAAATCCGATTTCTTAACCGTTTGAAAACTCAAGCCCATTTAACTGTTGGGCTTTAGCAATAAAAAGAAGTTCCTGTATTGAGGTAGGAATGTAGGAGGGAGATTGCAGCTCGTACACAAAACCATATCAATTGTCAAGTAATATTGTTTTTTCTTTCCAGTAAATTCAGTCTCGTTTAACCTATTTCTGTTAGTAAATTTAAGTAGATTCAGACCGCAATCATGTTAAAGATAAAAAATAAATAAGTCTTTGTTTGCCACAAAGATATAGAAGAAATAATTATAATTGTTTAAAGTTGTTTTTTTTCAGAATAATTGTATTTATAAGTTTTAGTTTATTATTAACTTTATATACACATAAATATGATATAATTTTTGTGCCCAAAACGTAATGATCAATAGAGAGTAAATAATTAAAAAGCGAATATCTAAACAATGACCGAACTTGTTATTCTATTTACAGAACACGGCTTGTCTTAAAACAACTTTATTTCCAAAAATATAGAAACCCGCTTTGTACGATGAAAATGTACTTTTGGATGATTTTACACAGTTTTTCTTAATAATTATTTCAAAACAAAAAAACAGCTGACAAAAAAAAATAGAATAAAAAGAAAAGAGTTAATTTTTAGATTTGTGGAGGAATATTTCGTAAGAAAAATGATTTCAAAGCTACAAACCCAAAAGTTGAGGAAAATATGTACATCATTTGTTTTCTACTCCTTACACAATTTTAAATCATAATAAAATAGACATAAACAGGGTAAAAATAAAATTAAAACAAAAATGCAAAGCTGATAACTCAGGCTTCAAAATTCGAAATAAATATTAATTTACAGCTTTGTTTTACCAAAATCTTAAACAAAAAATTACATACATAAAATGCTTTCATTCTAGGTTACACTTTTATTCTAAGTTGGTGTACGTTAATTTTTTTTCTATTGTTTTTTTTTAAGAAAAAAAATATTATCCTATTCAAAACGCGTAAAAAAAATAAAAATACGTATCACATCTAGTCTTTTAAGTTCGTAAATGGTAACAATAAATCGCAAAAACAAATTTCATAAATACATATACTTATACACGTAAATATATACAAATAATATCAAAAGTCAATATCAATATTATTATAAATATATACGTATACATATTAAATATATTTGTGAATGTTATTTAAAATAAGAAAAACAAATTAATGAACAAAACAGAAAAAAAAAAACAAAAACAATAATAGTTTAGTGCAAATGAAGAAAAAGAAAGAAAACAAAAACGAAATAAAAATTAAACATTATAGTACGTTATAGAAAATTATTTCCAATTTTCGTAGTTAGTTAAAATTATTAAATATTAGTTATACATACAATACATACATATTATATACCGTCATCGAGAGGATGTTATCGAATAATGAAATTGAAATTATTTATACTTAAGTAAATGTGAATGTGAACATTTGTGAAAAAAACAAAATTTACGGCAATAAAGATGAAAGTAAAAAAATAAAAAATAAAATAAATCAAATCTTTTCGAAATTCGATGGCAGATCCACAGAGTTCTATATAGTTTCCTTTATTACTCCACCGACATGGCTTTCAAAAAACACCGAACTGCGATTCATTTTCGAAACAAGCGTTAAGGACTTAAAGAAACCGTGACTGACTTAATTATGAAGATGAAAACGCATCAGGTAGGGATATCGAAAAAAATTTAGGTAATTTGGGTATGTTTTCTTGACTTCTTGCATCATATGCACTTTTTAGCTATCAAACCAAGATCTTGATACTATGTTACTACAAAAATTATGTGACATTCAAGAATGCTAATTGCTACGAACGTTTTGCTCAACTTTAGTATACGAGCCGATCGAAGACACCGCAAACTTTGCATATTGTCTCCTGAAATGTTCATAGTGGCATCGCAAACTACGATCATTCGATGCACCTTATAAACGCCACCACTAGCTGGACCAGTCTTGAGATAGTCGTTGATTATTTCCAATTCTTGGCGATTACACGGGTTTTGATCACCCTATGAAAGGCAAGATTGACTTCTGTGAAGACACGTCATACCCTAAAGATCCCCCATCCATGTAGACTCTTGAATATGTCCATGTCGATACAGATTAAGCACAGCTTTCACAAAATATATTGTTATCCGTCAATTCCATTCACGCTCATTGTTGATCTTGTTATCTAAGTTAACCTCAAAGTTATTCTCGTGAATGGTAATGTTTTCCTTCAGCCGATATTTAAAGGATTTCCTACATCTTTCCATTCTTGTACTTGTTGTCTGTTGTTCTACATATCACTAGATATGTGTAAACCCTCAAAAAATAAAAAAAATATGTATGTAACTATTCCCTACAAAATAAACAAAAAAATCGAAAAAAAAAAAAACATTACAAATAATTTATTTCACTTGGGCAACTGGCCAATATGATCTTCACCCGGTGATATACGCATTTCCTAATGTCCTTGTTAATAAGATTTTTGCAAAAAAATGTATGTACTCTCAAGATGTAAACACTTGGTTCCTTTGCCAACCGACCAGCAGCGTCTACCACTCAATCTTCTCAGTGAGGGGGCGGTTTGCTGATTCACAATTCAGGGTAAAAGCAGGGTGTCGGTTAATTTCTGATCAAGTGCAAACAGAAGGCATGCATCTTGACACATTGTCTGACAACATAAAGCAACAAATTAATAAACCATAAATGATATTGAAAAGTCAACATTTTTACAAGCCTTGCGGTATGGACCGTTTTTCGCCCGAAGTTTAACGAAGAAAGTGGAAAATACGCAGAATTTCCTGTAAATTATTCGTGAGGGCGGGCGCAGAGGTCTTGTTTGTCAGAAGGATCTTTTAGTATTCTGTTTATTAAGTGCGCATTCGTGCGTTCATTAACATGATTGTTTTCGTTTTAAACAATAAATATGTACGTATATTATATTTTTAATTTGTTTAAAATTTATATTCAGAGCGTTGGTGGAAATATTTGTTTTTTTTTTTATTTTTGCGGTTAAAAGGAAACCGTGAGTGGAATATTTTTAACAGGAATTAAAAACAGATTATTGTGGGTTATAAATAAAGTTGGCCGATTGTCGAGAAAACATTACCAAATATGGGCAAAAGGAAGGACATCTTGATACATATGCACGTCATGTCTAGGACAATCAATTTTTTTGCACATGTCTAGGGTCAAATTTTCACAAGTCGTAGAGTGGACAAATGAACACAACATGTACCTATGGACAGAAAGGAAGGTAGAAAGAAGTGGCTGTCTGGCATGTCTTTACCAGAAACACAAGTTGATACCAAAACTCACGTGACTAGTAGGGGTGGTTTTCAAATCCATTTTGTTTAGCTGAGAAACTTTTTAATTTTACCAAATTTTATGTCAGAAATCTATAATTTCTTAAAAAAGGATTTGCCAAGTGTTAGATGCATTGTTCTAGCTAATGCCGGGAAGTCTGGAAAAGTGGAATATGGTCATGAGTGTTAAGGGCTATGCCTAACTTGGCGACATGTGAGCCGATTGGCCAGTGGCTTGCGCAAGCAAAGCTACAATTCTTGCTGTCTCGGTCTGGGTACATTTGATTAAGTCGTGCGACCTATTTTTCTACGCACAGTTTTCTAGCCTCTTCCACCTCGAGTTGGCAATTGAAAGATAATACTGATAAGTACCATCGGAAAGCAGACTAACTCCGCAAATGAACCGTCAAAGTTTGAGGTTGACATCCGGCTGGCGCGTCGGATCTCTCATTCCCCTTTATGTAACTATGGCCGGGAACTCAGAGGAGAGTGATATTAATCCAAGCGTTTACCTGGGTACATAATCATTTCTTTACACTCAATGTGAATAGAGCCCTTTTAAGTGAACATTGACTTCAAAAGGCCGAGAATTATAAAGTTTAGAATTATCACATGGGAACACCTCAAAACACATTTACTTGTGGACAATTACAACTTTCGTTCTCCAGTTTGCCTGCACAAGTTCGATGTCGAACACAGATCGGCTGGTTCAAGACCCATCTTTTGTTGGTCTAATCTTGTCGATGCAGGTGGGTAAAGATCGACTAGTTCTTTTTCTTTGTCTGTGTCGAAATCTGTGTTAAGAAATCTACTCTGTTCCGTAAAAAAATAAAAATAAAAATTGCGTAAAAGTATTTCACGTTCTTGAGGAGTGTTGTGGAACATGCTATCTTGATGATATAAACCACCATTGACCGTTTACAAATGTGACGGCTTCTTTTAAGAAGGGGTTACACTTATTGCACTACCCACAATTCATCTGGCTCCCATGACTAACAAAAAACCGTCTTCTCTTTCAGGCCTACATGAATTATGACTCAATCCTGAGGGAAAAATACCCAAAAAATTAAACTTAAAGGTTACGAAACGAAAAAATTATGAATACCATCTGCAGCGGTAGAATTTCTGCCAAAAGTGTTCATTCAGTTTTCATTCAAACGAAAATTATAAAATAAAAATTTCAGACCGCGTATCCAATTAGCACCTATTAATTACAGCCACCTACCCGGTCTTGTGCCAACTTTACAATCCATTGAGGGTTACTACACACGCCGTAAGACTACAGCGGCCAAAACAAATCTAACAAAATAAATTCATATTGGTCTACGATCTTATTCATGTTGTTCACCTTCGCCATTAATTAAATCTTATTGCATGATTAATTGTACAATGAAACATTAAGATTTATTACGCCAAAAATTATATTACGGATGGTAATAATGATTCCCTCTACATCCGTCCATATGGTGCCAATATTGCACTATACAGCGCGTCTTGTTGCCCAAACAAATCACTGAATTGCACATGAACCACACAAGGCAAGGGAATCAGAGCGGTCCCATCCAAACAGACAAGCATATGATTTTTGTAAAGAAAATACATTTTTTTTTTCTAAATTAAAGGTAAACTTAAACTTTAGCTGTAAACTTTGTTTTTGCCTTCCGCAAACAAAAATCAAAATCCCTCCACAATTTTCAATTTCATTTTTATTTACTCGAGGGTTGTACACATGCACACACCCTCTCATCATTCGTCGCAGCGCACACACAAATAAATCTAACGCGCGGCGAAAGTCACTATCAAAGGAAAATCTGAAAAAGTGAAAATCGTAAAACGGAAGAAAGCGCAAAACCGAGCGAATTTTCCATTGCGCATATTTATTTGCGCAGCCCCCAAAAGTTGGCCCCGATCCAAAGCTCTATACTTGGAGATCATCGGGAAAATGCTGATTTTTCGCCAGAATTATTTATAACCGATCTGTGTGAGTGTGGGAATTGTGTGTGAATAGTGAAAATGGGAGAAAGTTGAAGGAAAGGCAATCGAGAAAGAAAACAAATTAAAAGATGTAATTTGTTTGAAAAGAATTGTGCGATGCCCTATAACTGAGTGTTTTTTTTTTTTTTTTTTTAACAGATAGGGGATTACAATCTTCGATTTTGTCAACAAAACGCCTCGAGAAAGCCGGCTTTGTGTGGTTAAATTGTAGGGAGAAGCAGTTGATACTTATGTTAGAGATTTAAGCGAGGTTGCTTGCGTCCCCATTAGTCAGTTATTCGTGATTATTGTCAAATTGACGCGGTCTTTCTGAAACCAGTTTTGAAGATCTCTGGTTATAGTTTGACTATTCCTTCGAGGATATTGCTCGTGAATGCAAACTGTTTGACAGATTTTTCTCTTAACGGATTCCAGCGGAACGTGAACAATGAATTGGGAATCTGTGAACAGTTGATCGACGCCTGACCAACGTGTCAGGCAGCTCTTTCCCATCAATTTTACTACAACCTTGAAGCAAACAAAAAGAGTTACTTTAAACTGACATCCTGTTCTCTGCTTTAAGGAAGACTTATGCGAATCTAAGGCTTCAATAGCGGCCTAACTATTTACCAAGATGTCATAGAAACCTTCGCCTATATTCACCTGAGGCAGGCATTAAAAGTGTGTGCATCCATATAATCACAGACAGTGAATCGATTCATTCCTTAAGCATTACGGTCCAACTTGATGATCTCAACATCCGTAGAGTGCTTTTTCAAAGCCATTAAGCGAAGTCTAATCGTAGTCTTATAACTTTTCTATTATAGCATCGTGGAATGTTATAAGCTTTATGTTATAATGAATCTGGCTGCAAACTGCAAGACTTCGAAGAGATATGATCACAGCTAGGTACTTTTTGACTTTAAAGCTTCTCAGCTAAACTTGGCCCGAGCTATTTCATCTGAATTCTTGGCCAATGTGGAATGGGGAAACATTGTGTGGTAAGACGAAGTGCGATGTTTATCCTAGAATCTATTCAGAAAAATTGGCTACTTAAAGACTTTATCTTCTAAAAGTCTCTGAGAGGCGGTTTAAAAACCCCCAAACCGGAAATTTCTAAATTCGGAACCACATAGAAAGTTATATAGGAATCTGAGAAGTTTCATAAAATCAGCGATCTAAAGGTTCTTTAATCGATAGGGAAAGCTATAAGCAAGAGTATTCAATCCTCTAAAGTGGGACAATCATAGTTTTTACTGTAGTCGTTTTAGGGTAACTCAAAGCATTCAGCATGAACTCCTATCACAGGAACTGTTATAACATCTGAAACTATTAGTATTTCCTTTCGACTATTACTCGTAATAACGGCTGACTGATTATGACTTTTTTTTTATCCATTTCTCTGCTCTGCCTCTCAACGTTTACTATTTGAAAGAGTGCTTTAAACTGTCTATCAAATCATATCTGAAACAGTGTGCCCAGTCAGCAAGTTCAGGACGAACGAATTCTTAAATAAGAAGCGTATTAAAGCTTCACAGCAAGCGTGTCCTTTTCCAATGAGTGATTCCGATTGGTGCTCTCAGATCTAACAACACACATTTTTTATTTTTGGTGGTTCCTTGGCAGATGTCTAGAACTTAGTATCAGACATGACGAGACTTTGATGATGCGTCTACCTAAATGTTTGCTTCAATGAGAACAATTGCTAACATACCCTATAAAAATGTATAAGACAGAAAAAATGTTTTTTTGTATATTTTTTTCTACCTTTTTTTTAAATGAAAATTATAGAAAAAAAAAGTAACATGTCGATTTGAATATCAAAAATCATACGTGCGTACGAGCGTGAGACATGAAATAAAATCGAAAATTCTTCACGTGACAAGTGGCGTGCGTTAGTATTTGCTTTTCCTTCCTTTTTTTTTATTTGCAAAAAATTGAGTTTTTTGAAGACTTTTCAACACTTCTTAGGATAAAAAAAAAATAAATGTTCAATTGTTTTTGAGATATTTTGAAAGAAGGAATTTTTAAATAAACAATTATACTTTGACTGGATTTTTGAAAAGGTCATGAACTGTGATGGTAATTTTAGGATTTTGGATGCAAAAGTTTTGGATTTTATTTTATAGTTTATTTGACATCGAGTGACGAAAGCCTTGTGTTAATTTTTGAGTCAAATTTTGAAGAGGCAGTTTACAAACGTCAAAGATGACAAAAGCTTGTTCAAAATAGCGCCTTTTCCAAAGCATTTCATAGCCTTATTATAGATGTAGACACGATAGAGCAAAGTTTTGAAGGTATTCTAAGATTACCATTTAACTTTGGAACATCGCCATTCTCTATTTTGAGAAAGATCCGAAAACTGACAATTAAAAACACCCTCCCTGGGGTTAACTATTGGAACATGCCTTGACATCCCTTATTCATCTAGGAGCTATTGGTAATGTACGGCGAAAATTGGCTGCCAATAACACCCATCTCTTTATAGTTGTCCCTCATGCGCTGAAGAGTTCTATTTAGATTTGGAATATCCCCTTTATGGGCTATAGTACTCTCATCCCAAATAATAAGATTCGTATATCATAGCACTATCGCCATGCAACTTTGTTTAGAAATACTTTCGAAAAAGAATCTCTACGTGTATTACATTGAGGCGAAACTTAAAAGCAATTTTTCTTTCTTCCAACGGTGTTGCAGTAATAAGAAAGATCTTACCAGTGTCACCGGAACCATTCAGTCTGCTTCAACGCTACCAAATAGCTGACAGTAAAATGCCATTTGTGGTCGTCTTGGCTTACTGGCTAGTGCCAGGTAACTGGCTTTCTTATCTGACTTCCCCGAGCTTGAAATGATCAGAACGGTATCGGACTTAATGCACAAGTTGCTCTGTTTTGGCACGAAGTTCGAGATTGAGATTCAGAACCGTAACTCCTGGGATGCCGGAGACCCGCCATTTTATGCTGAACATAAAAGGACTAGTGTGGTATACTGATGGTTCAAAGATGAACTCCGGAGTTAGTGCTGGTATCAATGGCTCAAATCACAAAATCTCAAAGGCACTTGGAATGTATCTTAGTCTTTCAGGCGGAATTAGATGCCATCGATACCTGCGCCACCATCATTCTCGATTCCGGTATAAAGGGGATCGCCATCAATATATTCGCCGACAGTCAAGCAGCGCTCAAAGCACTGAGTTCGCATTACTGTAACTCAAAGGCCGTTCTAGGCTGCTTCAATACTCTCCAGGACCTATCAAAGAGAAATAAAATCAAGCTCTGGTGGGTACCAGGACACAGAGGCATTGAAGGTAACGAAATTGCAGATCAACTTGCCAGGAAAGGCTCTTCAGAAATGTACATAGGTACCGAACTCTTCTGTGGCATCCCTACTTCCGCGTTTAGAATTAGTCTGGACAGCTGGGAAAAACGAAACCTCTAATCCGACTTGAACAACACTCAGGGACTCAGACAGGCTAAAAGGGCCATCCGACCCCTGAACAAATCCACAAAAAACATTCGAAGATATCAGAAGACTTGCCGACTTCCTCACCGGTCACTGCAGCCTCAGATATCACTTACAGTTCAGGAATCTGAAGGCAGACTCTGCTAAGAGGAGGACGAATCGGCGGAACACGTATTATGTCAGTGCGTGGCTGTCTGCAGAATCGGAAAACGTTTTTTTCACAAAGAATTCCTAGCACCGGAGGACATTCGTAATGCCTCGACTGCGGACATCCTTAACTTAATTAGAAAGATTGAGGACCTCCTTGTCTAACTGGCTCCAGGCACTATAGATCTTTTAGGTCGCAGTACCATATGCGTTATGCCGCAGAGCCTAAGTACTTATAATAATAATAGTGCCTTGAATTGCTAAGCGATCTGGCACAAGTTCAAGTCTTCAAAACAAGCCAACGACTTACATACCATCACAGCTCTGCAGGCAATGGCAAACCTCCGAGAGTACAATCTGTCATGATAAAGCTTCTCAATCCACCCTTTGGAATCAGAAACCCAATTGTGGATCCTTTCCGTTCGTGCGAAAAATATAGCACACACAACATGAAGGGTTACGAAAAGAAAAGTCTTGGTCAAATATTTTTATTTATTTTTTTTACATCATTATTCGAAGACAATCGTATCATAACTGATCTCCTGCAGGAAGGTATTTGAGAAACTGTACCTGTATTCTCTTTGCCTGTCATTTGAACTTGATTTACGGAAAGTGTTAAAACACGTGTGTTTCACCCTTATAAGGACGAAATTGCTAAAAATAAAACCTTTCTACGTCATAAAAACAAAGTGTCCTTCAAAAACCACGTTCATGGTATGTGAAGGACGTCAATAGATCAGTCAGTCCGTATCTTCAACTTTTAATCAAAAATGCAATCCAATTTTAATAAATTTTTAGCCACTTTCGTACAACTTGAACACAATATATGGTACACAAAACAGAAAACCTTTCATTATGTTCACCCAATCAGTTTATATTTTAGCATAAAACAAATATCTTTCAATGTTCTATGTCCTTCTCAATTAAATTGTGTGTTTGCAATTACACAGGAAGTGTAGTTCCTATTAACCCTTTTACATTCCTCTATATCCTTCTTTTTTATTAATTAATGAAGGCAAAGTTGTTCGTTTTTTTTTCTGTTTTATTTGAAAATCGGATACCCTCTTCAAACACAATGGATTCATCGATAATTAAATAAATGGTAGAATGCTTTATCCAATCGATAGGCCAATTAACAGAAAAATAAATCGAAATCTGCTGTGATAAATCGAAAGGTTAATTAGGTTTGTAAACCCGAGTTCTTTTTTGTATAATCCCTTGTGATGACTTAAAATACGGAAATGTTTTGCATAAAACTTGTGTAGGAAAAAAGGGTGGAACAATACGCCAATGAAATCAAATAATATGATTGAGAGTAGGTTGATGTAATTTAGCTTTTGATCCCGAGAAAAGTTCATACACGTGTGTGTCCAAGTGTAGGAAAAAAAATTCAATAATCTCCAATTCAATACGACGAGTCAATAGGTACTACATACTACTAAAGGACGATAACTGAGAATTTTGCAAAGGAGCTCACTTCGAATACTACTGTAAGTACTGTTGACAATCGTTATTATTGAATATCCGCTGGTAGAAGCTAACACTTGGGACATACTTTGTGAATCTTAGAAAAAGAAGAACTAAATACTAATTAAGGGACTTTCCCTCATAGTAATTAAGCACACATTCTTGACCCAAAGCTCAACAAAGCTCCTTATCACCAGAACCCACAAACATTTAAAACCTCTATTCATCGGTATCTCCTGCGTCTCCATATGAGATTTTTTCGCGCCATGCTTTTCTCTTGGTGCAATTTTGGCTTGTCGCCCTTTTGCCACGCAGCAGGCGGCACGCTGCACACGTTTTCCCCCCACCAGTATCATAGTTAGTTTCAGTATCAACTGCGCCATATCAAGGAAGAATTGGTCGAACTACGATAAAACTAGAACAAACGAACTCCTAAACAGAACCCGCCCAGATATCACCAGAATCACAGTGATAATCACGGGGTACTGGCCAATTGAAGACTATGCGGTCAAACTAGGTATCTCATACAATCCCTTATGCCGTAGTTGCAGGAACGAAAATGAGAAGGAAACTCTCTCCCATTTCTCCTGCAAATGTCCGGCATTAGCAAGAGCTAGACTGCGCACGACTTTAATGACATCTCTGGTAAAGTAATACGAGATCTAATCCGCTTTCTTAACTCCACAGACTGGATCTAGGCACCGACTGTCTCACATCTTCAACAACACACATCACCTACCAATTCACACGAGTCGAGGTAACAAAAATTCACATCTGGTGCTACTTGGGTTTCAAGTGGAACCGCCTTTCCCTTTCTCTTTCATCCTAAGTTAAGCTCGTCGTTATCTGCCATGTGTTTTTTTGGCGCCTTCAAGCCCTGCAACTAGATTTGATTTAAACAAAACACACAAAAGTTGCTCTATACCTATGGCTTTTGATGCAAGATTGAACCGCCCGCCACCTATACCTACATGGTTAGTCTATTATTTCCCTTTCTCTTTCTTCCTAAATTAAGCTCATCGTTATCTGGATGTATTTTTTGGACGCCTTCAAGCCGTGCAACTAGATTTATTTCAAACAAAACACACAAAATTCGCTCTAAACCTACAAATTTCAACGCAAAATTTTGTTTCGTTGCCAGCATATAGCTTGAATTGCTATGAGTCTTCTCGTCTGCCTAATACTATATAAATCATCCCTCTATAACTTTTCATTTGAGTGGGGTTGCATTAAAGTCAAAGCGTAAATGTTTTATTACAACAATCATCATCAGTTGCAAATGACACTGAAATAAACGTCAGTAAATGACAGCAACAATTTCTAAGACTGACATGTCCCTCCTTAATTCCCTTGTCTTTTTCAAAGTTCCTCCTTATTTACCTCAAAACCATCCTTTCATTTCGATTTTCTATTAATGGGTTATATTGCGCGAAAAGAGATGAATTACAAAGGCAATAGACTCCCTTCCGAGTCAATGACTCAGAAAATCTTTCTTCCTTTCACTTTGCACACTTTCCCCAGCCCAACCACTAGCTCAGCCGAAAAAGATATAACTGGCCATAAATAGGTCTTGGCAAGAATTTCCATAAACCAAAAAAAAGGGTACATTTACCCTAACGCGATTTCCCCGTATCCCTAAACAGCCCCTTCTGAAATAAATCACTTGCCACCAGTTAATAAAAAATTAAAAAGGAGCTTCGTCCCATAAATCGATAGTCCCTCCTCGCGTGAGTCGTCAATTCCATGGAAAACATATAATAAACCGTTTTGTTTACCCCTCAACCCCCCCAGTCCAGCCAATGGACAAAATTTCAAACCAAAATTAACATTATTCCGAAAATAACTATGAAAGGAAATAATAAGTCCGACGATAGCTCATAAACTACCACAAATAGATACTTTCTTCTTAAATATAGTTCCTCGCAGATAAGCCACCGAACGCGAACGATCGAAGAACTCATCTGAATCCAGAACAAAAATTTTATTTTTAGATCGAATGGAGCGAAAATAAATATACAATCGATCCGCATGTTTGTATTTATGCAGATTTTCACACAGCAGTAATAATAATTGTGGACGCAAAGATGGAAAAAAAAAAACAGGAACAATCTCATCCTGAAGAAATGCAGAGTGCAAAAAGTAATTGCTGAATAAATAGATCCACAGAGAATCGGATTTATTATGGAACACGAGTGGATAGATACATATGCCGACTGCAAAGAGATGTTATTTTTTTTTTGCACAAGGGGTGTGTGTTGGATTTGAATTTGATTAATTTAAAATTCACAAATGAAACGAGAGAGAAAAGATTTCGTTTTCTACGGAGGATATTTTGTTGCGTGTTGTATATCTACACTTAGACGGTATATGCAACGGATTATGAAAAGAAAAAAATATGTTAGCTGTGATGATTAATTATTGTTAAGTTGTTTTTATACTCTACCACTTTGGAACCACAACTGAGTGGGAGGACTATGTTTTATAATGTCATTTGAGACTATTTACGATTTGTTTAGACAATTTGACGTGAGAAATTTGCTAATTTAATTTCGAGCCAAACCTTTTTTTGTTTTGTGGAAATATTGGACGGTACTGTGTTCATAAGCAGATCTGGGAACGAAGTACGACTCCTTTTAGACATTTTATTACAAGAATTGTCAAATCTATATAATTTTGCCGTCCGACACTGGGCACAAAGTAATTATTTGTTGCCGAACTTTTGCTTATGGACACACCCCTTCTTAAACATAGAGGGAGAGCATGCGAATAGACGTAATTTGGATAGACTACGAAAGCTAGGCACTATTATCTATGAAGTTATTAGCCCTAGTCATGAAAAAAATCGGACAGTTTTTGGCGTTTATAAATCAGATCTAGTTTGGTTTACTGAGGATTCAGAAGGTTTAGTTTATATTAGCTTTTGGCATGCTAGTTCGTTTGGTTTAATCGAATACAGTTTTGAGTAGATTAGATTACATTAAAGTTGAGGTGGGCCTTGGTCCCTTATCACTGCGGCCACAAGTGGGCCTATTGTGATATCCTTTTTTAAAGCTCCTCCATGATTCCAGAGTGGGCAATGAAACTGGCGATGTCTTTGGGCGAGCTGATGGTAATATCTTCCGCCATAAGGAGTAAAGAGTAAAGTGGTATCTGGTCCAGAATGCTCGGAATTTCTATATGAAGGGAGAATATATTGATTCAAGTTTACTTTCAACAATCGGGCGAATTTGAACTATTTAATGTCTTGTCAAAATGTTTAAAGAACTTTTACTAGTGACTTTTCAAGTAGGGAAAGTGCAAATACATACTTTCTCCCTAATGGATTAAGAGCGTGTAGGCTTTGGTACGTTTATCACTTCATTAGGCTTTAAGCTTCGAGATCACATTAGGGCCTTCCATGGTTTGAAAGTCTCTAATAAAGTTTACATTTTAGCGAGATTAATTGCTTCAATTTCCAAAAACGATTATCCTATGACTCACAAGAAATATTAAGACCAATCCGTGCTGCGTACTTTGTGAACGCCGTTAGTTTTTTCGTACTAGACAGGCTTTTAGCCCGGCAAATCGACTAAAGATCAAATTTGGCCTTAATTTTAGGTCAGAACCTACGACTTGTCCATCGACTTTAAGCCGTGTGTGACAGCATTCGAAATTTCAAGAAAACTGATTCAGTCATGTCATATAATAAAAAAAAAAATACGCGTGTGATTTGAAAATTATTCATTGGAACTATTTCAGATATGCACCGGATCTCGACAAAGAACAGATAATGTGTAGCGCTTGTGTCAATACGAAAGGTACTATCTTCCTTTGGTCCAAAAATCGCGGAGATTCGCTGACGATGTTGACATCATCGCACAATGTAGACAAGCAGTAGTTTAGACATCTAGGGCAATTGAAGATAAGGCGAAACATGTTAGTATTGAAATCGATGAGGATAAAACCAAATACATACAAACAAAGATGTATTTGCCCAGCGATCAGGATAAAACGCTATTATTGACCGCTATAACTTCCTTCACAGCTGTTAAGGAATTCACCTGCCTTGGAGTTAATGTAAACTACATAAATGACACCTTAACCAAAATCCATCGAAGAATTTTTTAGGAAACTGCTGCTTCTTCGGTTTGGCAAAACAGATGGGATAAACATGTGAACACAAAGGACAAAGGTGATGCTCTTTACAATACCGATCCTGCTAGCTCTGTTGTATAGTGCCGAGTGCAGCAAAACATGTACTGGGCTGCTTCGAAAGGAAAATACTTCATCAGATACCTACTCGGCTCTATTCTATTTGCGACAACAAATTGGCAGATTAGTGACCAGAATCGAAGGGAATAGAAAGCTGCATTATCTCAGGTAGAGGGTCTTGAAGGGCCAGGAGCGTCTTCCTCATACATAGTTGTAGTCCCAACAATGACTCTGATTCATTTAAAGCTATACCCATGCTTTGTTGTTGTTCTTTATTGCGGCCTAGTGACTTGGGATAATCACTTTTATCTATGCAATAGTTTTTATTATCGACTTTCGTCGGTGTATTAGGGTGTGTGAACCGAACATTGTAGCTAGCTCTGAAGACAAGCTAGATTCTCAAGATCTTCAGAGTCGTTACGAAGTCGCACTATCATAGAAGCTGCTTCTCCGCCTGTGAAAGACAGATTTTTATATCTAAGATTGTCCCAGCTGTTGGTGAATTTATTTACATGTAATAAACTGTGATTGATGACTGAATAACGATGGGAATAACAATGGTCATAGAATTGTGTCCCACAAGTATCACCGATTTTCGGTAAAAAAGAAAAAACAAAAATTTTGTAAAGGCAAAGTTCTTGCTCTTTGCTTGTCCCACAGAACGAAGAACTTATAAGTTATATGTATGTCAACGGTGTCTACCGTCTTATAAAAATCAGCTAAAATTGACCTTTATGTCCTGCGTCTTTGGAAAGCCGCAACATAACATAGCAGCCGTGTTTTTTTTTTTGCAAAAAGGGAGATACCGACCCATTTGTTTTCATACGAATGGTTATAGCTTTTTGCAATTTCTACTGTATAGGGGTGGTATTCGATTAAATGGAAGGTAAACTTTTCCCTACTTCAGCACAGTTTACCGAAACAACGATTGCAATTTGCAGCCGATTCGTTGTCGAATTGACGAGATGACCCTTAAAAAAACTTTATATGGTACATTTGACAGTACGTGGACATACGTCCAAAGGAAGACTTATGAGACTGATGACTTTTCGAAGCATTTAGTGTAATGTGGGTGAAATGTTAAAGGGACCGAATGCAACGTCAAAACAGTGAGGGACAGGAGTCATTTCTTCGGTGTTCTGGTAAGCCGATCGTCTCGTATAACTCTTAAAGCGCGTTCATGAATTAAATCCAACGCCTGAAAGATTAAAGTGATATCAGAAGAGGTAAAGTATTTTTTGCATCGTTTAAGCTTTTAGGGAAACCTTGAGATTTAGCACAATTTTTTAGCGAATTCGATTCGAATATGTGGTTGTTTCAACGAATGTCGTCGTTACCAGACATACCGAGATTGGAGAGTCTTTTTTGCTCGAATTCGGTGGCAAGCACCATAATGGTTGAAGGTTTGTGTTTCGCTTAAGTGACAGTAGACAGTATTTGGTTTTCGAAGAATGAAATGTTAGTCTATTTCTAGAATCACATCTAATTTAATGAGCTTCACTTGGCAAACGTTGTCATTCCTTTTCTATATTCGAAGAGCAGAAACGTGAGTAAGGAAACGAATCTGAGAAACTAAGGGTACTAACGTCGACGAAGAAGTGGAATCAAAAATAAGTTGCAGACAAGTCCATAAGATCTCATCCATTGAAAAAGAAATACATCGATGCTAAATGCACGTATTTTCGACAAAAAAGCTACTCCGTCAAACGCTTTTGAAATATCAAGTGCAACAATCTTACTTCGAGCAAAGTGATGAAGAGATTTATTCGTTGAGATATGCGATTTGTTGCCGGTTATTGAAGAGTGTTTTTGAATCGATATATTTTATTAGCTGAAGATTTTCTGAACATTTGAGCTAGTGCAAATGGGTCTGAAGTTGATAAGAGCAGAAGGCCTGTCTTTTCTTACTGATTAGTTGCACAAATTAACTTTAAAAATTAAATACGGAAATTAAAAAGCATTTATAAAGTCTTGGCAGTTTTCGGTGTAATATTGGAAATGAATAACATCTTTGAAAGGATTTGGAAGACCGAACATTCGACTTAAAAGTATGGGAATCGCATATAAGTAAAAGTAAACCTTTCGTGAAAGCAATTGTAAGGTCATAAATTGTTAAATAAATTAGCACTTGTACAGGTTGACTCGACATTTTTTTATGACGACTTTTGTGCTACAGCACTAAAAGTTTTTGCTTATTTGTACAAAGTTTTAGGTTTAAATATAATTTTGTTCGCTCTATGAAAAGTCACATGAATTTCAGAATTTACTTTAACTAAAGATATACCAATTCGTATTAAATTCTTTTAAAAACGACGAACTGGTAATAAATATAAAAGAATGAATGATTTATACACGTTCAGACATTTCTTGTATCATAACTACGCTCATTAAAATGATGGAAATATAGTCCAAGTATATTCGAGGCTGTTTACGATTTTGAATATGTATTCTCCAATCTTTGTAATAAATGCAATAAGCCAAAATGATTTGGCAATCCTCCATCATTGGATAACTTTTGTATAATAAATTTTAAAACAAAAGTTAAGTTACATTTCAAGTATATTTTGTATAGAAAATATATTACAAAGTAAACAAAAGGTGATTTCTTTTGTTAATGACAACTGTCATAAATTTTAATTTACAAGTCTTGACTGTCCTCGAATACGTTTTGTTTAAATGCCCTTCTAAAATAAACTATATATTTTTTAATAAGCTGCAGTCCCATTAAATGTCTTACAAATGTGTGGACATTCAAATCATTTACACGTGTCAAAAATTTTCATGAAAAAAAAAAAAAAAAAAAAAGCTGTTCCATCATCCTACGGCAAAAAAAGAGAAGGAAAATAGGGAGTATCGGGAAACAACATCGATTAATCAAATTTAAAATATATGTTATCCAAATAATCCAACTTAAACCGACTTCATTCTTTTTAACTCAATAAATTAACATGATTATAATAAATAAAATAAATTTAAACGAACCTTAACCGTTTTACGCGTTCGCTTCCATTTGGACGTTTCAGTCTCTGTCTCTGTTTCCGTAATTTCCTTCATTTTTGATCCCATCTTGTATATACAATTTAGATAATCCTTAAAATTTCTGAAGTGTTGGTTGGGTTTAACTTTTGGACCGTATTCCTTACTTTAACTGTGTTCAAAAGTGTCGTTCATTTTATAATTATTTCTTTTTGCAAAGAATTTGAAGAAGAGAAAATTCGAAAAGTAAAAAGAAATATTTTTAGAAATCAATTAATATTTCTATTTATTTTTTCCTCTATAAACCGAAATTAAACACAATTTTTTTTTCCTGGACACTATAAGAGATATACATATATTTTTTTCGACCTTTTTTTAAGGCGACATTTTAAAGGACATCACTGTTAACTGTAATAATTTCGTAATTTATTGAGACTATCAATATTTAAACAAAAGAAATTCTAGAAAAATTATTTTAAATAGATTTCCATTTTATATATAAGATGACAATAACATTTTTATATAAATAGATTTTCACTTGATCTTGAACGGATTGAATCGGTGTGAACATCTAAATATACACAGACTAGATGGACAAATAAAAAAAATAAAAATAAAAAATAGTATTAATTTTTTTGTGTGTATTTTTTTTAATTAATTAAATAATTTAGTGCACTAAATGTGGGGTGTGTTGTATATCAAATTTTTTATTTTATTTTATATTTAACGTGTCACTGAATTTGATTTTGATTTGTTTTTTTTTTCACTTAGTATTGATTGACTTTGTTTTGTTTAATTATTCTTTTGTATTTGTTAAGTATATCCCATGTGTATCCGTGTTTATATTTTGTTTGTGATTTGTGTATTTATTTGAAATTGAAAAAAAAAAAACAATATTACATCCTCGAATGCATTTATTCGAAAAGCAATATACTTGAATTAACTTCTATTTACGAAAGATTTTCAGCATTTTCGGATCGTATTCGTGCCGCGAATAGATTTGTTCTTATCCACACACCGAACACCAAGTGGTCCGAAATGATTCTGTGTGTGAGAATATCGCAAATTATTAGTCGGACTCCTACCCGCACTTAAAATTCCGAAATGAAGATGAAAATCTTTTTCAGCAGTAGCAGTGGTGGCCTCCACTAACCGAATCTACATATATTTTCATAGAGAGATTCACGAAGATATCTATTTTTTTTTTCTTTTTATGAAATTACTTTAAGGTGGAAAATTTATGATTTTAATGATTACTATAGAAACAAAAAAAATGTTTTTGTAAACTAAGAGAACACCAAATTGGAATGAAAGAGAAATTTATAAACTCTTTCGAGACTAGGAAGTCAGTCCAATGATCGCGAAATGATTTGAGTGAATCTGAAAAGTCCTCTTGAATCGAAGAGGCGCAAACATCCCATTCTCATAAAAAAATAAATAAATAAATAAATAAATAAAAATAAGCGAAATAAATTAAAAAAAAAAAAAAAAAAAACTTGCAGATGAGTAGTCTTGTGCTTTGTTTGGTTTTTGAAAAGCTATATGGAATCACAGTCGATTTAGTTATCCGCTCATCTGTGTCACATATGCGATTATAAATTTGTTTATTTCTTTTTTCTTTCTTCCGATCTTGTAGGTAAAACATTGTGTTGTGTCGATTAAATGTGTTAGCTTTGATCAGATGTATCAAGAAAATAGATTACTCATCCGAATCCCATTGGCCACATAAAAGCACACCTACTACAAACATTTATTTTTCTCTATTTTAATAAAAATTTATTTGTCATCACACTAATAGGTGATAAAAGTTATGGTTATAATAAAGCAAAAAAAAGGAGACATTGCTAATTAATGCAATGTACAGTGGATTATCAGTGGTGGGTGGGTGATTTGCTTTCTGAAGAAAGACTTAAAATGTCAAATGAAGGAAACAACTTGAATGCAAGGTGTTAATGACATTTAGAAAGGAATTTTGAAGAACGGAAGCAACAAAAAATAGAAAATATCAAAGTGCAGGCAGCTAAAAATAATTATTTGCCTCAAAAATCATAGAACGGAATGTGTCTAGAGAAAAGATGATATAGATTCATTTGTTGACACAATTTGAAGGCCATCTTGACAGAACAGCTAGCGTGTTGTTGCGGTCGATTTAAAAAGTGAATCTTTAGTTTTAGTTCTTTTAACATGAATAATATCCTAAAGTGAGTAGGAGTTCAGTGTCTTGCATTCAAAATGAATGAATAAATAGAAAATAAATAACCTGTTGTGATTAGAACATAACCGCCTCTGAGAGACACCGAAGTGCTTGTTGGTGGTACAATAAACTTAGGACGTTAATACACGTCGGTTTTCGGTAAACAGAAATCAACTATTGGAACATGTCAAAGTAAGAAGGGGACCACGCACATACAAATTAAGAAGGGATTCTTTCGTTGCCAAGCATAAAAGGAGTAAAGAACCAAGTCATGGTTAGACTTTATGCTTTCTATCCATAAATAAGGACTAACATTGATAGTGATGACAAAATCTCAACAACAACAAAAAAAGGCAAAAACAGAAATGTTCGCACAAAGGCAAATCGTGGAAAAACTTAAGAATTTCAGGTGGCATTTGATAGCAATCATTCTATGGAGTGAACGTTGATTTAGAGATTTCGAGAGAACTGAGAGCCAGCATAGCTGGTATGACGTATAATGCTAGAATAACTTCAGCGGAGCTATTCCAGACCTCTCTTCGGCATCGTTATACACTTTTTAGCGTTTTCTTTAATATCGTGGAGCAGATAGTGCGTTGAATTGGTGTCAACACAGAAGTCACTATTTTCAACAGATTTGCCCAGCTGCTAGCATACGAATCATCGTATGATCTTAGCGTACTGCAGGATGGCAGAACAGCCAAAATGTAGATCTAAATAGAGCAAATGCATAACAATGCTTCAGCCTAGAAAATCTTCAAGTCACTGGATTAAGATCACGGCCAGGAAGACCTAATCTGCATTATAAAAACCAAGCTATCCCAAATGCTAGGATGCTTGACCTGGCAAACATGCAAAAATTTAGAGACTTTTCAGGAACTTTTCAAGAGTCGGACGCCTATTAAGTAGGTTAATTTCATAATCCTACTAATGTTTTTAAAGTGAAACATTGTCCATTTGTTTGTTTGTTCCTCTGTAACACGAAAACTACGGAACCAATAAACTTCAAATTTTGCACACAGAGTGGCTGTACCTCGGGTCACAGTATAGACTACTTTTGGTTATTAAAGTGTAACTTCGCAAATTATAGGTGGGCGAAGCCGCGGGTTTAAAAATAAAGTATAGCATAAAGCAAAGCTACGTAGGTATATGCTTACGACCATTTCAAACACAATTCCTAATTGGCATTGTTCAAACTCATTTAAAACTCACCCATTGAAATGGTGTCCTGTGTTATTTAGTTTTTAAGATTCAGAGTAAACTTACCTGGAAAGAAAATTTAAAATTAACCAAATTAATGTGAAATTATTTTTTTTTTAAATAAGAAATTAACAAATTTGTTTTTTAATGGCCGCTATGTCTGAGTTTATTCAAAAAGATACAACAATGCTTTATCACCAATAAGCTGTAATTGTAGCTTGTACAATTTTTATAGAGTGACATTTGTAGGCAGTTAATTAATTATTTCATCAACTTCTGCAGTATGAGAGCTTACAAAGTAATTGGGAATGGAATTAAAATTTTATCTCCACTTTATAAGTACATCCTCGTTAAGATGTATTTTTTTTAAAGCATTCATTCAAAACGTCGGTTATTTTCATTTGGACAGCATGAGTCACATCAGATGAGCGAAATGTCATTCAAGATTATGTGATGTAAGTTAGGGTCCTGTTCTTTTTTATAATCCTTTTTTTGTAATCCTGTCATATTTCCAATTAAAAATGACAGAAAGTCAAGTTTAGTTGTTTGTCTTTTTTTAAAGGATATTGGCTCTTGGTTTATCTTGTTGAAAAATATAAGTTTTGTTATTCACATTGCGAAACATCCCTTAAATAATGAGTATAAGATGCATAACAAACAAGTCTCTGAAGAGATACAACAAATGAAACATCGAAATACGTAAAAATAAAAGAAACAATGTGTATGTAAGAAAATGACAGATGTAGGTAGGTATTTTTTTCTACCCTTCAATTAGAGCATAGGCTTTAGGGATATTGGATGAAAGACAGAGAAGATACAAAGGCATACTAGTTTTAAAAGCTTGCAACTTGTAGTGATAATGTAACATAGATCATGTTGTGTGGCTTAAAAGAAAGACCGTACATCCGAAAGTAGAGTTAAGGGTAAACTTATAAACATTCCAAGCATGACGCGTATTGCAGATGAAAGGTTGAAGGGATAGAATGCAATTGGCCATTTCTCTGGAGCGCTGTTTATTTAAGAATCAATAAAACAGTAAGAGACATGAAATCATTTCTTAGGTGTCTAAGCGAGTCTACATTTACTCCAACGCATTTAAGATTGAATTCAGATCAAAAGGGGTAAAGAATTGTTTCCATCTTTAAAGGAAAAACCTTGACATTTTGTAAGAAAGTCTTTCTGCTTCGGTGATGCATGGACAATTCATGAAAAATTATTCGAGGTTTCCGATTCGTTTAAGTGACAGAAGACATTATTGGGTTTTGGAAGCATTCAATTCCATTGAATTAATGGAAACCCATTTTATTATGCTACTGTTGTCGTAATTTAATGAATTTAACATACACATGTGGGACGTCAGTTAGGGAACAAATGTGAGAAACCGAGGGTACGGTAATCGAAATTGCAGGGAAGAGATCGGTTATGCAAATTTGAAAAAGAGTCGGAACCCTAGGAAGGAGTCGCCACTTTTCACACTTGAAACTATTCAAAACAATTTTAAGGTAGTTTCTAATCCATTTAAGTGGAGATACACCGATGCATGCCCGCCTTGCAAAAGAGCTTGGCGTCAAATGCTTTCAAAAGTAGGAGGTTACTTCTGATCCTCCTTTTACCAAAGTTATGAAGAGATTCGTTCCACATTTTGATCAAATTACCAGTGGACCAATCATTGAGGCGGTATCTCGTAAACCGAGATGTTTTATAAACTAAAAATGTATCGGCGCCAGAAGGGATATAAAAGCAATGGGTAGATAATTAGATGGAGGAGAAGATTCTTCTTTTTAAGTGACAGGCTGAAAAAATCCACTCGGAAAGTGACTAGAGGAGTGGGACAGATGGGAAAACGTACGTATACGTAGTGGTAGAAAACCGAGCAATACCTTAAATACTTAAATACTTCCTACATATGTCAACGAAATTTATTAGTACTTTAGAATTGTAAGTCCCCTTCGTTATAATATACACTGACTACATTACTTTCAGTCATAAACTCTCGTGCAACTAGGACATCTTCTGTGAATTAAACACACGAATTCAACAATCTTCAGTACAACTACGAACGGAAAGATAACACAAAGTTTTATGTATAATTTTCATTAAAAATAACTTTTATGTGCGATATATCCTTTAACTCTGGCGTATGTCTATTTGATTCATTTTTATTTTTAATTTTTGTTTTTTATTAACATCTAAACACACAAATTACGTGTTGGTAATTTTTTTTTCATGTTATAACATTGATTGTTAGTCATAAAAAAAATAAGTTATATAGGTACCCGTAGAAGTGTAACGAACAAATGAATGCACTATAAAATTATATTTTTAGAATTTTAAATAAATAAACAATGTGCTAAATTTGATTTGGTAAAAATTAAAAAAAAAAAAGAAGATAAATCGAACAGTCGATGCATTGTATAAATATTTTATTGCAATGTGAAGTCTTTGGGAAAATTTAGGTCAACACAATGTCTTATTCATTCTTGTAGGCTCTGGAGAATTTCAATTAAAAATTTACAAAATCTGTAATCGAGTGAGATGATCCGAAATAATGTGTTCGCATTTATTGAATTGTTGATGATATTTTTCTTTATTTTTTTGGAAAATATTGAAAACTGATAGAGGAAAAACGATAAGGAAATGGTTTGAGATGTGAATGCGTAGCAAATGGTTCAAGCTCTTGCATTAACAGGTTTTTATACGGGTATAAGCCCGTCTTATACCAAAATTCCACAGGTGAAGGTCTGCGAAAGTCAACTGTCGGGGAATTGCAAGATTTGGGTTATTTTATGCACATTTAAGCAAGAAGCGGCGAGATTTTCATTCAGCGGAACAATATGAAGAGTTGCAGCTGGGGTTGATCTACTGCAGAACTGTTTTTTTGAAATTATTCAACAATACGCCGGATAGTGGCTTCAGTTGGATGCCGAACAGACAGTGTTCCAATTTCCAATTTACTGTATATACAGAGCACAACAGCTTAGGCTTACTAATTGAACCAACCGCAATTGACTTTTGAAGTCAATATGACAGGATTGACCAAGTGCTTGTATAGAGGTAGGTAGGTAGAAGTGGTTGAAACTGGTAAGCCCGCCAGAGACACGAGTAGCGCGGATGCGTCATTTTGATACCACAACTCACGTGACCTGGATGTTGATGGGCGTAGCTAAGAGTGTCGTTTTCAGATCCATCCTGTGGAGTTAAGAAAATTGATAATGTTGCAGAATTTAATGTTAGAAATCTCAGATAGTTCCTTGAAAAAGGGGTTTTTCGAGAGTGCGCTGCCTGGCTCTTGCAAGTGCCGGGCAGTCACAGAGAAAGTGGAATAACATTTCCTTTTCTTGTGAATTAGATATGGCACAAGTTGCAAGACTATTCCACCTAGAGATGGCAATAGAGAGGAAGTGTTGGAAAAAGTGTTGGATGAGTCCCAAAGGAGAGTGATGTTGAATCGAGCGTTTGCCTGCGTTATAGTTTCCGCTTGTTTGAAACTACCTACAAATATAAAATGTGGTAAATATTCGCTTTTAGAATACTAACGAATAAGTGCGATTTAAGTCTGAAAGACTACAATAAACGGAAGGATTAATGGACCTGGACAATGATAATACTCAGAGAAAACCCGATTATAGAATGTATTTTCTTATTATTTTTAAATTGGATTCTCTTACTTCATCGGCTATCACGCGCTTCTATGTGTCAAATTTCAACACGTAGATATGAAGTCTCTCAAGCTGTGTGCAATGTCGACGAGTCCTTAAATGCTAAGACCAAATCCAAGTGTAGAGTTAAAACACGCCTTCTTATTGGTCACAATTTAGTCGAAACTAGCTTTTACCCGCGGCTGCACCCACCAATAACTTGCGAAGTTAGACTTTAATAATCAAGAGTAGCCTATACTGTGACCCGAGGTACAGCCACTCTGTGTGCAAAATTTGAAGTTGATTGGTTCCGTAATGTTCGTGTTACAGAGGAACAAACAAACAAACGGACAATGTTTCACTTTTATAATATTAGTAGGGTCGATATTCGGAGTGTTCGGAGTGGACCTGGGCCTCAACCAACAAGCGTCTCCAGCTAGCTCGATCTTTAGCTAGTTGCCTCCAGCTACGCACGCTAAGTTGGTTGAGGTCCCCTTCAACTTGCGTGCAGCACCTGAGTCGCGGTCTTTCTCTACTGCGCTGTCCCTCGGCCAGTGCATCCTCTCCTGTTTCTGATTTCCGAGAAAGTTGGGTTGATTTTTTTTTAAGCCCGTTTACAAAGAACGTCAAAGGTGGCGAAGTTGCAGACAGATGCAAATGAGGAGCAATTTGTCCGAAACTATTCTTTTGTAATAGCAGACGACAATGCCGTGTTTTTGATCAGTAGATATTATTATTATTTAGTTTTTAAATAATTTGCGTATAATTATAAAGTAGATGCATACATTCATCTCATTCTTTAAAAAAAAAAAAAAAAAACAGTCCCTCTGGGGACAGCAGACACAATTTTCATAAATATTCTATGTCACCCAACCGAACCATTTCGCTGAGACACTAAAGTTATTTTTAATAAAAATATGACGTGCTTTGATTTAGCACCGTCACAAACGTCACGAAATAATAATTAATGAATTCCTAAGTGACGCACAGTACGTATAAAACATAAAAAACATGTACATACATCCCATGGATTTGTTTTTATCCAACCAAAGCCAAGAAAGTGTTTGCCAAAATCTATTTATCCATTGCCTTGCAAGGTCTAATTTGTGTAAGCTCCCTAAAAACTTTTTTTTTTCAGAAAAAAAAAAAAAAACTAATCAAACATTAATTCGCAAGAGTTATTATAGATTTTTAAAAATAATTATTTGTTTACTGACACAACGCATCAATCTAAGCGAAGGGCCATCACTAGAGAACATCTTGTGGGCGGTATTCAGCTTTCAATGCCTTCACTCAGATGACTATATACGAAATCTTTTTTTTTCTTTGCTAGCCAATTCAAAGAATTTCGCCTCGAGTGAGGTCGAAGTCTTGGGCGAATACATAAATATGTATTTGAAATTTATTTTTAGATTGTTTTCGTTTCTTTTTAGATATAAAACTAATAAGTATAAAAAGCGTTTAAACTTTTATGTTTTGGTATTTATTTAGATCTGTTGCTAGGACTGTATGTGTTAGTGATTGGTTTGTGTCTTAACTTATGATGATATTCGGAGAGATTTTCAATTGATGAATTCTCCAAAATGAAAAACGCTTTCATAAGTTGAAAACAGATGATTTGAATATCGTAAAATATTTTTTGTAGTAGAATACGGAAAATGATTGCAGTCGGTAAGAAAATGTGGTCGAATTTGGATGTTTCGTTGGGGTGTTGCGATGTTATTTGCGATTTTTTTTGAAAACCAAATTTTTTGAGATTTATAATTGCAAACATTTAAAAATACTTTAAGCACTTTGAAAGTTTTTTAAATAATTGGGAAATTAGGTGAAAAAGGTTGCGACGGACAGTACATGGAGCAGCAGCATGTCAAGCAGCTTTGAAATCCTTATCAAATTTCATTTAAAACTCTCTGAGCAGTTTAATATTCACCTATTTTGGGTGCCAGGACATAGTGACATCCCTGGTAACTGCAAAGCCAACGAACTTCCCAGATCTGGTACGACCCTAGAGATTACCTCTCATACCTAACAGTACAGTGAAACTAATTATCACACAAAATATAACCAGAGAAACTAACTCCAGGTGGAAAGGCGGTCATACGTGTCATTCCACCAGATTTATATGGCCTGCAATTGACGACCATAAGTCAAGGGAGATCATCACCCTCAACAAAACACAAATCCGCACCATTATTTGTGTCTTTACAGGCCACTGCCTACTAGGACAACACGCCAGGAGACTAGGAGACAATGATTTCTGTAAAAGCTGTAGGGATGAGGAGGAGGAGGAAAGCACCACTCACCTTCTCTGCCATTGTCCAGCGCTCTCCGACAGCAGAAGAAGATTTCTTGGGCACTATCACTTCAATGACAATAGTGACCAAAGTCAAATCCCCCTAAGAGAGATCCTCTCATTTATCAATAACTCCAAATGGTTTTACGGGTAGAATTCTCCTTCGGGCAATTTTATAGGCATCATCGCGGGCTCTGAGCCTAAGTGAGTCCCATGGGACGCCTATCCACCTAACCTAACCTAACCTAACAAGGAAGCAAGCCCTATATTGCGCATTTCACAGGAGTTTTCTCCTATTTTGTAGAAGGCCGAGTGGGCACTTTCATGATGAGGAGCTTTGAGTCTCAGCACTTCCCACGTTCACACCTAAGATCAACCACCTTATTATTATTATTATTATGGTATCGGGAGGGTTGTTCACAGCCCTTGGCACTGCGGTTTCAAGCAAATCCTTTTGTGCCTTCCCTAGTGTTCTCAGATGAATTGTTTCACCCCAGAGGATGTCAGGAAGTTAAGAAACTTCTCTGGTCGGATGGCAGCGAGTTGTTGCCGGGAATTCCCTTTCTAAATTGGAAGAGAGCTGGGCATTCCATTAAGATCTGAAGAGAGGTCTTTTCACTTTCAAGGCAGAGTCCACAGCTTGAATTTGTTACTAGGTTCATGCGATGTAGGTGTTTGTTCAGACGGCAGTGTCCGCTGAGGAATCCAATTAGTGCTCTAAGGTTGCTCCTATCGAGGTTCACAATGAAATTCGATTTTCTTTGTGACGGTACCGGAAATAGCAGCTTTGAACATGCTTGCCCTGGTGTGTTGAGGCCAGACTTCTCTAGATTCTTGCATGCAAAGACCTTTTGCGTGTCTTGCGAAGAGTGATTTACTTACCCCACAGAAGGGTTCAGGTCCAATGAATTCTGTTATCGCACCGTCTTTTGCCAGTGAGTCGGCTTTTTCATTGTCCGCAAATCCACTTTGTGCAGGAATCTAGTGAAAGATGACCATGTTGTTCCTAGCAAGGTGCGAAATTACTTTGTGGATTTCTAGGACTAGTTTGGATTTTATGACGAGCGCTTTAAGGGCAACTTGACTATCTGGGATGATTACCGCCACCTTTTTCACAGGCATCCCTGACTGTAGTATCACTTTAGCATAGCACATTGAGATGCTTGCCAAAGGTGAAGTTTAACGGTAGAATGCCAATAATTTGTTTACAATCCTTTCTGCTGAGTGATGGCAAGAAAGCCCCGGATTTCTTACAGACGTCGATGTAGTCCGAATACATCCAGAATAGTCATGCCACACGCAATGCAATTGTAAGCTTAAATCGTGGATGTGGGAAGACCCAAAGCAGGTTATGATCTTGTAAATTCTGCCTCTGAGCCTTGTCTAGCAATGTGATTGGAGATCTCAATGCCCGGGACCCATCCCTGAATTGAAGTGATGGAATTCATCGACCAATAGGCTACGGTTGTGCTTATCCTACAATCTTATCGTTGAAATAGCAATTCGTTATCCAGTACATGATGCATAATGTCTTGAATGCTCACGGTCTTTAGGTTCAACAAGTTTTATGTGCAACAAAAACATCATAAACTGTTCTCACTTTCCAATTGCAAGACACCCATATGCCGCAAAACATACATACTTATCTAAACCAACGTCTGAATGGTCCTATTTTCATTCCACATAAAACAAGCAACATCAAAGCAATATCGAACAAATTTGGCCACAAATCACGCATTACCAGGACGGTCATCATCGGTCCTCGTCCACCATTTACGAACTCGATGGACATTCGCCATTTCACCGCTAATACTGATTAATTGATTTGTGCCAAATCTCACCCTGTACTCCAATTAGTTTGGCTTAATTGCCAGAAATCATAATTACGCATTCGTTTGGTCATTCCTTGTTGTTGTGTCTTAGCAAGAGAGTCGACACAGTGGCATGTGGTATCTCAACTTGGCACGACAGATACACTAAAGACAACTGCCGGCGACAACGACAACGAATTTCAGACGATTGGTGAATTTTCAGTAAATTGTCTAAGATTGTCTCGGATTGCATCCTAGCCCCTTCATGTAGGAAATAATGAGAAAACCAAATGACAAAAAAACAGCACGACTGTCAGAGCCCTGGTGAACTGATGTCGTTTCGTTAAGTAAATTTAGCGCGTAAATCTTATGTTCGAGCAATTAAGATCGAATGCCTGAGATGTTCGGATGCTTCCGGGATTTTTGGGATTGGCCAATTGTCATTTCTGATTATGATGAATTTGTCAAGAATTTTAACCGAGAAAACCGAAAAAGATGAATGTTTCAGCTGGGGGCATTCCTACGTCCGTATGTATTGTTATGAGTTCAAATAGATACTGCTACGCAGGTTCGACTGATGGAAAACGAGAAGTGGGTCTAGGAACCGACTCGGGGAATGTTGGATATTCATTGGTCAGGAAATGTGCCTTTAAGTAAATGCGATGAAATTGACAGAGAGCTGTTGTGCATTGTGTCTGGAAACTCTCACAGTGCAAGTTTTGCTTCTGAATGCTTGAGCTTCCGTCATGTAAGCATTCGAGTGATAAGATTCCAAAATATCGCATTTTTACTTACGTCCATACTCTGATAAAGGAAGGTGACATTAGAGATTCTCTTCGACTCTTCGAGAAAGAATAGGAGGATATCCCTGTTGATAAGACCACCAGCAAGCACGGCCTGCATGCCATCACTTTACGAAGACGCAGTCAGGCTATTCGATTTGTAGTATAATGAAGCATGGTAAGGTTCTAAAGGCAACATAGTAGCCATTTAATCAACAGACCACTAACCAAATTGTTCATTTAATGGTATTGATGAAAAACTTATCGAATCCGAGCCAAGGCCAATGCAAAGGAGGAAGACTACAAAGATGGTGGCGCATGCAATTAGGTTTCTTTGACCTCGACCAACTTGGGGTGCCCAACTGGAGGCCCAGGTAACTGGAAAATGCTCATCTCCTTCCTTGTTGTCATTGGAAGTGACACAACTGACGTGCTAGGTTTTACTAGTCCTCCTGCTCGAAACTCCTTATTTGTTGTTGATTGTACCCGGACAAGTGACGCAAAATGAGACCTATAAAGTGGCACTACACAAAAGGACAACTATCTTAATCGTCCCTTCGCAAATAGGGAAGAGCTCGTTTGCAGTGTATTTTTTAATTAGTCCTAGAAAGACTTCTCGTCATCCCTAAAGTGCACACGTAAAAGGGAACCTTAATCAATCCAGTTGGCAAAAGATCATGTTGACTGAAGAGACTTATTGGTTGAGGCTTAGGTTTGCAAATCACTGCCAAGGTGAAGGACATTGGATGTTTAGGAAAAGGCACGAACCGAATTCGACTACTCATATACCTATGTAACTTACTATAATCTTCTTACAAAATTCTTAAGATATTTTATTTCTATTTTTTATACAAGTCACAAATATGCTTTAATAAAACTTAGCAAAATTTTCTTTTTTCTTTAAAATGTGCAAGAGCAATGATTATTAGAAAACATTCACCTTCCCACATAATTACATATACTCATACGTCAGAGAAAGCCGGAAACACATTCCTTTTCAACAGTAGGTAATTTGTAAATTGATTTATTTCCAACACACCTACAAAACAGGGGATGTAATAAAAAAAAACATTTTTCCTGTTTTCTTTTCATAAAAACTTTCAACAAAAAAAAAAAACAAAAATATATCAGAATTCATCATCTAATGGCGTCCCCACTGTAACAGAAATAGAGAGACAAAGTCTAGAGAACACACAAATCCTTGGCAGTGGCTGATTGAAAGGCGCATGCAATTAGGTTTCTTTGACCTCGACCAACTTGGGGTGCCCAACTGGAGGCCCAGGTAACTGGAAAATGCTCATCTCCTTCCTTGTTGTCATTGGAAGTGACACAACTGACGTGCTAGGTTTTACTAGTCCTCCTGCTCGAAACTCCTTATTTGTTGTTGATTGTACCCGGACAAGTGACGCAAAATGAGACCTATAAAGTGGCACTACACAAAAGGACAACTATCTTAATCGTCCCTTCGCAAATAGGGAAGAGCTCGTTTGCAGTGTATTTTTTAATTAGTCCTAGAAAGACTTCTCGTCATCCCTAAAGTGCACACGTAAAAGGGAACCTTAATCAACCCTGTTGGCAAAAGATCATGTTGACTGAAGAGACTTATTGGTTGAGGCTTAGGTTTGCAAATCACTGCCAAGGTGAAGGACATTGGATGTTTAGGAAAAGGCACGAACCGAATTCGACTACTCATATACCTATGTAACTTACTATAATCTTCTTACAAAATTCTTAAGATATTTTATTTCTATTTTTTATACAAGTCACAAATATGCTTTAATAAAACTTAGCAAAATTTTCTTTTTTCTTTAAAATGTGCAAGAGCAATGATTATTAGAAAACATTCACCTTCCCACATAATTACATATACTCATACGTCAGAGAAAGCCGGAAACACATTCCTTTTCAACAGTAGGTAATTTGTAAATTGATTTATTTCCAACACACCTACAAAACAGGGGATGTAATAAAAAAAAACATTTTTCCTGTTTTCTTTTCATAAAAACTTTCAACAAAAAAAAAAAACAAAAATATATCAGAATTCATCATCTAATGGCGTCCCCACTGTAACAGAAATAGAGAGACAAAGTCTAGAGAACACACAAATCCTTGGCAGTGGCTGATTGAAAGATGCGTTGAAAGATAGCCTCACCTTGAACCACACACCATAGATACTTTTCATTGACACCTTCATGCACACCTTTTTGCTGTGCGAGAAATGTTGTTGGCTGCGAAAGTCTACACAAACACGTATTAGAACTTTTTAAGTGTAAGCATTAACGATAATTGAATTTTTTTTTATCTCTTTTGTTGTATAAAGATACCATGTATAGATATCTAACTCAGCTAAGGATAAAATAAAATAAAAAAAAAACATTTTATCTCTTGATAAAATTTATTTAGCAATCATTTTTGTCTTGTGGAATGTGCTCTAATTTTGCGAGTCGCCCCCTGTTAGTGGACATTTATTAATTTAAATAAATTTATTGCCAACTTATGTGTCCACTTATTTTATTTATTTTATTTTACTTAATTTTGTCTAACATTATCGAAAAATAGAACAAACAAATAACGCTCAATTTGAATTCTTTTGTGTATTATAAATAATTCATGAGATTGTTGTGTCCCTCAGTCTCCTCACCTGATCTTTAATTGCCATCCCACATAGGTTAACACTGTATTATCCAAATTGTTTAGTTGTATCTAGTACAGTGCTGTTTGCACAAACATATTATTTGATAGACACACACAGAAAAAGTGATTTTTATTTTTTTTTTAATCTAACAAATTATGGTTCAAATTAAAAACCCGAATGCGGATGTCCTCATTAAACGAAACAAAATTTTCTTCAAAACAATTTGAAATTTTTTTTGAAAATAATTATCTTTTCGTTGAACTGAAGTAATTTTAATAAAATTTAAGAATTTTTTCGTTGAAAAAAGATTCGTTGACTTCCTTGTGAGAAAACACCGGACTCAACTGAATTTTCATCGGTCACGATCAATCAATTGGATCGATCTTATTATTTTTTTCTCAGTTGTATTTCGTTATCTCTTTCGAATTTATTTTTATTGGTTGTCTTGCTTTGTTTTGCCAAAAAGAAGGACACAAGACACAACGAGTCCTAAACAAAAGAATGACGATTTTTATCGATCATTATGTTTACTTGGCAAACAAAAATACTGTTTTGTAATACTGTTGGTATTTTTAAAATATGTATTTTCTAATAAAGTTCATTGAATTTATTTGAGACCGTTTAAGAAGGACCTTCAACTCGTTTCTGAGTTTCTCCCTTTGACACAAAATCGCTTTGGTAGTGAAATATTTTTACTCAAATGGGACGCGCAAAAAGATACCAAGGCTTTGAAATCCTCTAACAGTTTCAAAAATTCTGCGATCAGTATGCATCAGCAAGACCAGCGCCATATCCAGGTTGGTAGAGTGATAGGCACCTACGATAGTCTAGCTTTTTAAGTTTTGGGCGCAATATCGCGAAAAATTGCAACACAAGAAGCTCTCTTAGATCTTTCTAACTTACAGGATACAGATTGTCTTTTTTTTTTAACAGTCAGGCAACGATAAATGCTTTGAGTTCTTACCATTTATACTCTCAACTTGTAGGGAGCTGCCAAACACTCTCAAGCACCTGGCTGCCTATACCAAAATAACAACGCTTCCTTTGAGTACGACAGACAAGCAGTCTCATCAATATTTATAAGCCGATTTACCATTAGTGATTAAATCGCGAGAAACACAAAGTTGGAGTACCAAAAGAGGCTTTGAAAATGGAACGTCGAGAAGCAATTAGGGAAGTCAAGATAAGTCCCACGCATATGTGTCGA
This sequence comes from Criorhina ranunculi, assembly GCA_951813785.1. Taxonomy (NCBI): domain Eukaryota; kingdom Metazoa; phylum Arthropoda; class Insecta; order Diptera; family Syrphidae; genus Criorhina; species Criorhina ranunculi. Next base: position 9,790,622 of record OX638381.1, read on the forward strand.
TTTTGCTACTAGGGAATTCTGGAACACATCTTGTGTAAATGCTCGAAGTTGATAAAATCACTTTGTGCAAGGGACTCATCTCCCAAGCAACAGCCAATCATTCATCCGCAAGCATGATCCTGAGGCTTCGCTCTGTCCTTGATCAGGTCAGGTTCGGTCTTCCTTTTCTTCGTGAACCAGGTGGCTGGGACTCAATGATTCTCTTAGCTGGAGCACTCTCGTCCATTCGCTTGATGTGCTCGAGCCAGTACAGTCGATGGATTTTTGCCTTCCGGACTACATTCACATCTTTATACAGCTCGTAGAGTTCGCGGTTATATCTTTTCCTCCATTCGCCCTCCTCGCAGACTGGACCAAATATTCGACATAGAATTTTTCTTTCGACTTGTTTCGCTGTCTTACTTATCGTCCAGCATTCAGCTCCATAAAGCAAGACTGTCAAGATCAGGGTTTTGTAGAGCATGATTTTGGACCTTCGAGTTAGGAGTTTGGACTCTAGTTGTTTGGACAAACTGAAGTAGCAGCGGTTGCCTAAGGTTATCTTTCGTCGAATTTCCACTAGGGTGTCATTTGTGGAGTTTATATTTGCTCCGAGATAGATAAACTCCTTTACTAGCTCAAAATTATAACTGTCAATTGTAAGGTTTTGACCTAGACGGTGTTCGACGGATCGGTTTTTGGTAGACAGCATATATTTTGTTTTTTCCTGAGACCAACTCGTTTGGCTTATTCTTGCATTCCTGTAAAAGCCTCAATAATGGCACGCTGGGAATGGACGACGATGTCGATGTCGTCTGCGTATCCCAGCAGCTGGATGGATTTGTTAAATATAGTGCCTTCTGTGTTAACGCCAGCATTTCGCATTATCTGCTCCAGCACAAGATTAAAGAAGTTACACGACAGCGCGTCTCCTTGCCGAAATCCGTTGCATGTTTGGAATAATTCGGAGGTTCTGTTCCTAAACTGCACAAGGCATTGCGAGCTCTCTAGCGTGGCGCGACACAACTGGATCAGTTTTCTCGGGATCCCGAGATCGGCCATCGCGTTATATAGTTCGGTGCGATGAATACTGTCGTATGTGGCTTTGGAGTCGATGAAAAGATGATGAGTATCGACTTGGAACTCGTTGGTCTTTTCCAAGATTTGCCGCAGTGTAAAGATTTGGTCTATCGTCGATTTGCCGGGCCGGAAGCCACACTGATAGGTGCCGATGAGTGTGTTACAGTACACTGGACAGGATCTCGTAGGCTACATTAAGCAGGGACATGCCTCGGTAGTTCTTGACACAAACGAATTTTTAAGACGCAGTGGTTTTTTGGTCTCCATCAGGTAGGAAGGAGTCCTCAAAATTGGCGACTCTCGGCTCAGTCCAGGAAGATAGCACTTCTGTCATAAAGGTCTTTCGTAGAGCTTAACTCTTCTTTGTACTCCTAACGATGGTAGCTCCGTATCTAACATAATTGCTTATGGTCAGTGGTAGGACCGACGTTTGTTTGAAGTTTCTTTTGAATGCTTTACTTATTTCGTGGGTCAGATTTGAGTTCGTTGAGCTTGTGTAATCACCAGAAAATGCTGAAATCTTCCCGAAGTCACAGTTCCGAAATGACAAATACTTCCTTAAATAGGTAAATATTTACCTATTCAACGCCAGGTATACCAGCTTTATATAAACACAATTGACAAGATGAAGTATTTGTATCCGTAACTCAATAATCCGGCCTTTGAACTCACAAAGAATTTTGCAAAGAACGTGTAAAATTTTGTTTATTTATTTAATAAAAATAAAAAAAAAATGCCTGCGTCAATGGACCAGTATAGATTTCGAAGTCCTAATTCATCGTGCTTCATTAACCTCTTAACAATCTATATTTTCTTCAAAACGTTGAAAAACAAAGAAATAAAGTATCTTTGATTAGCTTCTGCGTGTATTTTCAACAAACAAAGAAAGAAAAAATTCTTCAAAGGTCCATTCTTCAATTTTCTTGCTTCTTTTTTCTGATGTTTTCTGTTTCGTTTTTTTTTTTTTTTTTTTTATGAAAATAAAATCAAAAACAGGCAATACTATGACTTTTAACATCGCCACCCACCCCGTCTGTGGCAATAAATGCCAATCGCTTCCTTATCCTAATGCCATCATAAATCCCAAAGGCAATAGCCTCCTTTTTTTTTTTCCTTTTCTATATCGTGCGAGAGTTCTTCCTCTTGCTTCTGCAACTTTTTAATTCAATTTATCTAAATCAGAAAAAAACAAAAAAAAAAAATGTATCTATAGACACTGCTCCATTAATTCGCGAATACGCCAAAAATACACACACACACGGTGCTATTTGTTTGGCATAGTCGGTATATTGTCGGCCTAAATTTTCCTTCGCTATGTGGTCGACATTTAGTTTATTTTAAAAATAATCATTTCACATTCAACAAAATACACACAATGTTCGATCGAGCACACTCACAAGATATCGGTTTGGCTGCTGTGGCGAAGGGGAGAGGCGTTGTGTTTGGCTTTAGCCGACTTTTGGAGTGCGATCGAGGCAAACGCCGATATTATTGACGTCATATTGGAAAATTACCGGAAAATTCATACAACTATGTACGCATTTTGTGGGGTGTCCTGCCGAATGTATATATTGGCAGGGTATCCTCTTTTCTCCGCCCCGTAAGTCATATGCAAGCATTTCCGCTGAAATGCAACTACAGCTATTTGTACATCTGTAAAACACCGCGCATCTGTCGTGTGTAATTGTGCGTGTGTGGTTTTTGAAACGAAAAATGGATGCTCTAATTTTGATGTCATTTTACAGTTATCCGCATTTATTATTGGTAGTAGAATTAATTAACGAAATTAAATGCAATGTGAGATGAGAAGCCAACAAAAAAAAAAATAAAAATCACAAAAACCGAAGTGGAATCAGCGCAGCGCAACGATGCGGATTGGTGCGTACAAGGAAGTTCCCCAATTACGCGGCTAGATTTAAGGCGGCAGGTGAACTTGACAATTAGTGATGCGATGCGCACACTGTGCATTAGGGCCGTGGGCGAAAAATGTCGTCTACGTCTTTCCGGTGTTTTTACTAAGACAGTATTATTTTGAATGCTTTGTTAAGAGGCAGACGGTATTTGTTTTTCCCAGTGTTTAGGAGGATTAGTGACATTTTGGATAATGACAGCGACGGGTGCTGTCAATATACTTCGGAGTTTATGTTAATTCGGTAGATTTTTGAAAAGAAAAAATGCAAACAACATATTTCACTTTTTAGTAGCGAGATTTTTACGACTGTTTCTGTATGAATGCTTATTGGGAACGTAGCTTGCCGTAGACTCGTTTGTTTATTGACCGGAATTGCGTGGATTTGGAAAAGTGCAGACGTCAAAAGAATTAAAAAAAAAAAACAAGGAGGACATGTGTTTGTAATGTTGACCTGGATTTGGAAAGCTTTGAAAATGTCTTTCGCAACAATTAATCACATTCGAGGTACTGAGACTCGTTAGAAAAAGTAACAAAAGGATATTAGTTTGCTTCAACATTCAAAAAAAACGTCAGTATGGGCCTCTTACATGTTTCAAGTCACAAACTCAAAGGTTTAATGTACAGAATAAGGATTTATACAGACTGAGAAAGTCAACAAGGACAATCTTCAACATTTGCTAACAACATAAATTCTGGCAATCTTTTAAGAACTGACGAAAAATCTCTTAGCCATGGCCAGTTTGAGGTCTGGATATAGCTAGGACTAGACGAATTCTGTCCAAGGAGAAAGATGGAATCCCAGGAAAAGAACTCATGGGTAATAAACAGCTTTTCTCAAGCAGCATACGTCATACAAAAGCTGCAAAAACCACACCTGGTACAGTACTAAACTATGTAAGCCCCAGAGCTAGAGACGGGTTAAGATAGGGTTTTTTCGCCCAATGCTGGAATCTGCAAAGAGTTTTAGACCAATCAGCATTAGAAAAAAGAAATGCAGTCATATCCTAAATTCAATCTTACAACTACTCTCTCTTGATTACACTACACAGGCCACAATCTACTGGCGGCCCACCGCAGAAGAATGCGTCTTAGTACAGACGAACTATGCAGAGGCTGCGGTAATACAGACGTAGAAGAGAATACATCCCACTTCCTATGCGAATGTCCCAGCCTATATAGAACAAGGAAGACGGTCATCGGTGAATATAATTTCAACGACCTGGGCGAGCTGTCCAACAAGCCACCAAACGCCATTTTAAAATTCGCAACGAATTCGGGATGGTTCAGGGAGGCCGAACGTTCGTAGCTGCACTCATCTAGACCCTTCTTTTCTTTCTTATAATTTAGGAATGGTCACTCCACGACAGACGAACACAATGTATCCATTAGAGATACGAGTAAAGGCTGCACCACGCGATGCATCCACCTCTTTAACCTAACCTTGATTACACTAAATGAAGTTATTTTTTAAAAGAGATATAGGGGGAGACCGACACAGAATCATATTTCCATTGAACACGAACTAATATCAACGTTGCATATAAATGATGAGCTTGGAATACTGTCCTTTCATGTTCATTAGCTTATTGATCACTAGTCTCTAAAGAAGAGGTCATAGAACACCATTTTTCAGTGTGGTCCTTATGACAAATCTTCAGCCAAAAGTGTCGTTCAGTTTTGTATTGATAACTTTGCACATGAGAAGTAAATATGACAAAGGAACCCTTCACAATAAAACGCAAGCTTCCAATTGTCTCCTATTTGACAAAAAGTCATCGCGGGCAAACATAGCAATCATATTTGCTGACGCAGTAGCTACGCTTATGGGAGAATGCAGAAGTTTGGCTGCAGGGCAATTTAAAAGCCGACTTTCTTAGCATTCAGTGGTTTAGATTAGATTAGATTGGTAGATGAGGTGGGCACTAGTCCCTTATCACTGCGGCCACAGGTGGGCCTATTGTGATATCCTCTATTTAAAGCTCCTCCATGATTCCGGAGTGAGTGATAAAACCGGCTATGTCTTTGGGTGAACTGGTGGTGATATCCTCCGCCATAAGGTAGTGGTTACCTAGAAAACGATGACGTGTTTTTGTGAGACAGTTACAGTGACACAGTATGTGTTCTGCTGATTCTTCGTCTTCGTTGCACATTCTACAAGAGTTATCTTGTGCTATTCCCATAGTCATGAGATGTTTTTTAACCCGACAGTGTCCGGTTAGGAAGCCTGTGACTATACGAATCTGACTTCTCGTTAATCGTAGAAGTTGTTTCGTTCTTTTTTGGGAGGTGGTTGGCATAAAGGTTCTAGCTTGTCTGTTACCTTCCATTTCTGACCAGTAATGTTGTGCTTCGTCTTTTAACCAATTTTTTACACAGTCTTTGGCTGTACTTATTGAGAGGCCACAGAATGGTCTTGGCAACATAAATGTTGATGCAGAGCCTTTTCTGGCCAGTTCATCTGCCTTTTCATTGCCTTCATATCCGCTATGGCCCGGTACCCAAATGAGGTGAACTCTGTTTGTGTTAGCCAGTGTTATAAGTAGTTGAAGGCAATCCCAAACAAATTTAGATGTTATTTCACAGGCGTTTATTGCTTGCAAGGCTGCTTTGCTGTCAGAAAGAATATAGATGTTCTTGTTGAATATAGATCTGTTTATGTTTTCTCTGATGCATAATTCTATTGCGTGAATCTCCGCCTGGAATACTGAGCTGTTTTTCTCCATGCTGCTATATAGAGAGGTTTTGGTATATAATTCATAGACTCCAGCTCCAACTCCTTCATCTGTTTTGGATCCATCTGTGTACCATACATGAGAATCGTTCGCAAATGTTGGTTTGTTCTGTTCCCAGTTATTACGCTCTGGAAATGTCACCAAAAAGTTTTTGCTGAAGTTGAATTTTTTCAAACATCTGTCTGATAGTGTGATTCCGAGTAGTTCATTTGTTGTCAATGCTTGAGTTATATCTGAATGAATCAGTGCGGAATTGGATTCATCTTCTGAGATGAGCATGTAAGCGTTAACTATTGCTTCTTTCTTGAATAAAAGGTGAAGGGGTGGGAGATTTAGTAGGGTTTCTAACGCTGCGGTTGGAGCTGTTCTCATTGCTCCTGTAGTGCACACACAGGCTAGTCTTTGCAGTTTATTGAGCTTGGTCTGTGCGGTCCTTTGCTTGGTCTTTTCCCACCAGACCGGCGCAGCGTAGGTGAGGATAGGCCTGACTATGGCTGTGTATAGCCAAAGCGCCATTTTGGGGTTAAGACCCCAGTTCTTTCCTAGAAGACATTTGCTGGTCCATAGTGAGGTCCTGGCTTTGTCTATGACCTTATTGAGGTGAACTTCCCATGTGAGTTTAGAGTCTAGAGTTACCCCTAGGTATTTGACTTCCTTTGAGAATTGTATTGATTCACCAAAGAGTGTTGGTTTTCTGAGTTTTTCCAGTTTTCTTCTCTTGGTGAAGGCAATTATGGTGCTTTTCTTAGGATTTATGTTTAGCCCTACATTCATGCACCATCTAGCAACCAGATTCAGTGCCCTCTGGAGGCAATCCGAGATTGTTTCTTCGAACTTGCCTCTGATTAGGATAGCTATATCATCTGCGTATCCTTGGACATAAAATCCTTCATTACTTAGTATAACCAGCAGTTCATTCACTACGATGGACCATAGCAAGGGGGAGAGAACCCCTCCTTGAGGGCAACCTTTCGCAGCTGTGATACTGAGTTTGGCGCAACCTAGTGTACTTCGGGATAAGGATTGGCTCTGAAGATTAAGATAGTCGGGCTTGAATTGGAAGCAATAACATGGTTTATGTACTCGTTCTGGGTAAATAAAAATTTTCCGATTTTGTTCCCCGGATAGTAGTTTACGTAACCAATTGTGGAATTTTCTTGCTAAAAATCATAAGATATATTGTTAAGCATTCAGTGGTAGCTCTGGCCAGAATCTCAGCCAGCAATGAAGTGTTGCCACATTTTAACAGATGACTCCAAAATAGTCAAGCGTCGGGTGTTGGTGTATTCGAGAAATACGACAACATTAGGCTTGACTCTTCATTAGACAAACATCCATCTGTCTACCAAATGGAGACCTATGCAATCTTAATAACCATTAGCTATATTGTATGGAATAGCTGGAACGGTCGGAGTATCTATGTTTATAGCGACAGTTCGAATCTTAGTTACGTTTTTTTTCTTACTGTGTAAAGTTGTGGTGATAGTAAACAACCTGATCGAACACCGTTTTGAATGAAACACAAATGTAGCGAAGGTTCAACGATCTATGGCGAGGTACTGAACACCTCAGATTACCCATTAGATTCAATAAGTCTTAAAGTGAAACAGAGATTTACTAGGATTAAATAAGACTGCGAATAAACAAACACTTTTCGAACTTTTATTATTATTACCAGTTCAACGCGCAGCACTGTGTTAAAGTCTGTGGTTTAGTGTCGCCATTACGTCACAAAATTTCTATACAAATGGGAAAATCTCAATTACTCTGTAATGAAGGAAAATTGATTGGAAAAGCCTCCACATAACACGTGCGCTTCGTTGCTTTCATTAATTGTAATAACCAGTGGGAATTTCCTCATTGTTTAATAATTCGATTATTCATGCATGAATAAAGCAAGAGAAGCTTTAGCTTCTTGAGAAATCGATTACATCGACCAAAAATACCCACTCAATCTTAATTTGAACCGCAAAATATTACACCCCCTCTACCGCCCACTATAGAAAAACAATCGATTTACATCAATCTACATCACACACTCTAATGCCGATATTCCTGTTCGAAAAGCAACTGAAAAATAAACACAATAAAATTCAATCGCTGTTAAACTGGCGCTATTTTTGGGACACGGGGCGTATGTGTAACCTTTTACTTATCTTTAACCAAATCTCTATGGCTCGTCACGCTAGCAGCGTTCATACGCAACGCTACGTGCTCTGGCTTCAAATTAAATGCCATAACACATCCCAAACGTAAATAAATTCGAAACGATTATCCTCCACACAGCTCTCGCGCCCTTGCATATAAATCAAATGGCACACGCAACAAAATGCAACTAAATAGTCCCCCAACCAAACAATCGGCCATTATGTCAATTTTAAAAGCGAATTTTGTGGGATCACTTGTTGTCGACATCGTGAAAGCAAAAGCCGTCCATCTTCGCCCGAAATGATGTTCCTATCACCTAATCTTTGTTGTTGCCGGGCTATTTTTATCATTGACTTCTGCCAGTGGTGGTCAGCAGCTAAACAGCATCTCACAACAGTGCCAACTAACAACTGCACACACTCAAACAACAACAAGTATATTTGTTTCCAATGTTCGTTCGAAAAAGTAAAAATAAATTTTCGAAAACAAACGAGCAGAAAGCAGACGAAGACAAACGACTACGTTTTCCGAAACCGAAATGCATAAAATTTATTTCGCATTAAATGCGCTGCCATCGCCGTCAACGCCAAGCCCGAACTGCACACAGCCATATGAGATGACTTACAACTTGACAGACACATTTACAAAATGAAAATCAAATGATTTAAATGAATTTATCGGATATGGCACACAAAACGAAGCTTTTAAATGCATTTCCATCGTCGTCACTCAAGGATGTTTGCCCTCAAGACAGATTGGGGTGGGCGTGTGGCAGATTCCATATGGATTCGTCGCTTCAAATTTGGATTCCAATTAGAAGGATTCGGAAATGATTGGCAAAGTGCAGTCGCACAAATTAATACATTTATGCGACTCGCACCGCAATCCGGGGGAATGTTCAATTTAATTATGAAGTTCTCTGTCTCTGATGGCGGCGCGGATTCTATATTTATACACTCATTCGGCAGCTGGTCTTGTAAATTTTAATCAAAATTCTTTGTTGTGACTTTTGATGTGCGCGACGTGATTTTATTTGTTTTTTTCTGTTGTTTTATCGCAGGAAATTAAATGCTTAATTATCATTCCAATATTGTTGTAGTGTCCTTTGTTTGATTCCGATCAAATCATTGTTTACTCACGTGCAGGGTCAATAGAATGACGAAATTGCCAACAAATAGCGTCAATGGTTATTGCAATTTGTAATCGAGTGAACGATACTTTTTGATATTACATACAAGGCGGAGAAGGAAATGACTTCAGATCAAGAAGCTTAACTGGAACTCACACGTTAACAGTAAAATTACCAAAGCGACCAATGCCATGTGGGTATGTCGCCGACTATGCGGTACAACCTGGGGTCTACAGCTCAAGGTTACATATTGGATTCAGACCATGGTAGTAAGACCCATCCTTACCTACGCCTCCATAGTTTGGTGGACAAATGTTAAGGAAAAATCCACCATCCTAAATCTACAGCGTCTTCAAAGATTAACATGCCTCGACATCACCGGGGCCATGCGAACTTGTCTTTCGGCAGCCCTTGAGGCACTCATTGGACTTACCCCACTGCACATTTCTGTCAAAAAAGTGGCAATACGCAGTGCAGTTAACCTTCAACGCTCTACAGGAATCCAGACTTCCTTGACCTTGAAATGATCAGCACGGTATCGGACTTTATGCCCAAGTTGCCCTGCTTTGGCAGGAAGTTCGAGATTAAGATCCCGAACCGAACCGTAACTCGTGGGATGCCGGCGAACCGTTGCTGAACATGCAAGGACTAGTGTTGTGTACTGGTGGTTTAAAGATAGACTCCGGTGTTGGTGCCGGTATCTATGGCCCTAATCACAAAGGCTCAAAGGCACTTGGAATGTGTCCCAGTGTCTTTCAGGCGAAACTACATGTCACCATCATTCTCGATTCCGGTATAAAGGGGGTTGCCATCAATATACTCACCGACAATCAAGCAGCGCTTAAAGCACTGAGTTCCCATTACTGTGACTCAAAGGCCGTTCTAGGCTGCTCTCCAGGACCTATCAAAGTGAAACAAAGTCAAGCTCTGGTGGGTACCAGGACACAGAGGAATTGAAGGCAACGAAATTGCAGATCAACTTGCCAGGAAAGGCTCTTCAGAAATGTACACAGGTGCCGAACCCTTCTGCGGCATCCCTACCTCAGAATGAGTCTGGACCGATGGGAAAAACAAAACCTGAATCTGAACAATAACATATAATCGTCTCTGCCTATTTGTTAAGCCTTATCATGGCGGCATAACTTAATTTACACTAATGGACATAAAACTGATGACGAAGAAGCAGCTGTCAGGATCTTCATGAATAAGTCTATTTGACTAGTGTATTCGTGAAGCCATGAGGCGTCAGTCGAAGAGGTCGGTATCAAATATGAAAAAAGGCACTAGACAGGGATCCTTGACTACAGGTATTGTGGAAACAGCAAGATGCAAAATCTTTTGACAAGTACTGCAATAGGTTTTTGAGATATGGAATAATAAATTAACAATCCCCCGGCTTAGTCGACGCAAAACAAAAAGTCATTAGATCACACATAGGAATGCTGGCACTAATGGGTCAGTGAAGACTTACAACGAGACTAGTAATACCGGCCAAATACAATGGATTTCATCTGGTCTGTGTGAAGTCGGAGGATAGCCTTCTAACACAACCTAACTTAAGGAAGAAGTTTCGACCTGGAGGCAATTGAATTAAATAAGGGATGTCAGGGCAAAGCAGTAGAAAATTAAAAAAAGTATTTTTTCTGAAAAGAAAAGAAGGACCATGGAGTTTTGGATTTGGAAAGAATCAAGCGAAGATTTATGTATCTATACTATCTTAACGGCTACGGATTGTGCTGTAAACTACGGGTGGACGGGGCAGAAGGTTTGCGTGTGCAGAGAGAAAGATTTCTAGAATCAGGGATATGTCTAGATTCAGTCAAAAAGTAGGAGGAGACCGGCTTAATCAACCGACTTACGCTTGAAATAAATTGTAAATCTCTCTACAAAAGACCAGTATTAGTCCAAGTGCTTTTACAAACAAAGGAAAAAAACTTATTCTAGGAATATAATGGATTCAAACCAAATCAGACACCATTGGAAGCCCAACACTATTGACTGATTCGCAATCCATTTCAAACTAAGTAGTATCCAATAACCAGTACATATTTGATAAAAATAGCCCATTGTCTAGCTGTGCCATCTAACCTTCCAGCTTATTGAATCGTGTACCAAAATACACTTCTTTTTTCAAAACAAAACATTTAATTTTTTCTTTAAACATATTTGTAATTCGATTTTTATTATAATTTTCCTCAATGTTAATTTGTTTCGTTTCATTAAAAAGAAAAATTATGGAATTGAGGTCGATGTCAAACGGATGTTTGTATCTCCTGTCAACGTGCCCTTTAAAAACAACAAAATGCTCATTATCGTTTTATCTGATTTCCCGTGAACTACATTTCAATGCCTAAACATTTATTATATTTAGCACAAGATTTATTTTTAAAAATCAAATAACATTTGCAGGAGCTAAATGATGCATTGACAGACATCTTGTGTCGAATGGTATTTATTTATAATTATTTTTTTTTAAGAAATAGACAGGCATGTGCTTGTATAAAATATTTTATTTCTGATTAGTAATGAAATATTATTTTGTGTTTTCAGTGACCTCTTTCAAGAACGTCACCATAGCTGTCAAGGCTTTATTAATAGAAAAATTAAATATATACACGAGATCAAGGTGAGCATTTAAAAAAAATCATTCGCCAAAATATTAATTTTTTTTTTTCAATTCTAATGTATGGACTTTTTATGGCTCATTCCGGTGGAATGCATTTTAAAATGGAAAATTTGACGCTTTGTTGTCAGAGGATCATGGCGTGAGAGTAAATGTTTGTCTTAAAAGGACGTGCTTCACTTTGGAGTTCAATAAGATGCACTTTCTTAACAAAAAAAAGAAAGAGTTGATCGGATACATAACAAATATTGAGTTGATGTAGGCCTCCGATTGCTATCATACCACTGCTTTTCCAAACAAGAATTTAAATATATAAGTATCCAGCTACTACTACTATTACTAAGTTAATTGGAGAACTTTCAATAAGCCTGTGTACTATAAGTTGTCAGTTTTTAAGCCCATTTAAGAAAATCCTGATTCGTCTTTACCAGTTTAGTTTGACGCAAAAAAATGTTGCCATGGACCAAATTTTCACCTAAGGCATATCAAATGTTACGAAAATTAATGTGGAAATGGGGGTCGTGCCTTTTTAATGGGCCTGGACATACAACTGTCTTTCAACCTGCCATGATATTGCCTAACCAAAATCAATGTTATTTATCGCTTCAATGGCATTTTACAAAATAAGAAAAGGCAACGGAAGCGTGGTATAAGGTTTGGTTAGGTAGATGGGTTGGCGAGGGCAGAGAGAATCCTCTACGCTTAACTGATGTAATAGAGTCCCATTGTGATCCCAAAGCATTTCACAACTATTCTGCATATATTCACGTAGAGCTGCGTCGCTGTGGTGAGTGCCAACACGACCGCAAACATATCCGAACGGGTTGTTGACTTATAGCGCGTAATGTGTCGCCAGTGTACTGGTTCAAAGTCCATCTCAACGTCCCGTATGTAAAGGGTCTTTCATTAAGCGCGCCTATCTTTAAATTTAAATAAAACAAAGTGTGTGTGAGATATCATCGACATTTTTTATTCGTTTGAAAGGCCTATTGATGCCATTATGTATAATATAGAATATAACATCGTTCAAGCGCCAACCGCGGCTTCTCTGGGTGGCGCGCATCCGAAATGTCCAATTTTCCATGACTCTGGCTAAATTTTACCGATGGCATGGGTTTTGTTGGCTTTGAGGGCCGCTGTGGTTTGTGACTTATTCGCATAGACCTGCGACTTCAGAAAACCCCACACGAAAAAGTCTAACGGGGTCAAATCGCACGATCTCGGTGGCCAGTTCACATCCTCTCCACGTGAGATGATCATGCCCTCGAATCGCTCGTGTAGAATTTCCAATGTGTGGCACGTAGCGCCGCCCTGTTGAAACCACATGTCGTTGGTGTTCATATGATCCAATTCAGGCCAAAAGAAGTTGGTAATCATCGACCTATAGCCCCGGCCGACGTCGTTCTCAAAGAAATATGGAGCGATGACGCCGCCAGCCCAAAATCCACACCAAACAGTGACTTTTTCATCCAGAAATGGGCCTCATCGCTGAACAGAACACCCATTTTGATAAAACAATTTTATTATTTGCACGTGTTGTTGAACGCTATATCCATCCATGGTGATTTGGCAAAACAGACTGAATAAATGACAGGTAATTTGACAGATGTAGCTTCAACAATATGGCCGCTATCAATTGTCAAAGTTCGGCAGTGCCTATTGGAAGACCCTTTATATCGGCATTTTCTCAGCTTTTTAGCCTCAACCTTTTCGGCCTAGATATCAGGTCGGACCCTGCTATACAAAGGTCCTTAAGCTCATGATGTATGGCGACGTCGATCACCCGAGAGGTCAATGATTATGGCTCCGAGGCTAAATAAGTCATTTATGCGAGTTCTCTACCACCATCTCCCGGCACCCTGCTCACGTTTTTGCTCCAACAATATCTAAGCGGTCTTTTTTATTTCTCATAAGCCTTCACTTTGTCTATAAGTTCAGCTCGTTGGTCCGGTAAAAGTTACTCATGAAGCAAGTTGCAGAGTTTCATCGTCTATCGAACGCCATAAACATCATCTCTCTATCCCTTAAACAGTTCCGATAAAAGAGGCTTGCATTTTTCAAATATGTCCCCCATATCCAGTGCAGAGAAAGACGAAATTTTACGTCAAAAAGTATCAACGACCATCACAATAGTAACATGTTAAAGAGAAGATACCATTAGGAGTCGTACACTTGTGTACACAGCAGGAATTGCAAGCAATGTTTTTATTTGGCAATGTCCTGCTAATGCAAAAATAATATATCTGTTCTCACACAAAGACCATAGTTCTCATTTTAAAGGCTTAATCATTCAGCTACTGATGTGCAGACAAACACAAACCTCAATCTACCGCCGTTCGAGGTAGGCAATCTCCCACATCTATATGGGTATTTCCTTTGACTGTTTACTATCTCAACGCCATCTATAATCCAAAATTTACCCCAACACATGCCACTCATCAGGCTTCTCCTGAAAAAATAAAACTACCGACAACCTAAGTTCAACTTGAAATGTACAACGTTAGCCAAATTTGTTTGCAAATAAACAACAAATGCATCCGTGTGTTGATCTGTCACTATAGCAGGTTGCCAACCTAAACAAAAGCACATCCCTCCTCACATTTATAAAGTCTCATTATTTTATTTCCTTGACCATAAAGACGACATTTTATTATAAATATTCGCTGCATGTATGCAAATTTTGATTGCCAACCCCCGACGAGATGCACAACCCCTAAATAAGATTCTTCTTCGTCAATTCAAAGACAAAATATTCCGCTTATAACAGATTTAATTTAGAGGCGACCCTGACTTTGACTTTATAATAGAACGTAGGACCGTATGAATTTGAAAATTTTCTAAAAATATAAGCGCAACCAGTTTCGTCCGTTTTTGCATTCACGCTTTAATTGAACATTTCACGGTTATGTGCGTTTAAAATGAAAGGTGATTAATTTATTGCGTTGGTCTCCACAAAAAAAAAAACACAACCAAACGAGTCAACAAGAGTATTTCATCACATAAGTGCTAATAGATCAATTGAAACGCTTGGATGATAATAAATTGCTAATGAATTAAACGTTCGTCCTGTTGCTCCTGACAACCACACTGGTGTGTGATTCGAAATGACAAATGGAATCAACACCTTTTAAGTTCTTGTGTTTCAATATTGTAATCACCTATGTGGTAGCGTTGCATACATAACCCAAAAGTAAACCACCGAATCGAGGTCACTTTTGGGAATTAATGGTACTCCCCCTGCGTAAAGGTTATTTATGCGCACTTTTCGCCAAAATTTCTCTGCGGTGAATATAAATAAAAATTAATATTTCGCCTTTTCTTTTGTGATAAATGAAATTGTCATGGAAATGTGATTGCAGCTATTAGGCTACGTACGCTGCCATGGCCATTGGACAGGACAGTAGGATTACGCGTTGTTATTTGTGTGTCCTTGTGGGTGGCAAATGAATTGCCTAAATGGTATATGGAGGCGAATGTTGAGGCAGTCACGCGTTAATGCTAATAAGTGAGGAAAATGCCAGCAGGTGCTTTTTACTCAAAATTATCATGAAATTGAATTTAATTGGAACTGGAATCAGTTGAAGGTATTTAACAATTTACTGGGAAAAACTCAATCAAATTTAAGGACAATCAGTTGCAATTTGTTTTGGCAGAAATTTATGCAGGAAAATATTTCGCACAATTGTATTGGTATTGTGTGTTATGTGCGATGGAGGGCCATTTTGTTGGAGCTTTATGGACCTCATTCATAGATGCAATATTCATTTAAATGTGCACTACAAGGATCACTGTTTGGCCTAATAACCACAGTAGATTTAATTGGATTAAAAAAATTGCAAATGGAAGAGGACACTGCTGTTTTATCCAAGATCTATTATGCACTTATTTTGGCATATCTGATGCAATTTCCATTTTATTCCATTGAGTCGAGAAAATGATATTGGCTAAGTCGCTGCCGCCACAATTGATGAACACTCGGGCCCAATTTATGGAATTTTTCAACACTCTTGCCAGAACTTCCGGCGATAGGTCCTCGCATTCTTGACGGATATTTTCTTTAACAGTCTGAGGCTTCCTGACATGGACTCGTGACTTCAAAAAATTACACAAAAAGAAGCCTGGAACGGTTAAATCCGGCAATCTTGCCGACCAGTGCAAATCGTCAAACCGAGAGATAAGACGACCCAGAAATGCAGCCCTCAGAATTTCGGTTGTGGCTGGAACAGTATGCGCCGTTGCTCCATCCTGTTGGAACCACATGCTCTTCAGTCCCAATTCATCCAATTGAGGAAGAAGAAAGTCGTTGATCATGGCTCTGTAGCGCTCGCCGCGACATCTTCAACCCGAGCTGCGATATTCTCAGCAGAACGGTTGCTCCAGGGCCGGCCAGACCCGACAGTATCTTGTGTTGTCCCATACTCTTCTAGGCGAGCGGCTAAACGTCGTAGTGTTTGCCCTGTTGGTGTCTGACGACAATAGGGGTAAGGCTTGCAGTTAGCCAAAGCTTCCGAAGGCATCAGTAGATACGACCTATGATAACATTGTTATGGCTATACCCAGAAAGGTTTCTGTTGATGATGAAACCGAGGTCCGAAAGCCATAAATTAAAAGTATTAAATGTCTTATTAGGGATGGGTGTTACTTGTGACTTAGCTCGGTTAAGTAACAGTCCATTTAACACAGACCAATTATGTATTGCCGACAAGCCTTGATTAAGCTTAAACATCAGCTCAGCAATTGAGTTCACAGGACGGAACAAATACGTCGTCAGCGTATAGATGGACTGAAGCATGATGGTATACTAAGGGCAAGTCGTTAATGAGTACACAAAACCTAGACCTAGAATTGGTCCCCGTGGTGCACCTTGCATGATAAATCTCAGATCTCTTTGCTGTAAAAAGTTCGATTTTATAAAAACCAAATTGTTTGGTACATTCCAACTTTTTCTGATCTACTTTGCCAAGCCTCATTCGATTTTCATTTGTTAACTTGCTTAATTTTATTTCTACGGCCTCCATTGAATGGTTCAGGAAAAAGGAAAGGAACTATTGTCCCATCTTTGGCTAGTGTGTCAGATCTTAAATTTTCAGTACAGAATGACGAAGATTTTCTTAGCAAATTCATAGAGAGACTTAAGGTCTTCAGATTGAGCTAAGAAGAATTGAATGTTTTCGAAGAAAACTAATCAAATGAAATTGATAAAAGGTACTAGAGCTAATTCAGGTGAAGACGTCATTATTCTGGGTACAAAGACGAGTTTTATTCAATTTTCACGAAAGCCACCTCCGTCGCGACGTGGAAATTCTACTCTCTGATCCAGTCTATTTCAAAGTGAACTGAACAACTTTGGTAGATAACTTGATTGTATTATCAAGTTCACGATCTATGGCGAAAATGAGGAATATTCAAGGGTTCCTCAAAGCAGCCATCACCGACCAATTTTTGTTATCTTTCAAGGAGCTCCGACAATAGTACTACTCACTATATCTCTCTTCATATGTAAATTCTTAAATGGCAGTTTCCAGGACGATGTTTTGTTAGACCGCTGTAACTTGGGTCAACTTTATGGATCACACAACAGATTTATAAAAATAAAACAATAGGAAAGGACACTTTAAATATAGCATTTACTCCATTAAACTTACACATATGTTACTTTGTCAAATTTACTGTCGATCAGGATGCCATTTCAAAATATGTGTGCCTAGCCTACTCACTTTAGTTTGCAAGTTAAATCAATGTAAAATGAATTCCAACAATTCGTGTCCTTTTGTCCTTCTCAACTTCAAAATATGTGTCCCATCAAAGGATATTATCTTTGTCCTCCCACAACATATCTTACACAGCCTCATTATTTCGACTATCTGTAGCTTGTGTATCTATGGCTTGTGTACATCCTGAGAACGTGCCTTTTTTTGAATAAAAATAACACACAAATCTTTCTATTCATTCAAATTAAATACCTGAGGTGAGGAATGTCAAATCTATAAAATAGAATACGAGTGTGGATTTCCATTTGTGGAATGTGTCACCTAAGAGCATATCACAGGGAAATGTGTCTTATTCTGGGGACATTTTCTATTAATACCAAACGGCATTAATTTTAATCGGGGTCATTCAACTCTTCTCTGTTTACATCCTATTGGAAAAAACAATAGAATATAAATATCGGATGCACAAGACTTTAAATATAAACCCTCCTGGACACACTGATACATTGTAGAATTTTATAGGAAATCGTTAAAAAGCACTCACGATCCATTCATCTTTTCAGCAACAGTTCTCTTCGATCGTAAACATTTTTATAAAAATAGAAAATAAATTTATGAAGCTATAATGTTACAATCTTAAATTAAGACTTATTGATTTTATGGCTTTTTTAAAGCTACCTACACAATTTGTTTGCACTCTTGGATGCGTTTTTCAATACTTGCAGCTAAGGAGGTGCGTAAACTTTTATTTGCACAACAGGAGTCTGAGAAAATGAAAACGATAAAGACTAATAATTTTTCTGGATAGTTTTTTCGAATTTTGTTGCAATTTTCAAATGAAAATTTGAAAAAGTTTGTGTACATTTTGAAAACAGATTTATTTTTTGAAGATTTTGCAATGGATCAGCAAATTGAAGTTAAATGTGTCGAAAGCAGACTGTAGCGTTGACTTTGAGTTGCAAAGGTAGTTAAAGTTGGGGATGTGATTTTGTTTTTAATTTTTTCAAGCGTTGCATCAAGGCTATAAGCGCAGATGTCTTAGAAGCTGAGCTGTTTAAGGTATAAGGAGAAGAGTTCGTATGGAACAAACATGCACCAACTCATCTGAATGAAATGTCCCACGAAAGCGTGCCCGATGATTAGAAACTACACACTATTTGCCTGGTCTATAGGAAGGAGACCACCTAGGTTAGATTAGGTTGAGTGGCTGTCCCTACTAAGCAGGGACACACTTAGGCCAGAACAAGGCCCGTTGTGATACCACGTATAAGAAAACCGAGTGACCAGCATCAGAGACCTGTGAATTTCCTAAGGAAGTATAAAGTTCAAGTTGGAGTTCTGGGTAACCGTAACGATGTGAGCCCTATCCTGTGGCACACTAAGTGCAGAACCAATAAGATCCACATACAAATTTCTTAATTTTGAAGATGTCGAACCTAGCTAGGTCATTGAGGTCATCCAAGAAGTACTCTCCTAGGGTTTCCCTCCTTAGCCTTGATAAGGCAGAGCAGGTGCAAAGAAGGTGTGTGGTCGTTTTCTCCTCCTCTTCGTCTCTGCAGCTTCTCATAATCTGCTGGCATGCCTGCCAATAAGACACGAACAGAAGTCTTCCCGTTCTCCTCAGATCCAGGTTGGGCCAGATCTGGTTTGACAGAACACAAGTGTTTATGTTGTTCCACCTGCTATTAGCCATTCTTTTAGCTTCAATATCGAGATAATATTTTATCGATTCTATGGAGGCAGGCGGTTCCTCTGCATTATAAGAAGGGATTCGACCTGCGTGCCCAGGAATTTAACACAGGGAAACTTCGCATCTGTCGGCGATCTCATTCAGAGACCTGCGGCATTGCTTTACCATCTTAGATCTTACTGTCGGTGATTCTAAGGCTTTTATCGCTGCCTGACTATCAATGTATAGTACATTATCGCAACCATCTACCGAGTTAATCGAAAACCAAGCCGCAGCTTCTCGGACTTCTGTTATTTCCACCTGAAATACACTGCGGCCTAACATGTGCCAATTATAGAGGCATAAATCTCTCAGTATCGCGCGAATGATAAAGCGCACAGAGAAGAACTCCTTGCCGTCATGTCAAGTTTTGTTATCGCTTGTGTAGGATGAAAATGAAGAGCCCTCCGTGCTCTGCTGATGTCAGAAAAGACCCAAACAAGGCTTTCAATACCACTAGACGTTGTAGGCAGGGCGGCTCACTGTCATGCAGCTTATTCAAACAAATAGGTACTGGAAAAAGTAGTGCGAAATTCCCAAAACAACACAAAAGGTAGTATCTTCCACAATATCACCGGCAGAACGAAGCGAGCAGTCACTAGCACCTACGCCTACATCGAATTAGATGTTGCTTAAATGAGCCTGGTTTTAAATGAAAATAACACAAAGAATATGCTGCCTATGGGCAACTATAATAGCATAGGGATCTTTCGTCGAATCACACTCGCTAATAGCTGTTACTTTGACTTTAGAAGTCAATTTTACAGCAAGGCCCTATCAAGAAGAACCAAAAAGCCACTACAAAAGTCCCTCGTCATCCTCATCTTGCTGTATGGCACAGAAGCATGGACTTTGCCAAAGACAGACGGTATAAGGACAAGAAGATTCAACCATGAACAATACTAGCCTGTACAGCGACATCTACCCTGGTCACAGAAATAAGTGAACAACGATATTATGTTAACCAGATGATAATCGATGCTCCAACCCAAAAGAGTTTTCGATTCCACCCCTGAAGTACTACTTCGATGGCGTGCGAAGTGGAGGCTCAACAAATTCCACCAGATAGGAGAGGCTTATATGTTGAGGCCCTGGTTCACCCGATACAGTCATCAAAGTAAATAAATAAGCGTTGTGTAGTCCAACCATATCATACCAAATTTGGAATTCGACAGATTTTCCAAGTGCTTCGGCGTAGTATGCTTAACTAACCATCCCCCGATGTGTATATTAAGGGCGACAAAGCTAGTGATAGAGCTAGAGCACTGTTCAAAACATTAATGTATACGACGCGACATTAAAGGCCTATGCAACTATTCTGCAGTTATAGCTCGAATACTCCAATGAGTCCATTGAGAAGCTTCTCAAACTATACTTTGGAAGATTGTCGTTGCCTGCTGACAGGTGATGCCTCGAAAAAATTACTTTTTGTTCTTTTGCTGAGCCTCAAACCTTTTTCAGTTTACTTAACAGTCCAACGCAAATCTTCAGGGCAATGAGGTACATAGGCACTGCCAAGGCACTTATGGCTCGAATCTAAGTTTATAGTCAACAGCTGTTGAAGACATGTCGTAGCACTGTTAGTAAGCTTCGGTAAGCGCAATTGAACAAAAGCAAATTGCAAGTAGGCACAACAACTCATCTATTGAATAAGGTCGAAAAATAATGTTTAGGAGTGATTAAAATCTCAGATTCTCGAAGACTAGACCTTTTAGCCTCTAGAAGAGTTGAAAAATAATTGTGAATGCATCTTCTGTTCATTCTTTTAAATTTGAATCATACAGTTACTTTTTCAACGAAGAATCTTAATCAATATTTATTTATTAGCACTCCCAATACTTGAACTCACTAGAACATATCAACAAGAAATTCTCTCACCACTAGGAAGATATTTATTTTTCATATTTACTCTCAAGTAAGTAATGTGTAAGCATTCACAAAATAAATTCAATCTAAAAATACAAAGCTCTTGGGAAAGTCCTGAAATCCCCCAACAAGCTCTGCCATTAACAATTTCATATCGAAATCAATCGAACTATGGACCAGATGCTTTTAACAATTTCGTCATCGATTTTTAGACTTCAATTACAAACGCACCCAGTCTTTTGACAGCTTTCGTCGACTGACTATATAAATAAGTGTGATTGGAATAAATAATAAAAGAAATTCATCCCCAAACGAATACAAACTGCACGTCATACTCGTACAGTAAACATTTTTTGTTTAGATGAAAAAATTCTAAATAATATTTCCAAATGCATCAGATTTTCCAACTTAAAAACCGCTTGAGAATAATTTATCAATCGTTTTTTGTTTTTCAAATTAAATCAGAAAATGAAAATCGGATTTTGAAAACCTGATCTCGCAGAAAATTCATTTCGCGATGTAGCTAATGTTTTTTTTCGGTTTGATTACATAAAAAAAATAAAATAAATAAACACATATAAACAAATTATGAACACTACAAGTATACCTACATACAAATGTATTTTCACAAAAAAAAAAAAAATAAAAGTATCTTTTCTCTGGCATGGCGCTCTCTAGGCAGAGATGAAAAATAAAAACACATTTAAAAATAAATCTTTAGACACTCATTCGTTTTATCTATAGTATCCCCATGAATGAATCGGAACGAATTTTCACATTGAACGGGGACGATAGAAATTCGTTGTGCAAAAAATTTACTAAAAAAAAAAGAAACTCACCTCAGTGATCTTCATAGTCCGCTTGACCACCTTGCGTGTCACCTGTGTGGTCTCCTCGAAAACGTCACCATTCTCGTCGACAGTTTCCTGTACGACACTATCCGGCTTGAGTTCCTCCATTTCTTCCTTTACTAGCTCCTCCTTTACGGTTTTTGGAGGTTCAGGTTCCTCCTCGGTAATGTCCTCTTTTGGAGTCGTATCCTCATTGCTAATATCCTCGGTGGACATTTTTTCAGTGGTATCCCCAATCACTTCGGTATCAGCCATTTTGACAAGAAGCACTCAAAAAATTCTCAATTAATTCGTTACACAAAAAAAAAAAAATTCGACCGACAAAAAAACAGAAATATTGCAGAGCAAAAGTAAAAGTTGCACACAGACACTTATTTTTTTTTTTCTTCTTTTTTTAGGTTATGTAAACAATTTTTAGAGGTTATTTTCGTGTGTGTACTCCTTTCCGTACACTTTTTCCGCTTTGCTATTTCTCTCCTCTAAGGCTCTCACTTTCGAATTAAAAGACAAATTTTTCCAAAAGAAATCTTATTTCTCTGACACTTGGGCAATAAAACTAAGAAAACACAACTAAAACAACAAATCAAATGGAAAAAAATAAAGAAAATATTTAATAAAAATAAAAAAAAAAATAAAAATTTATAAAACGATTAAAGTGGGAGACAAGAACGGTCTCTCACGTACGCACACACTCTCTCGGTTTTTTTTTTTAAATTCAAAAATGCAAAATTTCTGATCACGTCGAAATCCAAATTAGCATTTACTAGAAAATTCGTTTTGAAAATTATTAAGGAGCACAATTTGTCGCGCGGCTCGCCGATCTAATTGCACGTAATTTTGCTGCAAAAATGACGATGACTACGGCGTGGATGATTATATGATGATGGAGAGGATCGTCGATCAGATGGCAAGATCACAGAGAACTTTCCGTTCTGGTGGTGTATGTCTGTCGAGATGTTTTGTACGGCTCCACCACATGAACATTTTTAGGTACTGACTACTGAAACAGTGTGCCTACTGTAGTGCCTATGTTTTGTTCGAGCTCCTCGAGAGGTCGCTAGTGGTATAAAATAAACCGATAGTTTGGTAGTTTTGTTCTCAGTGGAACGTGTATGTGTGTGTACACAACTAGCGGATGCTGTGAGATGTGATCTGTAAAAAGGCCTGAACTTTTCCGCCACTATTCAAGTTTTTTTCTTTCTGTATTCATTCGGTTCTCCGATTCTCATTTGCCTTTTTGGCTTCCATTGAGACGTAAATACAGTATTGCCTACAAGTGAGATCCTGAGAAAAAGTATCTACGTCTTTCCTGCGATATCCAAAATAGAAACTACAATTGTTAGCAGGCTTAAGCTCAAGTTTCACCGTGGGTACCAAATTTCAAGTTAACCCATTGGGCGAAAGATATCTGAGAATTTCAAGGTCCGAAATGAAATGCAACAAGGTTTCATACTGTCAACCCTCTTGTTTTTATTGATCACCAGGGGTATTCTACGTGCATTTTACCTTCTCCCAACGACCTGCCAAGCAGTCTCAACAAGGCAAGCAAAGATATTTTTCGCGCCATGGCCTCTTCACAAAACTCCGAGACTATAACTTGTCATGAGAAACTTCTTAATCCGTCGTTTGAAGTCGGTAATAAAAACGGTAGAAAGGACCTACCATTCAATCGAAAAATATAACAAGCATAACATAATTTATGGATACTTGTCCACATTGAAGGATAACAGATCAATAAACTCTATATAGCTTTCTCTACTTAGGAAGCATCGTCTCGGCTAATGGCGAGAACGGATCAGGACCACACAATACAATAAAGAAGGGAGCTACGGAATCCAAACTGACAGAAGGCTGGGTTGCCTTAAGCAAACTTTGTGCGGGACAGTTGAGGAGGAATCAAGGTAATGTTGGCTTTGAGGGCCGCTGTGGTTTGTGGCTTATTCGCCCAGACCTGCGACTTCAGAAAACCCCACAATAAAAAGTCTAAAGTGGTCAAATCGCACGATCTCGGTGGCCACCTCCACGTGAGATGACCATGCCCTTGAATCGCTCGTGCAGAATTTCCAATGTGGCAATGTGACCGATGACGCCGCCAGTCCAAAATCCACACCAAACAGTCACTTTCTCGGGATGCATTGGACCCTCTTGGATCTCATGTGGATTGGTATGGTATCGTCCCAAATTCGACAATTTTGTTTGTTGACGTACCCATTCATCCAGAAATGGGCCTCATCGCTGAAGATGATTTGAGTCAGTTTCCAACTGCTCCAGAGCCCATTCAGCGAACACACATCGTTGTCTATGGTCGTTTACCTTCAGCTCCTGGGTAAGTTGAATTTTGTACGGGTGCAGGCCCAAGTCACGATGCAAAACTCGCCAAGTTGTGGTCTGCGAAAGGCCGAGTTCTTGTGAGCGACGCAAAATCGACTGCCTCGGATTCTCCTGAACACTCTCACGGACAGTGACGATCTTTTCGGGAGATCTTGCATTTCGTCGACGTACGGTTGGTTGATCGTTTATTGAATCAGTGGACTCAAATTTATCCACCATACTGTGAATAGTCCTCTCGGAAGGATGATTATGGCGAGCGTAAAATGGGCGAAGCGCGCGGAACGTTGCCCGAACAGAACACTCATTAAGATAAAACAATTTTATTATTTGCACGTGTTGTTGAACGCTTTATCCATCCATGGTGATTTGGCAAAATAGACTGAATAAATGACAGCCAATTTGACAGACGTAGCTCCAACAATATGGCCGCTATCAACTGTCAAAGTTCGGAAGTCCCTATTGGAAGACCCTTTACTTACATTGAATTCGTTAAAATGTTTAATAGTTGGTTGAAGAACATGAAAGATCTCAAAATAATTTACTAAGGACCTCTTCACCCTCGAATACCAATTGCTTGCCTTTTACGGAACATGGTCAATACAAATTAACACGACTTTCTGTGTAGAATTTTTGCTCGTCAATGTCCAAAAGCTTGCTTTCAGTTGTCATCTCTAAAGCCCTGGTTATGTATCTATGCGTTTCAATTCCCCAGATAATGATAATAAGTATTGTAAAGCACACAGTGAAATTTTCCATGAAATTGAAACATACCAACGAATCCTTTGTATGTTCATTCACACCCACAGTATACACGAAGTGGGATGAACACTCTGGTAGGTATAAGTTGGCGTTTGGTATCCATAACACATGTGAATAGAAGGCTTTATGCGAATGTTTGGCAGGCTTATGATAATCCATTGGTAAGTATCTAGTGAAACATATCAGATCAACTGGGGGCGTAAGAGTTGCCATTGTGGAGAATCAAAAAGAGCAACGTTGACAGTAAGTTTGTAGGATGTACAAATGTTCATGTGTCGATAGCAATACTTCGATTACCGTCATTTTGACATATATGTTGTTCAAAAAGGTGTATATAGAGCAACGCCATTCATTTTGTTTGGTTTTTATAGGTTAAAGAGCAGGTTGTTGGGTGTGCAAGTGGAAAACGAAACAAGTTTTTATTTGTTATTTCAAGTGTGAATTGTGTGTTTTTGCAGAATGTTCTAGTGGATCCTGTTGGTGAGGATTGGTAGAGCTTGTATACCTATATATGTATACAAACGTATATTGACGGCACGATCCATTGTTAGCTTCGTAGGAGGGATACTAGATTTAAGCTATGCCTCCGGCTCATTCGACCTATTCCGACGAAGACCAGAAAAACGCAGCGACCTACAATATCTTTTTTGTCAAGCTAAATTCTTCTACAACAGCAGAATGTTGTGTTTGTTGTCATCCCAAGGAAGATTCGGGTCATGGAAGAACCTTAAGCTTAAGTTTGCAAATGTATTGGTAATTCCGAGGGACTTATTGGTATTCTTCTTGAGATGGCTGTTAACCCTGGAATGCTACACTTATTTGCGAAACTTATTATGCTACACTGGGGTTCACCTGTATCTCAATATCAAATTTCAGCGCAATGACAAACACTCCGCGCGCCGTCAGGATTACATACGAACTTATGCAACAAGTCATGAAACTACTCAGACGCTCAAGCTTGCAGCTCTATCTGCTACCGATTGGCGGCAATTTAATGCGGCTGGGGTCCAAGTGTACCCTAAGTAGCATTCCAGGGTTAAATGAACAGTGTTCAGGGAGAAAATGCGTAAGAAGGTTAGCATCATGTTCGCTAAGTGTAAGATTTTCTTACTTCTCACAGTGTGCAAGGGGTTGATGAACATTTGAGCTTGTCGAAGCTCTGTTGTCAAGTGTCATTTTCAAAACTTTTCTTCGTTCTTCCATGAAGTTTTGTCGCTGCCAGGCTGTCGAAAATGGCGACAACCTACTTTCTATGCAGGATACGTCTAACTCGTTCTGTGATACATGGCTCGATTGTGTGTATATACCCTCTGCCTGAAAAACAGAATTGAAGTAGTAAAGACAGACTGCTAGCTTGAATCTCTGGCATACTTGCCCCAGCTCCGGTTTCGGTTCATAATCAACCATTGTTTCATAATTGTGATAGTGACCACAAAGCTATGTTAGCTTTGGTGATGGTGTTTTTCAAATGGGGATTCCAAGTGTGATTTTGGTCGAGAGTTACTCTTAGATACTTGACTTCTTGGGAATGGGATTTGAAGTTCGTGCACTAGGTAAGCTCTTCAGATTGGTTTCATCTGGGTGCCTTATTTCTTGCACTTTAAATGAGGTTAATCAGAGTCGAGATTGCATCTGATAAAAATGGTTAGATCCCTAAGGTTAATAAGCCAAAATAAGACAGGAATGATGCTGTTGCTTAACATCGATTGAATCCATCTGATGGTAGGGTAGGGTGTTCAATTCCTCTAGCAGTTTCTTCTTAAAGCCCTTCCAATAGCCAAAGATGAGTATAAAGCTACATATTTCCGTCTAGGGAAGTCTGGCTCAATACACCAGGACAAGCATGTTCAAAAATGTTATTCCCTGTACCGTCACAAAGAAAATCAAACTTTATTGTGAACCTCGATAGAAGCAACCTTAGAGCATTAATTGGACTTCTCAGCGGTCATTGCCGCCTGAACAAGCACCTACCTTACAACAGATTCAAGCAAGTTTGGTTCGAAACGACATCTGAAAATTTCGATTGGATGGTAGATTCCCTTTTGTACCAAGGTACGGTAAATTCTATGCCCACCAGCCGGTTAAAGTCGTTTGAAGTCATGGAAAGATCTGGCGTTGGGGTTTAAAAGAAGCTCTGAAAGGCTTTCAATTTTCCAATAAGGGAGTGAGTTCCTTCAACTTGTAGGGTTGGTGTTAATATTTAATTTTAATAGTGCGATCTTGTAAGAAAAACAATTGTAAATATATTTCAAACTTGTGGTTCCACCTGCAAACCACACTATTTTACAGAAAATTTTTACTACACAACCGAAAGGAAGGCCTTTCTCTCATATGTTTTTGGGCGACACGATCACTAAAATAGTCTGTCCCTCTTTTTCACTCTGTGAGGAAAAACATACAAATTTTCCGATGAAAATTTTCCTCCTCCATTGTACTCTATTGCTCGTGTATGTTTTTTTTTTTTTTTTAAATCATGTGTGCGTCCGTGCCGACATGTCGTCGTCATTGTGGTACTCCTACCAGTGGCGGTGGCCTGGTCTAAAATTAAAAAAAAAAAAAAAAATACAGAAAAACAACAAAAATACAAAATATACATATGTATTTTGAAAATACGAAAAAGATTTTCCGATATTTCACCGCTTCCCCCCTTAGCTTTTCTCGGTTCTTTTTTTTTGTTTTAAAGCGGCTCGCGGTCGAACAAATAACAAAATAAATTTTGTGTTTTTTGTCTAAATCGTTAATTTTTTTGATATTCCCTTTCATTTTTTTTGTATGTAGTGCCTTGAGATCAGAGGGTGGTAGAAAGGGGTGTTGCTCTGATCCTTTGTCGTTGCACTCTCGTTATTGCTGGATTATACTATTTTTAAAGACGTCTGGCATGGAGAAAAGTATATTGACCTAGGACCAAGGTATATAATGACTTATAAAGAAAATATTTTCATACTCCATTAATCCTTTGCGGAGCAGTTTGGTGAACCTTAATGGAAATTTAAAATTTATCATTTCCCGCATATTTAATTGGGAGTGGTAATTGGATTATTTCGCTGCTGATGTCAGCGGAAATAAATAAAAATATTTGCACACAACGGAACAATAATAAAATTGTATTTTATAGTTAAGTCGATATAAGATACATTTTTATTGTGTATACATAGACGTATAATGATTTGCCTTTGAATTCTTTCCAAGTCCGGAATATTTTCAAGTTTTCAAAGGCTTTGTGCAAACGACCTTGTAAATATTTTTATTTTTCTAATGTACAAAAACAAATAAAAAATAATTTACACACACAGTAGAGGAGCTAATGTCAAAACAAGTCTAAGACAAGCTTTGGAGAGTCGATTTCTCTTAGTATCTTACATTTTAGACCTTTCTTGTCATTTAGACAAGAGTTAAAAACCTTGCGTAACACTTCCGTATGCAATAGACATCGGTGTATATAAAGGGTCTTCCAATAGGGACTTCCGAACTTTGACAGCTGATAGCGGCCATATTGTTGAAGCTACGTCTGTCAAATTGGCTGTCATTTATTCAGTCTATTTTGCCAAATCACCATGGATGGATATAGCGTTCAACAACACGTGCAAATTATAAAATTGTTTTGCGTGTTCTGTTCGGGCAACGTTCCACGCGCTTCGCCCATTTTACGCTCGCCATAAGCGTCCTTCCAAGAGGACTATTCGCAGTATGCTGGATAAATTTGAGCCCACTGGTTCAGTAAATGATCAATCAACACCTGTATGTCGACAAAATGCAAGATCTGCCTAAAACATCGCCGCTGTCCGTGAGAGTGTGCAGGAGAATCTGAGGCAGTCGATTTCGCGTCGCTCACAGAACTCGGCCTTTTGCAGACCGCAACTTTTAGAATTTTGCATCGTGACTTGGGCCTGCACCCGTACAAAATTCAATTGACCCAGGAGCTGAAGGTAAACGACCAAAGACAACGACGTGTGTTCGCTGAATGGGCTCTGGAGCAGTCATCATCTTCAGTGATGAGTCCCATTTCTGGATGAATGGGCACGTCAACAATCAAAATTGTCGAATTTGGGACGATACCAATCCACATGAGATCCAAGAGCAACCAATGCATCCCGAAAAAGTCACTGTTTGGTGTGGATCGGTCCATATTGCTTTGAGAACGACGTTGGCCAGGCCTAAAGGTCGATGATTACCAACTGCTTTTGGCCTGAATTGGATGATATGGACACCAACGACATGTGGTTTCAATAGGACGGCGCCACATTGGAAATTCTACACGAGCGATTTGAGGGCATGGTCATCTAACGTGGAGTTGGCCACCGAGATCGTGCGATTTGAACCCGTTAGACTTTTTCTTGTGGGGTTTTCTGAAGTCGCAGATCTATGCGAATAAGCCACAAACCAAATCGGCCCTCAAAGCCAACATAACCCATGGCATCGGTCAAATTCAGCCTGATTTATGCGCCAGAGTCATGGAAAATTGGACATTTCGGATGCGCACCACCCACAGAAGTCGCGATAGAGATTTGAACGATATTATATTTCATGCATAATGGCATCGATAGGCCTTTCAAACGAATAGAAAATGTCGGTGATATCTCATACACACTTTATTTTACCCTTTATATAGGTATGTTTTTTCCCTGGTTTCCTTCTAGCCTATCTCAACCCTTATCACTTTCTAGCCAGTTTTCATGAACTTTTTTTAGACAGATAAACTGACAATATCTAATTTCGGTTCGTTACCGTAAGTTGACAGCTTGGGCGAGGAGAAAAAATCGCAATAATTTGATAGGCTTATCCGTCATTATCATTCATTTGCAAAATGTGCCAAAACTTTTTATATGGTCATAAACCGACATTGCCAAATGTTGTAGAATGTTAGTCAAGGTTAGTTCCAGAAAAATAAGCTCAACTGTTGAACAAGAAAACCTTATTCATATTACCCACTTCATTGTTCTTAAACCGAAAGTAAAAAGTTATTGTGCGAAAGTAGCACAAGTTTCATTGTTGCTTATAGTAGGTACGCAATCCAGTGAACTTGCTTGTAAGATTACTCTGTGCTGTGCCATTTGCTTGAAGGTCATTGAAAATGAATTATTATCATGGCAACTAGTACAAAAAGTATTTTTGTTTTTTTCTAAAGTGGTTATTACTTTCGAAGTTTTGCTTAAAGTTTTCCCTTGTGATCCGTATAATTTGGGCAGTTTAAAACTGGTCAGACAATTATGTAATGCTTTCCTTTCATTTTGAGAAGTTTATTCAAGTGAATAGGAAAATCGTATAGTCACTGTTGAAACTTAAGATGTTTTATGTAAAACTTTGTGGTATAAATATTTTAGTTTTTGAAAGAATCTACAAAATGTTGGCAAGTGGTCTTGTTGAAAATACTGGCTGAGGGTGGGTAGAATGCAACTGGTGAAATTGACTTTTGTTTCGAATGTTTTAAGTTTGAATAAATTTAAGTGAGGGGACAGGATGAAAGGAGATCGCTTTGCTGAACCGTTAAGAAGAATTCCACTTCTTCTGACTTGGCATAACGACTCCTACTGCAGCCTTTGAAATTATACTCGCAAACAGCCGCGAAAAGTGTCGTGCGTTTAAAACCGTCCAACTTCTGGAAAGCAGACGTTATGAGCCAAAGTAAGATCCCAAGTTGTGCAAAACTAAAAACTGACTTCGAATATCTCTCCTCAAGAGATGCCTGGGCTAGCGAAAAGACCGTCAACTCGAATAACATTTTCGATTTTCATAGATAGGTCGAAAACTGAGGAAGGAGTGGTCTCCGAGAGCACTCAGTACAGTCCACGTCAGCTGTTCCGAGAGAAGACAACCTATCAACACGGAATCTGGAAAGGACACTCAACAATAGGAGAAGTAGAGGAGGTGGTAAGAACCTTCCGCGAGGTCTAGCGCTGTAGCCGCTGTTGAAGAAAAATCGTCATGATGGTACTCAAGACCTCACGTTTAGGAAGAGGATTCAATAATCACTAAAGATGGACTAAAGTTCTTTGGAGTGACATATTGGCACCATATCAACTTTGGGTTCAAAGGGGCTGCAAATAGCAATATAGCATTGAGCAGACTAATGGCACACTCAAGAGCAGGTCGGTGAAAGCTTCTTATGACAGTCGCGCATTCTATCCTTTTGTACGGCTGTGAGATTGACCCAGAAAAAAAAGCAAATAGCAGCGTTACACCGAAGAGGAGCTCTCTGGATGGCGAGTTATTGCAGAACAGTATCCAACCGTTCTCGTGGTTGCAAGAGTTATCCCTATCTGTCTGCTAGTGACAGTGAGAAAGAACATAATAAATTTTGGAAAGGAAATGCAACAGCGGAAGCCAGAGAAATCACCATAGACTGCTAGCAAGAACGCTTTAGCAGAGAAACTGGAGGACGATGGACTGCAAAACTGATCGGAAACATCGTGGATTGGACAGGGCGGAAGCACTGGGAGGCTTACACAATTCCTTTGCCACAGACGCATATGGCACTGCGACCTAAAAGATCTATTGTGCCTGGAGCCAGTTAGACAAGGAGATCCTAATGAAGTTGATGATGTCTCCAATCGAGGCATTAAGGCGTTTCTTGATCCTGCAGACAGCCACGATCTCACATAGTTCGTGTTCCGCTGATTCGTCCTCCTCTAAGCAGAGTCTGCATTCAGATTCCTGAACTATCTTTAGTTTATGTAAGTGATATCTGAGGCTGCAGTGACCGGTGAGGAGGCCGGCAAGTCTTTTGATATCTTCCCTTTTATGATTGAGAATGTTTTTTTGTGGATTTGTTCAGGGGTCAGATGGCCCTTTTAGCCTGTCTGAGTCCTTGAGTGTTGTTCCAGTAGGATATGAAGTTTCGTTTTTCCCAGCTGTCCAGACTCATTCTGAACGCGGAAGTAGGGATGCCGCAGAAGGGTTCGGCACTTATGTACCTTTCCGAAGAGCCTTTCCTGGCAAGTTGACCTTCAATGCCTCTGTATCCTAGTACCCACCAGAGCTTGACTTTATTTCGCTTTGACAGGTCCTGGAGAATATTGAACGGCCTTTGAGTCACAGTAATAGGAACTCAGTGTTTTGAGCGCTGCTTGACTGTCGATGAATCGAGAATGGCGGTGGCGCAGGTATCGATGGCATGTATTTCCGCCTGAAAGACACTGGAACACATTCCAAGTGAATTTGAAACTTTGTGATAAGGGCCATAGATACCGGCACTAACACCGAAGTCCATCTTTGAACCATCAGTACACAACACTAATCTTTTAATGTTCAGCAACGGGTCTCCGGCATCCCAGGAGTTACGGTTCGGGTGCATGTTAATACGCACGAGTGCGGAAAATTGGATCCTTGTATGCTCCTACATCGAGAAAGTGCTGAAGGAAGATAATAGGATATAAGTCTGGCAGGCCCTAGAAGATTAGAGCATACAGAAGCCAGAAAAACTGGCACAACTTTGAAGCAATGCGAGACGCAGCTCCGGGGTTGGAGCTGAACATAAAGAAAGTTTGGTGGGTAAGAGTCCAACAAACTTGGAGATCTTGGTCACCCCTGTAGGTGTAAGAAGCATAAACATTCCCTCTATAAAAAAAATAAATAAAATTAAAAATTGTTACCAGTTGACGACATTGCCACCTACTGACACAAAATATTACCAAAAAAGGAGATCCACAAGGGTGTTAAAATTACTTTTAACGACTCTGTTTTCTCGGTAATTAAATGTTGTTTGAACATTTTGACAAACCACACAAGACAAACATAAATAATATTTTTATTAGTGGGGACAGGCAAATGTCCAATTCAAAATATACAACATATCTCCAACTAATTTTACTTTTTAAGTGCGCATATCCTTCCTTTTCTAAATAAAAAAAGAAAAAATAAATAAAAAAAATAAAATTGATTAATGGGGTTGTTTAAAATCCGCTAAATTGTATCTACAAAGCGCCATCGCAACGAAGTGCGTAACAAAAAATATAATATTTTCAATCGAAATTAATTTTGTGACAATGTGTTCTGCTGGCATGAACTCTTCACTCGACAGCTCATTTGTATCTTTGTTCGGAGACTGAGATACCAGTAAATACGACGAAAATTCAAGAACAATAGGATAACTGGCAGTGACTTCCACAAACTTGCCTTGTTTTGTTCCACATTTTTGCCTTTGATTTCAAGGATCAAGGAGGCAATAAACAAACAACGAAAATGTCTTTGTGGTGCCAGAAGAAATTCCCAGCGAAATACATCAACAAAACACTTGAACCAAGAAACACGAAGAATAAGGAAAAACACAACGAATAAAGCAAACTTCAAAACAAAGCAACAATGTGAATCGAAATCTACTTGTTGAGCGTTCATTCAATTTAAGTGCACACGACTGCACGAATGGACGCTTTGCTCCTCCGGTTCGGATGTCGTCAACGCCGACACCCCCACTGCGCTGACCTTTCACTTGAGGAGCCAGAGAGACCAATAAAGATGTAGATTTTCCAATTTTCCATTTAAGTCAAAAGCTAAAAATAGCCCACCCTCTCGTTACGCACGAGGATGAGGGTGAGAGTGAGTGAGAGTTATTTACGAGACACCGACCGGGGCGGTTGGGTGGAGTAGAAGGGAAGCGCAATCACGGAGTTCACATCGAAAAGAAAAAAACGAAATGGAAACTATTTTCAAAACATCATCGAGGACGACGACGACGACGAGGGGCCACGCCACGAGTACTGAACACATCTTGAGTGTGTACGGCACGTCATCGATTGTAAGGGCCAATGGGTCGGTAATGAATGGACCGATGGGTTTCTCCTTTTATTTTCGCGGAAATAGGAAAAAACGAATTTTCTTTTATGGCGCAAACGTAAAATGGGGTGTGATCATTTCCTTTCCGAAAAGTAGGCAACAATTACTTTTGCGGATTTTAAATGAGCCGATAAAAATAATTGGGGTATAGTTTTAGGTGCGTGGGTGTTATATCGTACGAGATTAGCAAAATTTGAAGCTATTGTAGTCATTTTTGTTTTGGATTCTTGCAAGTTATGAAGGGATTTGGCAAAGACTTGAAATATTTTTAACACTAAGGCATCAGAAGGACTTTTATTATCAAGGATTTCTTTATTCTTTATTGAAATGAAACGTTTTGAGCCACGGTAAAGTCAAAAATCAATAAGTGAACACTGTATAGGGATTGCGTATGCAAATTGACGTTGTATGGTGGTGATTGTGCAATTGTGCACGTTAGATATGAGTCCATATAGACAGCAGTCCATATACCAGCGCGGTGGATATTTACCACATTTATAAGTTTTACGCACTTCTCATGATGTCTGCTGTGACGTCCATAAACTTACCGCTATTTTTATCCACAAAATACTCCAAAGAAATGCTCAGTTAAATGGCTAATAGTATGTCACCCTGGGGATATCCTCTGGCTGATCCTGCCACAGAGTCTAGGGACTCTCGCCGGAATAAAACATTATCTTGTTTCCAAGCATATTGTCGACGGACCTACCCCACGGAAAGCTACTCCACTTTCCAGAGTAAATGGCATCTTCTTGTGGTTGCCGTGGCTCAGTGGATGAAAGTTGAGGAGACTGGCTTAGGTTTGAGTGCCAGAAGACACCAAAATGAAAATGGTCGCAATAATTCTGATCTATTTCGACATCTCCTTGGACGCTTTCATAGCATAAGGTGTCGTCCTTAATCCCCATTTTAGTATTCATTGCTATACCTCCGAGTCGAATTAGAATTAGGTCATCAGTCGGGACAAGTCTATAGATACATATCTCGAGATTTACACTAGAGAGTCCAATTTGAGACAAAGCAATGTCCTATTGCTGGTTAGGGGCCCAACAACTAACCTACACATGTACACAAGGTATGACCTACTTTTTTTCTTTGCATCTGGGATTGCATACGTGGCCGTTCCACAAATCCCATCCCACATTAGTCCCTTGGGAGCATTTTCCCTAAACATTCCCACCCATCGCATCATTACAAAATATAACGTTGCAAAGTAAATTGTTGCAGTTCGAATTTTAATACAATGAATCCCCGCAAAAGCTTAATCAACTCCAAGTGCTTGCCAGGTTAAATCAATCAAACAACAATGAATGTGTGTATCTATTTAAAATGAATAATAAAAAGTCAATTACCACTTATCCCCCTCCCCGTTGGCACACATCCAAGAACCATCTCCCTTAGCGAAAAGTTTAACAGGTGTCACTCCCAACCGAAAAGCCATAAACAAGTACAGACACTTATTCCATCCGGAAACCATCCAAAAACAACATTCAGCACAGAAAACATGTTGCAAAAGCACTTTTCGCCCAACATTCAGCATCCATCATGGCGCCGATGTGGGAGCATAATTCTCTCCCGAAAGCCCATCGCGACAAAAGCTTAACCTACTTAGCAAGCATAGGCGCCATCCAATCCCAATCGGGCCATATAATCCCACGGTAAGCTGCCTTCAAATTACTCACGACCAAGAGAAACCCCCCACAATTGGATACCTGATGACTCCATGGGAAAACCATCAGAAAAAGTCCACACCAACGACTTCAATTCGCTGAAAGCACATATCACAAAGTTCCGAATCCCACTCGAAGCCTCACAGTAGCAGACAGTGTTCCAGTCACTTCACACCATCATTATCGTCATCGTCGTCGGCGCTCTCTCCCGGAAATCAAAACACGGAAATTTCCTCAATCAAAATCGAAAGAAATAACAGTTTTTTGTGGATTTCGCGTAAACAAGACCACAGTGCTACTTGCGTTTAGTCATTGACGAACCGCTCTACAGCTAAGATCTGTACGGCGAGGCCACCAATCCATAGATAACACACCGACATTCAAACGTTAAGCCGTAAACGATTGTTTGAGTTTTTTTTGTTCTTATTGAGTTTAATTTCGGTTTCGCGGGTGATTAACGGTTTGACAGCTGGAAAATCTCCACGCTTCGCGTACGGCTTACCCATCTTTTTTGCGGTTTAAGTGAAAGTGCCACGGATTAACTTGTGCATTAGATCCAATTCAAGTGGGTCATTGAAGTGTTACTTGTATCTCGGTCATTGGGTCTCTCTCTGTGAATCTGTGTATCTGAAGTAGTTTTTGTGTGTGGTAAATCGATCAAGATGAGCGGTGGCGGTGTCGATAGCATCATCAGTTACAAGCGTAATCCAGACGAGGAATTCTATGCAATGCTCAATTGCGACGAGAATTCATCTGTAAGTACTCGTTGCATACAAGATACAAAAGATACTTTCTAAATTTGTAAATCTCAAGGTGAACTAGTGTGACACCAAATCGCGCTTCTCTCCTCTCCAACCACAACAACCAGCAGCGGGATAATGACACTGTTTTGTTTTTGTTTACCGCTCGGGTTATGGAAATTTATAATCAAACTCAAACGACGACACCGATGAAATTGGATATCCACTTGACACGAAATGTATCTCTAGAACATCCATCAGAGGTTATCTAATTTATCTGCGTCGTACACCCGAGTACAGTTAAAATGTTCGTTTTATTGATTTTTATACGCGCGATAAGTAGGTATTGCTCTTGGTGCGCTTCACCAATTAGTGACGACATGGGTGGCTATTGTACTTTATTAAGTATCCCCCCGTCCCCCCGCACTTAAAAGGAGTGTCCCGACAATTTATTTGGGCATAATTAAAGTGAAAAGTATTTAATAAGGTGGGTGGTAGTGGTAGTGATTGCCGAGTTACTACCACTGAAAGCTCGTAATATTAATGGCACCGCTCAGGGACTTAACGAAATCATCCATAAAGTTGCAGTTAATTGGAGCGAAAAAGCGACTTGAGGCAGTGAAAATTGCTTCAAAAGCAATTATTATTTGAATTGTTGGATTTATTGGATATTTATTTCAAAGAAAGGAGTTAAGGTCGAACAAATAAGTATCTTTGAAGTGTACAGACACAAATCATGACCAATGGGTGAAAGTAATTAAAAAAATTGGTTTCAACCTTTTATGAAAAGCTATTAACTGGGCGGGGCGGCGCAATTGTTTCTTCTAGAAAGAGAAACCCTTTTATGGTTTTTTAATCAAGTCAGTGTTTACACGGCAAATTGTGTGCCCTGGAAAGGTTCTTTTAAAAATCACAGTCAATGAATCAAATTTGGGTGTCATGCTTACTCAATTGATTTTTGTCGATAATAGTTTTTTTGTCTTTGTGGTCCTCGATCGTTTGATGTTTGAATTTTTAAATGAAGATTCGACCTCTAGGACCAAAGACCCGGTTGGGAAGTGAGATGCAACTGTGTGTTGTTTTTTCTTTTAAGTTAATCCTACTTCCTACTAATGTAATAAAAGTGAAACATTGTCCGTTTGTTTGTTTGTTCCTCTGTAACATGAAAACTACGGAACCTATCAGCTTCAAATTTTGCACACAGAGTGGCTGTACCTCGGGCCACAGTATAGGCTACTTTTGGTTATTAAAGTGAAACTTCGCAAATTATAGGTGGAAGAAGCCGCGGGTAAACGCTAGTTTGATACACATACACTGGAAAGGTCAAAGTTGTAGTTGTCGATCGTGACTTCTTGACCTCAACGATGAACAAATGGTTTGTCGACAACATTTATAAAATTCTGTTTTCACCCGAAACTCAATTGTCTTAAAATCTGCTGCAATGACTCCTTATAAGCGTGTCATCAGTTCTTGCAAGGATTTGAAAAGGCAAATGACCAAAAATCGGTTTCCCAAGATCCAGATAGATGGTGGGCTTCTAATTGAAATTCATTGATCTTTTCCAGGACCTGTCTTGGTGTGAATATTTGGTAGCCACAATGTTACCTGACGATTTTTTATATTGCAAGCAGGCTGAATGAGATCTTCAGGCAATATTTAGTAACGA
Source organism: Criorhina ranunculi (assembly GCA_951813785.1). NCBI lineage: Eukaryota > Metazoa > Arthropoda > Insecta > Diptera > Syrphidae > Criorhina > Criorhina ranunculi. The sequence goes on from OX638381.1 coordinate 9,828,317, forward strand.
TATGATATACTACCACTTTCGCAGGTCTACGCGGCTGGATATGGTTTTCCATCTTCTTGGTAAAAGACGTGAGGCGTATGACAGATGGACCGAAAATGAGGTCTCCGATGAGCTTGCCAGGCAAGGTTCAGAGCAGAGCTTCTCCGGTCCTGAACCCACGTTAGGTTTACCCGTATCTTCGGTAAGGGCTTCTATAGTTGGTTGAGTTTCTTGATGGATGTAGGTAGACTAAACAGATCCTTCCCGACATCTGTAAGAAATCCGCGGGATTCTTGCTGTCTCTCAGCAGAAAAGATTGCAGACAACTCATTGGCGTTATAAGGGGACATTTCTCTTTTGCCAAACATCTTAATGTGTTAGGCTTGTCGAAAGGGCGACGGAACATTTCCTATGTGATTATCCTGCCTTTGCTCGTATTAGGTGGCAGATTTTTGGGGCTGATGTGATGAGTGCTGGTAACCTAAGCTCCTTATCACTGAAGCTCTTACTCGATTTTCTTAAAAAGACAAAGAAAATACTGTAAAAGGGTTGTACCTGTTGGTGGTACAATCGTCCTTTTTTGTGTCTGAGTGGCTCCAGAGTGGTGTTCCAACACAGATGACAGATTGAAAAGCGTGCGAAGTGCTTTTGTCAGTGTGGAAAACATCTCGTCAGGACTGTGTTTGGGATATCTTCTGGTGCAGTGGATTTGAGAATGTCTCTAAGTACTCCTGCAACTGTACGAGTCTGAAAGTGCATTTTTCCCGTCGAGAATACGACGCTCTCAAGTACAAGCGAGCATAGTATGGAAGCGTTGATTGACCTTCAAATAATCAGTAGACAACTGGAAGGTTACTGTAAATGAGCGTTTTTCACTTTTCATAAATGACCAATGCCGTATTTTTTCCCTCACTTCTTGGTAAGAGACCTTCGAGCTTGTGATGTCCCGTTTCCCAGTGTGCTTACAAATTACGTAAGTCGTGTTTTTTGAGAATTATACTCACTTCAGTCAAAAAACGATTTATACTCACTTCATACTCAGTAGCAGCCGCACCAACCAATTGGTTTGCGGCTCGAATTTTTTGTTCTTTATTTGACAGTTTTTAAATGTCAAAACCAAGCAAAAGGAACAAATACAATCGCCTTAAAGCTAATTTATGGGATTTTTCGCGCTCTAGGTGCCAATTTATGTAGCTGCTATCCTCACTCGCGATTACTGCGAAAGTTATCGCCACTTGGTGCTTTGTTATTGCTTTGTGTGTACAATTTTACTGGGCTGGGTATACAGCTCCCAAAAAACATGGCTATTAACACTTTTCCAAGAACTGTCTCAACGTGAAAAACGTTTAACCTTTTCCTGTTTTTTTTTTTTATTTAAAAACTTATTTTACATACTATAAACGTTTCACTGGTTAACTTTACCTTAACTTTTCTCGACACAACATCAACTGACTCTGACAGCTTTGAGAAACGTCAGATATGTCAGCTTAATGAAAGGAACTGACAACTGATATAGGTAAATGCATGATTGAAAATGTTTGAAGCTATACTTTCATAAGAAAAGTGGTAAAGGAAATTTTTGATTGACTGACACTTTGGAAAACTCAAACGCATGTTTTAAAATTTATTTCAATGTAAAAGTGTTGTCGATTTTGAAAACGGTTTATTGAGTTGAGAATGAAAATCATCAGAGAAGGGTTGCGTGATAGCTCATAGAGAGCAAGCTTCTCAAACCATTTATGTTGTGCCTGTTATATTCTTCGCACGAATGGAAGGGACCTACAGTTTTGTTGCCGACTTCGAACGGCGACTGAAAAAGCTTTTTCCTGTCATGCCTTCGAAGATGCATGCGTTTGCCGCGAAAACACGTTTGGTGGGTTTTGAGAATGGAACCTATGTCCCTCGCCACTAGGCCACGGCGACCGATTGTTACTTAAAACAAAAAAAAAAACCGACGGCTTATTTCGAGAACGAGAGCGCTGCGACTTAGAAGATCTATCGTCTAGTCTAGGTTATATCTAAGTCAACAAGGAAACCCACAAGTCTCTTCATATCATCCGATAGCTCTTTTAGCTTGTCTGAGCCCTTAAATATTTTCCCCAAAAAAAAGATAAGAGCATTTTCTCTCTACTTTTGGTTTAAAAGGGTTCGGGTCCTAAGTAAGTCTCCGAAGAACCATTGTTGATCACGAATTTTGTTACCTTCAATGCCTTTGTGCCCTGGTATCCTCCAAAGGAAGACTTCATTGTAACGTGCAGTCTCGAAGGGCATTGAAATAGCACTCTACGGATGAGTATAACAAACGATGGCGAAATAAATCAAAGGTGGGAAGTTCAGTTCAAACCAAAAAAAAAAGAGAAAACGCAAACTTGGCCCAACGGAATAGCTCTAGATTCAGAGACGAAGAAAGCGAAGAATTAAAGTTTTTTACTTCAAAAAACTATCTTCTGGTGGTGGAGTGGGAATCTCTTCGCCACAGTTACCTATCTTCAAGGTTATCTCAGTTGTTTTTTGTCCTTATAATTTTCCTTTGTATTTTCAAACAGAAGACAACCTTTTTACACGTGTCGTGTATACGCAAGTGGTCCTCTTTTTATTTTACTTTCTGTTCTGTTTTGTTCTTTCTGTTCCTCCCCTCTTTCTTTTTTTTTTCGAACAATTCCTGCGGTACCAGACGGTCAACCATGGAGTTGAGGGCAGCTGCCAGAACAAAGGGAATTACATCCAGTGTTCTGACAGCTTCCATTCAGAATCATTTACTCGTTGTTTGTTATGTTTGTTTTGATATTTGTTTGTGACTGTTTAGGTTCGCGTTTCCCACCCACCCAGAGACCTTCATGACCTTCATTAAAAACCCTTGAGCACAGATCACATAAACCCTCGCGCAAACAAATTAAAAGCGATAAATTGGTCCCCAGAGAATCTGAAGCAATCCCTTACAAAATATTTAAAGTAATTGTGCGGGATTTAAGTTTAACAAAATATGTATACACCTGCGTTCGTCAGCAACAAACAATAAACTCAGGGTGGGCTTGCAGGGTTCAAACTCGGCACAACAGTAGGGTTGCGGATCTTCCTTCCGATTTAGAGTTTTCACAACCGTCCGTCTGGTTGTGGACTCCGGAATAACTACTTCGTTACTGGATTTACACAAAGAACTAAAGGAGAAGGCAAGGGACCAAATCATGAAGAGGGAAAGGAAGCAGAGGGATGGAAAGAACCGGTGTTATTTTACTGCAACAAGCGTAATAACAAAACCTTTTTTTTTTGTAGCACCATACCCCGGCTGGTAATGACAAACCTCCGAGAGTATAACCTGTTATAAAGAAGCCCAATTTGAGTCTAGTAATACAAACTATAGATCCCTTCCATGAAAAAGGACAATATAAATGGATACGAGAAGCTAGACCGAAGAACTTGCTAAGCATGCTAATTTTACCAGAAGAGGAGAATCTTAATATGCCGTTTGCTATTTATTATTTATTAGCGCCACCTGTTGAATTTTGTATGTACTAAATTTTAATTATACGCTCTATAATTTTAACCAAAGTTTTCTGTTTTTTTTTTTTGCTTTAAAACAATCGTTCGTGACGTCTATAGGCCTTCAATCCTTAACTTCTAACTTTTCTAGCATACAAAAGTAAATTCCAAAAATCTTTAAATAACGATAACTTTCCGACATCCGATTTTAATAAAACAAAACCTATATGCTGCTCTGTCCACCTGTGAAAACTACATGAAAATCCGTTCAGCAGTTTCGTAGATGTGCGCGAACAAACAGACAGACAGATAATGATGATGATGATGATGATTGATGATTTGATCTAAGCTGAATCACAAAGGGCCGTCACGAGACACTGCACCGTTGGCAGGCTTGCTGCGACCCTCTCAAATCATTTTTGTAGAAGCCTGATGGATGAAGAAGGAAGGACGTTCTTTGTACTTGCCTAGCCCTTACGTCTCGAAGATGAGCTTATCTAGGAGCCAGCTTTTTCCACAAAATTTGGAATTGGCTGGCATCAGCATAAATAGCTTGCAATGCTCCATAGCGAGTTTTGCGGGTAAATTGTGAAGAAGATACGCAGCTTCGGTGAGTTCTTTACCGAGCTTGATGGAGCAACATGCATTCTCCATTGTCATCCTGCACAAATGGACAAAACTAGACATTGCTCTGTATAGCTCGTCTCTATAGATACTTTCATACGCGGCCTTAAAATCAATGAAAAGATGGTGTGTATCGATTTGGAGCTCCTGTGTTTTTTCCAAGATCTGCCGTTGTGTGAATATTTGATCGATGGTGGACTTTCCTCGCCTTAAGCCACACTGATATGGACCAATCAGGTTGCTGACGAATGGCTTCAAACGTTCACACAATACGGCAGATAGGATTTTGTAGTTGGTGCAGTTTAGAGGGTTTCCTTTCTTGAGGATCGGACAAACAATGCTGAGGTTCTATTCATCGGGCATATTTTTTTCTGACCCTATTTTATAGATGAGTCAGTCCTTACCAAGTCATCGCCTGCCGCTTTGAAGAGCTCGGCAGTCAGGCCACTTGCTGCTGCAGCTTTGTTAGATTTCACCTTACATTTGGCTATCTTCACTTCTTCCAGGTCGGGTGGACGGAATTGTTGGTCTACATCGTCCAGGTTGAAAGGTTCATTCTGCCTGACATCGGTATTTGGTTCGTCGTCGCCTTTAAACAGTCTACAGAAATACACCTTCCAAATCCTCAGCATCGACTGCGACTCTGCTACACAAAGACAAAGGATCTACATTGGTCTAAGTGCGACTACATCGAATGCAGTTTACCACTCTAATCGAATCAAATCTTCTACCACCTATCCCACTAAATATTTATTTATTCTTGTTCTTAGTAAACTCCGACTTCTGGTGAAATTTTCTTTCAAAGTTCAATTCAACATTCAAATGAATCCTTCTATTGTTATGCACACATATCCTTTCCTTTATCAATAAAGAAAGTTTGCTAGCTCCTATTCCTTTAAATACCATGTGAGAGTAGCTTATAATTAATGGTATTTATGTACTGATACATTTTGCAACTTTCGAATTCATAAAAATAACCATCAATTGCTAAAAAAAATTCTGAGAATCAATTATTTTTTTCTCATTACTGAAATCTTTTGACGAAAAACGTATGAAAAATAAATAAATACCAAAAAACGGAAGAGGAAATATAATGAGACTTAACATGTTTTTTCAGGCTTCTTTTGCAGGATGTAAAGAAAAAACAATTTTAAGTTCCCAAAATACTTGTACTTTGGAGTCATTAAAAAGGGATTGTGTTCTTAAATTTCAGCAACATTATCCTTTAAAAATGCTTTCATTAAGTATGGCCTACAGGGGAGCGAATCGGGACAGGTGCCCTATTCTTTTGTACATCATACATGATATGTACTCGTACATAACAGTTTTGGTTTAATTTCAATATAAGATTGAATGACATCTGTACAACGCATATAGTATTCCGAATAATTTTTTTGACGGTTTTGTAAATCAGTAATTTCAGAGATGGAAATAAAGGGATTTTCAACAACATTACAATTTGGTATTGAAACAAAATACAGAATAATTGGGCTATCGGACTGAAATTCCAGGTATATAATAAAGTACGCATGCTAAATTTAAGTACTGATTTCGATATCGTTCATATGACCATCGCGAGCACGTTTGCAACGATCGATTCTTTGGAGCCAATTTTCCACCACTCTTCCACACATATTGGTCGGAACGTTAACAATTTCGTGTTTGATATTGTTCCTGAGCTCCTCTAACGTTGTTGGCTTGTTGGCATAAACCAACGACTTAACGGAAACTCATTAAAAGAAATTCAACGACGTTAAATCGCGTGAGCGAGGTGGCCATTCAAACGGACCATTTTTCTAGATTACACGATTACCAAACTTCTCCTTCGATAGACTTGCTATGTAGCATGTGGCATCATCTTGTTGGAACCATATATCACTGATGTCAAGTCCATCTATCATAATTCCGGCCAAAAATAGTCTTCCAATATGACATGCGAACTTCATTGACCGTAACAAGGCGACCATTTACATCGACGGAAAAAAAGGGTCCAATCACACCTTCGACATAAAATCCACACCACACGGTCACTTTTTGTGGATGCAATGGAGTCTCTTGAAGCACATGTGGGTTTGTTGCTGTCCAATAATACATATGATGGTTATTGACAAAGAATGAGCTTCATCGCTGAAGATGATTTTTCGGTGAACTTCAGGATTTTCTTGAAACTTTTGCAGAACCCAATCGGAGAAATTTCAGCGTTTCAAATTATCCAGAGACTTCAGTTCTTGAGTTAATTTGATCTTGTAGGGGTGTAGGCCAAGATCGTTACGTAAAATTCGCCACAACATGGACTGTGGACCCAATTCCTGTGAACGGAGTGGAATCGACTGGTTTGGCTCATTTTGAACTGAAGCACTGTTCACAAGTGCGTTGTCTCACTGCCACAGGAATATTCAAGAGTGAATATGTTAAATCGAATTTATCCACTATAGCACACACAAAGCCTAGAGGGACGACTATTACGACCGAAAATTGGAATAGGCGCTCTTAAAGTTCCGACTCAGAATTTCAATAGTACGTTGCTTGTTCATGAACTTCACCATGAAAAATATTTAAACCTTGACTGACGTTTTGACATTGACAGATCATAAAGAAAAATATAAGGGTGCGTTAGTACCCTTTACATCCATAGTTATATCTTTAGAAAATCATAAGGAAAATCCGAGGTCTATAGTCGGCAATTTACCCTTGATTATTTTGGATAAGTGAGCTGAAGAACACACTTTATCGCCCGTATTATGATCCTTGATGATCCTTATTCCATCACTTCTACAACTTCTACCTGCTTATCGGCCTATCTGTTGGATTGATGGAAAATGTAGCGTAATTGATGGAATGATATCAGCATTTAACGAATAAAGAAAATAAATTGAAAGAAACTTTAGACATAGAATATATTTTTCCAGGAATCCCCGTACCAACCCATAGACTGATAAGAGTAGATATCACAGATAAATGTATTCAAAGGAAGTCTTAGTAAAACAAAATAACAAGAGAAAATCATTTGAAAGAATCGACCCTTATTCCAGAAATAGACATAAAAAAAAAAAAAACAAGAAACTATGTGTCCCAACTAGATACACAAGTGATTTTCATCGACTTTAGAAGTAATTCTCTCTGTTACCCTTGGCGTGTGTACTTCCCCATAGGATGGCACGTTCATACATCTCATTACACACCATTTATTAGAATAAATGATGGATAAATAAATCTCAATCGTGTATTGTAAGATTCATATTAGTCAGAAAGATTGTATTTAAAAAAAAAAGAATCCATGTAAGACAAATTGAGTTATATCATCCTCATCGTGCCTTACAACATAAAATAAATTGAACTTGCAAAAAATTTGAAAGCCATCTGTTGACTGTTTGGGAAAAGCATAAAAAAAAATCAAGGACATACTTAGAGTGAAGATTAAAAGTTGTCTATGACTATGATCAACTGCACAAAGTTATTCTGGGACTAAGTCTGAGTATACCAGACTCTGATGGTCTATTATCCATTCTGACAGGAACCAGAAAAGCGCTGGAACGTTCTTTCACAATTGGAGAATGCTGTGATCCCAAACAAGATCGAAGTCCTGAAGAAGCTCAACGGTCGTGCTTGCGGAATAAATAGCTTGTTGACTCCGTGAAACTTAACATCACGCTTGATTACTGGATCATTTTTTGACTTCTCTCATCGTTTGAGGTGTTGATGAATTTATCAACCATTATTAAGCTCATTTTTGAGAACTTTTCTTGAGGCTGTCATAATTTGAACTTCAACTTTCTGTGGCTGATAGAAAAGTCTTCGGAAGGAAATATGCCTACAAATGTTAATCTTTGTCTTACGATGCTAAGGACATTGCTTTGAGAGTTTAGGTGGTTCTCGGCAAGTTTTAAATCTTACCAAACTCAGCTTCTATGGCTGCCTGGCTGTCAAAGAAAATGAAGAAGTCGCCGTGACTTTAGTGGTTAGTGCGTTGGGCTAATAAGAGACCTAACACAGGCTTCGCATTATCACCCCATTGAGGGGTAGGCAATGAGAATCCGCCGAGTGTATAATCTGTCGTGAAAAAGCTTCTCAATTCGCCATTCGGAGTCGGCAATAAAAATGTATTTAGATCTCTTCCATTCAAGGGGAAAAGATAGGTATTGGTCCCTTAAGAGGGTTTTTTTTTTTCCTGTTCACGGACAGAAGACTTCCTATTCTTCTCAGATTCAGGTTAGGCCAGATCTATTTCCACAGAAAACAAGTGTTGATATAATTCCACCTGCTATTAGCTATTCTTCTAGCTTCACTTCCGAGGTGAGACTTTATCGATTCTAGAGAGGCAAGCGGTTCTCCTTCATTTTCAGAGAGGATCTGACCCGTGCCTTCCTTAGCTAGTTCGTCCGCTCTGCAGTTGCCCGGAACGTCCCTGTGTCCTGGAACCCAGCACAGGGAGACGTCGCATCTGTCAGCAATCTCGTTCAAAGACCTGCGGCATTGCTTTACCAACTTGGATCTTACTGTCGGTGATTCCAAGGCTTTAATCGCTGCTTGACTATCTATATATGGTACAATAACATTACCGCGTTAATCGAAATCCAAGCCGCAGCTTCTCGGACTGCCATAATTTCCGCCTGAAATGTACTACAGTGATCCGGCAGTCGCTTGGCAATACTTAAGTCAAGTGCATTGAAGAAAACTCCTGCTCCCGTGTCACATGCTGTTTTAGATCCAGAAGGTCTTAGAGAACATACAAATCTACAGTTAAGCAAGTGGGGTTTTTTGAAAATTTACTCCAGTTAGGTAGTCTTCCAGCCATCCAAGTGCAGACAGATTGAGAAGTTGAGTATAGAATACCATTTATAATACAGTGGACCCCCGGCAATCCGGCCCCTGGCAAATCCGGCACCCCTTGTAATCCGACATGCAGTTCAGATAGAATCTTATCACTTTGACTTGTTCTTTGTCGGATTACAAGGTACATTTTTCACAAAATTCCGGACTAAAAGGGGTCTGTGGCAGTACTGTATAATCCGACAAATTCGATAGTCCAACACCGCCCTGCAAAACTTTTGTCGGATTACCGGGGGTCCACTGTAATTAGGGACTCGTACTACGTGGAACTTTTAACTTCATGGAGAAGAAGACGGAGATGATAACGTTCGGCATTTTTACTATAGGTCACCCTTTAACAACGTTCCCTGTTTTTCCTCCCTACAAAGTAATTTTATGTTTCTAATGTGTATTGGTAGAGAGTTCCAGAGTCGGGTGATATTAACAAAGAACTGACGTTCCGAGATTAGACAAGAATATTTCGGTTGCACCAACATGAATGATCTACGAGATTGGAGGAATTGAATTCTACTGTACAGATAGTTAGGCTGGCCTGTTTGTATGATTTCGTGTAGAAGACATAGAGAGCGGAGCTTCATAAGGTTGTCGACAGCACATCCGCAGATTTGTTTGGAGTAGATGGAGACATGGTCGGAATATTTGAGGTCATATACATAGCGGGCAATATTTTTGTAGGCGACATTGAGTTTTCTTTTACTACTGAAGTCCATATTGCAGAAGATCTCGCATCCGTACAACAGGATGGGTAAGAGAAACATTTTTGCCACTATGAACTTGATCTTTCTCGGAAAAAAAGGCTTGAATGGTCAGAGAGCACTGAGTCCACCATAGATTTAAAAATAATTCCTAAGTTTTTACCAGACTCGACATAGTCAATGGCGCTATTACCAAGTTTGATGGCCGGAAAAGAGGACAACTCCAAAACCTTTTTATGGATGACCAGTACACTCGACTTTTTAGGGTTTAAGCACAAGCAGTTTTCTCGCGCCCACGTTTGTATGCTTAGCAAATCTTCGTTGAGAAGTCTAGAAGCTTCATCAACCATATCTAGAGGGCGACTGAGGATAAGTTGAACGTCATCGGCGTATAAATGTACTGTACAGCTTTTGATGATTTCTAGAAGTTAATTTACATAGAGTGAGAAGAGTAGGGGCCCATGGATAGACCCTTGCAACACTCCGTTATGAACTCGAAGAAATATCGACGATTTATTACCCACAACTACTTGCTGCTGCTGACTCAAGTAAAAACTTGAATTTCTCACTGAGCTTTTTAGCCAAGACCAAGAGTGATTCACTGTGTCAAACGCATTAGAGAAGTCCAAAAGAGTTAGAAAAGTGAAGTTGTTTTTGTCGATTGCCTTCCTAATCTCACCAACAACTAACAGAAGGGCGGTTTCGCAACTCCTTTGAGCTTGGAAGCCCGATTGGTGGCTAATGAGGAGTTTCGCATCTGAAAGATGTTTTGTATTTGTTTTAGAATTGATTTTTCAAATACTTAAGAGAGGAAAGGAAGTATTGCAATGGGTCCATATTCTTTGATGTTTGAGGATGACTATTTTGGGATAGGAGTAATTTTTGCCAATTTCCATTCATCTGGGAATGTTGAGGTGGTTAAAATTGAGTTAAATAGGTACGTAATGAAGGGTAATAAGAGTGGTAGTATAAATTTTACGAACCTCGGGTTGATTCCATCTAAGCCTGTGACATTAGACTTAATAGCTAACAGTGCTTCTACAACATCTTTATCACGGAGCCTACTGAAACTGATATGACAAAGTTCGCATTCACTTAGTCGCAGTCAATGTCTTCTGGTTAAGGATGTGCGTTCGAAAAACGACTGTTTTCAAACATCTATCGAACTTTTTTTTTTAAATTCACCCGTTGAGCGGGTTAGATGCTATTCACATAATGCTAGTGTTGGTGTAGTGATTTTGAGATTCAGGTAGTATCAGATTTCAGTCTTTTCCTCTGAGAGTAGTGTCCAAAATACCATTTAAACAGCTTTAACTACAAAAGTTAACCACATATGACTTCAAACTTAGGTTCTAGGCCATCGCGTATAATTGTTCGATTGATTCTACATCTTTTAACTCCATTCTCCATTATAAGGTTGCAATAAACCATTTGCAACTTATAATTCAACCGGAAATCACTATATAATTATAAATCTAAAGTAAGCACGCAAGCAACCAATTAGCAGCAATTATATATTGTATCTATCACTTACATATTAGTAATTTTTTAACTCCCTGCACACGGTGCAATTTACTAGCGGAACACAACACAAAAGATTGTTAATTCCCTTAGGATTGTTTATTGTAAACTATCTCAACTACTCAGTTCGACTTCCTAAACAATCAGAATTCATCGAAGTTGCACTCATTAAGATTTATGAATGCAATTGTACTAGTAATGTGCATAATCGAATGCAGATATCGCTAGACTAAGCAAGTTCCACGAATTGAAAACACACACCATCCGGCTGGGGGTTTGTATTATGCAATTCCTTGGAACATTGCAGCGGTAGATGGCTCCAAATCAGATATTCCATTGTTGCGTCGTCGGTTTCTGGAGAAGCTTCAAATTAGCATATAAATTTGCACATAGCACACATTTGGTTTGGATTGAGTGGTCGGTCCAGTTCAAATGCCTTTTGTCATTTAGATTAATTTGCTTGTTGGTCCGGCGGCGCGGCGTACGCAATAACTTTGGAAATTGGAAATTTTGCAAACAATGTTGTTATGACTATTGTTTCCGAATAATGGTACGTGTGTGGGTATGTAGAGTGTGTTCACAGGACCGAACAAATGTAGTCCAGGAGTTCTTGTGCGTGAACCACAGACTGTGGTTAGATACGTTAACCGTTTCCCCGATTTAACGTTGGCACGTGCGACTTGTTTATTTACCTTGTACACGCTTGTGACTAGTTGTATATTTGCATTTAGATACAGATGTCCAATGGGGAGGATGTTTTGTTGATTTAAAGTTCAAAAATTTAAAGAATAAGTAATTTTTTCAGCTAAATGGCGTGCATGGTGAATACAACCATAATCGAAGTACGGTTATCCAAACTCATTGCAAAATATCTTTCTTTAGTTTCCCTGGAAAAGTCTTTCAGTCTTTTCAAAAAAGAATTCCAGATTAGGCGATGGGCAATGCGGCTTTTATCGTGGCCGAAGCACTACAAACCAGCTATTCACTTTTTTGAAAGCGTTTGAGACGACCTGCGAGTTTGTCAAACATCTCTACAGCTGCTTTGTGGATTTGGAGAAGACAAAAACGATCCGATCCCTCGAAGTGAACTCTGGAGTGTTTATTCAGGAATATGGGATTGATGATTCCTTGTTAAGAGCCTTTCGGTCTTATAATTCGAATGGCGCCCAACGTCATTTGTCCGACTAAGGGAACTATTGCGATTTCAAGGGGATGATTTTCACGTGGACCTGCAAGAGCCGCTAGCACTCTTTTCTTTCTTTTAATTTTAGTTTGCTATCTCTTTTTGTTTAAGGAGTGATTAAGCTTTCTGTTTCCCCATAGATGGAAGACAGTCGTCCAATTCTCTGGCCAAGAGCCAAAGTGAGGTAGTTGGATGTCTATGGTGAAGCAAAGAGCGGGACAGAGTGGAAAGGCTTACTGCTAGCTGCTGCCGATGAATCAGGCCTAAGATAGATTCTTCGTGAGGCGTGAGCAGAGGTCTTTAAGCTTAGTTCTTGTTGGAATTAGTCACAGAAGTCCTAGCCAGCCTTCCATTTGGGTCACAAGATGAGAAGTGGGGTAAAGATGGAAAGACCAACGATAACACTCGTCAAGAATCCGAGACTCCGTTCACAACTCTAGGGGACACGAACATGCGGTTACGATACTAGATGACGAACAAACGAACTTGACCATTACACCGAAGTTGCCTCCGTGGCTCTATCCTGGCTCAAAACAATGGCTCACAACGTGGCTCTATCTTGGCTCAGAACAATTCAAGTAAACGGAGTTAAATCGAAAAAAACTCTAGCTAACAAGGTTGAGGATACAATGTACTTTCTCTGCACATAACTCTGTTTCCATAGAATGTACCTCTTTCCGAACATCGAGGAACTATCGGGTAAAGCTGATAAATAACATCTGTCAGTACGTAAAATTCTCCAGATGGTTTGTATCGCAGCAGTGGACAAGACAGCACTCTTTATTGGGCAAGTAAAGCACCTCAAACAATAGATACCTTCCCATTGAGCAATCGAAATCAAATCGCCCTTGGCCCACAATTTGCTGGCGGTCCATCTAAAAAGTAAGCGGCTAACTGTCTGCAAAGGCTGTGATAATGTAGACGAGAATAAGACACACAAAAATGGACCGGAAATAATGTCAACCAAGCTTTCATAAAATTCATCCATGAGTGGTTCAGGGAGGCAATAAGTACCACAATGGATTTGAGAGATCCAAGTGTGTGGCAGCATCAGTTGACATAATCCATCGATTGCTATGACATGAGATAAGCTTGCATGCTTTCGCCTACATTTTTTGTGATCATACTGCAAAGACCTTTGCCAGTGAATTCTTTTTTTTTGTTTATGTTTTTTTATAACCCCGTCTTATTGGAGATGACGGCTACTCCCACTTTGCTTCCCACATTCTGTTACGTTCAGGCTTATTTTCTTGACAGGGGCACTCGAAATATGACACATTTTTCATCCTGTCAACAATCATGATCCTCTACATTTGCTAAGCTATGACAGATAATAATCCTAACCACGACATCATCTCGTTATCAATCTAATAGATATAAATTAAATAACTTTCATAAATACGTACAGTAATGTGTGTGATAATTGTGTCTCGTGTCTCGTCCCTCTTGAAAAAAGTTTCCAAAAATATCCTCCATTCACACATGATTGTGACATTTCACGAAATTTAAATACAAAAGCAATCTTCAACCTACTCCTACGCATTGAAGGTCCTGGATAGAGGGAACCAGAAACAGAAACAGAAACAATCTTCAAGTTACAAACAATTCACATCGTAAAAACTTCCTCGAAATATTTGAACTAAATTTCCCTTTAGACGACGACGACGACGTTTGCCGTTATACTCTGCATGTCCTAACAAATACACGCGTATGTGTTAGAGAATTTCCTTTGAGACGAAAATATAGCCAAGAGCAAATAAACTTTGGTAAACAATCTCCATGTGCTTTAAATTTATTCACTAGTGCTCTTGTCAGGCTGATTTAATTTCATCTACAACAAAGTGATTTTCTGTTTCATCTGTCAAGGACTGTTTGTGTGTGTGTGTGTGTGGGTGAAGAACTGCGACTTTAGGAAGGCGCACATCTTGAAAATATACTCACATATGATGAATCTGACTTGAGGTCCCTTCGGGCATGTTTCCTTCCTGTTTGATGCGCCCTTATTGTTTGCTCAAAGTCAGAGCGAATAAAATTCAGTTAATGGTTTGCTTAATAAAGCATATGCTTCAAGGTGTGCCTAATCTCCTTCCTTGTAACGTGTAACTTTTTCCACCTTTTAACTTACAAAGGTTCACACCCAACTGCTCCAGTGATTACATACAAAACACCATATAGCTCTTGAGTATAACAAAGTTTTTTTCTTTTTTTTTTGGCTTAAAGAATGTGGCACCGCCTTGCGTCAATGTCATTGCCGGGAAATAAAATTTCGCTTAACAACATGAAAATTTTCGGGACTTGAGTTGTTGCTTTTTTTTTTTTTTATAAATTATTCCTCGTAACGAATTAGAGGACATCGTTTAGGAATCTTTTTTTTTTGTTGTGTTGTACCACACCTCAGAGAATATAAGTAATGCGTCTTATTCATGCGTATAAAATTGGGGAAAAGTGGTTTTTACATGAGATTTTGTTAGTGGCATGGGGCGGGGGAATTAGGAAAACACTTTAGAGACTTTCACTTCCCTAATTGGAAAGCTGTTGGCCGACGTGGGGGTTTTTTTTTTGTTAGCAAGTGTTTACAAAACATCACACATAAGATGATTAGCATTGTTCGCTGTGTATCCCAGTTCTCGTTCAATGATTTTGGAGAGAATTTTGGAAAATACTTTTAGATAATTGAAAAGACATAAGTCTTTTGGAAGAGGTGAATGAATGTTGAGTAATAGACATTATAGACGAGAGCAACAAACCACTGCGTCCACCAATAAGCTTTCAGTTTCATATGAGAAGTTTGTTGAGGTTCTGAGATAAGTTCGAAGCCTGTTTTATGTTCATCTTGCATTTGAAACGTGTAAATCGTTAAGTCTTGACCAGGTTCTTATGCGATCCCGCATTTTTCCTCTCAATCTCGTCAATGCAAACAGAACCGTAAATCGTATGGAAAAATGTACTGAACAGACCCTAGGGGTGCAAGGTACATGTTTCTGCAAAAAATTTAAAAACAAAAAACTCTGGATAGACTCATAACTTCACACTCATCTGGGTCCCGGTACATAAGGGCATCCACGGGAATGAAAAGCTGGACGAGCTCGCAAGAACAGGCTCGGAGATGGATCTGAAAATGGCCGATGACTCACTCCTATACCCATTAGAACTTCAAAAGTCCAGCATCAGCGTGAAATCAATAAAACTCGCGTATGAGAGATGGACCTCACTCACAACATGCCGCACTTAAAGAATACGCTGGACAGAACTTAATAAGAAAAAAACAAAGGAAATCATCGCACTCAACAGAAGTCAACTATCACTTCTTATAGGTATCATGACAGGTCACAACCTGCTAGCGGCCCACCGAAAGAGAATGCGTTTGAACACAACAGAACTATGCAGAGGATGTGGCGACACAGACGCTGATGAGGACACATTTCTCCTCCTATGCGAGTGCCCAAGCCTCAGAAAAAACCGAAAGATAACCCTCGGAGAACATTTCTTCAGTGATCTGGGCGAACTGTCAAGCAAGCCACGGAGAACCATCCTACAATTCCTTCGGAACTCGGGATGGTTCAGGGAGGCCAACTGAAAAAAAATTTAACAATCCATTCCATTCATTTTAGGTATCCCACACCACATCGGGGAATACAATCGATCCATTGAGATCCGAGTGAGGCTGTACATAAATGCAACCTAACATGGATATACTCGATAGGGCCTTCTGAGTTCGAAGAGTTAGGTAGCGATTGGTATAAGTAGATTGTTCTGTTTATTTCTGCGTTTATCTTATTGAAAGGCAGCTAAGCAAGCTACCTTCAAGTTGGTTGAGGAATAAGGTCCCTTTCACTTTGTGAGCCCCACCTCAGACAAGGTCTTCCTTTACTTCGTTCTCTCTCCGGGTTTTAAATAACTTGCGGATTCTGTAATGTGTATCTGGGCTCTCTGAGTATCTTCCTTATTCCGGTTTTCGTTCGTTAGGTATTTTAACCTTAAAACGAAGTCTGCCAGCTAGGAGTTTGGAAACTTTTGAAGCACGATAATTGGCCGAATAATAGCATTAGGCTGGATGTATCAAGGTACTCATCTAAGAAAAAAGCCTATTAATCATAAGCTTTTTTTGGTCAAAGTGACCGCTGATTTTTGTGGTAGACATGAAGACCCTACGCGCTGTTCTTGTGCCTTTATTTCAGCTGACCGAGTTTGTCTAAGAATTTGTAGTCGATGTCCTTTGGGCTAATTCTTTCGTCTTCCTCTGAAAGATTACCAAAATGAGCAAGTTTAGAACTGGAGTATTTTCAATAATTTTCGTGATTGCTGGGGAAGGGCTAATCGACCTATGTGTGGTCACCATCCAGACTTCGATTGCATCCTAACGTCGCCATTTGACAGTCCACAGAAATGGTCTTTTAGATTGTCAGCACTACCTGTGCTCCTGCTATATGTTCTTTACACTTTCATCTTCTCCGCCACTGCCTTGAGAAATACAACATTGGTCTTTCAAGTTAGTCTTTCTGTCGAAGGTTCCTTGCTTCGTAACTCTATTGTTTCCATACGGCGGTGTACAGGTAAAATCATCACGAAACACGTTTAAACTTTTCTCAATAGGCAAACTTTCTTTTCTTTGATGTTCATACATAGCTCGTGCTATAAATTTCTATAAAACCAATTTATGTTCCGCTTTGTTCCGAGAATAGAAATTAAATTAGATATATCTTCAATCCATGATTCTAAACATAAATTTTTGAACCTCATTACATTACATCGTTATGTAATCGTTATGTCTTTGAATACGTATAGATAGATACCTCTTAGATCAAATCACGCACACCATTCCCCATGTCACTGCATAGTTCAACGATTCATAATAGCATCAGAGTACACTCTTCCGGAAGAGTCAACATTGACTATGTTGCTCGTGCTAGCCCAGATATACATACATATGTAGCTATGGAGTTACCATTTTATAACCCTAGTTGCTGTGTGACAGGTAAGCGTGTTTCAGGTTATCCGGGTCAAAGTATTTACGGGAATATAACAAGCTTTCACATGCGTGTATCTCTTACCCCTAGGTTGATGCCACTTGACGGGTCCCGGTGTGGCTAACAGGCTCGAAACTTTAGCAATTAAAAATAGAAAATTTTCAAACGTGTTCCCTATGAGCTATTGATTAATTAAGAATTTTTTTTCATTCCGAAGGAGAGATACCTAACTTATATACTGACGGGTCCTGGTGTGATGCGTTGTGATGGACAATGGACATACATACACACCTAGATTGGATGTGATGTGCGAGTTTAAAAAAAAAATAAGGGAACATTTAAGTTGCAGATAAAATTGAATACATTATGCAAAACTTTAAGGCAATCTTGTCATCACGAACGATTTAATTTTTTCGCAAGCTTCGAATAATTAAGAGCTACGCAAACAAAACATTTTAAAGTTCTACGGTAGATATTGAGGGCTTAAGAGCGATATATATCTGCAATCAGATAAAATGTTGAACAGATCCCGGAGAATTAAAGAAGTTTGCATTTGGTACACTTGTCAACCTTACTTGACTCCATCGGGCTATCAGCTCTATCAAGGCTAAGAAGGAAAACCTTTGGGGAGTACTTCTATGCAGACCTGAGAAATATGTATTTAAATACAAAATAAGGAACTTGGTCTATAGGTCTAAATGGTTCTGCACATACTGTGGAGCAGGAAGGGGCCTCCACTACTACGACCCACGGATTCTTTATGTAAGATTGTTATAATGTTTGTCTAAGGAAATTTCTAATTCCCAGGACTCCCCACTTAGAAACCCCTTTTTGATAAAGTGGCTGGAAAATCTCCGATTTTGTTCGCATTTTTTTATATTTTCGGTGGCTGTAGTTGTTCCTTAAACGGGCTCGAACCTGCATAGGTCGGGTTACAATCGAACGCACTACTCACTACACAATCGCAACCATCCAAGATTCTTATATTGCTGCTATTCCGGTACTCTATGTATCACAATGAAAGCCGTCATCAACAAACCTTTTGAAGGCATCTCCAGTATGGATCAGGATTAATTTATAAATAAATCTCAGCAAAGGAGGAGGATCTGTGCCTTTTCTGTATCAACCTACCAAACCTTACTTCATCTACAACCGCATACGCCTTTTCGTGAAAGCTTTCGTTTCTCGCATATTTAAGGCGATGTAAAAATAGAAAACAAAAATAATATATGCGACTAAAAATATTCGTGTATACTCGAGTTTAATCTATTCACGATTGCTCACGTAGTAGTTGAACTTGAGGTCATCTCATTGGAGATAGATCTCGCAGCTGATTTAAAATTCCTACTCATAGCCTCCAGTAAAAAACAGAACATTTTTTTTTTCGTTCACTTTTAGACGTGGGTTTTGCTTTTTTATGTATAGAAAGTGAAATTTTAAGTTTAAAAAGAGAAAAAAGTATTCAAATACTTAGCAAGGACTGTAACACTTAACATTTCATTTCAGCCAACCAGTTGGGCATGCAAATTATATTCTGTCATGTCTTTTGTCTTCGTTTGCTCTTTTGCTAGAAGAAATGAATACAAAGTGCTTTATGCCTTAGGAGTTATTTTCCTTTTAGAAAAAAATAAAAAAAGTAATCAAAAAGAAATCGTTTGAAATTCAACGCCAACACAATGTCCTTCAAACAACAGCTGGAACCTTATTACGCCTTGACGACAGCCGGCGAAATAGAACAATTTGCTTTATTCATTTTAAAATACTTTGGAGTTAGAAATTGTAAAGAAAGAGACTAATCAGCACATAATATGGCTCTGCGGTGGTCACTTTAAGGGTCTTCTTCATAAATGAGTGTCATGGATAAAAATCCATAAATGACTTACTGAAATTCAAAAACCACTGCTGACTTAACTTCACTCAAAACTTGTAATACGTTGTCATAACGAGCTCAAAACCCTCACCGTGAACCACAACGTAACACTCTGGTGGGTTCCAGGACACAAAGTTATCCACCGGAATGAAATGGCGCATGAATTAGCCAGGAAGGGTTTGGAATAGGACCTATCACTGGTCGATCACTCAGCACGACTTGGGCGCCCTGTACTAAAATTCACTTCGAATTCAGAATGGTTAAGGGAGGCTGAACGACCTTAATCGCACTCACGCAGACCTTTATTTTCTTTTTGTCTTTCCAGACTGGACGTTAGAGGAATACAATATGAAATGGATCCGTAGAGATCCGAGTGAGGGCTACATCACGAGATGCAGTCACCTCTTCAACCTTCCTACCTTACTTCACTGGCAGAAGAGATACTTGTGGCCCTATGTCTTTAGACGCTTTCTTTCAATAAAAGGATAAGAAAATAACCCCACGCTCGAATCTTTTCAACGAACAAGCAATAGCCCCTACCAGTTTAGAAATTATTAGAGTAGGTATAGAGAAATAAAAAAAAAACGAAACCCGCCGGCTCTAATGGTTTGCCAATGGAGCTCTTCAAATACGGAGGTTATGTTTTGTCGACGCAAATCGGTGCCACATGCCACTTGTAAGATTCCATCTAACACTCCATCTGAGCAGATCGAACAAATTTTGAAAAAGATGAACGTAGTTCACGTCACCACCTCTTCATCGACTTTAAAGCTACATATGAAGGCATTGATCGTCTTGAGGTCTAGGCGACAATGCCTTAGGCATCCCGTCAGAAATTATTCGGTGTTGGTCCGCAACGCTGATTTTTTCCAAACATGCAAAGAGATGCGCTCCCCTATGACTTCTTTAATATTCTGCTGAAAGAGATAGTTAGCGGGGCAGGTACTTATATGGAAGGCACTTTCTATCACAAATCTGTCTAGCTTCTAGGATCAATCGATTCTTGGACATTCAACAAGGAATAACCCTTAAAATCGCTGCCACTTAGGTATGAAAAAACAACTAGGTTCCAAATTTTTAACTCGGTTGACATATTTAATGCTTATCAACACGTTGGTCCTGTTGCCGGACGAAAAGAAAGGAGTAAATATTGTTCTTCCTCGAGGGAAAAATATTTTGTCGCATATACCCGTGTAAGTCCCGTGTGTTAGGTGGGTGAAGATGGATGTAGTCCAAAAAACCAACAAGACACGTCGATTACATTAATTACTTATCAGGCTAGCGACCCTTGTAGGGTTTGAGCCTGAACTAATTCCGCTTTCCATCCTTCACAGTCCCAGGCACGCTGCTTCCAGTCTACTAGACCAAGGTTTCTGGCGTCCGCCATTGCCTGATCTTTAAACCAAAGGTTCGGTCGTCCTCTTCTTCGTGAGCCAGGTAGCTGGGACTCAACGATTCTCTTAGCTGGAGCATTCTCGTCCATTTGCTCGATGTGGCCGAGCCATTGCAGTCGATAGATTTTTGCTTTCCGGACTACATCCACATCTTTATACAGCTCGTAGAGTTCGTGGTTATATCTTCTCCTCCATTCGCCCTCCTCGCAGACTGGACTAAATATTCGACGTAGAATTGTTCTTCCGAAGGATACCAAGATCTGATCCGCTGTCTCAATTATCGTCCAGCATTCAGCTCCAAAAAGCAGAACTGGCAAGATCTAAGTTTTGTAGGGCATGATTTTGGACCTTCAATTCAGGATTTTGGACTCTAGCTGTTTAGACAAACCGAAGTATCAGCGGTTGCCTAAGATTATCCTTCGTCGAATCTCCACCGAATACATTGGCTCGGCCAAATTGAGCGAACGGATTACAATCCCAACGCCCAGGTTTGTGATGACAAGGCAGATAGAACATGCGGTCCAAAGATCAATTGACAGCGGATGTTAGAAGACTTGGTCTGGAGAAGTGGAAGCTGCGTGCATGGGATTGAAAAGGGTCCAGGGGAACATCACAGACTTACGCCCTCTGAGTTGATCTGTTAGCTCTTTTCTTCTTATTGCAGGGCGATCACCTTCAAATTAAATATAAAAAACAAACACATCCTGTGGAGTAAGAAATATCAAGAAATTTCGAAATACGAAGTACGTATTGATTTATATCTCAAAAATTCTTTAACTATTTGAATTTCTTCTCGATATATATACATATTTAGTTTATTTAAGTTTAGAATCACGAAGATTAATAAGGCAATTAAACATTTCAGTATTTAGTAAGCAATGTACACATATCAAAATAAAAACCACCGATTTCCTTGGTATTACCTGCTGTGTGATCTTTACAAACTTTGAAATTGTATACATCTTCAGGGTAAACAATTTGCACAAGTCTTGTCTGTTAAATCCTCATTTCAACTTCAAACATGTTCGTTGAAATAATATGCAAAGCAAAAATAGTGCGATTAATTAAAAAAAAAAAAACAAAAAAAATTCCACCCTTCTTCGATCAAGTAAATCTCGAAATCGAATTCGATTAGTGAGTCATGTAAATATAATAAATTAACATTCATCAACATTGCATTCGTTTATGAGCACTTTGTATCAACGAATAAATAAAAATAAAAAAATTATTAACGGGCTTATAAAAACTGGTAAGATCAAGAAACGACCACATTTCATTAGAATATAATTTATCTTAGTTTTATGGACAACCATTTAGCTGAGATGTGTTAAGAGATCTTTACATGCTCATATCTTTCGATGTAACAAACGACTTTCACCCTTAAAACCCCCTCTGCCATTTCTTAGACGGAGTTCTACAAAGTTCTCTTGAGCTCATACATCTTTCAACTGTAGCACCAGGATTCCTCCATTACGAATCTGCCCCACGTTTGCTAAGGGTGACCCACCCACCTGACTGTACTCGAATTTGTGCATACAATTTTTGGGAAAAAGTTGGGGTATGTAACCCCTTACTACACCTAAGCTGTACGTGCTCATTAAGTGGACAGTTCTTGAAAATATTATAAGCTGCAACCTTCTGGTAAACATTTTTAAATCTGCAGCGTTCCACGTAGAGCTACCATCTACTCTGTCTAAAGTCTTATAAACCGTTGGCAGAGGGACAACTGTCATCGTAGCCATTCGACAGAACGTCTCCTGGTTCAGTAACGAGGTACCTACACCCCCTTTAAAAATAAATCTAGTAAATGTCGGGATTTGGCAGTCAGTTGACTATTAAGGCCTTAAAGTCAGCAAAAATTAAGTCAAAGCTTCTAAACAAGATATCACAAGTCAATCACTTGAAACACTTTTTTATTGTTATCCATGTCGCGAGATTTAATTTTACTCACAACGATTCTTAGCTTAAGACTGCTCCTGAAAAACAAAATTCCTGCTAAGGTCCATTTTTCAATCTTCGATTAACACTTAAGACAGCGTTAGACATGTTCCAGTCTTGTCTGTCTCTAAAATTCTCATTGAAGTTTCTTGTGATTGGCGCATAATAAAGGGTCTTTCATTAAGCGCTTTCTATCTTTAAATTTAAATAAAACAAAGTGTGTGTGAGATATCATCGATATTTTGTATTCGTTTGAAAGGCCTATCGATGCCATTATGGAATATAATATCGTTCAAATGTCCGCCGCGGCTTTTCTGGGTGGCGCGCATCCGAAATGTCCACATTTCCATGACTCTGGCGCATAAATCAGGCTGAATTTTACCGATGACATAGGTTATGTTGGCTTTGAGGGCCGATGTGGTTTGTGGCTTATACGCATAGACCTGCGACTTCAGAAAACCTCACAAGAAAAAGTATAACGGGGTCAAATCGCAGGATCTCGGTGGACAGTTCACATCACCTACACGTGAGATGACCATGCCCTCGAATCGCTCGTGCAAAATTTCCAATGTGGCGTTCTCAAAGTAATATGGACCGATGACGCCGCCAGCTCAAAATCCACAGCAAACAGTGACTTTTTCGGGATGCATTGGACGCTCATGGATCTCATGTGGTGCCCACTCATCCAGAAATGGGCCTCATCGCTGAAGATGATTTTTCGAACGGAACGTTGGCCGAACAAAACACCCATTTTGATAAAACAATTTTATTATTTGCACGTGTTGTTGAATGCTATATCCGTTCATGGTTATTTGGCAAAACAGACTGAATAAATGACAGCCAATTGGACAGATGTAGCTTCAACAATATGGCCGCTATCAACAGTCAAAGTTCGGAAGTCCCTATTGGAAGACCCTTTATAAGTATTTTTAATCCGTCCGATATGCTTGTAGCCTAGTGTACGTGGCTTCCAATTATTTTCCCTGTCATGGATATTTCATGACTCTACGTCATCCCTTCACAATTTGTCATAATGAATTGCCTGAAAACGCTGGTCAAAGCTTTAATTATCCAACTGACTGGATTGTAAAAAAAGAGTTCAGAAAACCCGTTCTGTCATCTACAGATATTTAATCATACTCTCAAAATTACGTAACCATGCAACCAACAACCGCATCCGGACGTCAAAAGCCATTTCTGTCCTTTACGTCGCTTCATCTCCAGACAAAAGGTAGATATGTGTTGCAATGTATGTATGCCTAGATCAACATCAATTTGGTATCCTCATTCTCATCATCATCATTTATCTATTAACTTGTGGTTTTGGTATCTCTGTTACACTTCTTGGCAAGTGACACTCCCTGGCATCGTCCTTTAACGCAAAAATAATTTCTCTGCGTGTCACACCAATACAAAGAGAGATTAAAAATGGAATTTTCATTTTAACAAAATTTTCAAATTGTTTTTCCCCTTAACCTAGTCTATCGCTGGGATTTAACTCGAGAGAGCGTCTCACCATCTTTGAAATACAGAGGTTCATGATTGCTTCCGATTGAATTTCCAACCGAATATTGCTTCTCCGGTCCTATTGCTGCGTAGGTGTCTCAAGTTGGTTTTCGAATGGATTGCGTTTCATTCTATTTGGTATTGATTTTGGATGTTTTTTGATCCTCTTTCGATAGGAAGGTAGATTTACGGTAATAGGATCAGGGACAGCGACAGAGTTCATAAATTCCACAGACTAATCCAACAAAGATTAGAAAACGAAAGTGGAATTCTTTTGAAAGGTTTTCGGAATTTCTACAAACAATGATAATTGCTTCAGAGAATGGATGGTGATATCGATGTAAAGGTGTCCTTTAGCGACGTGTTATATAATGGAGTATAAAATGTGAATGTTTTGGGCACAGATTTTTGAAATTCCATGTACTCAGACGGATTTATATTTTTAAAGCTTTTAAATGGCGCGCCTATTCATGAGATCTAAAAGGGCAAACAAGCAGACCACGGGAAGATTGCAAAGCAAATTTTGTTTATTGATTGAGTGAGGGTAACGCCTGGTGCCTACTATGTATCAAGTGATGGCCAGGATCATGCTATGTATCATGGTGTTAAAGGCCTTATATTCATTTTGTTTCGAATCCCATCTGCGTTAAACCCCCTCTGCCGTTTCTTGGACGGAGTTCAAAGTTCTCTTCAGCTCATACCCCTTTCAATTTTGGCACCAAGATTCTTCCATTACGAATCTGCGCCACATTTGCTTAGGGTGACCCACCCTACTGCCTGTACTCTAATTTATGTATACAATTTTTGGGAAAGAGTTGGAGTATATAACCCCTTACTACACGTTAGCTGTACCTGCTCATTAAGTGGAGGGTTCTTGAAAATATTATAAGCTTCAACCTCCTGGCGAACATGCTTAGATCCGCAGCTTTTCATGGTTGAGTGAGGGTAACGCCTGGTGCCTATTTTGTACCAAATGATGACCAGGATCATGGTATGTGTCATGGTTGTAAGGGCCTTAAAATAATTATATTTCAAATCCCAGGGTCTCTTATTTCATAATTTAAGGAACAGAATTTGAATGATGGCGCAAGGTTACCCAATAATGTTAGGGACAAGTTGTTTTATACATTTTGTCTTAGCTGCTACCATAGTTGAACAGCTTCACCTTAGTCTTTACCATCCTTACGAATCGAGCTAAATGGTCACAAGCCGATCGTGCAACCACAAAAAGAACCCGTACTCGAAGGCCCTCCTAACTCCAGTCATTCCGCTTTTAAGTACCTTTACTCTGATTATTTATTATGTAGCGACCTACGAAATGTAAATATACCATATTGCCTAAAGGAATATTTTGTAAACCCGACAAAAAAAACAAAAATTTCCCTTAAAAGTTCCACGAAAAAAAAAAAAAAACCCCACGTTTTCAAATATTATTCTTTGTGACCACTTTTGGGTCGTAGCCTTAGGTTAACCTTTAATTAATTTTTTTTTTTTTTATTTCATCTAATTTCAGGTCGAACAAATTCAAGCGGAATTCAAGATTCTGGCCTTGCAGTTCCATCCCGATAAAAACAGCGGTGACAAGGAGGCCGAAGGAAAGTTCCAAAAGTTAAAGGTGAGTTAATTAGAATTAAATTTTAATTTTGGGCTACCCAAAGTCAATTATGTGTGGGTAATGGCATCCATTGAATTTGTCTGTTCTTTGAATAACAACAAGATACTTTCCGCTTCCAAGTGTTAAGTTTGTTTTAAGTACGTTTTTTCTTAGAACATGTACATAAAGCAGACGGTTAACGTATTTTATGGACGTGAAAATGAAAAGTTTTAAATGTTGCTTAATAGGAAATGCTAAGGGTTGCTAATACTCTGCCTTGTTATTATTGTACTGTAGTTTGTAATCATGTAATCATTAGCAATGGTAATGATAAGGTTTGTCATTTTCATTTGACTTTTTATAAAAAGTGACGGAAAAGGTATCGCCATTCTAGAAATCAATAAAAAGGCAGCGATACGAGATAAAAGGAACACTTTCAAGCCTAGAATGAATCGTTAAAAAAAAAATCAATTGTTTCGCAAAATGCCGAAGTCCATTAAAAAAAGGGCTTCACAATTGGGCAACTTATTTCGTCGGAAGGTTTGAAGATTTTTAATTATAAAATCAGTTCTTCGTTAGGTAGTTTCACAAACCCTAACAATGATGTGGAAACTTATCATGAGTGACGGCTTTAGAAAAACCCTTTCACTAAGACAAACAAAGAATAGTCTAAATGTCAGTTTGTCTGTGCATCCATAACGATATCTAAATTGGAATTTCCGAAAATACACATTATACTACAGATTACAATACTTCCAGGTCTCCATCGCTAACAGATCCCTTTGAGATGATGATATCACATCGGAGAAGGAGGATATACGTCTGTGATAGGAGGAAGTGTTTTCAGTGACAATCTAAATCGTAGTGTCTCCTTACGCTTTCCTAGCTACTACAGCGTATTTAAGGCGGAAATAATGGCGGTTTAAGAAGCTCTATCTTGGCTAAAGAGAAAATTAATCTCTAGTCTTAAATCGGTAAACTTAGTTTCCTTAAGTTTAAAAGTCGCTCATCCCTTGAAGAGATAGAAAAGGAATTCAATATTCACCTAAACACTAAAGAAACTCAGCTGTCTTTGATGTTCATAAAGCCGCACCAATATTTATGATGCCAGGACCAATCTGCGGCCTCCCAACAAGCACTGAAGGCTGTATGAATAATTGGCTAAAAGACAAAGCACAACATTACTGGTCAGAAATGGAAGATAACAGACAAGCTAAAGATTTACACCAATCCCCTCCCAAAAAAGAACAAAACAAGTTCTACAACCAACGAGGAGTCAGATTTGAATCGTCACAGGCTTCCTAACCGGACATTGTCGAGTTAAAAAACATCTTATGACTATGAGAATAGCACAAGACAACACATGTAGAATATGCAACGAAGAAGAAGAATCACCAGAACACATATTGTGTCAATGTAACTGTCTCACAAAAACACGTCATCGTTTTCTAGGTAACCACTACCTTATGGCGGAAGATATCACCACCAGCTCACCAAAAGACATCGCCGGTTTTATCACTCACTCCGGAATCATGGAGGAGGTCTAAAATAGAGGACATCACAATAGGCTCATCTGTGGCCGCAGTGATAAGGGACGAGTGTCCGCCTCACCTACTACCATATCTAATCTTTATTCACCTTTGTATGCTAGGTAACAGGGAACTGCAAAGCCTATGAGCTTAACAAGCGCCGGTAATCTAACGCCAATTATACCAAAAATACAAAATATAAGCAGATTTACGATGGTCCTGCAATATCATATTACAGACTTCTTAGTGGATTTGGCCCAAGCTGGATGTGAAATCCTCTAAAAACTACTACAGATCAGCCCCACAATAGGTGTCATCGCTGGGTACTGCCTTAAAGGCAAGTACGCAACAGATCAAGGTCTCTCTTCAAACATTTTATTTAAGAGCGGTATATGGATAGGAGGAGGAGGGTGTTCTTCACGTGGCCTGCCGCCTCTCCCAAAAAGGGAGCTTTATTTGAAAGTATTCTTTTTTAACACCCTATAGTTTCCTATGCTTCATTTGAAGGTCCAAGGGGTTGGGTGAGTAATTTAGAGAATTTCCCCTGATGCTTACTGGCTGCTACTATAAACTAAGGTTCCTTCCTTTTTTTTCGACAAGATTATTGATAACTTCTCAAACTTGAAGTGTGTTACGGACCGGTCCCAAAAGTTCTCCTTAAACCATGAAACACCTTCAACTACTAAGTGAAACGTCCGCACACGCCCATGTACACAATTTCGTTCGCAATTATTCAAGAAACTACGAACTAAACCAGCTTATTCCGCACCGATTTATTCCCATCCAAACATTTTTCCAACTTGGATAACCCTGAATTATTCATCCAACGGAGGGTCGGAGAAGGACCAGAACCATAACAAAATTCTCATCTGAATGGAGTGTAAAGTTTATGGAAAATAAAATTTAAAGATTATAGAGTAATTTGAAAACTTTTAGTCTCAAAACTTTGATGCAGAAATTGTTGCCTCAAACAAAAACACATCCTTCGTTGAAGACAAACTTTGTGGCAATTAAAGCTGTGGGAAAACGAACGGATAGACTTACCACAGTCAAAGTGGACTCTTATTCACAGTGACACTAATGACAATTCTGTCAAGTGTCGGCTTTAATGTTTGACGCAATTTTTGCTTGCCTGTTCGTCCTTTTGTTATCGATTTCGATTTTATTATTACACATTGCCATGAATTAAGGTCAAGTAGTAGTAGTATTCAAATTGATTGATAAGGCCATATCTCTGAGGCGACACAGCTGCTGCTATGTTTAGTCAACAATGTGGACATGTTTACGTTTCTTAGATTTCGATCAGTGTTCAATGTTGTGAGTGGTGTATTCTAAGAGATCCGAGGACAAAAGAAATAAGCAGGGACGATTTTTTTGTTTGTATCGATTTCTCATGAGAGGCTAGGCTACAAGAATGAAAGAGCCAAACACTTTTAACAAGGACTATCGGCCACTCAAGGAATGGGTTTTAATTACCAGCATATGTATGTACTTTGACCCAAAAAAGAGGGGTCCATTCTGTTCAAATACAACCCCAAACTGTCGCTTTGAAAACTAATTTCCTAAAATCAACAAAATACCCACATAACAGCTCCAGACGAAACAATGTTTAATCATTCGAAAGAAGGAGAATATTAAAACTACACATAAGTCGTACAACCACTTTTAGCTTTGAATTTTCAGTTGAATGCTTCTCGGGCAGATGTTGCATACCATAAACGATGATAATTAATCGTGTAAGCTTCGGTAGTACTTCTTGTTGTCCTGGCATCTTTGGGTGCACCTGAGCATGGTCTTAATTGACATTTAGTTTTTCCTAACAAATTTAAAGCTCTCACAAGCCAATGGGTTTTTGTCTTCTTACTTAAAATAATTATCTCACATCATGCAGAAGTGAGGAAACGAAAATTGATGTTGAGTCCTTGGAAGAATGGTCGGTTTTGTATTTTTTTTTTGTTTTTTGCGGTGTTTGTTGAAGTTAACTGCATTCGACAAATTCGTCGGTGGCTTGCTTACATGATTCCGAGGAACAACTACCAAGAACCAATAAGCCCACGACACGTAAGACTCTGCATAATGGCAAAGGAACGTCACGGAGCTGCAAATATGCAATGTTTGTTGTAATTATGTAAGGATTTCTACAGGGACTGTACAAGTTGTGGACTTTACGTTAATCCAAATAAAACTGAACTGATGCTATTTAACACCAAGTACAAAATACCGACTTTCAAGCTTCCACGTCTCAACAACTAAACACTCACTCTATCTCCCTTGGTGTCATTCTTGACCCCAAACTCAACTGGAAACTTAACATAGAACACAGAGTCGCTTTCTATGCCTGTAGTTAGACCTTTGGCAAAAGCTGGGGGCTTCAACCTAAGATGCTCCTCTGGATGTACACTGCGGAAGTTCGTCCAATCCTCACTTATGGTTCGCTCGTGTAGTGGCCCGCCTTAAGCAAAGCTTACAACATTACAAAACTTAGAAGAGTCCAACGAACAGAATGGAACAGTAACCTACCCTTATCAAACTACCAAGTATCAATCTTCACCGAGGGCTCCAAGATGGAGTGTAGAGTTGGAGCAGTTTTTTCTCAGCGGAACTGAACGTATCCAAATCGTACCGCCTCCCAGACACTTTGATTGCCTTCCAGGTGGAGGTACTAGCAATTAGAGAAGCCTGCAAAATACTTAGCCTCAGTCCTACTACCTCGAACAGCATAGGAATCTTCATTGTCATCATTGACTTCGTCCTTTAAATTAGTAGAACAGTGTAAGAAAACTATAACGCAACCAAACGCTCAGTTTTACATCAATCCCCTCTGGGTTCCCGACACGTAAGCCAGATATAGTTCTACCCTTGATGCCTCCGTTGCGGAGTCAGTCTGCTCCCCCAATAGTTCACCTATATTGCCAACTCTAGGTTGAAAAGTTTAGCAACCTATGCCATATCCAGACAGATTTGGCACACCTACAACAAAAACAGAACGAATAACCTGATCAATAGGAACTGCATCGAGACAGCAAGAATCACAGCAATTAGCACGGGCCACTGGCCAATAGGTCAACACGCTGCCAAGCTAGGCATCCCGTTCAACCCCCACTGTCGTAGTTGTGACAATTCACACGAAAAGGAAACGTTATCCCACTTTCTCTGTGACTGCCCATTCGCGTCTGCTGAACTGTATTGCCCTGAACCGTTCAGCCCTAATACATATCTAGTCTGTCGCTGATGTACAAACATGCGTAAATTCGTGCTGCTCGGGTGTCTGAGAAGGTTGTGGCTCTGAGATTGCCTTCCGGTCAATTTCCCGGCACTCCCTGCCGTCTTTTCTGGGGCACGCTGCTCAAGTTTTTATTCCACCAATCTCTTGTTTGATCTTTTTAGTTTCCCAGTAGACTCTGCTTTCTTTCTTTGTGACCTTCTTTTCTCAAATATAGTCCCACATACCCATTGCGAAGAAATACGTTTTTCAAGTAGTTCAAAACTAATTAAATGAATTGCAGGACTCAGTAAAGACTATATTTAAACGCAATTTGTTCCTTAACTAGTTAAGTCGATTGCGTACATCCCTTTTGCCTTTATACTGGTTGACCTAGACAAGCTTAACAAATGATCGTCTTCATCGTTTTCAGATTCCTAAATAACTTTACAGAACCAAATTCACACGGTTGATCTTGATATGAAAAATTAGGTAAATAAAACCAAAGTGCCTCCCTACATTGCTCATGAATGCCAAATCTTCCAGACGACTACGCAAAATTCCCTTCAAAATATCCAGTAATGCCTGCAAAAAGCATCGCTGATCGAAAATTAATTCGTCAATCAAGAGCCTTAAAATTTTCAAATCACCTCTGATAAATGGGATATTCTCAGCGCAGCTTAAGTCCTTAAGACTGCTTTATCCAAAAAAGTGAAGACTGGCACTTAGAACCATATTTTCAGTTTGAGGACAAGTAAAATTAATCCGGTACGACCTAGCGCATCTCAAAGAGAATTTCGAATCTCTTGATTAAGAATTCTGTGGGCAGCAAATAGCAAGGCAATTTTTTGAAACAATCGTTCCTACGAACGAAAGATGTATTTTAATTAAGGAATTCATCATTCATAAAGTACGCAAGCTTAAGATTTACCTGTCACATTGTTAACCACATAATTAAGTGCAAAATTGTTAATACTTGTCTTGGAGGCACTTCTGCCAGGAGATTACTACATCAAAAGCGAGTATGCGATTTGAAATACGGAGCATGGCAATGGCTGATAAATTATTGGAACGACACAAAACTGTCAAACCAGAACACCGCCATATGTCACATCGTCTGAGAAGAGTTAAGCAATACGCCAATTTGTGTTGGAAAACGTAACGTAGAATCTTTACTTCACGGCTTGCCATAGTAGACAGTACGCAAGGACGAAAGGCACTATCTTTTAGAAATGTTACCAGCTGCTAGAATAAGCAGACGATATTTAACATTATTGGACGCCCATAGCTTGCTATTATAGAGGGTTTTACGGTAATTGAAGATGAAGCGAAATGAATTGGTTTTAAGGTAGATAAGGACCAAGTAACCAAGTATCAGTTCACAGCATAAAGGGATTCACCTCACCATTCTCCTGGACATTCGGCAAAGAAGTTTTGGTAAAGCAACTGAATTCAAAAATTCCGAAAATTGATGCCCTACAGAGTGTAGGGCCATTAAATTTATGATGCAGCGTGTTGGATATAATAAACTGCTGAGACAAACATTCTTCGTCGGATATTTGAACCCGTGTGGGAGGACGAAGTAGAAGATTTAACTGCGAACTCTACGAGAGTTATCAAGATGTGAATGTAAACCGAAAAGCCAATACACGTAGAACATAATGGCGTAGGGTCATAAGTCCACAATGAACTTTTGACAAACCTGGGTGGGTTATAATGCCACAAACCAATTGTGAACTTATAACCCACCTTAGTGGGCCAAGAGTCTACAACATTTCGGGTCATAATTCCACAATGTTAAAAAGGCAGTGGGCCATAAGTGCACAATTCTGATGCGAGTTCGTTGATAAACTTTTAAATATTGGGAATTTGTTATGCGCTACGGTCCTTTTATGTCCAAAATCGGTGACTAGCAACAGGTTTTTGTTGTTATATTCACTTGGTGTTATGAACTTTTAATAATTATGGACTTATTACCCACCCCAATGAGCCAAAAGACCACAATCGATGAGTCAATAGCCCACAGAAATTTCGTGTGGACTTTTGACCCACCTAGGTGGGTTATAAATCCACAAATCAATATTGTGAACATATAACCCACCCAGCTGGGTCAAAAGTCAACTGTGGACTTATGACCCTGCGCTAGAACATATTGATTTTGTCACATCGAAAAAATGGACAACGCAATAGCCAAGAGAATCCTTGAATCTCAGCCCTCAGGTTAGAAACTTCGTTACAAAGACCAGGCGATCGCTGACGCTCTTCACTTTTCGAGCATGTAATAAAGAAAATTTAAGTAGCTTCTTGGAAAACAGCTTCTATTTACTTGAAACAATTGCCTCCTATTTCACAACCTTCACATTCATTTCGTCGACATTTACAATCCGACTTCAAAGGATGCACCGAACATTTCAAAACACCGATACAACGAGATGCTCTCCTTGAACAACATGTGTTAAGTGTCAACTAAGTCAAGTAGAAATGAAAAACAACTTTTTTCAAAAGATACATTTTGTCAAGATCAAAACTTGTGGTTTTGAAATACCTTCAAGAATTTATTTTTACTCTTGCATGAAAAGTGATTCTTATTTCATTTCAATTTCAATTTTCTTTTGATGACACATTTTTCCGCTCGAAATGCTATACGACTAAACTGAACTTACATCCGTCGCATCTAAATTCGTTCGGCATGACTTTTCTTACTCCATAGACAAATGTAATCACTTGCGCTCCATGCATCACGTCCTCGCCATTCGAAAACGGCTTTCCGCACACAAAAACATTACTTAACCAAATGATTAACCTGATTTACGAACAAGCACTGTTCTGTTCATGGTTGTTAGCGTGGTATTCAGAATTCCATCCAACAATCTGTACGTAAAGACTTGACGATGATGACGATACAGGAGAAAGGAGGATGTAATTTGAGAGAAAATATTATACCGTCATCGACATCAGGAGTAGATATTTATAACCGGATCTGTGTTCTTTTTAAATTCTTAGAAAAATTTGCATTAAAGTGTTCGACTGAGAGTGGCATAGATTTAGCGGTTTAGATGGCCTCTACTGTGTTGACATACTAACAAGTGGGTTGGGGAAAGTCAAACGCAATTTTCAAACTTATTCCCATTGGTGGAGTGGGTGATGAATTGGGAATTGATTTTGTGTTTACCCATATCCATACCACATTGAATGGGGGTGTACATATAGCCTACGCAGTGGGTTTCTATTTTATTAAATGCAGCAGAGAGGTAGGTGGTTTCCCTCGAAGGGTTGAGTCCTATGAAGGGAATTTTATTATGTACTTCGCAGGAGGGGATTGTTATGGGTTTACCTGCTGTTTTACTGATTTTCTCATAAAAGCTGAAGTGCTGGTGCATCTGTTGTTGTATAATTTTGTGGATTTTTTCTTTTTTTTCTGTGATTTATTTCAATTACTTTGAAATGGCGGAGGGATTTCCAAACCCTTAGTATTCAATCTGTGATAGTGTGTTGTTGGATGAATAAAGTTTAAGGCTGGGAATCAACTGCTAGTAAAACTTTACTCATCATGATCACACAATCCCCAGAACATCTTTTGTCCCTTATGAGTGTGCACAGTTTTGCTTTCATGCATTGAACGAGAAAAGTTTTAGGAATATTCATAGTTGACTTCCTGCATTTGGTTCATAATAATTCACAAAAATTCAGAAATAAGCGCACGAATAGTAAGAAAAAGTCGCTGTACATGTTATTGAACTTGGCGCAGGGTCATAAGTCCACAGGCCAAAAGTCCACAATCGACTTTTGATCCATCTGAGTGGGTTATAAGTTCACAATTGATTTGTGGATTTATAACCCATCCAGGTGAGTCAAAAGTCCACACGAAATTTTTGTGGACTATTGACTTATCGATTGTGGTCTTATGGCTCATTGAGGTGGGTCGTAAGTCCATAGTTATTAAAAGTTTATAATTTTAAGTCCATTGTGGACTTTTGGCCTGTGAAATTATAACCCTGCGCCCAATAACTTCGTTGGGTTGGGAATTCACTTCAAACAAGTTGAAGTATTTAACTCGGGTGCAGACTTGATCCTAAATCAAAAAGCCTCTCTTCAAAAACACACAATCCTTTGCTTGTGCTCTCCAGTTGCAGATGGCATGGATGGTTCAGGTTGCCCTTCCAATTGCGCACGCCATCGGAGATGAAGTCAGCCTCCTAACACTAGCTTATTTGGTATTGGATTCATATTTATTGCGGGCCAGAGTATGGGTGAAAATGCTCTAAATCGTCTAAATGTCAGATTCTTTGAAGACTATCAGGCCACTCTTGTCCAATTGTGATAAGGTCCACGCTTGTATACCATATAGGAGGACTGCTTTGATTCAATTCAGGTTCAACTGCTGATGCCAAGGAAGTCGATTAACATTGGGGTATCACTGAAATAAATCCAATACCACTTGAGGTCTAAAATCCTGACATCCGTGACATTATGTAAGATCTCTTAAACGCAAGTTCGGTCTTTTTTATCGTGTCAAGCTATAGTCGAGGTCGAGGTATAGACTTGTTGATTAGCTTGAAGAAACTGAGCCAACGTAGCCATACATAAAATAATGTGGGGCATTGCCGTTACAAATTTGCAATATCTCTGAGCAGGCATTTCCAAATTGAGCAGTACTTACCTACCGATTCTAATTAATTGTG
Organism: Criorhina ranunculi; assembly: GCA_951813785.1. NCBI lineage: Eukaryota > Metazoa > Arthropoda > Insecta > Diptera > Syrphidae > Criorhina > Criorhina ranunculi. Next base: position 9,863,311 of record OX638381.1, read on the forward strand.
TTAATGTCGCAATAAGGGTTTTCAGTCAACACGATCTATAGCTTCCTTAACGAGGATTTTTTTTACAGCGTTGGTTTATTTCCTAGGCCGAAACGCTCGGGTCCATTGAGCTTAAATGTCCTTTCCTGGTCGATTAGCACATGGTCGATTTGATTGGCAGTTCAACCTTACGGAGATACCCAGATTCGCCCCATTCCAACGGAAAGCACGGGAAAATAAAAAATAACCCTCCGCTGCCTGTGCATAACGACATCGCCATCCTAAAGACATCCGCGGTATTAACGTCAACCGAATTGGAAATGAGCAATGAATGACTCACACAATGAATAATATCGTTATTAGGTTCGTCCCGATTGAAAACCCCATGAGGGTTGTAAGTGTATTCGACTTGCCACGCAACCAGTGGTTGCGTCCCGACTATATACCCAAGCACTTCAGCTGCGGCATTTGCACCGACACATTGTTCAAGTGGCACCTGTAGAGCCAATAACACATTGTCATCGAATGCCCACGAAGATCGTATCCTGGAGACCCCTGGGTTTTAATAGAAGCACCGCCCAGCGCCATTGAATGGCTTAAGGAGCTTGACATAAATTTATAATAATTGCAATTGATGTAAACCAATGTAAATAAATGTATCTCTGTTCTCCTGCCAACGGTATGTACTCGAAGTACTATATTTCATATAGGCAGGGGACAAAGTCCTTGGTTGTTAAATTTGATGGATCCACATACAGCTACAGATACAAACAATAGTAAGGATATCTATACAAATGATTGGCCATTTGCAAAAAGTATAATTTTCACTTGACATCAGCCACCCTAATGACATCATTTTTTCCGACACTGTATGTGTGTGGATGAGACAAAGTGAAAATTCTAATTCCAATTTCGAAAAAAATGTTCAGGTCAAATTACAACCTTGTTAATTTCAAGCGAAAGCCTTAAAAAGTCCTTGTCGCTGGGTATGACAAATTGCATGCCAGAGTGGTGAATTGAATTTTCCAAGGTAAATGGATTAATGTGACATCGAGTGCTGACACTAATTGACGTTATGCATGACCTCGTCAGTATCGGCCAGGACTACTTAATTTGCATGTCAGCAGTAAATAGCCAGAGCCTTGTTGATAGACTCGCCCCGAAAAAACATCCTTGCGATATTCATTAACATAAAAATGATAAATATTCATCGTGTGGGTTTCGCGGTAAAGATAAATATGTACACAGATACTAGATCTGTGCATCTGAATCTCATTATCTCTTCGAACGAACACAAAAAAGTAATGTCTAACTGAGCAAAAAGCAATTTCAGGTGGAAACAAAGGAACTGCCTACTCCATGGTACACGGCAATCTGTTGATTCGCAACCAACAGTGATACAAAGGAGGAGGAGGTTTCCATGGAAGGGAACAAAAAGCGCCACACAAGGTACTATATTGGGATATTTTTAGCAAATGAACATGAGAAAGTATCCTTGGAGAATGGGATATGACGGTGACTGTGGCTATGGTGGCAACGACGACGGCATACTAATCAATTACGTTCCCTCCGTTGAATATTTGGGTCGGACAGAAAGGAGAAGTTGAGTTAATTCATTTCTTGTTCTTTCTTTCCTTTTTTTTTTTGGGATACATGCAGGGAAATAAATAAATATCGTATTACGGGCCAACGAGGTACCACATCGTTAGTGAATTGTAAACATCTGAGGCGCACATCTTTTATCCTCTTGGATAATTCTTCTTCATCAAATCAAAGTCGATGGGTTTAAGGAGAGACTACCCTTAGTTATGGTTTTGAATTTAAAAATAAAAATTTTGAGATGGGTCGGGTCTTTGTGTCGTCCCTTTTCTGCACTCAGTTAATTTTTAAGATGAAAAACAGCTGTTTTGGGGTAGTGGAAGGAACAAATTTGAATGATTTGAAACTTTCCTGCCTACGGTTAAGGTTGAAAGGACCTATGTCGGGTAGAGACTGTTTATTGACAGACAAGTTTTAAATAGCAACTTGTCCAAAACTGAAGAAACGTTATATCTTCACAATTACGACACATGCTATCGACACACTATCTATCAAGGACCTTTTGAGTAGAGTGATGCCGAAAGGTTCGACACTAATGTAATCGTGGTCTCATAAGCTGAGAGACCAGTTCGAAGCGTAGCACATGATTGTTTTACTCCGCATCCGCACATGATTCTATTTCTGGCTAAGAACACATGTCCCAAATAGTTATATGGAAACTGGATCTGAAATATCCAGACTATACAGAAGGTTTAACGTTCGATAATCATACATGTGAACATGTGCTGTCAATACCAAATCTTCTTAACCCGAGTTTTCAGTCTTTTTAGGTTAGATAAGGTTACCCGTTGTGACAGTGTGACGTAGAAAGACCACCGTTGTGATAGCAAATGTACTTAAAAAACAAACAAACGGAGAGTGCACTCCGCCACCCTACGCAGGTCCTTTTTGACATTAACATACCTTGGCGCAGCAGCGGGCATTCCCCATCGTCATTCTGCACAGACAGTCGAGCCTAGCAGGGATTGCAAAACTAGACATGGCCTCAGTATAGCTCTTCTATACAAATACTGTCAATCAACTGCAGTGATAGGAGCCAATCAGGTTGTTGAAGAAATGTTTCAGGCGTTCACACAATATGGCAGCTTTCCCCAACTATCCAAATTCGTTCTGAACGCGGAAAGGTTCAGCACCTACATAAATGCATCTTTGAGAAGAACCTTTCCTGGCAAGTTGGTCTGCAATTTCATAGCATTCAATCCATCTGTATCTTGGTACAAAGCAGAGTTTGACTTTATTTCACTTAGTAAGGTCTTGGAGAGCATTGAAGCAACTTGAAACGGGCTTGAGTTCTTTAAGCGCTTCTTGACTATCGATGAATCAGTTGATGATTGCTCTCTTTCAGTGGAGTCAAGAATAATAGATATTAGCACAGGTATCAATTGCATTGTAGTTCTGCCTGAAAGACACTAGGGCACATTCCAAGTCCTTTTGAGACTAGGACCATAAATACCGGCTCTAACACCGGATTTCATCTTTGATCCGTCGGTATACCACTCTACTCCTTCTATCTTCAGCAGCAGATCGCCAGTTTCCCAAGCATGTTCTGCCAAAACAGAGTATGTTGGGCATAAAGTCGGATACGGTGCTGATCGTTTCAAGCTTGGAAAAGTCAAAAAAGATAGCCATGTGACGCGTATGTTTACTTGGCTGGATTCCTGTAGAGCATTAGAGGTTATTTGCACTGCATTTCGCCACTCTTTTGATGCAGATGTGCAATGGAGTAAGGCCAACAAGTGCCTCTAGGGCTACCGTAAGGCAAATTCACAAAGCCCCGGTGATGCCGAGACATGCTAATCATTTCGTTATAACTTTTAGATGGTGAATTTTTCCTTAAAAGAAAACAACATTTCGAATGTACAAGTTGCACTTATCCGAGTGTTTTTTGGTAAATAAAATATTTCGGGTGTTCAAAATGACGTGCACTTATACGTTTAACACTTGTCCAAACATTATTGTATGAACAATTTGCGAATTGGAAAGGGGTTTTTGAAGGCATTGCACTAAGTTTGCACTCATCCGTTTCCGACTGTATAGACTGTAAGGTAAGGTTGTAGGGGTGGTTGCATTTGTGTACGACCTCACTCGGATCTCAATGGATCTATTGTGTTACCCAATGTGGTGTGGAATCCCATGGAATGGATGTTAGATTATTTTCAGTTGGCCTCCCTGAACCATTCCGAGTTCCGAAGGAATTGTAGGATAGTTCTCGGTGGCTTGCTTGACAGTTCGCCCAGATCACTGAAGAAATGTTCTCCGAGGATTATCTTTCGGTTTTTGCTAAGGCCTTGGCACTCGCATAGGAGGTGGAATTTGTCCTCCTCGGCGTCTGTTTCGCCACATCCTCGACATAGTTTTGTTGTGTTCAAACGCATTCTCTTTAGGTGGACCGCAAGCAGCTTGTGACCTGTCAAGATACCGATAAGAAGTGATAATTGACTTCTGTTGAGCGCGATGATTTCCTTTGTTTTTTTCTTATTTAGTTCTGTCCAGAGTATTCTTTAGGTGCGGCATGTTGAGAGTGAAGTCCATCTCTCGTTCGTTTGTAAGCTCGTCGTTGCAGCGCTTACAGTTCTGAATCTGATTATTGTCGATGTGATGGCTTTGATGGTTGCTTGACTGTCTACGAAAATGTCGATGTGACTTCTCGGGAGTGACTGTTGTGGTAGTTCACGCGAGGCCTCGGCGATTGCTAGGACTTCCGCCTGAAACACGCTGCTGTTATTCGGAAGCCTTATTGACCGTGCAATGCTTGGTTCTGCTGCATAAATCCCGGAGCTCACTCCCTTATCCATTTTGACCCATCCGTGAAAATGAATACATATATGGTTGGGGATAATGACCTCTCCTTCTGTCCAGCTTTCTCTGGAGGGAATTTTCAGTTCGAGGTTTAGGCTAAATTCAAGAATTGGTGTTAAGTAATCAGTTTTGGTCTCAGTGTTCACCCACATTGTAATAGCTTGAGGACCTATCAGACCTTTTTTCCACAGATTCGATTGTTGTAGGCGGAGCGCACTTTCGGCCACTTCCTTTCTGAAAAGATCGACAGGTATTATCCCCCATATATAGACTGTAGTTGGCTCATAAATGTATTAATGCCGTTTTCTTTCTTTCTCGAAATCCAATCCAATCCTTAGCGAATGACTTTACTTTTTCGTCCCTGAGTCAACCAAAGACACAAAACACCCAAACAGCAGACTTTTTTAATTTTTTGCTTCAAATGTTGACACAACTGATCAATTTAAGTTGCAAGTGAATGCCTCAGTCCAGGTGAATAGAGTTATATTCTAACAACTGAACGTACACCTAAAGAATTTAACACCCCATAGATTGTATAAATCCTATAAATGTCTCAAATGGTCCTAAGAATATAAATATTTACATAAAACACTTAAAAATAAATATTACAGGATCGTAATAAAACCTTCATTACTTCCAGCTGCTTGGGAGAATACTCCTTTTTTCGAAAATTCATCAAACCGAAGCTTTTCGCATGAGCTGGCTACTTACGATGATGGAAGCATGAAAACATGTACACTTGAACAATTTTTATTGGTCCATTCCTTTTATCTGTCGAAATCAACCTAAAACCCTTTTTTTTTTTTTTTAAAGAACCAGATTTACCGTACTTCTTTGAGAATTTACACTTCCTACCACTGACACACACACACACACGCACACAGAGATTCGATTATTTCAACCCTTTTTCGAAATGAAAAGAAAACTCATTGATCCGTGAATTCCGCAAATTTTCATTGAAATGTACTCGTGATTCAAATAACCACAACCCCCTCGCATCGGTTGGGATAAATTACAGGACTCTGGTCTTAAATGAGTTACTCTTGCTGCTAAAATCATAAATACTCTCTCTGGTATGCTTTTGACATTGACCAGTTATCTCACGTTGTCAAACATAATTTTATATAATGAATATCAGATTCCACTAAACTTATCCCCTCAGGATAATATTCATCCACCCACCCATTCACCAGTGAGGGAAGAATCTCCTGGCATCACTTTATTAATTAAAAAAAAAAATATAAGAAAATCTGTACAACGGCATATTTTATCGTGTTTCATCTTATTTTGCACATTTTTTGCTTTCAGGAGGCCAAGGAAACGCTTTGCGATCCGGAGAAGCGTGCCAATTATGATAAATGGCGCAACAGCGGCATAGCAATGAGCTACAAGAATTGGCTGGGAATGAAGGAGCATGTCGGACAGGTAAGTGACAAGAGATTATACCAAAGAAAGAAATTTTACGACGTAATACAGGCTTGTGGGTTGAGGGTAAGGGAGGCTACATTGATTTTTCGCACCACACCCGTGGAATTTAAGCGATTTGAGTGTGTTGGGGGGATTTATTTTTATTTAAATCAAATTTATGGAACGTTTGAGAGTGATGAATTGAGTTTCTTTTCGAGGAAAAAAAAAATGAATATGCCGCTAGCTAATGTAGTATGGCGTCTTTTCGGTTCATCATGTGACTATTAGCCGCCTCTTTTCTCCTGAATCTATATTGTCTACGGATTGAAGGATAAATGCTTGTAAAAAGGCACATATTTATTGGCGTTCTGAGACTCAAAAACTGATCAATTGTTTTATAAACCACAACCCACGTGACCTGCTTGCTGAAGTGTGTATAATGTTGTAAAGGGTGCTTCAGAACCTCCGATCCAACCGGTGCAACTGAGTTTGCCTTATGACGAATCTCCGGTCCGGAAATGAAATATGGGTTCCTGCTCGTTCCTTTAATTACAACTTCGGCCGCATGTGTCTTTACTAGCCAATGGCCCATGCAGATCGCTTCAGCTCTGACCAGTTCTGCAAGGGTTATTCTTTCTTAATTTGGTTGCAACAGAGCTGCATCTTCCTTGATATGGTACAGTTGTGTAAGCTGTTCCGCCTAACATTCGCCTACATTGTTACGTAAGTCAGTGCTCACGTAGAGAGTTGGGTTAATTGTGCCCATTTTCTGTAATCTGTAAAGAAAAAACCGTAGATTAAGCTTAATGAAGAAATAACTTCCAAAAGTCCTTATTCTTCTGTCGGCAAGGGCAGGACAATCACATCGCAGAGCAATTAACAGACAGACTCACTTTTTTTCATAATTCACTAGCGCTAGAGGGGTTATGAATACCCTTATGATACTATTCACACAGCGCTAGTGTTGGCGTAGTGATATTGAAACTCAGGTGGTATTAGGTTTCAGTCTTTTTGCTCCGGAGTTTGTGTCTAGAATGACTGGAGAGAATTATTGGTACTGTTGCCATTGCTTATAATTCACAGTATTTCTTTCAAACATTCCGATGTCATTAGTACGTTCAACACTTTCGAGCCATATGACCATCCTACTACCGGTGTTATACCTACGACGTCAGTTTTTTTTTTGATCGACTTTTTTTTTCTGACATCGGCATTCGAACCTGGAACCATCAGTATGACAAGCGATGATTCAACCACTACACAATGGCCACCCCTGCAGCTTTTGAAATAGTCCTTG